>JAZDUH010000007.1:8662500-9984166 GCA_036419115.1 Scarus forsteni | reverse complement strand
TGCCACACAAACACTAGATTACTCTGGCATGAGTTGGTAAACTCTGGGTAACTGAGGAACCCACAGCTTCCCAATTTGGGATTCCAACTCAATGGTGTGCTCCTGCCAATGTGTCCGACTTGAAACATTTTTCTAGCATCCAATGCTGGGTGTCATGGTATCAAACAGGCATCAATATCTGATTTTGACTAAAAATCTGTCAGCACTTAAGAACTGATAAAGAAACGAACTTTGACTTTGGACTACAGATTTCAAATAGATAATCATGAGGTCAAAAATAATTACAAACTTTTTTTAACTGATCATTGGGCCTGAAATCTGTTTTTAAAATCAACATATATTATATTTATATAAACCAGTGGTTTCCAAATGGTGCTCCAAAACACACTAAAGTACCTGTGGGCAAAATGTGCTGTGGGAATGTGTGCAAACAACATTTTTCATGAGAATAACTTGTTAAAAAAACAGCAGCTCCTCGAGTATCCACTTGAAGCTGTCTGCAAAAGCAACAGACGTCTCACACAGATGTGTTAAAAAGCTGATCTTAACCGAAGTTAAATACCTTTTCTCGAACTGTGCAGTGGCTCATATTTTGATAACCTGCATATTTTAATTTTATTAGGAACTAAAGGTTATGCACATTTATGCATAATTTACATGACGACCCCTGCAGTGATGCTACTTTCATAAAACATTCAGTCCTGCATCAGTTCAGCACCATGTCCTGTTTATTGGCCTCCACATATTGGCTTTTTAAAATTCTTTTATTGGTTTTTCACTTTATAAACAAAAGTTATATAAGAACAAACAAACCTGACAACAAAGCACAAAACAAAACTAAAAGAGATCCCACATATGTAAAAAAATTTGTCCTCAGTGGCAGATAGTGAATTATAGCTCATGTAAAAAGAAATGCAAAGGTTCCCATATCCTCCCAACCTATCTGATTTATGATTCAGATCAAGAGTCGATTTCTCAGGAGGAACAAGAGCAGAGATCTGTGATATCCACGTGTCAACTGTAGAGATCTGGGGAGTTGACCACCGCAGCAAAACACAATTTTTAGCCAAAAACAAAAGAATTATCATCAAAGACTTGCTGTCTGTGTCCAGGAAATGATCCGGGGCATGGTTAAGTAGAAAGCGAGAAGGAGTTAATAGAAACTTTTTACCAATGACCTCCTGGATTACAGAATGGACCCCCTTCCAGAAAATCTGGATGCAGTCACAAGACCAAAACAAGTGGATAAATGTCCCTTTGTGTATCTTAAATTTATATCAAAGGTTGGAGGTGCCAGGGAACATGCTCTGGAGGTGAACAGGCATGTAATAAGTTTGGTAAAAAATTTTAAAGTTCGGTTCGTATATAGAGATTCAAGTACCATATTGGCTTTTAAAGGCCCCTGTAGCTTAGGTTCCTGCCCTTTATTCTTTGAAGTCCCCCTTAAATTTTGAAATTCAGCCATATTTCAAATGAATTATTGAATAACTTTGTCCATAGAGATCATATACATACTCAGGTTGATATGAAAAAATATGTAGTCACTAATGAAACAGGGAAACACTCGTCAGGGAGGCTCTTTTTTGCATAGACATGAATATCACATGCCTTGAGATTTTAGACTAATCTTAAAAAACTTCAGCTAAAAGTGATAGTGTTACTCCGTATCTCATTTGAAAATAATAAACACATCAGAACATCTAAAAACATAAACACATTATTGGTAGCTCCACTGCAAATATTTCTTTCCCCTTTTCTGACTCCATATTCAACTGCAAAACCTAAAACATCCTTCAACATGCCATCACAGGCTCCATGGCCTCTATCCCCACTACTGCTGAGCCGGTCTTGTCTCCCCCTCCCCTGTCCCCCTCTTTTTGACATAATAGGGAGGGATCAGTGAGAGAAAGGTGGGCTGATGATCTGTAATTCATCCTCGCCACGGCTCATTTGCTTACGTTGCTTCGCATTAGGGAAGAGATAATTTATCTCTCTCTCAGCGGCGGCTTTACAAATTCCCCGTAATGCTCTCCTGCCACTTAGCATATTTTATTGCCCTGCCTGACGCGCTTGTCTCCCGAGTCCCACTGATCCCGCTTTGCATGCCACAGTGGCGGGGAACTTGTTCCGCTCAATTATTCATCGTCATTGGACTAAGTGGTTGTTCTATAAGCATAATAAAAGAGCGGGCAACTGACAGCTTAGCTCTCGTCCCCGTCCCACCGTGCAATGCTTCTCCATCTGAGTATCTCCAGCAGATGTTTCATGGCAGCGACTCAGAGCTCTTTATGGGGGAAGGAGTTCTGAGAGCAGTCTAACGTTTCAGCAGGAACTTAAATGGAGTAAATACTTTGTTTTATATTTACTGATAAGGAGTAATTCACCAATTATTTGGTTTACAGAATTGTGCCTTAAGGCCTTTGCACACCAGTCATCATTTTCTCATGTGAATAATTCCCATATTTTTAACCTATAGCCAGTCAGAGTAAGCTTATAACCGAGCAACATTATGTCATGAAGCAAAATCGCAGCTTTAAGTTTTTCAAACTGTGGTTGATTTCTTAAAGTTTTGTGTCCAGTAAGCCCATATCTGACCACTGAAAGCATTTGTTGATGTCACATTCAGCCAAAACATCCAACATGGTGATGGTGTTGGAGTTGAGTGTGGGTGCTTCTACCTGGTCCTAAAACAGCTTTGGTACAGTTTCAACACCTGAATTGAAC
This sequence comes from Scarus forsteni, assembly GCA_036419115.1. NCBI lineage: Eukaryota > Metazoa > Chordata > Actinopteri > Labriformes > Labridae > Scarus > Scarus forsteni. Next base: position 9,981,442 of record JAZDUH010000007.1, on the reverse strand, counting down.
AGGGAAGCTCACCAAATTCTCCTCTGATGTCAAGAATCAGAAGGAGCTTCTCAGTTTCTGTTTTAATGAGAATGAGCACACAATGTTTCAGAAAGCAAACAAGACATACGTAAATACACCTTTAATGTGATAGAGAGGAGCATCTTAGATCACTTCAGAAATAATGCAATTCTGTGCTGCTTATTTGCATTGCCCTTGATGTGGGAATACCTCTATTAAGTGTTAAATAAGTTTTATGGTGAAGAAGTAAGGAGTAGTATCACCTCTATTTCTTTAACACTACGATAAGGTTTTAGGAGGTTGGTTGGGTTTTACACTGCCCATACATCATACATGCAAAGCTCTGTCTTCTTTGGGAAAGGAAATTGGTGCTGATGGCATCTAATGATAAATTCAGTATCCAAAAAAATTGGGTTTAACCCAGCTGTAAGACTGATATTACAAAACTGGAAAAAAACCAAGGTGCCCCACAGTAAAGGAATAGATTGATGAAATGGTCAAGATGAACATATGCTTGGCAGACTAAACATTGAGAGGGAGACAACAGAGATATGCAGTCATTTTTGGCAACATGTGGAACTGAAACTACAGCAGCAGATGGAATGATCCTGCATGTCCTGGGCTCTTTTTACTTATTTATTTACTTTTGGGAATAAATGTCATTCTTTCCTGTCTTGTGCAATATATGTACCAAAATGCTACACTGTTTAAAGTTGTTAAAAACTGGGAAAAATGGATACAAATTTGAATTACAAAAAAAAAAAAAAAAAAAAAATCATAAGGTAGTTTCAATCAGGTTATAATAACAGACTTGTTTTAAAACTGACTTGACAAAGCACAAGAACCCATCAGCCATAAGGCAGAACATTTATAATAATAATAATTCTTTATTGCAAACTACTGTTGATAAACTGAGGTGTCAAATTTTTAAGCAACACCCTGACACAGACTTCAGGTTTTTCTGGACAAAGATTTACTGTGAGTGATCTTTCTACAGATAAAATAGACCAAGATGAGGAGCGGACTGAATTAAAAAAAAGTCATTAAATAAATAGCACATAATGCTCATTGCATAAGCGTTGGACTACCAACCCAAAAAGGCCATGTAACTGAAAGATTGGGTTTTACATTAAACTACAGTTAACAAAAAAAAAAAAAAAAAAAAAAAAAAATCCTGGTGTGCCAGATACAAGTGTCTTAAACAAGTGTTGCACAATCCTGGATTTTGCTTATAACTAATTGGCTATTCTGCCAAACTGGTTTAATATGGTTCTGATTTCAACTAAAAGAGCAATTTGCTGGTTGAATTTCTTTAGACATCAACACTAATCCATGTCTGCTGATGTCAGATATCCATGGGTAGTTAATGATTTGAAACCCTTTCAAAAGACAAAGGCAAAAAATTAAGGAAAAGTGACTATTTTCAGCAACAAAAAGCATTTTAATGATGTTTCATCACTGAAGGTGTCAGAGTTTTTTCAATGGGTTTCATTACTAATCAAAAATACATTTTACAAGTACCAATATTAGGCACATTTTCCAACACATACGTGCTTTAAATTTCTGTGAAATCTTCTGTTTAGTGTTAGTGTAAATGTCTTCTGATGGAGGCAGAAACTGTACTTCACTAGACTGTTCTATACTTGTGATTCCTCCTCTTTCTATTTAAAACTGTACATTTCAAACTTGGTAAAACTGTCAATATGCTGTCAATAATACGGCCAATTGTCTCGTTTGACAACAACCCTGCAGACGAGTTTCAGGCACATTAAGTAACAATGTTCAAACAAATGATCTTTCTAATGGCCTTGTTTGCTGAAAGAGGACATACAGGAGCATCTCTTTGTTTCTCAATCTTTTTCATTATCATCAAAAATCCCCTCACAGGAGCTTTAAATCTGCAAAAAACAAGGCTTAGAGACTTCATTTCTGTGGGGCAAGCAACCTTATGCAATCCTTGTGTATTGTTTGATTCCACAACAAACTTTTAGCCTGAAGCATCACCAAAGCAGAAGAAAAAGATGGTTTCCTTAGCCCTTTTCACAGATGCAATTCTGATATTATCAGGGTAATGTCCAGGCAGTCTTCCCGCATAATTCACTGACATGGGTGTCACACTAGCTCCCTGCAGCAGGGAGTCATCCCTACTGGACAGGAAGAAGTGGTGAAGGGGGGCGAGGTCACGAAAAGTGAGTGTTCGGAGTACGAGAGCAGACTTACCATTCATATGAGAATTTATTTCCTCACTTCAGTGTTACATGTTAAAAAACTGCTTCAGTATCATCCACAAAAGAGTTGAGAGGAGACAAAGAAAGCTGCAGAGTTTCAGCTCCATATCCAACTGTGGCTCTTTGGATGCACCAGAGGAGATTGTTTGGAGCTGATGATCTACAGACCTTGAGTGATATTTAGTAGAAACACCACTTCTGATGTTTGTGTTATCCCCACATCACACCTCAGTACCATGGCTGCCCGAGCCTTCAGCTGCTCAGCACCCATGCTCTGGAACTCCCTCCCCCCTCACATAAGTCAGTCAGACTCATCACATCATTCAAATCCCGACTCAAAACTCACTTGTTCAAACTGGCTTATTGCCTGTAACTGGATATTATGCCTTTCACTTGTTTTATGTTGATGTTTGTTTTATGCTTTTATGCTTCTATGTTTTTATTATCTGTAAGAAGATCTTGGGTGACCTGAAAAGCGCCTCCAAATTAAATGTATTATCATTATTATTATCATTATTATTATTATTATTATTAGTAGTAGTAGTATTATCCCCTTACAATCAGATACTCTTCTCCCTTTACAGTGGTTGTTTAGATCCATTAAGTCAAGTATCTCATCCTGGCTTGCGCTGGTTGCACAGGATGATGTCACCAGCGCTTCCCACTCGCCCAACTGAATTTTTCTTGCTACTTTGTTCAGACAAGAACCTATTTGGCTTTACGCGGATAAATACTAGGGGTTCCAAGGAAAATTACAATGGCATTTTCCAAGTGAAAAACTCAGCTGTTTGCGTTTGCCCAGATAATGTCTGAATAGTTTCAGGGTTTTTTTGCCAGTGTGAAAAGGCTTTTAGTTTCCTTGTTTTCCGTGTTATTTCACAGGTGGAGCATGTCAGATATTTTCACTCAGCATTTGTTAAAATTTCACAAATGAAGAGGCAGCTCCATCTGAATATGCTGAATGTGTTCCTCTAACCAGCTTAACTTTTAACAATCGTCCGGAAGTTTACTGGTCAAACAAGAGGCCTATGCTTTAGCTCCAGATGCTATTTCATTGTGTCAGTATTTCCTGGATAAGCAGTCAAAAAGACCCTTTCCTGGACTCTGCTAAGACCCTCTCCTCAGTTGTCTCTCAGTTCCTCTCTCCTGTATCTGTCTGCCAGTGTTTGCTTCCCGCTCCACTTCGTATGACATGTGAGCATCGCGCCTCTCTCCACCCAGCAGAACTCATTAAGATTATGCTGCTCTTGTTTCTGCAGAAATGTCATCTCATCTCTCCAGCCAGGGCAATCTGTGTCTTTAGCCATGGTCGCCGGGCAATATCTCTGCCCATTTTCTCTCCTCTGCTGTTCATGCGGTGAATTGAAAACCTCGAGAGGGAAAGTGTTTGGGAAGTTTGGTTTAAACTCTGAAGGAGGCAAAAAATGTAGAGGAAATCAGAGCTAAAACAGAGGACAGAACTGTTTGAGTAGTGTGATGGATGTTTTCTTTTCATTTAGCATGTTTTTTTAAATTTCAAACATAAAAATTGGTGCAGCAGTGTTCAGAGAATTCTGAAAGTGGTTTAAAAAATTATTAAAACCCATTTCAAGTATTAAAAATATTGATTGATGAATAAAATACTGATTGAAATGCTGATATTTGTAGCATCTTAAAATCACTAGCTTATATCCTCCATTTTTAATTTAATTTTACGGTAAAATAATACTTTTAAATTGCATCTGTCACTGATTTTTTGTTTATAACTACAAATTTGTGTCTTTAATCAAATGTTCAAAATGTCCTCATATATCATCATTTTACTTCTCATAACTTTTTTTTAAAAAAAGCCTTAATTGACAGGGTATAGCTGTCAATATATCTTTTGGTTATGGATCAAATGAATGCAAATCACAGCATTTTGTGATCAAAACTTTTAGTTGTATTATTTAAATCAGTTCTGTACTGACCTAAAAGATTTTCTGCATTAATAAGAATGTTTTTAATTCTGAAATACAGTATTTAGTGCAAGTACTCACTGTTTTACAATGTTAACACAGGAGAAGTGTTAAGAAGTTACTTTCTCTAAGTTAACCCCATCCAAAGTTAACCACTGAATAAAGAGAGACATTCTTACGATGTTACTTAACAGCTGATTTAGACCTTTACTTTCTTAAGCCAAGAATGCGTCAAAGTCTGACTGCATAAACATCTACTTTTGTTTAAATTTTTAAGAATTACATAACCTTTAGTGAAAATGCTACTGATAGAAACACATATTATATTTAAGAAATGATAAAAAATAGATAAATGTTTGATATCAAGGCAAAGACTGGTTGGAGTTTCTGGGTTGATACTGTTTAAAGAATCAAATAATATGGATAAGATTTCATTGTAGCCCATTGATTCTGCTACCTGTAGTGTTTGTTTCTCTACCTGGAGGTCATTGAAATGAACTAAGCTGGCAGAGAAGGCAGACAGGGTTTGGCATCTTTGGCCCTGACATTAAGTAAAAGGTAAAGAAATGAAGGACCTTGATCTGTCTTGTGATGTGGTTCAGTTGCATTTGCTGTGTTGGTATGGAGCTAGCTTTGATAGCTTCCCTTAATCATCAGGTGTATAAGACTTTTGAGCCGTTCAGGAGTTTTTTTTCCCTTGATTGACTGAAACAAGTAATTCAGTAAAGCAGCGATGTCCTTGTTTTCCATCAAAATAAGAGCAGGGATAATGTTTGGTAAGTAGCATGCAGCATCCTGGCCAAAGTGACTTGGATATGGCGTACATCCACAACAAAGTAAAACATTATTATTGTGATTAGAAAATAAAATACTGCATTACGCATTACTTTGTCTGCAATCTCATTGCTACAAACTCATCAACGATGACAGCCCTAATATAGATATGACTGTGGGTTTTTGAAGGGTTAGTTTCTCCAAAGAGCATCCTGGGAACTTGTCAGGCATCAAGAACTTAATTGATAGTGAGAGTAATCAATAGAAGCAGCCCTAAAGTAGATTTACAATCACAAGGTCAACAGTGGATTTCACAGGGGTTACTTATCTAAAGGCTGTAAGCTTTCATCAATACGCAGTGGATGCACGTGTTGTAGTTCATTTACTTTATGGGCTGACTTCTTTGTAGGTAAATGTTAAGCTTGATCCATACTCTACCCGCGCTTCTCTCTTTTAGCCTCTATCATCAGTCAGATTTGGGTGTTAAGAGCTGATGATGAGGGCTGGAAAGGCAGCAAGTACAGCAAAAAAGCTAAAATTCAAAGGGGAGATTGTTTTCATTCACTCAATTCAAGTGCCACAGTTGAAGAAATGTTCACAAAAACACATCTCACACACCTCAGGGTTCCCAGTAAGCGACATAAAACAACCCCTAAATGTCCCCATTTTCAAACACGGTTTTACTTCCATAATTTAGCTCTCGGTGAAGAGAGAATTTACCCTGAATAAAAGATGTTAACTAAAATGCCACAGATTCCTGAAGGAATAAATATTGGGGATGAGATTGACTTAAGAATATTCTGGCTTTTATTCACAGTTCTAATCACTGTTGTAGAGGCGGCGGGGATAAAAGAGCCTCATTGATTCTCCTTGGAGAATAAAAAGGCTGGGCCCAATATAATTAAGGTTTAAAAACATATTGAGCTGCAAACGCAGATCAAGCCGGGAGCTTTTCAAGGTCCCACAGCTCTGGCTTATGAAAAGGCCTTTTCGACAGACTTGTGACAGGAATTAGGAGGTCAAATGACAGAATACTATTTGTTAAAATCAAGGAAAAATGGCTTTTCTTCTCTGAGGTGATACAGATGGGTTCCTAAATTCCAATTAAACAATCAATTACTGGTAAATAAAAACAAAATTCAATAAAAAGGTACTGTAGTGAACGTTGTGTTGTACCTTTTCATGCTGAGACAAGTTCTCCTCGCGTGTTTGTCAGACCTCCTGTCTTGTTTGGTGTATGTATTACCCTATATAATCTCCTCTGTGTTGGGGGGAAGGGGTGGCGGGACCTCCTGATCGGGTAGTGCATGTATCAGAGCCCTCTGTCTGAATAATGTTGTGGAATAATGAGGTGGGGAGCAAAGGCTGTAGCCCAGGGCTTTGACCGTCTCTGTGACCTGATTATGTCAGGGGCTGTCAGCCGCCAAGACACTACAAAAGCACAGAGCAGCCCATCAAGTCCATATCCACAGTGATCTGTCCCCAGCGCTCCAGGCACCTTGAAAGCCAGGGAAAGTCCATACTGTCTCATTAGCAACGTTTAGCATCAAGAGCCTGCGCACGGACAACACTTAACTTTAAACAAAGAGGCCTGGTCACACTGGTGGAACTAAAGCTTCACTTTGGTGAGCTAAACATTAAGAGAAACGTTTGAAATAAGACATTGCAAAGGGAAGAAACATCATCTTTTACTTCAACTTATCATGTTCTTGTTCAGGTTAAAATTGTGGACACTGCAAGGGGTCTGAAGATGAAACAGGGGTTAAGGTAAATAACACGGAGTGGCATGAAAGGGCACATTGTCCGTACAATTTTCCTTTAATATGTGCCGTGTGCTCCTGCGATAAGATGATTCATTAGATAGGGTCCCACAATGACAAGCATCATCGTTCAAGCCTCTGGCTACTGATGGAACAATTCTGCAGCCACCCTGTAAATATGACAAGGTCAGCGTTTTACTGCGACAGGCGCATGCGGATAAGAGTAAGAAGGGCTTTGTTTATTCCCAAAAAGCTTAATATACAGCGAGGAGTGCAAACAAACAGCTTTAAGACGGCACCAGAGGAAATCTATGAGCAAAGATCAGGAATACAATACAAATGTTTATTTGAGGCTGCACTTTCAAACATGAAAGATGGTCTTGTACAAACCTGTGAGGAAGTAAACTGCTTTCTTGCTCTGCAGTTCTTCATTAGATGTACACATTACTGAACAGGAACTTCTGTGGCTCTTAAAAAAAGGACAGAGTCCAAAAAATGATATTGCAAAAGGTTGCAATAAATACTTTCACTGGGTTATTTTTTTTAACTATAACAAATACTCTTTTATTATACAACTATTGGTACAAAATGTTCCCCTCCAAGCAATATATGTATTCAATTTACTTACCAACACTCATATTTATTATCATTTTTGAGTTACATTAGAACACATCACATTTTTTCCCAAAATACCTTCAAGGTTTAAGGTTTAAAATGTCTTGATTATTCTTGTTAAGGGTCATTTATTTTGCAGTCAGGAAAATGTACTTCTATTTGGCGATGGTTAACAAAGGAATGGAACAATTCCAATATAAAACAAATATAACATTAAACATATTTAAAATACAAGTCATTAAAAAGGGACCATGAGAATATGTAAGTTGTAAATGACTTTGTTGCACACTCTGGTCAGCTGAATAAAGCACCTTTATAAAGGCAACTTTAATTCTGAAAACTTATGATGATCGATCAGCACTGACGGGGTTTTTGTTTCCAGGTTTATTACTGCTACATGTCTCCATTAGTGACATAATTTTATCAACCTGACATTAGACACATCAGTATAAGAACTTATGCTGCTTTGTTAGTCACTTTTATCCCAGTAGTCTGAATAAACCTTCAATTCATGTCTTCATAAATGTGACTTCATACAAAATTAAGGCATCTTACCATGACTGCTCTAAGAAGAGGAGGAATGACCTCCAGCAGCAGCAGGTGAGGCCTCAGAGTTTATTTCAAGTCTTCAGTTGTTGCATTTCTGTTTAATGGAATTTACTAATATGATAATGAGTGGATAATATAATCACACCACAAAGAAGGCAAACAAGTGTTCTCAGCCACAGACACCTGAGTTTTATCCATTGAAAGAAAGAATTGGACAAACTTTGTATCAATCCGTTGACAGACCGAGCAGCCAAGATGTGCCAAACTTAGGGCCATCTCACCAAATGGCAACATAATGCTGGACTAAGAGCAATGTCAGTCATGTCCCTGACTATGTAAAACTGAAAATCCTTATTAAAATAACAGATGCCGTGTTAGGGAAAAAGAAAGAAGAAAAGATTTGCTAAATCTGCCTGTGTTTTTCTGTGTTTCTGGTACCTCTTTCTTGTACTCTGTGTTAAAATACATTTTTATTGGTAGTTATTTTATATATGTAATGATGAACTACTTCAAGAAGCTAAAAGAACCATAGGGTGTATTCGCTACAACAGAAGCCCATCTGAATTACTTGGTAAGGTATTTGTACACTTAATTTACATTTGCATGTACATCAATGTCATGTTGTGGGAATATGAAAGAACTTTAGGTTAAATTTGTTGATCTCTTTTTTTTCTGTGTGTAAATTTTTGTTGTTTGTTTTGTTTTTTAGTGTTGTCTTATTATTGAGAGTCTCTATATCTCACTCATCATCTTAAAATATTTGTGGAAAAACTGTTTGATGATCCAAAGTCCTTTATTAATTGATTTTAAAGACAATGCATAATTTGGGTACCAATACTGTTGAAGTGTTATTTTTTTATTTGTGAGACACTGAAGTTTAAAGTTCTGGTAATGCAAAACAGAAACTTTCAAAAATAGTTCTGACTTCATGATACTCCTGGTAGGCAATTAATCAAGTCTCAGTTTTGAACAATAATGTAAAGATTTATCAAGGTTTAAAATGACACTGTATGCTGTGTTGTGCTTATTCTTACCGTAGATTTTGTCATGAATGGAAGAATTTTCTTGTATATATAATCCTTGTTATATTTTTGTCTCCTGATAACACCAGCACTGTATGTTTCTGCTATTATAATGTACTATTTTTTAGAATTTTACCATCTATTTATAGATGCACAATATTATTGGCATGATATAAGCATTGGCAGATAAAAGCCTAAAAATTATATTATTGATACTGACAGAAATACAAATTTCAGCAATAACTAACAGCCTAAATCTCAGCCGAAGATCTGCATATGCTCTTGAAATCTGTGCTGCCTAATCAAAGTCAACAGTGCTATCTTGATTAAAAGTGATATGTTTTTTCATCTTCATTGTTCAAACTTTAAAGGGGGCTGCAAGAACTAAAGCTGAACATCTGAACTTTTGGAATCAACCTGAAAACTTCTTCAGAAAAAAAAACCCATTTTGACTTAATTGCGTATGCTTCTTTCAGAATAAGTCAAATTTTATTCTTCACTCTACAGCTCTCACAATCTATTCAAGACCATTATGGGTAGCTCTAATACAGCAGCTATGAGTATTTATTTGAAAAATTACATTTTGGGCTTTGAGAGACAATAGATAAGGTCCATATTAGTACTGATATTAGTGAAGATATCCGTAGAAAACATGAATTTGGAAATGTAGGCCCATCTGGTATTGGCAAAAATCTAATCTTTGCTTTATTTCTTCATTCTTTTAAGAAGTGTTCAGAAAGTTAATGATTGAGAAGATATCATTTAGATGAGTGCACGATGCAGATGATGTAAAAGAACAATGAATACTTACCTTTAATAATCATTGACAAAACATCATTATGATTTTTGCCACAACTGAACAACCCTAAGCACTATAACTTTTTAATAATTTAAAGAAACAACATCACGTATTACAAACCATCTTAACAAGTAATACATCCTGGCCCATGTATTGTGGTGAGTTGTTCATAATGAGGTTTTTGCTAATGCCCAGCCCTTGTGTGCCCTTCATGTTTAGTATTAAGCACTTACCTGTCCTTGTGCGTTGGTGACCAGCTGTCCCGTGGCTCCTTGCAGGTTCGACAGCGTGTTTCCAAACACCTGAGACCCTGCGATGGATCCCATGGCTGCTGCTGCTGCTACCGCTGCCTGGCTGGCCAGTGGATTCAGCTGTAAAGGGCAAAGAAATCATTTATCAAGGCTGTGTTCTTTTGTGAAGCACTTGCAGATGTTTCCTAGTTAAATGGCTAAAAAAAGACAGTTCAGGTGGGCTCGATGTGGGGGGGTGGGCTGCTATTCTTTGTTGTAGGGGCCACAATAGGCTAACTGCGGTGGGGTTTGTACAGTCCAGCGGAGAGGGCTGTGCAGTCCATCATAAGGCTCCCAGAGGCCTGTGCTCCTGAACCCGATGGGAGGCTCGGGGGTAGGGAGGAGCAGGAAGATCGGGAGGGTGGCTGTGAATAAGTGGCCATTTTACCACTCTAAGTGCTTCCTCTGGCCCTCGGGGCTCCCCGCGGGCCGAGCCGAGTCTTTCCACCCGCGGCAACAGCCCTGCGCCATCCCCGCTCTCACAATAGAGCCGGGTAGTGCGGCCATGCATCACCGTATCGTCGCTCCCTTCAATACCCTTCGACTGAGAATTCCTCCTGCGTCACACTGCGCTCGCACACACAGTTACTTCTGAAGGAGAGGAGGGCTGAAATGACCATCTTTACCCCCGCTGTAATGGACTCATCTGGTCTGGATGTGCTTGTGAAAAGAGGCTCGGTGCGTCGAGGAGAGGCTGTAGAGCCACGCCACATCGACGAGATTACCCATATAAATCAAGCTAACCACTTATTAGGGGGCTGAAAATGCACTGCTGATTTGGTTGTAGTGCAGCAGAGCAAAGTCTTATTAGGTTGAGTAAGTAGATCAAAGACCAAGAAGAGATAGGAGACCTCCCAATTACTCAACAGAATAGAGAAATAATAGAAACCCTGCTTAGGAGCTGCTGCCTGCTCCCTGCTGCTAATGCTGGCTGGCTGCATATTCAAACAAAAGTGCAGAAATTAAAGGAAAGTTCACATGACAGCCTTGAGCCCAAAGTTTCCTGAAAATGTGCAGAAAAAGACATTTTTCCACCTCTGCCCCGTGGGGAATTCAGCATTGCTCATCTGAGATCATTCAGTAACCATTCATCTTTTATCTTACCCCACCACCATATATTATTACACTTTCTGAAATCAAATGATGAAAAAATGCCACGGAGCGATCAATACTTTTTCATTGACAGTAAAGGTTAAGCACATTAAGAATGACACTGCATTTGTCTTATGAAATCATATTTCATGTTGGTGGCCTCAAATTGGCCGTGATTGATATTGCCTCCCTCCGTCTGAAAGTCATCCACTTTTTTCCTCGATAATCGCGAGATTGTCTTTTATGTGTCCAGCGCTCGTCCTTCGCAAATCTTCACGTCTCAAATGCTAGAAAAGACGGATTCTGACCTTACACAGGAAACTAACAGGATAAGAAAAACCCCAGTCAAGCTGCAGTTAACCTCAAAAATTGGATTTTTTCATCTTTAAACCGCGAGGGTCTACAGGATAAAATTCAACCCGAGTGCTCTTACAATTAATAATCATCTGAGCAACATTTATTCAAGCTAAAATTGAACCTTTCATGTACCTTTATTCTGACTGTATGAATTGCAGACATACAGATAAGGGTTAAATATCATATCAGGTGCAAATCTTCCCTCTAACTAAAATGCATCAACTACCAAACTGCCCAATTCCCAGTGTTTGTTTTCAGGAAAGTAAAGCTAGAATTCCTTGATGATAATAATTATAGAACTTTTAGTTCTAACAAGTTAAGACAGTCAACTTTTGTATCGAAAATGACCAAAGAAAACAGCCTTTTAAGATTTTCAGGAGGCCAGCATTTGATTAAAAATGCAACTGTAATGTGTTTAACAAGATAACCTCTTTATTGTACAGACTGGCAGCTAGTGAATAAAATATGTCAATAAATATATTAATAATAGCAAAATTATTTTGTTACTATTGAATAAATAGTTAAGAATGTTCACCTTACATGGTCATAAATATCCTTTTAATGCATTGAAAAAAAAGTTAAAGGAAGAAATGAAAAACAAATTCTGTTGAAAATGACAGAAAAGGTTCCTCTGCTCTTTGCTTACTTGATATCTAATAAGAAAACCTACCTGCCCAGTTGTGCTTTACATAATCCACAAACTACTGAAAACTTTTCTGTTTGTATGCCGATACTTAGTCTGTCTGTAACTATTAATTACACTTTTATTTGATTTTTCTCTGTGTTGTCTCTCCTACATCACTGTTAATGTTTCACAAATAAAATAATAACAATAAAAAAAGACAGAAAAAGCGCATCTTCTTTGGTCTCATCTCCATAACAATGACAAATAATTATTGACATTGTTTGAAAAGCACAGAGATCGCCTTTGTTTTCACAGGAGCTTTGGCTAAAGTCAGTTATGGAATAAAAAGAAAAAATCTGAAACAGAAGTAAAGTGTAGTTGGTTCCTCTCTCTCAGTTGTACTTTTGTTTTGTAAAATGTTTTAAATAGGGAGTTAGGTACATTGTTTTAAAGGTGGATGAAACATGCAGGAGCCTGAACATTCACCAATCGAGGCCTGAATTCAAGGTGAATTAGCCTTAAAACAGACACCAAAAAAAATCACATTAGTGTGAATGTACACTGGAATGGACACGTTTACAAAGCTTTTCTTTCACACCTGTAAGCCTTTTTGTAATAGAACTACAGAGTTTAAGTGTCTTTCAAATTATAGCATTTGTAGCATCAAAACAAAGGGACGTGATCACTTCATCATTTCATTTTTTCTGTCTGTTAATCCTGAAATACCCTAATTTCGCAGAGTTCTTGAACCGCAGCAGCAATGCAAAGCCTGGTTCCTGCTTGTTCTCTCTTTTTTTTTTTTTAAAGTATATTTTTTGGGCATTTTGTGCCTTTATTGATAGGAGAGAGACAGTGGATAGGCTTGTGAAAGGGGGTGAGAGAGTAGGGGAAGACACTCTGCAAACTGGTCACTGGTGGGATTCGAACCCGGACCGGCAGAAGCAAGTATATGGGGTGCTAACCACTCCGCCAAACCAGCACCCCTCTGCTTGTTCTCTTTACACTGGGACAGAGAAAACTGCTTTCACTTTGCCTGATGGATTTAATAAACTCATCATGGCAGAGAACTTCAGCTGGGGGCAGGAAGTGATATCTGCCCAAAACACCATAGTTCAGTGTTGTTTACAGCTGTGCTAACCAGTCCAATTGTAAGATAAAAATATAAAACAAAATATCGAAAGTTTTCAGAGAAACAATGGCAGAAGTTGATAATAAACTGACAACTATAGTACAGAGAATCAGGATCACTCATCAACATCACTCCTGTATGTCGTGGCCACTGTGGGAAGGCAGTTCTGCTGTCATGTAGCTACGCAACTTTACATATCAATAGTTAAGTCTACAGAAATATATATAATACAGACAAGAATGGCAATGCTTTCAATAATACAGTGTTTCCTAAAAAAGATGGTTGTTCAACAGTTTGTTTTGCAGACTGATATTTTAGGTTTAAAAAAGCAACTTAAGTGCCACAAATCTCAAGTAATTGTGAGCAAAAACAGGACACCATCACCCTGCACTGCTTCATTCCAGGATGTTGACCAACAAAAACATTATATACCTTCATTTGATCTGCATGTGGTAGGAAGTGTACAAGACAAAGAAAACTTATATATTGGTTCCCTAAAGCCAAGTAAATTTGTCAATATGTGGAAATATCACTTTACTGTAAGACCCCATCCACATGAAGACAAAACACTTAACAGTTTCAAAAACGATCGTCATAAAGACGAAGACATCTCAGAAAATGTGTGCATCTACATGAATGCACTTGATACGTATGTACACTGTAAAACACATGCCAGACCTCTAGGGGCGCTGTAACGATATGACGGAAACAAGCAGAAACAGGTGAAAAAATAGTGGGCATGTGCACTTGCGGCATGCGTGTCACTGAAGATATGAAACTATGACGTAAGCATATCTGAAAAGGGGCGGAGAGCCAGTAATCCTGGAGCTGCATATACAGCATTTCAAAATCTTTCCACTCTGGAACCTGGTTTCAAAATTGATCGTTTACAGACCCCCAAAACGCCGTCTTGGTATGGATGATACACAGATTCGGCAAAAAAAAGTATGTGTTTGTCTTCCTGTGAATGGGGCCTAAGTAAAGAGACTATTTCCAGTCAATCTAGTATTTCTCCATAACTGCAACCAGCAAGTAGTTTTATCAATCCCTGTCTTCCAATTAAAAATGGATTCCCAATCAGCGTATTTCACTTAAAGCCTGTTGTATCATAATTGCTACAAAGTTTTATGATACCTCTAGCTAACCACTATGATCAACAACTTACTAAAAAATGTCTGAATACAATTAAATAAATGATAAAAATGTCCTTAAGTGGATTATCAGTTGTCCAAAACACCTAATGTATCAAATAAAATACAAAAAATTGTATAATGATGTTAAATTTTATGGAAATTCTGAGTTTTTGGAATTTAAGGAGAAACAGAAATAAACATTTCAGCTCCAAAAAAGTTGAACATTCTGGCCATAATTTGGTGTTTTCAGGCTTTAAAGGGTTAATTCACATATTTCATCTGCATTTTTGTTTTACAACTACCATGTGACTCAAAGCAACCTAGTGACAATAATCTTGTACTAACTTTATAACGTCAACTATACAAACTCAACGTGCTGCTACTAAAGTTGGTCTAAAGTGAGAAATCTTTTGTCTAAAACCAAGACAGAAATAACTGAAATGTGAGGATTTTGTATTGACAGAAACTGGATTACTGTGTTTTAAACTGAAACATGTTTGTCTGAAGACTGAGACTAAATGTTCTGCCTAAATAAACATTGTTAAAAACCACAGCTTTTATCCTCGTTGGTCCAAAATAAGACGTTTTTGAACCGAATAGACAGAGAAAAGCCAACATGGCCAGTTAAACAGAGTTTAAACCGAGGCTATAGATGGACTCCTGGATAATGCGATCCGCTCAGACAAGCACACCCAGAGTCCTCCTGAAAATCTGCTGCGCTCTGTGTCATTGTGTGAGTGATGGGTTGTTGAAGAAGCTTTCAGATTTATTTGAAATATTATCATTGTGTTTCATTGGATGATAGCCCTTTTTTCAGGTGCTATGTTATTCTGGTAAATCTAGGTGAAAGAGAGAGCAGAGCTGTATCGCTGCCTCTCCTGCCTCTGGGTAATATGGATAGCAGCTGAAAGGGGAGCCAGGAATAAGGAGAGGCGAGGCGGTGTTCGACACCTAAACAGGTGATTTTCCGCCACGGTGACTCCTCTCAACACCTCGGCGGGAGGCACAAAATGACAGAGCTGGCCTAGCATTTGTGCTGATTGCATGTGTTGCAGGAGATAAACAGTGATCTTCCAGTTTGCAGAGGCTGCATGTTAACCATTGTGTTTGCTTCTTTCATTGGCCATGAAAAGGGGGGGTGACCGCTCTGGTCGGCTTCACAAGTGTTAAGAGAAACTGGTGGGTATTTTGTTAGAGAAATGTTTATGGTGTTTAAGTCACGTTGAAGAAAGATGTAGAAATACTGGTGAGACATTTTTAGAACCTAAGCAAAGCTGATGCCTCAATGAAATGATTTGACATGACTTTGTCTTCTCTTAATCCCGTCACTCTCAACAACATCACAGCTCAATATTGCCAAAAAAGGCCATTAAAACAATTAATTAACGTATCAGGGAGCCTGTCAGGACTAGACAATACAGAGAGCTTTAAATATATAAAAAAACATTTCAAATGATGTAGAGGGTGGGAGAATGTTGGATATATCAGCATTGATTACTACCCTTTAAATTACGTTATATGCTTCTTTAATATCTCCCAGCTGATTTGAAGAAAGACAAACCCTATGCCAAGGGCAAAGACTATTTACAACAAGAGCTACAAACTGTGACATGCCTACTTACCACAAGATAATTGATTTAAAATGCTTAAATTTTAGGATTATCAAGTAATCATTCCATCGTATTCATGGATTATTTATATTGTTGGTAAAAGCAAGTTACTGGTATACAATAAGTTCAACAACAAACATGTTACATTTGGTTAAGTGAATAGAAATGGCAAGAAGTAAAGTTTTCCTCCAACTTTTCAAAAATTCCATCATTTTTGTGCAATTCTTGTGCATTTTTTTGTGTTTTAGATAGTACCCCATCAAGCTTTAAAATATGACAACAGCACATTTAGTGTCAGTTCTCCATGATACCAATGATCATCCAAATAATGCAGATTTATTATGTGACACTGAATGCTGCTGATGTTTAGCTCAGTTTTCAAGTGTGCAGGAATTTATCTACAATTGTAGAATAGAAAAAAAAAGCTAAAAGATTATTGCAACAAGAACAGAAGTCCTCAACACCCATTATTTGGCGCATTTTTGTACATTTTTGTAAGCTGGATATGGTCCAAGTTGCCTGTACCAGTTACACTCACACTGCTAACATTTTATGAGAGTGTGTCCTCTTTTTATCTAAAAAATGACTAAATATAACTTTGTTTTGTTACTTGTCGACACCACAAATCATCAAAATTGCAGAGACCTCATCTGTTTGAAACCTGAGGAATTACAAACATAAAATGTTGACAGCAAGTGGTAAACTGATTCTGAAAAAGAGGCTGATGCAGATACAGATGTTTAGAATAGCAATCTAGCCGATAGCACTACTTAAGTTTTCTTAACAACATCTAGTGATTTATTTTTGCTGTTTCTGACCAACTTAAGTGCATAAGCTTCTGCACATTGTCCAATTGTGCAAACAGACTGACAACAATTGGAAAAGTGGGTGAAACTGGTAGAGAGACTTTTTTTTTCCTCATTTTTATGGTTTGGTATCTGGAAGTATAAACATTTTTGACAACTTTAGGACGGGAAAGTGTTGCAGATTCATTAATAAAATTCAGACAGTGCTCTCTCTTCTGGTTAAAGAAATACGACTCGAAATATCAAGATTCTTTTCTTTTCGATGTGACTAAGAATAATGGTTAGTTATCTTGTATGGAATTTTACAACTTCACTTAATTGCTGTTCACTTCAATGTTGCAACAATTTCCACAATTTAGACTATCTGTCAGAATTTGGCTGCAATAATTGATCGAAAATGCAACAGAGTTTTGTGTTTTCTGCTTTTTGTACAGATGTTGGAGTTGTCTTCTAGTGGGTGATGTCAACAGCCTATTGGTCGAGGAAAACCACGGTGCTTCGGTGCTTGGCACGTTTGCACTTTGTGGAGTTTGGGGGTTAGGCTTTTACTTACAGGTACATCTCGAGGGGCTGCAAGCAAGCATAACTGCCATGTGGTTTGTTTCTATAATGTTAATAGGCTCACAGTAATGTTACTAGTAGTTGTGAGTGCAGATGGAGCGGTGTGGAGAACTCCTCCCCTGGCACTGCAAGGGAAGCTGGGAAATGTAGTGACATAGGCTTGAAAAACTAGACGTCAGTTCACAAATGAACTACACCTCCCATAATCCCAAAAAATTAATGGGATTTGCAATGATAAACTTTAATCTTTTTTTTTTGTGTGATGTCAATCTGGATCGGATCAGCACTAAAATTAAATGGCTTCTTCCTTGGACCAAACCATAACTTTGCAAAATTTCTATGTAAATCCATCCAGTAGTTTTTGCACAATCTTGCTGACAAACCAACAAACAAACAGACAAACTCTGGTGCAAACATAACCTCCTTGGTGTAGGTACATATACAGATACATATATCATGCATCACTTTCTGGATATGATCTCTGGTCCACACTTTCAGATTTCTACCCAGCCCTAGAGCCTGAAAAGTGTTAAAATGCATGTTTTCTCTGTATACTATGCAGAGAGGGGGAATCTAAACTCCACTGTGCTCTCCGCAGACTGTTTGACCATGAGGGTCACCTGGTGCAGCAACCCGTGTAATCTCAGGAATAGAGGGAAAATAGCATCCCCTGCAAACCGTGGAAAGACCCCTGGAAACCCAAAAAATTGTCTGACACAAACTAACTGGAGTTTATTCTTGGGGTTTTGCTCTTTCCATGTGGCCATTTTAAATTTAATTGCTTTTTTTCAGGGGCCTGCACAGGAGGGGATAAAAAAAAGAGCAAAGATAAATGGACAAAGTGGTGCAGACAGCGGCAGCAGACAGGCAGATTTTTGTAGATGCTTGGGCTTCAGCGGTGTGTAAAAACGTATTTTCTGCTCATCTATGATTCAATAAGAGAATAAAACATTTATCTAATATATCAGAGAAAAGTGAAAGAGAATAAAAGAATACAGAGAATGATTTAGCAAATTAGTGGAAGGTAATTTTTCAAATTGACAAGAAAGCAGATGGATGTCAAATGTGTCTTTACTTTAAAAGGTTGATTTTGGGGAATTTCATAAAAGTTTCTAAGCTTTAGGAAGCACTTACAAAAGGCATTTCATCCAAAGCAAGTTTAAACTCCAAATTCCAGCTGATTTGTATAGTGCAAGTACTCTGTGTCATGCTTAGACAAATTACACTCCCTTGGCCCTGTCACACTTATAGAAGTATGCTGAAACATGGTATGAACTATCAAAAGCAACAGACTGCTCTTCAGTGTGACGTTTTTAAATAATGGAAGAGCCTTGGATGCTGTGATCAAAAAATCAAAATCACTGATCAAGGTTCATTTACCGCCCTGTGATGTTCTTTTGTGTTAACTGTGAGATTTTCCGTATTGTAATGCATGTGCTGTACACTTTAGTTCTGTTCATGCCCGGTGGCTGCTGGAGCAGTGCGAGTGTAGGCTAGTAAGTGATGTGAGGGAGGGGATGGTGTTAGCATGGTTAGCAGGCTACAAATATCAGGGTAGGGATGGTAATCAAACTACAACTCCACAACTACCTTTGGGAATTGTGATTACCTGTCTTTACAGAATTACATTATCAATTCCTTACACTTGGCTCTACACAACATGTCTAAACTGAACCCCAACATTGAATATCTTGTTGCCTCGCACTGCCTGGCTGTCGTCCACGTTGCATCCTTTAAAAACGTAATTCCAAGCCCCATGTTTCCCCTTGTAAAAAGTATTTCAAGTGCTTTTACTGTACAGCTGGAGAAACAGATATGAGGCAGTGTTTATTCTGCCAATTGATTATTTCTTCATAGTTTTTATCAACAACCTTTTTTCGCTTGATGAAAACTAGACAGTAACTAAAAAACAAGGGTACCTGGAATAAAACTAAATTAACTGACATTTTTGTCGCCAAAAAAAACTTGACTAAAATGATCGAGACTAATCCAATCAGACCTAATTCATCATGTAGAAAGTAGAGATAAGTTGGAGATATATCCAATCACAACTGCTTTGGTTGTGTGGAAAGGTTGAATGAGCTAAGAGAGACATCCAATCACAACTGCTTTAGCTTCATGGTGGTGAAATCCAAGTGTAAAACTGGACTTCAGAAATTCAAGGAAACATAAAAATGCCTTACACTTGACACTTCATAATTTAGTCGACTTAATTTATAGTAATTTTGTTGACTAAAATGCTGTGTAATTTCAGCAACTAAAACTACACAAAAATTAAAACAATTTAGTTCACTAAAGTATGACTAAAACTAAAAGGCTATAGACTAAAGTGCTGTCAAAATTAACACTGATAGCTTTGTACTGACGAGTGGTTGACTTAAAGGCTTGTCAACACACAGCTCTCCGTGAGCCAATCAAATTCATCCTTCTGTCTTGAAAGTGAAAGTAAATCATTGTCTCTCACTGAAATGGATTAATGCTACGCAGTCTTTGCTATGGACTAGCAGATTAACAAACTCAAGCTCTGCTCAGAGAGGAATATAAAGAGGGGCATCGAAGCAAGAACGTCGCACAGCATATGGCTACATTGCTGGTGGGTAGTTAAGACTCTTATATATGATTCATGTAATTAGCCTGATTTTGTTGCTGATGCTTATCTCTATCACGTTTATTTGGAAACTGGCAAAGAGCAAAAGCTTAAAAGATGGTGGACTTCCTGTTAGAATTTCACCATGACCATTAAGAACTACAAATCTCAGTAAGTCTATTTTTTTCAGCCAAGTTATGTTTTCAGGTAAAAATCTGCTGCAGGGGCTATCATATTAAACAGTATCATATCATGCTATTGACAATTACAATAGCAGTCTGCAGAAAGGTGAAAAACTAAAGTAATACAGTTAAACCCCATGATATTGCAGTTCAGTTTTTGCGAATCCTGGTATTTAACTTTTTTTTTTCCCTATAAGACTTGTTAATTTTGATATCCCATACATTTTTGCCATTTCGGGTCATTCTACAGTATTTTTTATTAGTTTAAATCCTGCGTGTTACAATATAATTACCATACATACTGATTCAGCCAATCATAGTGTCTGTATTTTTCTCGGCTGCTGATTGGCTATTGTGTATCAAGTGGCTTTGCATCTCGCAGGGAGAAGAGCTCTCAGTTGTTTTTGTGTTTTCTACTGCTTTCCCAATACCTTTTTCTGTGTTTAAATGAATTTCTGTTGTTTTAAAAGTGTGTTTAAAGACACTGAAATTCTTAAAAGTACTGTAAAAGTTACAAAAATATGCCAAGGGTATATTCTATTTCGCAGATTGTCGCAGATTGAAAGGTAACACTGTATACAAAAAAACCCAATTTGTCCAAATGTGTCCCCTGTAATAAAACTTTGCATCCATCCTAGTCATACTGAGACAATTAGGACTTAGTTACTAAAGAACAAACTGCTCACTTGAACAGATTTTTTCCGAGACGAGATTCAATAAATGTTAAATATTTCAAGCACCTCATCAGAAATGGAAGCTTCTTTAATATCTTTAAAAACACAACACTGATATTTAAGCATTTTCACAGATTTCCACCTGAACAAACCCTTTTTAATGCCTCTACCTTTAAACACAGAAAGTCAGTAGTGATATTGTTTCGGAGAATAATGCACTTCATCTGCGGAACAACCTGGAAGTTTCCCTCGTTGATCCGTCTCCTCTCGATCTTTCCCCGCTCTGGAGTGAATGTAATCAGCTGTGACATGAGAAAACACGTTCTCTGTCTGTCAGGACTCTGCAAGTCTTCCTCTGACAGTCCTCTCCTGACTCCCTTCCTCCCTCCCTCCCCTCCGAACGGCCTCTCTCCCACCTCCCCGTCTCCCCCCTCCCTCACATCCGCAGTGCTTATGAACATCAAAATGCCATTAGGCCCTCCAAAACACCTCTGGTCCCTTGGTTGGCCGGGCCCTCACACTCCGGTCGTGCACTCTGAGCCCTCTGTGCCGCCGACTATTGCTCACCGCTGGGCCTCTGCTGCGGCCGAGGTGAAAAATAAACCCCCCCAAAAAGAGACGTTCTTGGGGAAAAATATTGGGAAAGTGAAAGACGGATAGAACAACTGGGGCGGATGACACCCAGAAAAAAAACAAAAAAAGAAAAACACAATAAGGCTGCATCTGGTGACAGTTGGACGTTGTAATTGCTCGAGGCAGTGGAGGGACAGCTGCGTTGGTGGCGGTAGCGGCAAGAGTGGACGAGGAGGTGGCTGAGGTGGCATGGCGGGTGCTAATGGAGTGATGTCATATGAAACGCTAGGATGACAGCTAGTTAACTGAGGGGGTTTGGCTGATCAAATAAAATGCATTAACTCCAGGAAATGGATATCGCGGGCGGCCTCAGAAATGGCCATATCTAATGAGGCAAAATGCAAATGAAGGAGGAAAAGAGTCGTGAAAACGTTTAAACTAACTATAAAGGGATGATGGAGTGCCAGACAGTGGCCGTCAATCTCCCCGCTCATTACCTTCATGTGAAATTAACAGCGGCTTTAATCATTACATAAAATCTGCTCCAGCCCATTTGTTGATAATTGTGAGGCGCCGAGGTTCAGAGCGGGTTCTTTGTCATCAATCACAGCAGCAGTGTATTTCCTCTGCTTAGGGGACACTCTGTGAGTAAAAATATAAGTTATACTACATTCCTCTTGCACTATTTCTCTTCCTGAGGAATGATCTATAATATTTAGCTGTTTCCAGATGTATTAAATTTGAAACTACTTGGTGATTAAGTATCAGCGGGAAAGTGCTGACCATTTCAGCGCCGTGATGTGACATATTTGGTGCAGTTATTTCTGGGCCGTACAAGTGTTGGGTTGGAAATCACAGCAGCGTAAAACTGGTGTTGCAGTAAATTTAGTGCTGCTCTGGCTTTGACTGTAAAGTAGATGCCTGGCTTGGGGTTGCTGTGGGAAAATGAAAAAATAAAATCATTAGAGAGCAGGAGATCAGGCTATAAAGAAATTATGAAGACTATTATTCTGCTGTTTTATCAAAGACTCTCCGTGGCCTTTGGGTGAAATTAACTCAAATGTTCAATATGTAATAAAACATGATTTTTAGTTTGGTAGTTCCCTTCCACCGTCGACAAACCATTCATTTTGGTTAGGGCGCCTCTTTTCCCTCTGCTGTTGTTTGACATATAAATATAGCATTTGAATGACTTTAATATCCTCCTAATCAATGTCCAGTGATCTTTTGATGTCCTCAATTCAATATAGGAAGGGTCATCCATGCCGCAGCTTTATAAACACAATAAAGGTAAATGATTACTCTCCACTGTGGTGTCCAAAAATACGGCCAGTAATGAAGAGAAATGGAGGAGTTTGAGGGGGAGGCCTGTCATGTGTCATTGGCCAACTCTAAGCCCTAAGATTAATCACGAGAGAGGGGCTCTCTGGCTAAGATGTGGTCATCCTTGATCGATAAACCACCCTCTTCCCTCCCCAACCTCCTTTTGCCTTGCCGTCTTTCTCTTTATCTCCAAAATATAAACAACTATTGTTACAAGGATAGCAGTCAAATGATTACACTTTATAACCAAATATAATCCCCAAATTTAAACAGTTAATCTGGGCTGATCAGAGTTTTTCAAAATGCTTTTTTAAGACCACATTGACAGTGTAATTTGATGCTTTCCAGTTCCTTCATTTTGTTAGTCAAATGAATGCAAAGAACTGTACTTCATGATACTGACTATTATCTAATGTAACAGTGCCATTACACAAAACAGAGGTAGAAGTCATCTTCTATATGGTAATTTTGTGAAATGCAGTTTTTTTTTTTTACAATAAGTAATATGCAGGGGTGCATGTACAAAATAAGACACAGTTATTTCAAAACATATCTGCTTTTCAGGTTTCAAGGTCAGCTGTTTTTTCTGTTTAAGTAACTAAACCACGGGTGTTTCTGAAGTTGAAAGCTTTTTTATACTGTCTGAGCAGATTATGCTAGCTTGTATCACAGCATACCTTGGTTGTGGTAATGCACTTTTTTTAATGATCAAAAATCTTTTATTGTTTACATCAAAACACTGAAGCTCAAGCTGAATGAGAGCACATATGATTCCGTTTTTGTTATTGACTAATAAACTTCTAAACAGGGAGACCTCATCTCATATTTTGACATTATAATATATTACTTTTATCAAAGACACTAAGATTTACTAACAAGTTGCTTCCATTCGTTCTGAGGTCAAATTTTAAGCTCAGAGGTGACTGATGGTTTCAGTGCCAGCTCCTTAGTGCTGAAATGCTCTGCCTCAACATGTTTGGCTGTTTCCACTTGTTAAAATACACTTCATTTTATGGTTTTTGGCTCTGTTCATATACCATTTACCCCCTACTTTATTGTCTTGTTGTTCATATATTTGATTCCATGTTTTATTGTTCTTTAATTTGTTTCATGTCTGGCACTTTGGAATATTCTAGTTGTTATTACTGAGCCTTATGGATTAAATCAGACTGGATTTTTATAGATGCATTTCCTGTTTGAACAAAAACAAGCTTTTATTTTGAAAAAAAAATGTGGTAGATGTCAGCATCAAATTGACCAAAGACAACAGAATTTGCAATGTATCAAAAAGTAGACAAATACAGCCAGAGAATGTGGTCAAAAGAAAATCTTTTGATATTGCAGGGTGCATTGAACTGTTCGGGGGTTAAATTCAGAAAGTTGGAAGTTAAATTAGACATTCAAAGGAGTAGCAGTATCCTGATTACTCATCACTGTGAAAGGCCGAAGAACTTAAGGTATCCTGCTGCTGCCCCACAAAGGTAACTAAACTACGGTGCCCCAGAGCAGTTAGTCATTTTGATGGATATAAATATATGCTACATGAATTTAAAACCTTAATCTCACCAGTGTTAACACAAGCACCACTATTCTAAATAAAATGTTTAGGTTTTTTCAGTAGTTCCAGTTTAATTGCTTTCTAGAATGCTTTAAATTTTTCTATACTGTTATACCTTTAGTTTATATTTTTACTGCCTAAAAGGTACCTCACTGCCATACAAAAACCATGCTTCAATTTATTACTATAAAAAGAGAGCAAGTGTCAGGATAATGACACTGACCTAACAACAGCAAAATGGAATATGAGATCTAAACGTAAAAAAAAAGCTGGTAGGAACAATAAAAAAGTCAAATGGTTGACATCCAACCATTGTACTGTCGACCTAAGTGCCCTTAATCAGTGAAAAAACATGGTAGAGATTAGTTTTGACTTGTCTACGTTGCTGTGTGGCAGTGCTTTTAGGTGAAATGATATATTCAAAGGAGTAGCGGTGTCTTTACCTGCGTTACTGTGAGAGCAGGGAGATGCAAAGGTGAGTAGAGTCCTGCTGGAGCTTCACTGTAACAGCCAAACTACAGTTCAACTATAATTTGCCAGGACTATATTTTTATATCTGATTCTTTATCTGTAAACCGTAATCTCACCTTAATCAACAGGCAAACACTGGCAGTCCGAGTACCACCTTAAATCAGCTTAAATGTGGAGATGAACTGATGACATTTACAGGCATATTTGTATTGATTACTGAAGGTTTAACTTCTAAGGCACCTCTACCTCTGAATAGATGACTTAAGCTAATGCACTCCTCTTGCATGAAAGCAGGGTCTATTTGTAGGAATTTATCAATTTAACATTTACAGTACTAATGGAAAAGGGCATAAAATCAGCCACTAGAAAATAAATAAAGATTGAAAACACTCCTCTTCAACGTCAGGGCAGCAGGACACAGTTTAAAGGCATTTCAATTCAACCGGCTATAGATTTCAAAATACAGAGCAAATCTAGTCTAACCATGACCGACACTGTGGAGAAGAATTTCTGATAATATTCTGCAGGGACCACAAATGGGACTTTTGACTTGGTCTATGAGGAGGGCATAATGCAATAACATTGCATTAGAAGGGTCTTTTTACAGCGAGGCTGCGCTGCACGGCTGTATTCCTCGTGTGTGAACCTGGTGCTCTGTTTGCGGTCACTAATGGGCATCAGAAATTACAGGCAGTGGAATCGCGCCCCGCGGGGGGACTGGCCTCCTCAGCGGAGCGGAGCACTTAGACAGTGTCTGGGAGCCTGCTGGAGGAGGAAGGGGGGAACTCAATGTCATAGCCCTGCCTCATAATTAAAGAAACCCTATTCCTTATCCACTGTTAGGTGAGCCCTAGCTTGGTGCTCCATCTGAGGGCTCCCCTGTGGGCGGCTAATGCTTGTTGCCCCCAATGTGCATGTGGGCTGATCGGGGGAGCGGTGTCTTTCTGCTGGGTGTCTGAGCTGGAAGCCCTCTGCCCACCAGCAGATTAACAGGGCCAGGTTTTTAGAAGAATGGCAGACCTCTAAAAGTAACAAAATATCAACTTGGTGAGGCCTGAAATCCAGGGGAGGCAAGAAGGAAGTGCAGGGCAGGCGGTAGGTGTGAATTTAACAGTGAAAGCACCTTCACAGTTTTCCAAAAGATACTCCTGAAATATGATAAATTTAACTTTCTCCTTATTTATAAATTCAGGGCTCATCGTCGGTCCTTAAGTCTGTCGATTCCCTTCCTGCCTAATCCCTCATTTGAAGTAAATAAAAGTAGTAGAGCTGTCATGGTCAGGTTGTTTTCCTCATCTAGCTCCCATGCTTTATAATTATTCATATGAAATGTGCTTCTGTTGATGGGCAACAGTCTTATTTTCTGCTTCAGTCAACAGTGCACATTTGTATTTCTAAATTGTGGAGCGCTTGTTATGTAAGGCAATTTTCTGCCTTCTTAAGAGCCGGATCTCCTGTGCATTAATAAGAGGCCGGGCTGAGCTGCAGGAGAGCTGAGGGGGCCATTCATGCTCTAAACCACACGGCCCCCCGAGCTCGCAGCGCAGCCATTTAAACACACAGCCGGCTGCCACATGCCACTCATACATATTTAAAAGTTTTATTAGGGAATTGTACATTTAAAACAGGTGTTGTTATGAATTGCTGTGAGATATGGAAATGCTTGCAGTCGAGGTGTTCTCAGGTATTTTTCAACTCCCCTAAAGATAAATGTTTAATGCAAGAAAATAACTTTTGGGCCTAGGATAAGAGATATTGAAACTCTACAGCCCCCCTGCAGACAATTAACTCTTTTGGGTGTACTCCACAAACATGAATTTAACACAGGATTCAACTTTTCTGAAATCTATTGTTTTAACTGATGATCTAAATAAATTATTGGCTCTGATAAACCAAAGAATAAAAGAACTGTTGGCTTTTTATGCCTCTCAGCAGTCTAAGCTAAGATCACAGGATTGAGGAGTTGAACGTAACAGGATAATAAGCCTATAAAACAATGGCTCCAGTATCCTCATATTACATACGTGCTACTTTACAATGTTTTTTCTTATCTTTTAAGTCTTAAGCTAAATCATATCATATGTTTATTCATCTAAGGTAATTAAAGTCTGACTAAAACACATTTTGTACAGTAAACTAGCTTTAAAACACGTGAAAAGATCAAAATTTGGACAGGCAAGACACTAAAGATGTAAATTAGCTTTAAGTTAACTTTACGAAAATGAATTAAATAGAAACTCTTGTGAATGATGCCCCTTAAAATCTGGGGAGTTCAATGTAGACTATCTTAATTAAAAAAGATAATTAAAAATAGATGCCTTGGCTATATCCAGAAAAAGGATTACTGGAGGAAAACCTTCAGCAGTATTTAGCTTTCTGACCACATTGTAATCTTTCAATAATGTTAAGTCTGAATGGAACAGTGGCCATTTTTCAAGCTCCATTTTTAGCAGGAAGTGATCTTAAACCAAGACCACCTTCCTTGCTGCCTGTCACTTGGTTAGGCAAAATCTGTTGTTTCCGGTATGTTGTAGTTGAATGTATTGAAATAACTAACTTCAATTCTTATTTATTTACTATTTTGAAGCCTTAGCCTTAGTGAAGATTAAAGACAAAAAGACAGCAGAGTGTCTGACTGTGACTGAAAAGCTTTACAAACCTCTTCAAGTACTTTAAAATCTACCAATGTAACTTGGTGATAATGTCAAACTATAAATTTCCACATTAACAAAATGCCATATCGATAATTACCACTGGAACACCAAATAGTGACAGTATTACAATTCTCTATCTAACCTCTAAATATGTGATGTTCATTTTTAAGTAACAGTTTTATGGCTTTAATTTTCACAGCAAAGCATTGAAAAGACTGTTTGACCAAAATAGCCCTATAACAGTAACCATTCAAACACAGAGCCAGCAAAGGATAACATATGAGTTATTTACCTTTTTCATTTTAGAGTACCAATTCAACTAATCTGAAAAAAAAATATTCATACCAGTATAGTAACATGGTAACAAAAAACAGAGCTACTACACAAACACGAAATTTTGTATTTTTTTGTCTTAAAACATCACAAGGTTCAGGCAAACTTCTTAACCCTGTCAAGAAAAGGCAAAAATAAGTTTGAAACTTGTGTGGAGTCAGGTCTGTTTGACTGCTTCATCAAACAGACTGCTAAATGTTACCAACAAGTTTGTGCAATTTGGGCAGGACTCCGCTTATAGTCGAAATTGCTACTGACAATCACTAGGTTTCTGTACTTTCTGATACAAGTGATCATTCAAATCATGAAAATGTAAAGAAAATTTTCATCACCTCAATTTACAGATATATTGTCAGTGTCATCATTTGGACAGCATGAAATTATTTTTTTCCAATGCTTAATAAGTTGAAGAAAGCCTAACAATTGCTGTTAAGGATTTTTATTGCTTTAGCCACGTTACCAGGTGTGAGTATTTTTTTTTTTTTAAATATATATAGAAATCAAAAATTAATTATTTGCTTGTGTAATTTTAAAGGTCTTAGTTTCAAAAATGAAGCACTGCCTTCATGTCTGTTTTGAATTTGTTTTATTGTTTAGTTTGTTGTTCTGGTAGTGTCAGGTTTCTTCTATATTGTTTGTATTTCTGGTTTGTTAATATTTCTATTGATGTCATCTTGCTCTGCTGGTGGTGATGTGATCTTTCCATAGGTCTGTTATCTATCAAATATATAGGTCTGTGTGATCTATGAGTTCTTTTGTACCTAAATAAAAGAAAACTCAAATCAAAACAAAAAAAATCCAAGCTAAAAACTGTAATACTGTATGACTATTTGATGTTTCTATTGCATTAAATGTAGAAATACATTGTGTATTTTCATTTAACTAAAACAGATGTGATTTTTTGTTTATATGGCTCTGTCCTAACCTCATAAATAAAAAAGAATAACGTTTATTTTATAAAGTTTATACACTGATGAACACACTAATTTATCGTAAGGAATCATGGAAAATAGTGGGTATAAAATAATAGTTCTCTACCTTAAGTGATCCTCCTCTAAACCACAGACACATCACTTGAGTTATGATCCATGCCTCAGATAATGGACTCTTTCCTCGACTTAAGCGTTGCCAGATTCATTGACAAGCCCCAGTATGAGCCATTGGCTCTACATTTGAGCATGTCATTTTAATTTTGATTTAATACTCCGCTGAATGGTGGCTGCCCGTTTTTGCTAAATTGAATAGACGTGGGGCTGATCTGGAAAATCAATTAATCGATGTGCAAGGCTCATTTCATACACATGTTAATATAATGGGAGAGACACCCTCCACCCATAAAAAGAGAGACATTTGGAGCAAATTGGACAGTGGTGATTTTAACAGTGGCTGACATAAGTAAAAGTGCACTGCAGCGGAAAACAGTGACATGAGTGTCTGAAGGGGCCTCAGCTGGAGACAAAAGCAGCAGAGATGGGCCTGAGACTTGAGGAGGATGATGGAGCAAATGCGAGGGGGAGGAGAAGGAGGAGGAAGAAAAGGAAAGAACAGCGAGGAGGTGAGGAGAGACGGAGAGTGCAGACAGCCGGGCCTCTGAAAGGCCGTTGTGGTTGGCAGCCGCTGACCTTGGTGACGATGGGTTTTCACCAGAGGCTTCTAATGAAGGCTGATTGCCGGGGAATAGTGAGGGAGCCAAGGGGTAGAGGAGGGAGCAGAGAGGGGGGGAGAGGGGTGAGTCAGAGAGAGTGAGAAGAGAAAGAGAGAGAAAAGGATAGAGGAGAGGCTCAGGTAATTGCAGCACTTGTGGGTCTGAGGCCCCGCGGTCCTGTGATGTCGGGGTGCAGTGGGGAAGAAGAGAGATGTCTGTGGACGCTTTGGTGGTAAATTGTGGAGCACGGGGATAGGAGGCAGGCCCCTAGGCTGTAATTACCCCTATGAGTGTGCGGATGGAGAGTGGACAGGCCCAGTGTGGGGCTCTGACAGCGATCAAGGAGACGACTGCGGAGGGGGAGTAGGGACAGACACACGGACAGACGGCAGGAGTCTGACTGAGGAGGAAGACAGGACGCCTCCGTCTCCGCCAGGCCCCCTGAAAACCAGCCAGCCAAACACTGGACCAAGGTCAGAGGCTATTAGCTTACACACAACATGCTGGTGACAAGACAGCTGTGACAAGAACAGCGGAGGAACGGAGCTACGCTGTTTAAGATGGAGGTCTGGATGGAGAAGGACATGATGTGGAAGAATCTGGCTGAACAAAACTAATAATAGACAAGCTGTTGTATGATTCTAGGCCTGTCACGATGATCAATAAATCAATTAACCGCATGACAAATAAAAACGTCCTTGGTAAGATTGCCGGCCTCTATAAGTTGACACGTGCACGCATGTTTGTTTTCCTCCTCTCTTTCAACCAGCAGGCTGGATGAGAAGATGGCTCACTCTGTGCAACTGTCTCAACACCAGGGTGCGTTGGTTTTATATAGGACTGAGCGGATTAATAGCAGAGTGAGCATCTGTCAGCCATTCCATAAGGAGTAACAAGGAAACAAACACAAATATGAAAGATGGCACGAAAGCTGCGGTTCCCACGCTGAATGCCACAGCCTAAGTGTGGGAATATTTTGGTTTTAAACAGAATGAACACGGTGTGAGCTCATGAACACCAATGAGCCGATATGTCGCATTTGTTGATAGTAGTGGCGAAAAGAAGGGGAGGTGCAGCGGAGCCTTTGTCCTGACAGTCAGCACCTACTGAGGCATTTGGTTTGCAAAGTGAATATAAATAAAACAGAGCAAAATGGGGCGCACACCGACAGTGTCGTTCGCTACATTGCAAAAGAAATGCAGCCCTACAGTACGGTTGAAAAGCCAGCAACGTTACGAATGTTTGACGGACAGTAGGAATTGACTGGGAGAAATACATGTCACAAACAATTCAGTAACTGTATAAACTCCATTTTATTTATTGCTTTTTATTGTTTGAGTTTTTTTTCTTTACAGAGACAGGGTCTATTTTTTACTGTTTTTGATTAGTATAATGATTTTTATTCACATTCCCAAAAGAGAGTCCATTTCATTTTCATCTGGGTTATTTTTCTCCTTTTTTGTTAAATTTATTATATTGTTTGTTTAATTTATTTACAAAAAAGCTCTTGACCTTCAATTACAGTTAAATACTCTCAGTAAATTAAAGTTTATTGCTTTTGATACGGTGTACTCACTTTATCATGTCATATAACATAATTACATTAATGAAAAAATGATGTTTCAAAACAATACTGACAATAATAGTGTTCATCAGCAATAACTTTTTGGACAATTATCATCCAGCAAAATTTGTTATAGTGACAAGCCTATATGATTCTAAAAGACTTATGACAGCTGGACAATAAAAGCACATGGGTGGGTGAAGAGGGGCTGGGGAGGTTTTTCAGGTTGTGGGATGTATAAGAACCTTTTTTGCATCTTTTGTAATAAACCTTGTAGTTGAGAGAGTTAAGTGTATGGGGATCAAAATGATGCACAAAGTAGTCAACAATGGTATTTGTGCAAAGTTTAAACAAAAAAAAAAGTTAAAGACATCACATTCATATGCAATTGTTTATCAAAAGAACTGCCCCTGATGTTTGACATCAAAATCAAATCAATCCATGCATAAGCAAGGTAAACAACTGTGAAAACTTCTTTTTTAAATCTCTTAAATGGCTCTTCAAAGGCTTGGTTCACTAGAAAAGGGTATGACTGAGTCCTCTTGACCTTGTACCTATAGCTCTCAAACTTTAAGTAGCTCATATTTGACTCAGAGTGGACATTACTGCAAGGTATAAAAACAATCCCTTGAGTCACTCCTAGAAAATGCACTCACCAATATGGGATATACATGTGGCTTCATCACCTCATCCTCTGAACTGTAATGTGGAAATCTGATCAGTTACAGCAGAGTGGACTTACTTTTAAAATCTAATCTAATCCAGTTACTCCTAAATAAGGATAAGGACTTGTGCAAGGTTTAAGGAAGTCTGCCAAAGATCACAAGCAAAGTATCACTGAAAGATCAGACAACTTTGAACTCTAACCTCCAAAATCTAACCAGGTCATCCTTTAATTTGGTGACTTTCAACCAATGATCTCCAAAATCCAAACATGTGGGTTAAGTATTTGGACCTTTGGCCTCCAAAATCATCAGCCTATCCCTTAAATCAGATTGAACATTGGAAAAAAATAGAAGAAAATCCATCAGAACATTACAGGGATAAAAGCTAAAAAGGTTCAAAAGTAAATGACAAATGTGAACCATAATAATCCTAACGCATATAACAAGACCTCAAAAGTTTCATTAATTCATTCTTGAGTGAAGATGACCTTTCTGCAAAATATAAAAACAAAATCTTTACAAGATTCTTAAGAAGCTGTGTTCAAAATCCAGCCAGTTTAACTTGTAGTCAGCGTAGATGTTTGTGCAAAACTTGGAGAAAGTTCCTTAAAGCAGCATCGTGACATGTGACTCACAAGTGAAGTATAAGCATGGGGGGCCTTGTGGATTTACTTTTGGGCTGGGCCACTAAAATGGAATGATTTCATCCTTTCTGGGCATTTGAGAAAAGTCCCAAAAAGTCTTGTTTACATATTTCTTATACAAGTAAGTTTGAAAAAGAAGACCTCAAACTGTCCTTGAGATTTTGCAAACACGAGCATGAGAATCTACAAATCTTACCACTTCATTGTAAATTAAACTTTTAGTTTGTACAAAATTTACAATAATCCTTCAAGAACTGAAGTATCCCATTAAAAGAAGAAATGAACTTTAGACCTACTGACCACGGTTTTGGACTTAAAACCTCCAAAATCTAAACATCAATACTTGGGTCAGAGTTGATCTTTGTGTGATGTTTAAAGAAATAGAAATGCAAGTGTTGTGGAGATACTGTGTTCACAAAGCAACTGATAAACATTTGACTATTGGCCAATTACTTTTATCTAATTCGGGTAAAAATTGAAGAAATTACCACAAAGTACTCTTAAGAGACACAACTGATAATCAGTAGATGAATGTGAGGTAAATATTTGCACTAATTCTGAAGAAACCCTTATCGTTTTCAAGTGTTCTTAGGAAATGACAGACCAGCACCCTAAAAGCATTATGCCTCTTGTCCTGGCTTTTGTCTGCTTGGAGACATTTAAAGTGACTAATTAGATTAAAGAAGATGGAGTTATGTGTGGGGGGGCTCCACTGGGTGGCGCAGCAGGGACAGGGGTCCCTGGGGCACCAGGAGCTGTAAAAGAGTGTTCATAGGTTGGCCCAAGCCTCCTGCTGCCATGGATCAGTATGTGCTGCCTCTCCTCTCCCTGCCTGGGCTGATGTAACTCACTGGAGTGGCAAATTACACCAGACCTACAGCTGTAGCCCGACATTATGATTAATTTGATCAGTAATTTCTCCTGTTTTTCATTTTAATCGCCGCGACCATTCTGCTGTGGCAGGTCTTTCAGATCTAATTAAGATCAATTCCGGTGTAACAGACTTGGCGAGTGCCTTTACCCCGTCAAATCCCTGAGCTCTCCGGGCGTGGAGAAAACCCGCAGCTCTAATCAATCAACTTCCAGCAAAAATCCAAGCGGGCTCCCGCAATCAGCCCATTAACACACTTAAGCAAATTTTATAATCTCCCCCCCTCTCTATTTGTCATCACTGTGGTGGCTATTTCAGGCAGCCACAGGCCACGTCTCACTGTATTCTGCATGTGGAAGAGGAGAGAGGGTGAGGGCAGGGAGGGAAGGTAAACTCTGTTGAAGCACATCAGCTGAGTTCACACCACTGACTCGAGGCGGGAAACAGTCTGCTGGGATTTTATTTGCGTTTTAATCAGGATATTAAGGAGCCAAGTAATGCATTATGTCTTACAAATTAAAAACACCAAACACTAAAAACACAAGGGATGTAATGAATGCTCAGGATATCCTCACTTTAGGTTTAAAGGAAATCTCACCCCTCCCACGAGAGGAGAATTACAATGGGACATTAATTGGAACATAATGAGTGTTTGTCTCTCCCAGCTCTGCGCTGCATTTCCAGCAAATAGTTCAATGGCTGGGTGATTCTGCGTGTCTCAATAATGGGAGGAGGAAATAGTGTGCTATCTGTGTAATGCTGATTGTATTATGGTAATTATGACTTGACTTTTCCTGCGCCGAACAGCTCCAGAGGGTGAAGCGTGGAAACAGCACAAATGCCCTCCTGTGTCTTCAATTAAAGCAGACAAAGGGTCGATCGGGGCGACGCTTCATGTGTGTTTTCTTGGGGGACCTCTCTGAATTTAAAAACTTATGTGAATTAACCCCAGAGTTGCTCAGTGAGTGTGGGACTGGAAATCCAATCACTGACCCGGGCTGAGGAGGGAGAGGCAGAGCTGCTGTTTAAATCCTATTGCAGCCCTGAGTGGGTGCTGAGGCTGCGGCCTGTCCTTGGGCGAGCCCCTCACTGGGTGACACGCTCTCTGAAAACACCAGCACTGACCCAGAGAAACTAAACCTTTTATGGCCATTCTGTCTCCTCCACACACACACACACACACACACACACACACACACACATATACGCTCCATAATCCTATTTGATGAGGCAATATCTTAATGATACCTGATGTGGCCCCTTTGGCCCCCCTCAAGGGAGGTCTGTCCTCAGTCATCATAATCAGCCCGGCTGTCTCTTTGAGAAGACATTCTATATAAAGCTACGGGCCTCCAACTAATCAAAGTGGCTAGCTGTGCTCAAACAACCCTGATGCTTCTTTGTTTTTGGTCTTTTCAACCACAGATAGTAGGCTCGACTGTACTCTATTATTTTAGTTTTACGTTTGGGATTGTACTTAATAGCTGGCACAGTCTTTTGGAAACCTCGAGTAAGGTTTTAAGCAAGTTGATTCTCCAAAGACGCGGAGACACCGCTGACAGATCAATGGTCAGAACAGCACCACAACAATCTCACAACAAACTTCTCCTGCAAAACTGTATGTCCCAAACCGTCCTCTGCTGTTACACACTCCTGATCAAAATGTTACGACCAGTTTACACTTTACTTTTTGCATTATTACATCTTAACCATTTGACTGGCATTGTAACCATTCGGTTGACTTTTTACCACTATATCAATGTGTTTAAAACCATGAAATCCCATCTTGACTGTTTTTCCCTATTCACCTCTCATAATAGTGTTTGTAACAATGGTATTTTTCCACTGAGTGTTGCTGCTGTACATGAATATAAATGTTGGAAAACTAGAAAATGGAATAGGAATCGTTGCTGCATAGCTCCTCAAAAATGTAATAGTAAAATCATACATAGGAGGAAAACATCTTTTCTCATATTTCCAGATCCTCTAACCATTATAATTTAGTTAAAGGAAATAATGTGGCTATAAAATTGTATCCATTTCCTCAGAATACTGGGTCAGCTGCTAAATATCTCAGTTTTGCTCTCTGTAATGTTTACATGCGAAAGAACAAAAAATTTGTTGCAGAAATGAAAGAAATCCATTCAAGCCAAGATAACGCCTAACAGGCAATCCAACCAGCTGGTTGACCTGCATAATTGCTTCCCAGTTTGGTAATCTAAAAAATAAAGCCTAAAATGTCGCTAAATTAAGAAGAATAAACACAGTTTTACCAACAGATAATTTGTTGCAAATGTTTTTCTTAGTTGGGGAGCCAAAAGATTAAGATGTTTCTCAGTAGAGCTTCAAACTGCCAAAAAAATTGAGTAAGCAATTTATTGCAAACAACCATTAAAAAAAATTAGGCTGTTCATTAGCAGCAATGACGGGCTGCGAGAGTCCTTGCTTATGCAGCTCAACAATCCATCCATGTTCAAAGAGGGAAAGCTTTGTTGCCTTTTCCATAAGGAGGTCATAACAGTGTGAACACCTGACAGAAAATGCACTGA
This sequence comes from Scarus forsteni, assembly GCA_036419115.1. NCBI lineage: Eukaryota > Metazoa > Chordata > Actinopteri > Labriformes > Labridae > Scarus > Scarus forsteni. Next base: position 9,945,862 of record JAZDUH010000007.1, on the reverse strand, counting down.
ATCTACATTCTTGCAAAGGTTTTGGCTTTTTCAAGAATGTGGTCTTAAACTTTTGATCAGCTGATGAACTGCCCATTACAGTTTAATTGTTAGTTTCAAAAAATTACTTACTCATTTTTTTTGTCACGATCCCATTCCTTACTAACCCTTTGACTGGCATTGTAACCATTTGGTTGACTTTTTATCACCATACAACTGTGTTTAAAACTCATTTATGTCTGTTTTTGATTATTTACTCCACTGAACAGCGTTTGTAACACCAATACGTATCCACTAGGTGATGCTGCTGTACATAAATGTTTGAAAACTAGAAAATCGTAAGTGTATCGTTGCTGCACAGCTCCTCAGAAATCTAAGAGTAAGAACATACATCAGAGAAAGAAAACATCTTTTCACATATTTCCAGATCCTAGAACAAACATAATTTAGTTGAAGGAAATAAATTTGATGAAAAAAAATGTATCTATGATTCCTCAGAATACACATCTAAATTTTGCTCTCTGTGATGTTTTCATGTAAAAAAATAATAGTTTCGTTGCAGAGATGAATAAAATCCATTCACACCCAGGATAACCCTTAACAGGCGAGCCAACCAGCTGGTTGACCTGCATATCTGCCTACCAACTGAGTAATCTGAAAAATAATACCCAAAATGTTGCTAAATGAAGCAAGAACACACCAACAAATTATTTGTGGCAAATGTATTTCGTAGTTTTGAAGTGAAAGGGTTAAGATCCAACACTGTAAAATTAATTCTTGCAAATTTTCAACTGTTCATAGAATTTTGATCCGGAGTGAAGCATGTTTTTTGTTGCTGCTTGATTCAGTCTCTGGACCCAAAAAACCTGTCTCAGTGTGACAAAAAAAGCCACAAACCAGACGCTGCCTCGATCTCCTCCTCTGTTGTTATCATGATGTAATCGTAGTTTCACACAGCCACACTATGATGACCCTGCCTATGTTAAGGTGGAACAATAAAAGTATTTACTGTGGTTAAAAACAAAGCACCTTGTACTCAAACATGAGCTGAACCAAAACCACAAAAAAAGAAAAGCACTACTTGTGTCTCTTAGAATCATATTAACAGAGTTCTGGATATCTACCAGAGGAGCTTTTCCGGTAAATCACATTTAAAGAGGCAGTGTTTTGTGTTTTTGGTAAGTCCCCTGATGAAAGCCTAATATGAGGATCTGTATGTTGGTCAGTAGCTCTTATATCCACAGTCAGACTGGACAGTGTGTTTGCTGCGATGTAGCAGCTAGCCCTTGGAGCCCATTAAATCCAGAGGCTGTTTTTCCTGCTGAGTCTCACTAGGCCGTGACAGGGCCGGAGAGGGCTGCAAGAGGGGAAACAAATAGCCCAACTCATCCTGGCCATAAAGAAGGTTGCACCACAACCCAATAAGGGTCTGACGCTGATGAATGTGACCGGGGACAGGAAGGCGACCCTGGCCGGTCTCCACCAGAAATGAAACCACAGGGATATAAAATAGGTTATTATCGTCACACGGTGACAGGCAGACGGACAGAAGGGCAGAGATGGATGGACGGACGAGGTGACTAAAAAGGAGGTTGAGTAGGAAGAGCAGTGAAGATTAAGGGGCTGATTGAAGGTGGAAAGCCCAAGGTTACATTAGCTAACGAAAAAGAAGCGTCCTCTTTCCTGACTGTGAGTTTTGTTATGTTCAGGTGCCTCAGAAATAAGGTGGAAATCTGAATACTAACCTAAGTATACAGTATGATAAGAGATGGCAGGTTATGATGTACAAAATGATACCACACCAAGGCTTGACATTATAGCAGGATGAAGACGCCAGTTGTTTGCATGTCTTTCTGCTAAAATATATAGAGTTCTGTTATTCTTATCAAATCACATTTACAATTACTGCATTCACGTTTTATAAGTGTCATGTCACAGTTAAAAACATGTAGCTAAGCTGTAGCTTAGTATAACTTAGCTGAAAAGATCAGCTGCAGATCAGCTGCATAAGAGGACAATCAAGTCTTTAAAATATATTTAACCTTGTTTTTTTATTGTGGAAATCAGTCCATGTTAGATTTTCAGTCCTTAAAAAAACTATTTGGCATCAGGTGTCAGCGCAACAGTTTTCTGCCCACTTCTTTTTTGGGATGGGAATTGATGAGATTTTGTTGGTACCATTATCAATTTTACTTATTAACAATTCTCTTTTGATTCCTTGAGCAATTTCGGGTTGGTTAAAGTTGCCAAACAAAGGCTTTCAGTGATTAAAACCTAACACATGTCACTCCTGACATATATTACTTTGCCCTGCTGCACAGATGAAAGCTTCTCCAAAATTCTGGTGTCCCACAAAGCGTTATGCAAGAAGTGTTTTGTCAAAAGTTATGCCGAAATTTGGACCACTTCTGCCACCCTGTTTGCTGTGATTACATTCTTGACTTCTTTATAGTCACTTCTGCTGGCTGACTCAGATGAGAAAGGGACGTCTTTGCTTTGAAAGGCAGACAGAACAAAGGGGAAGGAATTGAAACGGGAATTGCTCAGCAAAAGGCCAAAAATTTTGATTCCCTGAGGGAGACGTTATCAATTCTTGAATGGAGCTGGTTTTCTTTCCCAACCCTTCCCCTATTTTAGATACTTATAGCAATAACTGAGCACATACAACAGATCTGAATAGCTCTATTCAAATACAGCGCTTCAGCCTAAAAATGAATACTTTTTCTCAAGGTTGACTTGTAACAAAAAAAATCACACTATCTTGATTTTCAATGGCATACATCATGTAAATAAAGTAAGTTGGCTTTTATCTGAGTACAGCACCGGATTTATTTTGAAAGATACTTTCTATAGATGTTTCTTTTGGTCTATTAAGGTTATACAAAAAGCATGTGAATAAATCAATGTATGAATATCATATAATAGTCAAAACTATGGCCTGGGAAAAAAATGTGACCCCTGCTTCTTTTTTTGATTTACTTATTTTAACAATGGCTCACATTAAATAAAAGCTCACAACTGACTGATGAATATCTATGCATTAAAGCAGCAAAGACCTCAAATTACACTCATTTTCAGTTCGATATTAAAGTCAGATTTGCACTAATCTGTAGTTTTGTGAAGAAAACTTTTCCCATCAGCCCCCTGAATCCATCATGGAAACACTACCGCAGTCTGACCCACTAAAAGAAGGATCTATATCCAGAATACATGACACTCTGTTTCAAATGGACTGTGCAGCTGCACTGGATCATCTAAAGGAGGCCTGGCAGGAGGATCTCGGTGTGGAAAACTCAGACAACTAATGGACAAAGGCCAAGGACAATGTACAGTCCTCATCTGTGTGCATGACAAGACATGGACTTTTGCAATTTAAAACATCACACAGACTGCACCTGTCCAAACTGAAACTCTCAACAAATCACAAATCATTAATGGGGTGCTGGTTTGGCGTAGCGGTTAGCACCCCATGGACATGCTTCTGCTGGTCCAGGTTCGAATCCTGCCTGTGACCAGTGTGCAGAGTGTCTTCCCCTGCTCTCTCTCCCCCTTTCACAAGCCTATCCACTGTCTCTCTCCTATCAATAAAGGCACAAAATGCCCAAAAATATACATTAAAAAAAAAAAAATCACGAATCATTAATTACTGGAATAAGATATTTCAAACTCTATCTGAAGTTATTTGGAGTGACACCTACTACCGTTAAACTTTTGAGTAATCAATACAACATGATTCGGTATATAACGCTGTCAGCAAAACGACTGATCTTATTAAATTAGAAACAGAGAAAACCCCCCACCAATATTTGGAATTAGAAAAAATACAATACTCATTAAGAGAAAAAGAACTCAAATTCAAGTTTGAATTTGGCTATCCCCATGTGTATACCTATCAAATGATATAACTAATTGCCACTTGGACTCAAAAATGTAGACAGTTGATTATAACATACTTTGCCAAAAACTGTATAGATTTCTTGTTCACATCTGCATGTATTTACTTTACTTGTGTCTTGTTTTTGTCTTCTATTTAATTTGTTATGTATATATTTATATATGAACATATGTTCCATTACCCTTCTGTGTAAACAGACAGAAGGAGAGAAGACTGTGGAGCATAACTGAACATTTGTAAATAAATTTTGTTGGATATATATGTGACACTAAATGAAAATAAATTAAAAAAGAGAGAGAAAAGGAACACTTATTTCAGTCTTTATGGCAACCTTTTATGGATTAACAAGACAAACCCATTAAGGAGAAGATGACTGAAAGAACTGATGTGACATGACACTCAATTTTATCATTTTTTGTCATTGTTATATCTTTTTTTGCTGTTTTGAAAACACAAAACCTCAAAAAAAAAAAAAGTTTGAAAAAAATAAAGTCAGATTTCCAAGCCAATTTGCGCTGACCAGCTTTAAGCATGACACTCTTTAAGCATGACACTCTTACAAAGTTTGGACGTGTAGCTATGAGCCCTCACAATCTGATCAGAGGCAGATCTATGGTAGCCAGGACTGACTAGCACCATGTGAAAACTGATTTGTGGCCCTAAAACCTTACTTTAACATATTAAAGGTGAAGGACATCAAAGTGGCACAGATATCTTTTTTAATCTGTATGTGGCCCTGGATGAAAACAGGCTTGGACAACCCTGCGCTTGAACTTTGACGCGATACGCAGTGGCAGTTTTATGAAACTTCAAATAAATAAAGATGATTCAAATTAGCAGCTTAAATACAAAAACACAAGTTTACGCAGAGCAGCTTAAGATATTGGCTAAAGAAAGATCAGGAAGTTCGCTGAGACTTACTGGCAGTGGCATGGGTGGTGTGACGGGCGAAGGTAGGCTGCGCGTCGGTGAGTGGTTCTGCCGGTGTGGCGGGGACTGTTGCGGCTGTCCGGAGGTGGAGGAGCAGGCCGAGCCGGGAGAAGGGACCGATGTCTGCTGCTGCTGCTGCTGGCTGGGTGGGGTGATGCGATGCTGGGGTGGCAGCTGGTTCTGGGTGTGGTGGTGTGTTTGTTGGTGATGGTGCTGTTGCTGCTGTTGCTGCTGATGTTGCTGTTGCTGCTGGTGGTGCTGCTGCATCTGTTGGAGCTGCTGCAGGTGTTGGAGCTGGGAGTTCAGGGATGAGGTAGCTGTTGACGAAAGGACAGAAAGTTATTTGTAGGACCTGAATCCTGCACAAAGAATGCAACAAACACAAGTAAGTCAACAGCAGACCACAGGTGTTAAGGCATGGAAATAGGACACCATCATTATCTGAAGAAGACACTCACACCTCGGATAGAAACACATGCACACATGGGGGTGTGGGATGTATAGGCTGAATAGTGAGAGACATGTAAATAACCAAAGCCACAACAAGGTCCTCCGGGGTTTTAAGCCTGCATGATCGAGTCTGTGAATTTAATTTAAGCCACTTGGAGGACAAAGCTATCAAGCCTGACTGATATAATTGCTCTCTCTGGAGCCAAAAGTCTTCATTGTCAATTGGAGAATGTCAGAATCTTTGGTTTAATGGCTTGAAATCTCATAGGAAAAAGACATCCATCTTCAGTGGACGACTTCAGAAATAAACCCATTAACTAATTGGATCCAATAATGGAGCGCCATTAGGTCCTAATTTCAACATTTAAATGCTTATAAATTTTTATGCCGTTGGATAAAAAGTGGATAACACTCAGGCTGAACAAGACTGCTGGGCCACCGCAGCAAAAATACTCCTACGGACAGAATTTTTCCATCAGATGGCACAAAAAATGACATTAAATATCAGAAGAAATCCATACTTCAACACAGGCTACAATATAGGCTATTCAGGGTGTGAATCATGATACTAAAGAGTGAAGAATTGGGCCAAAAACACACCATCACAGATGACCGTCATGGCTGCCTAAGTGGAGAGAAGACAATCTGGCTTTCCATACCAGTTCAGATAATATTGTTCAACAGACAGTAAATCTGAGGGAGCTGCTTTGTAAGAACAGAGGGATGGGAACAACAGATGACCACAATGTGATTTTCTGTGGATTAAAAGATAACACAAGTTTCCAGGGGACAAGACTTTATCTGTGTGTTAACATGTGATTGGACTTGACACACTGGACAGCAGCAAAATGAATAATCCTTCATCAAATATAATATATATACTATTTGTAGTTAAGCACTAAAATTTCATTTATTTCTTTCCCAACATTTTCAGTCAGTTTTAGTTTTTAAAGTTGTTTCTGTTCAAGCCAATAAGACATGCTTACTGTTGCAGCAGAACACCTGCTGATACGTCAAAGACTGCCACACGCAGAAGCTTGACCTGCAAAGGAAGCTGCTGTTCTATAGCTGCTTCATTCAAGTTTAGTGCACAATAATTTCTTCTGCCTTTGACTGAATGTTTTGCCACCCTCCTCAGTGATATTTGACTCTATATAAACGGGCTTTTATAACTAGCACACGTGCTTATTTTGTTAAAGTAGTTCTGACTATAATAAAAGCGAAAGAATGAACAAAGTTCACTGAGTTGCATAAAAGAAACTTTTCTTAAGAAAAAATCAAATAAAAAGGATCAAGTTTCTTCAAAGACAAAAATAAAGAAGCAAGCATGTCTTCTTGCATTCATATTTTTTGCTTTATCAGATTTGGTTCAACATAATTTCTCAATTTTAACACGATTATAACAATAACCATTCTCACAATTCACGATTGTTGCCTGAAAAATGTTGTACTCGAATATAATATGCACCCAAATAATTAATGAAGTTTCAGTATTGTAACAACAAAAACAAATGGATGCAGGAACAGCTTTTGCTTTACGCTTGAGCAATTACTCCAACAATGCTCAGTCATAGTGTACCCACCAATTACAGCACAGCTATTTTGTGTCCCCTTGCTCACAAGATGGCATTGCTGTGTGTTTGCCGGTGAGTGACAACACTTGAGAATTAAACAATGATTAGACAGAGTTGAACTAATACAGACCCCAAATATTTGGTTAGAACAGTTAAACAGTTAGTTTAATAAGAATTACGAAAGTTTTGTGGGAAATCCTTGCAGAGAAAGAGAATATCTAAACTTATTGATACAGGTGTGTTGCAATTGTGATGTTGGCGAGACAAAGTACTTGTGTATAATATGCACCCGAAAAATGAGAGCGTGTGTGTTATAATCCAGAAATTACAGTAGTTTTAAAATTGAAATCAATGCTTACATTTTATTCTAAATATAGATATTGTAAAGTGTACGTTTGAAGCTCTTCATCACAAACTTGAATAAGCTGCATTCAGACAGAGCATGAACACAGTTTGTTGTAGAAAGACACTTAAACAAAGGACTGAACAACAAACTGGAATTGAAAAGCATGATTGTAATAATGAATTGATAATGCAGCAGAACAATGGTGGACAGAGGCGTAGCTGAACTTGTATACATACAGAATCAATGCACTTCAATAATTTACGTATGGTTGCCTCATAAAAGATAAATAAAACATCAGGGCAGACATGTCTTTGATTAGCGCGGTCACTACGACTGCAAGACGGGTACAGATGAACATTTGATGAAGATCAGATCTTCCTCTTCTTTCCTCACTCTCTGCCGAGGAGCAGAGAAAAGAAACTCTGCGTCTCTCGGCCAGTAAACAGTACACTTTTACATTTCTTCTACCTCCTGACACATTGACACCTCTCTCACACCCCCACCATGAATTATATATCATCCGAGCAAACGGCGAGTCCAAGTCTCCCTTGAAACGTTGGGGCAAGTTGCCTTGGCGAGCGCCGAGCCCCTGACAGGACCAGCTCTTTTCCTTTGCAACATCACAACGACAAAATGTTGAGCCCCATTTAAAGACGGAGTAAAGGGGAACAAAGACCGAGAAAACAAAAGGGGAGTAAAATGAGATTTCTGTCAAAAAATTATCGAGACCGGGAGGAGATCAAAGACTATTGCTGAATTTCCTCCAGCGCCGACCATTACGCCGAGGAACAAGAGGTACAACAAAAAATATGAGGCAAAAGAAAACAAATACAGAGGGAATATGGAAGAAGCCCCATGTGGCCTTATTATAAGGGCTACACCGCAGGTACTATATTCTTTAACAGCAGTGCTTTATAAATTCTGTCATCTTGTTAAGACTGTCAGGACCACTGACCCTCCCTTCCCCTCTAACGGGGCAACTGGCATTTTGAAGCTCATTCTTCTAAGCGCAGCTGTCTGATTGCTTTGGTTGAGCACATAATCCGAACGGCTTGTCTCAGCTAATTGTTTGTGCTCCTTCCTCCAGCAGACACGAGGCCGAGGATGAGAGCGGGAGCTTCACTTATGATGGAGGGAGGCCAAAAGGGTGCCGGGATCCTATAGTGCTCATTATATCTCCCACTGTCTCTTTGTTGTGTTTCATATTCACTGGTTCTACGAATACGCAGCAAGCAGCGCTCCCACTTAGTCATCACGCCCGCGGGGTGGAAAGGCATGGGTCCCACTTTCACTGCTGTCACAACTCGCCTATGTTAATGTTCGTAATGAGGAATGAGGACTAGCATGAAGCTAAATGACCAGATTAGAGCTGTCAAACAATGTCTATTTCTTCATCATGATAAATTGCAGATTTTCTTATAATTAATATAGCTTATAAACAAGTTTAAGTATGTATCAAAATTAATTTAAAAACAAAATATGTGAAGTCCATTTGAACAAGATGACATAGATTTTGAAATCAATTAAGCAAAGAAACATAACGTAGCATCTTGACTCTAAAGGAATAGTTCTGTACTTTTGAGACACGGATGTATGAGGTACATGTTTGTAGTAAATATAAATACTCCAATGATGATGATCGACACTGCCTTTCTAATTAGAGAATGGCACTGTAGGATGTACACTGATGCTGTGAGGGTCAAGAGCTTGGACTAAATAAGAAAAAAATAGGTTAGAAAGCATCAGGGTGTTTGTCCACTGTACAGGACATCTTCATAATGCTATAGTGTTTAGCTAAAAAGCCTATTTGTTTTGGTTCTACTTCAGAACCCCATGTAGTCCTTCCACCTCAATCGAAATACAATCAAAGCCATGAGGCTTGTCGTGGAAAAGTTAAATGCATAATGCATCCAGTTTACGGTGTAACATCAACCCTTGGGCTCTTTCTTAAGTTTGTTTTCACTTGAAAGTCACTGAATTACTCAGAGCTCTTGGCCCCTATAGCAGCAGCATGTAGCCTAGCTTCCACACTAATGCTCTCGCTACAGGAACAAAGCTGATCTCGTTACTGTGGCTAATGTATTGATTATTAATATCATACCAACCAATTTAACCCTTTGACTTCTGAACAATGCATTTGTATAATAATTATTACAAATTATTTGTTGGTGGTTTCCTGCATCTTCATTTAGCATGATTCAGGTTTTATTTTTTAGATTACCCAATCGGGGAAGCAGATATGTAGGTCAACCCATTCAGGTTATCCTGGGCATGAGTGGATTTTTTTATTTTTTTATTTCTGCAACATATTTTTTTCCCAACTAAATTATGATTGTTAGAAGATCTGGAAATATTTTCCAAGATTTTTTCTAACTCTGACGTATCGTATGCTCTTACTGTCAGATTTCTGAGGGGCTATTCAGCAGCAATTTACTTAATTTATTTATTCTGGTTTTCAAACATTTATATTCATGTACAGCAGTGCCACACAGCAGATACATATTAGTGTCAGAAATGCTGTTCAGAGAAGTAAGTAAGGAAAAACGGACAAATATGGGCTTTAGAAGTTTCAAAGTGGTGTAGTGGCAACAAATCAACCATACAGTTACAATGCCAGTCAAAGGGTTAAAAAATACCAGACTATATCTTTACGATAAATAAGCTAAACTAGTGTTGTACTGCTACACAAGTGTGATCAAAACTTATAATTATAATAGGGGAGGTAGGAGGCAGTGTCATAGCCCTTATTCTGTAAAACAGTGTTTAACTTTGTTACACATCGAGACATATGCAGCAGTGTGTGTACTCCTTTGTTTTCAAACTCTGGCTCAGCTGCTTTCATTGTGTAACTAACCCAGCTCAGGTTGACACAGGTCTTTTATTTTGTAATTTGCACTCCCAAAAGCGAGGAGCAACAAACCTCTTGGTCCGATAGAAACCTGATTGAATGTGTTTCTTTCTACAGAACCACTGACAGGTAATGATGTTAGCATAACCCAGGAAAAAAATAACTTGTCATAGACCAAAAACATGATACCAGAAAAAGAAAAAAAAAAAAAATGGCACAGAAGTGAGATACTTGATATCAACATCTCACTTGATGCCTCTTTGTGAGACTCTTAATCCTGTTGTGTTGTGTTGTGTGTGTGTGTGTGCGTGTGTGTGTGCGTGTGTGTGGGGGGGGGTGCCCCTTCTGCATTTTCTCTTCATCTTTTGGTTTTGTTTTTCTTGTACCTTATTTAGGTTCAAAGGTTGTAACTATACTTTTGTTATTTTGTCATTGTTTAACTGTTACAGCCAGTTCTGTCCTGTCTAATTAATAGGTCATGTTTTTTTGGGTTGTAACTTGTTTAATAAAAATATTTGATTACGACAAACTGGTGCATCCTTCTTCTGACTTGTGCCCCAACCTGTCAGCAAGTTTACTAAAATGAGACATTCAAAGGAGCAACTGTGTCTTAGTTTTCACTGCAAGGCTGCCATTGAAGACGGGGCAGTAAAGATAAAGGGCCTCCCAACATACAGGAGCGAATGAAGGTTTGCAAAGAAGATGCTAAAGCAAGTAGCATCAAGCTTTTGCCCCATTTTGCTAGTTTTATAACACTGTACCTAAAATGGCAGAATAGCACACAAGCAGCATCAAACTGATGGTGTTAATTTCTGACCATAATCTCTTCACATTTGAGGTGTTAAGCAAGCAGACACAAGCTAACAGTTGCTTTTTGTGCCCCCTTCAGTCACTTTACAACAATCATTTAGGAGTTTGAAACACCAGCACTGAGAAGTCGAGAGGCCTCCAACCTCAGCGCTTTGAAGAACTGTCTGCCATCTCTTTCTCTGAGCTTTTTCACTTTAGTGCCACAGAAGAAATCAACTGTTATCTCTGACTGTCCCGGCCCTGGCTTCTGAAGTACTGGAGGACGGAGCAAGACTGATTGTCAGAGGTCGAAAGGCTAGGTCAAAGCCGGCTCATTCGTCAGACAAAATGCTATTTTTGTTTCCTGTGTGGTTCAGGAGTGAAGCGGGGTGGGGGGAGAAAAAGCAGCAGCCTGCTCTCTCATTACCAGCGCTATCTCAGAAGTCCCTGCCAACCCTCCTATTACGGTGCTTTTCCCTCTGAGGTTGATTCCAGCCCGACTCCTTGTTTTCCTCTTGATGCACAACAGCTACGGTGCAAAAGCTCCCTATGAGTTCTCTAATGTATTGTTTGTATGTGCACCGGGTACTCAACTGTGGTCTAGTCAAACAACTTTCTCTTTTCTAAATCAGCCAATTACATGGCAACAACTCAACCTATTTGCAGATGCAGACATGATCGAAGACTGCTGACACTGAAACTGAGCATCAGAATGTGAAAAAAGAAATGTTTAAGTGGCCTTGAAAATGACACAGGCTGGTCTGAGTGTCAGAAGCTGCTGATCAACTGGGATTTTTATGCACAAACACTGTGAGAGCTTTTGGAGAACGATTTGAAAAAGAGAATATCCAGCGAGTGGCAGTTTTCTGGATGAGAAGGCCTAGTTGATGCTTGAGGTTTAACAAAGAATGGCAAGAGTGGTTCAAGACAAAAAAAGGCAACAATGGGCCTCATGCAAGAACATTTTTGTATTCTCATCCTAAATTTTTCTTACCTTTTTTCTTATGTTGCGTTCGTACAAACATGCTCCGTCAGATTCAACAAACACTTCTATCTTTCTAAATGACCAGCGGAAACATGATGAATGCCACCTGTGCGTACTTAAGCGCGCATGCACGAGGATAGCATATTTGCATAACTAACACCCCAAGAATACCATATAAGGATATGTTTCCACACCATAAAACAGGAGTGTTCATTCGTAAAGATGGCACCACACACACGCTCTCTTCCAAGTGCATGGTGTGCCAGGGCATCCAAAAATGAAGCTCAGCCATGAAGCAGCTGGTTACTCTCTCACTTAACGTTTTATATTGGCCAGTCTAATAAACCTTCAATTAATAGATTTTAATGTATTCTCTGGTTTGAGATCCTCAGATTTATTTCGTCTTATGCTATATTTCATTAAAAACGCTTGAAATTAGTTAAATGTATAATCAGTATGTAAGGAACTTGATTTGAAAAGAGCAGACTAATTTGTTGTGATTTTTAAGACAAGTCTGGACCACTCGTGATTTGTGTTTGTACTTGAAAGAAAATTCTAAATACGAAAAAAATGCTGAATGAGACAAACTCTCCTAAATCATTCGTACGCAACACTTACGAACATATTTGTTCGTACAAATGGTTCTTGCATGAGGCCCATTGACTCACAAAACACTGCTTGCAACCACAATATACACGAAATCATTTCTGTAACAAAACATCAAAACCTGAAGCAGATGAGCTACATCAGCAGAAGACTACACCATGGGCCACTACAGGGTGGGCCATAAGTTTTCATACATAGGAAAATGTATAATGAATATTTTCATGATGTTTTCAGACACCCTAGCAGATGCGTTTGACGAAAAAGCAACAAAATGAAATTATACTGATGACTGTGCCAGGGGGCAGTTGTGTGGTTGCACTGAACTTCAACAGAAAACAAGGAATGAACATCACACACAACAGTATGGCGAAACAAGGCACATATCACCAGTGCCATACAAGCATAACTTCAGCTGTGCTAATGCAAGTTCATCAGCAGTGGAAAACACTTATCCTTGTGTGCTTTTGAAACAATGGTAATCATATAGAGCACATTATATAAATAAAAATAGTTGTCCAACATAAATGATTATTTTTCCTATGAAAAATAATAATTCAGAAAACTAAGGGTCAATCCCAATTATACCCCTCAGCCCTTTGTCTTAAGCCCCATTTCCACCAAGTGGTCCGGTATGGATCGGCACGGTTTGGCTCAGGCTGCATCGGTAAAGCCTGATCCTGTTTGCGTTTCCACAGCCAATCCAACCCTACTTGGTCGGAGGCGTATAAGCTGGATGTCGATAGCACGACGCCATATCAGCGCAACACAGTGTACCTGGCTAATAAATACAATGAAGGAGAAAAAGCAACACAGTAAACAAAGAGCAACGATGGAAGACATCCAGCAATTCTTCTTTTCTGTGATCAGCATGTGGCTTTTTGTTATGAAGCGCAACCAAGCTTTGTTTTAGAGACGGCTGTGTGCCGTGAGAGTAATATTCATGACGACGAGTGGAGATTTAAACATGGCGGGGTTATGTGTTGTTTCGCTTTCGCACTGGAAGTGACGTCTCCTACCAATCAACGGACTGCTGTGTTTCTAGCTCTACCTTCTGGGGTCGGATCGGTATGCTTGGCACCCCAACAGAAGGATCCGGACGGTACAGTACGCTTGTAAGGGGTCCTGTCCCGGTTTTAGGCTATGGAAATGCCACAAAAAGCCACCTCTTAGCCCTCTCTCTCTTTGTCTTACCCTTGTCTACCCCTTCCCCTCAGCCCTTTGTCTTGAGGGCCAAGAGGAAGGGGTGAAAACATGCCCTGAAGAAATGAGACCCCATTCGATTCCTGCGTGTTGTAGGCAGATGGGACAACAGCTGTAGCTAAAGCTTCAAAAGCTAGCTTGTTATAACTATAAATTTTAAAATACAACCAACAATTAAAAACATGATTATTATTAACTTAACAATTAAATAATTACTTATAATCATGCGCTTCCTTCGATCTTCACTGTGCCATTTTGTCAATGGGTGCGATGTATTATGAGAAATTTCTCATACCGCTTCATTTCAAGTGAGGTTCCAGTTTGTCTTTGTTTTAAGAGCTGTGTAGCCCTTTCTCTTAGCCTTTCCCCTTAACTTTACAGAGAACTGGGACACTTCACTAGACATAAACATGCAAAACCAAGGACTAAGGGGTAAGACAAGGGCTATGGGGTACAATTGGGATTGACCCTAACGCTTTAATTTGCACAGGCTCACCAAAATTAGAAAACAGAATACTAGACTTTGTTTGCCACAGTCTTCCCGAGTATTGTTTCAGACCTTCTATCAATGCATTGTACCCATATTTGAACATATCTGAAGCCCAAATCACCCTATCTTGCTTGACATGGCAATGGCTTCGCTTTACTCCTGTGGACCCCACAGTGACCAGATCTCAATCCAATAGAGCACCACTGGGATGAGTCGGAAAGGGAAGTTTAGATAATGGATGTGCAGCTGACAAATCTGCAGCAGCTCTGTGATGTTATCATGTAAACATGGACCAAATCTCTGTGGATTCCAGCACCTTGTTGACTTTATGCCATAGAAAATTAAGGCGGTGTTGAAGGCAAAAGTGGGTATAGCCTAGCGTATCTAATAAAGTGGACATTGAGTGCACTTAGTGATCATCATATTATAGCCCTTACAAAAGGTAGAGTCAAGGCTGATGTGTGTGTGTCTTTCACGCAGCATTAATACAGTCAGATGAAGGGCAGTATCTTATCCAGTGATTATGAAATTCAAGTTTTCCAAGTGTCAGAAAGGGCAAATTTAGCTCATCGTGCTTAAGAGGAATGTTTTAAATTGAAAATGGCTTCGGTGCAAATCATTTCATTAAATATGTGCATTAAAGTACGCCTGTTAAATAGATGTTTATTGCTATTGAAGTAGCTCTTTTAATGAATGCATTACCTTTTCAACTCAGCTCAGACACACTGCCAAATAAAGAGTGGAGGAAGTGCTTACTTAAACTATGGCAAACTTTATTTAGCACTAATTAAACCAGGGCCGGGTAACTGGTGTTTCCAAAGGCCACATGCAACCCTCCTACTCCCTGAATGTGGTCCACCACTAATCTTAAAATATAAGAATAATGACATGCAAATGAAGAAAACCTCACACAATCAGAAACTACTTATTGAAATGCCTGTATGCTTCTGTTAACAGGCTGTAACAGTTATTGTAAAACTCCATAAAACGCTGCAAAAAGTAAAATCTAAGGAAGCTTATAGATCCAATCTCTGTCCTCAATGTTTCACAAGACTTATTGAAAGCCAAAATTGCCTGACATGTCTAGCTACACAAATTTCTTTTGTATTTAAAAGCAAAAAATAAACCCTGAATTACTTGTACAAAGTTAAAATATCTGCTCATGTGGCAAGACTAATTTTTCTTGTCTTGGAAATGAAATGTGCTGTCTTAATAAATTTCTGTACCTGATTTTAAGATTTTAAAATTTTGGTTATTTTCTCTGGTAGATATTTTCTAATAATTACATGCTATTCAGCGCTTTACTTTTATTTTTCATCCCTTGTAATAAGATATCAATCTGGTCTCATCAAATTAATATGACATTTTTATCATTATTGTGGATATTTTTAACTTGAAGTAAGAATAATAGACTTGCTAAGATCTGAGTTTTTGCAGTGAATGCAATTGTCAACAAATAATTTAAAAAGTAAGTAGAAGATACTATGATTATCAATAAAATATCTGTAACTAGTATTCAGAAAGTACCCAATACAGGTATGAAATCTGTTTTCAATCCAGTAGATTGGGGCACACAGACAGAGGTATTAATACAGCTGAAAAGTGCCAAGATTTAATAATTATTTAATTTTCAATAAGAGCACTGATCCTCAGCTAGTTTCATCAGTTTATAAAAAACCTTCTGAGCTGTAACATTCAACTAGTAGAGGTCATACAGACACAACAGCACATTCTGTTAGTTCCATATCAAACACACTCCATTCTCCCTTCTTCTGGCTTTACATTACAGGAAATGTTTACAGTCTGGTTTAAAAGTAGTTTCAGCAAGAAGTCAATGTCTGTCTGTCTTCCCACTTGCCCATATTGACTAAATTAAGAATTTAATGTTAGGTATAGTTAGGGACATGGTTTATTTAACAATTAACCAGCAAAGCATAACAATTTGCCAAATGGGATTAAGTTTTTGCCTCAATTTTGCCTCTTTTTCTGTGTGTGAGTTGATCTAAAGATAGTTTGGGATGGCTTTTCACACCTCAACAGATTGATTTTCAAATGCCTCGTTGGAAAAAAAAAAAAAAAAGCTGAAATCCCCCTGGCTTTCACAGCCTATATTTCATATGCACCTTCATTAAAATAAATAAACAAATAAAGAAAAAAACGCATTAATAAAATACACTATAGAGTTGAGAGATAATTATAACATTAAATACAAAATACTAGGGGTGGGAGAAAAAAAAAGGATTCACATAAGTCTCTGGATTTTTTGTTTGACGATTTTTAAATCGATTTTTTTTGTTTGTTCAAAGATCGATTTTTTTCCAAATTGAAATACTTCATTTTAGTCTGTGTTAATAAACCACTTTTAAATGCAATCCAGGCTTTTGAAGAGAGAGCATAAACAGCTGGTTAAAATATATTGTTGAATAAATCCTAAAAACAGACTCACGTGTGATGTGTATTTTTCCTGACATAGTCTGTAGGCATCATCATTGTTCATCTTTTTCTCTGCTGTTAAAAAAGCTAACTTAAGATTGCAAAAGTCGGCAATATCATTGAATCGCAATTTAAATTGAATCGGCACCTTAAAAAATCGAAAACAAATCGAATCGGGAAAAAAGCGAATCATCCCAGCTCCTCAACATATGTGGCTACTGTTTCCTCTAATGTAATTGTTATATCCACATAATTCTACACGAAATGAAAATATTCAACCTTAAAACAGTTTCTATCAGTAGTGCTGACATAAGGTTCATACCTAAGCACTTATAGTGTGTTGTTGACCCACAGAAAGACATTTGAGGGGCCGTGATAGACTGGATGTTGAGACTGAGTCAGCTTTACTTCAAAGACAGCCTGAGAAAATTGATCTAATTTTGAATACACTGTCATCAAACATACATACAGTGTGTGTTACAGAAACTACACACCCACTTTGTGGCTTCATTGGCATTATGGCTCCAAATGTTTCTATATATCTATTTTATAAGCTGATGAAATATACTGCCAAGGGTGAACATCTTCAAGACATAGTTACTGACAGTAACTCTTCAGCTTTATATTGTTGACTTCCTACTGCTTCCTGTCACCAGTCTGTGCTTTCTGTCATTCAAAGGCTGGAAGTGCTGTATGTCATGATGTTAGTTCATATCCTTTATTGGTTTAGCTGTCATCAAATACATATCTGATTAGGTAAATGTAAAAATGCATGCAGACAGTGGTGACCATGTTTCCTGTTGTCTGGTGATCAATCTGATAAAAATACTGACCATGCATGGTGGTTATTTTTTATTTTGGACTTTTATCCTGTTCAACAAACACTGACAAATCTGTCACATATTCAGTAGCAACACAGGCCTATGTCTTACAAGGTGGTCCATAAGTCCAAGGCACACTCTCAAATTATGATTTTGAATGGTGTCCCATTTTCCTTGCGCTCACACTGCTCCAGCTGCAACCACGCCTGGGCAAATTTACATCATAACATCAGGACATGGCGTATACAACAAGTGCATCATTGCCAGCACATGGACAGCAACACAGAGAGTATGACTGAAGCTTTAATGATTCTGTTGCTTATCTTGAGTCCTTTTGATTAATTATCATCAACTTCTCTCCTCCATGCATGACAGGCTATGTTTGTTAATGGCATGTTGAACTCACACAAAATAAATTAACCAAACTTTTGGAGAAGAAACTGAGTCCATACGATGTCCTTGTACAGTCTCTTTGACGGTGTAGTTTTGTAGTTCAGCACAGAGCAAGAGGACAAGGTTTAGTAAAATATTGAGTATTAGAACAAAAATGATGATCATTTCAACAGTAACACCAACTTGACCATGCATAAAAAACAGATTAATAAAACATGGCACCTAGACAGATATGCATAATTGTAGGACCATGGATGTATAAGTGATATCCATTATCTATTTAAAGTAGATGTTCATGAAAATGATCAAATCTTGGATTTTAGCATTAACTGATGGTTATCATATTAACAATGATCTCACCTATAGTTTACATTCTACAGTTCAGGTAGTTGTATGCAGCCTGAGCTCTCTCATATGCTCTGGGGTGACTCTAATAGCACTGCATCATGTATATTATCACGTATATTTAAGTACATGGTGTCCAAAAAGTCTCTTTACAATGTATATAATGTATTACAAAGGCAGTTGATTTGATAGCTTAACCAGGTTTGTTTTATTTTAAATCTGTGTTTATCAAAGTTTTTATTCACATTAAAATTTTGTGTTTCAGATGGAATACTGTTAAATGAACCCCTATAAAATGGCTACTCCTCAAGAGAAGGCACAATGTGAACCCTGGTTTATTGAGACACAATCAGATTTGCAGACTCAGAGAAACTACAGAACTGAGTATGGAAGAGATCCACCATCGCGTCCTTCAATTTGTGTGTAGCACAGGAAATGTATGGAGACAGGGACAGTGTTGGATAAAAGAACATCTGAGGAAAACATCAATCGTCTAAGACAAGCCTTTTTTACCACTAACAGAATATCTGAAACAAAAATTTTTAATGTGAATAAAAACTTTAATAAACACTGATTAAAATAAAAACAAATCTGGTTAAGATATATCATCAACTGCCTTTGCAATACATTTTTTAAATTGTAAAGAGACTTTATGGACACCTTATACATATACAACCAGATCACAAGGTTAAGCATCAAGTTTATCTGAGGCCTTACTCTTTCATTCTTTACAGCTGTAACAGAGAAGAGGTGTGTAAAGCCCAAATAGGTAAGACGCAGGGATGAATCTTATTTTTTCCCTGAAAATAAAACACCCTGTAGGCTTTGTGGGAAAATAAAGACAAGATTATGTTTCTGTACTCTGTGCCAAATGACCCCAGCCTGAATTGGGGACCCCTAATTTAGAGAGACTGTAATTTAAGAGCTAGTAAAAGACAGCAGAGGAGTCTATAAGAAGTTAATAAAATCAGCCAAAGTGACCCCGCCATGTATATTTTCAGAACTGCTGAAGTCCAAACACAGCTGTCATTCTCTAAGGTGAGAGGGGACAAACAAGCTCCCCATTACTGCTCTGCCTCACGTCCCACTAAGGGAGTCCATAAAGCGCCGTCTCAATTGCCTTTTCAGTGAGTCACACTGATAATTACTCCACTGGAGGTAAGGAGATTTAGACTCCATGAGATGTGGTAATTACAAAGGTGGTCAAAGGAAGGTCATTTTTACTCGGTGGATTAAATCAGAGCACTTGTACTCGGATGGAGTGGATAAAATTCTTTTTTTCTGCACCTTGCTGTTAACTTTGTTCACCTTTGGTCAAATTGAGAACACAACAGAGATCATTTTCATTAATGAGGAGCCTGTCAGTCATGGCTTCATCTTGAAATGTTAACCTCAAGTCTTTATCAATGGTCTGACCCAGGAGGAATTTTAAAATGGAAAATCTGTAGAAAAATATTGGAAACAGAATCTATTACTTTTGGTTTTTACCTTTTTTTAATTGAAAAGATCTGATTTTAAAATATGTTCTTCGTGTATTTAATTAAAAAAACTGTAGCTTAAAGTACAATGAACGTCTTAGGACAGAACAAGGTTCAGCTATCATCATATTCATAACTCTCTTTAAAATACGCTCACAAAGTGCAGGAAATGTGCGCAAATATAATAACGCAGTTATCAACAGGCAAAAGTTCAAACTGATTTTGACCTCCCTTTGCTTTCAGTTCATCTTTAACTCTTTTGAGAAGACTGTTGAAACTCTAAAGTAATCCTTTATACCAGGCTTCTTTCAACACTTCTTTCTGAAGATTTATTTCAATTGGTCTTATCTCACAAGGACACTTGATACACATGTAAACTCAATGTGCTTTACAGATTATGGTAGATTTAGTCTTATTTTGCTTTTAAATGTGTAAAGAACTCCTAAAAAAAAGTCCTCAATATGTGTCGTTTAGCTGCAAGTGTGATTGAAATCAGCCAAAACTTACAAGGATCCTTCACTCTTTCTTTCCTCAGCCAGCACTCTGACCAACCAAATCTTATCATGTTAAAAAAATCTTTCAGAAAAATAAAAGAATTGTGGGTCTGCATCCTGATTTGGATCAGCACCAATATCGTATCAATTCTTCCTTGTGCCATGACCAATATTCCCTGAAAATGTTTTTAAAATCCATTCATAACTTCTTGGAGTTAACTTGCTGACAGAGACAAATGCTGGCAAGGCATAAGCTCCTTGGTGGAGGATTAACAGCAATTTATCATGGCCTGTGTATGTGGTTTTGTTTGCCATAACATAATTATCTGCACTTTAACTAATACTCTAAATGAGTTAATCACACACAGCCTTGATAGGAAGGTATATACTGCATATTTTCATTATGTATTAACCTTCAGCAGACAAATTTACTCATCATTTTTTGTCCTTTCATCGCACATCATGTCCAAGACTTTTGCTTAGCACTATGTGAAATTAAAATGGTGGCATATTAAAGTAGTTGGCTGTGTCCGAAATGGCATACTAACGTACTACATACTACAAAGGCATACTACATACTATAAGTATGATTAGAATGCCAACCGTTCACACTGTAGTATACTACTAAGTTTCCCATGATGCATTTCAAACCTCTGACGACAAAAATCAGAAGCACACCAGACTATCAAATATCTCTGTTGATTTGCCACATTTGAAAGTTCAGAGAGCATTTTAGGCGAGAAAGTCACCACGTAGAATACCAAAATGTGGTCATTTGAGCCATAAAACGCACGGATACAAATTTCATTTCGGCATTTCGGACATTCCGTTATGCGCGCCATTATGCTATCGAAGAAACTTCCGGTCAGCTTCAAAACAAGAGCCCATTTACAAAAGCGTTACAGAACTAAAAGGAGATCATAAAAGATGCGTTTATTTTGAAAACAGAAAGTTTGCTAGTGGCTGATTTTTAGCTGAATGGGGCTCGCAATGCATTATGGGCCGCTTGAGTGTGACTAGTATGTCCACCTCGCATACTTAAATTTTTTTTCCGATATAGTATACATCCGGGTATTTCTCGCATACTCAATCTTTTCATACTATCAAATGTGAACGCACTACAAACTCATTTTGACGTCACACTTAGTATGAGTAGTACGTTAGTATGCCATTTCGTACACAGCCTTCGTGTCGCTCAGATGACCCTGCAATATGAGAAAGTCCTCCTTGAATTACACATACACACTTGTAAGATTGATCCGAGGTCTGTTTTAAGTTTTTAAATCTACTTAAATAAGTTAATTTTCCCTCCAAGAGTCAAACACAGGTCACAATAACAGATTCACTGACAAACTCAAACAACATCCCTATTTAATACTCAATTCAAATTCATTACATAGCACATATATTGTGCATACAAAGTGCTGTAAATCCCAAAACCAAAGGTTAAAACAAGATGGATCTAGAGAAAAAAATGGTGATTTTTGTTAGATTTTCTTTATATAAATTGGGTTGTGGGCTCTGGAAATGCCAACATATTCCTTTTCAACATTGGGACTCGTAAATAAACTTTTCAGCCTTGTGGACATCTATCATGTCCTCTCCATTAGCCCTCTGCTAAAGGTTAGAGGTGCAAATGATGCTTTCAACTAGTAACATCAACATGAGAGATTCTGAGCTGTAAAAGCTTTATTTTCTCTGAGTAAATATATTGCTTTTATCTGAACTCTAAGTTAAAACAAGTTGTGTCGTGTAGAGAGTAAAATGGCCCTGCTGAGCTTAAAGTAAGAGATACAGTATGTGAATGAGCAGTAATGATTAAAGCAGTGTGCATTCATGATCGTGTGTGTAACAATGTGAGATACTTTCTGTGTGTGTGTGTGTGCGTTTTAATATGGTGAGTGTACGAGAGGGTGAGAAGTTGTTGGTAAAAGTTTTGAAAAAATGTAATAGTGAAAACAGTGAAAATATAACAAACAGTGATTCAAGGACTGAAACCAAACTTTACCAAAATGTTTGTACCCTTACACCCCTTGTGTTTGGACATATTGTCAAAATCATTTATTAAAGACTAAAATGTTGGTTTTTCTAGTTCCATCTGTTTCTAACAAAAACAGAGTGTTGCACAGAAACAGGTCATGTTTAGTAATGTGGAGGTTTAATATCTGTATTAGTATTGGAATTAACAAAAATGAGTTTGGATATATCAACATATAGGACATAAAAAAATCCAACATCATGCATACCAGGAATACTTTCTCATAAATATACACTATGATAAGTTTTAAATGTTATGAAATAAAAATATTTAACTGTTTTTTTTCTATCTAATAAATAGACATTCCACTTCTAACTATCCCTACGGTACTGAAAACTGATGTTTTTATGAAATAAAAGCAGTGACTGATGTGGCAAAAACACTACAACAGTTCTCCTAAGCACAAACTGAAGACAAGCTTAGTGTCACACTCCTTTAACCGATGAATAGGTACAATTTTGAGTCATGTGGAAGCGATGGAGAATAGATTCCTGCCTTTGTAAAGTCTGGAATAAACATGCAGAAAATGAAATGTTAAAGGAACAAGTGAGCTACTGAATAAAAACATTACTCAGTGCCTCAGCAGGCAATATCACCGTTTCAGTCCTGCAGCGGGAGAAACTCAGACGCTACAGAAAAAAAAAAAAAAATAAAGGCAGTTAAGATTTGAGCAGAGTCGCGGAGCCACAGGATTTTAGAGAGTAAACCACACGGCTTGTAGGGATCCAGAGATAATGCTTTCACTTTGAGATGCAAGGCAACATCAAGCTGTGTTGTACAATTCTCACTCTGGGGGAAGCATTTCAAAGAATCAAATCCTCTCCATGGAGATGTTACACATACAAGAAAATCCCCCTGTGCTCGATAATGCTGCCCTTTTGTGTGTTGCTAACGCTAGTTTATTGATTTTCAAAGTGTGGTCCAGGGACCTCTTGGGGGCCTTAAGAGAGTTCGAAGGGGGTCAGGAGTGAAGTAAGATCAGTCAAATTTTACCCCTTCCCTCACAAGAGAAAATATATGGAGATAGTACCTTTTAAATGGAGCTCTCCTCTCATGTAATGAACTGAGGATGAAAGAAAACATTTTTTTTAATCTCAGTCTACAAACTTAATTATTAAAATTTCTCAGCATAGTTTCACTCTCTCCTTTTGAGGTTTATTGATCAGTTAAATAAGATGATTGGGGTCAGATTTTGAGAGAAAACAGCAAATATCAGCCTTGGTTGTGATTGCTTTTACTTAAATGAGGTCCAAAACAAACAAACAAAAAACCCACTACACTGAACTCTTTGGGGAACGAATTCATGACACCAAATAAATCAATCTTTTTAAATCTTAGGAGGAACTAAATGTGCTTAGAAAGCACAAACCCCTGCAAAAACATTTCCAATATTGTTGACTTATTATCAAAAATGTGAAACACAGCAGCATAAACTGCAATACAAAGATTATGTAAAATGGTGAGCTGCAGGAACCCCCCAAACCCCAAACTTCTGTATATGACTTTATGTTACCCCCACAATTTCAGTTTGTCTTTGCCGTGTTCTGTTGACCTTCATCTTTTGTAGTTCTATGATTTTGCTCTGACTGATGGTGCTAGTTCTCCATCCACTGCACCTGTTTCTCCCCCATTTTAACAACAGGTTATGCTGTCTTTAGGAGGCTGATTTGCTGTCTGCATTAAGATAATGGTGTTACCTTTTTGCCTCTATCAAGGGTAAGATCAATGGTAGAGTGACCATACATCCTCTATTGCCTGAACATGTCCTCCTTTTTGGTCGTAAAATACGTCTTGGGGGACTTTATAAAATTCCTTGAAATGTCAGGGTTTTGCTCAGCTTGTTCTACAGACGAAGCTGTCGTCGGTGACAGAAAAACACATGCATGATTCAAACTCAAGAATCCAGATAGCAAAGAAGTGGAGCTATCCAGTAGTATACAGCAAAGGTTGTATTGCCTGAGGGGGAGGTACGGGAAGTGAGCTGACTGAGCCAGAGAGCAAAGAGGATTCATAGACAACAATGTTAGTCATTTATCGGTGGTTTATTGGTATTTACCATGTAAATAATGTAAACATAGTATAAATAATACTGTTTTATTTTATTTTCGTCTAATAACACACTGTTTAAAGCATTTACAACTTAATAATGACAAATACTTGCAAGAATGTTTCATTTTTACTTGATGAAGGTGCAAAATTAATTACTCAAAGGTCATTTTCTGACACATATCTTGATAAAAAAAGGCAAAAAAATTCCTGGGGTCCATTTGTTTGCATAGTAGTAAAAGGGTTAATATTTAGAATAAAGTGCTGCATTGGATTAGTGGCATTATTCTGATGTATCTACCTGCCAAGATATTGAGCGTGCATGCCAACACAGGCTGCTGATTGTCCTCTTTTTGAATTTTCAGAATATGGTGACCCTAATCAAAGGAAAATAAAGTGGTCTGTGTTTTTTTTCTGGATATGAATACTTTACATGGGTATTAATATGGTGTGCCTTCAGATTTTGGCTTCATGTTTGGTTTCCCTTGGCTAATAAAGTTTGAGAACGGCTGGACACATCATCTAAAGAGCTTATTTTGTGTTCAATGAGCATACTATGGTTGGTAGTTCTTGGGGTGAGTGGTTCTTTGCACACTAGAAATGATTATGTCATAAAGAAATTCACACAAATCTTTTTCATACTCATAGTCAATGAGTGCAATATTGCAAAAACAGTGCCGTAGTGTCACAAAGCAAAATAGTAGCTTTTACTTTTTCAGAGCACAGCTGATTTTTCTGAAGTTTTGGTCTGGTAAGCCTCAATCTAACCAATGAGAGTAAAGATGCTAGAATGTGTGTTTGTATCAAAGTCACCAAGATGAAAATGATAACAAATTTACAGATAATTTTATGGGTGAAAGTAAGGTTAACACAGCATGGTGTGTGAATATTCAAGCTTCTACCGTTGTGAACAGCTGTTCCTGAGGCTGCTGTGGTTAAGTTTCAGCACCGAAATTAAAAGCATGAACACACCAAGTTCCCCTTGCCAGTAAAATATTTGTGATTTCATGCCATTTATTTCTTTCATCCTGTATGTATAAAGACTATAATGTTAAAAATGTATACATTTCTTTTGAACATGAAGCCTGACATCAAACATCTTACTTTTTAAAATCAACATCTTTAAAACTTACAACTTAACAGATAGTCTAATCTTACTTCTTGTTTGAAAATGTCAGTATCCTCTGACATCTCAAGTTCTGCCCGGCCCTACCTAATCTGTTTTTCCATGATAGCAGCAGGCAGACAAACTAAATCTCAAGTTCATCTAAAGATATCACAGTGAATGCTCACGCAGGAGTTTCACTCTAGTATAAACACTACTTGAAGATGACCCTGTAGTCTGGGTCCCGGTTGGGGGTCTTTTGCTTTTGTCCTTCAGAGTCCACAAGGTGCTGGACCCCCGCCCCCTTGTTTAAAAAAAAAAGAGAAAAGAAACAGAGGCCGTCTGCCTGGCAGGACAGACTGGGTTATTACAGCGTGTTCATGGTCCCATCATGTGTCGTCAGACCAAAGCAGAGGCCGCGAGTAAAAGCCTCATGCAAAATTTATGTTCATGCGGCTGTTTCAGTGGGTGGAAAAATCAATATTGCGGGGCCTGATGCACGGAGATGACTGAGTGCTCTCTGACTGACAGTAAAAGCAGAGAGAGATTGAGGGGCTGCTTTTACTGCTCAAGAAATGGAGTGGAGTAGAGTTGCTCTAATAGTCTAGCTCGCCTTAAATTTGAATTTAATTGCAGATTATTTTGGTAACAACTTGGATATTGAAGGCTTGGGGGAATCGTTGGAGAAAAGGAGAACAAATCAGGAGTAAGCATCGCATTGTGGTTTCTGAGCAGCTAAAGTAGTGTATATTATGGGATTATCAAGCCTTCCCTTCCTTCCCAACTTAGGCAGATATAAAATGATTGTAGAATAATCAAAAGACAATGTGGGTACGAGGAGGACATCATAGGGCCTTTTGTTCTGCGCTGCTTCGCTTACATATGCTTTTGATAGTGCGCCACATACCCACAGTGCATTTGGAGAGGAACGCGAGCAAAAGAAAAGTGAGAGAAAGAAATTCAGTGGGATGAAATAAGCCCAAACAATGGGATTTGCTTTCCATTCTTCTGCCTCCATCTTCTGTCTTTAATTATTCCCTTTGGTTGTCTGAGGGAGCGTGTAAGCACTTTCACACACAGCACAACATGCCCAGCAGCACAACACTGTCTGCCTTAGTGATGTGGAGACTTCTGAGTGACACTGAGCCTCTTGTGATTATTAATGCTCTTTAATACAACACAGAGCAGCCACTATGATTGAGGGAAAAAACAGATTTCAAAATGCATGCATTGGAAAATGTGCAGTGTGAATGGAATTATGTACAACACTGGGGCTGCACTTGAGATACATTTTTCCCCCTTGCTACACAAACATGTACACCGTGAGACAGGGGCTAATGTTTTGTAGATGCATCGCGGAAAATGTGTATTTGATAATAATACAGAGTGTGCTCTATTTTGCACACAGTGTTAAATGGAACCTCAGCTGATCCTGGTAGGATCCTTTGTGCCGCTTTAGTAGTTTCTTCCTGAATCGCATATGAGATATTTGAGAGCCCAGAACGATGTATGATGAATGAAGTAGCATGCTACTTATACGCTTATCGTGCTCACTGACTAGCAACAGGTTCAGCAAAGGGCAGCAGCAGTAAATGAAATTCCGCACTGGGACAATATATCATCAAAAGAAATGTATGCACCCGAAACTTACAAGCCTTCTCCACACGCGGACAAGGTGCCTGACGGGGCTGGGGGGAGGGAGGGGTGACTGTGGGGATGGTGTGGTGAAAAAGAAGTGGGAGAATAACAGGGGAGGTGTTTTTTTTGCAAGATGGGTGAGGAGCATGCAAAGGGGAGCAAGGGAGCAGGGGAGAAGGGGGGGAGAGCAGCAGATTTTGTTGAATCAGTTCTATTTTCATACTGGCTGATCTGTGTCTTTTAACCATTTCACTGCAGCTGGAAAATGAGAAGTACCAGGGCTAATTTCACAGTGAGAGCTCACTGAACAAAACCCCCCACGGTCTGTGGATAAAAAAGGTGCTAAGTCTACTTTGTCACCATGAATTACGGGGGTGCAATTCAGGAAACGGGCTCCTGTGTATGAGGGGAAAAGTAGAAAATACATCTTGAAGAAAAGGCAAAGAAAGTGTTTTTTTTCCCTCATAGCTCTATTGCCTGAGATGTACTTCCTGAGGTTTGATATCAGGGCTTGAAAAAAATGGATCAAAAATTATACCTGGACTTTTTTGTCATATGGTGACTCACAATACTTCAGGCTTTCTTCTGTAAATAAATAAATGGTTGGAGAGTCCCAGAAGGAAGAACAAATGACTGTAATACATAACAATGATATTACCTGTTTGATTAAACTCAAACTCAAAAACTGAAAATATTGGGCAAGTTTTAGTTTCAAAGCATCAAATATTAAGGACAAGTTCCTGCATGGTGTCCATATTTTAAGGAGGTTATGTTTTTCCTTTATTCAGGTTAATATATTTTTGATGACTGTAAGGATATGTTAACAAATACTAATGGCTAGAAAACCTTTTAGATTCCCCATACTGAATGGCCCTGATCCACCTTGATTCTCAGTCCGTCTGAGATGCTCTATTTGAGCTTCTGTCCCTTTCAGGCTTCCTTCCCCATGTGCACTTGGTCTGTTCTGATTAATTGACCCAGACTATGTGCTAATTGGTCAGTTCAGTGCTGTTAAGCTGTTAACAGTCTGTCAACAGTCTTTGTTCTGCACTGCATATGCCACCTTCAGCAAAAGGCTGGAACTGCTGACAAGACAGTGCTCATGGTTAGTTGATATTTTTTGATTAAGAATTAAGAATTCAGTATTAAATAATTCAGAATTAAATATTGTCCTTCATATTTACATGGAAATAGTACTTCTGAATTGAGGTTTACATGGACAAAATGTTTATTTGCCTTTATTCAATTCCACTTAAGGTCTAGAGGTTGATTCTGATTGGACAGGGGGCGGATGTGACGTATTTATGTCTACCGGAAGAACTCTAGTTCTGCATCTCCATCACCTCGTCCAACTTGGACACAACAACTTAAAAAGGTCCACATTTTTATGCTTACGTCCTTCTGCTATTTTTATTATTCCCAAATCTGCAAAGGCTTCACTCGCTTTAGGCGGCCATTCTGTTTCAATCAGCGCAGAATACATGTGCCATCGCGACAGGACAAGGGAAAAGCATGTGCAGAAAGACCAACGTTTATTTAAAGTGGAATGAACGTATACATGATTGAGTAATTAGTCCATATGGATAAAAGATCATAATAAAACAGTCACCTACTTTGGAATTAATTCTACTTCGGAATGGTCATTTTCATTCAGAATTTGGTGTTTACAAGGTCATTTTTTTTATGTTTTTACAGAGGATTTCTGTTTTATTCTGAATTAAAGGGGAATTAAAGCTCTGATGTCAATAGGCAATGGCAGAGCATCACTGGTAGGTCTATTCAGACAGCTGCTTGTGGTGTAAACAGGAGGAGAGGGAGAAGTCTAGACTCTGGACTTTTTGTCTTGTGCACAGAAGAACTCTATCATGCACAGATATGTATGTATGTAGATATGTAAAACAAAGTGAAGGGTATAAAAACTCAAAGCAGAATGTGGGCTCTTCAAATACACTGGCAATATTTGCATTACTTGAGGTTATCAAAGTTTCTGTATTCTTTAACATCATGTGTTTTGAAATGATAGCATGTTCAGTACTCTAATCACTGGAGGTAGTCTAGCATTCTCAGTGTCAGCGGACTGTCGCTATCCTCTCGGTTGAAAACTGGTCAACTTCTGAGCCTGTGCCATGTTTATCAATGTCACCTCACCCACACTGATCAAACAAAATCAAGTAGGGGCGAGACCTCTGTTGTTTATTTAGCAAACAACAATAGATAAGGTAAAAATGAGCTACATCGCATGTATGAGAGAATTACTATGGGTGTAACCGACAGATGCGAAAGTCAACTTATGTCACCTGGCAACATAAAGCACCAGCAAAAATGGGCTCTGAAACTGAAGCCGACGAGGGAACTTCCAATAAAAAAAAAACAAAAACGCTCCTTATGGACACAGGCCCCTAAAGTCATGTATTTATCTGAAAGAGAGAGGGTGCAGAATTAAGTGTGCAAAATTTCCAGCTTGAGAATGCGGGTGGAGCTGGAAGGGACTGAGGATATCATAGGAGCATAAAATACAGGTCTTTGTTGAGGCCTATGAGATAATGCATTGTTGTTTTAAATCTGCAATGCCAGTTCTTTAACTGGTGGGCAATACTGAATAGTTCAATTAGCAGAGAAGGCAAAGAAGGTTCAGCATCTCTGACCTTGACGTTTTGTGAATCATACTGGAATGAAGCTCCAACACTTGTGTTGTGACTAGGTTGGGAGGATGTTTTTTTCTGTTTGTACCAGTATCACATCAGTGCTGGATTCTAACACCATCCCTTAACATATAAAGTCAAATTCACCAAGTATCAGGCAATTTTCCTCTATTAACTGTCTAACATGACAAGGAAAAAGGTAACACTGACAAAGACTTAGGTTGAAAGACTTTCACATTCACATTGAATAACACATTTCCATGACATATAGATTTTTTCAAATGTTTCCAAAATATTTGCACAATTTAGAAAGAGTAAAGGAGTTTGGCTGCAATTTTTCTTTAGTATGAACAAATATTGGGTGTCTGTGACTTGCTTCTGCTGCCTTGATATTAAACAGATATAAATATGTTATTTTTACTAATGATACAGACTCCTTTCAAATAAAATAATGTATATGATAATCTTCCATTTACTCTAAACATATCCGATATGGCCCAGCATCATCTTTTAACAACACAAACTATCATTCTAAAGAAAGTACTGTCAAACCCTAAACACTGTTTGGTTTTACATTAATATACTGTATCTTAAGAACTGGATGTACTTCCCAGCCCTACTTGTTGTCATTAAGTAACAGATATCTCTCCCTAAACACACCATTCTGTTCTGATCCATCTGTGATGTGTCTGCAGTTAGTCCAGAAATAGCACCCATGGGACCCTACACGCTCCTCGGCCTCCTTTAGGACCTTTTAAGCTGCACTGATACTGATAAAAGCCCCCACAAATCTGGCCCCCAGATACCTCTGCCATTAATTAAGGTAATTAGGCCCTGGTCAGCAGTTAGTAACCACAGATAGCTTTTAGCAACAGTAGCTAAGACGCCGCTGCTGGTGAGGGGTTTGGTTCCATACCATCTGCTGACAAATGTGACCGCGGGCTCTTTGGTTTCACACTTGGGGAACAGGAGAGGCATGTTTAAAAATGACCTCTGAGTGATCCAGGCTGGCTCCCAGACTCCCACTGCTTCTCCTCCTCCTCCTCTGCCGCAGCAAGATCACTGTGTTTGTTCTTTCTTTGGTTTCTTTTTGCTTTCAAACAAAGGAAAATCGAGTTGTATGAAAATCCATACATGCTGCACACAGGCCGGAGAGGGAACAGGAAACGTTTGCTGCGCAAGGTATTGATCAGAATTAGAACATCTGGTCAGAGTGTAAGACGAATTGATCAGAGCGTAATGCTACATTGATTTGCTTGTATTATTAAGTCTATGATGGATCAATATTGATAATATGTTAATTTGTACTCTAATGTTATGTGCAGTCACATTAAAAGTGGGGATGCTTTGAAAAGATTCTTTTAGTCTTAAGCAAACATTCAAAGACCTAACTTTCTGTGCAACAGTTTAAGGCTGAGCAAAATGGAACAAAATCAAACCTTCATATTACTAATCAGAATAAGAACACGTGACAGAAGGAGACACACTTATCAAAATGCCAGAGTAATGAATTTTAAATGTTGTTCTACTATTATGATACTGATTTGTGAATGATACCACAGCAACAAAATTACAAACCTACACACAGTGATGTTTTTTATGTTTAAATTATCTGCATATAACTGTACAAAATGTGTATCTTTCTCAGAGTCAAAACCTTCTAGAATTTTAACCTTGGTTTCAAAATGGACAATCCACAGTTGCTGCACAACTTTAAAAATAAAATGCACGTCTTTTAAACTGTTTAAAGACACTAAAATCATGTTTAGAAGCTTTTCCTTCAAAACACCATTCATATAATCCACACTTATGCCTGTAATTTCAATGATGCCCCCTCAAAATTTCCATTTCCCACATTAGTTGACAGTATGGCTGGGCAATATAGCCTGAACTCAAAATAACTGTTTTTTCATATGAAACTGGATTCATGATCTCAATTTATAGATTTTTTTATAACCTCTCACACTGACAAAACTCCATACAGCACAGAAGTTGCACAAAATATGTTTTGACTCAATTTGATTAAAATGTCACAAATGTAAATTTTCCTCCTGGATTCAAGATGCATGCTGCAATTTTAAAATAATAATAAAAAAATATTTAAAAAAAATTACAGCATGCATGAAATATGGACTTGGGGGCTGATCTACATTGATATTAACAGCTGCACTATTTTCTCAAGATTAGTAACGTGAAATTCTCTGATCATTGTTAAATCTTATTCAAAAAAACTAAAAAATACATGAAATGTGCTTGGGCAATAACGTCAGGCATGGCATTCATTGCAACAGAGACAGTTTTCAGTACAAACAGCATGGGGTTATCAGACACTACAAACTACCAAGTCAATTTGATTAGGCACTATTCTGAGACACGGCACAGCCCACGTGTCCTTCCACCAGCTTCATAAGGATCAAACGGCGGTCTTACTTGAGTTTTATACACAAATAATACTTCATCCCAAATAAAGATTAGCCACATGTACGAATGTACAATTTCATGTCCAAGCCTATTTGCAGGAAACCAAGTATGCCAGGAAATTCTTAGTGTAGGTTGCTTTGATATTTTTGAGAAAATTCAGGGCTGCATGTGTGAAAGGAGCTATCATCTGAGTAAAAACCCTACTCTGTGTGAAATTAAATATCTCAGTAAGGTAAATTTGTCAACATTTTGGGTTTTCAATGTGAAAGGGGACGATGACAGGATTTTGTTTTAAATGCACCTTGAATTAAATAAAATAGAACAAAATAATCTTTACAATGAGTACAACACGTTTTTTTAATTGATTATTTTGAAGTCAGAATGTAAATGCCAGTACTTCTGATAATAAACATGTTTTTTTTTTTTTTAAGTGTATTAGGCCTGGCATTTTTTTGATTACCATAAACTTACATTATTCTACAGTCTGTAAAAATATACTGCTTTATCTTAAAAACTTCAATCACTTCCCAGCCCTACCACAGTTTACATAAATTATTTTCATAAAGATAGATTTTAGGCACCTGTGATGCAAAACTTAAGAACAAAAGCATGTGGCATTCACAGTTCTATTAAAATAAACCAGTTTGTGTTTATCAAAAGTGTGAGATATAAGGTGCTTTAAGCAGAACAGACTGATAATAAAAAAACAGGCTGAATACACATATTCAACCTCAGAGCACAGATCATCCAATACCTCACATTACAAAGGACTGGGAAATAAAGGATGCAGCTGTGCTACTTTACACAATTCCACATTTGAGGCAATCGGCGATAACACCATTTTCATTCCGGTTCAGTCCCATAAAATTACCATTAACATTACAGCTCATGCAGAACACAGATAAATGTAAAATGTCACCCAGTTCTGCCAGGCGGGAATTCCAGTTCCACAAGATTACCACCTCTGTCTGCTCTCTCCCACTGCACCTTGTCTAATATTTCATTTACAACATTTCATAAGTTCATTTTCCCCTCACTGACCATGTAAATCACAAATCAATTTTCATTTAAAATGCTTGACTACAGATTGTTGCTGAAAGCTTCTGGATTGCTACTCGGCAATATGGCAGACCTTTAGCAAATCTTTCGGAAACAGGGTGGAGGCAAAATGTGAGTTTGTAATTTCTACAAAACAACTCCAGGGCCAAGTGGTCAGGGCTTTTACTGGAAGCATTTTACAAGAGCTGAAATATCACCAAAACAGTATTATGTATTATAATTCACATCAGCACGGTGCTTTCCAGACTGCTGATCGACTGATCCACTCAGCAGGAACAAGAGGCTGATGATATGAAAATGAAATTAAGCACCTGATCAAGTGTGCAACATTGTTCAGATATTTAATCAATGGCTGCAGCATTCTCAAACAACATCTAGGATATAATTTGAAAAGAGTTATGGTAATACTCTAACAGGATTAATTAGGTTTTATTGTCTATAAGTGGTTTGCTTGGTTGGTAAATTGAGGGGGTCAGGGTCAGAAGTGTTGTCACAACATAGTTTGCTGTGTTTGACCAATAAGAGAAAAATAGCCACGCTTGCATCCTGGCAGAGGACAGAATGTGGACAAACCCCAAACAAAGACACTCCAACACAAGGGAGACTTACTGTCATAAACTACATAGGCCTGTAGTTTGACACATCTCAAAACTACAGATTTATGTCCAAATTCCTTAAATTGAACAACTAGAAAAGCACTTGGAGAGTGCAGACCTCCGCGCAACAGTCCTCGCCCATATTGGGATTTTCACCATAAATATTAGTCCTATCTTTATTTCATGCAAATATTAAGATTCCTTGACCATGAAAACATTACATAAGCAATTGGATTCATAATGATATTTATTTTAGTTCAGTAGTTATTCACTAAAATTGCATTTTTCGTCATGGCGGATCCAGACGGTGATCCGGATTACTCCCAAAATCTAATCATTTGCTCCTTGTCCCAATCTGGACATTTCCTGAAAATTTGATCAAAATCCTATCATAACTTTTTGAGTTATGTTGCTAACGGAGAAACAAACAAACAAAAAACAAACAGACGCCTGCAATAGCATAACATCCTGGCGGAGGTAACCAGTAATCATGGGCAGGCAGGAAGAAGCCTCAGATTCTGCTCCCACAGAGAACAGCCTGGTCGCAACTTTAGCAAAGTAACAAGCTGATAAGTCATTTGAATACTTGACCCATGTATTTTGGTAGCTCAGGTAACAACTCTAGCTTATAGGGTCACTGAAACCTGATAGGCACTCCCATATTCAGTGCTAGTCTATGGTTGTCATGGTTACTCCGCGATACTTGGTAAAATATGCTCTGCTCACTAGTTTACCAGGAAAACTTAGTAGGGATTGTCTTTGACGAGGTTCATGCCACATGTAAGGCTTAAATGACACATAAGTGTGGTATAATTTAAAGTAAGATGATAGTCTAAGGTAGTTTAAGCTAACGGCTCACAACAGCGCAAGCTTGTATGTCATATGTGGCGGCGTTGCTTGATATGTATTTTTCTGTAATGAGTGTGACGAACCTAAGGACAGTCCTATCACAAGCTTCTGTTGTTATTAAAGGTGCTGCCCTCTGAAAATATTTCCAAACGGTGTCCTGGATGGATTAGTGAAATATTTCCATGACAGATATATGGAACAGTCTGTCTGGCATGTCAGGTTGAATTTGTGAGACAGTCCCCCATACATTGTTAAACTGATGGTTACAAAACGGTAAACTACATTTATACCTGAGAGAAGCAGTTAGGTTGTTGGGAAATCAGATTTCTTCTGTTTTTTTAAATGTATTTTTTGGGCATTTTGTGCCTTTATTGACAGAAGAGAGTCAGTGGATAGGCTTGTGAAAGGGGGTGAGAGAGAAGGGGAAGACACTCCGCACACTGGTCACAGGCTGGACTCGAACCCAGACCGGCAGAAGCATGTATATGGGATGTGCAAGGTTGTTAACCACTCTGCCAAACCAGCACCCCAGGATATCAGATTTCTACTTTCTACAACATTTCTTACATCTTATGATGGATGGAAAACCACTTTCTGATACACTGCTGACACCTACAAAAGCCACATTAAAATAAGGTCCAGAAAAAAAACAGGAAAGACATCATTGCTAATCAAGACAATATTTGCGTAAAATAAAAACAGCACTGTGTGTAAATTCAGCCACCAGGGGGCTCTCAAGTAACAATACAAGTTGATTTGTCAAGATGTAGTGACTCAGTCACCGTCATGCATACTGCTCTTTAAATTGAGGACTTAACTCAGTAAAAGCACCACTTTCTGAGGTGTATATACAGTACTAATTACTATCTTGCGATACGATTGGTCGATTTTTGGTCGACAATTGTTGTGTTTTAGTCGACCAACAATTTCTTTGGTTGATTACAGCCCTACTGGGGAGTCTACTTTCAGAGGCATTTCCCTCATTATCAGAACTTTATCTGTGAAACAACGAAATTTCATTTGCTAGGTCATAAAAACATATTGTGCATGATGTTTTCGTTGACCAGAGTCCTCGGTTTTAATAACCTAGTGACAGTGAAGGCAGACAATGCTGACAGAGGATCTCCATTCAACCCAAAAAGGTCTAATGCTGAGTTCCAGCTGTGGGAGGTCGGAATTTCCTACTAGGAACTCCAGGAATCCTCACCACCCCCAAGTTGACAATCAATGATGGCTGCCTCCAGTGTAACCAGTTACTAAGCTCCAGCAGCTCCATGACACAAAAAGTTTTATGTAATGAGGAAGAAAAGCTTTCAAAAGTGGATTCCCTGGTTCACACTGTATGCTGCTTACAAGGCATTCTGTGTTCACCTGCAGTGCAAACAAGACATTCAAGGTGCTCAATCACAGAGATCGCTATGACAAGACACATCCCGATACAAATTTAAGTTAAAAAAAAAATTAAAATCAAAAACTATAGGAAAGTATGAGGTAATGTAGGAAACCAACTACAAATATTTAGAACTAAACAGTAGTCATAATTGCAATAAATAAGAAATATGTTCCTAATCTGAAAATTCTGCATACTATATCTTTCATAAAAGCATTATGCTCTGCACACTGAGCAGACTTATTGTGTAAGACTGAGAGCATGTCTTGTGTTTTATGGTGGGAGTCTGCAGAAAGCCTCCTTCAGTGTTTACCAGTGGGGGCAGATGTCAGGGTTTGCTGTGGAGGAGCAGACACAGCCACATCTGATTAACAACATTATCATCCGCCTCCAAACCACCATAAAGACTTGTCCTCCCCTTTCTTCTTCCTCTTCTTTCTTTCTATTTCAGGGTCCTGTCCTGTGGCATGGCTGAACCAGAGTGACACTGCCACCATGCACAGCAACTTAACATGAGTCAAGAGCCAGGAGGTTAAAACAAACATGCTGTAACTTACCAGGGAGAGAAACATCCGCAGATATTGTGTAAAATATATGCCTGTTATATTCAAATCAACTTTGTATTATTGTTGTTATTTTGCGCAATTATGTGATATGTGTCTTGAATTCAAAAAACAAATCTGCAACAAGTGAAACACCGCAGGGTAAATTTACTTACATCTCCGCTTCAAAAAGACATGAGAGTGAAATTCATGAGTCTCCAGGGATTGTCTGTGTGTTCATATGTGGATGTACAGTAAAGCAACGCATCAGGCTGGGTGTAAAAATTTGTGTGTTTGATTTCCACCTTCTCATCGTGCCTCTGTACATTTTGATTGGTGATTTTTTTCCCCCCTCTTTCTTTTCCTTGCCAAACTGTCACAGAGGTGGTAACCCCGCACATTTTCGAGCTGCTTATTGAAGACAAACAATAAACCACTGGCAGATATCAATGGCAGAGATGAGAACCCGGGTGCCGTATCTGCTGGGACTGCCTGGCGAAAACCTGCCGCTGCCTGCGCTTCATCTCCGCCAGCACCTCTCACTCTCAATTATTTGGCTGCTGTCACAACAAATCAATCAAATTACCGCTCCAGGACTGTGTGCAGCTGCTCCTATTGCACCGCTAGTTGCATTAGCTTTGAAATGTATGAGGTCTACATTTTATCACTGTTATTTATTTAATGCAGTTCTCTCCCCTGCGAGTCATCCAACAACCGCAGCAAAGTTAAATCATTAAAGGACGACGTGGGATACATACTGCTTGAGAACACCTCAAATTAAACAGCAATGAGAGAGATGAGATGGGCTCGGCCTCTATTGTGTTAAGATGGCAGATGCTGATGTGAGGAAATGTAGTCCGATTGCACCTGGTCTTTCTCAGTGTGCTCTTGAGGCTGGCACCACATATTTCAAAATGATCTAATATCTATTATCTTAATGGCTGATGTTATAGAAAAGGACCAAGAACAACAAATCTTCTGCCTTATATTTAACCTAAAACTACTGACAGCAAACGTATTTGTGGGAATTAGAGAGTCTGCCTGCAATTTTTATTAAAAAGATGTGTACAGTAAATCTAAAGTCAAACTTTTTTACGTCTTCTTAATGTATTTTAATGGCATCTAAAAACGTCCAACCAATACAATAGGGACAAAGTCGTTTGTAAGCAAAACTGAACACCCTTAGTTTGCAAACATTTCTGGAGATCACAGCATAATTAT
The DNA here is from genome assembly GCA_036419115.1 of Scarus forsteni. Taxonomy (NCBI): domain Eukaryota; kingdom Metazoa; phylum Chordata; class Actinopteri; order Labriformes; family Labridae; genus Scarus; species Scarus forsteni. The sequence goes on along the minus strand of JAZDUH010000007.1, from coordinate 9,908,259 downwards.
GATTTGGTTTCAGGAAAGAACAATGGAAGAATAAATCAGTACAGTAATGGACCCAATGCAACATTTATCTAAAGAAAGCACTTTGCAAAACCAAAATTTAGGCAATGAACAAAACAAATAGATAGAAGTTTAGCCCTTAATGTGATGAAAGCTGATTTGCACTAATTGACTGTTTTACAATACAATTAGAGGTTAAGTTACCAAGATTGAAGAGCTCATATCTTCATATATCCAGTTTCAATGAACATGAAAGCATGTTCACAACTGCTAATGTTTGAAAACCTGCCAGGTTTACCATACTGAAGACTCCTGATCCACCTGTATTCTCGGTGTGTCTGAGACGCTTAGCTGTATCCTCTGTCACTATAACGACCCCTTTCCCTATGTGGGTCAAATCTATTCTTATTGATCAGAAAATCGGTCTACTCTGCTTGGACAGTTCAGTTCAGTGGCTCTGCAGTCTTTATACAGTCTATGTACAGCAATGGACTTGCTTCCAAGAGCCGATGGGCTTGAACTATTGATAAAACACTGGTGTCACATTGGTAGGTCTACACAGGGGGTTGGAGGGAATCAACCATGCGAGGCGCTTACTGGTGGACTTTATTGTCTTGGGCATACACACACTCTACTGTGAGAGGAGAAATGAAATCAAATGGAAGAGCATATAAAACTCAAGAAAAGTAGAACAAGACCTCATTGAAAAACAAGTTAAAATTCACATTTAAGAATTTTTAACTACTGCTAAAACCCATAATACTGATAGATCCACTAATTAACTTGGAATTCTAATTAAGAATCTGTGGATTTCCTCAAGAATTAAGAACAAGAAAATACATTAAATTAATGTGTAGTACTTCAGTTTAAATAAGTATGGAATTGAAAATTTAAAGCATTTCAAAATCTGCTTGGTTTAATAATCTGTTATTGTGGAAACTGAGGTTTTTAGAGTCTGTATTGGGACAAAGTTGCATGTGTATATTTGCATTATATTGCATTTTAAGCAAAATATTCAAATTCAGACAGAAAAAGTGAAAAGTGTGCTCATGAAAAAAGCAGGTCATCAAATTATTAACCATATTAAGTTATTTAGAGCTCTGCTTTTCAAGGTATTAAAAATGTTTAAGTGTTAAGAGTTACCAGTTTGCTGAAGCATATCATGCAGATGTTTCAAAATCAATGTGTAGTCATGTTTTATATGTGTGACCTCAATTTAAATCAACATAATCACTTTTGTGAGCAGTTGCTGGAGTTGCGTACAATTTTTTTTAAAACTGAAACACAGAAATTTTTAATTTGTTGGCACTAAAGTTTACAATTCTTGCTGCTTTGGGACAATATTGTCCATACAATACTTTTGTTGAGTAATAGAAATAGCAAATGAAAAAAAAATGCCAATACTTACAGATGATATTTTGGCTGTAAATACCGGCCAATTTTATCTAATAGATTGGCTGTAATATTAGCAGAATGTATAAATGTACCACAATGGTTGACCTTATTATCACTGACTGTCCACTTTAATGATGAGAAGTATAAGTTATTAAAAAATATATATTTTTTCAAGCTTTAAATCTTTTTGAACACAAGGTTCAGGGGTGGCTTTTTGCAGAAAATATCAGTGTTGGTACCAGCAAAAATTATTTAAAAATGGAAGCATATTAGACATCTGCAAAAAAAACTGTACTGTGCAGCCCTATTGAAAATGCTTACATTTTTTTCCTTGTACCATATGTTTAAAAACAATGTATTGCATCAACCCTATTTTTCTGCTACTCTGAAACCATCTTATTTACTTTTCATCCCCAAACTCCACCAACATATGAGAAAAACAAGGCAACAATGAGCACCTAGTGTGGCTGTAACAAGGCCAAAAGGATGCCTGATATTCTCCAGCTTGGCTAATGAAATGGGTAAAGGGACACAGAGGCATTCCCACAGCAGGCAGAGGTTAAGTCAGTGGCCCGGCCCGGTGATCTAACCTCTTAAAGGAGCAGCAGTCAGCTGAGGCAGAAGAGATGCAGCCTGACATGTCTAACTAGTGTGGAAACATTTGGCTCTTTCCCCCAGGAGCCCACCCTTTGGTGCTGTAATGAGCAGAGTGATTTCCCTAATTTGTATCACAGCCAACACCGGCAACCTGCGAACGACACCGCCGAGCGTTTTCATCAAAACGGCAGACATGCCTTTGATTGGCGTTGACACCGGGTCTCATTACTGCGGGTGAGTGGGATGTCGACCTTTATCAGGGAAGCTTGAGTGCTGTTTTGTGTTTCCTGCGGACGAGTACAGAGGAACAATGCTCGCACCTCACCATTAGAACTCGCTCCTCTGAAGTGATGCGCTGCCTGGCGTTCTGCTGAGAGCAAATAAGATGGGATGTGCTTATTAATATGAAAGAGCTCCAGTAAACTAGCTTCTTGCATTATCTTTGAGTGAGTCATAGAGAAGAGGAGTAGACAGACGAGACTTTGTTCTGCTTCCTCCCATTGGGCATTACATGTACAGTGCTTTGATACAGCTAGTTTTACAAGTATGGTAATCATCCTTTGCTTGTTAGAAAATCATGTGAAATCTAAACCTATTAAAAATGCAGCAGAAAGTTAGCATCACATCTAACAACAAAAATCTGCCGATGCACTCCACATACTTATATGTGTAAAACTGTAAAGATCACGTATGATTTTTTTATTAATATGAGCCGTCATATTTACAGACCTCTAGCATGACCCAACCTACTTTTTGCCTCTGTGAAGTCAGCTAGAATTGTGTGCACTCTGTCACAAAAGATAACTTTCTCCCTTGTTTAGTTTCATTGGGAATTTGTTTTAACTGCATGTTCGCAGGCATAAATCATTCTGACAAATAACCAGTTACACTGCTGCTTGTGTTTACAGAGTCTGCCACAAGATGCTGCTCAGTTTTATTTAAGCAACCGCTCCAACTTTATAGCACAACCCCATTACAGTGATAGTTATTCATCACAGTCTGAGAGCTCTCCTCCTAAAGCTCAGAGCAGGGTTCATTCTCACAGTGCACACTTTGATTAGCATGATCAAAACATGGGATCAAAGATGCTGTTGTTTCTGTTTGTTCTCATTTTGTCTTCTCATTTAATTTCCCTCGTTAAAATGCAAGGGCAATGCTGACTAGAAAACCCAAACTTGATCTGATTTATCTTATTAAGCACTGCAGTCTAACAAACACTACGGCTAAATGACTGCAAGCCTGTAAGAAATACAATTCCTCCACCCTAAACCACCCATTTCCCAAGACAAACAGCCTTATTAGTTGGTCATTAGCCGCCTCATTACATTTAAATACAGCCATTGGCTGGGCTCCTCCTGGAGTCTCATTACTGAGCCTCACAGTTGTCTTGTGTCTGATCTGACGCTAATTAGCTAGCAGCGTGAGTGCTGTAAAACACACTCGCTCCTGAGGTCCTGAAATGAGCTGACTGCTCCCCGGCGACAGCGCGGCGCTGTATTATATCTGTGATTAATCAGGCCTGGAGACCCGCAGGGGCTGGGAGGGAACGCGTGGGGGATGCGGGGGCAGAGGCTGGAGCTGCAGTTGTCTGACAGAGGTGCTGTGCCAGCAGGCCTCATTCAGCGGAGCTGTGATGAACTCAGACAGGGGAGAGTAGAGGAGCGTCGCGTGGCCAGAGGGGCCTGGACACAGTCAAGACATTTAGCTTCACTCGTGACTTGTGTCACTTTCTCTCCACGGAGGTCCCTTCAATGCATCCCCTTCAGATAAGAGGACGTGCGAATGGGCAGTCTGTCAGTCCACACACTTAAAAAAAGATCTGCCACAGAGGCATTTCTCCACAACAGTTTTTTTCTGCTATCTCTTGTGGATGGAGAATTTTATCAGGACATTGGATTCTGGTTTGTTTAGCTGTGGACAATAGAGTTGACAAAGAGGTGTTTGTTTTGGCGTCTCGACACTCTGACAATGTGTTTGCTGATCAGAACACCGAAGCCTCAGAGTTGTTCCTCGCGTAGCAAGAGGAAGATCTGTTGAAGTGTGAGTCACAGGGGCCTGCTGGGCCCATTATCGTCCACTACTGATGGATACATGGAAGGGCTGACTGGATAGATGCGGGTTTATTAAAAGCTCTGCCCACAGTGATGGCTGCTGTTATTTATGCATGTTTGTGTCCATTAGGCTTCTACCTCCACATTTCCTCACTCAGGGCATCTGTCCATCCATTTCCCCACACAAACGGGGCCTTCCCTGCACTTTGTGCTGCACTGGCATTATTGTAATCGCCATCCCAAAAACACACTGCTTTACATGTAGCCTGGCATCTTTTTACATTAGTGAGGCTCCCTCATCCAAGATTTATGACCAACGGTTTCTCCATCCATCCTTCAATCTAATGGTATAAAAGAGACAATGTTTTAAACATTAAAATGAAAACCATTTACAACTATGATCAAAAGAGAACACTTGGGCATTAAAGTTTAAAAGGTAAGGATAAGTACGGCCATGTGGATGGACAGATGAGGTGGAAAGAGATAAAAAAGTGAAGTATGGTGCACTCTTATGCACAGGAAAGAGGCAGAAAGTGCTTTTGCGCTGCACTGCAAAACGTTGACCTGTAATTAATATGGCCGTTCCTCCAGGCGGGTTGAGGATAGGGGCTTTTTGGGTTGCAAACCCCTGAAGGATTCTTACCTGTTTGGAGGCTTTTTTTATTAAAGGAAAACAAACAGCTTCATGTCTAACAAAGGATGAATAAACATCTCATGTTCAATAAATCATCACATGACCCAGAAAAACCTACACAAGTGAAATCATGGACTTTACATGTTGATGTTTTCTGTGGTACAATGATCTTTTCTTATGACTTTCTTACTATGATATAACGATTAACTGCTCTGAAGCCTCTCTTAGGCTTCCACTGTCTTACCTTGCAGGTTCTGGAGGGGAAGCGTCATGATGCCCCCTGCAGCAGCAGCAGCCACCAGGCTCTGGATGTTGGCAGTGGGCAGGGAGAGGACGAGGCCTTGCTGCCCTCCCAGGTGTCCGCCTGCATTGAAAGGAATGAGGATGGGCTGGTTCATGCCCGGCGCTGCCCCCGACATCACGCCGCCTACAGCGTTGGCAAGTTGCTGGGCGACCAGGAGGGACTGCAATAAAGACACATTCGCACCATATGGAAGAATTAATGTTTAATTTATTTGATTAGGACAGCGCATGTCAATCAACAATTTCGTAATACGTCACTGTTAATATACCGGAATTATATAAATAGCTACATTTCCTCTGTTGTCCTAAGGCAGGTGATCACACAGAAAGATTAAACAATTAAAATTGCAACACATTCCACAAGACAGCAAACAGAAAATACACCGCTATGACAATGTGTACACAACAAATAACTTGCAATCAATCTAACAACAGGAAAACTCTCAGTAGAAGCAGAAATGGAGGAGGAGCGTGTTAATGTTACCTCTGTTAACGGAGTCATACCTTGTGCGGTTTCTATCAAAAGAAAGATAATCAGAAACTATTTACATTAAAAAAACCAAATGTTTCACATTTTTGTGTCAGCTTAGACAGCAAGAAGAATAATTTCTCTCTCACTGAATGAACTCAACGGGAAGAAAACGCTGCATGTGATGTTTTTTACCATTGTGAAAGCTTGTCCATGTGGCTCATGCAGATTTAAACTAAAACAGTTTGTATTGAGCAGGGCTGAAACTGACAGGTTTATGGACATGCCAAATTACATGGGATTGTTGAGCAAGAAACAAAAAATATGATCTGGGAAAACCTGGAGGTTAGTGAGAACTTTTAAAAGTAAATTATGTGACCTGTAAAGACACTTTCATTCTTCGATTATTTAATTCTTAACACATAAATGACCTCAGTAGCCATTACTGAAACTCTGCTGTAATAAAGGTTTCGCTTTATTTAGCTTGTCAAATGAGTCTTTATGGAAAATTAATTGGGGAATTTCTACAGTGTACTACTTTGTCTGACACCGTCTCTCCAACAGCTTCTCTTATTTGAAAATATAACAGTCACTAATAAATAAGAGAATCAGAAAATTATTGGTGGAATATAACCACAGAAGATTAAACTGAAGAAAATTCCTCTCAAATTCCATATTATGTACCTAAAAAAGCTAGAATCTGTAACTTAATTGAGTAATAGCACTGAAAATAGTCAAAGCTTTTTCAAAAACGTAGATCTTAATGTTTTAAAAAATGAGAAGAAATCTAAATTGGATGAAAAATGGTGGCTATTTGGACCATGTGTTGGATGTTGACCGTATCATTTGGTGGATCAAAACCCAGAATTTGATGCAAAGGGCTTTTTTAATCTTTAAGACAGCTTAACAATCTTAATTTTTTCCCTTGAATTCAATCAAGGATCAGCTTGATAGCTGATACCTTCAATTCGACAGGTACACGAGGTATAGATAATGGATATTTTTGACCATAGCATTTAAAAATATCATTCCTCTGTGGCTGCTCAGTCATGACAAATTTATTGTATCTATATTTTCTGTTTTCATGGCAAAAAAAACTCCTATAGACAGGTAAAGGATGGTAGAGTACCACAGTCAATTGAACATATACAGCATATTTACACTTGGATACTTAAATGAGACAAGAAACTAAAGCGGATGAAACCAAAGTAGCTGTATCATTAATTGTTGTTTTAAAGAATGTGGTTGTTTTGCAGATCCGACTGGGTTCTGCTGTGTCACAGACTGTCAAAAAACACACTGCCGTTGGTACTGACAGACATCAGATCCAATCTTTGCCAAAGAGCTGAAGATTTCACTCCAAGAGACGCAGAGTGATTTGTGTTTCATCCCATTGAACAAATCCCCGGTACCACAGAGCGGTGCCTGAAACACATAGTGCTCCAAAAAAAAAGGGGAGAAAAAGTAGCAGCACTTCACCCTTTTGATGAGGGATATAACACATCACTCCCGTCTCTTCATGTATCCATTCATTCACATTAGTTAAAGCGGGAGCGGTGGAGTCATACCCATAGATATGTTATCAGAAGTATCGCTCGGAGATATTTTGCGCTGAAGAAGATCTCTTCAAATGTATTTTCCCAGGAAGTGGGTTTGGAAACACACCAACACATTTTTCATGGAGAGCTCTGAGCCACAAGTGGGAGAGGTTTGTTCTGTGGCTGAAATCTTCTCGAATGACATCTTAAATTTGATTCATCCTGATGAAACCCTTTTCAAATTATGTCAGAATACGAGCACATCAAAACTGATCTACACGGGAGCTCTCAGACAGAAAACACGGGAGATGCTGCAAAATCCAACAAAATGACTGTTAAAAAGGTCAAATTGAACTGTTTGGAATAAAATAATAAAAGTACACTGTCAGCTTGTGTTGTGTCCACTGTGACGCAGCCTTTAGACGTTGCTAGGAGAACGCGGCTGCACTGTGTTGACTCCTCCGCTGTGACTCGCGTTCACAAACCTTTAACTCCAATTGTCAGCTATCTGCTTCTGTTTTGCATGGTATGTGTGTTTGCCCGTGTGTGTGTGCAGCTTGTACAGGATGCAGAGCGAGCCGACTGGTGCGAAGACCCCACTGTGCTGCCGAGCCTGCTGCTCCTGGGTGACAGGCGTGTCACTGTGATAACCCTGCGTGGTGCAAAACGCCTGCGACCGCTCCGACATACATGCGATCACAGTTTAAGAGGCAGCGGGTCACGCGGGTTTAAAGCCACAAAACACAAAGATCTTCAGGTGAAATCTCTGCACTGAGAGGCAAATTGAATGCCTGTTTGTGTCTCAAAGTATGGGAGGAAAGTTTGTGCATATTTAAATAAAATAAAGGGTAAGAAAATACAGTACAGATAACTTTGCTTTAAAAAGAAGAACTATTTGCCTTAATTTCAGGGCTGCTGCTCAGTGAAATGGCTCTTTATGGCAGGAACCATTAGCAGTACTATAATCCTTGACTGTAATAGTTTTGAAATGATTGGTTGCCATTGGACAACTCTGGAGGACATTGACAACATTTATGCACAATGTTGTCAAAATTTTGTGCTAACTTACTACCATGGGCCTCATAATAACAGTAATAGTAATGATAATAACATTATTTTTATGGACATCAACAGCGAGAAAAATTAAAGGAGCAGATCTAGCCTATTACATCTATAAATGATTACCTTTTGCCATTGGGTTCTGGGGTGCCCTGGGGTTTGGAGGGATTGGGTGTTTTTTTTTTTTTAATATTTTTTGTTTAATATTGTATTATTGTGTACTGGCTATTTTAATCCTTACACATTGTCTATTGCTGTGTTATATACTGGTCTCCTTTGCAAGATTTAAAATTGAATTAAAATTTGATCACAATAAAGAAGACATTTTTTAATTATCAGTGGCATAACAAGACATTCTACCATAAGTCAGGCTCATATATTAGTTTTTGGATTAATTAATATAAGACTAGAAAAGCACTCAGAGAGCGCGGACCTCCCCCAGCGCCATAGTTCTCACCTATATTGTGAATTTCACCATAAATATTAGTCCTACCTTTATTTCATCTCAATATTTAGATTCCTTGACCATGAAAACATACCAGTAGCAACTGGATTCATAATGATATCTATTTTAGTTCAGTAGTTATTCACGAAAATCACATTTTCGTCATGGCAGCATTACGCTGATCCAGATCACTCCCAAAATCGAATCATTTGTTCCTTGTCCCAATCTGGAAATGTCCTGAAAATTTCATCGAAATCCATCTCTAACATTTTGAGTTATGTTGCTAACAGAGAAACAAACAAACAGACGCCAACATAACCTCCTTGACAGAGGTAAATATTTACTAATGTACTGAGTGGTAAATGGTTAGTTCAGAGCTGCTCCACGACACATTGTAAACAGCTCAGTATCCATTCAAATGTCTCTGTTCTGTAAGCCAATTGGCTTATACTGATGATGAAACAATGGTAGGATATCACACTGGTAGGTCTACTTGTGGGGACCAGGGAACAAAAACGTTTGCGAAGCTACTGGTGCCATAAAGAAAGGGAAAAGGAGAGGTATAGATACATCGGCTGTAGGAAGGGGAACTGCAATCCATTCCAGTGAAGAATCAATACCTTGCAGCTAAAGGAATCAAAAGAATTTGCTGTTTTGTTTAACAATTAGCTCATCAGTGCCTTCCTCTGAGTTCTAGATGCCTTGCTCTGAGTTCTGCATGTCTTGAAAATCAAGCTCTCATCAGATTCAGTCAGCACGAATGACAACAAATTAGTCAAAGGAAAGATGTTGGCAGACAGTAAAAACTGGCAGTCACAAGTGTGGCAGAATTTATCACAGCATGAGACAACAGTTAACATTCGTCCAATTCCCAGATGGGTTTCTCTTCTGTTTTATTTTTTGAATGGCTCTTATTTCTACAAACTCTGTAAAAGGGGTGTTGCCCAATTGGACAATTAAGATATGTCCCATCTATATTCAAAACAGTCCATCTGACATGTCATGTTTAAGTTTGCCTGTATTTAATATTAATAAATATTTAATACGGATAAAAAAACAATAAATAACCCCAAATCAATTTTTAATTCCTTACATTTCCCGGTTACTAAACTTTTGCTGATGTATTTGTGCAATTAAGGGGGTACTCTCCTGTTCGGTGAGTAAAGCAAGCCGTCATAATCAAGTTGTTGAGAAATATTGACATGTTTTTGCACAATTCAGATCATGCTTAAAGTTGTCCAATATTTGGTGTCTGGGACTTTGATTGTTGCAATGTTATCAAAATTTCCCTGAAATCTTACCACATTTGAAAATGTTGTCAATGTATTTATGTCAATGTATTTAGGGCTATTTCTCACCTGGTCAAAAATGTTAAGTTTCCATAACGGGTTCATTCAAATAATAGTGTTATGTCATTCTAAAACACAGATTTAAGTAGGGCTGTACAGATTTGGGTTTTTCCAGATACACTGATTTTTCAAAATACATGAATTGCCTATACCAGTATTTCTGTCAGGAGTATGAGGTCTTTACTTAACAAAAATGGACTTGTTGCTTTCAATGAGATTAGTTTTATTTTCTTTAAAGAACAGGTGCAAAACAAGAAAACAAACATTTACCTCTTAAAAAAGGAAACCCTTGATTTTTAAACATACTAATGCAGTGAAGATCAGATGAAGAAATATGGTATATTTGTGTATTTTCCGATATTCCTGCTGATACATAGGACATACAGAGTAGGGCTGGACGATATTACCTAATCTCAATATCACAATTAATTGAAGCTCTTACCTCGATTACGATCAATGAACGATTATTTTCTGCGAAGCCGGGACAAATTAGTGGTGATACAGACGGTCATCGACCTGGTCTTCCTGCAGTATTTACACTTAACTTCTTTCTGCTCGATGTCCTGTGCACAGAATCCAAAATGTGCCCAAACTATGGAGACGGTATTTTTGTCCTCTGATAGATAGGCTGTTGTCTGCTCCATGTTGATGGCGTGTCCTTCGCTCTTGACGAAATTGAACATAGACTATATGGAGGGGGTGCGGTCACGTGACTTGCACAGGGAAAATAATCAAAATAATCGTCATGAGTAAAATTACCTCGATTATAGGGTCTAAATGTCGATTTCAGTTATTTTTCGATTAATTGTCCAGCCCTAACACAGAGATATGTATGGTTGATGTATCAGTTAAATATCTGCCAAATTTTCATTTCAGTTGAAACTGTTATTCAGCTTTATAGGCAGACGTCTTCTGATACCATCATTTTAACTATAATACTGTAGCCCTAGAATTGAGGGTATGACAATGAACTAAATTAATGCACATTCATTTTTCAGTGTTTATGTACAAGTCAAACAGCATGATCTGACAGCAGTATGAGGTATCAAGGACCTTTGTATCAGCTTTCATAGCATTAAACTTTCACTTACTGCAGCCCAAATGTTGCCAACATATTTGTCATTTTGAAGTTCCACAACTTTAATCACTTCTTTTTCCTATTTGCCAAAATAAAACTTCTTCATACTGACTGCTGCAGATTGCCTCTGAAGAGAGTGTGAAGTCCTTGAGGTGAAAGGGACTGAAAAACTGTAAAATATAAAGACAAACGATATTGATCCATGAGCTAGTTGTTATTAATTCAACTAGTAATGGTTAAATTTGGAGCCCTAGGTTTCAGTACTTTTGTGATTAATATTAGAATCATGTTAAAGTGTATAAGCCGGGCTTTGTGACAACCACATGTTGTATGTCTACAGAAAAAATAAAAAATCATCAGATATATTGTGTATCACCATTCACATAAAAAAACCTACAAGATGTTTTCATTCCATAACTCCCACCCCTACTCCTAAGATGTTAAAAGAATAAAAAGAATCCCAGAGAGGTGATTGTTTTTGGCAGCAGTAATCACAAACAGGCTTTAGGATGCCTCTTTGCTTTGATACGCAACAGCCGCGCATAACAAACGACAATATCTGACGCTTCTGAGAGCATTCAAAATGACATTTGCCATTAACTTTAAAAAATGAATTAATAATTCGGGAGAGCTCAAAGAATCCTCAAAGGACAATAACAAAGGCAACCCGGTTTGTAAGCTGCAAGTGACATACGTTTAATCTCGCATTTTAAACTCAATGTAATCTTGAATCGAAGCGGCGCATAATCAAAGACGCTCTTTGAACATTTCATCTTGGAGTCAAACAAAATGAGATTGCCAGGCTTTGACAGCAAAGACAGCCTCACATAGAAGGGAATAACATTAAAAGACAATTCTGCAATTATCAGATGTAGCCCTGATTTATTTATCATAACAGGCAGCTTTGGAGAACGAGGCAGCTGTTAGGCACACAGGCAGCTGCTGAGAGAAAAAAAAAAACCGCAGCTCATTTTTTTAAAGATGCAAGAGATGTTCGTCTTACGGCTGTTTGTTGTGCCACTTAGAGATTGATTATGATGTTTATCTGAGGTGAGAACTCGGGATCTGTTCATATCAAAATAAGTGATTAGAATACACTTGGTGCCAACTTAATTAGTTCAACTTTGCAGCATTAAGATCAGTGTTCATGTCAGCAGCTATTTTCCATTAGCCGTAAAACAAAAATGCCTCCAAGCTATAGCCTCATTTTAGTCGTTTTTATCATTCATAGTTAAAGCCTTTTTTTACTTAAACATTATGGTAATGCTTGAGGAGACTGGGTGAGTGTTTTTTAGTGTTAGGGAACCACAGGGACGGGAAATGGCATCTCACCTGGGAGCTTGTGGTGTTTCACTTACGACCTGAATCAACCTCACCTGTGGTCATGTGGTGGTGGCAGTGAGTGAAGCAGGGCTGCACCACGAGGACGCAAAATGACACTTGAGACAATAAGAGACTTAAATTACGCCTGTGGTTTTCAGGTACATCACTTCACTAAAGGTTTATGTTGCGCCTTCATAACCTACCAGGGCTCCAGACTAACTATTTGCATTGGTTGCAGCAGTGCACCTAAACATTTTTTGAAGGTGCACCAGCACAAAAATTAGGTGCACACAAATTATTCATAGGGTCGCCTTTAACACCATAAGGTCACAATTGTATCACTCTCCATAACTTTCATATAATATAAATTATTTTTAAACAAGTATAAGATGTTATATGCTGAAACCTGACACCACAGTCAGGCTCTGTCTGGGCTCATTTGCATTCTAACAGCTGATTGGATGATGACTGAGGGCTGTGTGTGTGTGTGCATATGTTTGGGCAGGCCTACATGCTGCAGCCAGTGAAGATGCAACACAGAGACAGAGAAAAGAGAGGGAGCAGGTGCTGTGTCTTAGCCGTTTTCGGCAGATTTTTCCACTACCTCAGTTACTTTTGTCAACTTAAATATGTAAGAGTGCACCTAAAATTTTGTCTTGGTGCACCAGTGTGCACAAGAAAAAATGTTAGGTGCACTCTCACAAATTTTGGGTGCATGTGCGCCCAAAATGGTTGAACTCTGGAGCCCTGCCAACAGCGGAGCAGATGCTAACCAAGGATGAGTACCACTGAGAGTCTGAAGCGAAATGTCTGGAAGTCAAACAAAAACAGTCTGGTGTCACCTGACAAAAACTTAAAGCTTATGCAGTCAAAGTTATATTTACTTATGGTTCGAAATTTTCTCTCTTTAACCTGTTGAGCCCCAAAGTATCCGATTTCAGGGAATGCTTGCAGGCTCTCCAAAAGAAACCCCCAAAAAAGTGAACTATTTGTCAAAATTCTTGCCTGACCATATTGTTATAAAACCTCTGGAATTTTGTTCTGCTTCACTTTTTAGCAGTAATTCTTTGCAGAGATAATGTAAAAATACCTTATTATTCATTTTTAGAGTTTTACAGCCACTCCAGCATCATTTCAAAGAGTTATGGTGCGTTCCAGTTGTAGTCAGAAGCAGGAATTTCCGAGTTCTGAGTAGGAATCTGCAACTGGAACGCCCCCCGAGGTCAGAATTTCCTACTGGGAAATCGGGGGAACCTCGTCACCCTTGAGTTGACAATTGAAGATTGCTGCCCCCGGTGTTAACAGTTATTAAGCTCCTGTAATAATCAAATTATTAGCACTTCTGACTCATGTGCATTGCTCTAAATCAGCTGTATACATCGTATTGTTAGACTTGCATTTACAAAAATGCTGCAATAGTGATATTTAAATTCTACATGTGGTATTTGTGAGCAACAACGCAGGGCGTGCTAACAACTGCTAACAATAGCCTAGTAGATCGGTATGTTTTTTCCGACTCTGTAACTGGAATGCTGATAAGTCGGGGATGACGTCACTCCCAGTTCCCTCATCCCCCACTTCCGAGGTTAATGGAAGGCAGCAATATTCACAATAAAAAAAATTGTTTTTAGTTGAGGGTGAAATTTTCAAATTGTTCTGATTCTATCTTCACTTACTTCTGCTATAATGATATTTTCAGCTCTGTTTCACTGAGGAAAGGCCCAAACTAGTATGAGGCATCAACAGCAGTGCCTTTATGCTCACAGTTTCCCTTCCCAACACCTTACAAAACAATGTCTCACACTCATGAGATGAAATCAGCACTTAGCAATAAAGGTGTTGAGGAAAATCACGGTGGAAATTTGACACAAGCTGCCTTCAGTTTCATTTAATATTAAACAACATGATGTCAAGAGTAATACGCAATGTCTGTGGCTGTGTAACACCCAGAAACACTGTTAACACTGTAATGCTGTTAATATTGCTAATTTTAATTGTGTAAATTCCTTGCCCTTTATCATAGGCTAGCTTTACATATTTTAATCATTTTCCGTCATAAAGAAGTTGAAGTATGGCTTAGCTGATTTTACATACTGCTACTTCATTTCTTATTTTTACTTAACTTTTATGCTCATCTGTTTTAATGTATCTTATCTATCAGTCTTCTGATATACAGTACAATATTACATATTCCATTGTACATTGTACATATTCTATTTCTATTCTTATCTTAAATTAATTTTTAAACATATAGAATATACACTGAGTATATCTAGTCTGTACTTGGTGAGTGAACTGGTGCCAAATTCCCAGTATGTCTAACATACCTGGCCAATAAAGCTGATTATGATATTCCTACTGCTATAATATGTATAAGAGCAACTGGAACAACTGAATTTCCCTTTGGAATTGATAAAGTGTTTCTGCTTCTGATGTATCTGATGTTGTTGACAGAGCTGTCGAGACCAACTCTTTCCAAACAAGAAAAATCCACGAGAGTCCACTGATCCTAATTAACCATATGTCACCTCATTAAGATAACTAACTAGCCACAACTATTATAACTTTAACTCCCAGACCAAAAGGCATGTTGTTTAGCAATTTGTTTCAATCAGAAATCTGTTTTTGCCCAAAATGTTAGCATTTTTGCCATGGAAGAAAAAGGTGATTTACAAACATTATTGTCACCTTTTGGCAAAAATTAAAGTATAAACAACAAGCCTCTGCTGCAGGAATCATCAGCATCAATCATCTCGACTTAACAGTTCACCTTCTGACTTTCCGCTGGATTTCGCCACTCCTCCTCACCATAGGTGCTGTTGGAAAGCTGCTGTTCCGCGCTTGGCAGGCCTGACAGCTGTGAGTTGAGGAGCGGTCTCCTAGGGGCCCACGTGGGCGCGCGCAGAACCGGGGTGTGTGTTTGACTGTGGATGGAGAGACTGGATGTGGTACCCAGCCTCTGCCCATCAGGGGAGAATAGGCCTTTCTGTCTGCTTGGCAGCTCTGGCACTGAGAAATTGCCCATAATCACCCAGATAGCAGACTTTTGTCATCCTAACTGCGAGTGGGAAAGAGAAGGAAGGTGGATTCATGTTGGGTAAACTACCATCGGATAATGGTTGTTCGAACAATATCCGGCTCTGGAGCGAGAATCTATCAAAACATATTGATCCTGGAACAAGAGAATTGGGTATGGCATGCGGAGCGCCTTTGTTTCTGAAAAGTGTTAGCTTCACAGAGACTGTACTGACAGCATTAATATATTAGATGGTGACTGTTGAGAGCCGCCTGCTGAGGCTCCCACTCTAACTGCTGCCTGCTCGAGATGCTCTCCTCTCCTTTTTTCTTATCCATTACCCAAACTGTGGCTTTGACCAGCGAGGGTATCTATAATCAGAAAAAAGTGCTTTTAATTAAGCTCATTCTTTATCTCCACCTGCAGCAGATTGACTCTTTCACTGGGGATTTCTCACCCCAGAAACCTGCCCAACTAAGCTGAATGGCTCTCCTGCTCTCATGTTTCCTCTTTTGTTTATCCTGATGAGCGCTGACTGTCACTGAGTAACACTAAGTGCATGCTGAATGGCCTTATTAAAGAGGGTGGAGGAAACCTGATGCTGCATGTGTGTGTGTGTGGAGCGGTGACATTGAGCAACACTAATGAGATAGATGTTCATTAAACAGCGCCGAGCCACCAGGCCAATAAATCCAATCAGATAGGACAATGCCTGATTGAGCTATTAACGGGGCTGGAGGCTCGACCCCGTCGCTCCCTGCTTGTTTTGACAAGGCTGTTACTGTCAGCTCATTAATGCCAAGTCTCAATTACAAGTGTGGATAATGTGTGAACACTAAACACTTTATGATTTACCATTCAGCTGAAGTTTTTCTCAGTGTGGAGCATTCAGGCAGACTGTTTTTTAATCCACTCGTGAGATACAGCATACACATACGCCACGTTTACATCCTGTTTTTAATTTCGAATTAAAGGTGCTATGAGGAGAATCTATTTCCAGCGACATAAAGACTCTGCTACCCATGAGCACGCGCGGCGACTGTCGTAAAGACGTGACTCAAGCCAAAGCGTGTGTTTGTTGTGATGCTAATGCATGCAGCTGGGACCTTCCTCAGAACTCTGCATTGCTTTACAACTTCTTTTTTCAACAACTTACAGGATGCAAAGCGACGAGGTAATGTATCTCTGTCTAGTTACGTAGCGGTAGTTTTTGATGTGTGACAACAAGCAATTTTTGGAAAACTTAGTATCGTAGTTTTGTAGCCGGCTATATACCGCTACTTACAGCCCGGTGCTCTAAGCCGTGTCCGAATAATATAAATTTGCTCTAGTTTCGATTGTCTTGTTATCCAAGTTGAGTTTCCAGGCCAGTCCAGCCCTGTCCGACCTGACCGTAAAGCTAAGGAATAGCATTTATAGATAACCTATTTTGATGCTATAAAACTCATCTTAAAGTGTGTATTTCGATCAGGCATATATCTAAAAGTGAGATTTTTTTGTATTTACTTAGAAACTCCTCATAGCATCTTTAAGTATTCAGAATTGAATAATTTGGATTTAAAGTATTACATGGAAATAGTAATTCTGAATTGAGGTTTACATAGAAAACACGTTTCATCGCCTTTAGTCAAGTCTGCTTAAAGTCTGGGGGTTGGGAATGGGTCTGATTGGGTGGACGTGACGTATTAACGTCTACTGGAAGAAAACAAACTCCAGTTCAGCATCTCTAGCGTCTCTGTCAGGGAAACCTAGACCAGCTTGGGCGCTACAACTTTAAAAAGGTCTGCAGTTTAATGCTTATGTCCATCCACTCTTATCATTATTTCCAAATCTTCTAAGGCTATGATTAAATAAACTGTCTTGGCTCAAGTCCAACGCTTGCCTCGGGCAGCCATCCTGTTCCTGTCAGCACTGAATATGTGCATCGTCACATCAGCATAAGGGCTCGAGCATGTGCAGAGTGACTGGAATTAATTTAAAGCAGAATGAGGTATACATGATCGAGGAATTATTCAATTCCGATTTAAAACCAGAGTAAACCAGCCTCCTACCTCAGAATTAAGATTAATTTGGAATTGAAAAGCTCTTATGTAAACATAGCCATAGTCAATTGTAGAAGTCAAATGGATAGAGGCAGGTGATAGCTGGATGTCCTTTGAGTAGATAAGAAACTGTTCGTGACTTCGCAGACTTAAAAGACTAAATTGTTCTTACATTGCTACAATAGTATTGCTGGTGAAACCCCTGTTTATGTCAGAGCACACCAGCGGTTAGGCAGAGGTGTTTGAGCGGGCATTAAAGTTAAAAAAAAAACATAATTTGTTGATGATAACATGCAATCGAGTATAACACGCACCCCATATTTTCATGATTTTTGCCTGAAAAAAAAACACTGTACTCAAATATATCACGTACCAAAATTTTGCCCAAAACGTTCTCTCTCAGACAACTCAAAAATTACCTTTATTCGAAGTTTTAATCAATGAAATTTCAGCATTTTCACAACAAATACACAATTTAAACGGATGGGAAACACCTTTTGCTTCACGCATGTGCAAACCCTCGACAGTCAAAGTGTACCAACCACTCAGAGAGCAGCTATCAACATGCCAATGTCTTCGACCAATCACAGTGCGGCTATTGTGTGTCCCCCTTGCTCACAAGATGACAGCGCCCAGTGTTTGCCTGTGTTTTCCCAGAGAAAGAGAGTATTTCGGCTTTTTGAATCAGATGTGTTGCAATCGGGATGTTAGCGAGACGAAACATGATAAGTAATCTGCTTGTACTCGTGTATAATACGCACTCGACAACTGACTGACTTTCAGCACCGTGGCTTAGTAGATCAAGGTTGAGGGCAGTGAGTTTGTTCAAATTCATTTTCCGCTAATTTTATTCTCTACGTGCACAGCGATCATTGAGCATCAGCAAGTAACAGAGACATCTGAGCTTATGGAGGCAGAGAGTTGAACTGTGCGTCAAATTAACTGGCAGTCACTTGCCCTTTTCCACAACTGAGCTACATCTTCTGTTATGAAGTAATATCTTAATATCTGTGTCAACTCATCCTGCAGTGGGCCTGGATCAGTGTTAATCGTGATAGCACTTTTTAATAGTTTTAGTTTCAGTCTTTTGCCTAAAATATCTTCCAGTTTGTCATAATGTAGTCATCTAAAATTGTTTTCATTTAAGTCTAGTCTTAGATGCCAATAGTCCATAAAATGTTAAAACTAAAAACTAAAACTGAACTAAAATACGAAGTGTAAGGCATTTTTTATGTTTTCTTGAATGTCTGAAGTCATGCTTTACACTTGGATCCCCCCCACCACGGAGCTATGGCAGTTGTGATTAGATGTTCCTCTTAACTTGTCCAACCTTTCCACACAGCCAAAGTAGGGTTAGTGATTGAAATTAGGTTTGATTGGATTTTCGTTTTTGTCTAGTTTTTGTATGTTGATGAAAATGTCAGTTAATTTTGTTTTAGTTTTTGTCAATCTACACTTGTTTTCTTTTAGTTATGGTCGAGTTTTCATGAGCGGGAAAAAGATTGTTGATGAAAATAATGACGAAAATACTTAGTGGAAAAAATAAACAATGGTCTGGATGCGTGCAACATGGTGCGTGTTCCCCATGCACACAAAAGCACTGACACACACTCGCAGTGTTCCTGTCTCCCGCTGGGTTGCTGAGCCCCCTCTTGTCAATATTACACCTTTGATCCAACCTCTAGTAAAGGATCGAGTTGTGGAGTCAGCTCATTTCCCTGACACCTTCTCCAGCACCTCTGAGGAGGAGAGGAAGCATCACAGAGGTGTAAATATTACCGCTTGAAACAGCAGTGTGAATGGGGCGTCTGTGGCAATGATCACTTAAGAAAAGAGATTTTTAAATAACAATCAGAGATCAACTTAGAATAGAGCGATTTTTACTGGATTAACTCTGAATTCTTGTGTCTGGCCATAAAACTGAGTGCCTTACCTTCTCTAAATCTGTGATAGCTGTACTCTAGTGCTAGTTTTATGCTTGGATGCAGGCGGAGGCTCTCTAATGTATGACAACTAAGTAAGTTTTTAGAGTTGGTGGGCTTTTTCAATCCTCTTGCGGGCCACATGAGCTTATTTTAAGCTTTTCATGCATGGTGTCCAGTACAGTAGACAAATATTTGGGATACATTTTCTACACTTTAGGTTGCAGAAACATGTCCAACTACCAAATGGCAAATTCCCAAACCCCTGTTTTACGTTTTTAAAAAAATATTATCTTTGAATGTTTTTACCATTTTGAGATATTGCATCATAAACTCAAAACAGCCAATGAACTGGGTATTATGCCTGAATTCAGATTTCCCATAATTTTGCATATTTTATTTAAATTGTGGAGTAATTAACAGGTGATTAGTTTGATTAAACAGCAACAACATATATATATATATATATATATATATATATATATATATATATATATATATATATATGTATATATTTATGTCAGATTTTCTTTTTCTTTAATAAAGTCTTTGTGAATGTTTATTACAGACATATGTTTGTAGATCTTTCTTAAGAGCCCCCAAATCACTATACTGTTGATGCATGGTGCCCACTGTAGTGGAGTGATGTATAACTCTCTCATAATATAACACAAAAAAAAAATGACCATGACTTTTAACTTGTCCGAAAGTAAAAACAAACATTTTAAAAAGTACTCATTTGGACTTAATAGTTCATGCATAAAAGGGTTAAGTCTTCACAGTGACATTGAAAAAGTGCTTGTTTTCTTGACTCAGTTTGTTTCGCTTGGTGTCTGGACTCACCTGTGGACCCATGGGGTAACCTGGGTGGGACTGGCCCAGCTGACTCTGCTCTGAAGGACTGCTGCTGGCGTCAGACTGAACTGAACCGTCTCGAGCCCCTGAGAGAGGAACAGCCAGAGGAGCACATGGTTAAGAAAGAAATCAAACAGCACTGAGTTAACCTTAAATCAACACGGACAAAAGAGGAAGATAAACAAAAAAACAAAGAACACATTGTGATAATGCGGCACAGAAATGACGATCGGCACAGAGGGCAGTGAGGAAAGGAGGGGAATTTATATTTAAGTGCTTTATCAATAACCGCTGTAGCGCTGAATAAATTACCAACCAGCAGAGAGGCTCGCTGATGGAGGATGATGCATACCGGCGGGTCCCCGATGGCCCAGATTACCGCTGAGAGATAGAGCTCCGGCACAAACACTGGGGCCATATTATTCAGCCATTTACATCACTGAGTATCACTCATATAAACCCACCTCGCCCCCTCCTCTCTCTCTGTGCTCTGAGCCTGCAGCTACAAGACACAATTAGACCTGTTTGCTGTGAGGGCAGAGACGAGCGCTGCGGACAGGGACATGATAATAAGCTGGCTGATGGCTGCAGGGAGAATAAAGCACACCGACGATTAAATATCACAGTAATACATATCTCACTGGATCTCTGAGCATTACAGCAAGTGAGGGGTCCAAAGACATGCTTGACCCTCACCTTTTAAAGTCACACGATGTCTCACTGTTAGCACAAAGGCCTGAGGTGTCTGAGACAAGTAATTCTTACACAGGGTTCCCACTCTTTTCTAGAAATCATTTTCCAGGACTTTTCCAGGACTTTTTCCAGTTTTTCCACATAACCAGCTGAAGTTAAACTATTGTAGTGGGCAGTTTTCAATTCTAGTTAGCCTTCTAAAAAACAAGATTAGAGGTTGATGAACAATATCTCTAGCTATTGATCAAATTGATCTTAGAATTTCTTTGTTTCTAACTCTCCAGCACGAACATTGTCTGTAAGCTATCTGTTTAGTCTGGCTTTTATGTGACTTACTATTATAAATTTATGGTTATACATATTTCTTAATATTTATTTACTCTGCTTTTTTCTGAGTTGATTCTGTTAATTTAACCTAAATTTTATTTTGTCATTTTTTTATTATTTCTTTTTGCCCCTAATGTTTTGAGTTTTTATATTTTATGCCTTAACTTGCATTATTTTATCTACTCACATTTTCTGGCTATGTGTACATTAGCTAGCAAGTACATTTTTACTTCATTTCCTGTGTTTCAAGCTAGAAGGAAGACAAAAAAATTTCAAGGACAATTCAAGCTTTTCCAGGACATGTCACTTTTTTCCTCATTTTCCATATGTTTTCCATGACTGGAAAGTTGGGCAATAATTTTTCCAGGTTTTCCAGGTTTTCCAGGGCGCGTGGGAACCCTGTTACAGGAAAAAAAGAGTCAAAACGGACTGTCTGGACTCGTCTTTCATGTTGAAAGTACAGAGCAACCTGACAAAACTCAACATTTTTATTATTTCTGATACCATATATTTTTAAACAATAAATTGAGTGAAGTTCTTGTAAACAACTGTATCACAAAGTGCTACAGCAAACATTAATTTCATTTCACAAGCTCATTAAAGAAGAATGAGGACAACAAAAATAAGGCCCATACACTGTAGAAATTGCACAAACATAGATGTCAAGTCTCAGTGTCAAAATCTGTGTGATTAAGATGACTGCATAAGTTAAACTGCAATTTTTTACTGTTTAACAGAACAAAAAATATAGGGGTGTCCCGATCCGATATTGATATCGGTCCGATATCAGCAAAAAAACAAATATTGGATTATACCGGCCTGCATCTAAAATATCCAGTATACTTTATACAGTACTATATGCACTCCGATACAAGCAGTCCATTATCATTTATTTTTTATTGATTTAACTGTAGAATAAGTTTATGTTTACATTAAACACAGTGTATTTTTGGAATTTAAAAATATAGCTTTTGTTTTTACTGTATTTCTTGAGGTCACCTTTCAGGGTCTTCACATTTATTTTTTCATTTACTGTATCTATTTGTACTATACAGTCCTGCTCAGTTTTATTGACACCCCATTATTATTTTCATTACTTTAACAATATCTTCAGAAATAAATCGAAATGTTCCAAATTCATGTCATCAGGATCTTTTAATTTTTTTTTTTTTTTTTTTTTTTTTTTAAGTTATTTTTTGGGGCTTTTGTGGCCTTTATTGATAGGACAGCTGGAGAATGACAGGAAAGCGGGTGAAGAGAGGGGGGAAGACATGCAGCAAAGGGCTGTGGCCGGGATTCGAACCTACTGCCGCTGCTGGGGTTTGGAAGTCCCCGTACATGGGCGGACGCTCTACCAACTGAGCTAATGTCCGCCCATCAGGATCTTTTAATTGAAGGTCCAAAATACTTGCACAAAAAAAAAAAAAACATTTTTACAAGTTATATATTGTAATTTTAAAGAGGGAACTGAAAAAAGCATGTGCAGCAATAATAGCATCCCTCTTCAGTATTTTGTTGCACACCCTTTGGCACTGATGACAGCCTCCAATTGTTTTTGTAGCCATCTATAAGCTTCTTGCACTTCTCAGCTGGTATTTTCTCCCACTCTTCCTATGCAAATTGTTCAAGCTCTTGAACACTTGCAGGTTTCTTTTTCCCAATGGCAGATTTCAGCCATACCAAAGATTTTCAGTCGTATTGAGATCAGGACTCATTGCTGGCCATTTTAAAACAGTCAATTTTTTCCTTTTCAACCATTCCTGCATGCTTTTGGATGTGTGCTTTGGGTCTTTGTCTTGCTGGAGGGCCCACGATCTTCGACTCAAACCAAGTGTTCTTACACTGGGTAGGACATTTCGCTCTAAAATTTCTTGATAATTCTCTGATTTCATGATTCCTTTGATACGGTCAAGGCCTCCAGTACCCGATGCAGCAAAGCAGCCCCAAACCATTATGGAACCTCCACCATGCGTAATTGTTGGTAAGGTGTTCTGTTCCTTGTAGGCTTCAAGTGGTTGCAATTAAAACTGCCTATTCCAAATATGAATGCAAGGTCATAGTAGCGTTAGCGTATAAAGTATAATTTACAAACCTCAATATGTGAACATTACTTCTGCAAAGTTTGAGTCTGATAAAGTGATGCAGAGCAAAGTTAGAGAGGTTTGTAAAGAAACTGTTTGTACTGTCACATTGTGTACTTAAACTTCATGGGTGCCAATAATGATGAGTAGGACTGTATTCTTATGTCTAAGGTTAAAATCTATTTAATCCATTGGTTAATAATATATGGGTCAATTTTTCCCATACCTAATATTGCTGACCACTGTTCTCTGTTTGAGTAATCTCACTTAATCAAGCCTTTTCTTACAGTCCATTCAACAGAATAAGTAATAAAAGTCTGTATGATTCCTGCTGATATCATATTGGATCGATAACGGTATCGGCCAGTAATCAAGGCTGCAATATCGATATCGTTTCGAAGGTGAAAAAGTTGTATCGGGACACCCCTAAAAAAGGACAGACAAACAAAAAATGTTTTGTTTTTTCCCCCAACACTCAAGTAGAAAATTCAGTCCAGATCAGTCAGTCACGCATATTTTGAACTTTAAATGTTTGTGGACTTCTCCATGTCAGCCACAAAACTGGCAAAGCATTTGACCACACCAGTTCATACAAACTGACAATTTTTCTACTTAAACTTGAACAGAATTTTTTAGCGAGGCCATGCAAACCCATACTTTTTCACCCCAGCTTTACCTTGACTTTTCTGTGTCACCAGATGCACATGGCGGGCAGAGATCCCCTTATTTTTCTTGCCAGTCCATATAAATGACCCGATTTTTCACAGTTTGTGCAAATGCTCACATTGTAAATGGTAAATGAATGAGCTTATATACTACTTCTAGTTTGGCTATTCAAAGCAGCTTTAGCAGCAGGTCGTGTCTAAGCATACACATCCATTCACCCTCACATTCACTCACTGATTGTTAGAGTTGTCCATCAGTATCAACTATCACATTCACACCCTTTCATACTTTACAAGCCACTGATGCAGGGGGAGCAACTTGGCTTTAAGCATCTTGCCCAAGCACACATCGCCATGTGACAGCCAGAGCTGGGCTTGAACCTGCAACCTGCCGATTACTGACCATCAACGCCCCACCCTAATCTATTTGAACCTTTCCCTGCAAATCTTCAACTTCACATGTTAACTTTACCTGAACTTTTCTGGCCAGCACATGCAACGTAAAAATTTACACCCTCACTTTACCTGGACAATATTTCGCATGTCAACATCCTCAGCAATTGTTATTTTTACAACATTACTTTGACTTTCTCTCCACAGCCAAGGCAACAGATGACTTTTACTTCTATCATTATTCCAACCAGTCAACATTAATTTCTATGTTGTACACCTAAACTTGATCTGGATTATTCTTGCCTGACTTTCACCCTGATTCTCTAGGATTTTTCCCTTCCAGCTCTCATGAAAAAATACATTTTACACCTGGACTTCGCATTAAATCTTTCCTGCTAGTCCACACAAGTGGCCAAATTTTCATTTTGGCGTTACCTCTTATTTTCCCAGCCAGTCCCTGCACACACACGTTTTAGACTCCAAATACACCTTGACATTCCCTTTAAGCACTTACCTAAATTTCTGCTTGAGGCTGGTTGAGCAAGCAGGAAATATTCAGGTAGGTTCATTTTGAGTAAGTAGTAGGGGATGATGTCAACATCATGCCTTCTGTTGGCCAAAAGAGCCATATTCCTGCACAAAGCAGAGCTGCTCCGTACTATTTCCGTGTGCGGGTTTGCTCTCCTCAGCTCTTTTGTTTGTACTGTGATTTTGTTCAGTTACACGTGACATTTAAATAAACAAGCAAAGTAGCGTTCTCCTTCACACGCTTGCATAATCCACTATTTTATGCTGTCCTTTAAACAGTATGCCCTGCCTTTTGAGACCATACTACATATTCAATCATTCCAATTTAAAGAGCAACGAAGGAAAGGCAAGTCATAGAGAACTTAAGGGGTCACTGTTCCTGAAATTTCCCAGAATCTTCCCACAATTTTTGTTTATACTTGAGTAAAGTTAGTATAGTTATATCTTTTGATCCCATGAAAAGAGACTGTTATAATATAATATCTTCATAATATTTCAAATCGCCATCTGTAAAATATCAAACATGTACATATCCACTGGAAATATACTATAAATATGTAAACAACATATTTTTTATCTTTTTTATTTTTCTATTATTTTATCTGATTTTTAGTTACTTTATTTTTCATTTGTACATGTCTTTCTTATATTTCTCTTGCGTCCTGCAGCTGCTGTAAATTTGGAATTTCCCGGTGTGGAACTAATAAAAGGATTATCCAATCTAATCTGTTGCCTTAAAAGCCAAAAGCTAAGGGTGATCGATTTATCGTTTTTGGATCGAAAACGTGATTTCCTACAAGGCAATCTTCTGCTCTCCAAAGCTGCAATTTTTTCAGTTCTCCAGACTGATCCAGGAGCTGTCGTGCCAACTACTTCACACATATGATTTTACAAATTTGAAGGCAATTTGCATTTAAGATTGGCTCGCAAATGAACGGCTGATTTACAACTGTGAATTGGTTTGAAAGCGTTGACTCATTCACCAACGTCACATCTTCTTCACCAAAGTGCTGTAAGCAGGTCAACAACACAAAGCCTCTTTATAGCAATAGAAGTTGGTGTATCCCTCAAATAATGTGAACAGATAATTTATCATCAATATTAGATGATAATAATGTGATACGTGCTTTTGATCATTAACTTCATTACTGTTGTTTATACTGGATCAAGCATGCAGTTTTCCAGTACTTTATTCCTCACTCTGTATCTCTCCTGAGTTTTGTAATCCTATCCATTGTCCTACCAAAATAAAAGCATGAAAAAGTATTTATCAGCTGGTGGCCCTGGTGCCACATCAGGCCGTCTCTAGCTTCCCATTTAGCCTCAGATATCATTAAATGTAGAAAATGTGAGGGAGACTAATTTGTTGTAGTTTAAGGGGAATATTTGTCGTTCAATCCCTGAAACAAAGATGATTAAATTGATTTCAGTAGTAATTCATGTTTGATATGTTTTACAAAAATCCACCTGTCAGCCATTGTTAGCCAACAAGGAGAACAAGTTTACTGCATTCAATACCAGTGATGCAAAACATGACCGCAGGCAGAGGAGGACAAAATATCTCAATCTGTTTATGAAGCCAGCAGCAGTATGGATGATAAGGAGGGATCTAACTTTTAAAGGAGACATATCATGCTGATGCATGATTTAATACTTACATATAATATAATATATTTGAAAACAAGACCTTACACCCCCTTAATTTTCAAAAAATGAGATATCGTATTTTTTCTGATATCCTAGAACGAGATTTGATGCCTCTGAAAATAGGTCATTGCGAGATGTCCGCGAGATTTAAATCGTCGTGACGACACGAGGTACCTTTCTTTTTATTGGAGTAATCTGATAAAACACTTCCTCCTCTGTGATGTCCGTTAGCCACAAAACCGTCACCGAGGAACACATCCACCAGCAGCAGTATATAGCTTCATCATCCTGAGATCCCCCTGTTTCAACGAGGGCTTCATAATGGCATAAAATGAGGATTTTGAGAACGCTATTGTGGGGCAATGAAGGAACTAAATGACTTGTACTGAGGGCAGAAATGCTTTACAGGCATCCTAGTCTGGCATAGTGAAAAGGAGAAACAAGCATGATATGTCTCCTTTAAAGAGGTCATATTAATGTTTTTAAGTTTGATCTGCCCTCGAGTGTGTTTAACATCCTTACCATTATTTTGTCAGCAGTAAAAGCCCATTGGCTTCTGATGGACAATATGGCACCTTGCAGCACTTAACTGACCAGTAACCACAAAGTTGATCTGTTATCCAAATAAATCAGTCTCAGGGGGAGACTGATTTATCGGAGGGACACTCCGCCCCTTCCCCTCTCAGCTGATCAAAACATTAGCACGCTAACGGCTGCTGATGGGTCGTATAACTTTTATCAAGTATCATAACTCTTCTGTTTTGACTGTCAGCGGCGTGAGGAAGAGACAGTGCAGGAAATTAAAAAAGGGATTATTATGACAGCGCCGATGAAGTCTCATTCAGTTTGGAGTCAAGAGGACGACCAACCGGACTTTACAAAGGACGAGTCGCTAAAGAGGAATATAGAGGAAACATCCATGGAGCCTGGACATCAAGATAGAGACGTACATAAACAGTGGGGCGAATGTTTGACCTGGGAATAGGTGATATGGACGGCGGTATTACTTGCAAACGGACTTTCCTTTCCTGGAGTTTTGTGGACATACTTTCACCTCCCGAAGATAAACTGGAAAAACTTCCCAGACCTGAAGGACCTAATGACAGTTTCTGCTCAAAGTAAGTAATAATGATCTGTCAGAGACAAATAAGCAGAGTAGAGGAGGCTGTTTGTTGATCATAACAATCTGTCAGCTAACAGGTAACAGAGATGCGTTCACTATACTGTGTAACCGAATGCCCTCGTTACGCAGAGGAATACGGTGAAAGCTGAGTTCTCCATGATGCACATCCGTTTCTGAGTCAAGGGAAGCATCACAAAAACCCATCTCAGCAATATTTGTCTTATAATGTGCTTTTAATTAGTCTAAAACAGCCATTAAATAAATAAAGTTTGACTTGATTAAAAGCAGCTAGCTAACTACGGCGGAGTGATTTAGTGGAGGGACACACGGCGTGAGTCGGCTTAGGTCCGGATAAACTTTATATTTCCGAAAGATTAATGCATTTCAAAAATTGTCTATGTAGCGTACTCTTAAACTGTGGTATTACTTTTTGATTTGAGTTCTTGTAGGCGGAGAAGATAGCCTTTAACTCCGGTACGGTACTTTTCTATTAGCGTCTTTTTCTTCGTCACCGATGGTCACAGTCTGTGGCTTTCTGGTGGAGAGGAGAGAACTTTCTACTGTATCTACTGTCCTTAGTGACCATATGGAGCTCATACAACCCCACTTCAAAAATACTGAACTGTCCCTTTAATGTCATTAATAACATCATCTTTTCACACCCTTTTTACTTTTTCTTCCTGGTTTTATGTTTTTTAGCTTTTATTCCAGTCTTTATGGTCACATTTTACATTGTATGGTTCTTGTATTGTCTGTATTTTTTTTTATGACAACACATGATTTTCAGTAACAGTGCCTTGATATTAACTGGGCTTTTTGTTTTGCTTCTTTTTTTACCGAAGCTCTTGTAATTGCTGGCTGTATGTTATGTTTCTAAAAGTTCTATACAAATAAAGTAATTATTATTGAAAAAAAGGGGTATGGGAAATTTTCCACAATACACAGTGCCCACTGACATGGAGGCAGAGCGGAGACAGAAGGAAGTGCAAAATTATACGAAATTATCACCGAAATTATCATCGAGTAAACATTGATCATGTTTTGGATTGTTGGCCGTACTTTAAAATTTCCTGTTATGACAAGCTAGCTTTTGCAGCTTTACCTTCAGCTATTGTTGCATCTGCCTACAACACAGCCAAGGCGATGACGTAGTGGGAATCGAGTGGCGTCTCGTTTCTTGGGAGCGTGTTTTCACCCCTTCCCCGTTGTCCTCAAAAACAGAGGGCCAAGGGGCAGGGGTAAGACAAAGAGGAAGGGCTAAGGGATACATTTGGGTTTCACCCTTAAAGGGGCAGGAGGTCTGACAGCGTGTCTCAAAGAGGGAGAAAACAGCTCTATCTATACCAGGGCGGCTCTGTATGTGAACATTAAGCTTTTTTATCACTAGTCAGCAACCAGCAAATGAAAATATGAACATGAGTTAAGGCAAAATTTGACCAATTTAAAGGCTGAGAATAAATCCAGCTTTGAAAATACTGAATTTATAGTCAATACTATTGCACTTTTTTAAAATCTAACCCTCATGGTTCTCATGAAAAAAGGTCCTTTCATCAAAGCAGTTGATGACACCTAGTATAAAAACACATGAAACAAGGAACTACACACAGAAATATTCTGATTTGCTGGGTAAACAATGTTACAGTAGCTGGCAAAGTCATGTGAATAGTTCTGTCAGTAGAAAAAAACGTCAGTTCCCTCATTGATAGGCTGCCATTAAAGTGAATAACATCAATTCACTGATTTATATCACAAATGACAATTTCAAATCTATTTTTGATACAGCATTATCCCTGCCTGGTTGTCCTTGACCCACCTTATAGTAGATTGCACATTTTCCTTTAAAACGTCTTAACAAAGCTGCTTTTTGTCTGCATTTACTTAGAACTTGGCGTTGGACAAAAAGCACATGTTCAGTCTCATCTCTTTAACTCTGTTCTTTTTATTAAACATCACAGTTAAAGTTATGACTGAGGAATTTATTAAAAGTAATTAAAAAACTACTCAAGAGCTGAATGGAGCCATTTAGTGCTTTCTTCTCAAAATGCTGTATAACAAGAGCCTTCATTATGTCATTTGTAGCTGTGAAGTCGATGTACCAGCATAGTTGAGCTGGTCTGCTTATTGTAAAAACATCCATGTGATTACATTACAACAAGTCATTTGCCATCTGTAATTCACAAAGCATGCTCCAGTTTTTAATGTGATCACAAGTCAGGAATAATATATCACTTTTGACTTATTGTCAGCTTTATATAACAGCTCGTTTTCAAATAAAGTGTATTTGGAGATAAAGTAAAACTGCCCATGTGGTAATGTGTCTGAAGGCCACACAGCCTTGTTAAACGGCACATTGTTGGCGATGAATAAAAGAAAAATTTAATCACACTTCCTCTGTCAGATCGATTTTCTTAAAGGGAATATAGCAGCTTTTAAATGACGAATAAATCTGTGATGTATTGTGTCTTTTAAGGATGAATGGGCTTTCACTTGTTAAACATACAGGGCATGCAGTGGGTCTCCAGTCCTCTCATGAAAGCTTCTTACAAAAAGCGCTATTGAAAGGCCTCGCCAGCAAGATCTCATTGCCTGTCAAGTATATTTATGCATTACATTTTAAACTCCCCTCCGCCAACTAAAATCACTTCATCTTTACATAAAATCCAAATAATTGGTGAATGGCATGACCTAAGAGACCTCGAGCGTTTGATGGCTGATGTGAAAGCCCAAGGGGGAAAGCCTGCTTTTCTTGCTGGTTTCTACCTCTGGCTGGCTGGCTGGCCCTGCTTCTCGATGAAGGTCTGCATCCTCCTCGCTTATCAGCCGCGCGACGCAGAGGATGTTTTGACAGGCCAGTCTCTTTTCAGCAATTATTTCACCCATAATGGATCACGTTGAGCACAGCCCCACCCTGTGCACTCAGTATCTGGGATTAAGATCAATCTGAGCGCACAGGAAGAGACTTTGAGGCCACGGTCGAGGCGATGTAAAGCTACAGATAAAGAACAGTATCATCATAATCTGCTGGGTAATTTGACTGATTGAAATTTGATTTGATTTATTTGACAAATTAGATATTGTTAAAGCAGTAAGATGTCCATGAAGATTGTTTTATCTCTTTTAATTTTCTCATTTGGATGTTAACTCATTACAATTTCTTTTACACTTGAGTATGATCCTGTCAAAAATCTAACTTGAGAAATGTCTGAACTTTTATAAGGTGAATTTGTTTTTGAATGCAACCGTCTGATTACTTCCTACATTGCACAAACAAGTTTATTAGTCCCATTGCTGCAACACATTGTTATCACAGGAAAACAGAATACACGAACATGAATATGTGTCCACTTAAAGTTTCCATACTTTTTAATTAAAGAACTGTGCAAGGGTCAAATCCTAAATTGATACCCTTAAAGTAAAAAAGGACAACTGTGGTCCCAGAGCAAAATCTCCACAACAGTTTTCCCAAAATTGGAGGGTGAATTACTGTAAGAATGTAGAAATCTGTCCTGTTTCTCACTGTTTACAAATCCTTAAAGATATCCAGATACAGATCCCCACCAAAATCAAATCACCTGTCCCTTGTGCCTTGACCAACATTTCCTGAAAATGTAATTCAAATCTGTTGGGAACTTACAAGCGAAAATGTGGAAAACTGCCCTAACCTGCAATGTTACAAATCCTTAATCCTTCAGCTAGGCCTGTCACGATAACAAATTTTGCTGGACGCTAATTGTCCAAAAAATTATTGACGATAAACGATATTATTGTCAATATTATTATTTTTTTTCATTAATGGAATTATAATATATGTCATAATAAAGTGAGTACACCATATCAAATGCATGAAACTTTAATTTCTTAAGAGTATTTAACTGTAATTAGAAGGTCAAGATCTTTAAAATAAAATAATTACACAAACAATATGATAAATATATCATACAAAAAAAGAGAAAAAAACAATGAAAATGAAATGGACTCTCTTTTAGGTAAAAAAAATGCATGTAAATGAAAATAATTATACTAATCAAAAACAATAAAAAATAGACCCTGTTACTGTAAAGAAAAAAAAAAAGAAACTCAAATAAAAGCACATGCGCAAAAATAAAAACAATAAATAAAATGGAGTTTATACAATTCAGGAATGTTTGTGACATGTACTTTCTCTCAGTCAGTTCGTACTGTCTGTCAAACGTTCATAATATTGCTGGCTTTTCAACCGTATTGAAGGGTTGCATTTCTTTTGTAATGTAGCGAACGACACTGTCTGTAAGCGCATCATTTTGCGCTGTTTTATTTCTATTTACTTTGCAGACCAAATGCCTCAGTAAGCGCTGACTGTCAGGACGAAGGCTCCACTGCACTTCCCCTTCTTTGTCGGCACTACTTTCAAACAAATTCGACATGTTGGCTCGTCGGTGTTCATGAGCTCACACCTTGTTCATTCTCTTTAAAACCAAAATATTCCCACACTGGGGCTGTTGAAGCCTGCTTAAGAACCGTATCTTTCGTACCATCATTCATCTTAGCGTTTGTTTCCTCGTTACTCCTCAGGATGCTCACTTCAGCTCTCTCCGAGTGTACGCATGAGTGGCCCTGCCTCCCCCCCCAAAGATCGCATGTCAGACAGATGCTCACTCCGCTATAGAACCGATGCACCCCGGTGTTAAGAAAGATGGACAGAGTGAGCCATCTTCTCATACAGCCTGTTTAGAAAGAGAGGAGGAAAACAAACACGCATGCATGTGTCAGTTTATCAAGGCCGGCAAACTTACCGGGGACGTTTTTATTTATCATTTGGTTCCTTGGCCCAACCATTTAGAATTTTCAGAGTTCACCTGGTAACAAACTAGAGGTAATGATGTCCCCTCCTGCCAAATGTGGCTCTGACATCCGGTCCCAAAATGAACCATACAGATCTGTGACGTGTTGGTCCAACACCAATGCCGGATTTCAATGCCCATCCTTATGTGAAGCACTTTGGTGCTCTGTTGCTTCTCTTTATACTTCTTGTTCCTCTACACCACATTTTAAAGGCAGGGATGTCTGTCGCACACGCAGAGCTCCCACTTCTCTCATTGCTCAGTGTCTCCTGCATGAGGAAACAAGTTGTCGGTGCCAGGACAAAAATCTAACACACAAGACTTTCTGTTGTGGAGCTGTGAGGCGTCCCAGACTGGTCTTTTGTTGTTGTCAACTTCTGAGAGACCGAATGACCCATTTTTGTGGCCAACGGTTCTTAAACTTTTCAACCATTGGGTTGGGCTTTAATCATGCATAAATCAGGAGGTCAGCCCTTCCATGAAGGGAAGTGGCTCCAATTTAACATGAATTTTTCCCTGTCTGTCCATGTGAAAACCAAACATTTCACACCAACTTTACCTTTATTCTTTGCTGCCTACCAGGTAAAGCCTAAATTTTTTTAAATTGTGATGCTACCAGGATATTTTCCTGCCCACCCCCCACCAAATAATATATATATCTTCAACCAAACTTAACTAAATCTTTTCAATCCATCAACCAAACTTTTTTATTTATAAAGCACTTTATAAAGCGCTGTATATTAAAATAAACAAGCAGATAAGAGACAGGGGAAAAGGACTAAAACAGAAAACCCCAGCCGCCCTTCCAGCCCACATTTAACACAGACAGCCACTCACACACACACACGTACACAAGCCCACACACACATACACACACAAGGACTCTAAGTCAGGACTCTTCAAAAAGCCACAGAGGACTGAGGAAATGCTATTTTAAATAAAAACGTGAAAACGCAGGAGCTAAGATTAAACTGACTAAATAAATAAATAGAATCACGATAAGATATAACAAAGGTAAATGGTAAAAGTTGATTAAGATAGAAATGCTTTAAAACCAAACAAAAAGAAGTGGTAGAAAAGTAGTAAAACATAAAATAGTAACTCTGTAACTAAAATGGAGGGAAACCCATATGATGCGGATGAAAAGAGTAAAATGAAATTCAGCTAAAAGCCAGATTAAAAAAGTAGGTCTTGAGTTTGCTTTTAAAAATATGAAGAGTAGCTGTTGCTCTCAGGTCCTCAGGCAGGCTGTTCCACAGACGGGGGCTGTAATATTGAAACAATGCCTCACCATATGTTTTCGGTCGAACTTTGGGGACTACTAAAGCCACTTTTCCCTGCCACACCAAGCAAATAGCTGAATTTTGCTTGGTGATTCTAATAAAAACAATTAATTTCATCTCACCTTTACCTGGATATCCTCCTGTCATCCATATTTATACCGAAATGCTATATCATAAAAATAGCCAAATTTTCCTTCCCTATTTAACATCAATTTTCCCTGCCATCCAACACAAACAAAACAAAAATTAACCCAACTGTACATACACATTTTTTTACATGTATTTCTTTAAAAGTCTTTTTTTTCTGCTTAAACTGTGCACTCAAGGTAAAAACAAATGTGTGAAATAGGACCGATACCAGTGCTACAGACCAAGAGGCTTTGTTAGATGCATCAGAGTACCAAAATCAAATGGCTTCAATTTAGTGACAAGAGCAATTAAAAACCCAGCAGAGCCACTACATTATTTTAATGAGTTTTCTTGTAATTATCATAATAACTCTCATTATCTTACTTCAGACATTTAGCTTTAATGAAGCAATGACTGAATTTATATCATCACTATTATGCTGCATGACTGTGTTTAAGGTACTGGCTGTGAATAATGTATTCCAGCTCATAAACAGAGCAACAGCCTCCCTCAGAAATGATTATTTGATGTCTTTCATTGCATCATTTCACAATAACTTAGAAAGCTCCATCCCCTTGCAAATATCTGTAAAGTTAACACATTTATCGCAGGGGGAGGGATCGATAATAAATAAATACACATGCACACCTTCCCCCAAAGGAGTTCTGTAATTTCTTTAACTAAATTAAATAGCTGACAGAAGAAATATCCAGGGAGTCCATCTTCAATTCTGCTTTATTACTTGGATCTTTGTTCATGTTTTGCTTTTCTTTAAAAAAAAATCTACTTATCCAATGTGAATGATTCTTAAATGGATTTCCAGATGGAGATTAGCACTTTATTCAGGAGGGGAAAAAAACGAGAAACTTTGCGATAAAGAAAGTCTTCTGATTCTGTGATTATGCTTAGGTATACACAATGGGAGAAAATGTGATGAATGGATGTATTGATGTGAGGAGGTCAACGAAGATGCCAAACGCATGAAAGAGCTAGCGATGCACCTTCAGCGTGGCTTTACATTTATCTAGGACATTCAGGCTTGATCTCTTCTTTCAGTTTTCTTAACAGTTTAATTGCCCTTAAATGATGGTAAATCTGAATTGTGAATAACAAAAAAGCTCTTTTGCTCACAAAGGGAAATGTATGATTTTCACGGCCTTGCTTGATATAAAGAGGATGAAGATAATATGAAGAAATAAGTCCTAATAACTCTACATACAGAAAAGTACTGAAATGATTATATCCTCTGCGGAAATATTTTCTTATGAAGGTGAAATAATCAGATTTATTACAGGGCAAAGAGTGCAATTTGATGTGACTTGTGTCATGGAAATATTGCCGATATCCACCACTATATAAATTGTCCTTCATTGATCACCAAAGTGGCCACTGGAGAGCGACTTTCAATGCCACACAAGGCAGACGGCGTGTGTGTGCGTGTGTGCGCTGGGTGGTTGGGGGGCAAAGAGCTATATTTATTTGACTTTATTCCGCCTGTCTTAATGCAGGGTGCCCCTAGGACTACACCACAAAACAATTAGCCTGGATTTCATAAAGCAATCAGCATGCCACCTTGTCTAATGCAACCGCTTCATACATTGACGGTCTGAATAAAATGGGTGTTATTGAAAGCTTTGTGTTCGTGTTAGCTTTCGCCTCGCTGCATTCATGAATCAATTTCTGCCCATAAAAGAAGCTTTAACACTTAAGCTATTTTAGTGGAAATGCATTATGTAAGTTGTCAGACATGCGAGAGAGGCCTGGTAACGATTCAGGCTATTCAGAATGAACAGCCAACCCCCCCATTTTTATAATGGCGCTTTTGAAAACCGTCTGGCTGAGTGCATGTGTTTGCTATTAAGATGTTGTCAATCATTTTGCCACTGAAATCTAATCTATGGAAAATAATTTCACAGGCGAACACATTAAGAAGGACTCAAGATTAGACATAATTACATTCTTAATTACTGGAATAAATTGAATTTTTCAAATAGAAGGAATTAAAGCACAGAAAAAAAACACATCCATCATCAAAGTTGCTTTTGCTGTTGACTCAAAACATTTGTTGGATGGGGATTTGTTGAAGCGTAAAGGATGGGCACAGATAAACAAAAGGCCACATCATACACAAGCTTTAATTCCATCAATACACAACCAATTGTCCCAGATTGTTTGACCATTGATTTTGTTAAAGGCATGCAGGAAGCTGATGTGGAATTACTGAGAAAGATGAGAGAGACAGAAATGCAAAGTGACAGATCATTTCAGCTTCACCTAAAGCAGCCTGTGTGAAGTCCAAAAGTAATTTTAGACAAAAAGCTTAACACGGCATGTGAGCCTGTGAGAATTAACACTGGGTTTTATTATGATATACTTGAAACTCCTGTTTTGGTGTCAGGATTTTGGTGACCCTATGGACAAATCCAGCTTTGGTATCCAGTAATTTAACAACGAATCCACCTTTGTTCAAAAGCTGAACATGCAGCTTGTTCTTAATTTTAGAAATAACATTTTCAAAAGGCATTTAATGGCTTTGACACCAACACCCCTGTATTTCTTCTGCCGTTGTTGTTGTAAATAAAGATTTCAGCAAAGATAAGATGACAACAAGCTAAAGGTAAATCATCAGTAACAGAAGTTCTAAAAAAGTGGGTTTGCCTCATCAACAAGCAAAGCTGGACTTAACTGTTGATGTCGATGGACATCGAACGCCCTTCACATTTCCCTTTACTTTGAATTTTGAATTATATGTTGGAAGAAAAAATAAACAGGAAGAATATTTGTGAGTGTGTGTTAATTAAGCAAGACATCAGTAAGATCACAAGCTGGTAAACAAGCTTGAGCAAGTTTGAAGTGAGTTCTGGCACACATAAGTACATGTTGAAATACCAATTTTAGACTTGGTAGATAATAGTATGTGTATATTCTCCTTTTGCTCATTATTATTGTTGCTATAGTTATATTACCATTTACTTTGTTGTTACTTTAATTTTTCTTTTGTAATTGTTATTATTTGTATAATTATTATTAATATTCTATTTCCTTATTTATCCCTGTGGTTATTTTAAGTAGCAGTATACTGTATGTTATTATTATTCACTATATATAACTATGACAGTAAGGATAAAAATTACTATCATAACCTTTTTTTAATCATTTTTACTCAACTTTTTTACTTCATTTTGTTAGTTTTTTATTATTATTATTGCTACTACTATATTTTATTTAGTTATTTATTATTACTTTAAAAAAATGATTTATTATTTCTTTTCCACTTATTTTTAGATTTTTTTTTTTACTTTTAAATGCAGGTATGGGCGCGTATGTTTGCCGCCGTGTTTTTTTTTTTCCCAAGGAGTCTTGTGTACGTATACACACACACACACACACACACACACACACACACACACAAATATATATATATATATGTTTACAGATATGCATACCTATATTTTGCATTATGATTGCACTTACTGCCCTTATGTTGTCCATTGTGACCAACTTCAGAACTTATGTCGGTGACATGATTTCCCAATGTCATGATGCACGCATTCATTGTTACAAATGAAAAAACTCTGTCAATTAAGTTCCAAAAATTCAATAAAAAGAGTGTTTGAAAAAGGTTTGTAGTGAGTGAGTCATGGGCATGCCGAAATCGCATGACTAATAAGTAGGAATGTGTGCTGTAAGCTAGCAAAATGAATTAATTCAGCACTCTTGCTTGTGTGCAGCAAATTTTCTTGTCTGTAAAACTAACTTATATTTCTCATCAAGTAAGGCTTGCAATTCCGATCCAAAGTTTAATGTCAGCGATGACGCAGCTGCTTGCCACCAGCAGCCATTTTAGCTCCCTTACAGCCGTGCCACTTTATTGCTCTACAACCTGGATGTAAACAACAGTACATGGTTAGCACTGCTCACGCTTGTAGGAGTGGTGAAGTTTGGTTGGGATTTAATCTACACATGGAAAAGAAGTTTTATCTATGTTGTGTTCACCTAAATTCAAATATATAATATTAACATAGTGTTTTACTGCATGTAACACAGGCATGTTAACCTAAAACACAGGATGGACAGTTCAGTGAATTCTGCTCAGAGTATATTTTACACCTTGATCCAGGCAACAGGCAATCCAAATAAAGTATTGGAGAAGGTAGAACCTTTCAAAAATATATATTGAGAAGATGAACATATGATAATTTCATCTATTAAATTCAATACAAGCCAATCAGATGCAGTTAAATGTTTGATTTCAAAAGGTACATATTAATTTAACTTGTCCACTAAGATGTCTGTAAGTGTTTAAGCAAAATGAGACTTTAAAGAGGAGGAAGTGTCCCTGTTTTCCCATTGGTTTGAGCAAGGAGAAGGTAACTTAATCACAGTGCGGGTAAAACAACATAACAGTATGCAAATAACACAAATAAACAACTGTAATGTGTTAATTATGAACCTTGAGCTCATACAAAAACACTGCAAGCCTAATGTCCTGCTATGAATCCCTTGTATCATTTACACGGAGTTGAAGAGAAACAATATT
The DNA here is from genome assembly GCA_036419115.1 of Scarus forsteni. Classification (NCBI taxonomy): domain Eukaryota; kingdom Metazoa; phylum Chordata; class Actinopteri; order Labriformes; family Labridae; genus Scarus; species Scarus forsteni. The sequence continues at coordinate 9,869,957 of JAZDUH010000007.1, read as the reverse complement.
TAATGTGACTAAAAGTAATAAGCATTTTCATCTAAAGACTAAAAAACTGAAGGCAAAGTAGCTGCCAAAGTGAAGTGATCACTTTTGAAATAACAGTAACATATAGTCCATCATGTAGCTGACAGCTCTGTTTACATTTTAAGGTCATTTGCAGGTATCAATATTAATTTTAGTGTGTTTTATTACATACTAAAAACTCCTCACAGGCACCGTAACTCTGTGTAGAATGCAAGTGAGCCAAAATCACCAGTGATTTAGCTCAGTGTTTCATTACTTCCACCAAAGCCCTCAACAATAACACAGGGCATAATCGGCTGCCAATAACTCCAGGTGCTCTTAGTCAGATGGCTCCCTCTGGGCCAGCGGGGAAGTAATACTCTGTTTAGAGGCCGAGGTGGAGAAGCTGCTCAGGATAGCTCGATAGCATTCCCGCAGATAGAAAATCACCAGAGACTGACTTTTGAGTGGCTGACTGTAACACTATTAGCTACATTATGGCTCCTGCTGCTGCGAGGAGAGCTGTCATTTCCTTAATTAAGAGCCCAGCGCGGGGCAAGAGGGAGAAGAGGCCGTGGCAATCTCTGTGGGCCCCCTCGACATTAAAGCCTGATTCCTCATCGCGCGAGGGCGTAGACCTAACCAGGGAGAGGAGGAAAATCCATCTCATTTATTATTCCTGCGCAAAGTGGAATTATGGAGTTAAGGAATTACATTGGAGGTGGTGCTGAACAGAAAGGATTTTACACCTCAGCAGTTCTGCGACTTTTTCTGAGGTGATTGTTCAGCTACGAGAGGGGAAGAATCAGAGGATAGGAGAAGGACAGCATGAAAATGGATGCACTGGTGGTGTTAATATCAACAAAAGAAAATAGCACACTCGAGTTTGAAGAAGTAAACCCCTATTTACCGATGAATGGGTGGAGAATCTGCATGTAAACAATGCTTAAAGCAGCGAGGACTCAGCACTGCGACACTTATGCGCTCACTCACGGCCACAGGTCTTCACCAAACGGCTCTCTAACATGAGAGTGCTCGGCTCCCGCTCTTACCTGTCTCTCCCTCAACGCTGGAGTGGAGCAGGAAGCAGCGCCAGCACAAGAGGGACCAGAGGGAGGTAAATTGGTGAGAAGAGGCAATGCCCGTTTCAAAGGTCAAGACGGAGGGATGGTGTGATGGGGGGGGGAGAGGAGGATGGTGATGGGGGAGAGGGCTTTTGTGTTGCATCCTCACGGGAGGGGGGAGACTTGGGATACTTGGAGCACATCTGCTCTGCTGCGTCCTCATTCCAAAACCAAAGTCAACCTGATTAGCCCGAGTTGAAAGGGGTAAAAAAATAAAATAAAATAACAATCTAAATTATTCTTCATCCCTTTATGGCAGGACGGTGAGATGAAGACCAGCTTTAGAGGGCTCTAAGCCTTTTAGGAGATCGCTGCTTCACTGTTGCTCCGCCTCTGAAATTACTTTAATGATATTTGCTGTAAATAGGATTCAGCTGCCAACAGCCTACAGCCCCAAGCTTCATAAAGGCTCTCTGCTCATACATTTCTGTGTAACTTGAAGCTGGTCTCAATGCTAGCATTTTGAACTTCTATTCAAGGCTAGTAAACATTAAAATATTAATCAATGTTGAAGTGTCAACTGGTTTAGATTCCCCAAGATGTTTTGCCTCTCAGTTCAGAGGTGAAAAAGACATTTGTAAAAGAGGCGAAACCACTTCAAGAAGCCAAACCACTCTGTTGGATCAGTGTTGGATGATGATTTCCTGTAGGACGAAGAACCTACAGGGACATCAAAATCCTGAAAACTGCTTTGATGGCATTCACACAAAAGCTGAAGAATAAGGCTGCAGATATTACATTTTCAGAAATATTACTTAACAAAAACATGGTCTAAATTTATCAGTATTTTTGCAATATGAACGGTTTCATCCTCTCTGTCCTCTAAATATTTTTAAGAGAGATTCAACTCATCGTTTTAAGTCAAAGTATTGACACCCCTTTGATTTTAAATGGATATGTCCAAGACCTATAACAGGGGCAAGTCTTTCCTGTCTCTTTTTACTCCATGGAGGTAGAAAGAAGAAAAGACTAGAGCACACAACGCCAGGGGAGTGCACAGTTCGGTGTGTATGCCTCTTATTTTGTGTATATGTGGAGCTTTAGCATCTCCTGCTCTTTCAGTCTCCTGCAAAGCCCTGTCATAGCTGACTGAAATAAGTTTCGATCAAACGAATGTCTTAAGGCAGTGATACCCAACCCAGGGTATGTGCACCCCTAAGGGTACACCAGAACATTGCATAAACATTTAATAACTTATTTCCAACTTTGAAATACTGAGATAAGCCAAAAAAAAGGTATTTGTGCCCTACAACTAGTTTTACCAGGGAGACAATAAACTGTGGCACAGTCGAGCCAATTTTCTCCTAACATTCAACATTACTATTATCTCGTGGGAAATTGTTTTTTAGCAGCAGGCATCAGCACAACAGTACATGATAAAATATAAAACATACAGGCATTAGGAAATCAGGAAAAACCCATTAAGTGCAGATTAATAAACAGCAATGATAAACATGCAAGATAAGCAGACAAAGAGATTCAATAAATAGTCAAGGTCTACAGTCCAAAAATCAACTCTATCCACAAGATACATAAAGCTTACACAAGAAAACTGGACAGGCCAATTAATTAATATTGTCAGTGGCAATGTCACAAAAGCACAAAAAGAGCACTAATGGGGTGCTGGTTTGGCAGAGTGGTTAGCAACCAGACACCTCATGTACTCGCTTCTGCCGGTCCAGGTTCGAATCCCGCCTGTGACCAGTTTGCAGAGTGTCTTCCCCTACTCTCTCACCCCCTTTAACAAGCCTATCCACTGTCTCTCTCCTATCAATAAAGGCACAAAATGCCCAAAATAATACATTTAAAAAAAAGAGCACTCATGATGTCTATGCGAAAAGATGAGCTTCAGTCACAAACATCAAGCTTTTGGAATCGCCTTCATCAAAAAGAGTTTACTAAACATTTTCTAAAAGTAATTCATTTGGAAAAAATAGAGTTTTACTGAAAATTATTACACAATATTGACTGTTTGCTCCTATCTGAAATTTTGAAACTCATTCTTGTCATTATCAACATGGACACTGGCATTATTTTGTCAAGGGAAAAAAGTTTTCCCTTAAAAAACACTTTTCTCTTTTTTTCTTTAATTTCCACTGTCCATTGTGTGAGAATTAGATGTAAAACAAGAAAAGCAACATTTTATTATTCATAAATTACACCTATATTTTGTAAATGTGGACATTTAGTGAAGATGAGGTTAATCATTGTGGTACATCTGTACATTCTACCCATGCTTTAGTCAATATATTAGAGGTGAGTGTTGGCAAGAACCTCACAATACGATACATATCACGATACATGGGTCACGATACGATAATGTAACGATATATCACAATACTGTGATATATTGCGATACATTACAGTTAAATAAGAAAAAAACTAGAGATGGTGTACATGTAAAAAACACAACATTACTCAAAACTAACACCTGCAGTGCAGCTCAAATTATAATTGGACATGAGGAAAAAAGTGCTTCAAGTTACTGACAGCACAACAGAAAGTAAAAAAAAAAAAATCGCACATTTCTCATCACAAACTGAACTGACTAGACTGCATGAAAAAAAACTGTGCATACGTTTAAGTTGTATATTATTTCCAACTCTGATAAAATGTGAGTTTTTATTTTGACAAAAAAATCGATATTAATATCCCGACATGCTGTATCGCTGTTTTTTTACACCTCTACAATATATGGAATATTTATGGCCAATTTGTATGCAAATATCAGCTGGGAACATTGTCATTGCCAATAATGATAATGGACTTTAGGATATTATCAGCCAATACGGACTGCTCTGGTAATGTTATCCATCACTAAATGTTACTATTCAGCTAAATACAAATATATGATAAAGGCAACTGTAATGGCAGTTCACTTTTAAACTAGAACTTTCACCTAGAATAAGGTTGAAAAAAACATTTATTTTAGGTTTCTGTCCATCTCTCAGCTGCATCAAGTCCACTGCTGGACACTAAGGAGTAGCCGGTGGGGTCTGAGAACTGTCCAGTGCAGTGTGTGTGTTTGTGTGTTGGGGGCTGGACACCCACATGTCATGCCTGACACATCAGTCCGGGCCCCCCAGGCTATCTGGCACTAATGCTGCCTATGTCCCACTTTCTACCCCTTCGCCCCTTAGAGCCCCCCCACCTCCTCTCCTCACCCGCTCCTTCTGTCATAGAGGTATAATAACAATGGATCACACCCGCGCTGTAGCACTGGCTCAATCACGGTAGGATAACGTCAGGTGATACAAACTGCACAGAGGAGATCTTACCTGCACCGAATCTGAACTAAACAGAGACCAGAAACAAGTTTACATGAACAAAGTCTTGGATTAGCTGTTGCTGTATCCTCCGATGGCTGAAGCATTTACAGAACTGCGCGGGTGGAGGTGGAAACAAGCAAATAATCATGTAGCTAACAGACATCCACCCCACTCTTCCCCACCTCTTGCAGCACATTATTCTTGGAGCAGACAAATAGTGGAAGGGGGGACGTCAGGAAATAGTATTGCTTTGAAGCACATAACTCTATTCTGGAGAGAAGAATCATCACAGTGTTATTCCACATCCTCAGATATAAAGGGAAAAAACATAATAACTTCTCGATAGCCTGGATCTCCACTGCCCTACACCTACCCCCCCTCCCTGTTTCCTTCTCAGCCCGCCCACACCCCTGCCTCATCCACAGTACACCCACTTCTCCTGCCTCAATCTTTGGTTTCAAAGGAAGCGAATCAGCCAGAAGGACAGAAGGTTATGCATTAGTACTGGTCATTGCTCAAAGAGCGAGCGTTATAAATAATAAAGGCTTGTGAAGGACACAAGGGCCGCTGGATGCATCTCTGGTTCACGCCACACAAGTCAAAGACAAGTCTGTAATTTCTATTCCGAAAATGTGACCCTTGCAGCTTCAATTACATCTCAACAACACCAACCGTGTCGGTGCCAGAAGATGTGATGCCTCTTTGTTAGCTCTACATGAAAGGCTTGTTGATATTGGTTATGGAGCGCATGCTACATATCATATAAGACTTCTCTGACAATGATGTCCTTACTTAAAAAGCTCAGTAAAAAATAAAAGCATATTGGGATGCAATTTATTTTCTCCTCAGCGATGCACCCACACAACTTTTAATGTGCTTTTTTTGCTTTGTGGTACTTTGCGGGGAGAATTACAATGTTGGTTATTTTGAACTTCTATGTGTTGCTCAAAGTCATTTCTGCATAACCAAGCATTCATGAGACCAGATGACCTTTGCTGTGGTTTACATAGAAAACAACCCTCGCGCTCATCCTCTCTTGTCCTCCACGGTGCACGCTGATTGTGTTGCTGCAGCCACGGGCGCTGTGGGCACATTAGCAAATGTATTACACCTGCTTTATAGGCATGCATTAAGCTTGTTTTCAAGTTTGCGCAGACAGCTGAAATCCCCATAATGAGATCCACCTCCTGGGGAGAGACTTGTTCTCCTCCGCTCTCCTTTATCCGCTCTTATTTACCCAGCGTGGCCCATTCAGCGCAGGGGTTTGCGCCACTTTATTACTTAACCTCGGCACACAACATTACGAGGCTCTTTGCATCAGCAAGCAGCCTATCCCACCATGCATCCTGCTCACTAAGCTGATTACACAAAAATAATAAGAACTCATGCCTGCAGCTGTGTGTGTGTGTGCGGGTCTCTTTGTGTGAGTTACAAACGCGAAGGAGACTTTAGCATGACTTACAACTGTACTACATTATACAGTACAGTATGCCTTCACTACACTAACTAATAATCACATTAGCAACATGAAAAATGAATAATGCTGATAGATTCTAGAGTTGTAACGGTTACTGGTAAAATGAAAAAACACTGTAAAATTTCAGACAGTATTACTGTTTCCTGTTTTAGCTACTGTTAAATCATCATTAGTGAAAAAACTCATGGACATGGTCTATAACAAGCTGTAACATGAGCACTAAGTTTATTTATGGTCATTTCATCAACTTTGAACATGTTAATTTGCAATTGTTTATAAGGAGAAGACTGTACAAAGTTAAAACTCTTTTTCTTTTCTTGTAATTACATACCACAAAGCTGACTTTTGCATGACTTACAGCTGTGTTACATTATACAGTGCAGTATGCCTTTAACTATACTAAAAAATAATCAATTAAGGAACATGAAATAATGAATCATACTGATAGACTGTAGGGATGTTACAGTTACTGGAAAACAAAATTCAGACACTTAACATTACTGTTTCCTGTTTTAATTACTGTAAAATCATCATCAGTGCAAAAACTCACAGACATGGTCTATAAAAAGCTGTAAAATGGGCACTAAGTTTATTTTTGGTCATCTCATAAACTTTGAACATGGTCATTTACAGTTGTTTTAGAGAGAACCCTGCTCGAAGTTAATAAAAAAAATCATTTTTCCTTACTTGTAATTGAAGCCTTTACAGCATAACAAAGATAAATACTTGCTAGAATTGTCTACTTTTATTTCTCATGGAAAAAGAGGTGAAAAAATTTACTCAAAGGACAATTTCTCACACATTTATAGACAAAAAATACAAAAAAAGACCAGCAGGCAGCCTGTTATAATTACAGTATTAAAAGGGTTAAATGATTCCATTTCTGAGTAAAAGTATTTTGAACACTTAACAATGCCACAATAATATTGTTTACTGTGATCACTTTGATCAGAATAATCGCAATATGAAATTTTCATACGTAACTTCCCTAATAGATTCTTGCGTTTTCTCTGAGCTTTTGAAGGAGTCTCATTGCTGTCTTTTAATTTCTACCAAACGTCTGTGAAACACCCACATGATCAAACTATAACAGCAACAACAAAAACATAAAAAAATGTTAACTGCATTTATCCACAAAAAAAGAGAGCTAAAAATAGGTCTTTGATGAGGGCTTTCCACAAGCACCAGCTGACAGCCACACAATCAGCTACTCACTGTTATTGTTGACTTAACCCTAAAAGGCCCAATCAATATAAATACATTTTGAAGTCTGACATATTCATTCTAATTCGCACGATACTGTAAGTCGCTGGTGAAGTGTAACATTTTATACATTTTTATCCATCTTTAATAATGTCGACAAAGCATTTGATGAAAATGTTTTCAGCCTTTTTTTTTTTTTACATCAACTGGAATTAATTAAATAACTTTTATGCTGATATTTCAACCAGTGAAAGGGCACAGCCTTAACACAAGCCAATAGTTACATTCTGTCCAACCATGGTTAATCCCACAGACCTTCTGGTTTTAATTGTGAAGACAACTGGATTCCTGACTGGCTACTCTTTCCCATCATACGACTACTGTATCTGTCTAAGAAAACCTCTGTTTGATAGTAAAAACTCAGATGACATACGTTTACTTTCGTCAAACAGACATGAAAAGAGTGAAATATTAAGGGAATGGCTGAAAGGCATTCAGTATCTACAATATATGCTCTTAATTCTCAGTTAAAGAGCATTTTCTTCATTGCTGACAGCCAAATGAGGGGATGTCGATAGCAAAGTCTAATACTGCACTTGATCAGTAATCAGGTCACAGGTTCGAGACCAGCTCTGGGAGTCACATGGCGATGTGTCCTTGGGCAAGACACCTAACCCCGAGTTGCTCCCACTGCTACGTATACAGTATGAAAGAGTGTGATACTGATGAATAGCTAACACAGTAACTAGCCTTCAGTGAGTGAATGGGTATGAATGGGGAGGTGTGACCTGTGGTCTAAAGCTGCTTTGACCAGTCAAAGACTAGAAAAACATTTTATAAGCTCAAGTCCATTTATCATTTACCAAATGATGCCAATATGGATGCTACTTTGGACCCCCCAGACTCCAGAGTTCACCTTATAACGACCAACATCAACAACATTTTACATCAATGATCATCTTTTCTATTAAACTTAATTTATCAGCAGGTCAACTACGACTACTAAAATAACTACTAACAGTCAACTTCATGCTATAACCATTATATCTAATGGTAAAACAATCTATTTATGTTTGTTACTGCTAATACTGCAATAATTACTTTTACAACAGCATAGAGATAGGCATAAAAAGCAAAATTCATGAACTGGGTAGCCATGAATTACTTGCTATCATGTATATTTTTGTTAATTGGAGTCCCTTTGCCTGCCCTCCTCTCTTTCTTTATCCCCTTCTATCCTCTAGCTGCTCAGCAGAGCTCCAGTGGTTAGTTGTCAAACACAAGTCTGGTTCTGCTCAAGATTTCCAGCCTCCCAAACAGGTTTTTTCTTGCCACTGTAACTTTTTCTAAATGTTACAAAAGTGCTGTTCTCATGGTAGATTAATGCTGGGTCTGTAAAATACAGAAATAAAACAGTCACTGATTAAATAACATACATGATAAATTTAATGAAGAGTATTACTCTTTGGTGAACTGCTTAATGTAATATTCAATACGAATTAAGACTAACTGACAGACTGATAAATACTAATAACTGTTTCATACCAAAACAGAAGTCCCAGACACCCAGTATTGGGTAATATATGTATATGTATATGTAAACACACAAATTGTAATCAAACTATTGTACTGTCTAAATTGCAAAGGTATGCTGGAAAAGTGGGTAACACCAGTGAGGAGCAAGGGAGTGCTTTTGCTCCTCGAGTTTCCTCAAAATGTTGCCACCGAAAAGTATTTACTCAATTCTGCACTCTCTTTCTCTCAAGGTTAGAAACAGATTAGATCAATTAGATTATATTGAACTTGTTAATCCCTTTTGGGAAATTCCCTAAGGGAGAAATTCCAATAGCATTTGAAAAGTACATAGAAAGATAAAGACACACAACACAGTACACACATTATACCTCCACTTACTTTAGTAATTATCATACTACTCGCCTGAGTACTTATTTCCACCCTTTTCTCTCTTTTTTTTATTTTTTTTTGGGGGCTAAGGGCTTCATTTTCTTCTTCTTTTTTTCTTTACATCTATTTTTCCATTTTTTTTCCCTTATACAGGTACTTATATGTCGAGCTGCCTCCACATAATTTTTCCCAGTGGAATGGAACGTAACCAAATGTAATCAGCCCGAACTTCTTCCATATCTTCTCCTTCGATATCTGCTATCTTCTTTTTATTTATTCATTTACTCAATCTTATTTTATTTATTTCCCATTCTCTATTTAAACTGCAATAAAATGTATTGCCAAAAAAATAAAGAAAGATATAAACAAAATGTAAACAAATACAAAATAAATACAAATAAATATATTTCTACAGGCTGGCTACTGCTCCTTCCCATCTTCTATCTTCCTGTTACTCCCCCTCCCCCAGTGAGGAGCTGTACAGTTTGATGATGAAAAAGTTCCTGAGTCTTTTGGTCCTGCACTTACAAATACAGCTGAGGATTTTAATGACACCAACTAATAGAGCTTTTAGCATTTGAAACAAGTTGTAAAATCCTCCAATTTTGGGTGTGAAGGAGTTTTATTTTATATTTCCATCGCATCAAATGTGTTAATGTATTTTTCTTGAATCATATCACAATTTACAATACAGATACATAATGTCTTACATTTATAAAAAATAAAATAAGACTACTGTTATGTGAAGTATACAAAGCACTGCTTTATGGTTCATATTTACCAGCCCTATAATTTTTAGTAAGTTATATTTTAGGAGGCAAGCGATACAGTTCTTCACAGTGTTAGGTTGATCTTGATTAGGCGATCAGTGTCAGTGTGAAATCTATTTTACTAATCAGACAATGCAACAGTAACATCCGCCTAATAAGCCTGTAAATTCATCAAAAGTCTGCAGCAGAACAGCAGCACATGCAGCATCCAGTGTGGACTTTTTTTTTTTTTTTTTTTGTTCTGAGTGACCTCCAATACCAGGAATCAATGAAAGATTCATTTTGGGGAGGGGGGTCTCGAGGTGACCTTTGTGAAAATGTTCCACCATTTTGGCAGAATCCGTATAAGTGCAGACCATTTCATGTAGACAGTAAGTGTGTGAAATGAGTGCTCCTGTCGTTCCAGCCGGGCTCCCTTTGACAGCATGATGATAGAAGCGTCACATCCTTGGGAGAGTAAATGCAAACTGACAAGAGATGAGCCTTTGGTTGCTGAATATAATACGGAATTGTGCTCTGAGTGTCTTATTATCTTGTCTGTTGATGTTTGAAAGGGGGAGATTTGCTTGAGAAGAGAAGACAGAAACTGTACGCATCCAACACCATCTCGTCCTTTGAAAAAAAATTGCTTGCCCTGCTAACCACAGCTTTCCCACCTAATGTCCACTTCTACTTGGAATAAATACGAGGCGGCAGGATGTTTGTGGTGCCTCGTAGCCCCTGTTAGCTGAAGTGGAAGACTATTTGCACAGGCGAGCTTTTAGGAGGAGAACGACCCTTTCACCAGCGTGGTAAGCATGTGGTGGGTGAAGAAGGTGGACAATTTACTGTAGACAAACATGACCGCTACTGTCATTGTCTCCCACTGACTTCTGCTTTCTCGCGGAGCACACTCTTATCACTGTTCTACAGCACTAAAAGTAAACTCAACTCTTGAAGGAAGAAAAGTTGTGCTGACGGCAAATACACAGAAAATAGTGCAAATGTGGAACGTGCCACAACTTTTGCCGCAATTAAAACTTAAAACTGTTCAATATTGTTAGTATAAAACAAATTCACACTGCCAGAGAGTACGATTCAAGTGTCTATTTATGGAAAACAATATCATTAAGAGGGTTTAGTTAAATAAGCAACATTTTTTATAGTTTTTAACAAGCTCTAGCCTTTTTTAATGCAACTTTAACAAGCTAAATTCACAACGTTTCAGTCAGAATAGAGTTAGGCTCAAACTAACTATCCTGTCTTCGTGTGCAGTAAAACTACTTTAAAGTTCCAGAAAATCTCTTCCTGCGTTTAAGATCCATCTTCTCCTTTGACACGAGGCATACAGAGCAATGTGAATTCCAGGGGGAATAATAAGGTTTGTAGTCGATTGAGCTACACGAGTAATTGGAGCAAGATTATGATAAAATAACAACGTCAGGTTTCATCTTTTTGTCTCGGAAACTGAGAAATCTGAAGTTACTTTTGCCTCTTTTTGAACACAATATGAGTAAAAGACGATTCTCAAGGTTGTGCTTCAATGCAGTACAGTAAAACAAACTACGGAAGAACTGAATATCAAAAGTCCTTTTCTTAAAGTTAAATTCAGGGTTGGATTTTTGATAAGATTTATATGTTTTGATGATTGAGAGGTAAGGCTCACAAACTTGATACAATCACACGGCGCTGTGAGGGATCACAACAAACCAAAGTTCAAATAAGGCTCAAAATCAAACAAATTTAAGAAGATGTAACAGGATAAAAAACAATTTTGCTCATTTATATTTTTTAAAGGACAAACATACTCTGATATGCATTAGTCAAGAAGCAGAACAATCCATATTTGGAAAGCACCATGATGAAAGCTGTGTGGTTATTTTCCGACTTGAATTATTCTGATTCTAAAACACAAACGCCATTTCATTGGGAAGAGCATCAAGTCTTACATTGAGCTGGGTGATTAATCCAGTTTCACTTTCAGCTTGGCTTCCTTTAATTATCAAAATAAGATAACAAAGACGAAGGCTAACTAGGAAGCAGTTCTATGTTTCCTCATTCATCAGTTTTGTACTTTGTTAGTCATATTTATAATTTAACTAATTATGACCTATCTATAACCATTTATTGCTTATTTGATGAAGTGTTTTTACTGATAAGACTGTTGGACATAATAAATAAATGGGATGCAGATTTTTAATCTCTGATCAAAATAATCAAGAGGCTGATTTTTGCCTTGATCGAGCAGCATCACAGTGTCACCTGTGCTAGAATTTATCTGTTCTTCTCTTTCACCGGTCATTTTGTTTTTCTAACAAACATAGAACAGAACAAAAATCTGATTCTACAACAGCCGATTAATGTGATTTTCAAACACAACATAGAGTGAAAGAGATATTCTTTAGAAGGCTTTTTTAATTCAATAGAAATGTGCTCAATTTGGTTTTAAAAGTTATAAAAAGTACTGACAGACAGAGAGTTCTAGAAGCTATATTTCAAATTTACATTAATTTAATTAAAAACAGGTTAACAAGGTAGTTCTGAGATAATCCTTACAAATTCCTCTCAAGCGAAATGATAAAACAAAATTTCTTCAGATCTAAGAACCAGATTAAAGGCTTCTTACACAAAATCAAGTTCAAGACTTTCCAAAACTTTTCCATGAACTGAGAAAAAAAAGCATAGGTGTAATACACTATAAGTTATTCCTATTAAGACAGAGTGCTAAGTTGTAATTTATCAGCATGACATCAAGTTGTGTTACCCTCCAACGGGGGACACAGACATGAGAGTGAGCCTATGTGTGTACAAGTTTTAATGCATACCACGTCAGGCTGCTGTCCTGAACCAGCTGCAAAAAGATTTGATATGGATGGTTCAGCTTCACGTGCCCACTAAAACTCAAGACCTCTCAAAAGTAAAAATAAGATCACATTTTATGATCTAACATTAAAATTAGTTTAAGACCTTAAAAGGCAATTTAAAGATCTATAGGTATTAATGATTGTTTTATTTTATTTTGAAATTCTTGTTAGTGAAAGGCACTTACATTTCTTACAATTCTCTGCACAAAGCGTCTCTTGTAACTACTTTAACTTTTACTACCATTGCGTGCTATCACATCATGGTTTGTTGATTCCTTCCACGTGGATCCTAGATAATTAACTGCAAAAAGTCTCAACGTCTTGGTCCGTGGTGCCTCTCAAGTCTAAATTTGAAAGATTTAAGGAATGGGAGGATCAGGAAAAGCCCTCTGCTGAGGTAGGTCTGCTGGCTCTGCCTAAAACATTAAGTTTAGATATTGTAAACTCTGACGAGACATATGGCCGATACATCAGCAAAGGTTGAAGTCACACCTGTCAATCCTTATAATGTACTTTAAAGTTATGATCCACAAGTGAAGACTCTGCAGATTATCGTGCAGGTCTGATACAGATCTCAGGCTTTAACTTTGACCATCAGGAGCACAGACGTTACACTCACAGTTAATATGAGGATTATTATCACACAAACTGATATCTAACAGAGTATGAGCTGCTGCTTTCCATTAAGAAGTGCAGTGTTCTGTTGCGTAATGAGCAGGTTTAAACATTTATTTAACTCCTTGTCTGTAAATATCAGACAAAAAAGGATGAAAGAGGTACCGGGCTATGATTCCACCCCTCACTTCTGCACTTTAAGCTTGACATCAGCTACCAGAACGAGTAAAACTTAAAGTTAAGGCTGGACAATGTGGACCAAAATGTATATCTCAAATTATTTTTTTAGCTGAGAAGTGATATTCAATGTATTTCTCCATATTGTTTTCAGATAATGGTTAAAAAAAAATGCAGGTTAATGAAGCTTTATTTGGATTAAAGTTTAATGTTTGGGGCTGCAGCTCAACATTTTACTTTGTCATTATATTGAACTTTGTGGCACTTGTGTGAAATCTGGAAAAGACTCATCATGCTCAAGCTTTTCTTGCAAACTGTTTTGGCATTCTCAGAAAAAAAACACTATTCTATTGCTCATGAAGACCTTTTTTTCTTTCATTTTATCGTCCAACCTTCTCTTCAGCAGTGTTACTCTCGTCTTTTTTCACCACCATGTTGGAAATGCTGACAGGAGTGTTGTTTTAAAATAGCAGAAGATGAGGTGAGCTGTTGTGCCTTCTTAAATTTTGCTTTTGAAATGGCATGAAGGGATCACCATTTAAGGGCATCAATAGCTATATCAATATGAACAATACCGTCTGAATTTATAAATTGTTTGAAAACATACTGATAGTTTTCAATATTTCTCCCAACCCTACCTAAAGTTCCAAAAGTAAGAAAGTACAAGGTCATGTGCAAAGAAAAGGGAGATGGTTGAGTGTTTAAAACAGCAAAGCAGATCCTGAAGAAAAGAATCATGAGAGTAACGAGTTACATAAAATGCTGTTGGATTATTTTGCAGTGTAATATGGCATAAAATAAAACAAGAGCTTAAAGATTAAATCTGCAACTTTTTTAAAACTGTAGCAGAGACACACTGTGTGATCAATGCTACAGAGTGACTGCAAAATAAGTCTGAATATCTTTCGCAAATACACTGAATTTCATATTATAATAATATTTACTGCGCTATAGTAAAAGTACTTTTAAATCTCATTTTAAAATGTATTTTTAGTTGTTGGCTTTAAAATTTAGCATGAGAGTTTTGTGGTTTCTGTTTTTAGGGGGGGTTTATTCTCTTAATTTGGCTTTAAGTTTTACACAATGCTGTCTTATGTTTTTATGACATGTTTTTTTTTACATTATCATACTTTTTTGTTTTTCATTGATAGTTCTTAAACATATAAATTTACTCTATTTTTCCTTCTGATTTGTAGTCAATGTGCAGCTCTTGTAAGCTTGATTTTTTTTAATGTGCTGTATAAATAAACTTCAATGGATGAATGTTTCGATGAATGTTTCATATTGCCTTTTTTAAGCAACAGCACTGGTGAAGAGTCTAAGATAGTGACATACTCCCACTTAATGGGATCATTAATTTCATCATAATTCTGGAAATGTGTTAAAATGAAATTGAGGTAATTTTAGAAATGTAACCCCTGGTTTTCAACATCACCTTTTTTAATTTAAAATAAAAAGCAAACTCTATCAAGAGAAATCACATCCTTATTCTTTGATGTTTCTGTTCAGAAGTGTTTCAGGAAAAATCCACAAAGATCATCTCAGGACCACTCAACAGCGGAATTCCCTCTCAACCCTTAAACACCAAAGTTCACGGCTTCTTCAAGAAAATAGCGTCCTTATTTCTGACTTAGAGAAAGAAATGTGGACGGCGAGTTAACTTTCACTTTCTTTTCTGTCTGGGAGCATTTAAGGAAAAACACATACAGATGCTGAGTCTCTCTCACTCTCTAGTATTCTGTCTCCTCCAGAAAAAGGCAGGACTGTTCCACCACGACCCCTCGTCACTCCCTGCCGCTCGCTCTGTCTGGTCATGTGGGCAGCGGTGCCCAAATCAAGCCTGCCCCCGAGCACAGCCCATGGCGCCGCCACCGGGCGGAGGGCAACCATCCACTCCCAAAAGCTAGAGCGGAGCAGCTTTAACCATCTACATGCAGCACACAGAGAGCGGACATCCTCACAAATAGAGCTTATAAACGCTTTTGGTTCAAGAAATTATTAACGTGGATAAAAAGATTTAAGTTACTTGCATGTTTCACCAAATTTACAAAAGATCCATCGGATGAAATTAGCTGTAATTTACTCTAAATAAACTGTAAATAATTTATCAAGAAGACAAAAAGCCAAGCAAATGAGGACCAAGAGTGGATTCAGCAGAAGTCTGATCAGACATGAAGAAAGACTTGATGCTTATTAAACCCAATTGCAACACGTCTGACTCCAATCCAGCAGCACACAGTGTGTTTTATCCAGCTGAAGCCTCAGCTTATTAAGAAATAAGGTGCTCAAACACACTGAAACTCTCTCTTCTTGATTCTATTTGACAGAAATATTTGGCCAACCCTACACAAAATTCTTACTTTATTTCTTCCCCAAATGTTTGGCCAGCTCCGTACACTGTGGAGGCGCTGCACACTTCTCACTGTCACTCTCCAGCAGACACACACACCCACACACACACATACACAAACTGTTCCTCCATTCGTCACTAAAATCTGAAGAATAGGGAATATGCTTTGTCTAATGCTTTTAGTCAAAGTCAGCAGTTAAACAATTACATGCTTGAGTTTCTTAACCAATCATACAAACTTAAACAGGCAAACACACACATAGAAAAATTCACCAATTTAAGCCATGAAAACAACAGAACACTGTGAAAGCATGTGAGACATCACACCCTGGAAAACACAGAAAAACATCTAAAAGCCACCAAAGGAAGATTTTGTCAGGCTCATACGAATAAATTTATACTGAACAAAAGACTTAACATTGTAAAAATGTGGAACAGATGAGCTTTTTTTTCAAAATATTTTAACTTAATTGCAGAAAAATCACTAAAATTGCCTTCAAATGAGAGAGTAAGATTTTATACTTAGACTCTTTGAAATTAAAATAATTGTAGCTCTCTCTAAAGAGGCAGAAACTTGCTTGAAGTGGACACTTAAGACATTCAGTGTGTAAATAATTTGATTAAAATGATTGAAAAACCTAATCAGAGTAAAGAAAGAACTTCAGGGCTTCATTCACTGTTCATTAGAGTTTGTGATTAAAACGTTTTCCAAATCACGATTTTAAAACTCTGCGAATCTATTTAAAAAAGGTCCAGTGATTAAATAACCTACAACATAGAAGGTAAAAAAGTAAAAACAAAACTCTAGTAATAATGATAGTGAAAACTGGCCAGCTTGCAGAGCGAGATCTACGATTAACTGATGTTAATGAAAGCTGCAAAAGTAATGAGGCTTGCTGATGTAAAATAGATTTTTATACTTAGGATGAAAAAAAAACTATCCCACTATTTTGAATAGTACATAAATTACTAATCAAAAGAAAGGCTCCACAATTATCTATTTTTATTAGACTGGTGATACAGCAGGTCTTTCTCCAAGTGGAACATGAAGTTTAAAAGTTTCTAAATAAAAAAAAAATCTCCCTCCTCATTCACAAAGTGCTCTGATAGCCACATCCAAATTAAAACTCACTTTTTTAAAGATGCTTTAATGTGACTGTTGTGTGTGTTTGTATTGTCCTGTGGTTGTTTATTGGCTTGTGTGTTTGCTATGTACCATGTTTGTTTGTGCCTACTTTGCTGGTTAAATCTTCTTCTCAAATGTACTGCTATTCTTATAACTATTCTTATAACTTTTATTTTGTCAAATTCAGGTACAGATTATGCCATTAGTCATCTAATGAGTTAGAGTTTATCTCTGATTAACTAAACTTGATAAAAGAACAATATATGCAGCATTTTCCATCAGAATCATGGGAAATTAGATTATAAACAGCACAAAGGCTGCAAGGTAGGAATCAAAATGTCTTAACATAATTCAAACAAATAAGAAGTGTTCAAGTAGTTTAAAATTTCCCACATAAGAAACGCACCTATTACAGTGGAATCACAAATGAAACTCAATGAAGATGAAAAAAGTAGAGGCTAAAACTCAAGATTATTATACTTTTCCTTGAAAGAAACTTTAAAAAAATTAGCGAGATGCTTAATGATAAAATATGCAACACATTAAAGCATAACAATTTTCTGTAATTCTTTTTTAGTTTGTACACAGGAAAGAAATCACATCCTTCCCAAAGTTTGTAGACTTTTAAAAAAACAGACTAACCCAAGAAATTAACTATTTTAAGACTATATGTGGTCTTAAAGTCTGATCCTGCATTTAATGTCTAACCACAAATGTTATATATAATTAGTTTCTCTTTATTGATATGTGAGCTTTAAAAGATCTCAACGTCAACTTGCTCCCTGCACTTCAACTTAGTTTGCAGCCCTCGCAGCTGACACCTGTCCCATCACTGAATCCCCTCCGCATCCGCCTCAGTCCCTCAGATAATCAGCCCCACTGGTCCAAAAAGGTGGCTTCAGCCGACTTACTGTACAGCTTGTTGGGGGTGCCGTCTCTGTCCGCGGCCTCGGAGGGCAGGAGCAGGGGCTCGTCGTTCAGATCGCTGTCTGGGCTGGCCGCTTTGTCGTCCGCCCGGAGTTCTGCCGCGCTCATGTCGCTGCGCAGGGAGAGCAGCGGCTTGCTCAGCTGCCCTGTAATCATCGGATCCTGCTGGGGAGGGAGCTGGGAGCCCAGGTGGGAGAACAGGGGAGGAGGGGAAAAAAGAAAAAAAGACCCCTTTGGTTTAGAAGTGTGCTTCGGCGTCTCACCCTCACCGGCTCCTTCTCTGTCTCTCTACTCGCTCTCTCTACACCCCAGCTTCTCCTTTCTATTGCTCTCTCATCACTCTCCCTCTCTCTCCTGCTCCCTCCCCTCTCCAGCTCTCCTTTTTATCTGAGCCTGGTGCTTCCCCGCTGATACTGCCGGCTGCTGCCTGGCGAAGAGCTGTTACGGATCGCGTGGCTTTACCATTATACCCTGCAGTCCTAAAGCGGTGATACATCCATCTCCAAGGGCTCATTACTACCTGACATGTGCCTCATCTTCAGCAAACACTAAGCTGACAGCAGTCTACAAAGAGCCCCGTGCGCTGATAAACACATGAAATAAATATCATTCCACATCTAAAGAGCCAACGGAAAATACACACCAGTGATTACACCAATTTGCACATATTTAGGGACACAAAATGAGATCAAGTGTGACATCTTAGCAGCTGAGTGTGAGGCGACGTGAAGTCGAGGCCTGATCTAAACGCGAGGTGAAGTCCCAAATTTTTCTCCCAATTATTTTCATTTTTTCCAGCACTTTAGGACAATATTGCACTCCATTTTTATGACACGATGTGAGTATTATTTCACTGAGCATGTGCAAACAGAATAATTTGAATAAAGTGAAGCATACAGAACTTAACATAAGTCAAGTCGAGTCAAACTTGACAGTCTGGCACATTTCATACACAGTGCAAGGAAATGTCACATGCAATCAATCTATCAATCCTTCTTTATGCCAAATAATTCAAATTAAATGTGTTCTCTGTGAATTTTAAAACAGGGCATATCTAATTGTATTAAAACGTTAATTGAAAATAAAAGCACAACATCATCAGCATATTAAAAGAAACAGCAGCATGAAAGTCAGAAGATGTGATACTTTTTGCAGATCAATATGTTGGCAGAACATTAGCATAATTAAAACCATAACTACTCAAACTATAAATAATCAAAAATGCAAAAAAAGGAAACCAGAGCGCTAAACGCAAATGACGATCCAGCACTAAAAACGTCAAAATGAAAAGTTCTAAAATTGCCGTCAAAAACCTGCGCTTACCTAAACAAAGCTCCAGATGGAAAGAGTAAAAAATAGATTTTCAGAAAGTCCAAATGCTGAAGACAGACTCTGAACAGCAGCTAAAACATGCCACCACCAGCTAGCACATGCTTTCTGCTGAACCAGGAGCAGCCCGCGCAACCTTTTGTGTATCTGAGTGGCCGCCGCAAGTTCAAGCCTGAGGTTGCTTCCTAACACAGGCACTGGAGATGTCACCTCCTCCTCCTCTTCCTCTTTCTCTCTCCCCTCCCTCCTTCTCTCCCTCTGTCTCTTCCCCCTTGTGTCTTTCGACTGGAGAGCTCCTCAGACAGTGTTCACCCCACCTCGGGCTCTGAGGCGCAGACACAGAGCAGCAGGACTGTGGCCCTCTTTCTTATTTATGAATTGAGTCCACCCTTAATACATCCGGGCAGAAGGACAGGTGGACGGAGCATATAGGGACAAAAAGCAACAAAAAAGAGGTGGAGATTGAGCTATCTCCCACCTAGATGGTTTATGTTAAATAAAATTGTGTAAAAATAGCAGATCTGATACTTGTAAAAGTGACATTTACACTCAGAAATGCCTACTGACAACAAGATGATCTACTGGAAAATTATGAAGAAGTTATTTCATTTGTTTAATTATACTTAAGGAGCTTTTATATCATTTGTGGCACTAAACCTATCTTAATAACTCTGATACTACAGCAATTTTAACAGAAGTTCCAGATATGAGTAAAGCTGTAGAAAAACTCCTTCACATTGTACAAACTGCACTAAAACATTAGGAAAAAAGGAGAAAAGCTGACAAAGACCAAGGTCAAATACTGGGGCTGATACTGAATTTTTGCCAATATTTACTACACTGTATTTCCAAATTCAATATCACTGCCACTAAAACTGATACAATCATTTTTTGTAAAAAGAATAAAGCCTCCACCTTGCTAAAAGTGTCCCAGATCTGTAATGGTGACAGTCTATTTATGTTAAAAACAGAGAAAACATTTTTTTCTTTTATTTCAACTGGACATTAGCAATGATGAGATCAATTATGATGCATTGAGACATTCTCCCAACATTACAACTGTAAATATTGGTGAAAATGATCATATCTGCTGATGCCAACAGTTAACTTTTACGGCATTATCTGCTGGTGTTTTGATAATATTGTGCATCCCATGCAAACTTCTAAACTTTAAGTGTGGTAAAAACTTTCGTTTCATTTCAAACTCATGCTTGTTTTCTTTACTGCACTAAAACACTAAAAATGTAACGAAAGTATATGTATATATTTATTTAATGTTTATTTGTATAGGGACAGTATGAAATCTCTAGTTGGGCAAATCCTGCTTGTTGTCTTATTTGCACTGAAACAGTGGCAACTTTACATTTTACTTCACACTGTCTTATTTGCAAAAACAAACAAACTGCAATTGAAAGAGTTCTGTTCTCACTTGGTTAAACATTATGCATGTAGCTCATTACATTTTTGTACTTCTTGATTCCACCTATTTTGAAGATATTGGGCTTAAAGGTCATATAAAACTCCTGAGTTTGCAGTTTTGATCATTAAAATAAAAAACCCTGCCAAATCTGGATGTCAGGAGCTTCTATTTTTGCCGTGGTATCAGAAAGTATCAGATACTGCCTCTGCAAGGATTACTTTAACTTAGGAGTGCCCATTCAGTACCAGTGGCATCACTCACAAAAACACATTACAAAAGTCTAAATTCATTGAAATAACAAAAAAAGAAAATACCCCTAACATTGATTGTTGCACAGTATTAACCATCTCAAGCTCATGGGAAGGTTTAAATTAAATATGACCAACTTAAGTAGGGATGTGTGCTGATAATAATTTACTGATAACAATGACATTATCAATTCTGCTTATTAATCCAAGTCTTGACGATCCACTTATCGATTCCTGTAGTTTCTGAGTGGGAAAAGTTGGCCCTCATGCGTCTTCAGAACAACAACAGGTCCTGATATTCAACATGAATGCTCCTGCAAGTTGCTGCTGTTTCAAAAATAAAGCTGAAATTTGACCACCCATTCCCCTTTATCTTCCATGAGAAAGGCCTGTGCTCGAAATATCGATACGGCAAAATATCGAATCGCACTCCTTTGGGATACGTGTATCGATACGGATTCTACAGAATCGATACGGCCTAAATATTTTGACAGTTGTTGTAAAAATACTTTGGGTAATGTTAACAGTGGCACAGTTCAAGGTAGAAGACAGAAGCTACGTAATGAAGCATATGTTCTAAATTTGAACTTAGGTCTACCATCTTTGAGGATCTAAATTTATGTCTCTCAAGTTGTAGAACCACTTAAAACTCCTCCTTGTTATTTTTCTTCTTATAAGAAAAAACTAAACTTGTCAAGAATTTTGCTTAAAGCATAGTCAATGTTCACAATTTACGTGTATCAGGATACGTATCGTATCATGAAGTTGCTGGAAATACCCAGCCCTGCCCTTGAGAACAGTTGAGATTTCTGAGAGATTGATTCCTGGAGGGAGCTGTTAAGCATTTTCCACTAAAACTTTAAATTTCCGTCTCTAAACTTGTTTGTGTATCTATACCTGTGAAATACAGAGAGAGAGAGAGAAGGGGGAAAGATGAAAGATTATGTGTAAATGTTTGTTTGAAGTTTTTATGTATTTCTTTTTAAAATAAGATGACGGAACATTGCATTCTTTTATATGTATCTTGTTTACTGTGATGCACGTACTTGCATGAAATGTGCTATATAAATAAAATTAAATTGATCAAATATCTTACAATTTGCTGGTATTGATAGATAGATAGATAGATAGATAGATAGATAGATAGATAGATAGATAGATAGATAGATAGATAGATAGATAGATAGATAGATAGATAGATAGATAGATAGATAGATTTTGTTTTCAATTGTTAATTGTTTTTGGTTTATGGGAACTGATAAACAATGGAGAAGCAATAGTGATATGTCAAGGAAGAAAAAAAAAGTGTCAAAATGAAACCCAAAACTGAAAAAATAAAACACAGTGTTATTTTTTGTTTTCTCTTTTTTAAGCAGTTTTTCATAATCTAGATTTTTTTTTTAATTTTATTTCCTTCTTATGTTTAATAGTACTGGTTGAATAGGCGATTTCAAAATAAAAGCCCAGGGTAAAAGATTGGGGTAGACTTAACAAAGAAACAGAAGGAAGGAAGGAAGGATGGATGGATGAATGGATAGAAAACAGTGTTATTCGGTCACTTCAATGTTAGTGAGTGGGTTTTTACAACATTTTAACTAATTAAAAAAGGACAAATAATCTTTTTAAATCAGGACAAAGCAATATTTCTTCCTTCAGTAACCATGAGTGAAGACACTTGGTTCAGCAGGAGCTCATTCACAAGGGTTTTACCTTTCTCATTTCTTCTTTACAGATACAGTACATTACATAGTCTGTTTTTTCATGTTTTATTGTTTTTAAATGCTGAAACACTTTTGGCTGGACCATAGAGTCATCTCAACCTAAAGTGCTGCAGTCGTTCAGGAGATTTTCCAGCCCTCAACTCAGGATCATGTGACCAGTGTACGGTCGTACTTTTGTGCTGAATGCTGATGATTGGTTGGTTGTTGTGTTGTCATGTCGTTGTTCTTGTTTTTTGGAGGGCAAACTCATACTCTACAGCCTTGGTCAGGACTCCCTGTAGGAACACTCCTGCTTTAAAACAGGTTGAATAAAATATAGAAAAAAATTAAGGTTGGCTTTTTGGTCCATGTTGTCCAACCCTACCCCCAAACCCCCCCTTTCCAACAGTGTGGTCAATGGGTTCCTGCCCACAGGGGCCTCTTTAATGCGCTCATCACGGGAGTCAGGCCTCTTTGATATGACACATGATAATCTATGAAAATGTTAATCAATAGAAATAGTTTAAGCTGTCGTTAAAAGTGCGAGCCGGCTGGTCAATACTCATATCCCTGGTAACAATGTCACTAGTCATCAGCGCTTCATTTGTGGAGCACTTAAACGCGGGACACTGCGCATCAATGCACCTCTCTGCCCGCCGAGGTAAACACATTTTCCCCTCTGTCTGAGCTTGGCCGCGCTCTGCATGCATTTGGGCCCACCCCCCCGCCCCGCAGCCCCTCTCCTTTGAGTTGCTTGATAGGTCCACTGGAGGGCAAAATTAATACCTAATTGAATCTTGCAGTCATCAAAATAATCAATAGTTTTTTATTATTTATTCTTCACAGTCTGTTGAGTGTTTGAAAGCTCAGAGGGACAGGCCGGAGCACAGGCAGCCCTGAAATTTCTACCGTTTCACAATGTAATTTTCGCTGGGGCATGAGAGTTTGCAAGACCTTATAAAAAATGAGAGCGGCGGTTTTTGTTACGAGGTGGCGGGAGGGGAGGGGGGGAGAAAAATAAAGGAAAAATGGGAATCTTTGCCCCAGCAGCTATGATGAAAAATAGAATAAACAAGCTACTGACACTTCAGAGAAGGGCAGGGGCCTTTTCTGTCCATCCCTCCATCTTTTTCCCTTTCCCCTTTTCTCCTTATTTCATCATATCAGGAGTGTGGCGGTACCTCTCTAATGCTGGCATTTCTCTTCCTGACAGACTCCAAACAAGTGCTGGGAATGAGATCAGAGCTCTAATCTTCCCCTGGCCTCTGAGGCTCCGGGATAAGGGGCCAACTCATCTCTCAGCATCTCACGCAGCTGTTAATTACTTCATTTCAAAACAGCAAGCCTCGCCGACTCGCGATCCTGCCACCAAATTGGGTGTGTTTATTAATTTAGGCTCGGGGAGTAATGCAATTACACATAATGGGATAACTATAATCTCATTGTGAGAATCCCTAATAAAAAGGGGATATTTTATACATTAACATAAGAAATTACATCAGTTATTCCAAGTAGGGGATGTGTAACGGATTAGCTTAGCTTTTTTAAAGTAACCCTAAGACCTCTGCTTGAAGGCATAATGTGAGTTTGATTGTGTGTGCGCATGTGTGTCTGGTGTGAGTGTGTGTGTGTAGACATAAGGGAGAAGATTTGTCTTGTTTCTTCTCTGCTCACTCAGTCTGGCCACAGCTCTGGAACAGGTTGGAGGAACAAGAAAAAGCACTCCGCACTCCCCCAACCCCACCGCCACCTCTGCCCCACGCTCACCAAACACCCCCAGTGGACGAAATAATCAGCGGTTTTGCAGGGAGTCATCGGATATCCATGCTAATAGCTGCTGGTCTTACCAGTGCTGTGTCAGTGCGAGGGAGATGGAGTTTCAGCTGCACACATTCATGCTAACAACCCAGGCTCCACTGGTTAAGAAACAGATAGAACATTTAATTAGCATTCATTACTTGTATTTTTTTATTCATAATTATCTCCTGCATGTGATTAAGCAAACGGCAGTGGCAGAAAACATCACAGTACAAGAAAACGTTCATTTAGTTGCATAAATACAAACCAAGTCCTTGCAAGATATAATTATGGCTTCAAGTCAATTCAAAGTTTTATTAACCCTTTAACTTCCAGCTCAACTGTTTGGCAGCGGTCATTAAATTCAGGAATATTAAATGTGTTAAATAAACATAACACGCCATCGCTTGTTTCCGTCAATGTTTTATGATACAGAAAAAAATTGTAAACAAACCAAAAGAACTGATATCTTTCTGCGGGATTTAAAGGTTTAAAAAGCTAAACACTATTATTGTAAGCACCATCATTATTATTTTAAGTATTTAACTTAACCATCAACTGATACGATGATAAATATCTACACATAAAGTCTGTTATTCATCAAAACATTTTTTGTCAAACTCAGTATCATTTATTTTAAGCTATTTTTGCATTTTTACAGACATTTCTGCCTTTTCTAATTGATTTTGTCCGAAATATTTGTACATTTTTATGTCACCACACAATCAACTGTTGGCTTCAATCAACCTTTCAATCATTCAGTAGTTGAGCAGAGATTTTGAGGGGAGATGAGCATAAGTAGGGGTGTAAATCAACAAATTTGTCACAATACGATTTTGATTTTTAATACCAGTGTTTCCCAACTAGGGGTCTGTGGATAAAAATAGGATTATTTTACTCAAATGTGACCTTTACCTACCTAAAGTGCAGAGGGTAACAGGACTTTTTTCTCTAATAAGACCTATTTTTTTTGGGGGGGGCAGTTTAGGAGAGAGACAGTGGATAGGCTTGTGAAAGGGGGTGAGAGAGTAGGGGACAAAGACTCTACAAACTGGTCACAGGCCAGATTCGAACCAAGACCGACATATGTATGCACATGGGACGTGCATGGCTGCCAACCACTCCACCAAACCAGCACCCCATAATTAGACCTCTTTCACAACTGTAATTTATCTATTTGAATTTATATAATAAATATGCAGGGGGTCAAGGTCCCTAAAAAGGTTGAGATCCACTGCTTTAGACAACAAAACCATATTTGCTGATACTACAAAGCCTGGCATGATACAATGTCACTAGGATTTAGTGTCCTGCGATCTATATTAGATATTCATATGTAATTACAGTTACATTTGTAACAGCAAAACAAGTGCTTAGAGTGTTTCATTGCTTAACAGAGCAATCATCTTTAAACATTTGAACAATAATTATAATTTTACATCTCAGATTTTATGATTGTTTGAATAAAGTTCATTTTTAATGGGATTTGGAAGACCATAACGTTTCCTTATTATTCCATGTATTTGTGTTAAAACTTGGTGACTTTAAAACACCAAACATTTGTTTATTAAGAATCAAACCCCTTTTCTATCCTATGATAGATTAGAAAAAATAGTTCCTTTTCTGCAACCTTTCAAACTATGATAGTTTTGTATTTCTGCCCTCTTTTTAAACATTCCTTTAGAATATATTTACACTAGAAAAGTTATTTTGCCTCACTAAACTATTTATCCTTTGTTTCTATAAGCATTAGTATAGTATAGTCTGTGACACATGTTTGATGCAGTTAATATTTGATTTATTTTCTGTTATTTCTGTTTTATAAAATGTTTTACAGTATCTTTTCCCATGCTGTCTCACCACCAGGTTCATAAAGGTGATATGTTAGTTGTCTTTCCTCCATGTTAAAGTTTAGAAAAGATGTATAAATACGCAAGACAATACCATTTTAAAAATTCAACATTAAGTTTAAAATATGTCACTAATAATGACTGTGTCCCTGAAAGCACTATGACAAAATGATCAAGGACTGGCCCATTAAAATAAAACTCTTAAAATTCACACAGTGTGCTCACAAAAGAATGAACTGGTATGTACTCGTGGCTGGCCTTGTCAGCTTACATGATTTAATGAGATAAAAAATTGATCAAATACACTTAGGAATTAATTTGTGGGTTGAAATCAATATAAGGTGGCTTTAACTTTAAACTGAGAATGTTCTTTTCATCTTTGGAAGGTTAAACTCATTATCATTAAAGGCAGGGTCCTGGTTAAAAGTAAATGTTTTGACATTTGCTTCTTTTTCTGCTGCAGACAGTTGAGTCATTTTAATGCAGTTGTCCCGATATGAGTATCAGCAATACCACATTTACTTCTAATTTTTCTGCAGTACATTATTTTTTTCTTAAGTTGTTTTTCTGTGGATCTTCTCAGGGTTTCTACACAGTTTTTAAAACCAAATTCAAGATTTTTTTTACCTGCAAAGCAAAAAAGCAATCATTACATTAGTCATAAAATATTTTTTTTTCTGTAATCTGCTAAAAGTTTGCTTAGAGAGAGTGTCCGTTTGTGAAAGTCTTACAAACCAGTTTTCAAAACTTAAATATAGTAGTAGGACACTCTCCCACAGAAGGTAATAGTCTTTAACCAAAAGAATATCTTTTAGCTTTAGTCGTAATTTAGACATCTACATTATTTTAATTTTAGTCTAGTTTTAGTTGATGAAATTTCACAATATTTTAGTTGAGGAAATCTACTGTGTAGTCGAACCCTGTTCAATTTCTGAAGTCATGTTTCATACCTGAATACAATTAAACGTCTAATAACCCTTTACTGAATGCAAGTTAAGTTCAAATGTATAAATTAACATATACGAAATGAACTGTGTGTGAAGTGCAGTCACCTTTATTTAGGCTACCTGGCAAAGCATCTCAGTTGCAATACTAGAACTGACAACAAACAGTGAACCTGCTCTACATGAATACATCAATTTATAAGGGAGAGCAGCTCTGATTGGATTGTAGAGCTTACCACCATGAAGCCAAGGCAGTAGGGATTGGATGTCCCTCTTACCTTATCCAGCCTTGCCACACAACCAACGTATCTGTGATTGGATTTTTCTTAACTTGTCCCTTCTTTCTACTTGACCAAATTAGGTCTGACTGGATTAAGTCTGTCAAACATTTTCGTCAAGTTTTTATCTGATGATGAAAACGTCAGTTAGTTGAGTTTAAGTTTTTGTCCATGTGCACTTGTTTTTATTAGTGACTGTCTAGTTTTCATCGGAGGAAAAACGGTTGTTGATGAAAATTATGATGAAAATAATTAGTCAACAAAATAAACACTGTTCTACCACATGGGAGAACTGGACAGACATAATAGTGACCAACTAAGAATGCAAAAATCTGAATGCTTGCAGCAGTGGTACCAAAATGGAGCCACTACTTTTAAAACTGCACAGCTAATGGGTTAGTTATTACTTAATTCTATCTGTACTTTAGATGCATTGATTTCTATATATAGCTGCAACTTATTTAACTTGAGAAATTCCATTTAAAGCCTTGAAATCTAACATAAATTAAGATTTTTAAGATGCTGATTTCAAAGGCTGAATAATAGGCATGAGTTGTTTGTGAAACGTAATTAGGGACATGTAAATATAAATCAACATGTATTGACTAACATGATAATTTAAAAAAAGAGGTTCAATGACTACTTTTCAAAAATATTAATGTCCTGTGCTTCTAGATTTTTGAAAGTTTCTAATTTGCCTTTGATAAAAACAAGTTTGGAAGCAACTGAGAAACTGTAAAAGCATCACTGCTGACACCATTTACCAGTTAATTCACTGAATCACTGCACCAGATTTATTGTCTGTTGATAATGAAAAATCCAGTGCAATGATTCAGTGAACTAACTGCAAAAGTTTAATTCAAGTGTGCAATAACTTCATGTAATTGTGCCAATTTAATTCAAATAATCCAGTGGTATTCTGCAAGAACTTTCTAGTTTTTCAGTGCAAATGGTTACTGATTTAGTTTTCTGCTCTTATTACTTTGATATGTTTACTCACTGGTTTATACCTTCTAATTT
Organism: Scarus forsteni; assembly: GCA_036419115.1. Lineage (NCBI taxonomy): Eukaryota > Metazoa > Chordata > Actinopteri > Labriformes > Labridae > Scarus > Scarus forsteni. The sequence goes on along the minus strand of JAZDUH010000007.1, from coordinate 9,841,588 downwards.
TTTAAGACTTTTTTTTTGTTTTTAAAGATTTACTTTATTCTAAGTACTTGTACCTTAAGTGTTGCTATCTGAGCCAGTTTGTAAAGAAATTTCGCTCATGTGTGAAAATGCTGAGTATATTTGAATGACAACAAATAGTGATTTTTTTGAGCAGCATTTAAAACATTTTAGGATAGATCTGATGGGAACTGCCTCTATCAAAGTGCTGTCTACAATTTTGTACCTCTCTCAGGTAAAAATAAGACTTTCAAGGCTTTTATTTCTTAAAATAAAAAACACACATTTTAGACCCTTTAAGGCTTTTTGAGGATCACGAGGAACCCTTTTTTAGAAACAAATATAAATGTTTAAAACACTTTCCTTTATCTCAGTGGTTGTTTTTTTATGTTACTTCTCTTTAGTTATTTAATTGCACCCCGGAGATGAATAAGGTGTTTTAGGTGAAATGAATGCAAACTTATCAAAGGTCCAATTCATCATTTAACTTTATTTTACTTGAGTAAAAGCCTCTAACATGCAGTACTCCTTTAAAAATGATTCAAATGTTTAACAAAAACCAATCTTCAAGTCATTAATTGGATCTGACAAACTTTTAACAAATAACACTATTTTTATGTTAATGTATCAAACAAGACCAGCTATTAGGAACTGCATATCACACATACTTAATTATGTTTTTTATATAGCATTCAAAGACCCTGATGTGTACTGTATGGTGTATGGTGATTTGTCTCCCCCTTAGGGTTATTAAGCAAACTGTTCCTATGTCACGGAGCATGGGTACATCTTTAAGATAAAAGTACATGTGTATGCACATGGCAAATTCTGCTTTAAAAAAATCACACTGTTAAGTATAAACTGTTCAACAGCCTCTAGTTTTATCTAAAAATGACTCTCAAACGCTCTCCTTTTCGTGTAGTTTTTTGGTATTGCAGGCCAGTGGTTTAAGCAGTCAACATTTGCGGTGATTCTTTTTTCCACACTCATTAATATGATCAGTAGTTCTCCGTCTCTACTCCACTACAGCTAAAATGCTCCCTGGTGGATGGTCGGCGGGTCAGTGAAGGCTGAGGGCTATCAAAGCAGTGTATTAAAAGGAGCTCTTTGAAGCTTGTAAACCACGGTGCCCAGCAGGTCCACAACACATAGACGCCTCTGATTGGTCAGGTGTGTATGTGTTTTTTGCCGGATCGATCCGCCGAGCTGACATTCTGGAGCATCAAAGCTTTCAGCGCACTAATCTGACTCCTCCTATGAGGGCAAGGGTTGTTTTTATTATTTTTCTTTTTTTTTCTTTTTTCTAAGAACTGCTTATACCTCAGAGGGGCTCCTACATGCTTATGATATGAGTGTGTGTTTTTGAGGGTTTGAAAGGGAATGGAAACATATTGAAATCTGGCAATGACACTGTATTTATCAACCAATAAATAATGCAAAACTATAGAGAGAGCAGCAGAGAATCACAGGCCCATCCACTGGGTATACCACTGGCAGCAGCAGAGTGACACCGCAGAGATTCACACACGGCTGCTTCTCAAAGTCAGTTTCCCCCTCGCGCTGTCTCGGGAGACCTGCGCCACGCACACACTCATGGAAGGTGTGAAAATCTGATTTCCCAAAAAGGATCGGTAATTCTCTGTGAGGGTGGAAGCCGCAATCAATAAATCATTGCTAAGTAGATTGTAAAGAAAAAAAAAAATTATTCCCCCTTGGTATCAGTGCATTAGGATTCTCCGGAGGATGGATGAGGCGAGATGGGGGTGTGAGACAATCTCAATAAAGAAGAGGCAAATCATACCTTTGGCATTCATCTGGACTCGGGCAAGCAGCTGTCAGCGGGGGGGAAAAACAGGCCGGGAAAGTTGATGGATATCGGAGGACTTCAACCGGGCGCACACCCTAGGAATGTTTGGAAATATACAAAAAAAAATTCATTCATTTGATTTAAATGTAGTCTGATGGCATGATTGAGTATCAGCTTGAGTCAGATGTGGGTCATTTTAACTGTAATCGTAGATGTGTTTTAAAGGTGCAGTGTGTAGAAATTGGCATTTTAGTGACATCTAGTGTTCAGATTTTAGAATGAACCCGTCCGTTTCTAAAACGTCACATCAAGAAGCGACAAGGGCCGGTGAAGCCCAAAAAGGATGGTGAACAAGGCATCATTTAGTTACAAGGTGAGGGTTTTTTCATTCATATTTGTATATATATATTGTATATTTATAGATTATAGGACAGTTAAGATGATGATTATAGGTTTTGTAAACATTAGTAGACTCATATTCAAAAATCACGTTTTGCTCTTTTTGTCCCCAAAACTCACCAGTGGACAACATGGCAGATCGTTATGTCAGCCTCCACCGACGGGAGACCCACAGATACATAGATTTAAAAAGCTTCCTCTAGCTTACCCCTTTCATGCATGATGTCCACTACAGTAGACAGATATTTGAAATAAATTCTATACCCTTTAGGTTCCAGTACAATGCCCAACTACTATGATGTGAACTCCCAAATATTTGTTTTAAGTTTCATAAAAATATTAACTTTGCACTTTTTTACCATATTGAGATACTGCATCATAAATCGAAAACAGCCGACAAAGTGCAAAGTTGGCGTTATAGCTGTATTAAGATTTTACATAATTTCGTATTTTTTATTTTACATTTTGGTGTAATTCACAAGTGAATAGTTTGATTAAAACACAATCATACACATACATCAGGCATTTTTAAATATTTTTATTTACTCCTAATAAATATTTTTCAAAGACATGGTTGCGAATCTAAATTTAGTTCCACTAAATTACTATTTATACCGCAGATGCACGGTGGAGTGGACAGATGCATAAGTCCCTCAAAAAATAAGACTGAAAATTAAACTTGATTTTTTTTTCTTGTTTGAAAGTTAAACAAACATTGGACAAAGTATTCCTGTGATTTAATAATTCGTGCATGAAAAGGTTAATAAAACGAAAACCTAAGTGTTAAGAGGATGATTGTACACCTACAAATAGAAACACTATATCCTATATAATGAAATTTCTGTTCGGCAAAATGTTGCCAACTTCTACACACTACACCTTTAAGTCAAAATGACGTCATTTATTATAGTGAGATTTACTTTCTGTTAGTGTTGGGTATTGATGGCAGTGCCACTGCTAAATTATGTCAGAGCCCAAATAGTTCTTGAACCAGCACTTTTGAGAAAAATAAAATAATTTGTCGGGCGGCACAGTGGTGCAGCAGGTACTGCACATGCCTCACAGCAAGAAGGTCGCTGGTTTGATCCCTGAGTCGGGCAGGGCCTTTCTATGTTCTTCCTGTGCATGTGTGGGTTCTCTCGGGCACTCCGGTTTCCTCCCACAGGCCAAAAACATCCTTATTAGGTAGACTGGTGACTCTAAATTGCTGTTAGGTATGAGCATGAGAGTAAATGGTGATCTGTCTCTCTCCATGTGGCCCTGTGATTGGCTGGAGACTGGTTCAGGGTGTACCCTCCCTCTCTCCCAGTGATAGCTGGGATAGGCTCCATCCCTGCGGTGACCCCAAAAGGGACCATCGGTACAGAAAATGAGTGAATGAGTGAAAAAATCTGAAAAGTTTAGCTTATCAAGACAAGATAGTGACGACTCTTTAAGATTAGATTAGACAGAGCTTCATGAATCACCAGGGAAAAACTTCCTCAGGGAAACCGACTACAAATTGACTATCTTTTTAGCTCAGGGATGGGAAACTTGTGGCCCGGGGACCACATGCAGCCCTCCTATTCCTTCAATGCATGCCTGTAAATACATCCTGACAAAATCTGCTATGACGACACTGATTATAGAAGTTTTCCAAGAATTTATTGATGTATTGGTAAATAGACAACTCTCTTTCGTACAATAGTTAGTACTGAAATTAAAAAAAAATCTATAAAATGTACTTTAACAAGAGAATGATTTTTAAGTACCATTAAAACGTAGCTGAAACTGTCTTAGATTCAGTGCTTAGCTCACAGTGCTTTTTGCATCCAAGTATAAATGTATATAAATTGATGAATATCTTCTTTTCACGTGTATTGTCATTTAATTAAATTATGATTGAGCTGAAAAGCCAATGGCTGTTTCAACACAAAGATAACGCAGAGAGGGTTCAGCATTTTTGATTCTTGCACTGAGCGAATGACACAGAAATAAAGCATTTTAATTTATGCTGTGATTAGGCTCAGTAGGTATTCGATGTGTTGGTACGAGTAACATGAGGATACCTGGTTTCAATACTACCAGTTTTAGATTATGAAAGTTCAAAAACAATTTAAGTGAAATTAAAGTCTTTAAATTTTGGTTATTTAATTTTACAAATTAAATAAAACTCTTAACACTCAAATACTGGAGTCCTGCATGGTCAGAGTGAAATGGCTACAGACATCAGGAGGGGCACAGCTGTGACATTTGGCGTCAATTCATTGTTACCATATGTTTACCTGGACGTCCTGCAAACTCTGCCATGCTTTGCGGCAGTACATGACAATGAGTTCGGGGCAGCGGTGGTGGCCTGATGGTTGTCTGAGCGCTCCATGGACAGTGGCTGCCCTTCAGGCAGGTGATCCGGGATCACATCAGACCTCTGGCTCCTTTCTGTCATACTGGTGCACGCTCTCTTTTCTCAGTTTCCAACTCCATCTGCTGCTCTGAGCACAAGCACAAAAAGCAGAAACAAAACTTTCTGAAACAAACAAAGAAACAAACAATGTGCTCTGTAGCTCTGAATTGCCCACTTGTTGCCCCAAAATGTTAAGAGGTTGAAAATTGGTTTCAGATCTTTGAAAATGTAAGAATTCAGAGATTTAAGACAAAATTCCATAAGATTTCCTAGATTAAAGTCAGAATTCAGAAATAAAAGTCAATATACCAAAAAATAAAACAGATTTGTGGAAATGAAGACTGATGTCCGAGTACAAATTAGAGCTAAAACGATTCCTCGAATATTCGCGAGTACTCGATTACAAAATATCCTCGAATTAAATTTTGTGCCTCGAAGCCTCGTTTAATGTATAATTATACATATAAATATATATCTGGACTACTATACAGTGCACGGTGTTTGACACGGACGGTCATTTCTGTGGCACAACGCGCCTGCTACCTCTGCTGCTGCGCTGCTTGTAAAATCATGAAGGAAGAGAAAAGAGAGGGACAGAAAGGAGAGAGTCCGCAGAAGAAATGGCAGAGAGTGTCCCAAGTGTGTGGTCACTACAAGAAGGGATGAAAAGAAAACACAGTGCAGTGTGTCTGATGTCAGACAGAGTTAGCCTAGCACGTAGCTTAGCACGATAGCACATCGTTAGGGCTGCAACTATTACTATTACAGCATTTTAAATATGCTCATCACAGACATGCGTCCTCTTTCCATGGTGGAGGACACAGGATTTAAGAACATGATCAAGGATTTCAATCCAAACTACACAATGCCCTCCAGAACACACTTCACAAATATAATTGCAGAATTATATTACTGCTTTGTAAATCAGTATTGTATTGGCTTTGTTTTAAGCCAGTACTGGTTTAAACTTTGAAAGTTGTTAAAATAAAAACACTTTTCTGAGGAATAAACAGCATTTGGTTGCTCATTTTGAAAGCCCTAACATGTTGCATTGTATACAATTGATTTATTTGTTTAAAAACAAAAAAAGATATTTTGTTAGAGTACTCAAAGAAATAATCGACAGAGTACTCATTCCAAAAATACTCGATAGTTGCAGACCTAGTAAAAATTTAAAAAATTCTGAGATTATGGATAAAAGTCTGAGTAAAAAGTCACAATACTGGGATTAAAATCAGGATTCTGAGATTAAAGATTTAAGTCTCAGAGTAAAGTCAGATTTTTGAGGGGGAAAAGTAAGAATTATGAGATTCAAGTCAGAACTCTGACAAGAAAAGCTAAATTCTAAAAGTCAGAATTCTGATTTTTTTTTTTTATCAGACTTCTGAGACAAGAGTCAGAATCATGATGAAAATTTTAAGAATTCCAAAAAGTCAGGACCCTGTTATGAGAAAAAAAATAGTATTCTGAGATTTAAGTCATTATTATGAAAAAAAAATGGTCAGAATTTAAAGATTTAAGCCAGATAAAATCCAGAAATCTAAGAAAATGTTCTCAGTTCTAAAAAGTCAAAGCCCTATGATTGAATGTAGAACTCTGAGGGAAAAGAATAAGAAATATGACTTTAATCCTCAAACTCTCTGAATCAAGACGTTTCTTTTACTTCATTTTAAAAAGTAAATAATAAAAAATAATTATTAATGCATATTTGTAATTTCAGAAAACAAATGTAACACCTTTTATTGGTATCGAATGAATATTCTTAATCCACCTTAAACGCAAACAACCACTGTAGATTTATTTACTTTGGAAGTTTGGGTACTAATGTTCTTATAATACTTTATAGAGCTTGCCATATTTTCAAACAGCTAAAGTTTTCCTTAAATCTTTCCTGTACTCCCACACTTTAAGAATTCACACATTAGCATTAGGAAAGGAAGGCTAACGGTTACATTCATGCTAGCTGATTAGTCACAAACTTGCTAATTACTCGCCTTAAACAAGAAAAGAACGAAAATGTGCGAAACATTTCTTGGTAAAAACCGAGCAGAAGCATTCTTGAAAGACAGCAAACGACCAACTTCTCCCAAAATATAAGGCAACTTCAGTTTATTTCATTGGTTTATTCTCACCTGTCTCACGAAGACCAACCGCCTCAACCAACGGTTCGCGTCTCCCCTGCGTCAACGGACTCCAATACCCATGATGCCACTCGGCTTTGCTTCAGTCACATGATTTTATGTATGACAGCGCGAGCTTCGACAACAGACATTTTTTTGATGTAAGGTGGATGTTTTTGAGCTAAACGACCCCCTGTAATAGTATTCCGGACATTAAATAAACTTCTCGTAGTGATGAATTGAGATACTGCAGCTGCTTTTCGTGGATAGAGCGGACAACGATGGCGGAAGCAGAGGAGCAGGTAAGCAGCATGCTAACGTTAGCTGGCAAATGTTGATGTTTTGTGCATCTACGTAGCAAAACAAAAATGAAATGAGGAATATGAACGATGTCAGCTGTCTCTGGATCTTATATGCTGTTTCAAAATGCATTTTTGTCACATAAAGAGAATGCACTGGCGATGTTATGGGAGCTAATGGTTCATTTAATATGGATGTTGCCTTTCCCATTAAAATACAAATATCATAAAGTACCTGTAGTTTCCAGTTTAATAATGATACACCGAAGGCATTGAGACTCCTGTATGTTTGTTGCTTTGCTTTGCTTTAAAACAGTAAATAGCAGATTGTTTAAGTCAACATATTATGTGTCTTTATCAGGGCAGAAAACCAAGTGAGGAATTCACAGATGAGTCTGAGGTAAGAAACACTTCAATTCCTCTAGGCGGTGCCCTCTCAGAAAAATGCTTAGAGTAGGAAAAACTTTCTCCAAAAATGTCTTGTTGTTGCACCAGCACATCAGTTAAAAATTCATTTAAAGCTACATATTGCCAATGACAGGGGTGTGCATAGATCTGTCAAGCATGGTTGATTTTTGAGCTCAAGTAAAGTAAGTATCCTGCCAGCTGAAAGGACTGTAAAACATAGCCAGCCTTTACCAGCCCAGTCTGATCCCTGAAGGATCTTTGTCAGGTTGTGAGAGGTGTCAAACACTCATGAATTACAGATAGCTCTCCTTATCCATCAATATTATGACTGAGCTTGGGCATGTTAGAGTACACTCGTGCTTCTGAGAATCACAAGTAGGTTAAATAAAATATATCTTTTCACATAAGCTTTGCAGGACGGGGAGATCGTCTGTAAAGGAAACAGAGAATGAAATATTAGGGAGAGGAACAGCAGATTTTTGCAGCTCTCCGAAGAAAACAGTTAAAAGTGGGAAACAGGAAAAAGAGGAAAACTCAAGATTTAGTTAAGAGTCCAAAATCCATCTCTTTTATGCAACTTTGTCTATTACTTTGTCCAAATGAGAAATTACAAAATATTGGATGGATGCACCTTATGTTTGTTTTTGTAGGAAACAACAAGGTAGGTTTTTTGATATTTTGCCAGTATTGTATTAAAGTTTGAAACTTGATAATGGCCAAATGTGTTGAGGGCCTCCTCTGTGTGCTCTGCCCTCAATAGAAGTGAATTGTGCAAAAATATATCAGATTTTTAGAACCTGGAAGACAGTTGAACTTTGATTCTGTAGCTTTTTTTCTGCCCCGAGCTTGGTTTTGTTCTGATGTCTTAGCAAAGCTGAACAATCCACAAAGTTGAGGCAAGATGCTTTACTCTGTCTCTTCAGTTTGTGCAACAAACTCTCTGTGCTAAATGACAAATAAAAGCTACTGTAAGAGGCTTATTGCCCTTGTTCTGACTGTTTGGAAACAGAAACAAATCAAATTTAAAAACAGGTAGATGCATCTGGACCAGTATAGCTCATTGTCATCTAGGTATTGCTGTTCCTTAAAACCTGTAATTTTTACTATACTCCTAATTTGTGGGCTTAATCTTCCTTGAAAGTCCTTTTAAAACTCAAGTTTTGTGTTGGTTTTCAGACCCCTTAGTCAAAGCAGCAGTTATTATTCAGAGATACCGGATTGATCCACAACTGGTGGTTTTCCGATGATTTTCATTCCAAATTTGTAATTGACGGATTTAAATGAATGAAATGAAGCTCCAGTCTGATGACTTGTTTGTAATATCTTGGTGTCTGTTGCTGAGAGAGGCAGTATGTTTGTGTGTAGGTGTGAGTGCATGGTGAATATACTTGTATTGTCTGCTAATGTCCATTACTATAAGCACAACAGCAGCTCCGCAAATTAAATAAAACTGCTATGTATTGTCTTCAACTGTTGGCCATTTAAAAAAAGGACTCCACTGACACACCTGCTTCTACAGGTCAGTCGTTCTATTTAACCGTGGGAAATCCTCAGCTTTTGATTGATTTTACTCCAACTTACTACCAAATCTGTGCCTAAATGGGCTGGGTAAAAAGAAATTATCAGTATCTGCAGATATTTGAAAAATATGATACTTACAGCCTGCATTTTGACCACTCAAGTTGGCAATATAAACCTTATATATTGGCTATAATATTGTCAGAATACACAAATGTTCCGTCATGGTTTACCTCATCATCACGATATGTCTGCTTCTATAAATCAAAACTATCATATGCTAAAGAAGGAACATCTATTTCTTATAGGGATGCATGATACTAGAGCTGGGTGATATTACCTAATCTCAATATCACAATTAATTGAAGCTCTTACCTTGATAACGATTTATGAACAATTATTTTATGCTATGCTGCAACAAATAAGTGGTGATACCAATGGTCATCGACGCGGTCTTTATGCAGCATTACACTTAACTTTTTTCTGCTCGACGTTCACTGCACAGAATCCAAAATGTGCCCAAACATTGAGACAGTATTTTTCTTAGTTACAAGGTCCTCTGATAGATTGCTGCCTGTTTCCTCCATGTTGGTGGTGTGTCCTTCCCTCTTGGCAGAAGTGAATGCAGACTGTATGAAGGGGGCGCGGTCGCATGACTTACACAGGGAGGGAAAATAATTACCATGAGTAAAATTACTTCAATTAGAGGGTCTAAATGTCGATTTTGATTATTTTTTGTTCAAATGCCCAGCTCTACATGGTACTGGATTTTGCTGATGTCTGATATTCCCAAACTTATTCTCTTTTATACCGATATCGTTACTGATATCTTGTGTTGAGAGCACAAAGTCTCTACTCAACTCAAAATGACCTCTTTCTTTCATGGTTACAGTCCATCAGAAACAGGTGTAAAATGTGGAAAAGAACATTTTATTCAGTATAAAATTATACTTTAGTCTGTAAAAAAGCTATACATTTTGCCAGTATTACAGCCAAAGATATTTATGGCCAATTTTTATGGTCAAAATATTGTCTCTAAATAATTTACCTCCTATACAAATAATCAGTTTTTTAAGGCAAATGTCTTCCCATACTGATATTTGGTCTGATTTTGATGTGCATCCCTAGTTTCTGACATAAATACACTGTCACCATAAAAGGACCAGGTCAGTTTTAGTTAAGTGGAGGGTATATTGCTCTAGACTAAAGGCATCAGTAATGTTAACAGCAGAAATCAAGTCATGAACCCAATTTTCTACGAATAAATACTCTTAAAAAGTGCAATCTGCATAATACCTAACATAATCTAGTCAGTAACTTTGCATCAAAGTCTCCATCCAGCTCTTTGTGGCCTGATGAAAGTCTTGAAAATGTTTTACTTAATAGGTATTCTCTGATTTGTCCCAAGAAAGTTTAAAAAACCTCAGAAATATAGTTAATGGATGCAAGCCGGAAGTATTCACATTATATTCAACAGTAAATGTTCTGCACATGCATCTGGAATGTCTTTCATCTGCACAGCACGTTGTGTTTAGACAAAAAGAAAAGGAGGATTGTGTTTGATAGAGGACACCGGAGTAGACTAAGGTCTTATTTATCCTTTTTAATGGAACATGAATGTTAACAGACTAACTGAGTAGTCCACAAAACAAAAGATAACCAACAAGAGATGACAAAAGTTTGAGAATGAGTAGTTTCCCTGTGGGGATGAAGTTTGCTTTTGTTGTTTGATACGCCGTTAAACCCGTGACAAATGCCCTCGCATCAGAAATCTCACAAGCAGAATACACAGGAAATAGCCTGGATATGGCGTTGTTGAGTGGGAAAGGATTGTTTTTGAAAATAACATTTTTTCCACGCTATTGTCCCCCACCTCCAACCCAGCAGCACATAATGGCAGACAATGTTTTGAGTTGATGCACCCTCTGGGCAGCCACAGACTGTGCAGCATTGGTTATAAACTGAATTATGGGTAATATTCAGGCTGTGACTGGCCGCAAATGTTGCTCGGAGTGGAAGGTGAAACACTGAAAGAATACTATAACTTTGCTTTATGAAATGACGCTACTCATGTTTGTCACTTGGGATGAAAAAATAACTTTATGCTGCATTTCACGCACAGTAATGGGAATGTGTGTCTGTCTTTATCTCCCAGTACTCTCACGCCGGACATATGAAGCCCTGTTAATGTGGTCCAGTTTGGTTTAATGTCCTGCTCAGTGACACTGTCAGCGGCTCCCAAAATAAATTACACACTTATTGCTTTTTGCTTCACATGGTTGTAGAAATGTAGCTGAAAATACTAAACATTTGTTATCCTCTAATGTAAGATGTACTGTGTTTATTTATGTAAAAGTAGGGCAAAATGCCTCCATGTATTATAAAAAACAATTTTAAGTGCAGTTTTATAAATGTCTGCACAGAAGTGTGTATAATGAAAAAGAAGAAGACTAAACCTGTTACAATAGAGAGCTGGTCTCAACAGCTTTCACAAACCAGGGAGGCAATCGGAAGAATGTTGAAGGTCTCATATTGTGCAAAATAGACTTTTAAATGATTTTTTATCCAAAAGATATTTGTTGGTTGCCTTTCTACAAACTCCTCAGTATGTGAAAAATTCGTTCTCCCCACTTTTCCCTTGCTCCACATTAGAAAAAAGGTGCTTAGGAAGTCACTTTGAAACTTCATTTGGCCCACAGTCACCTCCAGTGAAGGAAGCATGTCTAGGCACACCTCTGTGTTCACAGTAGACATTAGAGCACAGTGCTGGAACGCTAAAGCCACATTCGTTTTTGAAAAGAGCATGGTCAAACAGCTCCTGAAGATTAACAACAGAGCAGTTAGTTCTTGGCAAGGCTGAAACAGCAGATTGCTTTCTTTCTGTTATTTTAAACACTCTCTGCCAAGCTCAATAAAAAAGAAAACCCTTATATTTTACTTCACAGATCTGCTTCCACTGTGTAAAGTGATGCAGTTATACAACCAGAATATCAGATTGATTGGGGGAGCTAATGAGGCTGCCATTCGCCATCTTGTTCCAGTAGGCTACAAAAAACGTAGAATTTTGTGGTCATTTGGCTCAACTTCAATTGTCAAATAATCACCTTAAACCATGCAGTCCATGCTCACCTAGAAAGCAGTATCTTTGTTTTGTGTTGTTTACTTGTTACGGATGATTATTCTCTTCCATAGGCTGCAAGCCCTGTTGCCCAAGTTTCCTGGAATTCATAACTCCAGCCTTCAAGTCCTAACTCTGTTTAGGTGCAACCCAACTGAATATTTTTAAGACATTTCAAAGACAACAGACTCATTGCACAGCCCTTCTCACCAATGCCACATTGTTGTATTTAGCATCAGGTCTCAACTGAATACAAGCTGTAAGATGAAAACACTGTTTTAACTTAACAAAGGATCACTTTATTGGTTTTGTGGATCATTCACTCAACTCTTAAAAGTAGGTGCATTTCTGTTTGTGGAGTCAAACTCTGGAACAGACTGGATGTCACTTTAAAAATATGCAGTAACATGCAAATATTTAAATTACACTGTAGAAAAGTACTACTAAACTCATACAGGTAATTTAGTTATTGGTGGCCTTGGACCAAAACACTGATTTCTATTAACATATGTAAGCAATTATAGTAAGTAACTTAAAATGTAGTTTAGAACAGATATACTATGGGGAATTTATAGTATTATGAGATGGATGATTATGAATACTGTTGACATTAAAAATGGTTTGATTACATAAACACTGTATATACAATACGTAGATTTGTATTATATGGATATATAATGTATATATTGATTTCTCTGAGGTGCTTACTAATATTGATGTTTTTGTTTGTTGTCATGGTGATTAATTGATTAAGAGGGTTACTAATACCCATGAATTTACATTGTTTCCATGAATAATGACAGTGGGTATTGAGTTATAATTTAGTATTGTATCTGATTTGTAAGGAAGAGGCAGGACTAGATAAGCTTTTTTGCTTCTTTTTGTTCCTTCTCAAACTGTTTGCTGTGCATGTGTTTGTACTCACATGCTGAATTTGTTGATGTACTGTAACAGTACAGTTTGGTTTACATATTACTTGTTGGATTTGGTTGTTGTTGTTTATTATTTCTTTATTTCCTTTTGTTTTCTTTTTTTTTTTAAGTTTGAGATAAATAAGTAAATAAAATAAAATATCACCTATTAAGGTTTAAAGGTTTTTAATTGTGGCCTTACTTGGTTGCAATACTAGAACACTTTAAGAGCAGTGTCATGTTAAAGCCAGCCTGCCTTGGATGTTTTGCTTAGATTCAGAAAGTGTTTTCAGGATGACTTGTCACACTATTCCTAAGTGTTTATTATTAAAGAGGACTTGAGATGCACGATAGGCTATTGGGTTTTTGCCAGTATCCAGCATCCTAATATTCCTGAACTCATTATTGTGATACTGAAAGCGAAATATTTGTAGAGAGCACAAAGCATCCATTTTACTTATATTTCGGCATAGGTATCGAAAACCAGTTCCAGTTGAGAATTGAAAATAATTCCCTCAAGGAATATATATCATTCATAATTTTGCTTATCAATTCCCTTACCAATTCCTGCCACCAACAGAGACCAAAAATTGTCAAAATTGTGGCCTAATTTATGTCTAAAAGATGCAATGGAAACATCAGCAGCTTGCAGTTTCTTATAATTTTGCAGCACGTAATTGGATATTATCATCAATGACATTTGTTTGATTTCGATTCCACTGAAAACCTACATGTATGTAGGTTTTCTCTCACGGAAAATCTGCAGAAATTGGAAAAGGAATCTTTGAAGAATCTGATTGATAAGCAGAATTGTTAATGTTATTATTATAAAAGCTTATCAATGTCCCAAAGTGGCCGTCTCTTTCTGTTAGAAACAGGTGATGAACAAGAAAGATTGAAAAATATTTTTGTTTGTTTTTAAGGGATTCTTTTAATTAGAGGTTAATCACTGTTTTCTTGAAGATTCAAAGTTTCAGTTCCTGGAACTGAAGAATCTTCTTGAATGAGAAGCGAAACGTCACAGTCCTGTTGCCTTGAGTTGAATCTTTAAGAGAACCATGACCTGGATGAATGAGAATCAACACAGACATAAATCAGTGTTGTACATTCATTAATTCTGCCATTCTTATAATCAGTTTTATGGAATAAGTAGGCCCAATAGATAGAAATCTACTGATATTGATATTGTGCATCCATAGTAAGGACCCTTTGTTGTTGTTGTATAATGTGCAGTTGAATTAATCAAACATTTGAAATCTTCTGTTTGAACCAGGAGGAGGACAGCGAGGAGGAGCCTAAACTCAAGTATGAGAGACTCTCCAACGGAGTGACAGAAATCCTCCAGAAGGATGCAGCCAGCTGTATGACAGTCCATGACAAGGTAGAGGTTATAATCCACCACACACAAGGGCATTTCAGTCTGAGGTCTGCTGCTCTCAAATACAGAATTCAAATTATTTATCTGCACATTTGAGAGATGCTATCCTCAAAGCTGGTTTTCATCCTCTTTCTTCAGCCTGTAAAAGCAGCCCATTCTTTTCTCACCTCCCCTCTGCTTCTCCTCTCAGGGAGGTGCATCAAAAAACACCAGGCGCCATTGTCATCTCCCCTTTTTATTCCCACTCTCACATATTCTTTGCTCCTTCCCTCCGTTTGTCCGGTGTTGATATTTTTAAGAGGGTCACTCTTTGTGAGACGGTTAATCGTTGTGGCACCGGCGGCACGCATGCACGCCTGAGCAGAGCAAAAAGTCACAGGCGGTTATGTCTCCTCAGCTGATGTTTTATTAACTGATATTGATTTTCATTTATTTATTTTTACTTTGTTGGTTTGGTTCCCCTTGTTTTTATTTTCCCCTTAAAATAGCAGTGCCACAGCGAGAGACATCGCTTTGCAGACATTTTAAATTTGATCTGACTGTCTTTCTGCATGGGATTTCTTCACTTGTGTACCTTCTACCTGTGTGACCGTCACACCAGCCCCCCTCTTCAACTCCCTCCCCTCTGCCATGGCAGACTCCCACAACCCTTAGCGCACGTTGCCTTATGTTGCCTCATATTTTAAGTGTTTGAATCAGAATTTCATTTGAACAATTCCATTCTGATAAATCCCTTTAAAAGTCGCTCCGCCTCACAAGGTTGAACCCTTTATTTATTTATTTTGGGTTATTTTATTTGGGGAGATTGCAGGGGGCTCTGTCTGACATGCTCAGCTGTGCCTGTAAATATAAGCATTTCATTATAGACTGCACTGAAGCATGGTGGGCTCGCCGCACATCCACATGCTGCTCTAGGAGGGAGGGGGATTAGGAGGAGGGCATGGAGCAAGGGGGCCGGGGTGGAAGAACACACACTTAATCTAATGCCAAAAGCTCCCAGTTTCTATAATTTTTTTGTCCCAGTGGACTTGCACACACACACACACACATAAATCCACACATGCACTCTTGTTGAAACACACAACACGAACCAGTTGCTGCTCAGTAGAAATAATAGCTCTGTGCCGGGCAGGGAGGTGATTGGGTTGCACTGGGAGCATGGGAAGAAGTCAGATGTACAGTGCATTTATTATGCTTAAGCATTTTAATTTGAGGCTGGAAAAAAATGCCATTTCACACTGTATGCTTTAATAAATAGGGGCTTTTCCACCCCCTGCAATTTCACAGCTTTGCCTCCAAGCCCACCCAATCCCCACTCTGCCCATGTCGCTCGCTCCAGCTCCAGGAACTATTTTTTTTATCCTCCTCCACAGCCTTCATCAGCACTGGAGTTTTTCCCCTAAATCTTGAATTTGTTTTTAATGTCTGCCGGTTTAATTTACATCACACTTTTCCTCTCTCAGTTCCTCGCCCTAGGTACACATTTTGGAAAAGTCTTCCTGCTGGATATCCAAGGAAATGTCACTCAGAAGTTTGAAATTGTGAGTACAATAAATCCACAATGATGATGAAGTCCCTCGGGCCTTCTGGTGCATGTCATTAACAGGTTAAGCCATGCTTGAAATCATGCTAATATTCATCATTACATGAGAGATTTATAGATGTGGGAAATAATGACAGTAACTTGGATGACTCCCAGTAATTCCTAATTTCTTCTTTTGTAACAGGTAAGACAGTTCATTTTTTAAAACCCAAGTTTGTGAACAAGTGCAGAAAATCATTAACATAATTGTGTTTAATGCTAATTAGCTGAATTTAGCATGCGAAAACATTTCACAAATACATTTAAAGGGCTAAAATGTGTTATTTAATAATAAAGCAGCATAAAGTCATTATATTCTAATGACATATATCAACATCATCAATACTTTTTTAAATAAACTTCACTCCAGGTTTGTTGTTCTCAGCTTTGAATTCACACTAACAGAGCAGTGCTTCCTTCAGCTTGTTTTCCTGAAATATGTGAACATATTTCATAACTTTTTCCGTGTGCCTGTTCATATATTAGCTCTGACACAAATTAGGGAAATGAAGACGTGAGTGGTGAAGTGTCGACCCAGTACGTACACCCAAACCTGACCTGGCCTGACGCAGCAGTGGGGACAACTTGAGGCTCAGTGTCTTGCCCAAGGACACAACAACATCTAACAGCCAGTTCAACCTTCCAGATAGGGTAGCTTAGCCTGTAAGGGCTTGGGCGGGGGGCCAGAGGGTGGTTGGTTCAAGTAACATTTGTAACACTTTTGGAAGTTGGTTTGGTAGTCCAGGATGAACAAGCTGACTTTCTGAGGCACTGCTGCCTGTTTTGGCAGTTGATAACACCGCTGAAAGGACTTGGCGTTCCTTGCCTCTGGAGCCTTGAGGCATAGAGGACCCTTGAATTCTATCACACTTATGAATGGAGCAGGGTGAATATTGCTGGTGGTGCAGACAAGTCCTCCTTATCCGTGTTGATGAAGCCTGCACACTGGAATTCAGGAAAAAGTTTGAAAAGCTCTGTTTTTAAAACTTAACAGATGCTGATAGGTGTTTTCATAGGCACAGATCATAACTATCTTATGACCCAGTCATACATTCCCGTTTTCATGGTGATTGTGCATGACTGTCCACGATTGGCAAGGCTGGTTTGATCGGCATGATACAGGAAGAAATCAAGGTCTCTCCCCTGGACACACACCACCGTCAGTAACGCTTCTACAGCACATCTGGGCCGTTCGTCCCACTTCAGTTCGGTCAATACAATGATGGGACGAGAATCTCATGAATTTCCATCCCACTGACACAATGTCACCCCTGTTCGAGGCCTGTTTAGGTCACTTAAGCCCCAACTGAGCCCCCTTACATGCCACGCTAATACTGTTCACCTTATGCTGCGTTCACACCGCAAGCGACCCAGCTACCAAAATCGCGTCGCCCACTGACATAGCGTCACATGTCCATACATACCTCATTTTGTTCACGTTGCCGTCGGCCGTCACGTCCGCTCAAGATTCACCGCAATCGTATCATATATCACATAATAGGATCTATAAGCGGACAATATTCCAGGTGTATCCTTTTCATTCACTTATCAACCACAAAACACTGCAGCTGATGCCCTGCAGCAGCATTGTCTGTGAGTTTCTGGCGGTTCTTCTAGGCGGAACTAATGTCCTCACTGACTAATGTTTCCCACATAAACTGTTCCTCTGTAGTCCGGATGAAAAACTGTCTGTCACGGGTACCGTCACACACGCACACACCGCTGATTGGCTGTTGCTGCACAGCCATGCACGACATCGTCTGAGAAGATCAACTTTTTTACTTTGACATTGCGCGACAAGCTATGTGGTAGTGTGACAAGCGGCTGTCGCATCGCGGGAGGGTTAGCCCCGCCCCATCGCAGCTGTACATTGACTTTGCATGGAGATTGATCGCCGAGGTAGTACAAGTAGCGTGCGGTGTGAATGCAGCATTAGGACGGCATTAGGCTTCCAACCCACTATACTGAGAGGGACGATTCTCCACAACAGTTTTGAACAGTTTAAAACAACCCAGACCCTTTCCTGTTCCCATCCACAATTACGCAACGCTGATCCAGATCAAGTAGCGCATGCACCACAACCAAAGCACGCTTCATAGTGCGACTAGGACTTTAGACTTTGGTTATAAAAGCATGACTAATCTTATGTTTGTCCATTAAATGTTGTGGCACCTATAAAATCTTGAAAAATAAAACCTTGTGGCTCTGTTTGTTAGTGAGCTTTAATGGCAGTTTATAACCTCTGCCTATAGTCCTCTTAGCAGCCTCTGATAAGTTGACTACAAATGTAAATTTTACCCACATAAGAGAAATTTCTGTCATATTTTTAATCTTACTCCCTATGGCATAGGCCCAATATGTCTGACTTTTGCTCTTGACAAGTATTAGCCTGCAGAGGAATGTCTGAGAATAAATTTTGTACTTGTAGATTTAGTCCCTCTCAACTTTTCCCTAGAATCTTCACTTTTTGGATAGGCAATAATCCTGAACAATTATTTAATTCACACTTCATAATAAGTGATCAAGTCTAATTTAGGCAACAGTAAAAAGTGATTTTACATCACACCTGTTCTCATGTTCCTCCCGTAGCTTCCCTGCTGAGCTTATTGATTCAAGAGCTGCTCTAAATAACTCTCTGCCAATTACCAGTCATTACCTGAGAGAAACAAAAAGGTGTTACAGTTAACTGAAGAGACGCAGCTGGGGTCTGATTGACACACTTGTGTGGTTGTTTCAGTTATGCAGCTTAAAAGTCAAGCTAAAGTTAAGGATTTTAATATCTATCCAAAAAAACTTTTCCCTTGGAGAAATTGCAGAGATGGAATAAGCAAATACATTTTCCTCAAAGAAAGACAAACTAAACCAGTTGAGTAACATATTGTTTTGTCTTTCAGTGATCATTGCATGTAAAGAGCACAATAGTTTAATCACACATTCATTAAGTGCCTCAATCCCAAGTTAGCAAAAAAAAAACCTTGTAACTCAAGTAAAATCGATTCTGATTCAAGATTCAGCATGTTGTGAAATTGTTTTCTGTATCATCTCAAACCAGTCTGGTTATTCTCCTCTGACCTCTGGCATCAACATTGCTTTTTTGTCCAGAGAGCTGCTGCTCACTAGATATTTTCTCCTTTTTTGACCATTCTATCTATACCGTAGAGATGGTTGTGCATGAAAATCCGGGTAGATCATCAGTTTCTGAAACACTCAGACCAGCCTGTCTGGCAGGATTAGTCCATCTTCAAAGTCACTTAATTCTTTAATTAAGTTCACTTTAATTCCACATCCTGATGCTTGGGTTGGACCTCAGCAGGTTGTCTGGCCATGTCTACATGCCTCTGCATCAAGGTGCCACCATGTACTTGGCTAATTAGTTCTATGTATGTCAACAAGCAGTTGCACTGCAGTACTTAAAGTGTCCAATGAGTGTACATGTATTTTTTTAAAGACAGACAAAAGTTTGTTCATACTCAAATAAACATGGGTAAAATGTGGTGTAGGCACTTGATAACAGCCAGCTGTTTTTTTCAGTAGCTAATTGAAAATGACAAAAAAAATAAACTACCCTACCATGAAAATGAATGAATCAATAGATTCTTCAATCAAGTAAATAAAATGAGATTATTTCAGGTTTAGGTTAAGGAATAGGGGTGGGAGAAAAATCGATTCACATAAGTATCAGGATTTTTTGTTTGACGGTTTTTAAATAGATTATTTTGTTCAAATATCAATTTTTTTCCAAATTTAAATACTACATTTTAGTCTGTTGAAATAAGTCCAGGCTTTTGAAGAGCGAGTATAAACAGCTGGTTAAAATATATTGCTAAATAAATCCTAAAAACAGACTCACACGTGAAGTGTATTTTTCCTGATATAGTCTGTATGCATCATCATTGTTCATCTTTTTCGCTGGTGTTAAAAAAGCTAACTAAAGATTGCAAAACTCTGCAATATCATAGAATCGCCATTTTAAATCGAATTGGCACCTCAAAAATCCTTAAAAAATCAAATAGGGAGAAAAGCATATCGTCCCAACCCTAGTAAGAAATATGATTCCAGTAATTCTGTTTGTGGCCCTCAGCATATTAGTGACACTTAATCTGAACACAGCATAAGAAACTGAGAGAAACATTTTATGTTGTGTTAATTAAATTCAACGGGCTAACAATTTGTGCAGGAATGAGTCCAAAGAATATAAGCAAGTTAGCATTTTAGCACCTCTGGTTCCCGAGCCAGAAAGTGTATTTGATTATACGATAAACTATCAGATAAACACCCGAAATAAGGTTTGTGATGACCACGTGCAAACAAGATCTAACATATAATTTTTCATCATAGACTGCATCTGTGTTTGTTTTAAAGTGTTTTGCTTCTAGCAGGATCTACATAAATGGCTGGAGACCCTAATGCAATAATTTCTGAGCGTTTTTAATAAACAGTAATTCATACACCTCAGCCAACCATGGGCACCAGCTTGCCTAGGTCATTGAAATTTTAAAACGAGATGTTACAGCATAGCATTATAAATTGGAAATGTTATTTTCAAGTCAAACCAGCATGTTGGAGTTCCATAATGGCTTGTTAATGACCTTTAACTCTTGTTGTTTACATTAAAGCTCTAAAAACTGTGAAAGTTAGGTACATTTATGAAAATGATCATGATGAACAGAATGTGTAAGTTTCATATTTTTATGTTTGCCACAGACCTTATAATCAGCAATCATCTAAGAGCACAGTGAATCCCATTGGCTTTTACATGAGACCACAAGTGCAGTGCTAACCTCCAGGTTGGCCCACCAAATATGTGATCTCTGCAAAACTCTGTACTGGTATAAATAAAAATTGTTTACCCTTTATGCAGTTTTGTAATGCAGTGAAACACTTTAAACGTGAAATATTTCCCATCTCTTGCATGGACGTAGGGCCACTCAGGGCTACCGTACTAATGGAAACTGTAAAAGCATCAGTGGTGAACTTGGACCATCATATTACTCTTTTCTCCTTTATTTCAGTGGTTAAAATGTCAGGCAGTAGCATTTTTCCAGCAGCAGAAATGTACATTTTTCAGCCTCTAAAAAAAGATGCCTCGATATTGTGTCTCCACAGAGTTCAGTGAAGATCAACCAGATCAGTCTGGATGAAAGTGGAGAGCATGTGGGCATCTGCTCCGAGGATGGGAAGGTGAGATCTCTCTGCTCATCACTGCCGGTTACTGATCCTTGAGTCTGCAGAGAAGAAAAAAAAATCAACAATCTAGGTTCTTCATCTTTCATAATTCATCCTCAGCTTCATATAAAACTCATCTTATCAAACTTTATGCTAATGCTGTGCGGCTCTGAAGTATTCGGTGGTGATTTAGAAGGCAGAGGGAGCTTTAATCTGAACTTTTATCACTGTATCTTCACTTAAACCCATATTTTTTCATGATGCAGGAGTTTATGAAAAGCTTTTAGCAATCTTGAAAAGCAGAGAGAGGATTGCTCTCAGATCCGATGAGCTGTCAGTCAGCCATCATCCGTCTATCAATACTCTCCCCATGTTCTCCACATCGCCGTTATCTTGTCTTTTCTCATCATTACCACCATCCTTCATGGGTTTTGCAGTCAAGATATGCTCCCTGATATCAACCCCTCCTTACTTCCAGCACTGGTGGCAAAAACAAGATCTTGTCGCGCAAAAAAAAAAGTGGTGCAGACAATTAAAATCAGTGCTGTAAAAATTGTTGCCCTCATCCAGTACAGTTAGCTCTTAATCCTTTGAAATCTAACTTAATCCTTAATCACTGATGCAGTTAAAGAAGAGATTTCCATCAGGGTTTTAGATGATTCTCCTACTTTTTAGGGCCTCTGATAAAGAAGAACTGGGTGTCATGTGCTCTAATAGTACATTAGGGTTTGTTGTAGCCAACTGAGGTCCAAGAATTCTGCGTTTAAACCCTGCAGGGTTGGAGGAATCAACCTGTCCACTAATTGGTGACCCAGCGGAGAAGCAGAGAGCCAATCAAAGTATTTTTTCTGACCACAATTCCCCCTGCTGGCCCCTGATAGTTGCAGAGGCAGCAATTAAAGGAGACATTTTGAGTTATTCACCTTTGCTTGCTGTTCTTCCATCTCATCTCTGTTTCAGGTTCAAGTGTTTGGACTCTATACAAGAGAGGGCTTCCATGAGAACTTTGACTGTCCCATCAAAGTAAGTTACACTTGGTCTTCCTCATCGTCCTGGTACATATAAGTGATTGTTTGTGTGAAAATGCAGCTGGCGTTACTTGTTTTAATTCCCCAAATGTTGAAACATGCTTAATAAACGATGGACAAACATACTGATGATATATAAACATGGACATAGTCTCATTGTTGTCACAAGCTGGTCTCCAAATTGAAATGTTGAAGCCAATCAGTGGTGGTATGCATATTGTCAAGTTCGTCCTGTTTGTTCACCCTTGAAAACGGCACAAAGGAGAAGGTAAGGAAGGCTCTGAGCCCCCTGACAAACAGCTACAACATGCTTTTCATCCGTCAGATCAGCCATGCCCTTGATTATGAATCACTGTCATCCGTTATATTTAAAAACGGATGAGAAAGAAGTGTGAACTGCTGAAAAGTCCGAAAAGTAGACCAAACTGATGTTATGACCAGACTTTGGAGGTCCAGTATTGTGCAAAAATCACCTTTTGAATGTTTTTTCATACAATAACATTTGTGTCTTACTTGCTTACTCCAGAAAATGTGTGCTCAAACAGTCCATTGAGAGAATTTCCCTGTATGACATCATTAGCGGAAATTTGGTTATATTGGATTAGATATTCCTTTATTAGTTCAACAGGGCAAACGTCCAAATTTACAGCTGCTGAATAATACAAAGAAGTATAAGAAATAAGCTTATAGATAGAAAAAAAATATGTAAGTGGTATTTACAGTGGTTATGTACATGTTTGATATTTTATAGATGGAAAATTGAGATGTTATAAATGTTAATACAGTGGTTATGTACATGTTGGATATTTCAGAGATGAAAAATCTGAGATGTAAATGTAAATATGGTGGTAACATACATTTTTGATATTTTAGAGATGGATTTTTTTAGATGTTATAAATATTAATACATTGGTAATGTACATGTTTGATATTTTAGAGATGGATAATTTGAGATGTTATAAATATAAATATGGTGATTAAGTACATTTTTTGATATTCATACAGGTGGAAAATTGCGATGTTATAAATAAAAATATGATGGTTATGTTCATGTTTGATATTTTAGAGATGGAAAATTTGAGATGTTATTCATATAAACACTCAATTTGGGTGGAGTGTCCTGTCATTAATGGCGCTCCTTGTGCAGCCAGTGTGTGTTGAAGGGTCATATGTCAGCTTTCCTAGACTGGAGTCAACCCCCGAGCCAGGCATTTGTTCAGCCTACAGTCAAGTGGTAGGGACATAGCTTTGCAGGGGCAGTAAACATTAGAGCACAGTATGCCATGGTCAGGCATAGTTTAAGAGGCAATCTAAACCACGGCCTGATACATGGATACTCTAACAGTATTCTTTTCTAATTTATGTGACATTATTGTAGCTGTTTGCTTCAGACAGGCTCGAGAATATGTCCTGCTGCTGTTAAATGTGAGATTTTAGTAGGGTGATAGAGTGGCTCCACTATTCAGCTCTCTTATGTGCACATCCTAACCCCTAATTATGTCTCCAGCTCAGAGCCTTTTCTGGGATATCTTGTCTTCACTTTTTTCAACAGAAGGAAAAAGAGAAAATTGCCATATTAACGTCGTCAATGGTTAAGCCAACTCACTAGAAGATTGGGCTTTTGTATTGTCTTGCAGGTGGTGGCTTTACACCCCCAGTTCACCAGATCAAACTACAAACAATTTGTCACGGGAGGCAACAAGGTATGTTTGAGTATTTCTTTTTCACTCTTGTCATTATGTTCATTCTTCCACATTTCCCGCCTCGATAATTCCCCCTGATTGTGTCCGATGATACCAGAACCTGCAAACCCTTTTTTCCACTTTGGCCTGGCTGAAGGTGACACTCGGGGCCCTTTGTCTGGTGTGAAAGGCTCTTACTTTTCTGTCTCTTTGCTGGAGTGCTCTCGGGAGAGCCGGCCATTTTCACAAAGTGCTGTTCGCTCGACAGTGTTTGAAAGGCAATGCTTCACGAGCGCAGCAAGCAGATGTCATTATCAGGAGGGAGCATCGTCTTAGGATCGCCAGGCGCACTCAGAGATTGTTTCCTGAAAGTTATCGCAGGTGTTTTGTCTCTACAGAAGGTGAAAGTATTTTAAATTTGTTTATTTGAGAGCGAAACCACCTTTTATTCTACCCACACACCAATTACACAAACATAAATCACTCAGAAGTGGCGTTATGGATGAAAACCCTCCATAAATAAAGTAAACTGACATTTATACAACTGGGGTGAGGAAAAACAACTTTTTTATGAAACCCCATTGTTAGTGTTACTTTGCCATTTTCTTTCAATTGCTGCTGATTCCTCTCAGTTCCAAGTCGTGAAGGCCTCCACAATGTGCCTGTGATGAAAATCAATAAGCCTCAACGGGAGCCACATCCTGTCAAAGGAAATTCAATTTTGTCTCCACAGTTCTTTTGTCATATCATCTCTTTGTAGA
This sequence comes from Scarus forsteni, assembly GCA_036419115.1. Classification (NCBI taxonomy): domain Eukaryota; kingdom Metazoa; phylum Chordata; class Actinopteri; order Labriformes; family Labridae; genus Scarus; species Scarus forsteni. The sequence continues at coordinate 9,817,031 of JAZDUH010000007.1, read as the reverse complement.
GCAAACTGTTTATTAACATAGCCCAACTGCTGAATTAAGGAGCCTATACAACCTTCTCCTGGCATCCTTGGTAATATTATGCTCTTTTTGTATCAGTTTATAAAGTAAGGACAGTAACAATGACGGGAATGTGAATGACAGGCTTTGTCCTCTATAGCACTCACAGTACAAGGGCTGAACATTAAACTGCAATTTATAAAATAGTTCCTGGGCCTCCCGGTGCCACACAGCGTTGTGGTTCAAGACACAAACTGAACCCAACTCTCTCACATCTACAATAGAAAACACGTCAGTAAACGGACTTAAATATAATGGAACTTTAATGTATATTTCCTTGTCAAAAAGCACTTTGTTTTATGTAATTCACATTAATATGACAAGTCTGGATAAACATCTGATTTTAACATCATACATCACTGTAAAAGAGCTATATCCTAGCAAGTGTGTTTGATTAAAATTTCCTTTTTTTAAGATGAATTAAAAGCTATGGTCACCTTACACTTCGAGATTAGTATTTTATTTAAGGCTGTCATAAGGAAATGACACCACTTGGATTACTCACAAATAAAATTAACAGCAAATATCACAGTCAAAAGTTAATTGATTCATGCATCCAAGATAGAAATTACATATAATTAAAACAAAAATAGTATGTCATTCTATTACAATGGCAGATTTCTTACCTAATTACAAGAAATTTACAAGTTTTTGGCTCTTTCAGAGTAGGGATGCACAATAGTGGGTTTTTGCCTGTATTTCCCAACTTACTATTGCTGATACTGATATTTTATGTCATTACCAAAAAGTCTCTTCTTAACTGAACTTCATTCATGGTTACAGCCCATTAGTGTTAGAAACAGATGGGAATCAAGAAAAACAAGATTTTCATTCTTAAAGAAATTACACTTTTGATTTGTTGAAGTGCACATTGATTATGAGGAAACATCACAGTATAATTGAACATTTTGCCAATATTCCAATATGCGTTGCCTGTATATGATATAATTATAGTCAGTTTTAACCATAAACATATGGCCCAGATTATTTATGTGGAAAATTAGTTGGAGATAAAGTATGCAGATTTCACTTCTTAATTATTGGAACAAGACTTAAAGATTCAAGAAACTTTGTTGCATTTGCGGATCATTTAATTCATTTCATTGCAAGCTATTCAAAGCTTATTTGTTGCTCATTAAAATATTTTTGATACAAAATAAAAGTTCAAGTTTGTATAAATGTACCTTGTTGATCAAAATACTCCAGATAAACATCCTATTTTAAAAAAACAGGTGGTTGTATTTATACAGTTGCATAGTGGCTAGTGAAAAAATGTCAGTTTACAGAGTTCCTCTGGTTATTCTGAAGCCACCATGCTTCATTGTCAGCTATTTCAGTTCATTATAAGACATGTAAGGCTTATGTTTGGCTTCTTTAGATGTTAAAAAGAAAAAATTATTTTGTTTGTAATGTGAATTTCTTGTTAAAATATTTGATTACAGAGGTGCTGATTTGGCAGATTTGTATATTATTTAAAGATAATATACTTTTATACTATAATAATACTTTTTTCTATATAGTATATAGTGTTCTATGCCAATGGTTAGTCGCATTCACCTGACAAATCTAGATAAACAGCATTTGCGCATAATGGCTCATCAGAAAATGTTAAAAAGACCAACAGTGCAAAGACCGGAGTTACTTGGTATTGTTGATACTTGACCTCAAATTTCAAGTAGCTGAAGCAAATTTGTTGCATTTGCAAGTGATTTAACATATTACAAGCAGTTTTGGCTTTTTTCCAGCACAGAGATGACAAGTAAAAAACAACTTTGTTGCCTGTAATTGTAGCTGATTAGATTTATAGTAAACAACATTTTCACATCAAGCATAGGTAGACATTATAGTTCAATGTATTACAAGCAAAATAAAAAATGTTACTCTAGCTGCCAGTGCCACAAGAACTATCGAACCAGCTTTCTTAAAATGAGACATGTCACTTCAAAAATACTGAGCAAGTAAATCAGCGGCAGCAGCTTACTTTTAGCTGACTACGAGCAATGTAAGAGTTACTTTCTGCTTGTTGTATCATTACAGTGAATTTTTCTGAAATGAGATGTAACATCTTTATCAATGAAGCTTAATAATAAATATATCCCTTTTCTTTTTCCAACTAACTTGCTTGAGCTGATCACACTGTATATTTTGCAATTTATATCCTTTATAAAATGTTAACTGAGACTTGTTTTTATTAATGCATCTGATTATAAGTATAAACGAGAAGTTTGATTAAGACAAAAGGTTGCCAAGATTTTTGAAGTGATGTGTGGAAATGTTGTGTTCGTCTGTGTCTTTACATTTAAAGAGCAGAAAAATAGAAAGATATAAGACATTTGTTTTTTCTACATTACATGCTTTGCCTTTTTCAGTTTTAGCATCTTCTTGCAAACTTTTAAAGTATGTTAAACTATAAGGATACTTGGTAAGCAGACTGCTCACTTAAATCACCTCAACAGTGTTTCATCACTGATCAGATGCCTAAATTATCTGTGGTCAGATTTATATACTTATTTAAGACTATTATCAGCTTTAACTTTATCAGTCCTGGTGTGAAAAAAAAGTTTCCTTTAGTTTCAGCTGGCTACTTTTACCCTGAAATTTAACTCAGCTTCTCCGTAGCTGCTCATATCTGATGTGATGTTCATCTACTGCCCTCTGCAGGCGAGGCTGCACAGCTGCACTCTGCTCAAAGTTGATAAAAGTGATGCTGTATTTAATGTGTGCTTGTTTTTTCTGTTTTAAAGCTGCTTCTGTATGAGAGGAACTGGTTGAACCGCTGGAAGATGACCGTTCTGCATGAAGGCGAGGGCTCAATCACAAACATCCAGTGGAGAGCGAACCTCATCGCCTGGGCCAACAATGTGGTGAGTGCTGAGACTCCATTCAAAATAATTCTAACTGATAACAATGTCTAAGGCTGCCTCTTTCTCTACTTTCCTTTTTATTCAGGGTGTGAAAATTTATGATATTAGCACAAAGCAGCGCATCACAAACGTACTGCGGGATAACGTGAGTCTGAGGCCTGATATGTACCCGTGCAGCCTGTGCTGGAAGGACAACACCACCCTGATCGTGGGCTGGGGTACATCCATCAAGGTTAGCTGATTGGCTCTTTATATTAATCACCTATCAAGTATGTTTCTGTTCTGGTTGTCATATGTTCTATCTGCATTTTTCTGCTCAGATTTGTGTTGTGAAGGAGCGAAATCCCACTGAGATGAGGGATCTGCCCAGCCGCTATGTGGAAATAGGTAAAAAACTTTTACATACTTGTGTTCTTCTGAGTTGTATTACAAATTACACTAAATATAAAGAACAGACAACTTAGAATTAACATCAAGTCTGAATAGAGCAAAACTGAAAATGAAACCCCACAAGGTAGTCACCATGTATAAACAGAACAAATCAAATACACAAGGGATGCATGATATTATTGATTTGATATTGTATCAACAGACAATTTCATTAAAACCACAAATGTGTATCAGCCAATATTGAAATTTTTGCCGATACAGTATTTACAGCCTATATGTCATACATATCCCAGTGTTTTTAATGTTCTTTTCTTATGTTTGTCTCTCTCTCTTTCTGAAACAGTGTCTGCGTTTGAGACTGAGTTTTTCATCAGCGGTCTGGCCCCACTGGCAGATCAGCTCGTCACCCTGTACTTTGTGAAGGAGAACTCTGATAATATGGTAATTAAATCTTTTTACTTTAAAAGTAAAGGTAAATTGTTCTATTTTATACATTATTTCTCCAAGTTTGGATACACAAAAACATGAGGAATAAACCTTTGTGGAAGCTTTTAAGTATTTACATTTAAGATGACATTTTAAGTCTGTATAATAATTTAGCTCACCACATTTTAGCAAAAACAGAATGTAAACATATTGACTTCTGAACCAAATCTTTGGATGTGCATAAAAAGTTTGATATAAACATATAAAACATATAAACAATGAAAAAACTAGATTATAACAAAATCAATTTTACTTGCAAAAACTTACTTTTATATATTTTTTTTCTCAGTGATTTTTTTAGAGCACTTTTGAACATTTTGCCCTCAGATTTATTAAAAAAAAAAAAAAAAAGAACAATAACGACACTCAAGAAAACCTTCACCTGTGTGGAATGCAAGCATGTAAGATCTACAGCTAAGACTTTTTGCACTAAAAACAAAGAATTTTGATTTGAGGACAAGTTTTTCACAAAATGATCTTGGATAATCACTCATGAAATTCACTTACATTGATGAAAAGGTGTTTGTGGTGGGAACATTCAGAATCTTACTTAGACGACTTGATTTAACCAAAAGGGCAATTAAATTTTGCTGTTAGCTGGTCAATACATACATTTTATCACACAACAGTCAGGAAAAACATAAGAAAGCACAGTGAGCAGTACACAGCCAGGGGTGCTCATGGCATGTTGCCGCCCTCCTGTGGCCGCTTCTGGTAATGAAGCACACATGGACTTAAAAAAGTGACTGCTTTGGGATGTACACTGTGCACCACAAAAGTTTAAAGAAGTGTTGGTTGTCCCAGAATTTGCTGAGTGGTGTTTTTCAATGCACAACTTAAAATATTGGTCTAAAATTGTTATCCTTCCTTTAATTTTAATAATGTTGATTACAGATGTTTTATAATGATCACATTTGAAAGAAAAAAAACAACTAAAAATTAGGAAGCCAGCGTTTAGATGATGCTTAGAGACAATTTTCAAAAGACATCAATTTAACATATTTAACAAAAACAATAATGAAAGACCAAATGGATTTTAAAATGAAATGCTGTTAACTCCTTAACTGATGTTATGTCATGACATTTTTAAGTTGAATGTTGTTTTTTGAGTCAGCTGTGTTATTTTATGGTAGTATTGTGAATGTACTGACCTTGGTTATTAGAGTTGAAATGTAAGTTTGTTAATTTGTTCTGATTTTGTTTCTTTAATTGTGTTGTTTTCTTTTGCCTGAATGTTTTTTTTGTTAAGCTTGCCTATTTTTAAAATCACTGTAGTACTTTTTTATGTAAGATATGCAACATAAATAATAGACATGATAATGAAATGTATAAGGGTGACATGATGGTGGTGAAGCATGTAGTGCAATTGCCTCACAGCAAGAACGTTGATGGTTCGATCCCCCTGTCGGATCAGGGTCTTTGTGTGAGGAGTTTGCATTTTCCCCTGGTGCATGCATGGGTTCTCTCTGGGCACTCTGGTTTCCTTCAGATGACCAAAAACATGCTCATTAGGGACGGGTGATAGGTGACTCTGAATAACCCTTAGTTGTGGATATGAGCATGAATGGTTACCCGTCTCTATGTACTGACATCTGGTTTATTTATTTACAGAATTTACGTTTTAAAAAGTTAATGTTTTTGTCAGATGAGGGAAAATCTCTTTGTACATGACTAAATGTTTGTCCACACAAAATAAATGAATAATTCTCTGTACAGGATGAAGAGTTTCGCGCACGGCCTCGCCTCGACATCATCCAGCCTCTGCCTGAAAGCTGCGAGGAGATCTCCTCTGATGCTCTGACGGTACGAAACTTCCAAGACAACGAGTGCAGAGACTACCGCCTGGGTGAGACTATGGAGAAAAGTCATACAACCTTTTTACTCGGCGCTGATTCTATTATGCACGGCCATCAAATGTCAGCAGAAAGAATCCTAAATGCATTTTCATTAACAGAGCATTCAGAGGGAGAGTCGCTCTTCTACATCATCAGCCCCAAAGACATCGTGGTGGCCAAAGAGCGAGACCAGGATGACCACATCGATTGGCTGCTTGAAAAGAAGAAATATGAGGTCAGTGGGTATAGATTTTATAAATGTTTCATGAGGTAACAGTCCACTCGTGCAAAGTTTAACTCTGTATGTTACTTTGTCAGGAGGCTCTGATGGCTGCTGATATCAGCTTCAAAAACATCAAGAGACATGACATGCAGAAGATAGGGATGGCTTACATCAACCACTTGGTGGAGAAGGGAGACTACGACAGTGCTGCCAGGTAGTGTTTTTAGTATGCTCACAATTATAGAGCAATAGAGGGGTTAACATGGAGTCAATTGTATGATTTATTTACAGCTACAAGCAAGTCCGCTGCTTGAAAAGTTTAAAAGCAGGCTCATATTTGTCTGTGTCATCAATTTCAGTGCTTTTCTTTAATGCAGGAAATGTCAAAAGGTTCTTGGCAAAAACATGGAACTCTGGGAAAATGAAGTTTACAGGTTCAAGACCATCGGACAGCTGAAGGTACATCCAAGGCTCTCGTAAAACATTTGCTGGACTGGAATAATTGTGGACGTGAGGGGTGACCAGATGTTGATTTAGCCGGTATGATAATATAATAATGATAATAATAATGCATTTTATTTAAAAGCGCCTTTCAAGACACTCAAGGACACTGAACAAGATTAAACAAAAACAACCACAGTAAAATCAACAATAAAAATAAAATCAACAATAATGATGGAATGTATGGAACTGACTTTAAGGCTGTGCCCTTTGTCCACGCAGAAATCCCAGAAACATCCCTGTCCCTACTTCAACAAACCAAAATCAGATACTTAATGGCAGCACTGATTTGTCTGTAGGATATGTCAACGTTTTTTTCCAGACCTGTTGCGGATTTATCCAGTAACAACATCATAATCTCGCTGCATGTTCAAGCTCATGTGTCAGTCAACCTCAGCAGGCAGCTGCATTCTGGCTAGCCCAGCTTATTGCAACAACAGCTCCATAACCATAGGCAGAATAATACCTGGGAAAGGATGCTGGTGTTATCCACAGAGCTTCAGAGAAGGTGTTTTGATAATTTAATAAATACATAATTAAGAAGCAGTATGTATGGAGAGGTGGCTACTGAGATAAATAGTTGGGGTGGATGTAGATTTCTCTTTTGTTACCCTATATCTCAGTAAAATATCAGAAACAGTCCCACAGAAGGATAAATACTTATTGAAGATACTTTTTGCAAGTTGTAGGAAAGCTATAACGCGGAAATGGTTGCAACTAGACCCTCCAACATTGGACCAGTGGCATAAAATCATCCAAGACATTTACTCTATGTAGACAATTATTGTATTTGTGTTTGTTGTTTTGTTTATGGACTTCGAGTCTGTCAATAAAGTATCTCTCTATCTAATTATTTTAGTATTAAGGGTCCAGTCTGAGAAATGTACTGAATGCTGGGAAAATAGATTGTGTATGAATGATATGACATTATAACATGATGTTTGTGTAAAAGAACACTTTGATTTTAACTGTAACACCCATGACGATCTCATATTATTTGGACTGTGAGGAGTTTCTAAGTAATTACAAAAAAAGTCTCACTTTTAGATATATGCCTGATCAAAACATACACTTTAAGATGAGTTTTATAGCATCAAAATAGGTTATCTATAAATGCTATTCCTTAGTTTCCTAGTCTGGTCGGACAGGACTGGACTGGCCTGGTTACTCAACTTCGAGAACAAGACAATTAAAACTAGAGCAAATTTATATTATTCGGACACGTCTTAGAGCACCGGGCCGTATATATATATAGCCGGCTACAAAACTAAGATAATAAGTTGCTTGTTGTCACACATCAAAAACTACCGCTACGTAACTAGAAAGAGATACATTACCTCATTGCTTTGCATCCTGTAAGTTGTTGAAAAAAGAAGTTGTAAAGCAATGCAGAGTTCTGAGCAAGGTCCGAACTGCATTCATTGGCATCACAACAAATACACACTTTGGATTGGGTCACGTCTTTTGGTGCGTTCCAGTTTAAGTCAGAAGTAGGAATTCCCGAGTTCCGAGTAGGAAACTGCAACTGGAACTTTCCCTGAAAGTTCCAGTTGCAGTTTCCTAATGGGAACTTGGTGAAGCCTCGCCACCCCAGAGTTGACAATTGAAGATGGATGCCCTATTTAGCTCCTGTAATAATCAATTTATTTACACTTCTGACTGGGGTGTGTCGCTCTAGATTAGCTGTATACATAGTATTGCTAGTCTTATATTAACAAAAATGCTGCTATAGTGATAATCACATTCTTCATGTGATATTTGTGAACAACAACGCAGGGCGTGCTAACAACAGCTAACAATAGCCTGGTAGATCGGCATGTTTTTTTCTGACTTCAACTGGAACGCCAATAAGTCGGAGATGATGTCACTCCCAGTTCCGAGGTTACTGGAACGCAGCATTACGACAGTCGCCGCGCTTGCTCATGGGTAGCAGAGTCTTTATGTCGCCGGTAATAGATTCTCCTCATAGCACCTTTAAAAAAAAAAGAAAAAAAATCCAGTATTTGTGGATTTGAGGGTTTGATTGTTTTTCTGATGTTCTGTGTGCTGTTAAAGAGAGAAAATTTGTATCACAGCCAAAGCTCATACATGTTGATTTGCGGTAAAATTAGAGTATCCCTGAAAATCTGGTCACCCTAGGACAAGATTACATTGAGTAGAAGCTTGGTGTTTTTGTCCAATATCAATCTCATAATGATATTGCTCCACCTCTCTTTACTTCCAGGCCATCAGTCAGTATTTGCCCAGAGGAGATCTACGCCTCAGACCGGCCATCTATGAAATGATCTTGCATGAGTTCCTCAAAACTGACTATGAGGTACTTTGACTTCCAAAAGTCATGACCCCGCGTGGATCTATTTGTCTGGTTGTTGTCTCATGGTTTGTCTTTCCCTGTTGTCCACAAGGGCTTTGCCACACTGATCAGAGAGTGGCCCGGAGAGCTGTACAACAACATGGCCATCGTTCAGGCGGTCAACGATCACTTAAAGAGAGACCCTACTAACAGAACCCTGCTCACCACGTTGGCTGAACTGTGAGTGAACTTCAGCTTTACATAACCAAACTACTACTAAAAAACTATTCTACTTGTTTATTATTACTGCTATACATTGAATATTGCTTATAAAATTGTTAAATACCAAACAAATGTGGCTTTATGTAGGTACACATATGACCAGCGGTACGACCGAGCTTTGGAGATCTACCTAAGGCTGCGACATAAAGACGTTTACCAGCTGATCCACAAACACAACCTGTTCTCCTCCATAGAAGACAAAATTGTTCTTCTCATGGACTTTGACAAAGAGGTGAAATCTTGATTGAATTTAATGTTAAGCTGTTTTTTATTTTCACATTTAAACTCACATGAAAGATTCTTACCCTTCCCTATCTTGGTGATTTACTCCATTTCCTCTTTTAGAAAGCTGTTGACATGCTTCTAGACAATGAAGACAAGATCTCTGTAAGTGTACTTGCTTTCTCTTGGGCTGTAATGAAGTGTCAGGTGTGAATCTGCAGCCTGCTGATTCTGTTCCTCTTCTCCCACCAACAGACGGACAGGGTGGTGGAGGAGCTGGCAGACAGGCCTGAGCTTCTGCATGTGGTGAGTTGACATACAGTACCTGTAAATGCAACCAAATTCACATATGAAACTGAATATAAAACTAATAACCTCTCCGTCTCCAAAGTATCTCCATAAACTGTTCAAGCGGGACCACCACAAAGGCCAGAAATACCACGAGAGACAAATTGGCCTGTATGCCGAGTACGACCGACCTAATCTGTTACCTTTCCTGAGAGACAGCACACACTGCCCCCTGGAAAAGGTGAAAAAAAATCCTTCACTGCCGCAAGTTTTAAGTAACAACAGAACACCAATTTTGCTGTCAACTCCTTTCCTCTCAGGCGCTGGAGGTTTGTCAGCAGAGGAACTTTGTAGAGGAGACCGTCTTCCTGCTCAGTAAGTTTTTGTCACGGGTCTGTCATTTAACATTATCACCTTGAAACGGCCAAAAACAGCAACACCTATACCGGCTGTGCTCCATGGAGCTTCTCCTAGGTGATTTTAAGAAGATAGGAACCCCCACTTCTCCCTGGTCCCTTTCCAAAATGCATCATCATAATAGAGAAGGACATGATGCATTTCTGTGAAGCATTAACATAAATTTTAATGCTTTTAGTTAAGAATATCTCAACAGAAATTTCTTTCATGCTTGTCTTTGCCAAATGACTTTTTTTGTAATTGGATGAGCCAGTGTGTTACTTTATTTTAATTAACACAGCAATCTAATTTAACAGTTTCCAGGCAGGCGGCCTAAGGGAGGCCGGGCCCAAGATTTAAACCGACTGATTAAAAGTAATTTTTAAAAATGCAGAATGACTGTCCAGATTGTAAAAAGACAAACGTTCTTGGTAAAATGTCAGTCTTCAGTGTAAGTCTGAGGAACTCTGATATGGTTACAAATCCTTCATTTAAGAGGGATATGTCAACATGTTTGAGTCTTGATCAGGACGTGATGTCTTGATATTAGGGCTGAATAATATTGGGAAAAGATCTAAAAGCGATTTTTCTAGCAGACATTGTAATTTCAATTTGATTCACAATTTTCTACAAATCAAGCTTCAGTCCAATGTTCACAACGAGTACAGTAACATTACAAACATGACAGAAAATTACATCATACCATCAAACTTTAAACAATGTTACTCTAAGGCGAGGATGAAAACTGAAGCTAAGAATTGCTTCCAAATGTAGTTATTAACAAGAAACATGCATGTACTGTCTTTAAAGTCCTTGACCAAAAATTCTTTTATCTCCCTAACCGTAGCCAAACTGAATGCAAAAATGAATCAGCTTGATTTATTTCATTTGTGCCACTGTTTTCAATTTTCATAGGAGACGGCTCTATTCCTGTCTGTTCATTGATGTTGCTCTTACTCAATTTGCTCCTGTGTTTGTTTTTGTGAATGACTTGGTGTATATGTATATTAATGAATGTTTTTCTAACTTGGCTGCAAAGCAAATTTCCCTAAGAGGACATGAAAGCTAAAGTTGAAATTTGCTAACAGTATGCATTTTATCTACATCAGGAAGTTGAGTGTTTTTGTGTGCCTCGGACTGTCCTTCAATTACAAACATAATGCAGAGTCAAGCATATCATTATATATATTATTTTTTTAAATATTATGGTAACACTTTCTATGAAGCCCACATTTATAATGCATTATAACGGCATCCATAATGCATTCATAATGCCTCATAACTACACTTATAAGCAAACATAATGCTTCATGATGCTTTATATCAACGGTCATAAAACATTATGATTTCAATTACATATAATAATCACATAATGTTTTATGACTGTTGATATAGTGCATCATAAAGCATTATGAGTGTAGTTATGAAGCATTATGAATGCCCTCATAATGCTTTGTTGATTGTCGGGGTTTCATACCTCATAAAGCATTATGGATGAAGTGTTCATGAGTATTCATGAGCATCCATGGAACAAGTCATTAAAATTCATTATAAATTACATTATAATGTTTTATGACCGTTGAAATAAAGCATCATGAAGCATTATGTTTGCTTATAAGTGTAGTTATGAGGCATTATGAATGCATTACAATACATTATGGATGCTGTTATAATGCATTATTATAAATGTAGGCTTCATAGAAAGTTTTACCGATATTATTATATATTATCAACTACATCCAGAGCACAGGTGGACGAGCGCATGAGCATGAGATGTAGCAGTGAGTTCATCTCAAGTTGTTCTTTTTTGTTTTATAACATCATTAACAGAGCTGCACAGAGCCTCTGTATAAGTCTGTGCAGTCAAGCAACACAGAAGGGTTTGCAAAGATCCGATCATCTTTCAAAATTAAACACCCCTCAGTCTCAGTTAATAAAAATAATTTTTGTTTCTCTATGGCCCAGTAGTAGTCAGCAGCCCAGTGGTTGGGAGCCTCTACTCTATGGTATTCAGTGACAAATGGGTCAAAGTTTGAGATTAACAAAGTTGTGCTTATGCTGATTTTGTCCTACCTCATTTTTCTTGTGCCTTGTCTTTGATTTAGTCATTTGGTGCAAAAAAAGGACAAATATCAAATCATAATCTACCCTCTGATGTCCAGTGAGGCTTCTGCGGAGTCTTCTGCTCTTTTCCACAGACACAGGAATCACCTGCTGCTACATGTACTTGTCCTTAGTCATTGTGTCTTTAGTGAACATGTCACGATCATGGATTTTCAGTAATTGCTGGTTGATCAACTTCTGACCTCAAGTCCTGTTATCCCATGCAACTTCACAACACCATCAAACTACACTATTCAATACATGTATCTCTTTTACAAATGCACATGCCTGCATACAAATCAGGTTTCTAGTCAGTGTCACCTCTAACCCGGTCTGTTCTTGCAGGCAGGATGGGTAACTGCAGGCGGGCGCTGCAGATGATCATGGAGGAGCTGGGGGACGTGGACAAGGCCATCGAGTTCGCCAAAGAGCAGGATGATGCAGAGCTGTGGGAGGACCTCATCTCTTACTCTATTGATAAACCACGTATGAGACACTCTTCTATTCACTCAGTTATTCTCATCCTCTTTGTGTTTTTTAGTTTGACTCCGTCCTTTCCTCTTATATAACACTCTTTTCCTTCGATGTCTCTGCCCTTCTCTCCTCAGCATTCATCACCGGCCTCCTTAACAACATCGGCACTCATGTGGATCCCATCCTGCTCATCCATCGCATTAAGGAGGGCATGGAGATCCCAAACCTCAGAGATTCATTAGTTAAAATCCTTCAGGACTACAACCTGCAGGTTAGACCTTCACATCAGCTTTGATTTATTTGTTGGAAGAGTTTAACTGAACAGTTCGCAGAAGCTGACAGCAGTTTATTTAATTTGCCCTGATGGAGTAGCTTAGTATGTGAGCAGTTCTCTTCACCTCGTCAGCTTGTATTCAGTTCAAAAGAAGCATTTGAAAGAAACACAGAAAGCTGTAAATAATTAAAGATACAAGTAAGGGTTAATTGCCTTGTGCTGATAAATGATACAGTTAAAGAGATGCTCGGCATGAATATTTAAAAAGTCAACAAGAGGAGGGAATTAGTTCTGTTAAATATCTGAATCAAACAAAACAATTCAACACTTTGATGTCTAACACAGAACAGGGCAAATATGTTTCTCTTTTCTTGTCTTTAACTAATATGTTTAAACATTGGGGTGCTGGTACGACACATTAGGCTGCAACTGTGCATTTGTTATATACTGAGGCCCTCGTCGCATGTGGGTAGCCTGGGTTAAAACCCCACCTGCAGCCCATTTGCTGAATGTCTTCTGTGCCCCTTTTGGAGTCTATCCAATGTCTATCCACTACTTATAAAACCCAAAATATATCTTAAAAATATCCATCCATACAACTTTTTAAAATGCGAATACTTGAAATACAATGCCCAGCATAAATGATCACACCCCATACTGAAAGTAATGTATTAATATCTAAATAAACAAAAGAACAATTTCCAAAGTTTTGATAAAGCTGAGTTTAACATTACTTTTTTTTACCATAAGATGAAAAAAGGGGAAATATTTATTTAAGTTAAGCTTTGCTCCCACTCCTTTGATAGGAGTGTACACATTTTTTCATCCTAATATTAAATTGAGAAAAATACATTTTTGTGTGCAACTTAAATAATCTTGTTTGCAATCAATGGCCCACAGTTGGGGGAGTATTTTGTGGTAAAGTATGCCATAGAAAATGTTGATTTTGAGAGGAAACTAAAGATTTTCTGACAAATCTAAAGGGATGTACTCATTTATTCTGAGCACTATCTCAACCAGTTTGGAATGAGCACAGAAAAGGACATATTTCATCCATCCATTATCTAAACCACTTATCATTTTGGTGGGCGCAGGGCTGCAGCCCATCCCAGCTCATATTGGGCGAGAGGTGAGGTACACACTGAGGGCCACAAAGAGAGACAGACAAACATTCACATCCTCACCCACACCGAAGGGTAGTTTAGACTCACCATTAAACTAATGGGCATGTTTTTGAAATGTGGGAGGAAGCCAGAGTGTCTGGACAGGGTTCCCACGCGTCCTGGAAAAACTGAAAAATAATCCACAAATTTCCAGTCATGGAAAACATGGAAAATGAGGAAAAAGGGGAAAGGTCCTAGATAAACTTAAATTGTCCTGGAAACATATTTATCTTCCTTCTACCGTGCTAGTGAACAAAAATCAAACATAGAAAATGAAGTATAAATGTACTTGGTAACTAATGCACACTTAGCTATAAGATATGAGTAAACAAAATAATGCAAGTTAAGAAATAAAATATAAAAACTCAAGAGAATGATGACAAAAAGTAATAATAAAAATGGCAAAATAAAATGTAGGCTATTTAAACAGTAAATCAACAAGACACATTTATAAAAGTAGAGTAAATAACGATAGAAAATTGTGTAAACCATACGTGTATAACAGTGAAGACACTTCATGAAAGCTATACTAAAAAGATCGCTAGCAGACAATATCCGTGCCCAAGAGTTAGAAATAAGTAAAATTTAAGTTCAATATGAAAATTTAGAGTTTTAAGTCATCAACCTTTAATCTTGGTTTTTTAGAAGACTGGATTAACCTGAGAATTGTCCACACCAATATTGTAACTTTAGTTGGTTATATGACACTAGAATCTGTTTGTCATTGTGCTATCCTATGATAAATTTGTCATAAGAATGTGTGGAAAAGTCCTGGAAAATGATTTCTAGAAAAGAGTGGGGACCTGTGCATGCATGGGGAGAGCATGCAAACTTACCGACACAGGGTTCAAACCAATAACCTTCTTGCTGTGAGGCACGTACACCACCATGCCACCCCTCTTAAAATTCATATATACTGTATGTTTAATTATTCATAGAGGTAACACCCCTATAAAATCAATTAAATAGGTCAGTTATTGCTGGCTGATTTTTGAAGATTGAATTTGGGATTTATGTAAGAGAATATCACAACTTTAAAAACTCATAAAAGCATGTCATTCTTTTGTTTTGGTGCTTTCTGTCTTAGATTCTTCTAAGAGAAGGCTGCAAGAAAATCCTTGTCGCTGACTCCCTCTCCTTGCTCCAGAAGATGCACCGCACACAGATGAGAGGCGTCAGAGTTGATGGTGGGTTAAATCTTGTTCCTGGTGGTCCAGAAGCCGAATGTGTTACAACTCTGTAGTTTTGATCAATACTCATAGAAGTGTTTCTTTTATTTTGTTTAGAGGAAAACATCTGTGAATCTTGTCATGCTACTATTCTACCATCAGGTGGGTTTTCTGTGATGTTAATTCATCTACGTTGCTGTATTGCATTCAGAGCTAATCATGGCTAATGTTTGTCAAACCTGTGTTTCAGATATGGCCAAAACCTTTAACGTGGTGGTGTTTCACTGCAGACATATGTTTCATAAAGAATGTTTACCATCTGTAGGAACAGTAAGTGACATTCTCCATTCAGTGTCATAGCAGCAAAAAGAGGGCACTCATCCATAAGACACATTTTTCATTTTTTGGCAATTTATAGTTGAATTCTAGAGATCTCAACTTACTGATCTTGTAACTTCAGGTTTACAAAGCTGTTTTTTGCACCATTCAGTTCATCAAGTGGTGCGGAAGTGAATTAGCTTTTAGCACTTCTGGTTCTATTGTCTGTAATTCTTTATTATTTTTTGTTAGATGCCTGAAATTAGCACTGTGGTAAACTTAAGAGGTTTAAACCTTTATGTCATCTGCATAAAATACACCTGGAAATGCTTCTCTTTTGAATTATGAAGCTTTTTTTACATCAAAACAAAGGGGGATGCAAACATGTAGCCAGCGAGGATTAAAGAGTCTGTCATCACAGTCAAAATAAAACTGTTCAACTCTCAAGCGAAAGAGCTTGATCAGCTTTCATAGCGAAGAAAGTCTGTACAGAGGAGGTAAGAGTGTGGCGATTAGTTGACTAATGTAGTTCTGATTATTGCTAAACATAAACTATTACCTTCTCTGAATGCAAAGGGAATTTAGTTAGCTGTTAATGAGTAAGAAGTGTTCATGTAAGCATTGTTAGCTTTTACATCAGAGGTTATTCTTTTAATAATCCATGAACCTAGGACAAAAAGAAGGCTTTTTGTTAAGTGAACTATCACAATACTAATCCTCAAAGCTGTCGTAAATGAGGATTACATCACATCCCAGTTAAACATGCTCTAGTTACGAGCTGGTAAAGTTGGATTACCCCAAGTATGTCCAACTCCCCAAGCAGGAATTTAAGAATCATCAGACCATGTCTTTAACATATTGTATTTGGTAAATACACAGCTTGGATGTATGATAGGTACATATACATATATTTGTGTCTTTCTCACTGTACTGGTGGGAAATAATCTGTAGCAAGATCAACATAACTGAAGAACATATCATTATATGTGCATGGTCCTGGTGGCATCCCATTTTATTTTATTTTATTTTATAATTAGTTAATTGTGTATGTGTGTTAATTTTTTTGCCCATGGGAGAGTGGGGTGGGGTTTTATTATACTGTTCTTTATGTCATATTTGCTGTCATTTTAATGCTAATGATTTAATCGCAAAAAAAGAATAACCAGACCAGACAACATTTTCCAGTCTTCTAGTGAGCCTGTGAGAATTGCTGCATTGGTTACCTGTTTTTAGCTCACACGGGCGGCACCTGGTGTGGTCTACTGTTGTCGCCCCTGTGTGTGTTCAACCCACTGTGCGTTCAGACATGGTCATCTGATCGCCTTGGTGGTAATGTTTGGTTACTGTCATTAGTCATCTAGAACCATTCTGGCTCTCCTCTGACATCAGCAAGGTATTTTTACTAAGAGAGCTGGTGGGCACTGGATATCAACTCTCTCTAGACCATTCTCTATAACCACTAGTAATTGTTCTTTGTGAAAATCCCAGTAAATCAGCAGATCCTGGTCCTCTTGTCTTCATGCTTAAACTCTGTGAGTTGCAGACATGATGGACTGAATAGCTGTTTGTGTTAAAGGATAGGTTGAACTTGTGTACCTAATAAAGTGGCCATCGGTTGATGTTCCTGGTTTTTTTAATGAGATCTCAAAAATCAAGAATACTAGTGCTGTTATATGTTACAAAGTAGAATTCATAAGTAATTTTTGGGGGGCGTAAAAAGTGAAAGGAAAATAAGGATCACTTTATTCAACAGCACACATGATTTTCTGTCTTCCATTTATCTGTCTACCATTCAGTGTTTCCATTTTTTTCTCCCAACACATTTTTTAAAACATACCTCACTTATCTCACATTCTGTCTCCTGATCTTTCAGATCCCTGGAGTGCAGTTTTGTAACATCTGCAGTGCAAAGAGGCGCGGACCTGGAAGTGGAATCCTGGAGATGAAGAAGTAACTGCAATATGTGCACTTACATTCCCCTCATTGATGCTCTTCTCGCTCTTCACTGTCAGCTGTCAATACACAGAAATGACTCTCCCTTCACTGCTAAACTGCTCAGTAGCAAAGATGCATCATTTATGTCGGCTTGTGTCTGTATGTTTAATAACTGTATAACAATGCACTTCTTCTTTCTGTCACTAATGTCATTTGTCAGCAATTTATGAAAAATAAAAACACATAAAAACTAAAGTCTTTGGTTTGTGTCGAGTAATTTTTCCGAGTTGTCACTATGACCTAATTAAAATCAATCCTGCCATTGGAGTTTCTGTAAGTAATTAATTCAAAGTAGTCCCTCCTGGCCTGTAATGGATACTTTAAGTCATAAAATGTCTCTTGAATATGAGCAAGTGGTGTTTAATAAACAGAGGGTTATGTCACCCACAGCTAAAATGTGTCGTTTTGGGAACCCTGTTTTAAATTATGCCTCGGTTTTGACGATGGATGTGGGAGTGCAAACAAGCCCTGGAGCTCAGCTTGAATGTATGATTGAGGGAATAACAAACCATTTTGCTGTTGATTTAAGATGACCTCAGGAAGATTTATTTGTAGCAATGAGCTTTGACTGAGTAAGATGTCTGGATAATAAAACAGACACTGTGGAGTTATGTAGTAAATGTTTGTGTCCTCTTCATCAAATGCAGGCCTGTCTATTTTAACTTAATCTCATAATCTAATTTAAATTACAATCAATCTGTCATTCTGCTTGCATCCTCCATTCTCTATTAAATCATATATCATGGGGGAAAAGATGTCAGATAAATATGAGCTCTGCTTTTATTTTCTGCTGAATGTTTTAGAAACAAAAGTTAACGTAAATGTCTTGAATTGTAAACCAGATTAAATAAATTGGCATGGACAGTGGATTAACATGTTGACCCCTGATATGATAAAAGGTTTCACATTGTAATTAAGTGAGGCCTTAAAAAGTAATTTCAGATATCCTCAAACTGTCATGTGTCCTTAAACCCATCTCATTTATTATAACACTTATTATAAGCAATTTCTACACATCAGACATTAAAAAGGAACGAGGAACTATTCACAAGGTAAGAGGATGAATTAAGCGTCTTACTATCACCAGGTGTTTTTTTTTTCATGTATTCACAGGAAACAAAAGAACTCTTTTATAGCAACTATTATGTCAGTATGACATTTTATATTCTGCATAAGTTTAAGATATAGTAATTTATAATTTATTACAATAGTTATTTTTTGGAAAGCTGTACTTATTCATAAGACAAATGATTGTGATTTTTTTTTAATGATTGTGTACTTTATGCAAATAAGGAAGTTCAATAACTGACTTTGGAAACTTTATGGAAAAGGGGTGGGATTAAATAAGCTCGTCTTTCTTTCCACTTTTTTGGACCTGTCAGTGAAATCATCAGGTGCTGTTTCCTTCTTTAAAAGAGACATATCATGCTTGTTTCTCCTTTTCACTATGCCGGACTAGGATGCCTGTAAAGCATTTCTGCCCTTAGTACAAGTTATTTAGTTCCTTCATTGCCCCACAATAGCGTTCTCAATATCCTCATTTTAGGCCATTATGAAGCGCTCGTTGAAACACTCGGATCTCAGGCTGACCTACAGTAACCTCGCAACGTCACAGCCCTTTGTGCTCTGATTGGTCAGTTCTACCGGGGGTAGAGCCAACCTGTCCTTCTTCTTCTACTGTATTTTCTGGCAGGCTGAAAGCAGCGACCGCAGATTGAGTCCCCCTACAGGCCAGAGCTGGTAATGAGTGAGTGTGAGCTAGGGAGCTATATACTGCTGCTGGGTGGATGTGTTCCTCGGTGACGGTTTTGTGGCTAACGGACATCACAGAGGAGGAAGTGTTTTATCAGATTACTCCAATAAAAAGAATGGTCCCTCTTGTCGTCACGACGATTTAAATCTCGCAGACATCTCGCAATGACCTATTTTCAGAGGCATCAAATCTCATTCTAGGATATCAGAAAAAGTACAATATCTCATTTTTTGAGAAATTAAGGGGGTGTAAGGTCTTGTTTTCAAATTTATTATATTATATGTAAGTATTAAATCATGCATCAGCATGATATGTCTCCTTTAACTTTGACATTGTTCACTTTGATATTCCCATTTTGCCATTTAAATTTTTTCTTGCATATTAAAAATAGGACTACTAATCTTATTGCCACTTATTTTAATTCTGTTTTGTCTAACTCCCTCCTTATTAAATGAAACAACAGACTGGTTTGAGGCAAAGTGACCATTTTCCTAACTCATTTTCATTCCGTAAAATATCCATAAAAACTTTTTTCAGCCTGTTCTAAATAAGATATGACTTTAAAAAGAGTGAAACACCCCAAAATGAAATTTTCCCAAACTCTCCTCACCTCTGAGAGGGCTCCAGGCTCTGCTACGTCACATCCGCCGTTTCCCTCCGGAAGTACAGTTAATTTTTATTCACAGAAAAAAAACAGCTGTTGTTGGAAAAGAAAACATCAAACTGAGTTTCCTCGGCGCATGCCTTGCCTTCATACCTTCACAGACGTAAGTACAGTGTTGACTCCTCTCCACACAACCCTGTTTATCAGTCCGGATGGTGTTTTTGTGGACTTGAACAGCGAGTGTCGTTCTGCTCATTTGTTGCGAGTTAGCCGCTGCTAGCATTAGCCTCCACCGCTGTACACTCAGACTAGCACATTAGCAACTCTGCTAGTGACAATCTGTGTTTCTGTGTGCAGTCCTGCTGACGACAGGCTGTGGCCGACCAGCAGTCATTAGGATAATTAATTACGAGGGCCAATAAATGTGTAGATATGAGTCGTACATATTGTTTCTCGCTAGCCTCATTTTAACTGCGATATTTCTGTGTTTATGTCCAACGTTAGCCTGGTCAGAATAACCATGTACCACATGATTTTACTGAAAGTTGTGTTATTTTACTACAATTTGAATCAATTCTTGAACATAGCTATTCATTCTCTGAGTTCTGGCCTCTTTTGTGAAGGCTTCACTCATACTCATGTCTCATTACCTAGAATAACTATGTGGAGGAAGGCTTATACTTCTTAACAATTAAAACCAAACATTTATTATTATTATTATTATGATCAAGTTAAGTCTGCTCCATACTTTGCTTTGTGACTCAGTTTACCCTCCAGAATGTTTTTATTTACAAACTCAAGATCTACCTTTTTAGTCTGGCTATTACCTCAATCACCTTTACTGTTTCTATTCTTATGACAGCACCCCTTTGTTATTATTTTATTTTAATTTTACTTCATTTAAAAGAACTATTATTTTAATTTATTTTTTGACATATTCATTTTACACTTGAACATAACCTCCAGTGTTTACTCATTTTAAACCTTTAAATGGCATTGCCTTGGTGTGGACTGGGTACAACAATATTAATATTCTACTACTGTCTTTTATTGATGCATTTTACCATTACTGTGTGTGAATTGTGGGGTATGTAGGC
This sequence comes from Scarus forsteni, assembly GCA_036419115.1. NCBI lineage: Eukaryota > Metazoa > Chordata > Actinopteri > Labriformes > Labridae > Scarus > Scarus forsteni. The sequence continues at coordinate 9,796,244 of JAZDUH010000007.1, read as the reverse complement.
TCAGGGATTGGGTTATACTTCCTTTAGTCTTATTTTAATTGAGCTCCATTTATGTTTGAAACTGTGCTATATAAATATAATTTGATTGATATGTAGGAATGTACAATATTACCGACCTAATATCGGTATCTGTATGTATTTGCCCTAAAAGTTGATTATCGGTACAGGCAATTCTTAACAATGTTTGCTGATATTTAATGCCTATATTTTGACCAAAAAAAACCTGGCCATAAATACCCTATATATTGGCTGTAAGATTGGAAAAATGTGCGCTTGAACCTCAATAGTTTACCTCCTCATCACCATGTTTTTAAGTCATCTATTAAAGAATAAAAGATTAATTTTCTTGTTTCAGATCTGTTTTAACAAAAATGGACTGTAGCCATGAGAGGAGCAGATCAGTTTTAGTTAAGTAAAAGTGTAGCAGTGATTTATTAGACCTCCACTATGACCCACTGAGAAAGTGACAACTCCCTGATTGGTTTTTAATCCAATCAGAAGTGCCCTTTTTTCCTCTCTTGTTGCAGAGAGGAGAAGCCAAAGGTCAACAAGACAAAAGGTAGTTACGTATCACTTTCAAAATAATTAATAAAGAAGTGTGAGTAATTTTAAGAGGCCCTTTGAAACGTTACAGACGGAAAATGCATCCAAGAGTGGCACTACTATGTCTTTGAGGCAAAAAAAATGTCTGAAGGAATAATCATTACCCTTTGAAAAGTTTTTGCTTTAGTCTCTTAACATTCTTGTTATCTTGTCCTGTAATAGCCAAGACCTGCTCAGTTTGTATTTAAATGTAAAGGGTTTTGTTCATAATAAATTAATGTGATTTATGCCAAGTTTGAGAGATTTAAATTCCACTTTGAATTTTTACTTCATCGCTTTGGTTGTACAAGTTTAATTGATAAATCTGACATCAATACAGCACAAATACTCTGATTGTTCATGACATCCTGAAAAAAATGTTCCATTTGGCTTTTTACTTTAATTATCCTTGCCAGGGTGGGGTTTTACATATATATTTTTTTAAAAAGTCCAGACTAACCAAAAAATGAAGACAGTAGCATGGAGTGTAGATGGTTAAGAAGATGTGATAGAAGATCACAAATTAAGATTTTTTGTTGTGAGTGCACATATTCAACATTTCTGAAATTAAAAAAAACTGCACCTTAAGGCTGAATTACAAACTTTTTGGTAATAATGTGTTTTGTCTGAAGCCATTTTTGAAGTATGATCTTCCTAACACAGTGGTCCCCAGTATGGTTACAGAGATATGAGGAAACAATATCAGTGTTAGTGCTCAAGAGTGCCAGTGGTTCCACAGAGTTGGATGGGCTAAGTAGGGACTTTAATCTTGACAAGAAATCTCTTTTGTCAAATTTGAGTTTGGAAATACCACAGTTACAGGTATTGACAAAAATCAAATGTTGAGCATCCCTAATTATTTTGTTTCTGTCTAATATTTTGACAGAATGCCAGCCTCAAAAGGAGGACCAGCCCCTCATGACTCTCAGTCCAATATGAAGAGGCAGGATGAAGTTGGGGAGACTTCACCAGCCACCAATAACAGATCCCTTACAACAGGAGATGCAGAGGAAAATACAGCAGTCCCCAGGATTAAGAAAAAACGGTCTGCCTCTGAAGAAAGATTAATGAAACCTGCCAGCCCCCCTCCAAATGATTCCAGCAAAACCATTTCTGATCCACCTGTCAAAAAAGCCAAGCTCCTAAACGCCACAAGTGCCTCCTGCGGAGAAGCTCCCTCGCAGAAAGCGAACTCCAAAGCTTCCCTGAAGCGAACAGCCTCTACAGACTCTGAGGACGAGTCCAGTAGTGATGGGATAAAGACTGACCTCTTCAGAGAGAGGGATGAAGGTGACAAGGCACGCTGCATCCGAAAATATTCAAATCGAGTCAAAGCTAAGCGTAAAGCAGAGGAGCCACCATGTGACCAACAGGAAACAAGCCAGGAGTCGCCATCTGAGCCAGCAGACACCATTCAGATGGACCATGATTATGGTAGATTGTCGGATAAGTCAAGTGGCAGTGAAACTTGTCAGGATGACACAAAACCGTCTGTTACTGAAAGTGAACAAGAAAAAAATGTAGGTCATGCTGCACAAGAAAAGTCAGAGGACAATTTTGGCCCTGCTAGTGAAAGTAAAAAGCCAGAATTCACAAATGTAGAAAACCAGGAACTCACAGATAAAGCACCAGCATCATGTAAAGAAATATCCGACTGCATTAGTGATGTTTCAGACACCCCTGATATCACTTCTGAGGTGGAAAAAAGTGAAAAGACAGACATTAGTGAGCCCTTAAAGAGTCAAAAGGGCCCAGATAATGAAAGACAAGCATCACTAGAGGAAAATCTGAATTCTTGTGCAAGGAAAGAAACTCTGAACTGTGAGGCAGGAGCACAGGTAAATGTGAACGCAGATGTGAGGAGTGACGCTGATGCAAAAGAGACCGTAGAATGTGTTTCAGAGGAGGTGAGGCTGGATACAAAGTGTGAAAATGAAGGAGGGCAGAAAGTGCACGGTTTGGAAGCACCGTCCCATGAAAAAAACATAGGTGACATTCCTGAGAGTCATAGAGAGGAAACTGTAACAACAGAGTCAAGTGGTAACCCAATGACTCAGACAGACCTAAGTGTCAAAATTCAAGTAACATTCAAAGCAGAATCCAAACCTGAACATCTAGAGGATGGAGTAAACCACGAAGTGCCAGACAGAAATACAAACTCGTGTGATGTGAATGAAATTGTCAGAAAGTCAGAGGAAACGCTCCAGGACTGTGAAAAAGAGGCCGAGTTTCTGTCAAGTCAGACTCTCGAGGGACATCAGTCTTTACGTGACGTACAGCCAAGCACAGAGGTGATTGACAGGATGACTGAAAGCTGTACCGAACCACTGACACCAGACTGTAAGGCCGTGAAAGAACAAACTCGAGCAGAGATGCTTTCCAGTTGTGTCACTGCCTCAGAGGGTCAAACAAAGATGGACACACAGTCTAAAAAAACTACAGAGGAGAGATCTGACACAGCACAAAACCACGAGAACCACAGAGTGACTGAGAAAACCGCAGAAATACCTGTGGAGGTGGAGGACAATTTGACAAATGTGGAACAGAAAAAGACGGCTGAGCAAAATAATCATATGAGAATGGAGTTACAAGCATCTGCTACATCACAGCACAAGCTGTTTCATCAAGCTGCTGTAGAAGACATACAAAACCTCAAGAGCCAGGAGTCTGTCACATTTAGTCGGGATAATTTGGTATTTTCTAAGACAGTGGAGAATGAAGGCAAAGTGACTTTTGATCCAACTACCGTTTCTGAGAATCAAATCAGAACAGTAATACAGAGTGCACCAAAAGCAGAGATTTGTAATCTTATGCCAGCGGTTTACTTTAAAAGCCACGAAGTTGAAATCAGCACAGACCTATCCGTTCAGAATCAGCAAAATGTTATAGTTGAGAGTTCAGAAGTGTTGAAAAATGAAGATGCTTTCAAAGTAAAATATGTCAGTAGACCTGGGAGTGTGATTATGAAGACATCAGAGATTTCTACAATGAAAGTACAAAGTCAAGAGAGTTCAATAACAAGTGGAGGGACAGTAGACATGTCTGATCAAGCTAAAGGACTCCCAGTTGGAAAGAATGAAAGCTTTAATAATGAAGACAAGGTTCATACTGCTGCTGCTGAGACTCAAATAAAAGTGGACACAGAGACTACAGTAACATCACTGGAGGTTTCTGATTTGGCTCCTACAACAGAAACACATACACTGATGAGCCAAGAAGCCACTGAGCCCGCAATAGTCACATCAGAGGAAGTTCAAAAAGGCCCCATGTGTCAGACCCCTGAGAGTAACGGAAATGAAAATGGAGAGATCACTGTTGCAGAGAGTCAAAGAGAAGAGGACATGCAAAGAAGTGAGGTGTTTCATGCTACAAACACAGTTGTAACAAAGGTCCCACAAAGCAGAGAAACCACTGAGCCCACAACCAACGTTTCTGAAGAATCACAAAACAGCCTGGCGTGTCAAACTCCTCAGGCCAACAAAACTGAAACCGAGATAATCACAGAATGTGTCAGTACAACAGAGGATCAGAGAGGTATTGATTTGCAGATAGCAGCAACACCAGAGAGCCTTACTTGTGAAGCAACGGTGGAAATGCAAAGCCAGAAAGGTCAGGGTGTCAGTGAAGTTACCACAGACAAAGAGGATTTTATCATTGCCAGTACTGAGAGTAAAGGAAACAAGGATGAAATTGTCACAGGAAGTGTGGATGTATCTGAATATCAAACAGTGGCTTCACAGGCAACAACAGCCTCAATGGTGCTGCAAAGCCAGGAGGTCGGTGACCTTAAATCAAAAGATCTGGTGACCTCTGAATGTGACATGGTTCCAGGTGTCCCTGTAAATATGGAAACTGCATCAATGACAAATGAGATTTCCAATGAGGAAAAGCAGCAACACCAGACTGTGGTCAGTGTTGTGGACCCTAGTCTGGCCTTATCAAATGGCATCCCAAAACAGCCACCGTTCGCAGACTCTGAGAATTCAGAAAATCAAAACATGCAGCCAAGTTCAGGAACTGAGACTACACAAGAAGATGTAGATCTGATGAGTGGATCAGCAGAAAAGACAGATTCTGCATGTGAGAAGGAAATGGAAAGACAAGCAATTAACATTGTCAAGGAGGAGGGTGTAATCTTGTACTCTGAAAATGCTGAGAGAACAGTCAGAGATGTTGAAGGACACACAGAAGAAACTGCAGTCAGTGATGTTGAAGGACACACAGAAGAAACTGTAGGCAATGATGTAATCGTTTTTGTATGCAGCCAGCCAGATGACGTGGATGTTGTAATTCAAGCATCAGAAGAAGAGATTAAGACAGTCAGCCAGCCAGAGGTTGAGATCCATGAAAACCAGGTGATCTATGAGCCCATTAGCAGCCCAGAGAGTGATGACGGAAGAGAGATCTCCATTGTGCCAGAGAACCATGTTGGCTTTTCTGTACTTGATGTTTGTAACACAGAGAATCATCAGATAGAGGGAGACTTCTCTGCAAACGAAGAAAACAAGGAAATTTATCACCAAGAACTGGAAGCTGTGGAGCAACAGATTAGTACCTCCGAGAGCCATGAAGTTGAAATGGAAGAACAGGCTTTCAGTGTGCCAGAAAGTTGCGTCTCAGCACAGTTGAAGCAGGTCGAAACAAGCGAAGAGGAGAAGCAAGTGGCAGTGATCAGCTGCAGCGATGATACCAGCATGTCAGATGGCCAGGCTGAAGTTGGGACAGAGAAAGGTGAGCTGAACGGATATCCAGACTGTACCCCAGAAGTTACACAACATGTGCAGGAGGGTCCAGAGTTACAGGGGGTTGCAGATGTCACAGTGACAACTACCTCTTCCACAAATGAAGTTGAAATACCAGATAGTACATCAGAGGAGTTTGTGATCTTGGAGCCAGTCCCAGAGAGTGAAATTCACTTCGATATTGTCACCCAGGCAGCGGCTGAATCTGGGTTGTCAGTCTCACTTTCTGAGCAGTTGAATCCAGACAGTACTTTTGCAGGGGTAGCAGAAAATCAAGTTTTGAATGGCTCACAGCAAACCATCAACATCCCTGATCCAGAAGTGCAGCAATGCCAAATCACTGGCAACGCCAATGATTTAACGGCATCTAGTTCGAGGGAAACTGTAAGCTGGGATGCTGGACCTGAAGCAGAAATGTCATCTGAGCAAGGTGAAGATCTTCGAAATTCTGATCATAACCATCAACCCTCTTCTGATTCAATGGAAGTTAGCAACCAAGAGATTGTACTGGAAGACTCTCAAGTCATAACTGAAGACTGTAATGCATTGGTTTCAGAGAATCCTCAAAGCGATGTGGTTTTACAAGAAGTGCAGATTCTGGAGGACATCGAGATTGGCCGCGAGATTGTTGTAGCAGAGGAAGATAATGAAGAAGACGGAGACATTACCATCATAGAAAAGCCGCAAGAAACATCTGAGGTGGTCCCAGCAAAAACCTCTGAGATAAAAGTCGACGAGCCAAAGAAAAATGACACTGCTGTCGCCGTCTTGAATCAGACTAATGCAGTTGCAAAGACTGATGATGACAAAAAGGAGGCGGTGCCAGAAAAGCCCAAGAAGCAAGAGATGAACACTCAGGCTAGAACCAAAGCTCGCCTGGCTGCTTTGGCGGAGCAGAAAGCTGCCGCAGCTAAGAGGCCACCAAACAGACAGCAGATGAACCTCTTGGCCCTGTGTCAGGAGATTGCAGAGGACATCGCTACGGACAGCATGCTGTTGAAGAAGATAGAGGAAGAAAAGCAAGCAGCAGCCGTAGCCGCAGCTTCAGCAGCAGCTAAGAGTGAAGCCAGCAAGAGGGACAGTCAACCTGAGAACAAACAGGAAGCAGTAACCGTTAATGTCGCAACAGCTGCTGGACCAGAAGAGAGCTCTGCTTCTGCAACACCTGCAACCGAAGAGGTAACTGCAGACCAGGTCTCCACTGCTGCTTCATCTGAGGCTAAGCCTGTGCCATGTGAGGCCGAACCTGCTTCATCTGATGTTAAAACTGCTTCATCTGATGTTAAGCCTGCCTCATCTGATGTTAAGCCTGCTTCGTCGGAGGCTAAGCCTTCTGCTGATGCTCCAAAGAGGCGCTTCTTTATCACACAGGTTTCTGTGCCGCTAAAAGCCCACGAGAAAAAGAAGCTGACACGGTATCAGAGACTAAGACAGGTTGAACTGCAGAGAGAGAAAATGTCCTGGGCTCGAATGAAGAAACTCAAGTCTGATCAAGCAAATCAGATGTTCTCGGATATCGACTGGCAAGCACCACTGTCTTCATTTTCTCTGACTCCTATAACCACTGCTCCCACATCAACAGCAAGTCCATCTAAAACATCTTTACCAAGTCCTTCGCCGTCTACCAAGCCTGCAACCCCCAAAGCAGAAGTTGCAAAGGCTGACAGTCCAAAAGCTGAACCCAGAAAAACAGAAACCTCTAAAACAGAGCCTGTCCGCAAAGAACCTGCCTCTGCTGAACCAACAAAACCTGACACTGCCTCAACTCAGACCCCTAAAACTGGGACTCCTATGCCAGAACTGCGTAAATCTACAAGGCTGAGTAAGGCTCAGACTGCAAAACCAGCCCCAACGCCTGCACCAGCCCAGAAAGTGACGAAACCGCCTGCTAAGAGAGTCCTCCCAGCAGTTCCCCCTCCCATGCCAAACGGAGTCAAAGCACAAAAGCAGAAGCCCATTGAGTACATTCCATACAAACCTAGACCCAAATATTCCTTTGAAGACTTCGAACTTGATGATGATCCAGTACCTCCAGCAAAACCCAGTCCTCAGACGAGACCGACGCAACCACCACGACCAAACATCCAGTCAAACCCCACAGCACAACCTAGAGCTGCAGTTTCATCACAACTATCCAACCAAGCAAAACTGAAAGCTCAGTCAACACCCACGCGGCAGATCTCAGGTCAGTCAAGGCCCTCTGGTACCCCAACTCCACAGCCCAAGTCCACTGTTGCAACAGCCCCCCAGTTAAAGCCCACCGCCACCACTGCAGTTTCTTCTAAAGGTGTCCGTACAGCGGGAGCTCAAGTGAAACCTCCAGCGTTGGTCAGTCCTCAGCCAAAGTCTGATCCAGCTCCAGATCAGGCCAAACCTGCTGCATCTGCCTCACCTCATTTGAAGCCTGCTGTAAGTGGGAGCACAGCAGGGATCAAGCAGTCGACTCCAGCAGCACCTCAGCCTGCTGGTTCAGCTGCAACAGAAGAGAAGCCGGCTGCTGCTCCTGAAGCTGAACCTCAGAAACCTCAGAATCCTTCGCCAGCAGATGATACTAAATGCAAGGTAACTTTGTTATGTTGGAAAACAGTTGTAAGGTATCATAATTATAATCAAAATCATGCCATGGGGAAAGGGTGAATAAATTTTAGTGCCACTGCCATAATCAGTTTAGCTTATGGATACATTTCTTTATTATAGTGTTAATTTTGACAACACTTTATTTAGTTTTAGTTTGAGTCTTTTGCCTAAAATATCTGTTAGTTTGAGTCATAATTTAGTCATCTAAGTTGTTTTAATTTAAGTCTAGTTTAAGTTGATGAAATTTCACAACATTTTAGTCGACGAAATTCACTAAATTTAGTCGACTAAAAAATGAAGTATATTGCGTAAGGCATTTTTTATGCTTCCTTGAATTTCTGAAGTCACGGTTTACACTTGGATAAAATAAAACATCTAATAACCCTTTACTGAATGCTAGTCAAGTTTGAATGTTTAAATTAACAGAGACAAATTTAACTTATGTGTGAAATGCAGTCACCTTTCTTTAGACTACCTGGCAGACCATCTCAGTTACAATACCAGAATTGACAACAAACGGTGAACCTGCTCTACACTAATATATTAGTTCATAAAGAGAGCAGCTCTGATTGGATCGCTCCCCAACTTATCCCACCATGAAGCTAAGGCAGTTGTGATTGGATGTCCCTCTTAATTCAGCTTTCCACACAACCAAAGTAGCTGTGATTGGCTATATTCCTGACTTGTTTCTACCTTCTACATGACGAAATAAGGTCTGATTGGATTACGTCTCTAGTTTTTATGTTTTGACAAAATGTCAGTTAATTAATTTTTATCCATTTGCACTTGTTTTTATTATTTACTGTCTAGTTTTTGTCAGGGGAAAAAAGATAATTGATGAAATCTATGGCAAAAATAATTAGTTGACAAAATTAACACTGCTTTTCTAATTGCTTTATTCATTCTTGTATATTTCTGAGGAGCAAAAGGTTGACCTTAAGAGATTGTGCTGTGTAAACAATGTCAAATACATGGTAGTCTTGACATGGCAAATAAGTCTTGACGGGTATTATAGATCTGTTTGACTAGAAATTAGACAAATGCACTTGCTAAGATTTGAGTTTTTTGTGTAGTGTGTAGTGAAGCTAAAGAAGGAGCTAACCAACAAAATGGTAAAACTTTGTGAATGTTCCGAGTTCCGTGTACAACCCCAAAGATTTATATATATTTTTTTTTTTTTAATTTTTGTAATTACCTTCAATTAACTCAGCAGCAATTCAGAGCCAAGCTGTGCCAGTTCTCTTCTTACAGGGACAGAACTGATCACCATCACTGTGCCTACTTATTTTAACTGATGGTTGGCACGGACTTCCTCCAGCCTAATTTCAAAATACTAATTATCTCTTTGAAAAAGATGTTTTCTAAGTAGTTGTTTGTTTATACACAGGAAACAGCTGATCCACCTCCATCAGCTTCCACCTCCTCTGAACCCTCAGAAGTAAACCTCAAGGAGTCTGACGGCACACAGAAGTGTGAAGAAAAGCCTGCTGGTTTGTATTTATTAGCACTTTGCATGTTTTCTTCCAACATCTGTCACGTTGTCACATAACTTGTCTGAAGGATGTCTTTTAGAGTCGTTATCTTCTCTTATGCCCTTAAGCACTTCATTCTCAGAGCTTTTTTTTTATTCAGTTATGAGGTGACAAGCATCTTGTAATGTTCGAGGACACTTTTGTGACATTTAGTTTTTATTTAGTGATAAGACAGAGTAGATGTGACTTATTAAATGACAGAATGAGCTTAAATGCCTTTGATGTACAAAAATGTACCAGTTTTAAAAGATCTTACCTTTTTCCTCACAGTCCCTGCTGTTGATCCATCTCCTGAGGATAAAAAAGAAACTGACACGACATCTGAAAAGCCTTGTCAAGAGTGAGATTTTTATCTTTACTCATTTGACATGTTTTTCCTTGTAGCAATGAAGCCTTGAGTAAAAGTGTGTGTTTGTATTACAGCAGCGCAGTGAAGCCCAAAGATGGTGAGACTCCGCTCTCTGAAGCTTCACTGCAAAAAGAAGTCAAGAAATTAAAGGAGGCAGATAAAGATGGCACGCAGACCATTATTGTAAGTGAAGAAGGCAGTCTTCTTTTCTCACTTTTCTGAATTTATGGTTGCTTTCATGCCTTTAGTATTATTTAGCACGATAAAACCTTAAAAATAAGCACTTCTTGTATTTGTTGACAGTATAATTCCATGGTATGGATCTTTTTTTTTTCTCTTTCGTAGGATGCAGGACAGAAGCATTTCGGAGCGGTGGCCTGCAGTGTGTGTGGGATGCTCTATTCTGCTGCCAACCCTGAGGATGAATCTCAGCATTTGCTTTTCCACAACCAGTTCATCAGCGCTGTAAAATATGTGGTGAGAGTTTCCTCAAATGACACGTCTCATATTTGTCTCGCCTTCTGTCTCACTGTTGACTAAGTGGGGGAATACAGGAATACATTTTCTGAAGGAGCGTTCACACAGAAGCTCATGTTGAAAACCTCATTTGAACGCTCATTATTAGTTGTGGCAAGTTTAAATTGACTTGAAAAATGAGAAATTAACTTTGATGTTAACATGCTAATAGTGTGTGAGTCAGACTGTCTAATGCTTATGGCAACAAAGAAAATTATTTTTTCTTGTGACATTAAAAGAAAAAAGAAGAGGATTACTTGGAAAATGGGATTTGCTCAGTTACAACAAATACAACGACCATTGACTCTTATTTATCAGAATGTATCTGTTAACTCCTTGTGCTGTTTAGGCATTTTGTCCTCTGCCTTCACCTGTTCCATATTTCTGTGAAAAATGAAAAAAAAAAGTACAAAAAAAATTTGGAGGGTAAGCCACACATGAGTGACAGTGTGGCCTAAACTTCAGCTTCTAAGCTGATCTAATTATACAATAACACTTAAGCCGCCTACACACCTAACGCAACTTAAGCGGTCTCTCCCCGTGTAAAGTCAAATGTACAGCTGTGATGGGGCGGGGCTAACCCTCCGCTGATGTAACAGCTGCAATCAAGACGTCCAGGTTGCTCTTTGCTCGATTGCCAAAACTGAAAAAGTTGGTCTTTTCAGGCGATGTCGTGTGTGACTGTGTGGCAACCAATCAGTGTTATGTGGGTGTATGACGGTACCAGTGACAGACAGTCGAAGTCTGGTTCATAGAGTGACAGTCCATGTCCATGTGGTAAACATTAGTTAGTGAGTACATTAGTTCCACCTAGACGGACTGCATAGAACTCAGAGGATGCTGCTGCAGAGCCATCAGCTGCAGTGTTTTGTGTTGGTAGGATACAGTTAGGAAAATGTCACCTTATACACCCAATTATTTGATATGTTATTGTGAAACTTGAGCAAATGTGATGACATTAAGCTTCAGTGAGTGATGCAGTTATGGTCGCAAAGTCGCCTTTGGTGTGAACACACCTTTAGAGAGAAAGTGGCATCCATTCCCGCCTGCAGCACACTCTAACTTGCCAGTGGGCCACGTTTCACATGAGATGTTTTTAACACTGTGTCCTAACTGAACCTGACAAGTGTTAGTGTCAGACTAAATCATTCTCATTACATTAATTATATGTACTGTTTAGGCATTTTGTCCTCTGCCCTCACCTGTTCCATATTTCTGTGAAAAATGAAAAAAATAAAGTACAAAAAAAATCTGGAGGGTAAGCCACACCTATGAGTGACAGTGTGGCCTAAACTTCAGCTTCTAAGCTAATCTAATTATACATTAACATTTAAGCCGCCTACACACCTAACACGACTTGAGCGTTCCCTCTCTAGTGTAAAGTCAATATACAGCTGCGATGGGGCGGGGCTAACCTACCTGGCGACGCAACAGCCATGATCAAGGTGACCAGGTCACTTGTCGCTACATCGCCAAAATGGAATAAGTTAATCTTTTCAGGCGATGTCATGTGTGACTGTGTGGCAACCAATCAGCGTTGTGTGGGTGTATGACGGTACCCGTGACAGACTGTTTTAAGTCTGGTTCACAGAGTAACAATCCATGTCCATGTAGCAAACATTAGTTAGTGAGTACATTAGTTCTGCCTAGACGGACTGCAGAGAACTCACAGACGATGCTGCTGCAGAGCCATGAGCTGCAGTGCTTTGTGTTGGTAGGATACAGTTAGGAAAATGTCACCTTATACACCCAATTATTTGATATGTTACTGTCGCGGTGAAACTCGAGCAAATGTGAGGACATTAAGCTACAGCGACTGTGACCAAAATGAGGTATTTATGGACACACGACTTGACTTCAGTGAGTGACGCAATTATGGTTGCAAAGTCGCCTTTGGTGTGAACACACCTTTAGAGAGACAGTGGCATCCATCCCTGCCTGCAGCACACTCTAACTTGCCATTGGGCCACGTTTCACACGAGAAGTTTTTATAACTGTGTCCTAACTGAACCTGACAAGTGTGAGTGTCAGACTAAATCATTCTCATTGCATTGAATCTTATGTGAGTGTCCCAACTGCCCACTAGCAACAGCATTTTCATCTCTATTTTCCTCTCCAGCACTTGCATTGACAAAGACGGGAAGCGCTGGAGAGAGGGATGCTTGAGGGGGTTTCTTTGACATTTCTCACTGGGTGGAGCTTGTCAATCTGTTTAACATTGCAAAGTTTGTGGATCATTAATCAACTACAGCGAGAGAAATGATCTACTTTCACTGTCATTATTGAGAAAGAAACTGACAATGGCCTCCAAAGAGTTGTGAATTAATAAGTCCTTTATACCCTCCCTTATTATTACAAAGATCAACACATCTCTTTCTCCACCTCCACAGCCAAAGCACTTGTTTACATGGGGAAACAAAAGATATAAAACTAAGTACTCACTGCATGCAGTGTTATTAATAGCCTTGCAACTTTGAAACATTTGACACGTTTGCTTCATACTGAGTTTTGCTATACTTTGTAGGTGCAGCTTTAGCAGATTTTGACAAGTTTTTCTTCCGTTTAACATCTTCGATGTGCATGTGTAAACAAGGATCCTACTTCCTGGCCCTGTTTGTCACATCCTTGATGTACATATTTGCATATAATATTAATACCACCTTTTTTTCTCAATTTTTTCAGGGATGGAAAAAAGAGAGGATTCTGGCAGAGTTTCCTGATGGGAAGATCATTCTTGTCCTACCAGATGATCCCAAATATGCTCTAAAGAAGGTGAGATATGTTTATAGGCCTTTAAATATGATTTGATTCACAATCCAACGTTCACCAATGGACACGTCCCAGCTTAAAGGGTTAGTTTAGGTTTTTGAAGTGGGACTGCGAGAGGCTCACAGTAAATATGATGCCAATATTAGATAGGAAAGACAAAAACTGTTCCTCCTAATGACCTGACCAGCTGAAGGCAGAGGGATCCATAACCTCTATGTGCCAACATGCAGTAGTTCTAAATTCAGGGGCTTTGACTACAGTTTTTTTTTTCTTGCTGCTACTACCATAAGCTTGCTACAGACACACCCTCCTAAATTGGTTGGCAGTTGGTTGGCCCACTGCTGTGCTTATGATGGATTCATGTTGGGTTTTGGATATATCTATCTCTATATACATTCAAGTTTACAAGCGGAAAAATAAGATACAAAACCCCACCCACCCTCCCAGCCCACATGTAACCCAGACAGCCACTCACTCACACACACAGGGACACCAAGTGCGGAGTCTTCAAGCAGCCACAGAAGATTGAGGAAACGCTGTCTTTAATTAGAAATGAAGAAACACAGGAGCTGAGACTAAACTGATAAAACCATGATAAGATATAACAAATGTAATAAAGCGCTAAAAGCTAGACTAAAAAGGTAGGTCTTGAGTTTGCCTTTTAAAAAATGAACAGTAGGTGCTGCCCTCAGGTCTCCGGGAAGACTGTTCCACAGACAGGGGCCATAATTCTAATAATACATGTATTTCCTATATGTATATGTGTCTTTGCATTGATGTGTATCTATAAAATGTTGAGTTTTTCCTCTATTGTAAAGTGTCTTGAGGTATTATGATATTACTTGTAATGAATAGGTGCTATACGAATAAAGACTGATTGATTGATTGAACAAGGAAAGTTTAACACTGTAAAGAGTCTTTATATTAATAATAATAATAATAATAATAATTCATTTTATTTAAAAACACCTTTCACGACATTCAAAGATGCTGTACAAGATTAAAACAACAACAATAAAATCAACCATAATGATAAAATCAACAATAGCAAGGCACAACAGATAACTCCAGGTATGGGGAAGAGGAGGAATGTTTTTTCCAAGTGGGGTATGCAGTCCTGAACAGGTGGGTTTTAGGTCTGGATTTGAAAAGTGACAGGGAGTTTAGGTTTCAAGGTCTGGAGGGAGAGAGTTCCAGAGCTGGGGAGCAGAGCGACTGAAGGCCCTGCTCCCCATGGTGCTGACAGGCGGTGAGCACAGTGAGGTGGGTGGAGGAGGACGATCTGAGGGAGTGGGTGGGTGTGTTGTGTTGGTGAGCCAACATAGTTTTTTGAGGAATTTCAACCTATAAGTGGGCTAATTGCGAGTCTTACAGTTTCAGCATGTGCAGCTATGTACCAGCTACTGTTGTCCCCAGATATCTCCCCCAGAGGCGAAGCTCACGAGTTCTTTTATTGCCACTCATTTACCAGTGCCATTGGCACCCCCAATTCATTTTACCTTTTGTATTTAGTGGTTTATTTTAATTTGGAACTAATTGGTAGTAGTTGTTTGATTTATCTACATTTTTCTTTCTTATAATTAATTAAAGTAAGATCTTTTGGGGTTGAATATATATATATATGTGTTTCAGCTTGTCATTTGTTTAGTATAATTAGATGTTTTGTATATTTATTATTATTATTTTTGTTTGTTTGGTAATGACGAGCTGTGGGCACCTGATGTTATTTAGGTAGGTAGCTAACAGAAGGCCAGCATGCACCAGGGTGGGTCTGTGGTTTTTACCAGCACAAGGGAGGGGGCAGGAGCCGTGATCTCCTTTGTTCTTATGTTTGCTTGCTTGCCATTAAGTAAACTATTGGTCATCGCAGAACTTTTACATAGACATTGAACTTCTTTTGCCTGTGTAAATCACATCCCCATGGTGCATCAGTGATCCTTTGATCAACTTTGGTGTAAGTTTCAGTTTGATATTTTGATTTTTCTTGGAGTTCTTTAAGAAAAATGGTCACCATATACCCTTTAAAAGCAGTTTATGTTTCTAAATTTGGATTGTCATTTTTTTCATCTCTTATATGAGGTCACATGGTGACATGACAAAAGTATAAGGTTATTTTGCACAGGCTGAGATGGGTTCTGTAGGGTGGAAGGGTACATCTCGTTGGTGGCAAAATTATCAGATGTTGACTTTAGCTATGTAAATACAATGTACAGAAGCTACCCTATCAGCATGCAGCTACAGTTCTATGTGATAGCAAACAGCAGCTTGTATGATATAAGAATATAGTAACACACACAAACACACAACAGCCATAAACTGTCTAAAATAAACATAGTTTCAGCCAACCATTGCCAGACAATGATTTTTTTGGCTTGAGCAAACAAACGCCAGCATGTTATTGCTTCAGTGCTCTGTAATTGTTTGTCTCTCAGGTTGAGGAGATCAGGGAGATGGTGGACAATGATCTCGGCTTCCAGCAGGTGGGGACCAAGTGTCCTTCTCAAACCAAGACGTTCCTCTTCATCTCCAATGACAAGAAAGTGGGTGGATGCCTTATAGCAGAGCATATACAAGAGGTAAGAGACTGCAGTCGTGTTTTACCAGAGTAAGGTTTCTCTCTGATTTTAATTTATCATGATAAAACAAAAACAATGATGGCTTTAAAATAATCTCACAGGGATACAGAGTTATCGAGGATCCCACTCCCGAGGGTTCAGAGGGAGAGAGGCTGAATTTTGAGCGTCAGAGGGCGTGGTGCTGCTCCACAACTCCAGAGCCAGCCATCTGTGGCATCAGCCGCATCTGGGTGGTCAGCGTGATGAGACGCCAGGGCATTGCCTCACGCATGCTTGAGTGCCTCAGGTACGGATTTGTGATTTTGTATTTACCCACAGATTTTGCATCACACGAGCACAGGGGCTGATCTTTTCAGAATTTAGGGCCTGACCTAAAAAGCATTACCATGAGTCTTCACCTGTTTGAGGACTACAGAACATCTCTTGTGTGTTTGATATCGAGGAGGTAGTTGCATGAAAGGGATGAAGAATTTTCTTTTGATAACTTGGAGCATGGCAGTGTTGCTGCTTGTAAATGATAGTAAATTTCTATTTTCAACTGTTTGTGAAATCTAGCATGGATCAAGTAAGGAGACATTTATCAAGTTTACTTGAGAACTTAAATTCCCCTTTAATTTTGAATACAATTAAATCCTCTTTAAAAAGTTTAAAAATGACCATGCAAACACCTAATTCTAAATAAAAAATGAAAATTCAGAATAAAACTTAATTCAGAAGCAGTTTATTCTAGTTTATTCTGATTTTAAATACAAATTGAATAATTATTCTATCATCTGTTCATTCTGCTTTAAATTCATTTTGGTCATTCTGCGCATGCTTGTTCCCTTGTCCTGTCGCAATGCTGCACGGGACGCTGATAGAAACAGGGAAATCTTTAACAGAGACTTAATCCAACAAGACATAATTCCATCATGTAGAAAGTAGGGACAAGTTATCCAGTCACAACTGCTTTTGTTGTGTGAAAAGGTTGGATGAATTAAGACATCCAATCACAACTGCCTTAGCTTCATGGTGGTGGGATAAGTTGGGGAGTGATCCAATCAGAGCTACTTTTTATAAACTGATACATTCATCTAGAGCAGGTTCACTGTTGTCAAATCTTGTATTGTAACTGAGATAGTCTAAATAATGGTGATTGTAGGTCTGTCACGATAACAAATGTTACTGGACGATAATTGTACAAAAAATTATTGCCAATAAATGATATTATTGTCAATATTATTTTGAATTTTTTTCATTAATTTAATTATAATGTATGTCATAATAAAATGAGTACACCATATCAAAAGCAATTAACTTTAATTTCTTAAGGGTATTTAACTGTAATTGGAAGGTCAAGATCTTTTTAAATGAAATAAATTAAACAAGCAACGTAATAAATTTAACAAACAAAAAAAGAGAAAAAGCACAATGAAAATGAAATGGACTGTCTTTCAGGAGAAACTGCATGTAAATAAAATAATTACACTATCAAAAACAATAAAAAAGACCCTGTCTCTGTAAAGAAAAAACAAAACTCCAATAAAAACACACACAACAATAAAAACAATAAATAAAACAGAGTTTATACAGTTCTGGAACTGTTTGTGACATGTACTTTCTTCCAGTCAATTCGTACTGTCTGTCAAACATTTGTTACATTGCTTGCTTTTCAACCATATTGAATGGTTGCATTTCTTTGCAGTATAGCAAACGACACTGTAAGCGCGCACCATTTTGCGCTGCTTAATTTGTATTTACTTTGCTGACCAAAAGCCTCAGTAAGCTCTGACTGTCAGGACGAAGGCTATGCTGCACCTACCCCTCTACGTCGCCACTGCTTTCAAACAAATTCAATGTATATCTGCTCGCTGGTGTCATGGGCTCACACCTTGTGCTGTGCCCCCCCCCCCCAAAGATTGCATGTGTGACAGATGCTCACTCCACTACAAATCGGCTATAGAACTGATACACCCCGGTGTTAAGAAAGATGGAAAGAGAGAGCCATCTTCTTATCCAGCCTGTTTGGTAGAGAGAGGGTAGGAAAACAAACCTTCATGAACGTGTCAGTTTATCGAGGCCGGCAAACTTACCGAGGACATTTTTATCTATCATTCGGTTAATTGATTTATTGATTATGTTGACAGGCCTAGGTGATTGCATTTCACACAAAAGTTAGATTTTTTTCCATTAATTTATACAATCAAACTTCACTAGCATTTAGTAAAGAGTTATTAGATGTTTCATTTTATCCAAGTGTAAACAATGTCTTCAGAAATTAAGGAAACCTAAGAAATGCCTTACACTTTACTTTTCACATTTTAGTCGACTAAATTTACTGTAAAAGTTGTGGATTTTCATCAACTAAAATACATACAGTTTAGATGACAAAATTATGACTGGAAATGAAAGATATTTTAGGCTAAGACTATAACTAAAATTAAATTAAAAAGAGCTGTCAAAATGAACACTGATTTTGGATATTAAAAAATGGCAATAGTATGATGATCTCTCTATGTGGCCCTGCGATCGACTGGCGACCAGTTCAGGGTGTATCCCGCCTCTCATCCAATCACAGCTGGGATAGCCCCACCCCCCCCACCCACCCCCCCACCCCAAAAGGGACAAAGGGGTATAGAAAATGAATGAATGAATTAAAATGTAGCTGTAAAAATAGAAATACCTCAAAGTAACGGTAATAATAACAACAGAAAAGGAGGAATAAGTTCAACGTGTGGCACACTTATCCTGTAATCTTGATTACTCCATTTCATAATTGTGTGAGGCAGTAATTGTAATCTCAGTTAAGAGTGGATTAATTTCCCAGCCCTAGGATCATTGTCTCATTGTCTTGACCTCATTTAAATGTAGAATGGATACATCAAAAATATTTATTTCTTTTTGTTTGTTTCTCTTTCAAAGGAACAACTTTATCTATGGTTCATACCTGAGCAAAGATGAGATCGCTTTCTCCGACCCCACGCCTGATGGAAAACTCTTCGCCACAAATTATTTTGGCACATCTCAGTTTTTGGTTTATAACTTTGTGAGTGCGACACCTTCTTCCAAGCCCAAAACTGACGCGGTATGACAGTCTTCAGGAAAGGTAACATTGGAACCAAGTGAGACGCTCACCGGGACGCATTATCACTGAGCAACATCTCGCATAGAGAATCTGTATTTGTTTTACAAATTATAAAAAAACAAACTGTAAAGTACTCCTTTGAGAGGACACATTGGTTTAAATCTCAGGATGAAAACAACAAGGTGTTGTTAAAAAACATTACTAACCCACCCTTTAATCCCTTCCTGGATAGTATTTTGACAAAAAAAGAGTATTTTCTTTATACATTTTTAAGTAATGAATTGGTCCTGTTAGAAGTTTACATGCATGAACTGACAGCAATAGAAAACAGAGCATTTCATCCTTCTTTTACCCCTGAAAGGTGTACAATTGACAGCACTGATGAAGATTTTTGTCTTTATTCTGTGAGAATGTTTTCTATCTAAAGCTCCTGTGAGGAACTTCAGTTTTGTGGAGTTTGGCGCCCCCTGGGAACTAAACAGTACCTCTCAGCACTTGTTGAACTTGTTCTGTTCATGTAATAGTTTTGTTTAAATGTAAAATCTTATCCTGCTTGCTGTTAACAGAACATTGCACTGGAAACTGTCCAAAAAGGCTGTTACAAATCACTCTTTCTGAAATTTACCCAGGTTACATTTTCAGTCCTCACAGATAGCCTCATAGAAACAATCAGTCTTTATACTGAAAGCTTTTTTTGCTCCTGTAGCTCATAAAGAAGCATCAACGGTGATTGAAGTCTGCTTCATAAGCAGTGAAAACTCCCCACAGGAGCTTTAAACAGTTTGAATTTACCGTGTTAATGGAGGGATTTTATACCATGTTCATTTCTTTATGGTTGTCGTATGTTTTCTGCAAGTATTTTCAATAACACTGAAAAACAGAGTACACACAGAGTATAAAAATGAAGACTGAGTTTTTGAAGACTGAGTTTTCTCCACAGCACTGCCCTTGATTTTACTGTCCTGTTTTCTTTAAACATTTCAAATTAATCATCTTTAACCAGGTGATTTCCCCGATTGGACTCATTTCAACCATCAGTTTGGAGCGTCGTGGGTCAGAAGAACTGTAGCTTGGGCATTTATCACGTGCTCTAATTTTCTTAGATCACTCTGCCTGTTTTCCAAGCTGAGCCATAATACTATTCACCATTTAGCAGGGCATTGTAGCCTATACTGTATGAGTGATTTTTTTTTTATTTCACAAAGGCTGTCTATGGCTTTATTTGTGCCTGAATGAATCATGTGTGACTTAATTTTTTTGTTTGTTCGTTTGCCTGCCATACTTAATGGCGTTTTATAACATTAGTCTAGAATATCATCCTCCTATTTCTTAGTAAAATCAGATTAAAATGTGTATCAAATTATCGTGTAGATTTCTGAATACTATAAAAAAGGTCTAATAAAGTTGTGCACCGTCAGGTCTTTTATTGATGGTCATCTACGAGTACAGAAAGAAAGATTTTCTCAGTGATTAACACGAGAGGTTTGAGTTAAATCTCTGCCTTTTACAACACAAGATTTCCACTGTCATTGTATCTCATCCCTTTTTTTTCTCCCTCCTGTTGCTTTTAGAAGGTTTGTCGTGTAAGAAAAAGAACTTTGATTTATACAAAGCTGTTATGTAAATATTTATTTAAATAATAAACGATTGAAAACATTTTGGCTTGTTTGTTTCATTGTACGAGGCAGCAGGTGAGTTTTCTGTTTGTAATTTCAGCCCCATTCACCACCGTTCAACCTCCATAGACCTACTTTGATGTAGTAATCACAGACGCCATCTAGTGGACCTTGTTGTTGTAACATTTGTTTTCTATGATGGTGAAAAAAAACATGCTTTAATTTGATGTTTAATCTCTTCTGAATATTTACAACTTAAGCATAGCAGTAATTCATGGTGTGAATTTCTGGTCTAGTTTCAGATGTGTGTCAAGTGTGGGATTTGTTTTTTCTGCTGTCATGTTTTCTCTTTGCTGTTTCAGATGTAAACACTCCCCTCCTAGCGCATTCCTCGACACTCCTGTCACAACACAGGCCAACTTGGTGGCAACTTCTGAGAAACAAAACAACCTAAGAACAACACTGATACTTCCTCAGGCTGAGTGAGAAAACAAGAGGCCTCTGCTGCTCCTCGGTGATGTGATACTGATCAGCAGGGGGAAACAACTGATCCGAGCTTCCTAAGGTATCTTTAACACGACAATCACCTGAACCTGTTGACTCTCGGTGACACAAGGGTCATCTTGACCTTCTGACTTACCTGTAAACACTTAAAAAGTTGTGTTGACCCTCTGGAGGTAAGTATCTATTTACCCTTAAGGGAGCCACCTTTTCAGGACAAGCCTAGGTTTAAAAATACTCACTCAAGTCTTTAACCAAAACAAAAAAAAATGCACTGCCTTTATTAGAATTGAATTATCTGGCAACGAGGCAGGTATATGTCACCCTCTTCTCCACTCAAAGGCTCAAAATTTAGTTTCAAAATTGTAATAGGTTGATAGAATGATTATTGTTATTGTAAGATACCAAAATTTCTGCTTAAATATACTGTACGTCTCAAATATTGACCATAGTATCGACAAAATGTACCACAATCTGCATCATGTATCGCCAAACCTCTTCAATCTATTCTGTCAGTTAATTGTGGAGCTAAACATTATTTTTGTATATTACATCTGGTTGTAATGCAGACAGACAGTTACAATGAAAGGATAAGGCCAGTGTCAGTGTGTTTGTTAAGAAAATGTGCACTTGTGTTTTTCAGTATTGGCTACAAAAGAGCTTGAAAATATCCAATCAGATTGGCAAAAAAGTCCCAATGGTGCAGTGTTTTTCTTTCAAATTACAAGCCATTATAGTTACTTTGTTAAAAATGTCTTATCTGCAGTGATGTTGAGACTTTAGTAGAAAATTTATCTCAATTCAAGTACATTTTTGCCCCATTGGTATTTTTTTCAAAATAATGTAAGCAGTGGCTGCACCGGCCTCGATTTATCCTTTTTATTCTCAAATATTTTGACTTGTTAGATGATGGTGGCTTCACAAGAGTGCTTTGACAAGGGAGAAGACAAACTTGCTTAGATGAATGATTTTAAAAATAGAGGAAAGTAACTAAGACTAGAAGAACATATTCTGGAAATATTATGATCCTTGATTTTCACGAATTTCGCTCAAATGTATTTCTTCATAATGATATATCTGTAATAAGGGTTGTCATAGATACTCTTTTAATTGATGCACTATGATGCAGATTTTGATTAAGATGCAAATGTCATTTAATGTTGCAGAGGCTGCTGGTAGACTGCAGCATCAGTTTTGTTTCTGAGGAAGATCAGACGTGGAAAGATGAGACCTATGAAATTTATTTATTTTGATTTAAAATGAAAATACATGTTAATGTAGTTGATCTCAAAATCTATAATTCTTAAAAGAGGTTTATGTTTATCAGACTGCTTGTGTATTTTATCTAACAGTTACCTGGTGCAGTTTGAAAAACTAATTGCATGATATCAACATTTGAATTGAGATTACTGAAGATGTGCAGCCTTGTTGATAATAAATATGTATTACTAGCATCTTATTCCCAACTTTATGCAACAACAAATGTGTTGATGGAAGGTTTTAGTCGACGTGTAATGACTCTGAAGATGCAATTTAAGACACAAGCAAAAAAAAAAAAACTTAATCAGTCTTGTGCTATTATTATAATTACTTTAAGGTTGCCCAGTGACTTTATCAAGATTGTTTCCAATAGAATACTGTACAGCAAAGTACTGATCTATATTTAACACTATTAAAAGTCACAAAGATCATGAACCTCAACTGGTAACTAGTGGAATGTCCCTTTAAGTTTTATGTTATGAGCTAGAGAGTTTTAAGCTTTTGGACTTTAACTGTTTATTTTATAAGAGATTGTTATAAGAATCTGCTGAAATCTTCTCTAAACCACGTGAAATACTGAGACAAAGAATGATGTACGCACTCCACTTATCAAGACCTTACAAAACCTGAGCATTTGCAGAAAATGATAACTGAAAAACAACTTGCTGAAGCTGAACAAAAATGGTAAACACAATTGTCTTGTTTTTAATGTTTGTTTTTGTTCTTTTTCCTTTTTTTGTCTCGTGCCCTGAAAATTCATAAATCTTTAAAAGAAAAATAAAACATTGTCAGAACAAAAATCTAGATAAAATTCCCAAACTACTTTGGTGACAACTAATTTTATAACGTCAGTTAGAGTGAAAAGAAAAATGCAACAAAGACAAGAAAAGGATCATAATTGTGAAGACACACTTTAATTCTTACAGATTAATTTAAAGAGACAAAAATGTCACAGCTGCCACATTGTACATTATAAAAACATCATTGTCAGTGGGAATTTCAGGTTATGTTTACAATTTGTTAAGCTATTGTTAGTCATTAAAAAGTTAATTATTATTTACACTTTTCACAACCAATATACAAAACATTACACCAAGCACCACATTTAGTAACATTTTCTATGGTGTACACATAACTTATGTCATCAGATGATTCCCTCATGATAAGGAAAGTAACACAAGCGTGATTTTTAACCTGAACTTCAGCCCCTAAGGTGGGCTGTGACCACTGCCTGACCCGCCCTCAGTGCTGCGGGGATTGGCCTCGTTGCGTGACATCTGCTGGGACTTGATCGGTTTTAAGAGTTTCAAACAAGATTACAGTAATGCTCTGTGTTGTCAGGCAACCTAAAAGAAGAACAGAGCTGCTCTGAAGTGTGTGGCAAATGCATGATCAAGTTTTTATGAGAAATAAAAATCCATTATTTTACAAAAGCATGACTGATGAAGCATAAGCTCTCTATACATGGTGAGATGTGATGGAGGGTTAATGCATTGCTTGTGCATCACTGACACAGTTACATATTTGGTCGTTGGCTAAAATGAGTTGACGTGTTTGTGTGTTTTATGCCAATGTTATGGCAACATTAAAATTTAGGCACCATAGACGATATGTTATACTGTAGCCCAACAGTTTTCATGTACTTAGACAAAAGAGTTCTCAGTCCTTTTGTGATCCCAGAACAGAAATGAAGATGTTTTCTCAAAGGATGGGGCAGTTCTGACCACAAAAATCATACAATACATCCAACATGTCTGGATCCTGGACTTGAAGCCTTCTACTCACAACACCTTGACCTTTTCCAGGCTGCACAACAACCACCTCACCATCTGGCGGAGCCTCTGTCAGCGGGTGCACCTTGTTGTCCATCTTCTTAAAGTCAGTGACGCCAACGTTGGGCAGCATGCCATTCCTCTCTGCCGACATTTTGGCATCCTCTGAGTTGTTTACATCTACGATACTTTCTTTGCTGACGATGCTCAAATCATCCTGACATGCATCTGAGTCACTGGCATGGGGCAAAGAGAAGTAGGTGCACTTCCTGGAGAACGAGTGCTCCTTGTCTGCTGGTTCAGTCCTGCTGGGAAGCGAACATGAGGTGTTCTCCTCTGTGTCCTCACTCATTCCTTCACCTTCAGGGGAGTTTGTGCAGTTTTTGTTTATTCCAGCCGGTTCGGAAACAGACTTTCTGATTTGTGTGTTCTCACTGAAGAACAACTGCTCATCGTCAACAGGAACGCAGTGTCCAGGCACGACTTTAGCGTTAAAAGCGATGCACCGTGTTGCCTCGGTTAAGTTGTCCAGAGCGCTGGTGGAATTAAAGTAAGACAGCTCGGGCATTGCTTTTGACTGGGTTAGGAATGGGGAGAAGATGCTGGAATGTTCTTTCTTTTTCTCTTTTGGGGCGGATGGGGGCCTTTCGCTCATTTCCTGATTAGGATTTCTGACGCCATAGAGCCTTTCGATAGTTCTTCTAACAAAACCTTTGCTGATAGATTTCTGTGCCGAGTCATCCTCACCACTGGAAAGTTCATTGGAATTCTGAGACTCATACCCAGCACTGGTTGAGGTCTGTGCTCTTAACTCCACCAGATTTGAAGAGTTTGAGCTTTGGGAAGGTTTATTCACCAGTGTGGTATCTGTGGCACTCTTTGCTAGGAACATCTCCCTAATGGATCTGACCCTGTTGCTTTCAGGCTCTGAGGTGACAACACCGCTAGAATCATAGCTAAAAGACAATGAAGACTGAGGAGCTGATCTGCTGCCAGGCATTGACTGAGATTGTGATGGAGCCTCAGCATCTGGTTCAGGAGGGACATTTCTTTGTGAATAGCGTCTTTTGGGACTGTCTGTTGTATTTTTTTTCTTCTGTTCATCAGCAACTTGCTTCTCTAGAAGAACTACCCTCTCTGCTACAGATTGGGATGCTGTCACTTCAGAATGATGCTGGGGTCTTTCCACAGCTTTTTCACACATAGTGTCTTCGGACGGCATTGCGAACCCATTAGCCACCTGATTTTTAACACCTTTTTCTTCTTTGCCTATGTCTGTTGCGATGTGCTCCTCCTCTGAGCTTAAGTCTTTACCATCACAGCTTAGCTCATCTTCATTTGAGCTGCTGATTTGTTCATTTGGTTGCTCTTCTACATGCTCCTCACAGCTGTTGTGGTCATTCCCGCTATCTTCATCAGCACTAAATTCATGTTTCTTTGTTAGACTACTATCTTTCTTACAGTATATGTCCTGATTCTCTGTCAAACTGCCTAGATCCCCTATAGTTTTCTGACCCCTTGTCTTATCGCAAATCTGTCTTCTGTCAGTAAGGTAGTCCTCTTCTTCTAAGCATACCCTCTTTTCCACTTCAGTTTGTTCCCTAGTAGCTAAAAGATCATCAGTGTGTTCCTCCTCCTCCTCCACACTTTCCTGCTCCTCATCATCAACAGACAAACTTTCTAAACTATGATCCCTACGATCCTGACTCTCAGCCTCGTGCTGCTCTTCCTCAGAAGTTTGCTCATCCACGTCTGAGTTACATGTGCTGTCTTCAACGCTGACGCTTACTCCCATGTAACCTGACTTTTGAAGTTCCCTCTCTGAGTTAGAGGGACTAGACAAAGCAGCTTCATTGCTTGGCTCCTCTATTACTTTTTCAGACCTTGATTCCTTGTCAGACCTTGATTCCTTGTCCTCTTCATTCTCTGAGCTATTCTCAGGGTTGGATAAGTTTTCCCTAGTAGCATCACATTCAATGTTTGCTTCCTTTCCTGAACTATGTTGCTCTTGTATTTCTGAACTAGGACCACCGTCATCACCACTCACTTCTGAATCTTCCTGAGCACTTGACATGTTCTGCCTTTCCTGCTCTAGATCTAGTTTCTGGTCATGACTAGGGTCAATTTCAGGGGCACTTGTGCTCTCCTCACTGTGTACTTGCTCGCCTACCTCAGAGGTGCAACTCTCTTGTTTGACTTGTGTGTTGCTGTCGACTACAATCACATTCCCACTGTCTTCTTCTGGTGTTTCTCTGATTTTGTCTTCCTGTTGTCTTTCCTCTTCTTCATGACATGACTCCACAACCTCTGTATCCTCTTTTTCTGATATTTTTGTAATGTTGAGCTGCCTTACTTTAGGTTCAGGTGGTGGACTTTTGGCTGCACTACTTTGTCCATAATGGCTGTCTATGTCCTTTATTAACTGATTTGGTGATTTGAGCTTCGTTGTCTCTTCTACACTGCCCACTATGGATTGTTCTGACCGGCTGGTGAATTGTTTAATGATGGAGCTTACGTCTACATCTTTTGTGGCGTCAATGACAATGTTAGCACCTGGTGTTGAGCAGTCACTAATGTCTTTGTTTTCTGATGGTTTTAATTCATTGACGTTCGTATCACTAGTCTCGTTATTCTCGCTTTTGAAACCAGGTGACAGAGAAGCCAACTCTTCCCTCAGCTCCTCAGGCATGTCAAGATTATCCATCATCTCATCTATATGTCCATCAGTGTCTTTATCAAGACATGAATCAAGAGGTGATTTGTATTTATCACTTAGTTTCTGAAAGCTCCTCCAGCTCTCTAATAGCTGTTTTGAAGCTAACTGTTGTAGACTCGACAAACTGTCTTTTAACTTGTCAGAGTCTTCGATGCTGGCAATGTCCTTGAGTGAATCAATCATTTTCAATGCCTCTGCAGAGCTGACATTGTTTGCATTTAGTTCATCCACATAAAGGTTAGTTAAGCCTTCCTTTAGAGCCATGACAGCCAAGAAAGCAAGAAGGGCTTTAGATGATGAACCAAATGTTGAGGCCACATGAGAAGAAAAGTCAGGCAGACTGCTGGACCTTTCCAAAGATGAGGGACGTTTGTTCTGCGTAAGAAGTCTGATTGACTTTACTGAGTTGCAAATATCCTCAAGAACTGATTTAATATCTGGCGGATTTATGAGGTGTAATGGCTGGGGTGTTATTTGTAATTCATTTTCTTGGACTGCTGGTACAAGATCATCTGTCTTATTCACTTCATCGACCTGAGTTGCATGTGTTTCTACTGTTTCATTAGATAGAATTTTGTCTGGTTCGCTTGGTAATTCTTCTGACTGCTTTGTTGGTGGATTCTTTTTTACAGAACTTTTCTGTATACGTGCCTCAACGGATGATTCTGATGTATCTGAGGAGTGATTTCTAGCAAGTGACTTTTTACTTGACCCACGCCTGATGGGCGGTGATGCTACATCCAGAGACTGAGAATATGGAGACAGTCTCTTTTGCAAACCAGGACTTGACTGATTGAGCATCTGCTTCTTTGTTGTAAGCGGGCTAGCATTTGGTGTGATATGTCTTTGTTTTCTTGGGGACATCATTTTATCAGGAGAGACATTGCGAGAACTTGACATTTTTGGAGATTTCTGAGAGAGTTCTGATGGAAGTTTCCTGGTTTGGGATTTCCTCTCAGGAGATGGACTATGCAAAATTTGCACTTTCTTCTCAATAGATTTTGGGGGCAGTGTTTCTGTTGGTGATATAATTGGTGGTGTTTGGTTATCACCAGATGATATAATTGCTAATTGCTTTCTCTCCTCAGATGTTAAACTAGTGCTAGATGAAGAACATAAATGATTGTTTCTCAAATCTTCAATGCCCCTCGGTTGCTGAGCTTCTTCCTGTTGATGTGGACTGATGCCATTTTGCAGCACAGAGGGAACAGATGTGGCTGTCTCTGTACCATCATCGCTGCCTAAAGTGTATTTATCCATACAAGCCCTTCTAAGAGCCATTGTCCTGCCAAAAGACAAATTACTGACCAAAGGAGCCCTTTTGATTGAAGGACTCCTTGATAACGGAGAGTTTCCCTCTGCTGAAAGACTGCTTGTCTGAGTAGAATCTGTCCTTTCCATTGAGAGATCAGTGGGAGAAGCTGCCTTTTCCAATGAAGGAGTCGTGGATAATGGGTGATTGTCTGACGTTTGACTGCTTCCTGATGATAGCCTGTATAAAGGGCTGCTAGCTGCGGGGGTAACGTCCATCTCGCAATATTCAGTGCTTGAGAGCTCTGCGGTATCAGCAGGTGGTGAGGGGGGCGGTGGAAAATCCATGGAAAGCGCATCAGAAGGTGTTGCATTTTGGGATGAGGTTTTGACTGGACTACTGGGGGAGATGTATGATGGGGTCTCATTTGTCGGCAAAGTTGTATTTTCCTGAGATAAAATGCTGTGGTTCTCTGAGCGCCTGGTGGTTGAAGGACTTTGGGCAGTTTGCTGACTGATGGCGGCCCTCACAGGTAGAGGACTTGATTTACACTCAAAGGACTGGATTCTTTGTTTTACTGAAGATTCTAGTACAGTCTCAGGGAGCTGATTGACTTTCAGAGTTGTACATGACTCTTTATCTGATGTGTTCTCCAAACTCTCCACTTCCTTTGCGACAGTCATCAAGCTAATTTTATTTTCGCATTCCCTGCTAATGCCATTTCCTTTCTTTATCAAAGTAAATTCCTCAGCTTTTTTTCTCTCCTCTTCTGGGTAAGTTGCGGGTTCCAAAAGAGCTTTTCCCAACCAGTTTTCCACATACTCATTTGTAAAAGCACTGGAAGAGTTAAAAGCAGGCAGGGACATGCTTTTGCTGATGTCATATGATTCGTTTTCACTCTTCTTCTCCTGATGCATTGATGTCTGTCGAGTCAGTAATCCCCGTGGTTGGCTTATTTCCATGGGAGCAACATCCAGCCTGCTTCTCTCCATCTCTGTTTTAACTTCACTCATCCCTGATGGTACACTTGATGGCACACTTGAATCCTCAGGGATGCTCTGTAACGTATCATCCGACTGTTGTGAGCTCTTTGGTGTAAGTGTTTTGCCGCCCATTTTCGCTGTTCCCTTTTTGATTCTTTTCGTGCTTTTTGCTGAATTTGGTTTTCCCCCGTAAATTTTCCTCAAGAATCCAGCACTAGAGAAGGTTTTTACCTTCTTAGTCTTATCAGTTGCCTCTGGAGATCGTTCTTTTTGTCTTTTCTTTGGTGTCATAAGCCTTCGAACCCTTTTTTGGATACGTTTTGGTTTCGTAGGAACTGGTTTGTCATACTTAATCCCATTTTGTTGCAACTTGTCTTTGCTGACCTTTGGCAATCTCCTCTGAACATTTTCTTCTGAAATCGCTCTAGTCTTAGACAAAGGCAAGGTTAAATCAGATGCTAATGAAGTACTACCTCCCCAGAGGTTAGTTGACCCAGAGGCTGTGGATGGTCTCCAGATCTCATGTTCAGACTCATTTGAGGAGAACTGTGCAGTTTCTGATGAAACTGGCCTGTAACAAGGTATCTCTGAGACAGGCATTCCCTCGGTACAAAGGTTTGCATGGAAATTATCCTGGCATGTCTGCTGTTCATATATGTGTAGTACAGTTTCAGTGACCTCCTCTCCACCGCAGTCAACCTGCATGATTTCCGACATCCCTGCTGATTTGAATGTGGATAAACTTTTACTGCTCATATTATTGCTGTCTATAGATTCAAGTCTTCGAGGTTTAGGAATTGGTCGGGTGCTACTTTGCTTGACCAAACAGTACTGCTCAGTCATGGCTCCATGCTCTGTCTGCTCTGTATACGAGTAAGAACCAACAACACCTTCATGAATCCCCTCTGGAGTCACAGCTTTTATGCTCTCCACAGAGGTCTGCTTGGTTCGAATTTGCTTGTGACCTGGTGTTGGGGCTCTCCTTGGGGACACTGTTCCTGTCTGTACTTTGATATCCTCCTCAATACTACTCTCTCTGAAAGCTTCATAGCACGGTGTTGGTGGATCCTCATCATTGTTATCCTTAGTTTTGTCCTTGTTGATTGAATCCATGGAGGCAACAGGGCTTTGTAAATTGATTGGGTTTGAGTTCGGTGACATGATCCTCTCTTCTTCCTCAGGTGGTGGTGGCAAACTGGTTTCATTAAGCTCATTAGCCACACTTGACCGACTCAAAGTGGTGGTCCACTGAATGGTTTCCTCCTCCTTAAGTGTCAGCCTAACCTTCATCTCCACTGTCATGCTCCCGTCCTGGTTCACCCTGAAGGACTTCTCAATGTCATCATCTGTGGGCAGCAAACACCCCTGCCCTTCAGCTCCGTCGCCAAGATAGGTTTCACCATCCGTTTCTGCCACTGACTCCAGCATATGTCCCGACTCCCACTCCACAGAGTTTGAGGGGTTGCTGCGTAGGTCATTTGAACTTCCTGTGATGGAGTTATGGATCTGATTCACAATGTACCGCTCAGAAGAAGGGGAGAAAGGCCTTTGCTTTGGTGTGTTTGAGAGGTTCTTCCTTTGACCTGTTTTGTGTTGCAAAAGAGGCGTCCAGTCACAGAGATGAAAATGAAGAAGGTATGTCCGAAGAATTTAGACCAGGAATGATGGAGATAGGTGAGCAAGAAGGGCAGAAAGTCCATGGAGCATGAAAGGAGAAGAAAGAGAAAGAAATGTTAGAAATATCGCTCAGCTCTTACAAGACATGAAGAACAATAGCCGACAGCACCAGACAGTGTATGTAGGTCATGTATGGTATTATACGCAGTATTATTGCCTCAGCACTTTCTTACTCATCCCATGAGAGCAGATAGATTACTGCAGATGTACTGTCTGTGCCACATGATGAAGGGTCCATCAGTCAGAATGAATAGCACTATCAAATATTTAAACTTTTCTTTCTGAAAACTTACGGTTTAGAGCCTTTAGTCTTCTGACACTTTTTCGAGTGGATAAACTTTGAGTCGGAGAGTTCTGGTTACTGTAGTTTGCATGCTTGAATGGCTCCCTTCCAGCGGCAACGACAGTCCCAGAGCATAATATCAAGCCTGGGAGACCTTCAACCTGCAAGTTGGACAGAATATTGTGTGATCTATCATTCAAATATCATATGACATGGTTTGCATCAATAGAAAATATTGGTTATTGATTGTGAGTGTGAGTGTGGGTGTGATAGGAAGTGATGTAATGGCTAAAAAAAAGGTAGAACATGATGAGAAACCTAAACCTGAGTCGTATTTGTTAAAATGCCCCCTTGCAGAAGATGCAAGCTCTGCATTTACAATAAACTTGTTGCCAAGTCTTACAGTGCAGTATTACAAAGTGCCTCTCTACGCATTAGGGCGAGTTGCTAAAGGAGCTTACCACTTTCTCTCCTCATGTGCTGGTTATTTATAGGCCAGGTTTAGGCAAGTTCTTTATGGGTCAGTAATGACAAAAATATATATGTCTTTAAACAAATTGTTTTAAGGAGAATAAACTACCCTCTAAAGCTTAACGGTCTCAGAGAAAGGTCAATATTAAAACTAAAACCCTTGTGTTTTAAAGTGAGGCTCTTTGGATTCAAACAAAGACTCATAGTGGGCTTCAGTTGTATCAGTGTGATTCAATGTTGTAGGGATTTCTACTTCATATAAAGCTGGAGTAAGAGCATATGTTAGGTTATGTAGATGGTAATTTGCTGTCTATTTTGATTGTGAAATCCTATTTTGGCTAATATCGAAGGAGACTTACACGTTTGCCATCAGATGTAAGTAGTTTCACCACTGGGAACTGGATCTGCTCTGAAATATATTCCAGTATGGACTCAAAAGTTGGTGTAGTCCTCTTGTTAATGACCACCGTGTGTCTCACATTGGGGTCACCATTGCGAAATACCAGTAGCCTCTTTGGTGTGCGCAAAACCACTGGCTCCTTCTTTGGGTTGTTCTTCCCGGGAAATAATCTGGCCCTCTGCACAGTCCGCCGACGTGAACTAACAGGCCTGGCGTGGTACCACGGCGGAGGCTTCTTCCTGGCTCGTGCCAGGTTAAAAGGCTTGACCTTACGGTTGTCCGAGCATATGTAGGATTTCCCGTCCTCCAAATCATCCAAAGTAGAGATTGCATGAATCCCATGAGGAGTGGTGATGTTCCTCACCCCAAACGGCAGGGGGACTTTTTTAGAGAGACTATCCAGGAGAGCATCAAACGTTTTAAAGGTGCGGTTGTTGATGACCATCCGCAGACCGTTAAACTGAGGATCTCCACTTTTGTAGAAGCAGACACGCTTTGATAGGATGGGGTCAATGACACTTGGGTGGCGTGGGGTGCCAAAGGTGTGGGCACTCCCCGATGATTGTCCAGGGAGGGCCCTCCGAAGACCCATCTCATTCATCATTGCTGGTTGGCTGGAAGAGTTGCAAAAGAAAATAGGATAATTAGATATTTAATCCAAGTTTCATTCGACCAAATGCTTTTTTGGTGCCTCTGTGTGGAGAAAGCCGCCAAAAAATAGTGAAATAATAGTTATTTGGCCCCGTTATGGAAAATCATTCTTGCTGTCGTCACCAGTGAGGTGTCTGAGTAACTAGTTATGAGCTGAATGTTAAATCTTGGCTGGTGTGTGTGTCTAAAATAATGATTTAGTCAGTTAAGGATACTGTTTTTTTTGTTGTTTTCATGTTACCATTACTAAACAAGGGCCAACCGTATTGTTGTTTTTCTAGCAGTTTGACTTCTACCAAACAAAAAAATCTTTTTTTGAATGAACAGTTGTATGTGCTTGATGCCAGCATTCAGTTTATGTGACACTAAATAAACATCTGCTACTGACATCTGTTCATGCCACATGGCATGTCGAGGCCAGTGTCTGTAAAAAGGGTTTACATCGGCCGATTTGGATGCCAAACTTATTCATCTGTATGCTCTTAGCAACTGGTTATTATGGTTGCTACTACCAAAACAAAGAAGTCATACACTTTGCAGACATGTTTCTCAGTAGTATTTTATTATTGTTGGCAACAGGTGGGCAAAACTGGAGCTACAGATTTGAGATTATAAGATGAAGAGCAGACTGAGAACAATTTAACCCTAAATTGCCCATGGACAATTAAGAAACATCTAACACTTCAAATATTTTTGATAATTTTAAGTAGCTATATTTGTACTTAATATCATCGTGAACCCAAATTTAGGTACTAGTATTGTAGAAAAAAATGTATCTGTGCAACCTTAGCATACGACATTACAAAAAAACTGTCTCCTCAGATATGGTTCACTTGCCCTTCCAAATTATTAAAACAAATGACTGGATGGTAAAGAAACCTTTAATAAAACTAGTGAGATTGCCAATAACCAGAGGAAGAATATTATAGATTGAAAACATCATATTCTCCAAATATGAAAACACATAGCGTGTGTGAGGACTCCTCCAGCTAGGTCAACACCAAACACAAGCAGCATGTTCAACACAACTTAATTTAACATGTGCAAACAGCTGAATGACGTCTTGACAGCATATGTTGTTTACTTCCTAAGCCTGTTGCCATCAGGTAATTCGACCTCACTTCTGGAAAACTCGCCACGTGAATAGTCAATTATTTGATTACCGAAGTTCTAACAACCCACAGAGGCAGTTTAAATGTGAAAAATAAACACGTGCCAGATTTGTTTTTCTTTCTCCTATACCACATCTGGTAGAGGGTTAGATATAATCATCACCCTATACAGTGCCTGTAATATGTAGTCATATGTTAGCAAAAGGACTTCATTTAAAAGTTGTGGTTATGTTTGAGCCTCTGAAAAATCTGAAACTTATCAGAACAATAGGAGCATAGGTAAAATGGATGACACTCAACTTTTATGTCTATCAGCATTTCTTTTGTGTCATAGCTAAATAATCAAAAATTATGTATTTTTTCTTTCTACAAATTGTAGGCTAGTTTACATCTACTTTTAAGAGAGGAGTTATAGATTCTTCCACTGATTATTACCAGTTATATGTTTGTTAATTTAGATTAACACATGTTTAAGAAGGCATTATGGAGAAAAAGTATTTGTATTTTAAATAGATGGAGGGAAAATCAGCCCCATGGAGAAAAAACATTTAGTAATTGTTGAGTAAAAAATAATATAAAACATGTTTGCTCATTGTGTTTTTTACCACTATAATAAAATGACATATAGGTCCAAACAAAACAGTCCAAAGTTAAGTTTACACACTAAGAAAAGTACAACACAAAATGACAGGATTTCAAATCAAACTCACCTACGTCTGCCTCTTCATCATAAATTCCAAAACCTTTTGACGGGGACGGTGAAATGTTATTCCGTGCTCTACATGTTGACTGCTGTTGCACTAACTCCACAGCAACAGTTTATTTCAGGAGACCGCATCGTGGTTAATTTGCTTAATCTTTGCTTAAAGTTAATCCTCCCCTGCAAGTGAAGCGCTTGGAAATCCTCTTCAGAAAGGTGTCACACAGATGCTTGTAGAGATGTCAAAGCAGGGCGAAGAGGTGGGCCAAGGACCTGGAAGCTGTCCACTGTTTTGGGGAAGTTTTAATAGTTTTACACTTTCAGAAGAAATCAAGTCCCAATTAATAAATGTTCAACTCAACAGAAGCTGGAAACAAGAAAACACGACCTACCTAAAATAGACTAGCAAAGCTTTTAAAGTTTTGATTTTCCCAAAGCCGCAGAAGCAGGAAAACGTTTGTATTTTAGAGAAAGCAGTATTTGTTTGTGCCGTGTTTGTTCCACTACTGGCAGCAGGTGGTAAATTCGTGTCCAGTTGCAATATTCGTGCAGGGTTGTAATCTCATTGAAGACCTCTTAAGATTAAAAGGATTAAGTGGGCTCTCCATTAGCTCTTGGACCCTAGAGGGGAAGACGTGAGTTCAATGAAAGAGGTTTACATTCACTTGAATGTATTTGTGCAATGGTAAATGATGTGATATTTTATTCCTAAAGTAACAAATGAGGTTTGATTTGGTTTGTGATTTTTGAGTTTTCCTAGTTTTAGATTTTTTATTAGTTCTTTTTTCAAACTTCATTTTCATGCAGTTGAATTTTTCAGTTTTTTTTAGGCTATTCTTTTTTTATGTTCAGTTTAGTGAAACATTTTAAGCTTTTTGTCTGTCTATTGTGGTGTTTTTTTCTGGGAAAACAGGGTGTACATGTGGCCTTTAAAAGTGAAAGTAATAGAAATTACTAACCTGACACTCCAGATAGTCAGTTCAATATTTACTTTACATTATGTATTTCACTTGTCCATCACAACAACAGCCCATAGAAAGCGTTTGGGAGGGCAAAACCTGTCATTCCAATTCATCATGGGAAAATCAGATGATGTAATAGTAAAGTAATGTAATGAAACTGCCACAGAGTAAAGTACATTATTACCACGTTCACCCTGAAATTAGTGGATCAAAGCAGGTTTTTTCAACACGGGTTAACCCGCTAACAATCGGTAAATGACTCCTTTCCCACTGCCAGCAGACGAGCTGTGTAGCTTTTTTTTTCCTCCAGTGCACCAAGCTGATGTCATCATGTTGATAACTTAATTTGCACGACAAAATGTTAAAAATGGAATGGAGCAGGGAAGCCGTGGACACAGTGGTCAGCTGTTGTCTGTATTTTGTACTTCTGTCCCTCTTTATAAATGTACAAAGTCAGTGCAGACTGAACGACACTTGAGCGCTGTTGATACAAAGGTGGATGGAATTTTTTGCTGAGATGGCAAAGAGTCACGTAAGTTACGGACTGAGAAGACCGGTGCGATATTATGCGTGGGCACTTAATTCAGAAGTCATGACCGAAATTACTGGGTTGACCTGGATGGGATGTTTCCAGTGAAGCCAATAAGAAGCGAGCAATAAAAATCTGGTTTGCTTGTGATGTCAGTCGACCCGGGCAAAACGCTGATTAAACCCTTTCAAACTGCTGATTGTTCCCAGGTTTAAGCAGGGTTTTTTGGCCAGTTTGAAAGGGTTATATGTGAATCAATTTGTCCCATAAACTTGGCCAAAAGCTATTAGTGGTGAAAATATATTTTTTGGCATTTTTGTGCCTTCATTGATGGAAGAGAGAGTGACAGTATAGGTTTGTGAAAGATGTTAGAGAGGAGGGGAGAACACTGCAAACTGGCCACAGGCTGGTTTCGAACCCGGACCGGCAGAAGTACCTGTATGGGTTGTGCTTGGTTGCTTACCATTCTGCCAAACCAGCACCCCAGAACAAACATCTTTTTTCATGGAGTAGTCCTTTCGGTGTTGTCTTTCTTCTTAATGTAATGAAGTAATGTTGTCCATTTCTGATAAACCTAACACTTAAGCAGGCAGCGTCCATGCTAATCTCTGTACAAGCAGCCATTGTTGCAGGCCTGCAGCCACTCCTGGCTGTTGTCACCCTCGTAGCTACCGCTTCTTTCTCCTTACTGTAGAGGTTTCTTACTTGGCACTTCCTCTGCAGACTGAGGTCAACCATTCTTGGCTTCAAGCTTTGCAAAATGTATCTGCCTTATTATAGACATGGAATCAGATGTATCCAGCTGCAATGCAAAGTAAATAAATGCAAACATATATACTGTATATACAAATGTGAAATTCAAGTACTGATAGGTTATATTGAAAGCACATGTATATGTTGTACAATTGTTGTTACAACCTATGGTGACAAAAATTCACAAGGCACACATTGACTCATCCCAGAGCTCTTTGTGCCCTATCACACCATTTGTAAACAGATCATATGGGATACTAATGAGATTGAAAAAGCAGCAACTTCTGGTGTTTGAAAATGAAGCTGATGCAGAAGTGCCGAAAACAGCAGTTCCCCAAACGTCCACCTCCAGTCAGCCTCTCTGTCAGTTAATAAGTTGATCCAAAGTCAGGTTGAGAGAAGGTAGAATGCAAGTGTCTGCAGATTGGCATCTATCGCTCCCTTCAGTAACCAAACAGTTTGCTTTGCTCGTTTCTTCCAAGTCATACTGAATGAATGGATTTAAATGATGCTCAATCACACAAAGCAAAGAGCAAGTGGTTTATTGTTTTTGTTTGCTAACTCTTTTCTAACTCTTGAGAGATGCTTTCCCCCTTTTACCGTTTTATTGATAGTAAGTTTACATTGAAAACAGAAATAAATAGACGTCCGATGGCTGGAAGAACAGCCTCTTATACTACTGAATATCTCTAAATAGACCTCAAATTCGAATCATTGTAAATAAGGCTAACAGTAACAAAATACTTTTTTCAATCATTTGATCATTACATTAGCATGTGATATTCCATGTTGATAATGTGAATATGGTGGGTGCTGGTTTGGCGTAGTGGTTAGCACCCCATGTACATGCTTCTGCCGGTCCAGGTTCGAGTCCCGCCTGTGACCAGTTTGCAGAGTGTCTTCCCCTGCTCTCTCTCCCCCTTTCACGGGCCTATCCACTGTCTCTCTCCTATCAATAAAGGCACAAAATGCCCAAAAAATGTACATTAAAAAAAAGAAAAAAGATAATGTGAATATGGTAGGACTCTGTGCTGTCTGCTCAGCCGTGATAGTGGTTTATGTTTGCCCCAGTTTTGCTATGTTTTACATCAATCTCATGCAGTGTCGTGGGTTGGATGATGATCTTTAAAAAGTGACTCAAGTTTTATCTCTTACAGTCTGTAATCTCATCCGGAATGAAACTGGCTGGCCTGAGACAAAATGTAAGTATTAGCAATCTTTGACTTAGTGTAAAAATGTGAAAACCGAGGACATTGTTTTCCTCTGATATCTTAAGTTTGGTGACACAATACAGTCTTAGTTATCATTTTATTGTAACACCACTTTTAGTATAATTTCTGATAACCAAAAGGTTTTCAGTTTTCATTGAGTTAAGTGTGCATGATGATCTGCTCTCATGTTCATTTGTAAATTCTCACACAGTGTAAAGTAAGATCTAACAAAAGAAGAGGGATTTTTTTAGGTCCGACAAAAATACTCATTTAGGTTCTAGAAATACAATTAAGTTTAGAGGGGTAGTGGAGTCCAGTAGATTAGGTTTAACCGTATTACTGAGGGTATTAACTGGTCATGTATATGCTTACCCATGAACTATCACAAGTTACATAACAGCTACCAAAAGAGGGCTGAGTTGAGTCTATTTCTGTAGAGAAAGGGATTAGTGAACAAGGGATGACTTCATTCCACTGTAAACCTGGGGGCTGGAGTCAAGGAATCAGAGGAATACACAGAAGTTATCGGGTTTCAGCCCAGTATAAAAAGGATAAAGTGATGACACTCTGTCATACCGTCTAGTTTGCTGAAGTAAAAATATCTCAGGTGTGTTTGACAGAGACGCTGTAGGAAAGAATTCCTGCTGAGCCCGACTAGACAGGGAATCAGGAATGCCGCAGGAGGCCGAGCCCATGACCTGTTCCCAAAACAACAGCGAGCACAAAAATGTGAAAAATCCTTCAAAGGAAGTGTGTGGGGGACAATGGAGGAAGCCCTCAGAGTAAACAGGTAGGCCAGAAGCCCACATGCCCTTCATTCCAGTCCTCCACTCCAGAGATAAGAGACAAGCAAATGTTGAAACCGAGCGGGTAGAAATGTCTGGCTGTACTGATACAGCAGCACAGATCCTGCCAAACACAACAAATAGGGATGCACAATAACAAACTTTTT
The DNA here is from genome assembly GCA_036419115.1 of Scarus forsteni. Taxonomy (NCBI): domain Eukaryota; kingdom Metazoa; phylum Chordata; class Actinopteri; order Labriformes; family Labridae; genus Scarus; species Scarus forsteni. The sequence continues at coordinate 9,757,736 of JAZDUH010000007.1, read as the reverse complement.
AAACCATTCAATAAGTCAGTATTCCCAAGCTTTTCTTAGCAGATACTAATACGAGTATCAACATATGAATTTGGTGTAAAGAGGTCTCCGATGTGATAGAATTATCATGTTACACCATCTGCTTTTTAAACATATATAACTCTTATTTCTTCCTGTGAACATCAAGTGTTTTAAGATTCAGATGGAGAAACAGATATGTTCTGATCTGTTTAAACACTTTGTTTACTCACAGCAGTCAGTTTAAATTTCTCCTTCGCTGTCTAGAGTAATGGTGCACTATCCTCACTTTATAAAATAAGTTTAAAAACTTTTCTGAGTGAAACAAGCATAAGGAAAAATTTAAAAATTCACCACAGCACCTTATCAATCAACACTTTCTTTGTCAATTTCTATAGACGCAACAGAGGGGAAAGTGTCACTGTGTTACAGTAAAAGTCTTTTTTACCATCGCACTTAAACTAAAAGCTGACAAAAAATGAGTGCTGTCTTGCACAAAATGAAATAAATGGCCCTTTTTATGGAGCATTTTCAAACCCTAATTCCAATATAGTTGGGACATTGTATGATGTAATGCAAGTAAAAACAAAAAATAAGATTTGCAAATCCTTTTGGCCTATATTCAACTGAATACACTGGAAAGACAGGATATGTAAGTTCACACACACAAACTTTATGTTTTGCAAATAACTACTCATGCTGTATTTTAGTCTTGCAACCTGTTCCAAAAAAGCTGTGACAGGGAAAAAAAGAGACTGGTAAAGCCGAGGAATGCTCTAAAACACCTGTTCGAACCTTCCACAGGTGACGGGGTTGATTGGAAGCAGGCACAATTGGCTGTAAAAGAGAAGTCTCAAAGGCTCAGTTGTTCACAAATGAGGATGGATTAAAGTGGTTTACCACTTTGTAAACAATTGCATGAGCCAATGGTCCAGCAGTTTAGAACAAAAATTCTGAAGGTACAACTGCAAAGAATTTAGGAATTTCATTATCTTTAGCCCATATACAGGGTTCCTGCGGGTCCTTAGGAAGTCTTAAAATGTCTTAAATTAAAATCCAGGTAATTAAGGCCTTAAATGATCATAAATTTACCATAAATTTGCTGTAGGTATTAAATTGTCAGGTGGCGCGTTTGATGCTGATAGGAAAGCACGGTGGCCCGCCATAAAAAATATCCAATAGTTTGAATTTGTTTCATTGACTTACTGTGCAGTAAATATGAGATTGAGTGGTGGCCCGCTGTAAAACTTCTTCTGAACGATTAATAGGTGTTTTATGGTACTTGTCATACAACATCAGGGACATGTCGCCATTCGCGGTTGTCTACATGAGCAGAAAGATGCTAAGATGGGTAAGTGTAAGTTCAATGAAATGAAAAATGGATGGAAGACGATTTATTTAAGAGGGGGTTGGCCCCTGCTGAAAACAACAAGAATGCCATGTGTAAATGCTGAGAAAGACTTTTTCTTTAGGGACTATGGGGCTCAAAGCCATCAAGTTGCACATGAAAGGAGATGAACACCAGCGGTATGTGGCAGCAGCTAGCATGGCCAGGCTAATCCCTGTGTTGCTTCCAGCACAATGCACAGCGTCAGTGAGAAGACATATGTTGTCATGTTTGATGAGAGCATGAAAAAAAAAACCTACTAAAACTAAACAAATTGACATAGCAAGTCATTTCCTGCAAAAAAAAAAAAAAAGAAAAAATGCCCACCGTGTGCTTTGATGGCATTTACAATCAAATACAGTATTTTCTACCACAGAAATTGTCATGACATTTTGGGGTCTTAAATAATATTTTTGAGGTCATTAAAATGTCTTAAAAAGCATTAAATTAGACTTTCAAAATGGTGCAGGAACCCTGATAATACCATCAAAACATTTAGAGATTCCAGGGGATTCTGCATGTAAGCTGCAAGGCCAAAAAGCATAATTGAATGCCAGTGACCTTTGATCCCTTAGGCAGCACTGTATTTAGAACGGACATCAATCTGTCAAGGATATTGCCACGTGTGCTTAGAAACACTTCAGAAAACCATTGTCAGTAAACACAGTTTGTCGTTACATCTACAAGTGCGAGTTAAAACTATATTCAACACCCAGAAACTCATCTGTGCATGTCTTTGGTCTAAACTGAAGAGCTTAGAGGTATACTTTGCTGTTTATTGCGAGAAATGTATGCATAAAATGAGCTCAATACAACATTAACCCAAAGTCATTTGGTGAGATTTCGGATAAAATCAAAGTGATGTTGAGAAGGGAAACTAAAAAATGTAGGTTTACTTTAAGCCAACCACCTCCAGGGACAGTGGGGGTCCCCAGTAAAGTAAAGTAATTTTGGGAGTAAGTTTGGGAACCAGTACTCTAATAGTCCTGCTTTAAATTCCACAAATTTAATGATCTGCCCACAATATAGTTCTGCAAATATGTATTGTAAATACAGTCAGCTGTTGATATCTGCAAATGATGAACTCCTTCAGCCATTATTAACCAAACACGATATACCAGCAATTTTATGTACCTCTTCATCAAATCTGACTGAAAATAACCCTCTACAGCTGACTGTGGCTCTGCCTCGAAGCAGCATGACAGGTAATGGCAGCAAATGTCTGAAGCTCCATTTGTCACATAACCTTTCCGTCACAGAGTTATAACGAACCAGCTGGTGATATGAACACTGTTATTTTTCCTTCACATGATTACACGTGAAATCACACGCTGCCACGACAGAGGTATCCGTCTCTGCGTTCCGGGTGTATTGTCACCCCTGCCATGCTCTATTTTTAAGTCCTTGCGCCTATACTGCAACTAATTGGCGCCAAGTTAGATTCAAACCTATGCTGTTAATGGGAAAAAATGTGTGATATGTTTTGGCCCTTGTCCCCTTTCTATATTTGGCCCAGCGTCCTCCGTGCAGCTGCTCCTCCAGATCTGTCTGCCTGTGCTCCCATCAAACACCTCTCCTCAGCCGGCATATTGCCTCAATTCCAGAGGCAAAGATTCTCTGCAAGATCCGCCAGCTCCTGCCTCAAAGTGTACGTTGAGAAAAGAATTGTGATGCAGAATGTAGCTTTTGTACAGCTGCGTAGCAAAACGCTCAGCTTGTTTTGCAGGCTTTGAAAGAACTGGTTAAAATTCCAAGCATTGCAGCTGTCAGGAATTCAATTATGAGTAATACAGCTGCACACAACAACAGTTTAAAAGCAAGTGGGCAACTGGCGGCCCAGGGGCCACGGACAGACCCGCTTCTTATTCAGCCTGTAAGTCAATTTCAAGTATCAGCTGTAAAAATGAAGAAACATGATCAAACACCCACATTTCAATATTTTCACTGTATTAATTTAACTTGCAGAGGCTTAAATACTTGTAAGAATTCCTATACATATCTGACTTTGAAAGTTAATCTATAAAAATGTCTTTCATTGATGTTTCTAAGTTCATTTATAAAGCATTTTTACTAAAACTAGAACCATTAGATGGTTATTATTTTGTGCATGGATTGACAAATTCTTCAAAACATTTTTGAGACAATATATATATGTTGACAAGTAATGGATGATCATGAGGCCAAAGTTCTTTGACATATAATCCATTATTACTGAATCAGATGACGTTTGCTTTAAGTTTGATAGAAATCCCCAAAGTGTGTTTTAAAAATCACTTTCCCAGTAAAGAGATGATCATACGGCTATGTGAACTATTGAACTATGTACTACAAAAAACATTAGTTTTTGTAATATGGGAGGTCATATGTGTCAAGTTTGACCAAAAAAACACTTAAAGTGTGACTTAAAAAATGTCATTCATGAGCAATGATCTTTACGAGGCCTAATAACCATTGACCTTTGATTTTCTGTGTCGAGTAAGGTTTTTTTGAATCAATGAGGATATATTTTTCCAAAATATTACAAAGCACCCCAAAAAACATATTTTAGGAATCAAATTTACTGGCAAAATATGAGGCTGAGGCTGAATTGACCAGCCTCAACCAATATTTATGATTATTATTATTATTAGTATTATTATTATTATTATTAGTATTATTATTATTATTATTATTATTTAAAAAGTGCCAGATCAAAACAAATGGTTTCTCAGCACAATTCACAAAAGAGTAGCTCAAAGTCAGTGTCTTCGTTTTTAATTCTATTTTGATTATTTCTGTTTTCATCCATTTCTTCTTATTTTTATTATTTCGCTGCCTCTTTGAACCTAAATTTGAGCCTCACTCTCAAAAACTCACCAAAATTGGCACACAACCCAGATCCAGTGAAAAATTTGATCAAATAAAAAAATTAACCCCCAAAACGCCAAAATGAGCTCTCTAGCGCCCCCTTCAACTGGACTGATGGACAGACAGACAGTTGTACAAACAGACTGAGAAACTGAAATCCTATAGAAAAATCTATTCCCCAGAGTGAAGACTCATTTAATGAAGCATTATTTTTTTAGTACAAAAACAGAAATGCTGGTATGATACATTCCAGTGAAAGTTATTTATTTAATCATATTAAGTTGTTAGTAATATGATTGTCTAACTTGAAACAGTTTGTCTCTCCTCGGATTTTAAGTTGCTCATCATGTGTCTGAAATATTAATTGAATTTTTAAAAAGGTAACTTACTCTGAAAAAGAATATTTTCAACTTAAATCTCCTTAAATTTTTTACTATCATAATTTTAGTGCTATTGAAAGAATTTCTAAAGAACATTTAGCTCAAAAGGGGAAGACAGTTATCCTCCGCCCATTAGACGTAGAGCTGAAAATATGCAGACTATTTCAAATTCCATTCATGTTACATTTTCCCCTCTTCACTTCCACTGGAATTCCCAGATTTTGAATGAATCCCTGCCAAACAGGACTCATAAGGTCACACCGCCGCCTTCTCCCTCCCCTCTAAAACCCCTCACACAGCAGTCAGAGGTCCCCACCCCATCCATTTTGAGCGCTTCGTATCAGCTGTGCCAAGCTTTTAATCTGCCCGGTGACATCCCAGTGTTTCCTGCATGGGACACAGGGAGAGATAAGCACGCTCCTCTGTGCAGTAAATCACTTCGCACTCCCACTCACACGCTGATACGACCATTATTCAATTAGGCTGCACTCAGTATGACCACCTTTCTGGGTCATTATAATCACAGGCTGCTCCATTGTTTAAGCAATTCATTTTCACAATCATTTCATCACTAAACATTGTGTTTCAATCTTATTAAGACATCTAACTCTTTATAAATTTATAACCTTAAATGATAACTGCAAGCGAGATCAGATATACAAGTGTGTTGTCGTCACCACATTCTTTTAGATCAGGGATCCAAAAGGGCCTGTTTCTTCTTGACTCATGCTTTGGGGCCATATTAAAAAGTACTGTTAATTAAGAGAGAAGAAAAGATGGTTTAAATAGCAAATTATAAGTTAAATTATTTGAATGCCTAACTTGTATCTACTATTTATTTGCCTTTAAAAGTGAGGTCAGTCCCTATCACCCATCCTGCAGACAGCCACATGAGACAAATAAGATTCTAACCTGGTTTGTTAGGTTTTTCATTGATGGTATGACTCCAGTACATTTGTTCTCATGGTTTAATTTGGTCAAAATAGCTGACAGATCAAACATGAAGTCAGTCTTGTTAAAACTTTTAAAATTGTAATTATTTTAATAACTTGAAGTCATTTACAACAAAAAAACTGTCTTTTAAACCAGAACAAATTCTTTTCCATCACATTTTCTGATTTGATTATACTTAGGAGGCCAGATGGAAAGCCGTGTGGCCCTTGACGCTGCCAGTCCATAAGCACTTTTGTAGATGTATTTAGCATTTTAACTTAATATTTTCAGAAATTCAAGTTAGTTTCTGGGCTAGAAAGGTTCAAACTAAGACACGAAGGGACAGTTAAAATAATATGACAGGAAATATACTGCAACAATTGTGTTTTTGTAAACCATTATCCATTTTGTTATTTGGAAAATTAATACATCAATTGTAAGGTAGCTTTATTAATTGGTTGGCATTTTTACATACGGTACATCAGTTTAAACAGATAAAAACAAAGCTATAATGACATTAACAAACATTATATTGGTCAAAAATATTCCAGTATAAAGTGCATTCAAAGAAATGATGAATTCCAACATTAAATGAAAAATTAACAGCTGATAGATTCATTGAAGTTTATTTTAAATGACAAAAATCTATTAATTCCCCATGGCAAAATGTCATACTGTAATTTTACTGTTGAGGCATGCTACACAAACACAGGCTGATATAGTCATGTAAAAATATGTCCTACGATCATGCACAAACAGAGAAATGTCAGAGTGATGGCTTGCTACTCCTGAAGAATTGCTACCGAGCAGTTTTGAGTTACAGTGCCTGGCTCAAGGACACTTCGACAGTGACCAGGAAGTTAGCTAACACTTCTCCAGCTACCAAACCAACTACCAAACATGGTTTGGTCAAGACTTGAATCGGCCACTCTCTGGTTCCCAGCCCATATCCATTCAGAATGACCCAAATAAATCAATAAATGTCATTAAAATAGATTCTGCTAAACTCCATTATCAGAGTACAAAACAAAAAAAACGCCAACACAGCCTCAAAATGTTAAAATATCATTTAAATTCTTGATCATAGTTAAGAAAAACTATACTTTGTGATGTTGTCTGAACAACTGAAATGACACAGATACATTACTTATTTTTTAAGCCTCAATGGAATCAGAAAATTCAAGTAAAATCATATTGTGGACCAAGTATTGTGATAAATACTAAAAAATATATGATTTCTTTTGTCTTGTGCACCACTTTTCTGTGAGACTTGATAGAACAAATTTAACTTGTCTCTAGATTGACATCAAAGACATTTCCTTTTTTCTTGTAAGCCATTAAACTATAATAGGCACTGTGAGTCACAACACAAAAGCCAGAAACTAACCCAATATAATTTCAACATAGTCAAGTTTGCTGGAAGAAGACAATGCAGAGATTAAAAAAAGACCAAAGGCTGAGCACAATGGCAGGGTCAGTGTCTTAAAAAAGTGAAGATTGTGATGAAAGAGTGCATCAACATCCCAACCTCTCAACAGCAAAACAAACACTGACATGCATAGAATGTGGACTATTATTCTCCAGAGGGCCGTGGCGGGCGGGATCCTCCTCACCAAAGGCTTCAGTACCACACGGCTGTTAGCTTTGGAGGGCCCGGGCAAAGGGCCAGTCTGCTGACGGGACAACCTGGCTGCTCACAAACCAAGATAGCAGCCCGGGGTGAGGAGTGATTTATCCGCGTACGTCCGCATCAGACAACCTTCCCCTGATTAAGGGTCAGTCAGTGAGCGACAGGGCTGAGTGCGGCGGAGAGGGCGAGACAGGCAGCCTCCCTGTGTGAGACGCTGGCATCCTGACCGACGCACAAATGGACTTTCCAGACGCTGCACATGCACTGTAACCTACTGTACCGTGTGCCTGTAATGGACTTACTCAGTCATATGTACATGTTCACCAGTGGGCATTTACACAGGAATGTGCACATAGTCATTAAACCTCCTCTGTCTTTGACTTAAACACACATTTTAACACACACACAGGCGCACACACCAGAGCCGAGATAAAGACTTATTGAGCTGGCCTTGACATTGGCTCGACCCGACAACAAAAGGATGTGTCGCCCACTGTTTGACTCGTCTCTGCGGGCTGTTAAAGATCAGGGTTCCTGCTGCTCAGGGGTCACTAACAGGTTAACACCTCCATCACTTTCAATGGAAATCATGGCCATAGCATGCATCCACTGTAAGGAAAATCTACAGGGACTTACACACCCATGTCGTTTTCACAGGGTTAATTCAGTGATAAGAATTCCCTCAAATATTTATAAAATAATTTGTACTCATCTATGCTCAATAAGCTGAAAAAATGGAGGGAGATATTATTTTGTAAGTAAGAAAACTGTTGTTAGCCGTTAGCCTCTACATATAGCCGCTACTTAAGCTAAGTCTTACGTAGCGGCGTTGCTTGATATAAATTGGTCTGTGATGAGTCTGACGAGCCGAACAATCGTCCAGACACAAGCTGCTGTTGTTTTTGCAGGTTCTGCCCTTGATAACATTTTTAAACGGCTGTTTTCCTGATTGATTAGTGAAATATTTCTGTGGCGGACATATGGAACTGTCCATCTGCCATGTCAGGTTAAAAGCTTTGTGCTCATGAGACAACCTGGTACATTTTAAACAGAAAGCAAAACAATGAGCATCACAAACAATCCACTGATCCTTCTTTGCATTTTGCCAGTTATTTATAAATATTTTTACAGAAAGAACGGTCGTACAGTCGTACTTTTCAGCCTGTCTGGACCCATAGTAGGTTGCAGAGGTACAGTAGGTGGGGTATGAGTAGGATTGCAAAATTCCAAGTTTTCAAAGTTGGAAACTTTCCATGGGCATCAAAGGGGATTTACGGCAATGAACCCAACAAAAATCAAAGGTTGGCCTTTAACAGACATTTTTAAATATAGTTGGGAGACATATATGTTTGCATAATCTTGACTAAAACAACCAGATTTAATGCAAGTATACTTGACCAATCAGCACCCTTTAAGGTGGAAGAGGTGTGAGCTATGAGTGAGACGACAGCAGGAAGTGACTGCTTATGCAGAGATTAGCATAGATGCTAACAGCTTTTGCTGTGTTTTTATCAGATCTGAAACATATTTCTTTATTAAATGAAAAACAGTTAAGAACATCAAAACTTTCTATAAAAGAGATATTTTAGCTTTAATTTAATATAATTTTACAAAGTGGCACATGTTCTGTCCTTTAGAGCTCAGCAGTAGTGCTAGCATATTGCATTATCTGATTGGCCCATAATAAATGTGATTGATGGAGCGATCGTCCAATCACCCGCTGGATATGCTTTTAAAAGGCTCTGCCCAGTCCCAAACACTTTCTATGAGCTTTTTCCCAGATTGACTAGTGAAATACTGTATGTTGAACTGTCCATTTGGTGAGTCAGGTTAGAAAGCTCACAACAGCTGCTGATTCTCTGTCGTCTTTTTTTTACAGTGAATTCATGCAGCAGCCTCATAGCAAAGTTCCACTGTAATTACTACACAGTTATTGAACAGTTATGAATAATCACTTCCACCTCTTATTCTGTGAACCATAGAAGATGCTGTTCTCTAAAAGGTCACACATTATGCAACAAACACTTTTAATGATTACATACAAAACAAGCTGTTCTGCCCTACAAACCCACCTCCTAACATGAGAATATCTCTCTTTCCCTCTTTTGCTTGCTTCACCTTTTCAGAAAATGTGTGCCAAGACTGTTTTTTAAATCTCTAATCATTCAATTGAGGGATACATCATCTCCCCTATATGAGAGACCTTCCTCGAACCAGGTGTTTGCTCAACTTGCACCTACACTTGAATAATACATGAGAATTTTATTTACAGATTTTAACAAAGCGCTTTAATAGAAAAAAAAAATAAGCAGAACCCAGAAGCAGAACCCAGAAGCAACAGGGATCAAAAGGGTCAAACGAGAGGACAGTGTGAGATCAGACAAAGTTCATGAGGATTTAAAGCTACAAACACCAAAACAGCCTGTTCTTAGCAGGGCTGAAACTTAAGGGTTTACAGGCAGAAACTTTAAAAGTATGTTCTTGGGAATTGGATAAAATATGTGACTGTTGAGACATTCATGTTGAACCTGTAACGCAGAGGTTTTAAAAATACTGAAATAATACAAAGTATTAATATATTATAATATTCCAGTCTAGCTTACATATAAGTTTTATTATTTTTCCAAATACTTGTTTTTTCTTCCTTTATAGGTGAGAGCAATCCCTGTCACCCATACTGTTGCAACGGGACATGGGGTAAGTAACATATTTTGGCTCCTTCTTTCTTTCACGTTTCCCGTAACTGGTTTTGACTCTCAGTACGCTCATAAAGTTACCAGTCTAGAAATGGCTCAAACATGAGGTCATATCTGATGAAGCTGTTTACATTCCCATTGTTTTGGGGGTTGTGTTCATAGTTAATAGGATATAGCAACAAAATGATACTTGACATATTTTTCTAAATCTGATGCAATCTGGGGGGGTCAGATTAGAAGCTATAGAGGACCTGGTGTGGCCGTTGGCCGCCTTTTGATGATCTCTACTGAAATGGCAGCATTTTGACGCCTCATTTGCTAATTCACATTTTACTGGGACACTGGAGAAGCTCAAGTGTAAGCTCTGTATACACATACATGTCCACGTTCCTGTCTTGCATCTGTTATGCCTCTTAAAACCTCTAAAGCACAGAGCAGGATCATTTCGACGCCCCTTTCCACCTCCTCAGTGATCACAGAGATGGAAAACGTCACGCCTTGCCCCATGAATAAGCCCAGTCTCATGGGCAGAGCGGTATTAACTTGTAATCTGTTTGACCAAGTCCGTTTAAAAGATCATCACTTTTCCAAGTTTGATTTGTATTTTCATCTTTGCTTTAATTGAAGGAACATCTCCAAAACCTTATGAATAAGACCAGCAAACCTTATCCCAGTGTTAGCTCAGAGACTTAGCATTTCTGCTGCGTAGAATATTCAGCAGTTTTTTCTGCAAGCTAAGTATAGATTGTGAAAAGGTGAAGGGCGGGTTGTGAGGGGTCATGATCGGCTTTAGTACAGTAAACACGGAGCTGGTCGAAGTTTATGAAAGACTTTAATGCTGCGTGATCCTATGACACTTTTAGGTGCACTCTTCTCAACTCTTCTCCTTGTCTCTGTTTCATAAATAAATATTTCTTATTTCTTCTTACTCGTCTTGTAGGTCCAAATGGTATGCAGGTAAAATGATGACAAGACTGATTTTTCTTCAGTCTCAACATGGTCTTAGAGAGTAGCTCAGATTATAACACACAAGTTTACAAGCATACAGGGAAGGATTAAACAAACTTTTATTGATGGAACAAATTTCTATAAGCATGTTTCCATTAATTGTTCTTCCAACTTATCTGCAATAAATAATAAACACACGACAAAATCTTAACAAGTCTCCAATTTCACTTTGTATTTCTGCAGCTAAAACAAGAGTCAGTACCTTATTAATATCAGTGGCAAGCAATCAAAACACAACAATAACATCACGTAACATTACTTACCGTCCAAACCGAAGATCAAACTGTAACTGAGTCATCAGACAACAATCAGAGGCAGCCTGAGTATGCACACACACCCGCCCCGTCACACACACATAAACATTTCAAATGTGACATAAATCTGAAGTGAGCAGAAAGAGACATCTGCAGAGGGAAACAACTAATTTGTGACATTTTACCTGCACATTATTTTTTGTTATGCAAGCATTGTTTTCATATGAGTGTAACAAACATTACAACATTTGAACAGTAAAATGGCACATTTGAATCAAAGATGAGGGATTATTTTAAATCAGTTTAGATAAATTCAGATATTATGAAGTCGGAGTCTCTAAAGTAATATTTTAATCATAGCATAGATGTGGAGACATTCAGTCATTTTAATCTTGCAGAAGGTACTGCTAGATTTCAACATCTGTTTTAAGAAAGAAAAAAGAACTGGAAAGCACTCAGAGGGCTTACACCTTAGCTAAGGTAGCTCACAAATTGCTGTAACATCTATAAACATTAGTTCTATGATAGTTACCATCATAATATGATTCTTTTTTTTATATATATATATTTTTTGGGCATTTTGTGCCTTTAATGATAGGAGAGAGACAGTGGATAGGCTTGTGAAAGAGGGTGAGAGAGTCGGGGAAGACACGCTGCCAACTGGTCACAGGCGGGATTCGAACCTGGACCGGCAGAAGCAAATAAATGGGGTGCCTGGTTGCTAACCACTCCGCCAAACCACCACCCCATAATATGATTCTTGACACCTGAAAACCCACATCCAGCACAGAATCATGTTGATATCATTATTAGACAGTTATTGAGCAAAAAATGCTAATGCAGGTTATCTGAATCACCACCAAAATCCAATCATGTTAAAGTTGGGCTTTATGCTCTATTGTAAAGTGTCTTGAGATAACACTTGTTATGAATTGGCGCTATACAAATAAAGATTGATTGATTACCAACATCTCCTACATTTTCAGCAAAATCTGTTCAGTAGTTTTTGCGAAATCCTGCTAACAAACAAACATACATACACTGGCAAAAACATAACCTCCTGAACAGAGAAACGTACAGGGAGACGAGACCAATAGAATTTATTTATTTTAGTTTAAAATGAAAAGGCATTTTTTCTGCAGTTGATCTCAAAAGCATTTTTTTGATCATTAAAAGTAGTTCTTATTTATCTGACTGCTTGTCATTTTTCTCTGAAAAGTAGCCTTCTGCAATTATGTTGAAAATCAATGATATTACTCGTTGCATTGAATCATGATGCATCAAGAAGTTGAACTGAATTAAATCAAATCAGAAGACAAGTGAAAATGCAAAGCTTTATCATTAAAAGCAAGCAAAAAATGTATTTTAAATGCTTAAGATGATAAGACCATAATGGACAATTCATTTAGCCATAAGCTGTAGCAATAATATTGTAAATAGCTTGCTGATATTGAAACTAGCATTGAGATCATCTTTGTTTCTACTCATTAAATGTTTTACTGTAAAGAAACCACCTTATTCTGTTACATAATGACACTGAAAACCTAAACAATCCCCCCAAAAAATCATAATAATTCTTCTTTTATTTGATGCTGAAATTACAATTATGGAACACAGTTACTTGTTGGTTTGATTCAACAGCACTTTTAGAACCTTTATTGAACTAAATCAACACTTTATCACTCTGAACACTTTGAAAAAGCTAACAGTGGAGAAAATTAGGTAAGCAGAAAGTTGAGATGTGGTTAAAAATGAACAGATTTGTAAGAATTAACTAGGTTTTGATGAATGTTGCTGTACCCCATGGCTAAAGTTATGAAGACAAACCTTTTAAACATGAAATAAATTAGACGAAAACTGAGGGCAACACAAGCACAACACAACTCAGACAAAAAAAGGTTCTTGAATTATCCCAGCATTTGAAAATTCGTGACCCATAGTCTTCTCTGAAAAAAGAAAAAATAATAATAAATGGAGAAACAACTACTTTTCTTTTAATTTTAAATATTTTTCTTTAATTTTTTTAGTTGATGCTTTGGCAATAAGACTCTACACTGCTGCCAATAAAGCTCTTTAATAAAAAGAGTCTGATTAAATGCCAAGCTAGAACAGATTCAAACATGTCTCAACCTATTTATTTCTTATGGTTATGATTATTAGACTGTTCAATAAACATAATTGAACCTCTTTAACCCATCGTGACTTTACAGCTCATGTTTGACTTGACAGTGTAGTGTTAAATCTCTAAGAGAGCGTAAACACAGCAGGACTTGAGTCGAGGATTAGCAGAGCCACATCAGCTCACCTGGATCCCGAGGTGACTCTCAGCCAGCTCACGTGCCGCCACCTTTACCCTTTCGCTTTCAAAGTTTCCCAGAACTCACAAGTAACCTTTCTCGGTGACAACAACGTGAACAAGAACCTCAGCTGCAACTCGAAATCCACCAGTACATGACACTACTGTTATTCAATTCTGATATTTGGGGATAACAAAGTAGTATTTTTCTTGTGTGAGAATATTTTGCGCACAAATATACCCCACTTATGTATTTTTATCCAGAACTGCAACTAAATATATTTCAGAGGGTCATGCATGAGTTAAAACAGGGCGGTAAAGCCGGCTTAGGTTCTCTTTATGATTCCCATGACAGCTCGGTAATGAAGTTCACAGGAAGGACATGATATTACGTAAGCTGTGCTGATGTCATCATGAGCAAATAAAAAAACAATGCACCTTTTAAACATTTAATGAAACACTTTGGTCAGAAACAGGGGGAAATGCTGACGGTAAAAATTAGGGGTGTATTGTAAGTATTGAGACTTTTTGTTCAGAAATAGATTTTTTTCCTAATTTAAATGCTTCATTTTAGTCTGTGTTAATAGGCCACTTTTAAATGCAATCCAGTCTTTTGAAGAGAGAGTATAAACAGCTGGTTAAAATATATTGCTGAATAAATCCTAAAAAGACTCACATGTGATGTGTATTTTTCCTGATATAGTCTGTAGGCATCATCATTGTTCATCTTTTTCACTGGTGTTAAAAAAGCTAACTAAAGATTGCAAAAATCTGCAATATCGTAGAATCGCAATTTAAATCGAATCAGCACCTAAAAAAACGTAAAAAATCAAATCTGGAGAAAAGTGAATCGTCCCAGCCCTAGTAAATATGTCAGTTTTATCAGTGCTTTTTTACCTTTCCTGTTGGTTTAAAACATCTTAACCCTCCACTTGTTTATGCATCCTGTAGAAAGCCCTTTTTTCAAGCTATGGAGGAAGTTACAGTCAAAAAGTCCACTCATATTCAGCGACTCTAAAGTCCTGAAGTCATGTGACCATATGCCAGCTTTAGAATGAATCAAAATCTATCAAAATTCAAAATGGCAGCATGCAGAGATAAAGACACTGACCATGAAGTTTTTGTTACTTTTACAAGCATCATATTGGGGAAGTTTGTTATGGAAATGATTGTTGAGGAAATATTTTAAGTTACATAACACTGTAACAGAATATTCAAACATCTACTCTGAGAATTTGTTTGTATTCTGATGTACATTAATTCACAAAGCTATTAGACCATCACCTGATGTAAGTTTATGCCACAGCTGCCCAAAATCATTCTACATGTTTCTGTAAAGATAAAAAAAACAGTATGTCGAAGCTCTTTAACAGAAATTACCTTTTTAATACTTTAACATTATTTTTATCCATGAGTTTTTTAAATTGACCATTGATTTGACATTTTTATTTGCATTGTTCATCAATCTCGTTGGAACAATGGAAAAAAAACAAAATTCATTTTATAAACACAAAAAAGAGACATTTTCATCAACAACCCATCATATGAAAATGCTGCCTTTCTGTTTTCCTTCCTTTTTTATTTAGTTTAGTTTGTTTATTTTTGTCTTTGTCACATGTTCCATCAATTTAATTTTAGATTTGTTATTCATATATTTGTTCTTGCATATATTTTGCTATCAGTGTGTAGAATTAAGTTAAGTATTTCTATACTACTTTTACTGTTGTAATGATCACAATTATGAATATACGTGCTATGAGGATGGTAACAATAATATATATTGATGAAGGTAATGTGATAATGACAATAAGTGTTATCATTATTATTGATAGTTCAATTGTTGTTTGAATGGAGACTTCTTCACTGCCAATCAAGAAATGGTACATGTGGACTTTTTTCTTCCTTCTTCGTAGTTGTTTGTTGCTCTAACTTGTCTGCCAAGTTTACTTTTGTATATTAACTATCATGTTTCTTCCCATCCAGTGATTCAGTACGGCACCTTTATATCACAATTAAGAAAAACTTTCACACTGCAACTGTGCCTAAAACAGAAATATACACTTAATTTAACAAAGCACACAATGATAGACATTCATGTCATATCTGATTGAGATTTTTTGTGTTAATTTAAAAAGCACTGGATGTCTGATGGATGTGACGTTTTTTGTGATTATTTATATGTTTATATTCCTAGTGATTTGAATAAAGTGAACAACTTCAAAAATTGCAGTGGGTCCTCTAGACCTGTGAATTTTAACTGAGAAACCAAATCCAAGCACCACATTAGGGTCAGTATACATCTTTTTTTATAATTATTACTTATTTAAAAGTGAAGGTGAACAGATAGAGCTAATTAACATTGAAGAGACATGAAATGTATTCATCATCATACATCATACTATAAAGTAAATAAAAGAAATATTTGTTTGTCAGCATCTGTCTCTTGAAATGAGAAATAACTCTGTTATGTTATTTCTTACTCTGCAGACCATCACCTGGTTCAGAGTGGGCTTCCTGTAGTCCTGTCCACAGCTGACCCCTGCTGGCAAGAAGTGGTACTGCAACAACCAAACAAACAGCATCAGCAAGACTGAGACACTCAAACAGCTTCACTAATGTAAGACAGAAGGTCACCATTTTTCATTTATAAAGACAAAACATGACCACTTTCCTTAACTTTGATTTTCCTACAGCTTGTTATCTGTTCCTGATGAACCAAAAGCTCAGAGAGGGGACCGGACCTGCTGAGGGAGGAACGCGCCATGAGCTTTTGGGGAACTGGAAGTTGAGTGTTTGCTGTTTCAGTGGAAACGTGTTTGATATTTGTTTGAAGTTCATAATCCAATAACACGAGCACAAACACACTTCCTGTGTGAGAGACAGCCTTCAGACTGATTGTGTTATTGAAATAAGAAAAATACCAAACACTGTCTAGACATTGTTCTGGCTGTAGGTCGTCTTAATTTAAACATTTATCTCATTCATCAAAAGAAATCGTTGGCTAGTCCACTATTTTCCTTTTCTGACTCATTTAAAAGTGCCAATTTTCTCATTAAAATAAGTGTAAGGGAGTTTTGTTCTTGAAGTTTTACTTTTCACATATTCCAAAAAAGAAAATACAACCATATAATTAGTTAACCAGTAACCAAAAAATAAAAATTTACAAGTTCAACATGCTGGATGAGTATCAATAAATACATTGAACACCTTGACTGCTTAGGATTCCCACAAATGAAAACAAGACAACCATTTTGAAACAAAATCACAATTTTTGTAAAAAAAAAAAAAAAGACCAAATTTTTTAGATCAGTTAGTAACTGATCTTCAAGGCACATGAAAGAAGTGATCAAATTTTTGTGCTGACCTAAATCAGGAAGTGAACCCAGGAACTTTTTGAAGTATTTGTCAA
This sequence comes from Scarus forsteni, assembly GCA_036419115.1. NCBI lineage: Eukaryota > Metazoa > Chordata > Actinopteri > Labriformes > Labridae > Scarus > Scarus forsteni. The sequence goes on along the minus strand of JAZDUH010000007.1, from coordinate 9,740,899 downwards.
CACAGCGAGAAGTTGACTATGAACATCAAAAATGCCTTGGCCACTGGTTGTGCTACATGAGATCTTCTAGATAATTCTGTCCACACTAAATCATTATAATAGCCCTTAAATTCACATAAAGATTGTTACATATCATTCAGACCGTTTCTTTAAACTGCTCTCTGTGACCTTCTGTAAAACTAATCTTGTAAGCAGGATGAAAACTTACTCATTGTTTTTAGTATGTTCATGTAATTTAGTATCTTTATGTACTTTTCAGTAGTTTTTTAGTAGTACTTTGTTCATTTCTACCAAGACTTATTGTACTTACCTAAATAATGTACAGCACACAAATTGTAAGTAACAGAAAGTAAACAGATGAAAATCATTGTAACCATCAACTAGTGTTGCCATAATACCGTTTGTACTTAAAAACCAATAAAAACTACAGAAGCATTAACACAAAAGGGAAGAGACACTTAAAACTAAAACTGAATTAATTAAATCCCTAAAGGATCAGTTATATCCAGCATACCTCAGTTTATTGTCATTGCTTTGTGATTTTTTTTAGCTTTAATAATTTTTACTTTTTTAAACCATTAACAATTATTTTAAGCAGTTTTTACTATAAACATTTCTGCAGTAGAATAGGCTATTTCTTTCAAAAAGCTACTGAAGCATTTGCTACTTTTAGCGAAGGCATCAAACTTTAAGTTAACTATGTTAACATACGCAATGTTTGCAACTTAAAGCTAAATATTGTGACTGAACTGAATTTTAGCCATGTATCATAACCATATATACATTAAAAAACATTATTTTTCCATTATTTGGCACTTTTAAAAATATTTCACATTACTAGAGCTAAAGATAACGTCAAGCTTTGTACTAGCTTGTCTTGTGTCATAAATTAATATTATATAAAAATGTAGGCTTAGAATATGCTTGGAAGTTGAAGGTTGCCTTGATTAAACATTCAAAACAGAGAAAAGAACAACTGATATTAAAACAGTTCACTAGTTAAAAAAGGGACTTTTCATGCAAGAATTATGATGCCGAATGTAGATGAAAGGAAGAAGATCTGCTCTCACAAACACACATGAACTCATACAAAGAGACAACAAAGGGTAGGTGACCCGGGTCATGACACTCTGCCCTCTCCCTCCTTTATTTAGACCATATTTTTGTGTATTTTTATGTTTTAGGAAGTCCTACCGGTGATTCCCAAAATGGTGCGAGTGGTGTGAATTTCACAGAGCACGGTTTCCTCTGGAATAGAGGATGTTCCCAGCCAATCTTTCATGGACGGAGCAAACAGGAGTCATCAGAGTGAGGAAGTGGGGACAGGTGCACTGAGGAAGATTCAAAAGATCCACAAAGAGACAAAAACACACACAATAGTCCACGTTTGTCTTACAGATTGCTCTTTAGAATTGTTTTTTTGACCCTGGTTCATTTTTGTCATATAAATCATTTGTTCACAGTTTTCTTGTTTTGGGGTATCACGGTCAGCACATTTATTTCAATTTATTTACTTAACGTTAATAATTCTTTTGTTCTGACATCTACTAGCTAACCACACCAAACGTGTAAAATATCAGCAAGTCTATTATAGTATTAGTGTTTATTTGTTACTCACTGTTATTTAGTAGGGTTTTGTGTACCTGTATTTTTTGAGTAGTTTATCTTCTTATAGGAGTCTTTGTGGTAGAAACTAAAGTAAATACTAAATCAAACAATGGATCAATAAATGTCATGACACCTATTTTTAACTTTGAAAGGCTCCATTCAGCAAATTTGTTAAACATATGAGAGAAAACAGATACAGTAACCAGGACCTGCAGGGCACAGGAAAAAAATAAGCACCACCACGCATTGTAATGGTTAGGAAAGACCTTTAATGAATATTAAATAATCTAAAACCTCTAATAAATACAACACATAGCTCAAACCTGCTGCAGCTATAGGCAACAACTCCAGCTGTTTATTGCTTTTTAAATAATGTATTCAGTAACATAACACACTTTTACCACTGATAGGGCAAGTTACAGGTTATAAATGTAACACTTAGTCCAAAGAGCCATAAATCTAAGAATAAGTGCACAAGCAAGAATTTATAATGTTATAGGTAAATGTATAAACAGTTATTTTACAATAAACTTCTTGGCTGTCTGTAATTCAAAACCATACTAACTGTTTTCATCTCATAGAGGTACTTTTAATATTTAATCCCTTTCACATTAGTCTAGCATTTTAAAAGCTTTTTTAAACAAACTAGTTAAACCAAATGTATGGTACCTATGTGCTACAAAAATGTGAGATAGTTTTAAATCAGTTTAATTTAGCAAACTTCAGGTACTTGTATTAGCCAAACAACTGTAGGCTACCCTTCATTGGTTAGCTAGTTATTTAAAGTTTAAAAACTGGTAAAAACCTAATTTTACTGTTACACAAATCATTTTCCTACATTGTCATCTATTCATCACTTGAAAACATATTTTGTGCAATTTGTCATTACATTTTCTAGCTAGCAAACAACATCCCTGCTAGCTTGCAAACTAGCTTGAAAGCACTTTGGTCTAAACTTGCTAATGTCTTTTTTCTTTTAACATTTTATAGGCTTGGAGTGGCATCAGTCTCTTAGTAGTTGGACAGGACAATGAATTCAAAACAGAGACATGAGAACGACATGCAGGAAAGGAGCCATAAGCTGGACTTAAACCCAAGCGGCATGACTCAAGGACAGGAGCCTCTGATTGGCACAGTAATCTTTTCGCCACTAATTCCCTTTGACAACTTTCTCCAAGGTAACTATTTTGGCTACTGTTTATCTATCACACATGTTTCTGACTAATCCTTGTATATTAGCTACTTTTATCCACCAGTGTTGACTGGTATTTTGAGCAGATTGCAACTTCATTTTAGTTGCCCAAATATTTAAACTGTATTTTTTTTCTTTCAACTCCTTCTTTCACTCCCATTGAGTTTTTTATTTGTTACTCTTCAAGAGTTTTTTTCCACTTCTGCAAGGCCATTTTCTAAAACACATAGGCTACTACACTATTACTACAGTACGTAATGACTTAGCCAAAATGTAATATGCAGAATGTGAACATTTTTGAAACCATTAGTATGCCAAAACTACTTGGATGTCATACTATTGCAGAAAACACTGGCAGTATGCCACCAGTCTCTGTTGCATTCTGTTTCCCACAATGGAAAGCCCCAATTACAACCATAGCATCTATGACAGCAGCCGTAGCAAAATTAGCGTTAGCATTACTTTCATTTATATAACTGTAAAGCAAACCAGATTTTTCAAGCTGTTACATGTCACACATTTTACCTGTATGTTCAGGGGTAAATTATTAAAGTCCAGATAAATAGCTTGTAAAACTTTTCGATGTAAATTGAGTAGTGCTAGCTTTTAACTGAGCTACCATTTACATTTACTGTTTCAACGACCGGAAACAGAAATCTGCTAAATTACTGGATTGGTGAAGAAAATCACACTGATTTGTTCAATAAAGTTTTTGTATAGTAGAATTAACTAAAAATGCGATTTTTGAATTTCAATCTGTTAAGTTAATTTTTAAATCTTTATGTACATTTATTTGTTTTTTTGGATCAAAATTGCTGTCAATATGTGTTCATCATGAAAAGCAGTCTCTAGAAGGCCTACTGTATTTACCCAGCCAGCCTACCTTTCAAAAGTTTTATTTACCGTAAACATTTCTAAAATACATTAAGCCAATTTTCTCCACTTGCTACTTATGCTAGCAAATGCATCAAACTTCAAGCTAGCAGTCAAGAAGTTCGTCATTTACAGCAAAGTATTGTAAGTGCTTGAACTCATTTAAGCCATTTAACATATCGTTTATAATTATTGCTTGAGACACATACATTTTTCACTCTATTGACACTTCCTTTTTGAAAAGAATTTGCCCCACAGCCAAAGCTAACACTTTCAAGATCTGTACTAGCCTGCTAATTAGTTGCAATGATATCCAAATGGTGAAAAAGTGTTTTTGTCCTGAAAATGTGATTTTAATTTTCCAACAAGAGGACTCATTCCTCACTTCTTGTCTGGTATTTAAATGGTAAAGTAATGAAATAAAGCTGGCTTGATCTGTGCTTTGGTAGAATAATTTAATAGTCTGCTACCTCTCTTTGTCCCTTCCACTTTCCTTGAGGTTGTTAGTCATTAATGATGTTGAAGTTACTCACGCTCCACAGTGTTCTCTGCCTCTTTCAGTATTGCTCATTTTCCTTACAGGTTTCCTCGGCAGGGAGGACCAGAGCCAACAGGGACTTGAGTAAAGGTAGGACACAAGACTTAAAGAGAGCAAAGTGTGGCCTCACTCTGCTGACACCTTTTAGCCTTCTGGAGAAAAACAGAACAAAGAGGAAACTGACTGCTGATGTAGTCATCTTATACTCACTACCCGCCTGGACACGAGCTAAAAATTGTCCTGGACGCCACAAGGGGATTCAAACAAAAGAACGGAGAGTGCTGGGCCGATCAGGAGGCGCGTGGAGTTGATTCAGCTCCCTGACTCAATTCCTGACGGTGAAACAAATGTACCAGCCAACATGAACAATGTTCTCTGGAACCAGAATACAGGTCTAGATTTTCTTTGCCTCTTTTTAACAAACTAATGTTTAAGTTGTGTCAGCTTGTAATTTAAATTCTGACTTGTACTTCAAGTACTTTTATTGTCCTTAACTTCAAAAAACCTCAGGGTCTGTCAAATTCCAAATTCAGAGCATTAAATTTCAAGAGAAAATTAGGGGCAACATCTTGGCTGTTTGTTTGGACATGTTGCATGTATGTCTTGGGATTACGTCTGGCCTGAAGTTTTCCTTAAATAGCTTACAGTCTGATGCATTTAGTTACAAATGGTCTTTTAAATCACAAGAGTATCATTATTCTAATACTCTCATGATTTGGTTCAAATCTAAATTTCCATCCTTAAAAAGAAACACACTACATTTAACCGAATGCCAAAGTTTTAATGTTTTACTGATTTCAATTTGGTTAATATGTTTATTGTAATAAAGACATTTAAAGGGTTTTCTGAGAGAATAGGTATGTTTTAGTTTAGTTCAGTAACGCAATTCTTGTTCAAAAGCTCCTTTTATTAATTATATTGGAGTCACAATTGAAGGAAAACACCCTTTTCTTTCATAAGTTCTTCTAGTGGTGTATTATTAGTAATCAGCTGTGTTTGGGAGGGGATTTATTCATTGCAGATTGTTCTTTTAGTATTTTCAAATTAGTGCTTTAATATGCTTGTGAGCTGGACACGTGTATGAACATGAAACACTGCAATTAAAGACAATCTCAATGCTTCCTTGCACAGCATAATGGACCAGCCTTTAGGCTGTTAAGGTTGTTCGGGGTAAAAAATTCAATCAGACATGTAAAGCTGTGAAATCCCATCGCAGCATATGTCTCTGTAACACCACAGCTGGGCTTAAAGATACCCAAAAAACTTTAGTGAACAATTGCTGTGAATTTTTGCACTGCAGCTGACATCTTGGCTTTAAAGTGTGAGGATATTTCTTGATTCAGTTTCAATTCTTAGACTATTTTTAGCATAAAGTGTGACAAAGGCAACGCTGGATTGAGAAAAAAAGTAGAAATACCAGGTGGTGGTTTTATTACTTCTTCTATATTTACTTCTATGAGGTATAAAGTGTATGGCTCTAAACGTACAGCAGTGAAATGGGCTGATGTGGTTTTTATGGTCATGTGACAGAAATCATAAAAGCAAGGGGTGAACATGAGCTCCAAAGACTTAAAGTACTTAAAGTCCAAAATGTTACAGGCCAGCTTCGTGTCGGAGTAGAAATTTAAGAAAAGGATGCAAGCAATGGATGAACGTGATGCACAACTATGATCCAACACCTTATCAGATCATGCTTTAGTCAGAGCTAATATTTGTGTTAAGCTTGACAGAAATTGCATTCATTATTAAGGAAAATAGATGTTCACAAGCAGGGGTTGAACATGAGGCTCCATGACTTAAATTTGACCTATAAAACCCCACAATTAACTAAATTAATAATTGATTTGAAATTGGTATTGTGGCAAAGTTTGAGGAAAATCCCTGAAAGTTTTAAATATATTGTGTGTAGAAGCAAAGATGAATATGAGGCTCCATAACCTTATAAATGTAAAGAGCTTTTTCTTGAGTGTTGGAGTGGAATATCGTACAAACTTCTAAACATCATTTAAAACATTGTTGAGATGTTATGTCCAGAAGAACATGTTCACAAGCAATGGATAAATAAGCATTCCTGTGACCTTGACCTTTAAGATATGAAATCCAAAATCTTATCAGTTCAGAATTGGTACACGCAGTTTAAAAATAATCCCTTACAACAATCATACATGTACCATAAATATGAGGCCTCATGATCTTCTCCTTTACGGATGACCAACAAAGAACTACTTTGTCCACTCTTATCGGATGGAACCTTTTAACAAAAATCCCTAAAAGTGAGTTTTTTCTGGGAGAATGTTAATCATGGATGAGCATGAGGCTCTCTGATTTTCCTCTTTATGCCATGGTTTGGAAAATTTAAATTACTTATCTTGGAGACAGAGGTAGCATTTGTGCAAAGCTTGAAGAACTGACACTGCATCGAAGAGATGCTGAGGCTCCTTGACCCTGCACTTCGACCCATACACTCCAAACTCTGACTTATCTGGCTGTTAGTTATTGTAAGCTTTAGTGCAAAGTTGTAAGCAATTCCCTTTTTATTCCCTATAGGTGCGGCATTTACGAGCAAGGGATGAGTATGAGGCTCCACAAACATAAGAGAAAATCTCGTGAAGCGTTCTTGAGATATCATGTTCACAAAGTTATATTCATAAGCAAAGGATGAACATAAGATCCCTGACCTTTGACCACAGAATCTGATTAATTTATTCCCCTTTTCAGGGTGAACATTTGTGCAAAGACCGAATGAAAGGCCTTTATTTTCTTGAGATTATACATTCACAAGCAAGAGATGAACATTATACTCCATGACCTAGACCTTTGACCTATGGACTCGTAAATAGAACCATTTTCTTTTTTTTCTTCATGGGTATTTGCGCAAAGATATCAAGTTCAAAAGATTGTTTTCATATGTAGAGGCTCAACATGAGGCCCCTTGACTTTCCATTAGGGGTGGGCGATATGGCAAAAATATTATATCATGATTTTTTTAAAATAAAATCACGATCACGATTCTTTTTTACTTTGATTTTTCTAGACTAATTTGCATGTTTGACCATTTTTTCCCTATGTTTAACATATAAAACATGTAAAACCCTAAAAGAAAAAACAAAACAATTAAAGCCAAAGAAACTTTCTGAACAGGTTTTAATTTAAATAGTGCAGTTTTTATAAAAATGTGCAATAAATGTAAACATAAAAGGTAATGAACAACAATAATATCAACATTATCTCTTAAAGTGTAACAATTTAAAACAAATGTTATCTAACTGCAATGTCTATAAACTGAGTGAATAATACAGCCGCTTTAGAACAGATTTTTGTTCAGACATCTTCAAGCTTTTATCTCCTTTTTTCTTTCCACCATGGCTTCACGCTACATAACCAAACTGGAGATACTACCATGCACTGCGCGTAATGTGCTACGATTGGCTAGTCGGGTGCACTTCAAAGTCTCTGTGCCCACACAGACGATCTGACGATCTTTCTGCTTTATGATGATATTGAAATGTTACAATCCTTAACGATTTAATATCGTCATATCGCACACCCCTACTTTCCATTCAACTTATAACCTTTATAATAACAATTATGTAGCCCTTAATCAGAGTAAACTTTTTTTCAAATTTTGGAAATAAAAAAACAGAAAATTTCTCTGGAGGAATAGAGTGAAGGCTGAACATGAGACCCCATGACTTTGCCCTTGACCTATTTAACTCCTTATTCAGGGTCATAATTTGCACAAAACTTGAACAAAATCCCTTTTTTTCTTGAGATTCTAAATTTTAAAAAAAGTGATGAACATAAGACCCCATGACCTTTAAATCTGACCTAGTACGTTCAAAATCTGGTATGTTCATTCTGTTTACATGCTAAATATTTGTATTGAGTTTTATGAATATTCCTCAAACTGTTCTGTAGATTTCAAGTTTGAAATTTTGTTTTCACTAGCAAAGAAAGAACATGACTTTCTTTTGACTTATGACCTTCAAAATCTGATAATTTTATGTCTTAGAGTTAGAAGTAAAGCAAAGTTTGCATGAAATCCCTTCATTATTTAGGTATCTGCGTACATTCCCAAGCACTGGATAAACCAAAGGTTCCTTGCCCTGAAATCTATTTGGTTCATCCGTCTTTAAGAGAAAGCAAATGTTCCCTCAGTAAGTTTATTAGCCATCATTTTCACAAGAGTCGTACTGAGACACAGAGGCCTAATAACCTCTTGAGTCATGTGAGGGTGTTGTGTGAAGACTGGCTGGATCCACTGTGGACGTATATATTTATATATAGTGGGAACACAACTGGACGCTGGTGTGACAGGCAGAGATCATAAAAGCAGGCCTGAGAGGGACAGCATATGCCTGGGATTATGAGCACCCAGCCCTGCTTTAGGCCGGGGCCACACCCTCTCCTGCAGCTGTCTCACATGCTGTATTTGCAATCTGCTATCAATGACTTAATCAGTTTGGGTCCTCGCTGCCTGCGTCTGTCCCTGGAACGGGACGGGGAATCTGCAGCCCGACCGGTTTGCACAAGGCCCTTTTTATTTATGTGTGTTTGCATTACTGCGATGAAACCGAACACTTTGCAAATACAGATGAAGATTTGGAGGTTGCTTTAAGCACACGTGTGTTTTGTTGTCATGGTAATTTAAGACCAGCTGTGTTGACAAGAGCGCATAACGCATTAATAACCACTAAATATCTGGAATTATTTGCTGAAAGGTCTTGTTATTTGGGGTTACAGCTGCAAAAAATCATTATCTGCATTGTTTTTGAACTTTTTTACAAAGGATTAATACAATTATTTAGACTATAAAACATCCTAAGATACTAGAAACATCCATCATCTCCCCAAGGACCAATAAGTTATATTTTTATTTGAATTGTGCAGCCAAGCTTAAACCAAACAATATCAAATGTCAAAAATTCACAATTTAACTCTCACATATGGAAAGCTGCAGTGCTATTTTATATTGAGGTTCAGATGTTCCAAATGTCTTAAAAAGGAAACATTTAAATAGTGAAAGAATTACAAATAATGCTATAAAAGTCCAATTTAAACATTTATTTTCCCCTTGATTCGTGTTAAACATGAATAGGAACCAAAATTGGGGTTGCCAGATTGTAAAAATTCCTTTTTGCATCAGCCTCTTTTATATGAAATTAGGCAAAAAATGTAGTTTCTAGCATTGGTAAATTAATAATTAAGTCTTTAAAGCCCATTTCAAAAGCTTTTATTGATTTGCCTATTGTATAGTTTATAATCTTGGGAAAATGTCATTTTCTTTTTTTTAAAGCGCCATGGAAAACATTCCTTGAATTTTTCATCAAAATCAGTTGATGACTTTTTAGTTATCCAACAACAAACATAAACATAATCTTATTAGCAGAGGTACATATTGAAAATATTAGTATTATTGCTCCTTGTCAAGTATTGCATCATATTTTAGTATTAATGGAACATTTTTACATGCTGATATAAAAGCATTCAATTCAGTTAATGGAGCATTTTATTATTATCTTAATAAGATGTTGTCTCAAAATGATTATTTTAGTCTTGAGCAAGTTATGGGTGTAAAAACCTCGGTTATTGTTTTTAATCAAGCTTTAGTTTAGAAAGAAAATGATCAGAAATGTTTTTACAGGCTTTTAATAAAGGTTGTTTTCAAAGAAATAAAGCACTATCCACTTTTATCACTTGAAGGGTTTGAAACTATTAGCTTATTTGTGTAACTGTCTCCAGTTTTTAATATAAACTTTATTACATATGCCATATTTGTTTGTTCATTTGGTTCAATGTATGTTTTCTACTTTTTGCCTTGTTTTGAATATGAAGTATTTTCATAACTAGTGACTGAAAAGTCAGACATAAAGTTATTATTAACAGTATTATAGCTGTGAATGTTTTATTTTTCATTAAATTGGCCTCGTCCAAACATTATTAAGAAAGCTTTTATATCAGCTGCTCTTGTTATTACTTAGAGCAGAGTGAAAAGAAAAGTAAATCAATTAGCTATAATTGCTTGCACCTGGACTCGGCTTATAGAGGAGAGTCTCATCTTTGTTTATTTAACATGTTCAGGACATTCAAACACAGCTAACGCCACATTATACTGACTAATAATCACGTTCATGTTTGAGTCAAATAAAGCAGACGCTGATGTTTAACTGGAGGCTGATTCAGGTGACCTGCAGCAGATGTGTGTGTGTGGGTGTGTGAGTGTGTCAGCTACCTGAGATGAGATTAGGGCAGTGCCATGATTAAGTGCTGCTGTGTTAATGTAGCCGCCCGCTCGGCCTGCTGTAATCTCTGAGTGGCTCACTGCTGCCAGCAAGGCCCCGGGACACACATACACTCTCACAGTGTATACAGAGCGATGGGAACACCATGAAAGCTCTGATTTCCTGAGCTTTAAACTCTGACTGGATGTCTTCCTCTTACTTTGCTGGAAATATATCAGTGCTGCTGCTCGTACTGAAATGAATATGCAGACTGTCAAACACTTGAGTTATGTTACAGTTTACTTAGTCAGGGGTAATATTCAACTAGGTGCTGTTTTAATATTAACCTGCCAAGAAAAATAAAATAACACAATTAATCAGGCTAAAGAAATATGAAGGTGCCCACAGCACCCATTCAAAGGTAGAAAGAGTGGCACAGTGAAATTTAAAGATAGGACTACAATAGGAAAAGCAAAGGGCAAAAGCAGATAAATATTAAAAAAAGTTAAATCATAAAGATTTAAGAAAAAACTAAACAAGTGATCAAGAAACACATCTTCACTTAGGCATTCAAAAGTTTAAAGACGGACTCTTACCATGTCTGAAAACAAAATATAAGAACATGTTACATGAAAAAATGGAAGAAGCAATAATAGATACAAACCTGCTGCTGGTTTAAAGTTTATTCTGTGGTTTTTTCCCTGTATTTAAAGCTCCTGTGAGGAACATTTTGTGTTGATTTTTTGTGCTCCCATGGACAAAAAATGTTTCTTTATGTACTTTCTCAATGGGCCCTTAATATGAAAAATAATGTTTTCTTTAAAAAAAATCTCATAAAAGAAAACCTGTGCATTACTATTGATTATTTTATCAGACACTTAACCTCCTTATTCACAGTGAGTTCAGTTTTTGGATCATCTGAGTCGAGTAGTCAGTTCTTGATGGTTCTGCTTACATTTTGAAAGCTAAAACAGCAATTGATTGGAAAATGTAGTTTGTTTTATCACATCCTGAAATTTCCCACAGGAGCTTTAAACCAGTGAGAAATGACAATAAATGAAAGACACAGACAAGGTTAGATTTAAACCATGTTGAAGGACAAGTTAAATAAGGTGACACAATACATAAAGCAACAACTGAAATGAAATTATAATCTTAGATGAAACCAAAAAATTGCAAATTTTATGTCTTTTAAGAAAGACTCTTGTCTGTAAAATTCAAAACTTAAAGTGCTTCGAGAGCACAGTCCTCCACCAAGGCATTTCAGCCACTGTTAGCTGAGTTATCAAAAAATGTGAAAATGTGCTCTATTGTGCAATGTTAATGAACATTTTTCAAAGTCTTGGATCTGCATCCGGATCTGATCACCACCAGAATCTCCGGACTGCCATGCTGTGCCATGACCAATTTTTTATTAAAATGTCGTCAAAAATCTTTCGATATCTTTTATTTTGCCAAGAGACAAACAAACAAACACTGGCAAAAAGAAACCACCTCAGTGAGGTCATGAAACATTTTATTTGTGCTCTTGTAAGTTATATGTTGTTATATTTTAAATTTTTTATGTGTAGATAAGTTCACAAACCCCAAATTAGTTCACATTAGCTTTACTGTCCTTTTTTAACATATGGGACATGCACACTTTATACAATTCCTCAAACCAGCACAGAACAATGTACAAAATGACATGCATGTATAATTTAACTCTTATTATGAAAAAACTTGATCCACGAATTCTAATTTTACTCTCTATTTGCTGAGCTTTTATTCACATATTACTCTTCTTAAGTAACCAAATGATGCCCAACTTTTCTCTTGTATTTAAAGCTCCTGTGAGGAATTTTTTTGTGTTAATTCTTGGCGCCCCCTGTGGACATAAAAGTTAAAAATGATCACTTATGTCTTCCCTAATTGTGTCCCTCTATGTAAAGTCAACAATAATCGATAACAATATTATATATGTGACACCTACCCTCTCCGTGGCAGCAGTATAAAGCTTTTGAGTTTTTTCGTGGACTTTGTTAATAATGGTCCTGTTAACTTTGCTGTTATACAGATCCCTGGATTTTAGATTTAGTCTGTTACATCACAACTTCAGAGCTCCATGCAGGAGGTTAAACAATAGAAAATCTAAATTAAGGCAAAAAACAAGTGAGCAGTAAAGTAAAAGTCTGTAAAAGTTTGACATGAGGTACAGTATTTCTTATTGGGAATATGTGAAAGCTGACTCATCAAAATATTCTAAAATATTGCATGGGTTAATGTAAAAAAAGGCTCCACTTTAACTGCAAATATCAACCCTGAAAGTGTTCCAAAATAAGTCTCTTACCATGTCTTAATGCAGGACCAACAAGGTAACACAATGCATATACTGAAGACAAAATATTAACCTTGTTTAAAAAAAAGGAGTTTAAGTAAAAAAAATGTCAAACTGTTTGCAAGAGTCTTGAGCTTTTGTATCATAAAAAACAAATAACTTTTTTTAAGGCTCTGATTACTTTATAAGTTCTTCTGGCTTATACAGAGACATAAGTGGCAGAAGCTTTCTTCTATAACATCGTAAAATCCGACCCAGGAGTAAAAGATTGACATTAAACAGAGGAGTAAGAGTTCAACCTACCTGGACTGTATTTCTTGTCCAACCCCTCAAAAGCAGATCTCCTTCAGGGAGCTCTTCCTCGTCAATTAGCCCTGATCAATTAGCCAGTGCAGATAACATCACCGCTGACATGGGGGGTCTGCCCCTGTTTCTAAGTCTGTGCAGGTGACCACCACCCACCCGGCTGCAGCCTGAGGCGGGGTTCGAGGCCTGAGCCTGTTGTTATGCAGCCATTAGCTGGAACAAGAGGGGGGGATAAACCTGCCGCTCAGCTGCAGACTGAATTTAAACACATTCACACCAATTAGAGCAGATTCCCTCTGCACAGCCTGAGGGGGAATAAGACGAGTTTAGGTGTGAGGAAGGAAGATGACGGATCAACAACTTAAACTCGTCAGACGCTCTAGTTTGGACTCTGAGCCTGAAACAGCCGAGCTCTTTCTACTTCTTATATACTCAGTCATTCTGCAGACTAAGCTGAACTTGTAAGCCCCTCATCGGTGCATACTGTGACTTATCATTGGCATATTTCTGGTTCAAGCTTTGAGGGCAAAGTTAGCAACAAAGAAGCATGACAGTCAGTTTGTAAATTATATTCAATGATAATGAACACATCCTTTTCAAACTGCATGCTAATTGTTACTTTTACTATCATATATCCAGACTAACAGTACATCCTGTGAACACCCAACTTTTTTTTCAAGATTCAAGATTTCATCATTATCATTCAAACTTTATACAGTATCAAGATTACACACAAGAACCAAATTCTATTGCACATAGCCCAAATGCTAAGAACAGAATTAACTAGAAAAGAACTTGGAGAGCACAGACCTCCACCAGCGCCACAGTCCTCAGCCATATTGCGATTTTCACCATAAATATTAGTCCTACCTTTATTTCATCAAAATATTTAGATTCCTTGACCATGAAAACATACCATTAGCAACTGGATTCATAATGACATGTTTTAGTTCAGTAGTTATTCACAAAAATCACATTTTTCGTCATGGCGAACAGACGCTGATCAACACCAAAATTGAATCAGTTCTTCCTTTTTCCATGCTGAACATTTCCTGAAACTTTCATCAAAATCCATCCATAACTTTTTGAGTTATTTTGTTCACAGACAGACGGACAGACAGACAAACAAACAGACAAACAAACTCTCCCAAAAACATAACCTCCTTGGCGGAGGTAATAATATTTGTATAATAAAAAGGATTTTAATGTACAAATTTGGCAGTTTAAAACATTCAAGTCGCAGGAATTGTGCTTTAGTGCAAGAATAGCTGTAGTGGTGCAGAAATGGAAGTGAGTTAGCATTTAGCACTGTCTGGTTTCCAACCCCACAAAGCAAATATAATATAGAAAATATTTCTTGGATAAATTCCTGAAATAAAGTTTGTGGTGAACACACACATGAGATTTTAATGTTTAATGGGGGATACAAACCACAAACCTTTTTTGTGTGTTTAAACAATGTTTTCTAAGTAGCTGCTAATGTGCACCGCAAAAATAACCAGGGACCCAACGGCATTTCTGAGTAGTTGAATGGTGTTCATTATGCCTATTCCTAGGCATTTCTGAGTGTTTTTTTTATAATTCATACACTATTCCCACAATCATGAGAACCGTCTTTATAAGGTCGCTTAATTCTGAGAAAACTCTTAAACAAAAGGTTGCAATAAGATTTTATACACTGAAAATATTATAGTTGTTTCTATGTTAAACCACCATGTTGTTGTTTCATAGTAGCTTCCTAATAGTTTTTTACCCTTGCTGATTATGTACAGGCTTAAAAAATAGTGACGAACAGAACAGAACAGAACCTGGAAGTTTCCTAATGTTTTGTTTTCTGCAGAGCTTTTTATCAGCAATGATCCAAAACAGTGAAAATCCCATAGGCTTTCAGTGGGGACCAGCGTGACGCTGACCTTTGCGTTGGCCAACAAAAATACGTCGTCCCTGCACCGTTCTATTTACAGTGCAATAAGAATACACATGTATGCACAGAAGCCATCATCTCCACATCTTGTGTCTTTAATGTTGATATATTCCAGTCCTTGCTCTGTTGGCTAAGAAAGTAAAATGAGAGGATGACTTTAGTCCACATGATGTATTAAACAATACTCGCATAGGTCTATCCAAAATCATACTTTTCATAAAATTTCCACATGCTGCATGCTGAGTGCGAAGCTAACAACTTGTATGCCGTTTCACCAAACCATAAAACCTGCCCTACATGTGTCAAATAACTTTAACATTGACATATTTTCAGCCTCTTGGCCTGTGATTAGGCGAAGCCAATGAACTGCACTGAACTGTGAAAAGGCGATTTTTGACTTGTCTATACATTCGCATAAGCAGTGATGCAGTGTTTGGAATAAGTTATCTAACTACTGAAGAAAAAGTGTGCTGAGAAAGCCAGCATGGACTTCACACCAAATGTCTAAACCCTGTGATATTTATTTGATTGAGCAGAAAAAGTCAAACCAAATGAATTTTTGGAACAAAGAACTTGGTGAGTTTCAGTGTTAAATTCAGTAGCTGTACCAGATGCTTGACCAACTGTTCACAACAGTGATGCTTGAGAATACCATATCACATTATCCTCATACTGCAGCTGCAATGCTATATTTCTCCATGCATAAAGTTTATTACTGCTGCTGCCATTTTAGAATAAAACAGAGTGCTGTAAACAAAAACAAACAAGCTTTTCACCATGTTCAATGTTTTGAATGTGGTGCATGTCAGCGAGTTCTGCAGTTGGTCAGATGTATGTTTGACAAACTAAACCTCTTAAATGGTCGACTGCTGTGTGAATAATTACTGTTTATTATTTTTAGAAAACTTTAAACAACTCAACTCCACTGACTCCTGACATCTCTGCATCCATTGACTTTGGCATGACTCATTAAAGTATGTAAATATAAAAAAAAGTTATATAAAAAGTTTTGACTAGTCCATCCCAGTATGCAGACTGCGCACTTCTACCATTGTATACTTGACATATACCACATACCAAGCCAGTGGTCGGTGTTTCTTGCACGGTAGTTAAACATTCGTCTTCTCCAAATTACTGACTTTTACATTGTCTTTCAAAACTTTATTGGTTAAGCTGGTTCATCTGTCATTCCACATATTTTTTTAAAAAAGCATGTCCAGTTTTATACAGCTTGTTTGCTATTTGAGATTTGTAAAAGTTTGAAGTTTATTTGCTAGTTTTAGAGTCATAGTACATTTTGTGGCAGTCTACTTTGAGCAGTGTGCTCATGTTCAGATTAAAACATTTTGGCAAACCTTGGGCTCATTCAAGGATTTCTTACAGGCACAGAATTGCATACTATCATCGTGAAACATGCTTGATTTTCAGTATGGAATCACAATAGTACGAATAATATGAATGTTTTCGACACCGTCTGTCTTTAGGAAAGATTTGATGCTGTTTTGACATGAATTAGAAAAAATCTTTAAATTGTCTTTAATAACGTCTCAAGCCCTTTTTCACACACATCATAGATTATTTCGAGCGTTCGACATGAACAAAGTGCACGAGCATGTAAACTTCTGGACCGTGTTTCCTCTAAGGTGCTAAAAATGGAGTATGAGGTCAGGGTGATTGACCCCTCAGAGAAGAGCCCCTTCCTTTAGAAATCAGGAAAATCTCTATTTATAAAACATGACTCTTCTTCACTATAAATACCTCGAATTATTGTCGCGGTTTGATGTGATCTTTTAAAGATTTATCCCTGATAAATTTGAAATATGATGAAACAACACAGTGGTGTGAGTGGCTAAATATATCCCCCGGTATTTCAGTGTGCCCACCAAAATAAAACCTGATGTCACTGCAGTGTTATTATAACATAGCAGGAGGATGGATATTGAAATATACCTTGTGCTCAGCGACACAAAATAAGGCATCACTATTGTTCAGCAGAGGAATAATGGACCACAGATTGGGTTTATGGCCCCTGACATTAATCAGAAATGTCTTAATCATTTACAGGAAGGATGTCCGGAGCATAAACCTGCAATCCCATGCTGCGAAAACACGGGGTGGTGTGTAACACAGACAGTGAGATTACCTTTGCTCGGTCTGAGCCAGGAAGCCGGGTCGCTGCCTTGCTTCCAGGTGAGCAACTCTCAGCTGTGTGGACGCTGGAAAAACCAACACAGGGAACACTGAATGATTGGTTATATTATGCTGCATGGAAAGCATTTTGAGGGGGATTTTCCCTTTCTAACTTTTAAACCTTCTGCCCTAGTTTTAGGTTAGGCATTTCATTTGGATTTACTTTTTTTGTTAAGATATAAATGTGCACAAATTAGTCACATTTTGACTCAAACATTTCAGTGATTTTGTTTGACAAAAACACAAAAACATCTCAGTCAGATTAACAAATTAAAAACACAATCCTGGGGCTAAATGCTCCTGTCAAGAGCCTTTTTCATCACTGAAACGGACTAAAATAAAATCTGATTGGTCATAGCAGAACAAACTATTTGCATAAGTTAAAGCAAACATGATCATCTGTATGCAAATTGCTCCTTATAATATTTTTGTTAGTTGAATGAATGTAATTGAATCCACTTTGACCATTACTTTTGGCCAAAATTTATTTTCCTATCATTTCATGAACAGAAGAGACAATATGTTTCTAACCAATCGTGCATGCTATTTTTTTACTTCTTTAAAATACATTACTGCTCTCAGTGTTACTAATATATCCTGGTTTTAGGATGTGGTAATAATAATACTAATGATTAACTTCCATCAGCTCACTCTTTTGTATTTATTTTTTACTTTTTTTTGTTAAACAAAAAGGTTAGCACACATTTGGTCAAGGTTTTACATTACATTTGCATTAGAAGTTTTTTTTATTAGCTGCTTATGTCCTCCTAAGTCGTGTTTTGTGAGCAAAATCAGCAAAGCACAGCCAAAATACTGACAAAGAGTTTCAATTTGAAAAGTGAAACTTGCTCAATTTGCAATTCTTGGACTTAAAGTCCTGCTAGGAGACTGCTATTGTCGAAGAAACAGACAAAAATTTATAATAATTTGGCTCTAAGTGTAAAAGTAACGAATCAAACAATAAGCATGATGTAAATTATGTCTGTTTATTCATTTTCAATATGATACAGGGTTAGATGCCCAGTATAGGAAGTGAAAAACAGATATGCAAACACTTGTTGCTGCTAAAATTTGCAATGATTCATTTTACTTTACATTTAAAGGAAATCATGCAGGAATTTGAACTGCTTATTTGTAAATTAACTGTCTAGATGATGAAGCAAGAAAATAAAAAAGCACCAAAAATATCAGACTGTGGCTTAAAGCTCATGAGTTTGAAACAGTATAGAATTAACTCTGATATGTTGTTCTAAGCTTTAAAAAGCAAACAAGATCATATAATTATCATGTATCCTTTTATTATTATATCTGATAGCAAACAAAATGTCAAGATAAAGATAGGTGTATTTTTGTTGCCCAAACAGATTCTCAGCCTGAGATACTTTGGACAAAGAAGAAAATCTATTAAGATTTTTCTTCAAGCTCTCAAACACTTTTATTGAGCTTACAAAGTTAACTTGAGGGACCAAAAAAAACAAAACCAAATCAGTTCCAAACCTAAAAGGGATAGTCCTGTGTTTTTGAAGTTGGGTTGTATCAGGTACTGGATGCTGCTGTTAATGGGTACAGTTATTTTGCATGATTATGTGAGTTTTACGTTGAAAACAAGCAACAGATCAATGCTGACAAGAATGTATGATTGGGCGAAACATTTCAGAACACTTTATCTGGGGGGTTTTGTAGGTAAAGGCTTGCGGGTATAAGGTAAGCCTGTATATCGACAGCAAATGGAAAGTCATTGTCACATTTCACTCAAACTGACTCATGTAGTGGGAAAAATTCACCCAGTTGTACATTTGATCCATAGTTTCATGGCTCGTTTTTACATAAAACTCACACACTTTGGCAAAATAACTGCACTAATTAACAACAGTGTACCTCTCTGGTGGTCTCAGCTTGATCTTCTTAAAGGTACAGCGCTGCTGGTGCCCTTTTAGCCACGTCGCCGTTGTCATGAACTTGATAAAACCCAACTTCAGAAATACTGAACTATCAATTTAAGGCTCCTGTTAGGATTATTTTCCTGCCAGTGTTGAAAAGGTTGAAAGGTTGAAATTAATACTGTTGTTTGTTAATATGCTAATAAGGTAAATAAGGATATCTGGGTAGAGCTGTTATTTCTTTATGGTCACTTTAAATGAGTGAAACAAATGCATCTAGAGGGGTTAGCTTCAGACAAAGTGAGAACATGTGAGCCAAGAGAGACTTTTAATTCACTGCCTGAAATTAATACTGTTGATTTTTATTTAGATTAACAGCACACAGGACCATTAGCATAGAGATTAATTGTTTAAATTCAGGTATCACATATTGATGAAACCAAAGCCAGTGGTAGAATATCAGATGAAATGACTGAAAATAAACAAACCATTAAAATCAACCGTACTGTCAATGTTGGGCACAAACCTCATATTTCCAATACAGCTACTTTTCAGGAAAAGGGGGTAAACCGCACTCTTAACAAAATAATTTTGTACTTTTAACAGGTTAAAAATGTATAAAACCAATCACCAACATGGAAGGAGGTTTAAGCCTAATGGCTGTGATATTTTACATTGAAAAGCAAGATTTTTTTTTTCTTTTTCATTTATCACCAGAATATTAATCTTAGAGGCAAAGCAGTCAAAAATAAAAATTTAGAGACTTAAAGCTCCTGTGCTAAGGTTTTTACTTTGCTAATTAAACAGACTGAAGTTCAAACTGTTGATTCTGTATGTGGTAATAAGCCAAACAAGCATAAAGACTTATTTTTTCAATAGGTTATTTTTGATGCCTGAAACAAATGCAGCCAGGGGGTAGGTGTCCAATAAAGTGTTACCTTGTATGTCACTTAAAAAGACTTTAAGGATTTTTACAGCAAAGAATCTTCATGACTGATGGGTTATAAAGAAAAAATGAAGCCGAAAAATAAGCAGGTAACAATTTGTCTGCAAGGGTTAAAAAATTCCTGGACCAAATGTTCTTTAAAGGAGCTTTAAAGATGAAGGTCATAGCTGCAAGAATTCTTTTGTTAATAAAACGACAAAAAATATTAGCAAAGAAGTAACAGGTACCACTTTGTCCACATATGGCTCAACTTTACTGCCACATATTCTTAACAGAAGCTTTAATGTGATAGAAAAATTGCATGAAGTAAATTAAAAAGGTTTTGTTTGAGATGTTATGGTCATATGGACAATAATTACAAGACAGGATGAATATTTGCAACAATTTATTTCTCAAAAGTGCAAAAGTATAAAAAAACATCATCAGTATATATACATTATCTTTAAAATAGTGTCTGTACAATATTAATCATCATGAATTCATATCCCTGCAAAGAGAAGAAGAAACCCAGTGTTTATGTGTCAAAATATTTTATGGCTTGTCTCTGGCACATACAGTACAACAGTCTTTATTTTTAAATCTCATGCCACAAAGTGAAAATAAAAAATATAAAAATAAAAAATGTTTTGTTCAGATCTAGCTTCTGAGATTTGAGGTCAGGTCCCGTGTCCTTGCGAGCAGGAGGTTAGGAGTTGTTGTAGCTGCAGTAATACACAGCTGTGCTGGCGTCCGACAGCACTGACGATATGAGGCTCTCTGGTCCCTGCATGCCGCCCTCGTGGGGCCCGTACGCCAGGCCCGTCATGTCCGCACGCACCGAGGAGGAGCTCAGATACTGCTCGAACTCGCTACGGTCCACCTCAGCCAGCAGCTCCGAGGGGTGCATGTGCTCCACGCCGTCTGCTGGGTGAGAGTGGGCATCAGGTGGAGGGGAGAGCTGCCCTGCCCCGCCGGCGTGCCTCTTTGGGTGGCCGGGGCTGCAGTGTTGGGTGTAATACATGGCAAGAGGGTTGGGGTGTCCCATGTAGGAAGGGGGGAGGGCGGCGGGCTCAGCAGCAGGGGCTTGGTGTCGATGCAGGACCGGGTTATGGCTGGAAACAGGGTCTTGGGGCTGGTAGTCTGCAGCCTGGGAGTGGTAGGCATACACCGGCATCATGTGGCAGTCCTCCTGCGTGTGTGGAGGGAAGAACATGGAGTCCGACTCCACGGCATCCAGAGGGGAGGTGTCGGGCGTGGGGAGGCTGTAGCTCTCATATGGAGGGCCACCAAGAGCCTGGGCGTCTCTGTAGTGACCGAGCGGCGGCTGCTGAGGAAGCTGGAAGCCGTGCTCGTGGTAGCCAAGGGTCATGTTCTCCATAGTGGGGGGCTGGTGCTCGGACACACCGTGGACCAGGAAGCCAGAGTCGATCCGCTTGATCCTCTTCACCTGCTTCCTCCGCCGGGGCCGGTACTTGTAGTTGGGGTGGTCCTGCATGTGCTGGACGCGTAGGCGCTCGGCCTCCTCGACAAAAGGCTGCTTCTCTGTGACAGGGAGGGATTTCCATGATTTTCCTGCAGGTGAAGAGAATGGAGATTAATGACACATCAACAGGTAATGACTGTTATATGGAATTAACCATGTTTTAAATTCAATACAGATTTTAGCCTCTCGTGCATGAAAACAGAAGATTAACAGTAACTTTTTTCATGAATCTGTTTTAAAGTGATAAAGATGTGATGCAGATGTCGTAAAACAAATATTTAACTGTTTTCAAAAAATATTATCTCTATATGGTAATCAAAATAACCACAATAACTGAGCAGCCTTACTTGAAATGGCTATAAAAATAGCCTATTGCCATTTTAGGGGTCAGGGATGGGTATTTTAGGGTTACATGTGCAGTTAAATTTGGACATAGAAGCTTTTTATAGCAACCATCCCTGACTCATTAAAAACAAAAAAAGAAATACATTTTTAGCATAACTAAAGCACAACACTTCAAAAAAAGATGCTTAGAAGTATGATACTGTGAATAAATTGCTAACATAGGTGCTTGTTGCCATTTTAGGAGAGGATACAAGTTATTTAGGGTTACATATTTACTTAAATTTGGACTAAGTAGCTTTTTGCACTGCAACATCAACCCTCCAGAATGGTAAATTGGCTTTATTTAACAAAACAAAATCATGAAACTGCAATTAAATGACTAAAACATACTATCACTAACATTACCAAATTATTTAAAATCACAAATCTGAAATTAAAAGTTGTTTTTTCTAATAAATCAAACACACAACTTTTGTAAACAGTGCGTTACAGTGTGAAGCTGGGAAAATGTTCATTAGAAGTTGTTGCCACTTTAGGGAGCAGGGATGAGTTTTTTGAGGTTATATGTGAAGTTAAATTTAGGCTGTGAAGCTCTTTATAACACAATAACATGTCACTAAAAAACTAGGAATGGGATGTTGGCTTTTCCTCCCAATTAAAGGCAAAAACACTTCAGTGAACAGTGCGTAAAATACGCATCTGCAAAACTGATAGTTGAAAGTTGTCGCCACTATATGGGTCAGGGGAGGTCTTTTGAGGTAACATCTGGTTTTAAATTAGACTTTGTGGCTTTTTTATAACACTGCGTGATTACCAGCTCAGGCATTTTCATGATACTCCGTTATTTTTAACAAATGCAAGCATGAATCTTTAGAAAACCGTGCGTAAAAGTGTGCCAACGCGGGACACACATCATACAAAAGGAAACCCTGCATGAAAACTCAAACTGAAGCGACTCAAAGTTGAGCATTAAAATACTTACCCAACATTTTGCTGAGCTCCGCGTTGTGCAGGTCCGGATTTTGCTGCGCCAGCCTCTTGCGCTCATCCTTCGCCCACACCATAAACGCGTTCATGGGCCGCCTGATCCGCGGCTCGCTCTTTCCGCGATTCTGACTCCCGCCGGAGCTCCCCGCCGTGGCGCACGGCTCGTTCTTCACTTTGGAGTCCCCGAGAGGACTGAGGGGGTCGGCCCACTGGCAGTGTCCCATTCCAGGCATCATGACTGACATCGCACACCTTGCCTGGGTCTGATCGTCGCTGGCGTAACCCGCATCGGGACTACTCATCTCTGTCCGGCTGGGAGGGTTTGAGGAGAGACGGGCGTCGGCCGAGGCGTCAGGAGGAGAAAAGTGAGGACGGCATGAAAAGAAGAGACTTGACAAGGTGTTTGGGCTTGAATCTGAAATGGAGACTGATGATATGTCACATTATTGGTGCTTCCAAGAGGCGCGTGGACGACAAACAGCGAGTACTCCGCTCTGGATGTGAAGGCTCGTGAGCTATAAACTCACGGGCAGCCAATCACCATGTGGGGGGGAGTGCCTACTTCAAGGTGCAAAAAAGTTTGGAGCACTCCGCCTCCGAGCCTTGTGTGAGGAGAGGAGACCCTTTGAGGACAAACAGAGAGAGATTTCAGAGTTAAAAAAAGATTGAGTGTAAAATTAAAGGTTAAAGCTCCCGTGGGAAGTTCATGAAACTGACAGGGATGTCTCTCAGTGAGCCAAAATTTTATCTCCATCATCTTTGTAAGGGCTGATTCTTTCTTTAAGGCAATTTTTGACCATGTTGTTTTAAGATAGGAGTGTCCAAACTGCAGCTTGCATCCTAATTTTACTTTGCCTGCAGTTTTTAAAGGCATGTGAATGTTACCCACTGATTTCTGTGTTTCAGTGTCTGATGCTAATCAGCTTCAAGCACCAACAGTCCTGTAAAATGTGCCTGTTTTTTGTATTTTGCTCTTGTCTTGAATCTGAGGTGGTATTCAGAGCTGACAGAGCCCCATAAAATCTGATGGGCCACCATCTTCAACAGCAGTGTTAATTTTGACAGCACTTTTTAATTTAGTTTCAGTGGTTTTCATCATAATTAAGTCATATAAACTGTTTTAATTTTAGTCTAGATTTAGTTGATAAATTTCACAACTTTTTAGTCGATGAAATCTACTGTAGATATAGTCGACTAAAATATGAAGTGTGAAGTTTCAGGCATTTTTTTATATTTCCTTAAATTTCTGAAGTCATATTCTACACTTGGATAAAATGAAACATCTAAAACCCCTTTATTTAAAGCTAGGGAAGTTTAAATGTAGAAAATATCAGAAACAATTTTAACTTTTGAGTGAAATGGAGTCACCTTTATTTAGGCTACCTGGCAACGCATCTCAGTTACAATACCAGAATTGACAACAAACAGTGAACCTGCTCTACATGAATATATCAATTCATAAAGAGAGCAGCTCTAATTGGATCGCTCCACAACTTATTCCACCAAAATGAAGCTAAGACAGCTGTGATTGGCTGTCCCTATTAACTCATCCAACCTTTCCAACACAACCAAAGTAGCTGTGATTGGTTATATTCCTAACTTATCTCTACTTTCTACATGACAAAATTAGGTCTGGTGGATTAAGTCTAAGTGCACTTGTTTTTATAAGTTACTGTCTAGTTTTCATCAGTGTAAAAAAATTGGCTGACAAAAACTATGACGAAGATAATAAGTGGACAATAATCTTTGTTTCACAGTGGTTGCTTTTTTTTTTTTTTTTTTGTGCCTGGCCTTGCCGCTAAAGGTAGACTTGTTTTTCTCTACGCATTTTCAGTAATTAAACATATCTTAACCTTTATTTGCTTTTGCAAGTCTTATGCACAAAGTGGCCCTCTCATATTATTTTTGCACTTTTTATGGGCTCTTTTCATCTGGGAAAGAGCCCATAAAAAGTAACTGAGAAGCCAAACATATCCGGCAGGTGTTTGGTTTATCGTGTTGTCAATCACATATCACAGGCCAATCAGATAATGAAGCAGGCTGGAGCTAATGCCAGAATGTGAGCCGCTGGGTAAAACAAACTCAAGGCAAAACCTGGTGAAAGTGGTGCTAAAGTGTCCTTTTTTTTGAGAAGTTTGACTTATTGTTTTTCATTTAATAAAGAAATGGTCATAAAATTGGGTTTACTGAAGTTGTTAGGATCGATGCTAATCTTTGTAAGAGCAGTCACTTCCTGCTGTCGTCTTGCTTGTAGCTCCCACCTCCTCCTGCTCCAGAGGACTCTGATTGGGCCGTGCTGTTTTTGTGCCACTCACAATCCTTGTAGTGACAGCAATGACTGTCAAAGGACCCAACGCTTTTTATATTACCAGCATTTTTTACGTATCAGTTTATTTCTTTATTGCAGTAGCTCTGCAAAGATCTCGTTTCTTTTCACATACAAAAATGACCAAACTTTTCATGTTTTTAGTTGCAAAAATATTGGAGAAGGGTTTCTAGAGTGTGTGAGAGTGAGCCTTCCCTTAAAGAAGAAACAATGTGGGCATCCCTGTCCCTCACGCACCCCTTTAAAATATATAGGATGTCTCTCTCATGCCTTTTGCAGTGAAATATCGATCCAATTTGACCCACAGTTTTCTTGGATTTTAAAAACAGATCATTACGCTGATGTATGTTTTCTTAAGTCACACCTCCACTGAAGTTTTCTGGAGACCCATCCTCCCTCAGGCCCCCCTCACAATTTGAATACACTGTGTTAAGAGGTTGTAAGTTGGGTTTATTTTCTTGCTGTGCCAAAAAGCATGATGAAATATTTTGGTCTTTAGGAAAAAAAACAGGTTGTAGAGCAAGACAGCAAACGTGTAATCTGCAAAAATGTGATCTGTAAGAGGTCAAAGATCAGTTAGGACTGTTTATATCATAAATTTAAACCTTTTGAATTATTAAAATGGTTCAAATGGCAGAAAGTTTCTTATAGTACATGGTTTAGTTGGCAGTTCATTTGGTTTTTAAAGCTGAATAGGGTTTTTTCCACCGTTTGAACTGTATCTGCGTCTATTGGAAGAATAGCTTGGCTGTCATTATTATTAGTGGTCCATCAAAAATACATATTTTGTCATATTTATTTATGAAATTGCTTTACAGGTTGGTATGAGAGACAAGCAATAGAGGCACATTTTTGGGGGGTTGCTACCCAAATGCTGTTTTGCTTATTCAGCGAATGCACTGTCCTAAATCGTTGAAACTTGTTTTAAAGCTCGCTTGACAGCCTCTCCAATAATATAACAATTAGATATTATCCAAAGGAGAGTGATGATTGACTAACACTTTTTTAGGAGTACAGAGGGATTGATGCTGTTTTAAAGTTAAAGGATGGTTCCACTAAATATTGATTTAGATTTTGCACCTTTTCATTCAATTTGCATTTGTTAGCTGTTAAAAGTGTTCTACCTCTCAAATGTATTCAGTGAATTAGCAATTTTGAGAGTTGTGAAGAAACATATGACCGTAAAACCAGCTTTCTTATCCCATGATGAAGACATAAAAGTGGAGAAATGTAAAGAAAACAACTAAAATGTACTTATTATAGTGAAACATGCAGCAAAAATTCATATATACTTATTGCCTCCTCAAAGGAAGTTATGTTTTCGCTGGCATTGGTCTGTTACTTTCTTTGTCTGTTGGCAAGATAACTAAAAAAATTATGTATGGATTTTGATGAACTTGTCAGATATAGTTTGTCCTTTAAAGAAGAAAACGTGACTAAATACTGGAGGTGGAACAAATCTGGATGAAGATCCAGTGATTTTTAAAGGATTTGTTAACACTGAGCGATGGGGTAGTTTTTCACTTACTGTATTTGCAAATAGATTGTGATGAAAATTTCTGGTGGTGTTGGTCATGGAAAAAGGGAGAAAAAAAACATTAGGGTAGTTCTCAATCTGGGTGTGGATGCACAGGTTTTTAAAGTTTTTTTTTTTTTACATTGTCAGACAGGGCAGTTTTTACACTTTTTCACTGATAAATTGGCTAAGAATGTAAGAAATACCTGTGCTTTTCAACATTTCTAGTTATATATAAAGTTTATTCTGGAATATCCAATTCTACATCTGCTAAATGTTTTCACTGCACTTCTTAGGACCTCTATACATCAATTGCTTTTTGCTACAGCCTTCAAGTTTTCCCTAATGTGGGCCCAGACCCACCACTTGACAACACTGGTATAAACACTTAGTCTTAAAAATTATATCTGTACGGTTTTTATTATCAAAATATGAATGCATGGTTTTCCTACAAAAGGGGTGGATGTCCCTGTGGTCATGTGTCAGACATTTTTTGGCTTTTCTTTGAACACTGGACTAATCATTAAAGCTATATTTGTTCTTATAGGTGTACAAATATATCAAAATTAGGTGTGTTATCACATCAAAGTGTCAAAGAAGCTATTTAATTGGGCAGAGGTGTACATTAGAGCTGGCTCACCGAGTGTGTAAAATTTTACGCACAATAGGAGCAAAAAGAGAAAAACTGATTCACTCTTTGTATTACAGTACGTTGATTTGAAGCTGTTTAAAAATTCTCAAAATTCTTTAAGATATGCTGAAAAATTAAACCTTTATTAACTTAAGTAAGACACTGCAGAAACAAATAAGTCTTATTTTTCATGTAATGTCTTGTAGTTGATTCCCCTCTCCAAATTTGAGGAATTAACAAAAAGCAGTGAAACTGATCCACCCTTTCACTCATCTTTTCGTTTATTTAAACAGCCAGTTTTTATTGTCCCCCTTTAACTAGACTGTCAAATTCTCAGACATCTCGCTCCATCTTGGTCTGTGTATTGGCTAAGTTCACCGTGTTAGAAATCCTGAGTATCAGGTTTACACAAGGACTTAATGGCTCCTCATTCGCAACTTTTACGCACAGACTCTCATTGATTTATACCTTGATAAAAGGTGTTAATTGATCACTTAAATACGCCCATGAGAGGGATCAATAAGGCTATTGTGAGATTAAATAAACACCCATCAAGTACCAGTAACTTGAGGAGGCCTTGACACGAGGATAATGTGTTAACAGTGGTGATACTGGCCGTGACGCACAAACACCAAAACTGTTTCTGTGTGTCTGGGATTAATGACTTTAACAAACAGCTGACGGATTAAGTTAATGGTACTCTTTCAGTATCATATTAATAGAGAGAACAGAAAATCTCTGAAAAATGGCCCACTTATATTGCCTGATTTACTTTTACATAATGCTGGAGCACAGTGGGATCAATGCCAACAGCCCCCAAAGACTAAAAATAGGACCCCCACTTGAAAGACTAGTGTTTTATGCTCAATGATCTGATTTCCATGCATTATACATTTTTCGTCACCTTACACATAGCTTTGCACAATAATTTCATACAAAATTTTAGAATTATTATGTCTACATCAAATTATTTTTACCTCACTAGATGCTCCCACACATCATTGTACGCCCTGTCATTTAAAATCTGAGTTGGATAAGTAGTGGAGAAAAGGCTGATTCTCATCCAAAAATATCATTTTTTAGAAATAACCATATGCAGCCTCATGCCTAATTCAATTTCAGCAAATCAGGCAGACTGTCAGTCATGAAAAGATTGAATATCAAGATGGACAGAGCAACAACTACCTGGCAGTGAAGCCAAAAACATTAAAGCTCCCACATGAACTATGGCTTAAAATATAAGGAAAAAATACATGACAATCAAAGTTTTCTTAAACCTTAATTCACTTACATAGTCCTTAATTATCATGCTGATCATATCCATGCGTACTTTTCTTCCTCAAGTGTGGTCTCCACCAGGAAAAGACCCCTTTTTCGAGGTTTGCCAGGTCCTCTTTGCTTACTTTTACCAGGATAGACATACATTTGTCATCTGGCTTCTGTGTAAAAACAAATAAGCACAAGTTTACAAGCCTAAAGGATAGGTTGATTATTTTGAAGCTCTAATGATTTTGTAGGTTAAATTTCTTTACTGCTTCCTTCCTACCCCCCTGCCCTTGTGTTTCCTTCCAATCCACGCCCCCCACACACCACAGCTGCATTTCTGAGCAGCTGTCAGTAAAGTGGTAGTGATAGTTTTTCAACTATTCTACTACTTGTGAGTTCCTTCAGTGTATTGATCTGACTGGAATCCATGCCAATGCAGGCCTTGGAAAATGCTTGTGCCATGCAGAAAGCGCAGGATGGATTTTGTAAGTTTTGTTCATCTGTGTCTCTGAGTCTTGATAGGTTAATATTTTCACAGGGTTACAACTGGGAGCCCCATGAAAAGACACTATTGTGGGGCCCTAGCAGATGAGCCCAGACAAACCTTAAACAGTGTCTTAGACGACTACATTATGAAAAAACTGTCTTGGGTCCTTGCACAGAGACTGTAGTCCACTGCATAGCTTCTGCATTTATGCAAGCTCCATCTAAGCCCCTTTGCCTAATGAAAGAGGCCACAGGAGAATTTAAACTGTAATGTTAGGACCCTCTACAGACATTATTAAGATCCAACATTTATCTTTATTTAGCTTGTAGTTGCCGAGCTGACCTAAATGATGCCCTCTTCCAATTAAAACAAAAAAAGCATGTTATTTGGACAAGTTTTTAATTTAGAGAAATTACTAATTTTTAAATATTTCTATAATGTTTGTCACAGGCTTTTAAAGTTTTCCCTACTTCCCCCCATATGTCAGCCCTGCTTACAGCTGCATCAGATGACAGACCTTTTTGGTTCCTTTTTCTGTATATATAAAAGGGATAGTTCAGTATTTTGGTGGGGTCATATAAGGTTCATTTCAAATCATACACCATCGTAATTTTGAGCATCCATGGGCTCTTTGAATAATAGCATGGCTACCCAATTTTAAAGAGCCTATGCCATGCTTTTTTGGGTTTGATATGCCTTTAAGTAAGTGTTATATGTCTACTCTGTGTGATATGGTACTTCTAGACATAAGAAAAAAAGACAATAGAATCAGGACTCCCTCTTCTTCTCCTTTTTACAGTGCCAGTAGCTGCCTGAAACAGCTCATTCTCCAGCCTACCTTTGTGATGTCCAACCATTGTTGTGTTTGCAGTTTCAGCCCACTGGCTGGGGAAGGCAATCCTCGTGCAGAGCCAAGACTGTAGAATGCAGAGCCATTGACAACATGGCATGAAAGAACTCTGAGCTGAAAAGTTACCACGGGATAGACAGGTTGACAAATCAGAGGAGACTAGGCTGACATAGCTAAGAAGGACTCAAAGTGGCATGTGCTCCAACAGAACATCTTAAACAGAGTGAGAATACCAGTGGATCAGGAGTTCTCGGTAGTGGAAATTAGAAAGTTTCCTAAACATTACCAATTATATATAATACTCTAGCAGCCATCAACATTATCAAGCTGATATTTTTTGTCTTGCAGTCATATATAAGTATTCTTTATGATTGCTGATGGATTAAAATTGTCATTTTTCTTTCTCAAAGAAAGCACTTCTGTCACTTTAGAAAATTGGATAAGAACTTTTATAGAATTACAATATGGTCAACTTGAGTGTTGCAAACCGTTAAACCATGCCTCAGTCACAAAATTAACGTAACAGTTTCTCAGTATGCACTGAAAAGACTTGTGAATGTTTGTCTCACTAGAAGTAGCCTGCTAATTATTGCTATTGTAAGAGAAGGGCCTCAGATAATCACATAACCAATCAGTAAGCCAACAAAGGGTTTGTTTGATATTTTATTTATATTAAAAAACAGTGGAAGATCATGACTTACAGCTTTGTTGACAAGTGCAGCACATGAGATTTAAGGACAATTAATAACATTCAGCAACACAGTTATTCAGCTTGACATAACCTCGACTATTGACTTTAAATCAATACAAGTATCTGTTCTACCTTTTATTAGTAGATTAATGTGCCCTTAGATTGGTGGAAATAACAGTGTCATTCTGCAGTATCTCTATTAAGCTCCCCTCCTGTCGTTCCCATGTTTTCCACCAAGATGAATTATCAGCGCACTTGATTTTGTGTTTTGGCTTCAGTTTTGACAGCCTAAGAAGATGGAGAAGGGCTGACCACATTGATAAACCATCAGTGATCAAAATAAACAGATGACTCAGTGGTGCAGATGAGGCTGTAAATTTTGTGTGAGATGTGTGAGAATGTGTTTCCTTGTTAATAGAGCAGCTGAGCCGGGTGAGGACTGTGATACAGAGGTGAATAAAGGTTAAAGCAACCTGTTGCACCTCAAATATCCAGACTTGGAGTGTTTACACAGCAGAGAATGAATCCCCCCTCCTCTGTGTTTGCAGCCCAGAAATCCAAACATCACCAGACGGTGTGCGGGGGTCCTTATCAGAGCAGGCAGACCTCGACCTGTCAGCTCTGTCGTTTCTCGCGCCGTTCCCATCTCTGGTTTGTGGGTTACTGTGCTCCTGACACGTCAAAAGGGGCTGACAGAATTATGAGAGATGCTTATGCAACCTTTCTGTGCCCTAGCACAGACACCAGCGGGACTCCGGAGCACGCCGGGTGACCCTCGGCGGGGGTGTGACTTGGATGGTGGGGGACAGGATTTGGACTATAATACTGTCATCATCTATTTTACCGCCGATGACCTGATAAGCCTGGAGAATGAGTGTGTGTGTGTGTGTTTCTGTGTGTGAGCATGGGCGTGGGTTTGAGCGTGCCTCGTCCTCATCGCTCTCCCCTCGCTGTGTGGTAGTGAAAAATCCAGGCGTTTGATGGGAGAAGTCATAAAGTCTGGAGTCGTAGCCACATTTCCTCTACAAGGTGAGGTTCAGAGTCAGCCCATGAAGAGTACAGGGGAGGTGACATGCCTTATACCCCTCTCCCCCCTCCTCCACGACCACCTCCCCCTCCGTCCCTCCACCCCGTGCCTTGGGAGTCTGGGGCTGGGTGGGGGCCAGGGCTCTCGACGCCAGCCTCTGGACTCGGCGCTCAGGGAGAGGTCACTTGGCTTGCTTACACAATGGCATTATCTCAGTTCCAGCCTCGGCTACTGCAGCGGTGAGCACTTCCTGTCCCTCTGCAAGCACTTCCTGTCCTTGGCGTAGAGGCACAAACTGTCCGCCTTCCAAAGCGAGTTCAGAAATGCGCTGGAGCTGCTGGTCGCCAGTCTCGCTGTAGAAACGTCTGTGGGTGGCTTTCTTGGGAATTGCACAATGTGTTTGCTGGCTCCTTTGTGCCGCGCTGCGAGGCCGTGGTGTTAGTTCAAATCACAGGGACGGAAGGCGTATATGTGTTAGCACTCCGTAGTGATCCCCCGAGCCACTCAGGCCGCTCAGGCCTGGGATAGACAAAGGCACAGGAGGGAAAAGTGCTCATGGTTTCAACAATACTCACTCAATTAGCAGAATATTTTGGCGATATCTGCTTCATACTCAGATAATTCACTTCTTTATGATATATTTACCAACACTGTAGCCAATTAATATTAGATTAATTTACATTAGCCTAATTTTAATTTTTTTGGTTAAAAAACACAACATTGAACTTACTGTCCTTTGCTTTTTTGGTATAATCACACTCCATATAATTAGTTTTCACCTGTGACTAAACAAATAGAAATTTTAAATATCATTAATTTATAAGTAGGCTATTGATAATTGGGCCAAAAAAAATCAATTGATGTCAGAACTGCAATTCTTACTTTATAAGATTCTTGAATTTGTTCTAAATTTAAAAATCAATATTAAAAAAGACATTAATCCTCCTATTTCAAACCCACCCCCACGTTGCATATAGTTTTTGTCTGCATGGGCTTCAATAGTACTCACTTGTAACCTGGGTGAATGATGCTATAAGGTGCTAAACTTAGCCTGTTAGCTTGCTGTGTTCTCTGCTAGCTTGCTGCCTAGCCCAGTAACTCGCCACTGCTCCTGTTAGCCTGTAAGCTTATGTTGTTTCCTCTTAGCTTGCTGCTTAGCCCAGTAACTCGCCACTGCTCCTGTTAGCCTGTAAGCTTATGTTGTTTCCTCTTAGCTTGCTGCTTAGCCCAGTAGCTTGCTACTTCCCCCATTAGCCTGTAAGCTTGTGTTGTTTCCTGTTAGATTGCTGTTCTTAAATATTGCTTAAATATTAATGTTTTCTTGTTTTATGACATGTGATGTAAAACATTTGTTAAGCTCTTTGTGTGGTCAATATGTATGGCTAATAAAACAGTAAATAGTTATCTACAGATAGATATAGATATCTCCTGATGCTGATATCATAACCAATTGTATTGTGCATCCCCACGTGTAAATCTGTCACCTACATTTCCTGGTTTATCATTATTCAGAAATAAACAATTTTTTATCCAATGGGCACAATGTACCAGTGATAGATTGACAACTATTTGTTTTTTATGTAGGCCTAATGTAAAAGGGAAGTGGTGTTTATGTGCCTTTTTCTTAAAACTTAAATTAAAAGGTGTTGTGGAAAAGAAGTAAAGCTCTTGGAAAAATAAATGCAGTTGCTGATGGTCTCTTCCCTCTTTTAGTCCACAAAGAGGCCGTAGCTCTATTTTTAGACTGTTTCAATACCAGTGATAAAGTACACACAAGGTTTGAACGTTAAAAGTCTGGATTTATGGAATACGTCCTATCCTCACACTTAGGCCTACAGACTTTCATGGACCCAGGTCCTGGTCTCACCTGACCCATGTCTTCCCCTTTCTCTCTCATCTCTTTTCTGGCTCCATTTACTTCCTCTTGACTATCAATAGTGCAAAAAATCCCTAAAATATCTACATTTACACACCATTGTAACATTTTCATTTAGCTTAGATTCTAAAATACAGAGGTGGACAGCGGTAATTAATACAAAGGATGGCTTTGAAATTAACAAATCAAGAACCTTTCCTCATTTGAATTATGCATTAAATTGAGAGCTTCTGTGCTTTGAATCCTTCTGATGTGAGCAGACATCTGTCATAATTAGAGGTGAGATTCTGATTGTTTGATTAGATGATGACTTCCTCCAACACCTGCTCCTGAAAGCAGGAGGTATGTTTTGGGGGTGGGGGAGGAGAAAATGACGAGGTTAGGCAGAGAAACACATAACAGGTGTGCGTCAGAGAAATGTGACAAGAAACATCATCTAAGAGATTGATTCTTCAAATAATTACTCCTTTTTTTTAAATAAGGCTGGAACATTACAAGTTTGAACCCTATAATATCACTAGGGAGTTTTGAACAATTTTTTTCTGCTATTACTGTCAGTCAAACTCGACATAAAGACTTGTAAGTAACCCAAAAATCACCTCATGAGGATTATTGCAGATATGAGAGCTCACGTACAGGTCAGAGTGGTTAATAATGCTCATAAAAAGGATGTGACACTAAATGTGTGGTCATGTTTTTTCCTGGGGTCGGCTGTGTTTGATAAAAATTGGGACATGAAATTCTGACCGATTACTGAAAATGATAAAGTGATCCACGCTGCCTGGAGCATTGCCTCATACTGCAGTTCAAACACAGATGTTTTTATGTATTGTATTGGAGGAATAGTCTTCCTCCTCCCTCTGGGGATTGCTGGGAAAGTTTCCTTGCCCGGGAGCACACACCTCAACCCTGCTAGAAAGGGTAGCACGGGGATGTTGTCAGCCCCAGACAAGGGGGGACACAGAGGAAGCCGTCTCCACTCTCGTCTCATTGTTCTGGAGGCGTTAATCTGTCAGGGATCTGCTGGGAATCAGGTGGGAATCTACTTGGCCCTTTTTTATGTTTATTGGCGAGTTATTGCAGAGAAATACTATAACTGCCACATGAGGATTATGTGCCTCCACAAGCACTCAATAAATGGGCTGGAGTGGTTTTTGCCTTTGACTTGTTTCTGGTGGCATGGGGTGAGCCTGAGGTTACGTTACACGGATACTCCTGACTTGAGATTTTTTCTTTGCGTTTTCAAATTCTTCTGCGTTCAGACGACAACGCTGGAGACGTATTGACCCACTGTAGTATGCATGCCGGTTCAGTAGATGGCAGTGTAGGCCTGCAGAGAGGCGGCGCTGCTACAACACATATACGAAGAAGAAAAACTTTTCACAAACAGCAATGGCGAGTAGATGCACAGAGATGCAGGAGTTTCTTTTCTGGACAACAAATCAGCTCAGACAACAAATCTGACTAAATAATTTTGTCTGGATAACAAACCAGGCACGGTAAGAGGCTCACACACGTTACTCGGCAGGCAGCCGAAGCTGTTGTTGTTCCTGTATGCGCGCGCAGCCTTTAAGTGAAAGAGTACTGCGCATGCAGTGACGTCAGCATTTCACCCTAAAACGCTCTGATACGGGTTTACATGGAGCTGCATGGAGAGCGTTTTGGAAACTTTCCACTCTGGAGCCCGTTTTCAAAAGTTTGCGTTTTCAGACAAAACGCAACGCGTTTCAGTGTAAACGCAGGGCCAAAACGCAATGAAAACTTATTGGATTTGACAGTTTTAGGCGCAGTGTAAACGCAGCCTGAGTCCTAAGGATTTTTACCAACACCCTTAACATTTTTGATACCTTGTTCATAATTTAGAGTACATCTGGGTGTTTGTAAAGTTTAAAGAAAATCCCTTAAAGCATGCATAACATACCATAATCTCCATGAACATGACTTTTGACCCAAGCTCTCAAAGATCCGATGATCTCTTTTTCATTCAAAAATTTGTACAAAGTTTAAGAGAAATCCCTCTAAGGGGTTCTTGAAATACTTTTCACCAACAATGGATGATCATTACCCAACATAACCTTTAATCTTATCACTCCATCCTTGG
Source organism: Scarus forsteni (assembly GCA_036419115.1). Classification (NCBI taxonomy): domain Eukaryota; kingdom Metazoa; phylum Chordata; class Actinopteri; order Labriformes; family Labridae; genus Scarus; species Scarus forsteni. The sequence goes on along the minus strand of JAZDUH010000007.1, from coordinate 9,705,339 downwards.
CTCAGATTGGATATCTTTGCCAAGTTTTAAGAAAAACCAATAGATTATTCTAGAGAAATTCTGTTTGCAAGTAATGGGTGATCATTCGGCTGCATCATCTTTGATTAGTTCATCCTCAAATCAGTGTAGATATTCGTGTGAAGCTTCAAGAAATTCCCTCAAAGGGTTCACACGAGGGAGATGATGGTGCAGCTCCATGACCTTTGAATAACTTTAAAAGTGAATCAGTTTGTACATGAGGTATATGCAACATTTGTGTAAAGACTGAAGAAAAGCCATCAGTGTGGGCATTTGTGCAGGTTTTTAAGGACAGTCCTTAAAGATTCATGAGATATCTCCCTCACAGATGCAACCTTTAATGGATAGAGCAGAAAGGGAAGAACATGAGGCTCTGAGACACTGACCCATGAGCTCCAGATCTGGATCACCAAGCGTTAAGTCATAATGATTAAAAGCACAAAATTTGGATAAAATTCCTCACAAGAGCTCTTGAGGTGGAGCTTTCACACGTATTGATTGGATTAACTGACTGTTGGACAACCTGAAAACTTCCTAGCTTTGACCTTGGCTGTTGGTGGTGTGGAGGCATAAAGAGGACATTTGGACGTCTTCATGTACCCTCTCTGCAGCACCGCCTCGTGAAGATGTTCTAATGATAAAACAGTTTCTTTGTTTCTGCTGCTCCGTTTGGAGATGAGAACATCCGTCTTATCTCCTTGTCTCGCCCTCCTTCTCCGTCTGTTTTACTAAACTGAGGGCTGTGTCCAAGACAAATCTTAAATATGCTTTTACTCATGCTAACATGAGGATGTTTGGAAACTTTTCGCCACAAGCTTCTGTGACCTCAGGGTTTGCACGCTGCCAGGGGTCAGCCAACAATAAAACGGAAGCAACAAGTAAAATAATCAAAGTCTCTTTCCTGAGAACATCCATGGTGCTGTCGTTTCGCTCAGGCCCTCATAGAGGATACAGTAGTACAAATGGATGATGTCAGGGTTGTGGGTCTTTGAAACTGTGGGAGGGATTGTTGTGAAGATGTCTTTTTGAATCCATTATCTCGTGGGAAATAGTTTAGCCCTACATACTTGTTACATGTCAGACAAACTTACTCCATCACTTTTTTATTAAGCTAATTCTAGTCTGTTAGCCATCCTGTATTCAAAAACATTTTCCTTCAACAACAAGACACAAATAGAGAAGATGGAAATCATGTTCTAAAACACTCAAAATAAAATAGATGTTTAACTGTTTCTTCACCACAAAATCAATATTTTTTATATCTAAGGACAGGGTATCATAATGCATGACAACACTATAGGCAAAAGATAAAGTATAGGAAACATGTTGGCGGCATAATAACAAAGTCAGAAACAGTACAAAGTCTTTTAGCAATCTGCTAGTTAGCTAAGCTCAGTAAATAAGGAGCTAGCTAGCCTGGCTGTGCCTACAGCCTAAACTAGCTAGCGTGACATGCTACATTTAAGGTTTTAGAAATGTAATAGAGCTGTGTTGTTCAGTATCTTTTCTTTTGTGATAATCTGGGATTAAACTTTTACTTTTGGCTCCTACACAGTATATACTTTAACAACAAAAGAAGTACATTAGATCTTGCAGCCATTCCTGTGTTAATAAGCTCTGACAATGCCAACATAAAGTTTAGCAAACTGATGGTTAAAGCCACAGAAATAAATAGTGAAGCTCCAATTTTAGCTGTGAACTGACCAATCTATTTCTAAGCATCTCAGACAGAGTGAGAATTATGGTGGATCAGGGGAAGTCAATATGTGAAAACCGGAAAATTAATTCTTAGTTATGTTACTGTGAACACACTCATGCAGGCATTGAAATTTGAGATATAGCTTCAAATTAAGGCATAATATGACATCTGTAAACAAAACTACTCATTATAAGGTGTATTTACCACACTGTTTATTATCATTATTGTTAAAAACAAATCCAAAGAAAAAAACTGTTTAAGGCGGACGTTGTACATACAATCTTAAAATGCTTCTTTGCTTCATCAAGTGAAATTTCCCTCTGATTAAAAAAAACAAAACTTATTTAATAAGAAAACTCCAATTTGATGCAGTCTTTGTTGAAAAAAGTCACCAATTTATAACAAAAAGTACACAACCGGGGAGAGTAGAGCAGCTTTCTGTCCCGTTTTGTTTTAGCTGAGAACCATTGGCAGCAATATTAGCATATTGTGTGTAACAGAATTAGATCTGGAATTTTTAGTTCTGTTTTTTGTTCTCGTGCTTCAAAGTTTCACATTTGATCAGGTGAATGACATTTTATGGTTGAAGTCCTACACTGTAAAAAAAATCCTGATATAATAAACCAAAATTAACCTTTAGCTTGAGATTACACAAACACTAAGTGGCCCCCTTACTCTCTAGAGGACTTTCACTCTTTACAAATCTACTCCCACTTCTTTATAGCAACGCCGCAGGGAGTAAAATATCTATTAATAGCTTCTCTTGATTGACTGATGAATCACCATTAGTGAGCAAGGAAAGGGAAAACCCAAGTTTCCTTAGTGATTCGAACAGGGAGGTCAGCCACACAGGAGAGCAGACTCTTTCATCCCCTCACTTTTACTGACCCGACCCTAATCCTCCCCGCTGACCACCAGCACATTGTCACGACAGCGGCTAATTGAGACCAGTGTTTATCATTTTTATGACTTTATCCATGAAGACAGAGGTACCATGAGCTTCCTGTTCTCCAGGTTCCTTGACAGCGTGGTCACATTATTAGGGTCAGCGTCAGCTCCCATCTCGACACTGCATTGTTTCTACTGGTGCTAAGACCATTCCCAAACTGATAAGACTTTGTCTATTTTGGGTCCGTCTAATCTTTTTGTCCTTGACACATGAGCTTGAGCCATAAATAACTTTATTTCCTTAAAAATAGAGCCAATCATGCAGATGGATGCATAAAAAACTAGGTTCAACAAAAATGTATGTGTTTTTTTTAATCAGCATTTTCTGCATTATTAAAAGAGATCAGTCTCTCTAACAACTTCAGTAAGGGGCAAACAATTCTTTTGGCTAAGTCATTTTCACAGACTTCACTGCTCACACATTTTCAGCTTTCCTATTAAAAAATAACCTCTTGAGTATTGGTGAGAAAAAAAACACATGACAGATGATGTCCAAACAGTGTTATTGTTTTCCTGACAGCCACCAGCCACATAAATACTCTTCTTTACAACTTGACCTGTCTCTGACCTCTCCGCCCAAAGAAGTCCCTCAATTCATCTACAGCGCCACCAACATGAAAAGATTTTTGAATCTTAACAAAGGCTGAAAAACGGTGACTCATTGTATGGTGACAACAGAATCATTAATAAATCTGTATTGTTCTTATCGTCAGGGCTTTACATTCACTTTTTTGCCACTATGGCTAGTGATTTCTTTAATACCACTTTTACATTAAAATTAGCAGGTGAACATGGGCTATCCCACTGCCAGCTGACCTGGGCTTTATAAGCAGCAGATGAGCTGATGTCATCATGTTGATGACATCATCAGCGCAGCGAAGCCTGTCCATGTAAACAATGGAAAGGAGCATGAAGGCTGTGGGTGCACTTTTCTCTACTTTATACTTTTGTCCTTCTTTAAAAATGTACAAACTTGGCGCTGATGATACAAAGTGGATGGAATTTGTTGCTGAGACGCAAAGAGTCACGTAAGTTACAGACGAAGGGGTTGGGTATGATAATATGCTGTGGGGATGTTACACCAACGTCATCTGTAAATTAGCGGGTTGACCAGGGTGTGATGTTCTCACTGAAGCCGATCAGAGGCGAGCCGATAAAAACCTGTGTTGCTTGCAGGGTCAGTTGACCCAGGTCAAAATGTCGATTAAACCCTTTCAAACTGCTGACAGGAGCCGATTGTTATCGGGTTTAAACTGTTTTTTTGGCCAATCTGACAGGCTTATAAGTTAGCCACTCAGCATTTTTACTGGCCACAATTTTGACTTTGAGAAATTATATTACATGAATATAAAGTCCTCAACTGCCAGTCAGTGACCAGATAATTAGGAACATCCATTTAACTACTTTGAAACACAAATAGCTATTCACATGGCATCAACTCAATGTGCTGAGGCATGTAGATGTGGATAGGGTGACCCTCATGAGTTTAAAGTGAGAAGTGATTTAAGTGACTTTGAATTAGAGGTAAGATCTTAAGCCCGAGCCCAAGCCCGGGTCGGGCAATTGGATTCATAATTATACGTATCTATTTTAGTTCAGTAGCTATTCACAAAAATCATCTTTTTTCGTCATGGCGGATCCAGACAGTGATCCGGATCAGCACCAAAATCGAATCAGTTCTTCCTTTTCCCATGCTGGACATTTCTTGAAAATTTCATCCAAATCCATTACTTTTTGAGTTATTTTGTTCACAGACAGACGGACAAATAAACTCTCCCAAAAACATAACCTCCTTGGTGGAGGTAATAATGTCAGCTTATGCATCCTATTATATGATATGATTCCGGTGAAACTTGAGTGGACATGACGTCACCGAGCGACGGCGATGGGCAGTGACCATAATGAGGCACTCATGGACACTCAGCACAACATCAGTGTGAACACAGCTTGAGTATAGTCACTTCTGATCTGCTTTGATTTTCCTGCACAACCATCTCAAGGGATTAGAGGGAATGGTCAGAGAAAGAGAAGAAATCCAGTGAGCCTTCGTTTTCAGGGTGAAAAATTCCTAGTTGATGCCAGAGGTTAGAGAAGATTGGCCAGAGTGGCTTGAAATGACAGAAAGGCAACAATAAACCCAAATAACCATTCACAACGACCAAATTATACAGAATACTATTTCTGGTGCCACTCCTGTCAGCTAAAGACAAAAAACTGTGGATTCCCACAGGCTCAACAACATTGGACAGAAGATGATGGAAAATGTTGCCTGGTTGATGATGATGAGTCTCGATTTCTGCTACTATCAGCTGGTAGGGTCAGAATTTTGATCCATCCTGCCATATATCAACAATTAAGGCTACTGGTGATATTGTTACGGTGAGGGAGACATTTCCTTGACACACTTTGGGCCCCTTCTTGCTAGTTGAGCATCATTTAAACATCACAGCCTAACGAGTGTTGTTCCTGAACCTGTTCATCCCTCAATTACTCCTTCCACATCTGTCAAAAGACCTGTCTAAACCTGCTAACTATCGGCTCCTGGCGGCTATGTGGAAGGGTTTAATCGGCATTTCGACCCCGGTCAAAACAGTGGGAACATCACATCCGGGTCGACCCGCTAATTTATGGATGATATCGGCGTAACGTGCCCACGGCATACAGTAAAATCACGCCTGTCACCTCTGTCTGTAACTAACGTGACTCTTTGTTGTCTCGGCAACTAATTCCATCCGCCTTTGTATCATCAGCATCAAGCTTGTACATTTTTAAAGAGGGATAAAAGTAAAAAAGAAAGGAAACCGTGTCCATGCCTCCTTGCGGTTGTTAGCAGGTTAACCTGAATTAATAAAACCTGCTCATCTTAGTGTGAAAGCGGTATGACAGAGATGGGCCTCACTTATAATGGTTTGTGAGATCATTTCAAATATATATGACTTGTAAACATGAAGAAAAAAAGACAAAATTTGCCCTAAAGATTGAACTGATTTTCACGGCAGTCTTTGGTTATTGGGATATATTTTGGTTCTTTCCAAGAAACTGGGGTTGAAGTTTTTTCCAATGTTGAGCAGGCATCAACTACTGTACTTCTGTTCATTAGAAAACACATTAAATCAGAATATTAGAAAAAACAGACTATTTTCAACAATCTATTTAAGAGGATCATGTTGAGATTTATTGGATATGGTCCTGCTTGTCCTTTATATTGTTGACTTTAGAAGACAAGCTCAACAATATCCATACTTATAAAATCATGTTTGGATGCCGTTCAGGTTGAAGCTGGCAGGTTAATTACTGATGAAAGTCTCATGTCGTGGTTTTTGGAATTGATTGGACACACAGAGAGGCCTTTGTGTGTTACAATCAGGAGATGAATTGATCCCTCAAACATTCAAACACTCCCGGCCCTTTCATGTGCGGCCTTTGCCTTGAAGAGGCGCTAAAGCCACACCACAGGACAAAATGCAGATACCCCCAAGGGTGCTAACAGGGCGCCACGTCTGCCTAGGGTGACCCAAAGTTGATCAATACTCACGTGTGTGATTAGTGGCATCACACCAAGTAAGAATCTGGATCAATAGGTGAGCAAAGGAGCTCCAGGAACAAGATAAAGGAGCAGATTCTCATTTATAAAACGGTGCTTAGAAAACCTGTGGATTCTGTCTCATGAACAAAATGTGCAGGGTTCAAAATTTTTGGAGAAAGTTCAGTGGTGGGTAAAAAGGATGGGTCATGCTGCTTGTGGTAGTATGATATAAATCTAATGGAAAAAGGATAAATGTAACACCCAGGAAACTTACCTATAACCTTAGACTGTCCGTATATCATGAATAAATCATCTGTTACAAGAGGACATTTGAGCAAAATGACAGAATCCCTCAAAGAATTCTTGAGATATAAAGTTCATGAGCGAGGGGTCATTTGACCTAGGCTGCTGTCGAATAGTCCTTTTTGCTTAGGAAGGTTCCTAACTGAGTGAAATGATCCGAAGTAGTTTGTGATAAGAGCTGTTCGAATAGTCTAAATGCCTAGGAAAGGTGGCTCAATGCTTCCTTTAGCATCTCCTTTAGCATAGGATACACCAGACCATCCTTTACGAAAGCAGAGGAGAATTTTCTGGCCCACAATTCTCTGCAGCAGCAGCATTTATAAACAGCACATTAGCCGACTGCTTCTGAATTCAACCGAATTATGACGAATAAAGCCCGCAGACCACGTGAGTGACCACTGCTGTTCGATCCTTTGTAAAGTTTACCAAAACGTGCTTTAACTTACAAGTAGTTTGATTCCTTGAAGAGAGCAGGATATAAGACATTTGGTGATAATTATGTTTTAAACATGGTTCAACATAAATAATTTGTCCACTATTAAATTGTGGGCTTAACAATTTATGACTTCCTTTCATTCAGTTACCATTATCTGCATGCACTGATTGGTGTTCATGTTGATAATGAGAGGACAGATTCATTTAAATTCTCACTTCCAACATCGGTTATGCAGGTGTAATTTTTACCGGGTTGTTAATCTTCTAATTGTCTGAAAGGGACGACATTGTCATGCACAACCACTTCTAAGATGAGCTTTTTGTAGTCCATCTTCAGAAAATTGTAGCAGCAGTAACATCCGCTGTCACATGATGACGTAGCCTAGTGAAAGTGTAGCCAGATTCTCTCTGCATGACAGTTTTCCTTTCCTAAGTCCTTCTGAATTCTCTTTTCTCCTTTCCTTAACCTCATGACATTTTCTATTAGGGTTAAGGAAAAGTGGTTAGGGAAGAGCTTAGGAGGTGACTATTTGACCGTAGCCCTAGTTCCGACAAAATCTCACCAACCTAAAGCAAAAGTTGATGTTTGAGTAAAATTCGAAGAAAATCTTTCAAAACATTTAATAGCTGTCATGTTCACAAGCAAGAGGCGATAATGACACCTTATGAACTTTGTCCTATAGGGATGTGAATTGAAAACCAATGCAGTTGAGAATCGATGACGAATGCTTCAATGCTTTGCAAATAAAGTACTTTGTGCTCTAATTAGAGGCAGTCAGCATAATGAAAACAAAGAAATCAAAAATTTAATCTTGAAAGACAGGACAGTAATGGTCAAAACTGGGGCATAATTTCTTCGACAATACTGAACAGTTACGGGTTTAAAACACTGGCCACTTGCAGAGGCATTCATCTGTGCAGTTAGTATCTAATATGTGATGTATTTCAGATTGTTGCAGCTGAAAACCTATGTAGTTCTATTTCCAACTACTCTTGACTTATGGCCCTTTTCCACTACCACGCCTTGGCCCTACTCTACTCAGCCCTACTCGATTTGCAGCGTGTTTCCACTAGCCTGGTACCTCCTAAAACAAGCTAGTTTTAGTACCTACTCCGCTCTGGTTCTAAGCGAGGTGAGTCGATTCTAAAAGATGATGTCACCGACTGCTGGCTACTGATTGGTCAGACAATGTCGTCAACAATGAGTCATGAGTGCGACGACCTAGCATGCTAGCGGTAGCTACCATTAGCTTAAGCTCATACGTCTTTTCTTTGCAGCTCAATTGCAATTGTGTTGCGCTCAAAATGAAGTCACCGCAGTGCCACTCAGCTGTTTACAGCAACACTGCACCCCGTTGGGCAGGCGACTGGGGCTAATGGAAAAGCAGCACAAGGCGAGTAGAGTAGAGTCGAGTAGAGTAGGGCTAATGAAAAAGGGCCATTAGTGGTGCCTTTACCCTGATCTTTAAACCTTAAGACTATTCCTTTTGGCAAAGCAAACATTTGTGCAACTTTTAAAGAAACCCAAGTATTCTTGAGCTATTGCACTAATTATTATGTTCGCAAGCCTGACTGTGAGGCTCCATGACCTTGACTTTTCATCCATTGCTCAAAAATCAAGGGGGAATCATTTTATTTGGCTCTGCTCCTCTCAAAAACAAAGTAGTTCATCTAAATATTTCCGTCTTTCTGTCTGTATAGTCAAAGCACACAGTGTATCGTTTAAAGGGGGAACATGGGCAATGGATTCAGTGTGGACAGCAGGCCTGCAATGCAACGTGATGCAATGCAGTTCAACATTTGTCACTCGCTCTCAGTTTGGACGTGGTGTTAGATTGTGAATGAGATATTCGGTTCATAAGCAAAGGATTAAAATGATCCATTACCTTAACCTTTCACCTCCAGAATCTTATCAATTCATTTTATTAGAGTAGATCATTTTGCTAAGTTTGAACAAAATCCCTTAAAGTGCTCTTAAGATATTTTAATTGAACGAAAGAGCTGAAATGGACAGATAGATAAACAGTAAGTATGGACCGATAATAACTATTATACTATAATACTATAATACCTGGTTTTGTTTTATTGGATGCATAAAAATGGTACAGCAACGGCTTTCGGAGAAAAGCGTCAGTCCCCCAAAGTTGATCCTAAAACATAATCATAGGACTTGGTTAATATGGACTTTTTTAATAAATTTTCTCTTCCTGTGAAATAATGCAAAGTCATTTCTGGAGATTACAGAACAAATTCTCCAAAACCCATAGCTGGGACTTCCTCATAGGCGCTACAACTTCTCCTTTAATGGCATGTGGTTAAAAACTCCTTAAAACTGTCTCCCCATGTCAGCTCTGATCATCACACCAATGATGTAACTCTTCTCTTTTTTCCCTGCTTGCACTCTAAAGGTATCTGTCCACATTTTACACCCCAAACAGGAGTCTTAATTCAGTATCTGTGCGTTTGGATGAGTGCCCTTATGACCCCGTTGTCCTTCATTGTGCTAAAGTGAGAGAAATGGCCGAGGAATGCACTGCACGTTGTTTTCACACAGCTGTGGTTTTATGGAGGAAATGCACTGCGAGTGTGTGCGAGTGCTTCCTCCCCTGTGTTGTTCCCTTTAACACCAACGCTGTGTAGAAAATGCGCAGTGCTGATAGGAAGAGCCGACCGACCTCTTAATAAGATTCACACTCATTTTCTGTCAAATTGTTTCTCAGGAAGGCACTAAAGCTCTCCCCCCGCCCTCCACCAACTTTCTTGCCTGAGGCTTCCGTCAAAATGATGTCCCATTAAAATCACAAAATCGCAAGAACTGTTGTCAACTTAGCAAAAGGTATGAAGGGAAATTAAATTCAACCTGGGGTGTGAAAATGTTGCTTTCACCTTCTGTCGGCTCTTCCTTTCTCAGAGCAAAGTGATATTAACGTGCCAAAAATACATAATTCAGAGGAAACCCTCAGGGTGTTTATGGCCTCACTTCATTATGTCACATTGAGAAGATCATATATTTATTTAAACCATTACTAAAGCCTTAAAATGTACAACCTGACAGCAGCTATCAACACATTATCTCTCATATCTGTCCTATCTTATACTTCAAGGAGCTCCTGTGTTTGTCTAAACCTCAGAATCTGAGTTCACCTGATGCAGATTATCTCCTGAGTTCATTTACACACAATGGATCATCAATATCTCCCCCTGCCTCCATGTCGGCCTGTCCTGCAGCCCCAATGTAAAGGTATGCCCTTCCATTCACACACCACTGAGTAAACTTAAAGCAGTGATTGGGGTCACTTTTAGATGTCAAGCTCGACAGATTTGGTCTGTTTGAGGAGAAGAACATGGTGCCGATTTCAGTTTGGTTTTGTGAGATTTTGTACAGCAGTTCTTGAGAGGACCAGAGCCTGACAAATGTGAATTGCAGCCACCTGCCACTAACCAGACTGTAGCTGTAGGGTCAAGTGTTTTCACAATGACATGGTTTCCCACAATTGATAAAGGAAGGACAAGACCAGGCATCAGGATTTCACTCGTTCCTTATTTAATTATACCAGTCAACAGGAAGAAAGAAAGTGAAAAACCTATTTTGTTGCTGCCATCTGACTAGGGATGTAACGGTTACCGGTAAAATGGTAAACCGCAGTAAAATTTCCCATAGTAATCATTACCACGTCCTCTAAAAATTACCGTTATACCGTGTTTGATAACCACAATATGTCAAAAACACACGGTGATGATGCTCTTTGCCTGGAAATGCCGGAATTATGAGTCTCTTCCTGGATGAAACAGCCTCATGGGAAGCACGCATGCGCAGTTTGCATTGTTTGGCCTCAGCGAAAGTTACAGACAGCGGAGATTTCCCTCAGGAAATGGACTCTTAAGCCTGGTTAAATTTTGCATTTTACAAGATTGCCAAGGGGAAACTGAGAAGACAGTCACCCTGTCTAAACATGAAGCTGCGGCGAAAGAAAAAGACGTGCACCGTTAAAACTGCTGTAACTCCTCGAGTAAATGAACTGACCGGGCCGTATAGGTAGAGAGAGCAAGAGAGCGAGAGAGAAGATTCAGTGTGTCATACCTGAGAGAATAACAGGTGGTTTATCAGTATTTTCTGTCTAAATAATGTATAAATGTTGTAAATAATAGCATTAGGATCATTCTGGAGTGTGTTCTTGCCGTTTTTTTGCCGTGTATTTGCCGTATTTTGAAATTGATCATCTTTTTCCGTCAGAGTTTGGCTTTATGGATTTAATCGATCATACTCTGGAAAGATTAGAGGAGAAAATATCGAGGATATCTGCCATGGAGAGGGGAGACCAGAGGAAAGTCATGAAGGGGGCTAACTGCTTCAGGGACTATTGTCAGTAAAAAAAAAAGGCCATGACATGGTCTAATATGACAAGCTATAACATGGACACTAATGCTGCAGGCAAATTAAAATGTATGAGTGTATGTAAAATAGGTTATTTGTTGTTCATTTTCAATTGTTTATAAAGAGAATCCTGTTTTAAGTTCAAATCTTTTGTTTTCTTTTCTTGTAATTACACTGTTCAAGCATTTATAACATAAGAATGAAAAATACTTGCTAGAATTGTTTACTTTTATTTTAATGAAAGAAGGGTAAAAAATGTACTCAATTTCTAGACACATTTATTGACAAAAAAGACAAAAAGAACTGTAAAATTATGATATTAAAGGGGTTAAATGATTTCAATTTTGTGTTAAAGTACATTTTGGACATTTTGAGCACACTGCAACAATACCGCGATAATTTTGGTCACAATAACCGTAATACAAAATTTTAATATCGTTACATTCCTACATCTGACCAACTGTTGCACTATGACTCAAAAATACACGTTGAAACACTGAGGACTAACTCATAAAGAAAAGTTTGGCAATATTTTGAGGTCAGGGTAAATGAAGTCAGGGCTGTGTCTAATGACATATAGACAAGAGCAATGTGCAACCATTTCTTGCACAGACTTGGAAAAAAAGGGATAAATGTCTGGTAGTGCTAACATTCGCCAACACTGTGCCACCATGCCTCCTTTTGTAGTAATTGGACAAATTTCAGCAATAGTGGGCAGATTTCTGTTCTCTCCCCTTGTTTTGTCCTGGTTTTAATCAAACTTAGCTGAGTTCTGTTTCACGAGGAAGCTCTTGCTGAAAAAGCAAGCAAGAGTTTGTTTTGTTGTGGCCAAAGGTGTTTAGTGTGGAAGTGGCCTGAACAAGAGAACTGACACTGGTGTCATTTTTACAACAAAATAAACAAGTACAGCAAGCCTGAGCACTTCCTTGAGAGTGGTATCAGCTTTTGGCATCAAACAGGGATGCAGGGTGGCAAAGCAGGTAGTGAGGGTGCCTCTTTTCCAGCATTGACAAGGTTTTTCTAAGTGGAGTTTTCATGATCTCCCTGTGAATGCATGAGTTTTCTCTGGGAACCTTTCCTCCCACAGACCAAAAACATGCTCGCTAGGTTAACAGTTGACTCTGGTTCAGGGTGTACCCCACCTCTCACCCTATGATAACTGGCATAGGCTCCAGCCTCAGGCAACCCTAAAAGAGATAAGCCATACAGATAATGGAGGGGTTTCTACAACCCATTTGTTTCAGCCCTGCTAAGAACAGGCTGTTTTACACAATCATGAGCTTTGTCTCATGCCTCTCTCAGAAAAGACCTGGCTTTGGGTCCATTACTGTTCTCCAAGGGGCCATTTCACACTGGCTTTCCATTTCAGGATACATTGTCAATGGGGGGGGGGGTCACCTATTTTTCCACAAGCAGCACCATGTCACGGCCAAAACAAAAACAAAAGCATGCATGTAACGTTCAAATTCATCTCTTGTCTGTGCACCCAATGTCAAAACTCAGTTTTGTCACCTGTCTGGAGAAACTCCCCTCGTCTTTCATTCTGCAGGTTTCAGTTACTCGATGAATCAGGTCAGAGAAACAGGCTGTGACAGCAGAGATGCAGCCTAGTGCGCACACATGCCTGGTGTAAAAGTCGTAGCATTCTTGAGCATGAGCTGATGTGTTCGTCAGTAACACACATCCACTGAATTTGCCGTAATTCTTACCGTCATTGCATAGACATGCCTGGACATGTTCTTACCCCTGCAGGTAGCTATGCCTGGACATGTTCTTACCCCTGCAGGTAGGGCAAATCCTCATGATATACTTACGGAAAAGTTTTTCAAACAGACTTTGAAATCATTGTTTTAAAAAAAAAAAAAAATTAAAAGCTCAGGGAGAGTCTCTTGTCTCGAGGAGGGGGCAAATCCCCTCATGATATACTTACGGAAAAGTTTTCAAACAGACTTTGAAATCATTGTTTTAAAAAAAAAATTTTTAGAAAGCAACAGAGGAAGGGGAAGATTTTCTCATGCTTGTGAGCCTATCATTGGCCATAAATGAATACTTAATTATATTTAATATTTAGTCCTGATTAAGAAACTGCTTTTCACAAACTGACCTGGCTGTTTTTGTTATCCAGAAGAAAATTCAAGTGGTCTGGGAGGACATTTAAAGTACCTTGCAAGCATTCTAATGACAGGTAGTAGTTCTTTTGATTGGCCAAACAAAAGCTAATGTTCGATGGCATCACTTAGCTGTGGTTTGGTAAATTGATGGAAACTAAGTAGTAGCTGTTGGCATGTTTCAGATAAAGCCATCAGTTCCCAATCATTTCCTTGGAACCACTTCTTGTTTGTTCATGATGTTTTTCATTCTTTAATTAGCAAACAGCTCTGGATATTCAGATATGTCAAAATAAGTGTGAGATAACCCTTTAGTTTTGGATTTCTGTCCAGTTATGTTAAAGCAATCAGTCAGCTGATTAATAAATCTGCTGTGAATATTTCTCTGTGATAACATGGGAAAAGCTCAAATCAGGAAACTGTGGGGAAAGTCCCCTCCTGATATCATCACTTACTGCATCCAGACAAAAGCCAGCGACTATACGCTGACATGCTGCAGTGTGTGAAACAATGGTGACCCAAGAGGACGCTGGCTGCAGCTGAAAAATGGCATCCACATATTCTGATCAATGCCCACAGTGCAGACTTTGAACTTTGCAGTAATTATTGCATTCTGTGCAGGTTCATATATTTTGGCTTTATACCAGCTAAAAAAAAGTGCTATCGCTGCAGGCTGTGAGGCTTTGGGCTTTATCAGATGGCCATGTGGCCTTGAAATAACATGGGCTCTATCATGCCTCAGCAGACCTGTATCTGGAGGTGGTGTCTTAAAATAACAAGAACTACACTTTAAAAGACATGTACATGTGTTTTAAGATGCTTGTGTTAGCTTTGTTGAATTTCCATTCTGACTTATATTATATTCCATTAAAGGCACAAAGTGTCAAAATGAAAACAAACCAATATTTGTTATTTACTTGTTCCTTAGGTGATGAGACTTAGTTGGACGAACTGATATATTACTGTTTTTCTTGTTCTTATGATGGGTGGTCTAATGAATTTAAGACACAGCCTTAACACCTTCTTTCTTTCTACAATCAAAATAGATTAAACCTAACAATGAAAAGCTAAAGATTCATCCCACTGGTACAGTTCACATAAGAAGAAATTTTTGGGCCAATTCAAAGCAGTCACTCATGTTTGTGAAAATCTTTCTTACGCCACTCTGCTGATGAAGTTAGTAACATTGCCAGGAGCTGACAATCATGAGGCTGGGTCCAATTTTCATGTCTAAAGCCCCAGTAACACATTCCCGTTTCTCATGGCAATTGAACATGATTGTCATAAACTTGTTGAAACTTGCTTTGGTCGTGGTGCATGCGGTACTTGGTCTAGATCAGCCTTGTATAGTCATGGATGAACGGCGGGGAACGTGGAAGGGTCCCAACAGTTTTGAACTGTTCAAAACTGTCATGGAGAATCCCCGCTCTCAGTAAAGCGGGGCGGAAGCCTAATGCAGTCCTAATGCAAACGGTATTGGCATGGCATGTACGGGGCTCAGTCGGGCCGATCGTGGCTCAATCCTGAAAGCTTTATGAGGACGACTGACAAGGATGTATCCATTTGTGCCCCGACTGTGTCCCGTTTAAGACAGCGCAAGCGACAGGGCTCAGTTGTGGCTTACGTGACGCGAACTGAGCTCGAGTGGGGCTGACGTAATTCAAGGAATCCTTGTTATATCATTGTATTACCTAACTAGAGCGGGATGAACGCCCCCTGAAGCGCTGTAGAAGCGCTACTGACGGTGTATTTACGGGGTGTGTCCAGGGGTAAGACAGTCATTTCATCCCGTATCATAGCGATCACACCAGCCTCGTCAATCGTGTACAGTCGTGCACAATCGTTATGAGAAACGGGAATGTGTGACTTAGGCATAATAACTACTTAACTGAAATTCTCAGAAAAGTAAACCTTAAACTAGACAATAGGAACAATATGTGCTGAAAGAGAGCCGCTTAACAAAGATTAAGTTGAGTTTTATTTTAAGCATTAACTAACGTCTTTACTGTGGAGGGGGCAGGCTTATAGCCTATACTGCAGCTGGTCAGTGTAGCAGCTGTACTTCTGTTAGCTTTTCTCCTCAAGAGCTGGTGTTCTTTTGATTGATTAAAAGAGTAGAGTAATCACCTTATGTTATTTTATTTATTCATCTTTTTATTTGTTTGGTTTTTTCTCGACTCCACATCAGCAACCAAATAACTCATTCCATTTGACAGGTCAAAGGTAAAAGTCATGATGCCCCATTATCATCCCTTGCTTGCAAATGTGATATCTCAAAGACAGCTCTGTGATATTACTGTCAAACTTTATACACACATGTAAAGATAGCACTATTACATTCTGGGACCGTCGGTTATTCCAGTTGATCATCTTTTCTTGTGTCAATATCTCAATATGAATTTACTGAATCTTTGCACAAATCTGACTAAAGGATGGACAAACTAGAAAAACACTCAGAGAGTGCAGCTCAGTTCAGGCAGTGTTTTTTCCACAACCCCTGTAAAAGATACAATCCTGGATCCAGAATAGAGCCAGGATCCAGACCAAACTCAACACATACTTGGAGTTTATTATCCAAGCAATATGTTCATCTCTGGCTCACACATGTGATATCTTGAGAATGCTTTATGGGATTTTGGTCAAATGTCCACCTTGACTGAAGGATTTTATTTGGAGCTCATGGGTCAAAGATCCTTTTATGTGATCATCTTTTGTTTGTTACCATAATACCTGGAGAATGCTTTGAGTGGTTCTGTTCAAACTGGACAAAGAGTCTTACTCTGGCTCAAAATGAACTGATCAGATTTTAGAGATCATAGGTAAAATGTTGGGGCCATTGGGTCACATGTTCATTCCGTTCTTGTTAACAAAATGTTTCAAGACTGCCTTTGGAAGCCTTAAAAGACTTTCCACAAATGGCATTGATATTTCAAATGTCTTCTGAGGCATTTTTGTTGAATTTGCATACTTGAGAAGGCCCAAACCCTCAAGCGGTCTCCACATCTTAGACTTTCTTCCTTTATGATGATTGTGAAATTAGGATTCAGAAGTTTTTTCATTCCTTTAAGAGGTTTTGGGTAAAAAAAGCAGAAATATTTAATGACTGGGGCATGATTCTGCACATTTTATCAGAAGAAAGAAATCATCTGCCTCTGTCATTCTCCTGCCGCTGTAATGTAAGGCCCAGATTTACTGAGTAAATCAAAGCAGGCGATTTCCTTCGCTCAGAGGAAAACCCCTCAAAGGAGAATGAGTTGATAATGTCCCAATGTGCCCCTGGTTTCCTCTCAGATAAATAAATACATAAATAAAAACACGCCTGGCCACTTCAGCTTTATTGTTCCTCTGCAGGCTGTGAAGTAGTGGATATATTGTTTATAATAAATAAGTCCATTAACAGATTTGGCCCAGGTGGGTGACAGGACCTCCGTGATATCCCCCCTGCAGGCACCTACACCCCTCCGTGTGTTGTAATATTTCCATTTAAGGAGGCGAGGGCCAAGGAAAAAGGGGGCTACAGAGGTTAGTGTCGGTCTGACTGTGCTGAGACTGTGTCACGTTTTCTGGAGTGATAAGAGCCGGAGCAGGAAGCTGTGAGACGGCAGGAAGGAAGGGAGCTAAGGTCTGGAAGGAGAGAGGGGAGCCGTGGAGAAAGAAAGACCAGGGCAGAGGAAGAGTGAAGCTGCAAAATTAATTTTAAGAAAATCCATAATGAGCCAAGAAAATGCACCAAATCCACAAAGCAGTGCACTGACTTTGGTGCGTGATCTCTGCAGCATGCTGGAGGGAGGGCTGAGCTCTGCTGGGAAACGCAGAAGGAACCTGGGGTCCAGGAGGAAGTGAGTGGATGACTAAATTTGGTCTGAAAGGCCACACTAACATACACCTGCTTCCCGCAATCAAACAGGCCACAGAAACATGACGATATCAAGCATCAGGCTTTGTCTGTCTGCAGCAGAGCGAGCAGTGTGACTAAGAGAGCAGATCTGCTGGTTCTCCCAAAATCTGAAACAGACTAATCTATGTTTACAGCTTGGTCGTTTGGGAGTGGGCTCAGCTACAATAATCTGACACAGCAGATGGCCTGTTTAATATTTTTCAATAGTCCATCCAGGAAAGAGCCAATAGAAAGTGTTTGGGAATGGGCAGTACCTTTTAAAAGCAAACTCAGCAGGTGATAGGGTGATTGTTCCGTCAATCAAATTCATTACATCCAATAATGTAGAAGGTAGGTGTTACTGTGTACAGGACAGAATGTGAACCACTGTGTAAAATAAACTCTTGCCAAAAACATGCTGTAGTGGAGTGAAAATATCCTTTCCATAGAGAAGTTTGTTTACCTGACACGCTTGACGGACAGTTCCATATACCCATTGTGGAAACATGTCACTAGTCCATGTGGGAAAGAGCCGTTCGAAAAATGTGTTCGGGGCAGAACCTTCAAAAACAACAACAGCTGGTAATTGGACGATCATTCTGCCAGTCATACTTATCACAGACCAATTCATATCAAGCTACAGTGTGACGTAGCAGCTAGATCCTGTTGTTAGCCGTTAGCTTAGACGACAGTTTGGGCCTTAGACTGTCATCATACATTGAATTAGAAAAGCACTCGGAGAGCGCACCTCCGCCAGCGCCACGGTCCTTAGCCATATTGTGATTTTACCATAAATATTAGTCCTACCTTTATTTCATCGAAATATTTAGATTCCTTGACCATGAAAACATACCATTAGCAACTGGATTTATAGTGATATCTATTTTAGCTCAGTAGTTATTCACAAAAATCACATTTTTCGCCACAGCGGCCAGACGCTGATCCGGATCAACACCAAAATCGAATCAGTTCTTCCTTTTCCCATGCTCAACATTTCCTGGAAATTTCATCAAAATCCATCCATGACTTTTTGAGTTATTTTGTTCACAGACAGACAGACAGATGAGCAGACAAACTCTCACGAAAACATAACCTCCTTGGCAGAGGTAATTATACCACACAGATGTATGATTTACCACCTATATTTGACATGAACCTCATCAACGACAATCCCCACCACAAGTTCTTCCGGGAAACTTCTGAAGACAGCATATTTTTCCAGGTATCGCTGAGTACCCATGACTACCATAGACTAACCGGCATCATCCACGGAGAATTTTTACATTCTCTCCCCAGTTTCCCAACTGTGATCCCCAGCTTCTCTGATTCTATCGTCCAAGACAAGAAACATGTTTTCCTGTAAGAAAACCTTCAAGCAACATTCACTGCTGCATTTTTAAAGATGAAAATTAAGTCAATACCTGATAAAACCGTAGATATTGCCGCATCCACGGAGACTGCCTCTGAAGCCACCATTGTTTTCAAGCATGCAGTCACTTCCTGCAGTCGTCACGTCTTTGGTTTCCACCTTCTCACTGATTTGGTCGTCCAGCTTTTGGCCATGAAGTCGTAATAGACGGGAGCTTAGCAAAATGGATCTGTCTGATTACAGACAATGAATCAGTGCAAAGTTAAGATTTGTCCCTGAAAGCTAACATATTCTGCTGTTGAACTGAGAAGAACATGAACAGCGGTATGTAATTGGATTTCTTTTGGATAATGAAATCACATTGTAAACATCACAGGGACAAATAACCTTACCTTTGAGTTGGTAAACCTTGACTTCAGTAGAGCTTCAAAGAAATTTCAACAGTTACTAGAGGCCTTAATATCAATGTCCTGTGTCAACGATGAGAGTTTCCTATGGGTTCCAGTATTGGCACCAAATTGTCTCTGGATCAAACAAAATGCATCTTAAATCAAATTTGGCTCAAAGGCTGCTTGTAACTGACTTGTGAGCTTATTGTTGCTTTTATTAATCATGTTTTCTCTGTATGACTCATCTGTGAAGGGTTGCGATGAATAAGCTTTCCTGTCCACTGACATTACTTGTCTCTATGTCTCTCTCCACACCTCATTAGAATAAAAAAGCTGACCTGCAGGCTAAGTGAACAAGTTTTTACAATGCATCACTGTTGCAGCATTCATTGATATTCATTCCTGTTTCGTTCAAACAGATCTCCATTCAGCCTGATGTGTGTTACATAATGCAAGAGCAGTGGAAAAATGACTGGCCAATGGTATGACTAAAGGGAAGGTAGATACAAAACCTGTTGTGAATGGTCAGATTAAACCTCGCAAATTAAAACACATTTTGATCATAATGTGTCCATACCACTCAGTGTCAAATTTCAGGCGTAAATATGGGCATCATTAGCAAAACAAAAAACAAATTATCTTTTAGTGACATGTCAGCATTGTTAACTACAAGTATTTAAGTGTGAAAGTTTGCTATCATGGAAATTCAGATTTTACGTCATGTGAATTCATGAAAAGTGAAGCGCAAAAACTCAATTATGAACCCAACACATACATAAAAAGGCCTCAGAAATTGTCTGACGTGTCTTTGGAATTATCTGTCTTCATGATAAAGGAGGAAACAGAAATTTCTCAGATGGAGCTCTTTTCCCCTCCCCTTTAGAAACACTTGGATACGAGGGAGATGGGAGGCTTCTTTAATGAGCTCTGCACTAGCTGGATGCCCAAACAATGTCTGATGGGAGGAGGGAGGAGAGGGCACAGGCTGCAGAGAGGATTTTCAAGACAGTCTAGATGTCTGCCTGTGACAAAAACACATGTAGGTGGAGCATGTATAGCTATTGCATCATAATCCCCAGGAAGTAAAAAAACTGAGGATTTAAAGAGGTATTTCCTTTAAAGAGTCATAGTGCATTTCTCAGTGAACTGAGAGTTCAGCAAAAGGAGTTATGTTCTTCTGCTCCTCAAGCCCCTTCTAACAGCATTAAAAGTAAAGAAAATTAATTTTGCAAGACACGAGATCATAACTAGGTTATATTACACATGTTAGAGTAATTTAAGATTTTTAGTGTGTTTAAATGACTTCTCTGAGGTACCAAGACCTCTCTCTCCTCTTCTATGTTGCTGCAACCAGTGTGACGTCCTACCATTGTTTTGTTTTCAGTTTAAGACCATTGTTAGCTAGCCCATCGTAGGGTGGAGACATTAAAATGAATGCAGAGTTGTTGAGAACATGGCAAAGAGCAGCACTGAATCAACCAATGACCACAAAGTTGACTTGTAAACCAATCAGAGTGGACCCACGAGGTAGCTGGACTCACCAGATGGACTGTTTACTATATCACACTTGTCCATCTGGGAAAGAGCCCATAGAGAGTGTTTCGCTATGAACCCTGGCAGATGATTGGATGATCATTCCATCAATCACATTAATTATGATCCAGTCAGATACTGTAACTACTGCGGTGTAAAACAAACTCTCTGCAAGACATATCAGAAGTGTGGAAATTTGTAGTGTTGTTTTTTTGTGTTTTATTAAATAAAGTAATGCTTTATCTGATAAAATGGCTACTGGAGCTGTTAGCATCCATGCTAACAACTGATGCTAATCTCTGTACAAGATGATGCTTCCTGTTGTCTTGCTTGTAGCTCCCACCTCTTCCTGCTCCATAAAGGACGCCTGTTGGGCCATGTTGTGTTGGACTTGATAAGATGGATCTGCCCGATTACAGACATTAAATCGGGCTGATCCAGCTGCACTGCAAGGTTACCCATGAGGGGAATAAAGCCCTGACAGAAAATCTCTGACAGAATGAGAAAACAGCTCTATCAGATATATATACTCTTTTTGTGTAGTAATGGTTTTTAGGACATTAGTGATGTGAACGTTCCCTAGAAGTCATCAAAGTAAAAAAATGAACCAGATTTAAGGCAAAATACGACCTCTTCAAAGCTGAAATGTTGGTCCAGGCGAAGTTTGAATCAGTCAAACATCACCACACAAGCCTTCACAGATCTCCCAGTTGACTCCCAGGTGAGAATCACAGCAGCTCAGTTCCACCACACGCTCATCTTTTCCTCTTTTTAATCAATCTGTTCATCTAAAAGGGATTTCTCTATTTTGAGATTTTAATCCAGTGTCTGAGTTAATCTCTGAAACTCAGGGATTGGTGGGGGAGACGGACGGGGCATGAAAGCCACTCAACTTCAGCCCAGCTCCCACAATTACACCGACCGGGCATCAAGGCGACCAATAAATCACACTCTCTTAATGCCTCTCTGGAAATTAATTTTCTGAGGCCTGGGGCTCATGTAGGTCAGTTAGTCTGCGCTGATTTGGTCCATTTCAAAGTCATTTCTCAGTCAGATTACAACATGAAGGAAACAAATGTGAATGATGGTCAGATTTCTGTCAGGATTTGTTTTGAAACATCTCAGCAGGATTTAAGCTGTGAGGTTTGACCTTTAGTCCAAACATAAGAGAGCTTGTGTATTTTCATTCTGCATGTGAAGTATTAAAGGCAAAGCAGCCTGTCTGACATCAGAAAATAAATTAAAGTTTGTATTTACTCAGAAGTTCTGCTTTACTGTGTTTGCAGATGGGATTTTAACTCAGTCCTCTGTGAACAATCTGTACAACAGAGGGAGCCCTCCAATGGATATTTAATGTACTACACACATGCCTCAAAGCTCTGCTGCTCATCCCCTCACGTCCTGATAATTCTTCATGTTTGAACAGCACCACGTGAACAACTAATTTATAAGACCGCTGATCTTCAGTATTTTAGAAATATTTCAAAAAAATGGTTTAAAGCTGAAAATGTTATTGTAATTGGACATACATTTTGAACAGAAATATCCAATTGAGCTTCTCTGAGAAGTAAAAAAGGTAATAAAGCATCACATTCAACTTCTAAGAATATTTTTTCTGTTCAGGAATGCAAGTAAATTACTATAAATTGACATCTTAATCAAAAAATAACGATGTGCTTCACTAGCTTGCTCTTTTTTTGTAAAGCAGGAAGTTGAAAATTCATGGATAACAATAATTATATTGTAGCATTTAAATATTATTTTAATGAGCTTCTACATACAGGTGTATTAACCAGTACATAAACAGTAAGATGATATTGTTGATGAGTGCTGTTAATTCAGGGCAGCTGTGGCATTAACCTTACACTGGGTGGTGGTCTAATAAATTTGTTAAGCTCCGTATATCTGTCTTTATGTGACTAAGTAAATTTGTAAAGAGTTTTTTTCTCTTAATAAGACAACACCAATTCTGAAGTTAGAAAGGAACTTTTTCTCATGGTTTGAGATTTAATGTACATAAACTGCAAGGGTCATCAACTATATTTCTACAAGGACCAGTGTTTTCTTGACATACACTTTGGGGGCCAGTTTTATACAGGTTTATACATAAATGAAAAAATTGAAATCTGGCCAAAGTAAGGATGGACCGGACATTGTTCTGATATTATATTGCGCCAAGGAGGCTATGATTTTGCTGCCATTTGTTAAGTTGTTAGCTTGTTAGACATCAGAGGTTATGTTATTTTTAGGGAATGTTGGTCATGCAGTAGTAAGAACTGATTGGTTTTGGTGATGATCCCAATCTGGATCGGGGATTCGCACTAGTTAGAGCAGTTTTTCCACATTTTGCTAATAACTCAATAAATTCTCCACAGTAGTGATCAATAGTTGTGAGTGGTTGTGGCATCATGAGAACTCCTTGAATGATTTTCTTTAAGCTTAACACGAATGTTCACTCTAAATCAAGGATGATCTCAACATATTTTAGTGGCAGAGAGTCAAAGTTAAAGGTGCTATGAAGAGAATCTATTTCCGGGGACATAAAGACTCTGCTACCCATGAGCACGTGCGCCGACTGTCGTACAGACGTGACCCAAAGCGTGTTTGTTGTGATGCTAATGAATGCAGCTCGGACCTTCCTCAGAACTCTGCATTGCTTTACAACTTCTTTTTTCAACAACTTACAGGATGCAAAGCGACGAGGTAATGTATCTCTTTCTAGTTATGTAGTGGTAGTTTTTGATGTGTGACAACAAGCAATTTTTGGAAAACTTAGTATCGTAGTTTTGTAGCCGGCTTTATATCGCTACTTACAGCCCGGTGCTCTAAGACATGTCCGAATAATATAAATTTGCTCCAGTTTTAATTGTCTTGTTCCCGAAGTTGAGTATCCAGGCCAGTCCAGCCCTGTCCAACCCAACTGCGAAGCTAAGGAATAGCATTTATAGATAACCTATTTAGATATCTTAACATCTTAAATTGTGTATTTCGATCAGGTATATATATAAAAGTGAGACTTTTTCGTAATTGCTTAGAAACTCCTCATAGCATATTTAATTTGACCTACCAGACTGGACCATTCAGTGTATTTCACTAGTCCATCTGAACAACAGCCCAAAGAAAGTGTTTGGGAATCGGCAGAATCTTTCAAAAGCATATCGAGCAGGTGATTGGACAATTCTTCATTAATCATATTCCACAGGGCAATCAGATAATGCAGTCCTAAACATAATCCATTTAGTAAAACATGTTAAAGGTAGGTCAAAAACATCCTTTCTAGTGAGAAGCTGTTAGTGCTGTCCTGTTTTTAATTTGATAAAGTAATGCAGTGCAGATCTGATAATTGGGTATAACTGTTAATTGTGCTATTTGAGATATAAATAACATTAAGAGAAACAACATCACGAGAGGTTTAAAACATCAAAATGACGTAAACTGACCCCGGGTGAGTCGGAGTCAGAGAGTCCAGCCTCCACTTGGCCTCTGGGGTCTTTATTAGAGGTCTATTACTGTAAAGCTGCTATCAGCTATTGAGAGGAGGGGGTCTCCCTGGCTGCCACTAAGCAGTAAATAAATATGAGCCTATTGTATTCTCGCAGGCTCACCGTCCTTGCTCTTCCATGCTGAGTAAACGCTCACATACAATGGGAGGCCGGGCTGCCTTGTCATTCCTGATCCCTGCAAATTGCTCTCTGAGGTTCTCTGCCTGGGAAAGTGGCAGCAGAGGGGGTCTGTGAAAATGTTTTACATTCAATGAATCAAAGAACTAAGGCCAATCCGATGAGCTAAAAGCAGAGATGGAGGTTTTGTCGATTTATAAATAGTTTTAAAGACTTTATTCATAGATCACAAATTAGAGGACAACACTTTACTGCTTTACTCAAATAAAACCATTTTTTTTAAAGAAATACATGCATCACTAAAAACACATCTGTGCCTGATATTGAGTTTTGTTGGTTGTATTGTCCGTGTTGGTAGGATTTTACTTGAGGCTGATTCATTAATCACTTTTTCATCCGATTTGAACCAAGTCACCTAACTTTGGAAGTAAAGATTCAGTGTTATTTACAATTAAAACAATCGAGCAATTAAACTTTATTTGTAAAGCCATTTTCATACAAACAATTTAGAACAAAGAGCTGTACATTCAAAAACACAAGCAGATGTAAATGTTAGAGGATACAAATAAATTATAGATCCCCACCTGCCCTCCCAACCTACATCCAACACAAAATCCTCATTGCTATATGAATAAATTTCTCCCACAGATACTATAGAAACTTCATTTCCACACTATACATAGACTTTTAGGACTAAAAACAACAACAAAAAGCAAATAGCAACTTACTTACATTAAATCTTTTAGGTCAAAACTATAGTTTGATCATCAGTTTGTTTAAAATGATCATTTTTCATATGAAAAAATGGTTACAGTTTTACTACAGAAAGAAAATGTTAAATTCAATCAACATGAAATGCTACTGAGAAAAACAAGACATAGCTTTTCCTCAGGAGGAATTTTTTTTTCTACTGCTAATCTAGTCCCTTTATTACAGTACAACATAATAGGGTATACTGTTAAAATAAGTACAGAACAATGCAGATTAGTTGTCTTGCATAGTAAGGTTTCCACACTGATGTCTGGGCCAACTTTTGACGATGTACAGGAAAAGTTAAAGACAGCTGAATACTGCTTAAGTCCTTTGGGAACATAGAAAAACATTTTATGTATGCTTTTAAACTCCAAAATTCGATTCAACCTTGTAGTGCAGACGGATCAGCCTGATTTTATGTCTTTATTCTGACAGATCCGTCTTGCCAAGCTCCTGTCCACAATCGTGAGTGGCCTAAAGCGGGACGGCCCAATCAGCGTCCTGTAGAGCATGAAGAAGAGGGAGAGTAAAATGACAGCAGGAAGTGAGTGCTCGTGCAAAGATCAGCAGAAATGCTAGCAGCTTTTGCAGCATTTTTATTCTATCTGGACGGCATTTCTTTGAAAAAAATGCGTAAAAAATAAATAACAGTATGAACTCTCTATAGAAATTATGTTTTTGTTTCTTTCGCGACTTGTTTTGTCAAGTGTTTGTTTTACGAAGTGGTTCCAATGCTGTCCTTTACATCCCTGCAGGAGTGCTTGCGTTAATTGATCGGCCCGTAATGAATGTGATTGACGGAATGACCGTCCAATCACCTGCTGGATATTCTGTTGAAAGATTCTTCCCATTCCCAAACACTTTGCATTGCCTCTTTTCCAGATTGGCTAGTGAAATATGTGTATGTGTGTCAGGCTAGACATTTCCTGTCCACATGAAGACCTGCCAGCAGTTTCTTAGTTTCTGAAATATTCATTAATTTCCAAAATATGTGTCTCCAGTTGCCCAAAACCCAATTTGCACGATAGAGGGCCAACTTTAAAGGCTACGCTTAAAAAAACATGAGCCTACTTGTGAACAAGGCCCACGACTTTGAATGCAGGACAGTCTTGTAAAAGGGGATGATATAACTGTGTGGCTCAGTCACTTTCCCTAAGGTAATGATCCACAAAACTTCCTCTACTCTTGTTGTTGGCAGTCATTTACGTCAGAAGATAAAAGAAAGAAATTGAAAGCTGTTGGGCTCTCTGGCCTTCTTGAGCTGCCTGGTGGAGCTTCCTCTCCAGTTCCTCCACAGGAAGAGAGCTGACAGAGCTGCATGGACTCTCAGAGTTTCATACACTGAAGCAGCAGCAAAGCTATGAGCAACTCAGGGTGCAGCAGCATCGCACCCATGGGACACCATTATTCAGACCTGCCCCCCTTCCCCCAGTGTGCCTGAGCACGAGGCAGCCAATGTAACGGGCACAGGCGGGCGCTGCCGTGCTGTAATCACCGATGACATGCGTGAAGTAGTTTTCCAGATCTGCTTTCCTGTCCCTCCAGCTGCGAGTGGGGCAAACAGCACAGGAAGAATAACACAAGTCGCAGGCCGGGCTCAGGGAATGTGGCCTTAACAAACACAGCACAAATAAAAAGTTAAAAGGCAGCGCTGCTCTCCTCCTGAGATCCTCAGAGTGAGGGAAGTGAGGCGACGTCCTGAGAGAAGGTCCAACCTTCCTCAACACCCACACAGTAACAATAAGCTGCCAATCAAACCCGCACACTGTTTACACCCAGAAACCTGAAATCAAGATCACCACTCTGACATGCTGGGCTTAACACTCTTACACGTATTTATCTTATGGGTGTTGAATCAGCTTTTTATGATTATTTCAATATTTGCCAAAAATCTTTATCAAAGAGTTTTTAGGGTAAAGGCCATCTGGAGCAACCACATGAGGGGTTTTCTACAGATGTGGACACTAAAAGTACAGTAGATGGTCAAAAAGAAGGGCCAGGATGGCTGCGGTAGTGTGATTTATTGAAGTCTTAAAGGATAAGTTCGGTTTCTACAGCTTTCACATTGTTTATAGAATGAAGTAGAACAATATACTCACCCAGAAGGCTTTCCTGATCCAAACAGTGCTTCGGGAGATATTGAGATCCAAAAACAAGCGGCAGACATCCGTATAATGGTAGCACATAGGGCATGTATAGCGCCGCTCCTAAAACTGCATTTATCGTCCGAAACCTCATTAGTTTCACTAATATTTCATCATGGTCCGCCCACGCTACTCCTCCATTACAGTCTGTGTCGCTCCAGACATGTTTTGTGACTGTGCTGACCTCTGAGCTGAAGAAGAAGAATGTTTCATTGTTTCAGGGGAAACACCGCCGGCTACACAACGACTTTCTTCTTCCAGTTTTGTGCAAAATGGATGAATATCTATCGGATGAAGATGTTGTGGAGGAGAACTTTGAATATGATGGGTGTCCTTACAGTTTTGAGCCAGAGTTTACAGATGAGGAGCTCATGGAAAGGAGGACGCGGTGGCAAAGAGAAGAGCAGCTCTCCAGAGAGTACTGCACAGGCGCTGAGGCAAGCGTTCTTCTTCTTCAGTTCAGAGGTCAGCACAGTCACAAAAACATGTCTGGAGCGACACAGACTGTCTTGGAGGAGTAGCCCGAGCGGACCTTGATGAAATATTGGTGAAACTAATGAGTTTTTGGACAATTAATGCAGTTTTGGGAGCTGCGCTATACATGCCCTATGTACTACCATTATATGGATGTCCGCTGCTCGATTTTGGATATAAATATCTCCTGAAGCACTGTTTGGATCAGGAAAGCCTTCTGGGTGAGTATATTGTTCTACTTCATTCCATAAACAATGTGAAAGCTGTAGAAACCGAACTTATCCTTTAAGGTCAAAGGTTGAACATGAGTCCCAATGACCTTGGCTTATGACCTTGTACCACCCAAATATCATCAGTTCACCTTTAGGTCGGAGTGGACATTTGTGTTTAGCTAGACTGAGACTGTTAAAGAATTACTGAGTCGTGGAGTTTGCAAGCAAGAGACGATCATGAGGCTCATGAGGATAATGATCTTGATAATCTTTTATCTTTATCAAAATAAAATCAATGAATCAGTCAATCAATTTTTATTTGTATCGCGCCAATTCATAACAAGTGTTATCTCAAACCACTTTGCAATAGAGCAGAAATCTCTTCATTTTATGGATACACACATACATGTTTAAAATACACATATACATATAAGGGCTGGACGATTATGGTAAAAATAAGAATCCCGATTATTTTAAGTGACATTGAAATCACAATTAATATACACAATTATTCATTTATTTTAAAACTTTAGTATTGATTTAAACACAACTTTAAAGAACCAGCGAGCGGCACATACAGTATTATTGATCCACATAAGTCACACACACTCGCTGTGGCTGCACGTGGATCACAGAAGCACATACACGGCACTCCACACCGTGTGGCATATTAATCGTTTTTCTTTGATTATAATGTTTTTAATTTTGATTGTCAGATGGCAAAATTGAAATCACAATCAAAATCCAATTAATTGTCCAGCCCTAATACATATATAAACAAATATATACATCCAACACCCAACATGAATCCATATAGCCAATCATGAATCATTGCGGCAAGAAAAAAACCTTCTGTTAAGCAGCAGGAAATCTTGAATGTGGATCCCAGTCTCATGATGAACAGCAAATCCACACGATGCTGTGTTGGGTGTGAGGGCGAAGGAAGGGAGGTAAGAGGAGACAAGTGGACTAGGGTAAGAACTGAAGTTGGGGACAGAACTATAGACCTGTCATCGTCAAATTTTTTTTGCAAGAAATCATTTCAAATTTCAGACTGAAAAGACAGATGCATAGATTCAAATGAAGTACTTCAGCACTTTAAGACAATATTGCATTTGCAAGCAAAGGAACATCAGAATACCTTACGCCCATGATCTTGACCTTTGTGAAAATAATTCTTATGTTAATGGGTTCAACAAGAAAAAGATGGCAGTGAAGCACCACAGCTGTGACATAGGAGCCCAACAATCCAATCAGATCATCCATGAGTCAGACTGAACATTTCTGCAAAGTTTCATGAAAAGTTCTTAAATTATCAACACATATAAATATGAATTCAACAATCAAATGATATTTCCAAAGCTCCATGACACGCAACCTGGGCAGTCTAACCAGGTTGTTTTTTTGGTTGGTGTGGACATTTGTGCAAAGCTCAGTTAGATCCCCTTAAATTCTTTACAATGATTATGCTTCTACATATGAGTGATAGCCAGTATAACATGACCTTATTATTTGGTCTCCCTGAGTTAAAGTGGACTTTTGTGCAAAGTTTTATTGAAAAGCTTAATTTTTGTAAAAGTATTTGGCTTCATGACCCAGGATTTAGAAAATGTTATCAGAATGTTCATGTGTCAGAGTGGAAATGTGTTCATCCTGATTAAATTCTCTGAGCTTGTTTGTAAGATATGTTGCTCCATAAACAAAAGGATCGCAATAAGGCACAATAATGATGGAGTACAACCCATGACCTTGAAAACCTTATCAGGTTGTCCTGGATTAAAACTTTCTTTGAATAGTCCAAAAGATATAACACTGCACAAGCTGGAGGTGGCCATGAGGCATGGCCTATGACCTTGAGGATCAAATGAGGTCATTCATGGTCAGAGTGAACATTTGTGCAAAGTTGTATCATGTTCTTTAAATCATTTAGTAGATATTTTCTCCACAAGCAAATTATGTCTCCGAAGCACCAAGACCATGACCAGTTCATGACCTTGAAAATCTAAATGGATCGTTTTTGAGTCAAAGTGGACATTTATGTTAAATTTTAAAAAAGATCCCTGAAATGTTCATGAGTTAGTGATTCTACAAGCAAAGGATGGAGCATGGCGACCTTGACAATTGGCGAATGACCAATAAATCTGTTGTCAATGCAGAGGAATAATTATAAGATGAAGTTAACAGCCTATCTGCTGTTGTTTGTCAAAGACACGACACAACTAGTAAGAACCGCAGAATAATAAAGTGAGATCATTTTTATTTTTTGCAATAACAGAATGAGCAGAACTGTGTAAAAATCATATTCTACGGCAGTAAAAGGTTAAAAACGCATCTTAAATGTATTATATAAAATATTTATTTACCTTGTATCAAATATTTTTGCTAAAGATGTTGCTGAATTAAAACTGAATTAAAAAGTCTAAGGTCACACTTGGAAAAGATCAGGTATACCTTAAAAGATAACTTACACAAGTTTGACAAAATATGGCAACCATTTATTTCATGGCTTAAGAAAATGAGTACATAAGAAATGTATTCCTGTTTGCTATTATAATGAAATGGAGAGAGTGTGCCCAGGGGAGTGGGGATATTGGGAGGGTTGGAGAGGGGGATTTAATGTTCACACAGTTCCCCCCTTTCTGTTGTATTTTGTTTTGTCCTTATGTTTGCTTGTATATATACATATAAAAACATGAGCACTGATTTTATGTATGCTATTGTTATGTATAATCTAAAGCTCAATAAAATATATTTGACAAAAAAAAAGTCTAAGGTCAAACTATTTTTGGGTTTGTTGTTCCTGCTGATCAAACTGTTTACTTCAGTTTGTTTGTGTTTCACTTCGACTACTTTGTGTAATACAAACATGAATATGATGGTTAGCAAGGTTAAGAAATAACATTTCTTCTCTTGTCCAGCTCTCACAACCTTTTTGCAAATTTATTTTTACACCATGTCCAAGTTATTCTCAGAAACTATTGACATTTCTCCACATGCTGGTATTTTTGGTCTACTGGATGAGTCTATCCGATATTCTACAAAATAATTGGAAGTAATAGCTTTCACCTCTGTAACTGCTAAGTGCCACCTCCTCCTTAACTGGAAATCTAAAACAGTTCTTTCAAGCACCCGATGGATTATAAGAAAGGAAACTGAGACACTTAAAAAGGGGTAACTTCAATACATTTTATAATAAATTGTAGCAATTTATTGATTTCTTTGCGACAATGTAAACCTCCCTCCTTCTTTTTTATTGTATTTTATTTGTTATTATTATTATTATTATTATTATCATTATTATTATTATTATTATTGTTATTAATAATTTATTTCTTTATTCTATTTTATTTTTCCTTAGTATTTTTTTTTATTTATTTTTTTTTTTACATATATACATATATTGTCTGTTTGATTGGTATTTGTATTTGCATTTGTTCTGGAAAAAAACTATATGTAAAGGTGTATACAGACAAAATTTGGTGCTGATATGTAAGTGATTTGAAGTGCCTTCTTTCTGTTTTTATGTATGCACATCAATGAAAATATGAAGCAGAGAAATAACATTTCATCTTCGTAATTATTCTTTATCACACCAGCTATAGATCTGCACACGTCCCTAACTTTATAAAAGTCCATGGAGGGCTTTGCACATTAGCAAAGGCTATAAATACTGATGAGTGTTAATGTGAACTTGCTTCTTAAACTAACAAATACATAAAAATAAATAAGCTATAATTCATTTACAGCATGTGCCTTCTTCATTCACCCACTTGCTTTAAATGCATCATTTACTTTATCACTACATTAAGTCTCCTGTGAGCATGTTACCCTTTTTTTAACATAAACCACCATATCAGAGCTTTATAACTAAAGTAACAGGAGCTTAGCACACAGTGCTCTTTCCTTGCTGTGTGCATATAGTCCAGCACCTGCTGAGAGACCTGCTGGGCTTCAGGCTTTAACCCCGCTTAGTCAAACAGCAGAGGTGTTAAAGACGCCACGTCAACACAGACTAACAGGTGCCCCCTGACCAGGAAGAGGAGAGGAAGAGGAAGAGCACTGAGGGGATGGACCTGCTAGAACTTCAGCTCTGGTGCTACTTCTGCTGTCTTTGTATGGAAATATACAAACATGCTGATTCAACAAGTGAATCTGAAGAAGAAGCTCACTGGTGTTTGTGCCTTTAACTGATAACCTCTCACCAACATACAAAGGCTCCACTTTATTTTTGGATAAATATGTTATACTGCCACGACATCTGCTGACATCTAATCAACCCTGAAGGTTGTTCTCGCCAAGATTTGTCCGATTGTCCAATTGTCCGTTAACAAGACAAATTAAAGAGTCATGAACTGATTTTGATCAAATTTCCGGGGAATGTTGGTCACGAGACAAGAAAGAACTGATGAGGGTTTTTTACCTCCACCAAGGAGGTTATGTTTTCGGGAGAGTTTGTCTGTCCGTCTGTCTGTTCATCCGTCTGTGAACAAAATAACTCAAAAAGTTATGGATGGATTTGGATGAAATTTTTAGGAAATGTTCAGCATGGAAAAAGGAAGAACTGATTCAATTTTGGTGTTGATCTGGATCAGCGTCTGGCCGCCATGGCAAAAAATGTGATTTTCATGAATAACTACTGAACTAAAATAGATATCATTATGAATCCAATTGCTAATGGTATGTTTTCATGGTCAAGGAATCTAAATATTTACATGAAATAAAGGTAAGAGTAATATTTATGGTGAAAATCACAATATGGCTGAGGACTGTGGCGCTGGCGGAGGTCTGCGCTCTCCGAGTGCTTTTCTAGTTTATCAGTTTATTTGATTCTGGTTCTGATCCAAATCCAAAAAGTTTTAATGGATTTGTTAACATTGCAAGATAAGACAGTTTTCCACATTTTCACCAAAAACAAAATAACATTTTGGTGGATTTCTTTGACATTTTCATTGGATACTACTCGTGGCTCAAGGGAGGAGTGATTAAGTTTTGGTGGTGATCCCAATCTGAATGCAGATCCAGGAAATTTTATTTGAGAATTTGTCAAAAGAATATAGCTGGAAATACTTTGGCAGAGATTTGAGTCCTTGAAGAGCAACTTCAAGTTTAACGCAATTTATTAATATACTGTATCTATTCAAGCATCCTTAGCACTCTTCATTATTGCAACACTGTCCATGCAGGGTTGTAAATTTTAGATCTTCTCTCTTTAATAATTGCATATGCATATATTATCTTTAATCCCTGTTTATTTTTAACATTCACACTTAAATGTTTAAACAAAAGGAGCAAAAGACCCTGGGGTCATATTTACCTCTGCCAAGGAGGTTATGTTTTCGGGAGAGTTTGTCGGTCCGTCTGTCCGTGAACAAAATAACTCAAAAAGTTATGGATGGATTTGGCTGAAATTGTCAGGAATTCAGCAATTCAGCATTTCTAGTTCTTGTTTGTGTTCTTATACCAGGGATTTTTGTTTTCATTCTGGATTTTGGTGGGAAAAAACTCTAAAAAGAGAATGCAAAGTTGAAAGGAGTAACAGAGTTACCTCAGCTTTCCGGTGACCTAAATAAGATAATAAACATATAAAATATATAATAA
Organism: Scarus forsteni; assembly: GCA_036419115.1. NCBI lineage: Eukaryota > Metazoa > Chordata > Actinopteri > Labriformes > Labridae > Scarus > Scarus forsteni. The sequence goes on along the minus strand of JAZDUH010000007.1, from coordinate 9,671,958 downwards.
ATATTTAAAGCACTGACAAACCGTGTGCACTTTGAGCAGTGGAAAGGCTCTTTGGTTCAACAGGGACGTGTAATATAATAGCAACAATTCCTAGAATTTAATTAAATCAGTTGGCATTTAAATGTAGACACAACTTAAAAGGATTACAAGCATCAACATCAAAATAACTATTATTAGCTAAGAGTGCTCCCAGTGCACAAACCTCTACCAAGGTATTTCCCATATGGTTAGCTGTGTTATTATTGAATATGTGGAAAACTGACCTTTAGCACAATGTTAACAAACTTCACTTTTTCCTTGTGTCATGATCAGCATCCCTGAAAATTACATCAAAATCTGTGGAGAACTTTTTTATTTCACGAATACAATTACGTCCTAACTTCATAGTGCAGTGTTTGTGTGCAGATAAGTTGTTGAAGTATTTAGGCCACCATGATGATGGTAACATTATGTTTCTATGGTTGTCTCTTGGTTTCTCTCTTGGTTTGTCTTATTTTTTGTGAGCCTGACATAATAGGAATCGTTTGGGGGGGAGCCTTCTCAAACTGTACAAAAAAGTCCCTGTCACAAGGATAAATACTTAGATTTTGAAGGTCAGAAGCCAAGGTCATGAAGCCTTGTAACAACAACTTGCGAGTGAAGGCAAGATCTCAGTAATGTTTTAAGGGATTTCCTTCAAATTTTGTGCAAGTGTGCTCCCTGATTGAAGAATAAACGTGTAGGTTTTAGGCCAAAATAATTTGATCCCATGTTCTTCCTTGTCTTGTGAATGTCTTGTAATGCTATGAGAGATTTTCTTCTAAACTTACTTCTCAAAACTTACTAGATTTTCAAGGTTAAACACCAAGGTCAGTATGCTTTAGGTGCATCTCTTACTTAAGAACACGTTATAAGAATTTTTCCATGTTTGACATTTCAGTTCCCAGGAGGTGAAAAGTGTGAGGAAGGGATTTAACTGTGCGTTAATCTCCTCTAAGATACAATCAACAGCATTGCTAAGCTAATTAACTTACTACCTAGTAAGTATCCTAGTACAGGATACGGGAGAGTGTCCAAGCCTTACGTCTAAGGCCACGCAGCTTTTTTTGGGCTTTAGCCATAATCACTGCAAGGACATCAACCATGTTCCCATGATGTTACAGCTGGATGCTACGGGACTTTATGCTATCATTAGCAGCTCAGCCGGGCCCTAATTGGATCCGAGGATGTTTACATTCGGGGTTTAAAACATTACACCGGTTTACATAATATTTAACAAACGGTGTCTGTACGCCCTCATCAGGACAAAATGATCCACCCTCAAGAAAAATAATGTATTAAGCTCCTGTGTAGCAGAGTTGATTCTGACAACACTTTTTTTATGATTTATATTTTATTAGAGTTTTTTCTTTTAAACAGTGACAAGCATTCACACAGAAACATAAGACGGACATTGACCAACAACTTAACAATTTAGATAATTGATGATACAAAATCATACATGGCTCTGCAGGATAAATGAGAAGAAACATTATTTCTGTGTGTACATTTTGATACTTATAGATTAAAAAAGGTAGCAAAACAGTATAAACAAAACACTTACAAAAAAAGATAATAAACCGACAAACAAAAGACATGTGACAAACAAGTAAACATATACTGGTAGATCAATGTTAGTCAGAACATTACTTAGCCACAGATCTCAGAGTTGTGTTTCTTACTGTCAACCGTACCATATGGGACCCAATCTCTGTTGTCAGCACCTCTCCATAAAGTCATGGTAACATCCCCACTTCTGGTGATACTTCTCCACCCTGTTTATCAACCTAAAGGACAGTTTTTCTAAAGCAGCGTTTCGCTAATTGGAGGAACCACATGACGGTGCAGGAAAAGTGGAACCTTCCCAGTTTATAAGTTTTCTCCCCGACATGAGAGCAGTTTGCACCCACTCACCATTAGAAGGAGTTAAATCTTTTACTGACAAAACTTTTTTATTAGGTTTTATTTTTAGACTTTTGCCTTGAATGTCTTTTTGTTTTAGTAATAATTGAGTCATCTTAATTGTTTTAATTGAAGTCTAGGTTTAGTTGATGAAATTTCTACATTTTAGTCGACAAAAACTAAAATAAAATCTAATATATAAAGTGTAAAGTGTAAGGCTTTTATTATGTTTCCTTCAATTTCTGAATTCATGTTTTAAACTTGGATAAAAGAAAACATTTAATAACCTTTTACTGAACGCTAGTAAAGTTTGAATGTATAAACTAAGAGGCACAAATTAAATGTGTGAAATGCAGTCAGCTTTATTTAGGCTACCTGGCAGAGCATCTCAGTTACAATACTAGGATTGACAACAAATAGTGAACTTGCTCTACATGAATATATCAATTCATAAAGAGAGCAGCTCTGATTGGATCACTCACCAACTTATTCCATCACCATGAAGCTAAGGCAGTTTATGATTGGATTTCACTCTAAACTCATCCAACCTTTCCACACAACCATGGTAACTGTGATTGGAAATATTCCTAACTTACTTTCTACATGACAAAATAAGGTCTGGTTTAATTTAGACCCTATCAAACATTTTCATCTTGTTTTTCTTTGGTAACAAAAATGTCAGTCAATTACTTTTAGTTTGGTCCATGAACACTTGTTTTTATTAGTTACGTTTGGTTGTCATCAGGGGTTGATGAAAACTATGATGAAAATAATTAGTCAAAAAAATTAACACTGCTGTGTAGAGTTTTTGTGAATTCTGAAACAGACTGAAATTGACATCATCCCCTCTCAAATGTCGGCAGAATCATTTTTTTTTAATGTCCTAAACTGCCACCTGGGTTAGTGTGAGATGATGTGTTCACAGCAGACCAAAGAGATGGACTTTCCTCTTTGAAGACTATCTCTTTCTGTTATTTAAGAGCTGACACAACGTTTATTTCATCAAACATCGTAATTTTATGTGAAAAAGCCAAATAACAAAAAAAAGTTAAGAACAGCTTTGCCATTATGAAGTGTCTTAATAAACACAGACTAAAGCTTCCTCAAGAAGCTGTATAATTATTTAATATACTCTGGTTTATTTACCAAAAATATTCAATGTGATATTACACAAGTTTTAAAAAAATATCTGGAATTTAAAAGATTGATATCAAAAGTCAAATATTTTCCTCCTTTTCTACAAGTTATCAGTCCCAGATGTCCCAAAATCACATTTTTCTTGTCTGAATGCCATACATTGGATTTTGGCATGCATATAAACCTCTCTCTTTTAGTCCTGCTCAAAAAGGTTGTTTTCAAAGTCGGAAAAAGTGAACCTCTAACAAGAAGTGCTCCCAGACCACAAACCTCTACAAAGGCATTTCCAACATTGTTCGGCAAGTCTTTGTAAAAAATGTGTAACAAATTCATTAAAAAAATTCTAGAGGTACACATTTGGATCACTACAAGAATCTTCTAATTTCTTCTTGTGCCTGGACCAACTTTCCCTGAAAATGTCATTTAAATGAGTTAAGAACTTTTTGAGTTATCATGCTCACAAACGGATGGAGGGACAGACATGCAAACGCCAAAAACATAATCTCTTTGGCAGAGGTCAAATGCAGACAATGGATGCAAACTCCCTTAATGAATTTTAGATCTTTTGGTAGACTGTCTTAAAATAACATTTGCTCTGAGTTGGCGCCACATGTGGTAAAGATGCACTGATTCATTGGACTTGGACTTGGGTGGTGGTCAAATTACAGTAACAGTGCTGTATCTGGAATAATCATTTAATTAGAATTAAAAAAAACATCATGAGACTCACACACACTCACAAACACACACACGTTAGCGATAAAGTCATTGACATTCCCATAGGCTGAGTCATAAAGGATCAGAAGACGCAGAGGAAGAAGGTGTGACGTTATTTCCACAGAAAATATTTTTAAAGGAATGACTGAACAACATACCACATTTCAGGCATTTCTCTCTAAAACACCAACAAACTTTTGTGAACGTGCAGATGAATACTTTACACACAGACGACAGTTCCTGCTCATGAGGAGGGTGTGTTAGTGTGAATCCTCCTCAGAGTGTTTGTTGACAGTGTTAGTCGCTCTGGAGGCTGTGGTGGAGTATTGTATCTGCTCAGCAGGCCACAGAGACACACCCGACCAGACACCCTGTCCCCCTCTTAAGTGTGTATCTGACATGTTGGAGTAGTCATCAGTCTGTCTGAAGTCCCCGACTGTCTGTCTCTGGGCGATAAACACTGACGTCATAATCACAACAAACTGTTGCTTTTCGTCACTTTCAGTTCCTCATGGAAAGAAAATCCCTCCTAAGAGTTCTTTCAACCAACACTGAGCTCAGCAGGAAATCACCAGTAGGGTCAAGGGTCTCCTTCAATATAATTTCTGTGAACACTACTGAGAAATGTGTCACATCATCCTGTAGTTAAAGGCATAGTTCTGTATTTTTGAAGTTGGGTTGTATTGGGTTCTTGATAGTAGTCAGTGAAGCAGTGCTGCACCTTTAAAGCAACACCATTTGTTGTTTTCGTGTCCTGCCTCACTCCCAAATCCATGACAGGCAGATAGACGCCTTTCTTTCGACTGTGCGTGCAGTAACAAGGAAGACGCAGGCAGAGCTCACCCACAGCTAATTAGCTTAGCTCAAACACTGGCAGTCAGTGGGTAGGGTTAGCCTGCCTCTGCCTATGGTCATCAAATCTCTTCAGCAACTCTACACGGTCCTGTGTGCCAGTTGTGACTTTTTTACTGCATCACGTTACATTATCTCTTGTGTTCTTGCTTGGTTGGAATGAAAACCTGCCACAGTGGCCCTTCACTGGATCAGTTGACACCCCTGTTCTACTCCTTATCAGACATGTTGGGTTTATATCATTATTGTTGTTTCAAATGTTCTCGTTAGTTTTGTTCTTGTTCTTTTTCAGTCCACTTCCTGTGATACTAGCACATGTTCAAAATAAAGCGTTCAAATCAAATCTAATCTAATCTATATGTTTCAGAATGAGTTCAAGTGAAACCAAAACTCTCTGAGGCCAGTTATAGGTGGAGCGGCAGAAAATATTTCAAACACTGGGTAAAATGATCCTTTAATGGAGTCTTAAAGCTATCCTATCTGATGAAACACTCCCTCTCATGCTTGAAACCTGTGAGACATCCAGGTGAAAGCAGCTTAAACTTCTCTGCGGGGCTGTCCTGATGAGGTTACAGTAATCTGATTGACCCAATTAGTGCCTGATTAGTGGCTGAGCGGAATGACGTAATGACGTGATCACACATTAAAGTCAACCAGGAAGTCCTAATCTTGATTCTGAGCTGACAGGAGCAACTGCAAAATTGTTAAACAGAAGATTTCAAACTGCAGAAAAAGGCATGAAAATGGGTCATGGGTGAAAAAGGTGAGAAGGGTATGACCCCTCTAGGTCAGTCTGGGGAAATGCTCCCCCAGGAAGAAAATGTTGAATATAAATTCTTGTTTTCAGTAAGAATATCATTCATTATACTCCTATAAAATGATCACCACAACCATTTAGACATGAGGACCCTCCTGAAAACAAGATGAAGCATCTCAAGAGGCTAACCTCTAATAAATCAGACGACAGGTCTATGGTTCCTGGATCTGTCACTAACTTTAGTTCTTACTTTAGTCCACTTGTCTCCTCTTACCTTCCTTTCTTCACCCACACACCCAACACAGCATCGTGTGGATTTGCTGTTCATCATGACACTGGGATCCACATTCAAGATTTCCTGCTGCTAACAGAAGGTTTGTTCTTGCCGCCATGATGGAGGGATTCATGATTGGCTGTATGGATTCATGATGGGTGTTGGATGGATATATTTTTATATATATGTATATGTGTATTTTATGTATGTATTTATGCGTATCCATAAGATGAAGAGTTTTGCGCTCTATTGTAAAGTGTCTGGAGATAATACTTAGTATGAATTGGCACTATACAAATAAAGATTGATTGATTGAATATTTCATACTTAAAGGTGTAGTGTGTAGAAGTTGGCAGCACTTCGCCAAAAAGAAATGGTAAATAAAGGATATAATGTTTCGATAGGTATGTAAAGAGCAAAACGCAATATTTTGCTTGATTTTATTTGCTTTTGTTACTAAAATACTATAATCTAAAACTTTAATCTGTAAACTATAAAAATAATAGTTGCAAATATGAATGAAAAAACTCTAACCTCATAACTGTTGTAAATGATCCCCTGTTCACGATCCTTTTTGGTCTTCACTGGCTCTCGTTGCTTACAGATGTGATGTTTTATTAACAAACAGCCTCATTCCAAAATCTGAACCCTAGATATCGCCAGAATGCCAGTTTCTACACACTGCACCTTTAAAAGCATCAATTGTTGAGAGAAAATCAAGCAGAATTACAGGACAGCGTGAATGCATAAAAAGGATCTGTCAATACATGCTCACATTATGCTGTGTAAAAAATGAGACTGGCAACTTCTCTCATGAAATGCATTAACAATTTTTTTTTCCCTTACTGGAGGCCTGTTAAGACTGCAGCGTTATCTCTCCTGCTGTGTTAGCATAACGTTATGCATCAGTAGCTAGGTTTCCATTACAGTTTTTCGCAAAATAAAGCGATAGTCCTAAAATTTTGACAAAGTATATTTGCCCTTTGAACGCGTTTCCATCGAAGGTTGTTCTAGGCAGGAGCATCGTAACTCTTGTGAAATATCCCGTGAGATTTCACTGCAGGAAGATGGACGCCCAAAACCTGTTGCATGTAGGCGTTGTTATGTTTACATCGACGTTGTGGCTCTGTTGTTTGCTGTCCAGTATGGCAGTTGTGTTTTTCTCACGAATGATGGAAGGCAAAGTCTCTGTCTCCCTCTCTGTCCAAGCGAACAGCGCCATGTTTACTCCGAGAGAAGTGACCATGTGACAAGGTATGTCACGTTCTGTGACGTATAATTGCGGAAAAAGTGTTTCCATTGCGCTTTTGCAATGTATTTGAATATCGGAACGTCTGAAAAACCACCTCATGAAAGCATAAAAACTTTTTTTTTTTTTTTTTTTTTAAGAATATTAAGCAGATTTTTTTTTATTTTATTTTTTAAGTTATTTTTTCAGGCTTTTTGGCCTTTATTTGATAGGACAGCTGGAGAATGACAGGAAAGCGGGTGAAGAGAGGGGGAAGACATGCAGCAAAGGGCTGTGGCCGGGATTTGAACCTACTGCCGCTGCTGGGGTTTGAAGTCTTTAGCGATATTCAGGTGTTTCCATTACCAGTTCTTTATTGCACTATTTACATTTTGCGCATAACCAAGTGTAATGGAAACGTACTTAGTGACACAAAATCTCAAGCAAAAATCAGCAAGCTTTAATTCTCCTAGTGATATATTACCTGTAGCTGTGTAAAGAAAATTCATATATCTATTATAATTATGATTATACACTTTTTATGATCCTTTTATATGCCTGTGTGAAAAGCCTTCATGCTGAAACTAGAAACACGAAATCAAGACAAGATCTCTCTCCATAGTGCACTGTCACATCAGCAGCAGAAGAACTCACAGTTTCTGAATGAGAAAGATGATTACTGTTGTAATACCTTTGTGCAACTCTGAACTGCAATAATATTGGTTGATGCTTATTTCTGGACAAACCCGAACTTGTGTAGCACTGCATGTAAGTTTGAAGAGATGTGAGGGAAGTTGCCTTGTTTTAAACTGCTCCACTCCTTGTGCAAGTAAAAGACTAAAAAGCTCCTTCTCTGGAATGTCAATCAGGGGCAGTGTGTGAAATTTTCCTGACACGATGTCAACTGAGCTCCTGGGTAACCTAGATAAATCAGAAAATATTGAAATTATTGAAACTATCACTCACCAGAGTCAATCAGGAAACTGTCGTTAGCTATATTCCACTTGGACTGGCGAAGTGTCTTCAGCTTCAGAATGTTTTGGTCTGCATGAACGAACTTCTTGTACACTTCACAAACTAATCAGGTAGCAGTATTCCTCCACATTCACAGAAAAAACTGACGTGAGGCCCTCTCATTCTATTGACATGATTCACATAGGTCACCTATTTTAATTTCAATGCCTGAAAAGTCAAATCCATTTCCCCCTTTCCCGTACCACTTCTTCATGATAAGAAGCTGCTGAGTGTGTCACCTCCAGCTTCTTCCTGCTTACATTTCCTCCAGACAGAGCAGGCATTCCTGCAGGAAAAACTCGGATGAGCACTATCAGCACACTGAAGGCCCAAATTTACCCAAACTGCACTCTGCACAGGAAGCTTGTTTAGAAGGAGGGCTAGAAAATCTAATTTTGGCTCAGAAAATCTCAAAAATGTAACAGGTAGAGCAGCAAAAAATGTATTTTAAGGTTTAATATAAACTCGAGCAACAGAGACTGTCATTATTAGACACTGAGTGGACATTTTTAGAGTTTTATCTCAAAGGAGGAGGGTATTAGAAGGCTGAGGAATGCTTCTGTATGACAGCGTGTTTGACATGTTGAGATTCCTCACATTCATCAGACCTGATAAACACAAAAATGTACCCCAGAGCAGGGCGTGCGTATTAAAATAAAACAGATATAAGTTTGCAAAAGAAAGACATAAAGTGACTCAAAAACCTAATTTTACCTATGCAAAGTTGAAATATGTATTTACAATCATGTCAGAAAAATAACCAGTTAATGATCAGAGTATTAGAGCTTTTTTAAATAAAATTAATCTGGGAAAACTCTATGATTCATCCATCCATTATCTGTACAGGTTCTCCCTTCAGGGTCATGGGGAGCTGGAGACTATCTGACACAAAAGTAGGGGTATAACTTTTGCACCTTAAGGGACATAAATCATAAATGTACCCTGTAAGGTACAAAAATGGCTGTGAAAGTGGCTAAGGATGTACCTTTGTTTAATTTGAAAGGTACAAAACATTGCTGACAGCAAAAGGTGCATAAGTGTACCTTCAAAAAGTCAATCCAGTGTGTGCTCTCAAGTCAAGCCAAGTCAAGTTTATTTATATAGCACTTTTCCTACAACATATGTAACTCAAAGTGCAAAGTACAAGATCATGATGACAAAAGAGGGGTTAACTGCAATAAAACAATACAACCAGCCAAGGATTTACCACCAGGCTGAGTGGGCCACAGTGTTCTGCTATATTTATTATATTTTAATTAAAAAAAAAATAAAGTAATGACACAATTTGTGCTTTGAACTTTGAATAAAGTAATAATAAATAATTAAAAAATTACTAAAAATTAGCAAAATTCAGACATTGTTTTTGAATTGCAGTTTAACATAATCATTTTAAAAACAAACTAATGAAACTGGCCTGGACAAAAATTATGGCACCCATAACTTAATATTTTGTTGCACAACCTTTAGTGACAATCACTGTAATCACTATTTCAGGTTTAAAGGGTGTCTTCTCCAGACTGCATGTTTCAGCTTCTTCCACAAATTTTCAACAGGATTTAGATCAGCGATCACAGAAGACCACTTTAGAATAGTCCGATGCTTTGTTCCGAGTCATTCTTGGGTGTTTTTCAGCTGCATGTTTTGGGTCATTATCCTGTCGCAGGGCCCATGACCTGCAGCTAAGACCAAGTTTTCTGACACTGAGTCGCACATTTCGCTCCAGAATGTCTTGATAGTCTTGACATTTCATTGTTACCTGCACAGATTGAAGACACCCTGTGTCAGATGCAGCAAAACAGCCCCAGAACATAACTGAGCCTCCTCCATGTTTCACAGTAGGTACAGTGATCTTTTCTTGGTATGCTTCATTTTTGTGTCTGTGAACATAGAGCTGGCATGACTTGCCAAAAAGCTCCAGTTTTGTCTCATCTGTCCAAAGGACATTCTCCCAGAAGCTTTGTGGCCTGTCAATGTGCATTTTGGCAAATTCCAGTCTCATTTGTTTTATTTGCTTTCAACATTGATGTCCTCCATAAAGTCCATTTTGGCTCAAACACTGATGGATTGCGCAGTATGATACTGATGTACCTTGACCTTGGACTTCACCTCTTTTTTTTTTTTTTTTCTTTTTAAAGTTATTTTTTCGGGCTTTTGTGGCCTTTATTGATAGGACAGCTGGAGATTGACAGGAAAGCGGGTGAAGAGAGGGGGGTAGACATGCAGCAAAGGGCTGTGGCCGGGATTCGAACCTACTGCCGCTGCTGGGGTTCGGAAGTCCCCGTACATGGGCGGACGCTCTACCAACTGAGCTAATGTCCGCCCGGACTTCACCTCTAAGCTCTTTGGAAGTTGTACTAGACACTTTGATTGCCGTTTGAATTATTCAGCTCTTCAATTCGTAATCAATTTTCTTCTTGTGACCACGTCAAACTCTTATTAGTCCATTTTTAAGTCAATTATGACCAAACCGTCTGAACTAACATGCTTTTTGGCCTGTTTAATGCCCAAAAAGTCATGTTTGAGCATTTTTTTTTTTCTGAGTCCAAAATGGAAAAAAAAGTCATATGTTAGCCTTAGTGTTTTTTTCAAATCCTGAGCTGAGAGAAAAGGCTCATAAGTCCATTTTAAAGCCAATTATGACCAAACCGTATGTATGAGCCCATTTGTTGGCCAGTTTTACGCCCAAAAAGTCATGTTTGAGCACATTTTTTTTTCTGAGTCCAAAATGGAAAAAAAAGTCATATGTTAGCCTTAGTGTTTTTTTCAAATCCTGAGCTGAGAGAAAAGGCTCATAAGTCCATTTTAAAGCCAATTATGACCAAACCGTCTGCACAAGCCCATTTGTTGGCCAGTTTTACGCCCAAAAAGTCATGTTTGAGCATTTTTTTTTCTGAGTCCAAAATGGAAAAAAAAGTCATATGTTAGCCTTAGTGTTTTTTTTCAAATCCCGTTTTTTTCAAATCCCATTTGTTGACCAGTTTTACGCCCGAACAGTTATGTTTGAGCATTTTTTTTTTCTGAGTCCAAAAATGAAAAAAAGTCATATGTTAGCCTTAGTGTTTTTTTCAAATCCTGAGCTGGCAGAAAAGGCTCATAAGTCCATCTTAAAGCCAATTATGACCAAACTGTCTGCATGAGCCCGTTTGTTGGCCAGTTTTACGCCCAAAAAGTCATGTTTGAGCATTTTTTTTTCTGAGTCCAAAATGGAAAACAAGTCATATGTTAGCCTTAGTGTTTTTTTCAAATCCTGTTTTTTTTCAAATCCCATTTGTTGACCAGTTTTACGCCCAAAACGTCATGTTTGAGCTTTTTTTTTTCTGAGTCCAAAATGGAAAAAAGAAGTCATATGTTAGCCTTCGTGTTTTTTTCAAATCCTGAGCTGAGAGAAAAGACTCATAGGTCCATTTTAAAGCCAATTATGACCAAACCGTCTGCACGAGCCCGTTTGTTTGCCAGTTTTACACCCAAAAAGTCATGTTTGAGCACTTTTTTTTCTGAGTCCAAAATGGAAAAAAAAGTCATATGTTAGCCTTAGTGTTTTTTTCAAATCTTGAGCTGAGAGAAAAGGCTCATAAGTCCATTTTAAAGCATATTATGACCAAACCGTCTGCATGAGTCCGTTTGTTGGCCAGTTTTACGCCCAAAAAGTCATGTTTGTGTGAGGACTGTCACAAGTCCTCCAGTTTTTGGCTCCTCTCTCCCTCCCCTCTCGGGTTGTCTCCTCTCTCTCCTTTCCCTGTACTTCACCTGGGTACCTGATGTTTGTGGCGCTGTGGGCTCACTCTCCCTTTTCCACATCTCCGGGGCAACAGGAAGGGGCGGCGACCTGGAGCCGCGCTCCTCTGGATCCGCACCTGCTCCTGATTACCCTGATGATCTTCACTCCTTTATAAGCCGGTGGCTTCTTCTCCTTGGCGCCGGCTGATTGCTTTCTTTGTGGTTCGTACACAGTTAGCTCTGGCCGTAAGCCTCTCTTCCTCACACAGAGGAATTATCTCTTTGTGCTTTTTGGTGCTGTTTGGATTTTTATTTCGTTTTTACCTGAGAACTAACCAGAATCTCTCCTCTGTTTTTTCCAGGTCTCCAGGAGCTCCTGCCACCGCCACCACCTTTGTTCACTTTTTCACTTGTGTTGCTCGTTGTAAATAAAACCTGGGATTTTTGCACCTTGAACTGATCTCAGCCTCTGCTCTGAGTCCATCTCTACACCAACACCTAACAGTTTGAGCATTTTTTTTTCTCTGAGTCCAAAATGGAAAAAAAAGTCATATGTTAGCCTTAGTGTTTTTTTCAAATCCTGAGCTGAGAGAAAAGGCTCATAAGTCCATCTTAAAGCCAATTATGACCAAACCGTCTGCACGAGCCCATTTGTCGGCCAGTTTTACGCCCAAAAAGTCATGTTTGAGCATTTTTTTTTCTGAGTCCACAATGGAAAAAAAGTCATATTTTAGCCTTAGTTTTTTTTTTCAAATCCTGAGCTGAGAGAAAAGGCTCATAAGTCCATTTTAAAGCCAATTATGACCAAACGGTCTGCACGAGCCCGTTTGTTGGCCAGTTTTACACCCAAAAGTCATGTTTGAGTGTTTTTTTTTCTGAGTCCAAAATGGAAAAAAAAAGTCATATGTTAGCCTTAGTGTTTTTTTCAAATCCTGAGCTGAGAGAAAAGGCTCATAAGTCCATTTTAAAGCCAATTATGACCAAACCGTCTGCATGAGCCCATTTGTTGGCCAGTTTTACGCCCAAAAAGTCATGTTTGAGCGTATTTTTTTCTGAGTCCAAAATGGGAAAAAAAAAGTCATATGTTAGCCTTAGTATTTTTTTCAAATCCTGAGCTGAGAGAAACGACTCATAAGTCCATTTTAAAGCCAATTATGACCAAACGGTCTGCACGAGCCCGTTTGTTGGCCAGTTTAACGCCCAAAAAGTCATGTTTGAGCACTTTTTTTTCTGAGTCCAAAATGGAAAAAAAAGTCATATGTTAGCCTTAGTGTTTTTTTCAAATCCTGAGCTGAGAGAAAAGGCTCATAAGTCCATTTTAAAGCCAATTATGACCAAACCGTCTGCACGAGCCCATTTGTCGGCCAGTTTTACGCCCAAAAAGTCATGTTTGAGCACATTTTTTTCTGTGTCCAAAATGGAAAAAAAAGTCATATTTTAGCCTTAGTGTTTTTTTCAAATCCCGTTTTTTTCAAATCCCATTTGTTGACCAGTTTTACGCCCAAAAAGTCATGTTTGAGCTTTTTTTTTTCTGAGTCCAAAATGGAAAAAAAAGTCATATGTTAGCCTTAGTGTTTTTTTCAAATCCTGAGCTGAGAGAAACGACTCATAAGTCCATTTTAAAGCCAATTATGACCAAACCGTCCGCATGAGCCCATTTGTTGGCCAGTTTTACGCCCAAAAAGTCATGTTTGAGCACATTTTTTTTTCTGAGTCCAAAATGGAAAAAAAAGTCATATGTTAGCCTTAGTGTTTTTTTCAAATCTTGAGTTGAGACATAAGGCTCATAAGTCATTTTTGAAGCCAATTATGACCAAACCGTCTGCACGAACGCGTTTGTTGGCCAGTTGTACGCCCAAAAAGTCAAGTTTGAGCTTATTTTTTTCTGAGTCCAAAATGGAAAAAAAAGTCATATGTTAGCCTTAGTGTTTATTTCAAATCCTGAGCTGAGAGAAAAGGCTCATAAGTCCATTTTAAAGCCAATTATGACCAAACCGTCTGCATGAGCCCATTTGTTGGCCAGTTTTACGCCCAAAAAGTCATGTTTGAGCACATTTTTTTTTCTGAGTCCAAAATGGAAAAAAAAGTCATATGTTAGCCTTAGTGTTTTTTTCAAATCCCGTTTTTTTCAAATCCCATTTGTTGACCAGTTTTACGCCCAAAAAGTCATGTTTGAGCTTTTTTTTTTCTGAGTCCAAAATGGAAAAAAAAGTCATATGTTAGCCTTAGTGTTTTTTTCAAATCCTGAGTTGAGAGAAAAGGCTCATAAGTCCATTTTAAAGCCAATTATGACCAAACCGTCTGCATGAGCCCGTTTGTTGGCCAGTTTTATGCCCAAAAAGTCATGTTTGAGCGTATTTTTTTCTGAGTCCAAAATGGGAAAAAAAAGTCATATGTTAGCCTTAGTGTTTTTTTCAAATCCTGAGCTGAGAGAAACGACTCATAAGTCCATTTTAAAGCCAATTATGACCAAACGGTCTGCACGAGCCCGTTTGTTGGCCAGTTTAACGCCCAAAAAGTCATGTTTGAGCACTTTTTTTTCTGAGTCCAAAATGGAAAAAAAAGTCATATGTTAGCCTTAGTGTTTTTTTCAAATCCCGTTTTTTTCAAATCCCATTTGTTGACCAGTTTTACACCCAAAAGTCATGTTTGAGCACTTTTTTTTCTGTGTCCAAAATGGAAAAAAAAAGTCATATGTTAGCCTTAGTGTTTTTTTCAAATCCTGAGCTGAGAGAAAAGGCTCATAAGTCCATTTTAAAGCCAATTATGACCAAACCGTATGTATGAGCCCATTTGTTGGCCAGTTTTACGCCCAAAAAGTCATGTTTGAGCACATTTTATTTTCTGAGTCCAAAATGGAAAAAAAGTCATATGTTAGCCTTAGTGTTTTTTTCAAATCTTGAGTTGAGAGGTAAGGCTCATAAGTCCATTTTGAAGCCAATTATGACCAAACCGTCTGCATGAGTCCGTTTGTTGGCCAGTTTTACGCCCAAAAAGTCATGTTTGTGTGAGGACTGTCACAAGTCCTCCAGTTTTTGGCTCCTCTCTCCCTCCCCTCTCGGGTTGTCTCCTCTCTCTCCTTTCCCTGCACTTCACCTGGGTACCTGATGTTTGTGGCGCTGTGGGCTCACTCTCCCTTTTCCACATCTCCGGGGCAACAGGAAGGGGCGGCGACCTGGAGCCGCGCTCCTCTGGATCCGCACCTGCTCCTGATTACCCTGATGATCTTCACTCCTTTATAAGCCGGTGGCTTCTTCTCCTTGGCGCCGGCTGATTGGTTGCTTTGTGGTTAGCTCTGGCCGTAAGCCTCTCTTCCTCACACAGAGGAATTATCTCTTTGTGCTTTTTGGTGCTGTTTGGATTTTTATTTCGTTTTTACCTGAGAACTAACCAGAATCTCTCCTCTGTTTTTTCCAGGTCTCCAGGAGCTCCTGCCACCGCCACCACCTTTGTTCACTTTTTCACTTGTGTTGCTCGTTGTAAATAAAACCTGGGATTTTTGCACCTTGAACTGATCTCAGCCTCTGCTCTGAGTCCATCTCTACACCAACACCTAACAGTTTGAGCATTTTTTTTTCTCTGAGTCCAAAATGGAAAAAAAAGTCATATGTTAGCCTTAGTGTTTTTTTCAAATCCTGAGCTGAGAGAAAAGGCTCATAAGTCCATCTTAAAGCCAATTATGACCAAACCGTCTGCACGAGCCCATTTGTCGGCCAGTTTTATGCCCAAAAAGTCATGTTTGAGCATTTTTTTTTCTGAGTCCACAATGGAAAAAAAGTCATAGTTTAGCCTTAGTTTTTTTTTTCAAATCCTGAGCTGAGAGAAAAGGCTCATAAGTCCATTTTAAAGCCAATTATGACCAAACGGTCTGCACGAGCCCGTTTGTTGGCCAGTTTTACACCCAAAAGTCATGTTTGAGCGTTTTTTTTTCTGAGTCCAAAATGGAAAAAAAAGTCATATGTTAGCCTTAGTGTTTTTTTCAAATCCTGAGCTGAGAGAAAAGGCTCATAAGTCCATTTTAAAGCCAATTATGACCAAACCGTCTGCATGAGCCCATTTGTTGGCCAGTTTTACGCCCAAAAAGTCATGTTTGAGCACATTTTTTTTTCTGAGTCCAAAATGGAAAAAAAAGTCATATGTTAGCCTTAGTGTTTTTTTCAAATCTTGAGTTGAGAGAAAAGGCTCATAAGTCAATTTTGAAGCCAATTATGACCAAACCGTCTGCACGAACCCGTTTGTTGGCCAGTTGTACGCCCAAAAAGTCAAGTTTGAGCTTTTTTTTTTCTGAATCCAAAATGGAAAAAAAAAGTCATATATTAGCCTTAGTGTTTTTTTGAAATCCTGAGCTGAGAGAAAAGGCTCATAAGTCCATTTTAAAGCCAATTATGACCAAACCGTATGTATGAGCCCATTTGTTGGCCAGTTTTACGCCCAAAAAGTCATGTTTGAGCACATTTTTTTCTGTGTCCAAAATGGAAAAAAAAAGTCATATGTTAGCCTTAGTGTTTTTTTCAAATCCTGAGCTGAGAGAAAAGGCTCATAAGTCCATTTTAAAGCCAATTATGACCAAACCGTCTGCATGAGCCCGTTTGTTGGCCAGTTTTACGCCCAAAAAGTCATGTTTGAGCATTTTTTTTTCTGAGTCCAAAATGGAAAAAAAAAGTCATATGTTATTCTTAGTGTTTTTTACAAATCCCATTTTTTTCAAATCCCATTTTTTTCAAATCCCATTTGTTGACCAGTTTTACGCCCAAAAAGTCATGTTTGAGCACATTTTTTTCTGAGTCCAAAATGGAAAAAAAAAGTCATATGTTAGCCTTAGTGTTTTTTTCAAATCCTGAGCTGAGAGAAACGACTCATAAGTCCATTTTAAAGCCAATTATGACCAAACCGTCTGCACGAGCCCGTTTGTTGGCCAGTTTTACACCCAAAAAGTCATTTTTGAGCACTTTTTTTTCTGAGTCCAAAATGGAAAAAAAAGTCATATGTTAGCCTTAGTGTTTTTTTCAAATCCTGAGCTGAGAGAAAAGGCTCATAAGTCCATTTTAAAGCCAATTATGACCAAACCGTCTGCATGAGCCCATTTGTTGGCCAGTTTTACGCCCAAAAAGTCATATTTGAGCACATTTTTTTTCTGAGTCCAAAATTGAAAAAAAAGTCATATGTTAGCCTTAGTGTTTTTTTCAAATCTTGAGCTGAGAGAAAAGGCTCATAAGTCCATTTTGAAGCCAATGTGATCAAACTGTCTGCATGAGCCCGTTTGTTGGCCAGTTTTACGCCCAAAAAGTCATGTTTGAGCACATTTTTTTTTCTGAGTCCAAAATGGAAAAAAAAAGTCATATATTAGCCTTAGTGTTTTTTTGAAATCCTGAGCTGAGAGAAAAGGCTCATAAGTCCATTTTAAAGCCAATTATGACCAAACCGTATGTATGAGCCCATTTGTTGGCCAGTTTTACGCCCAAAAAGTCATGTTTGAGCACATTTTTTTTTCTGAGTCCAAAATGGAAAAAAAAGTCATATGTTAGCCTTAGTGTTTTTTTCAAATCTTGAGCTGAGAGAAAAGGCTCATAAGTCCATTTTAAAGCCAATTATGACCAAACCGTCTGCGTGAGCCCGTTTGTTGGCCAGTTTTACGCCCAAAAAGTCATGTTTGAGCATTTTTTTTTCTGAGTCCAAAATGGAAAAAAAAAGTCATATGTTATTCTTAGTGTTTTTTACAAATCCCATTTTTTTTTTTCAAACCATCCCATTTGTTGACCAGTATTACGCCCGAAAGTCATGTTTGGGCACATTTTTTTCTGATTCCAAAATGGAAAAAAAGTCATATGTTAGCCTTAGTGTTTTTTTCAAATCTTGAGCCGAGAGAAACGACTCATAAGTCCATTTTAAAGCCAATTATGACCAAACCGTCTGCACGAGCCCGTTTTGACCAGTTTTACACCCAAAAGTCATGTTTGAGCACTTTTTTTTCTGTGTCCAAAATGGAAAAAAAAAGTCATATGTTAGCCTTAGTGTTTTTTTCAAATCCTGAGCTGACAGAAAAGGCTCATAAGTCCATTTTAAAGCCAATTATGACCAAACCGTCTGCATGAGCCCATTTGTTGGCCAGTTTTACGCCCAAAAAGTCATATTTGAGCACATTTTTTTTCTGAGTCCAAAATTGAAAAAAAAGTCATATGTTAGCCTTAGTGTTTTTTTCAAATCTTGAGCTGAGAGAAAAGGCTCATAAGTCCATTTTGAAGCCAATGTGATCAAACTGTCTGCATGAGCCCGTTTGTTGGCCAGTTTTACGCCCAAAAAGTCATGTTTGAGCACATTTTTTTTTCTGAGTCCAAAATGGAAAAAAAAGTCATATGTTAGCCTTAGTGTTTTTTTCAAATCTTGAGCTGAGAGAAAAGGCTCATAAGTCCATTTTAAAGCCAATTATGACCAAACCGTCTGCGTGAGCCCGTTTGTTGGCCAGTTTTACGCCCAAAAAGTCATGTTTGAGCATTTTTTTTTCTGAGTCCAAAATGGAAAAAAAAAGTCATATGTTATTCTTAGTGTTTTTTACAAATCCCATTTTTTTCAAATCCCATTTTTTTCAAATCCCATTTGTTGACCAGTTTTACGCCCAAAAAGTCATGTTTGAGCACATTTTTTTTTCTGAGTCCAAAATGGAAAAAAAAAGTCATATGTTATTCTTAGTGTTTTTTACAAATCCCATTTTTTTCAAATCCCATTTTTTTCAAATCCCATTTGTTGACCAGTTTTACGCCCAAAAAGTCATGTTTGAGCACATTTTTTTTTCTGAGTCCAAAATGGAAAAAAAAAGTCATATTTTAGCCTTAGTGTTTTTTTCAAATCTTGAACTGAGAGAAAAGGCTCATAAGTCCATTTTAAAGCCAATTATGACCAAACCGTCTGCGTGAGCCCGTTTGTTGGCCAGTTTTACGCCCAAAAAGTCATGTTTGAGCATTTTTTTTTCTGAGTCCAAAATGGAAAAAAAAAGGCATATGTTATTCTTAGTGTTTTTTACAAATCCCATTTTTTTCAAATCCCATTTTTTTCAAATCCCATTTGTTGACCAGTTTTACGCCCAAAAAGTCATGTTTGAGCACATTTTTTTTTCTGAGTCCAAAATGGAAAAAAAAGTCATATGTTAGCCTTAGTGTTTTTTTCAAATCCTGAGCTGAGAGAAACGACTCATAAGTCCATTTTAAAGCCAATTATGACCAAACCGTCTGCACGAGCCCGTTTTTTGGCCAGTTTTACACCCAAAAAGTCATTTTTGAGCACTTTTTTTTCTGAGTCCAAAATGGAAAAAAAAGTCATTTGTTAGCCTTAGTGTTTTTTTCAAATCCTGAGCTGAGAGAAAAGGCTCATAAGTCCATTTTAAAGCCAATTATGACCAAACCGTCTGCATGAGCCCATTTGTTGGCCAGTTTTACGCCCAAAAAGTCATATTTGAGCACATTTTTTTTCTGAGTCCAAAATTGAAAAAAAAGTCATATGTTAGCCTTAGTGTTTTTTTCAAATCTTGAGCTGAGAGAAAAGGCTCATAAGTCCATTTTAAAGCCAATTATGACCAAACCGTCTGCATGAGCCCATTTGTTGGCCAGTTTTACGCCCAAAAAGTCATGTTTGAGCACATTTTTTTTTCTGAGTCCAAAATGGAAAAAAAAAGTCATATGTTAGCCTTAGTGTTTTTTTCAAATCTTGAGTTGAGAGATAAGGCTCATAAGTCAATTTTGAAGCCAATTATGACAAAACCGTCTGCACGAACCCATTTGTTGGCCAGTTGTACGCCCAAAAAGTCAAGTTTGAGCTTTTTTTTTTCTGAGTCCACAATAGAAAAAAAAGTCATATGTTAGCCTTAGTGTTTTTTTCAAATCTTGAGCTGAGAGAAAAGGCTCATAAGTCCATTTTAAAGCCAATTATGACCAAACCGTCTGCATGAGCCCGTTTGTTGGCCAGTTTTACGCCCAAAAAGTCATGTTTGAGCAGTTTTCTTTCTGAGTCCAAAATGGAAAAAAAAAGTCATATGTTAGCCTTAGTGTTTTTTTCAAATCCCATTTGTTGACCAGTTTTACGCCCAAAAGGTCATGTTTGAGCACATTTTTTTCTGTGTCCAAAATGGAAAAAAAAAGTCATATGTTAGCCTTAGTGTTTTTTTCAAATCCTGAGCTGAGAGAAAAGGCTCATAAGTCCATTTTAAAGCCAATTATGACCAAACCGTCTGCATGAGCCCGTTTGTTGGCCAGTTTTACGCCCAAAAAGTCATGTTTGAGCAGTTTTCTTTCTGAGTCCAAAATGGAAATAAAAGTCATATGTTAGCCTTAGTGTTTTTTTCAAATCCTGAGCTGAGAGAAAAGGCTCATAAGTCCATTTTAAAGCCAATTATGACCAAACCGTCTGCATGAGCCCATTTGTTGGCCAGTTTTACGCCCAAAAAGTCATATTTGAGCACATTTTTTTTCTGAGTCCAAAATTGAAAAAAAAGTCATATGTTAGCCTTAGTGTTTTTTTCAAATCTTGAGCTGAGAGAAAAGGCTCATAAGTCCATTTTGAAGCCAATTATGATCAAACTGTCTGCATGAGCCCGTTTGTTGGCCAGTTTTACGCCCAAAAAGTCATGTTTGAGCACATTTTTTTTCTGAGTCCAAAATGGAAAAAAAAGTCATTTGTTAGCCTTAGTGTTTTTTTCAAATCCTGAGCTGAGAGAAAAGGCTCATAAGTCCATCTTAAAGCCAATTATGACCAAACCGTCTGCACGAGCCCATTTGTCGGCCAGTTTTACGCCCAAAAAGTCATGTTTGAGCACATTTTTTTTTCTGAGTCCACAATGGAAAAAAAGTCATATTTTAGCCTTAGTTTTTTTTTTCAAATCCTGAGCTGAGAGAAAAGGCTCATAAGTCCATTTTAAAGCCAATTATGACCAAACGGTCTGCACGAGCCCGTTTGTTGGCCAGTTTTATGCCCAAAAAGTCATGTTTGAGCGTATTTTTTTCTGAGTCCAAAATGGAAAAAAAAGTCATATGTTAGCCTTAGTGTTTTTTTCAAATCCTGAGCTGAGAGAAAAGGCTCATAAGTCCATTTTAAAGCCAATTATGACCAAACCGTCTGCATGAGCCCATTTGTTGGCCAGTTTTACGCCCAAAAAGTCATGTTTGAGCATTTTTTTTTCTGAGTCCAAAATGGAAAAAAAAGTCATATGTTAGCCTTAGTGTTTTTTTCAAATCTTGAGTTGAGAGATAAGGCTCATAAGTCAATTTTGAAGCCAATTATGACCAAACCGTCTGCACGAACCCGTTTGTTGGCCAGTTGTACGCCCAAAAAGTCAAGTTTGAGCTTTTTTTTTTCTGAGTCCAAAATGGAAAAAAAAGTCATATGTTAGCCTTAGTGTTTTTTTCAAATCCTGAGCTGAGAGAAAAGGCTCATAAGTCCATTTTAAAGCCAATTATGACCAAACCGTCTGCATGAGCCCATTTGTTGGCCAGTTTTACGCCCAAAAAGTCATGTTTGAGCACATTTTTTTTTCTGAGTCCAAAATGGAAAAAAGAAGTCATATGTTAGCCTTAGTGTTTTTTTCAAATCCTGAGCTGAGAGAAACGACTCATAAGTCCATTTTAAAGCCAATTATGACCAAACCGTCTGCATGAGCCCGTTTGTTGGCCAGTTTTACACCCAAAAAGTCATTTTTGAGCACTTTTTTTTCTGAGTCCAAAATGGAAAAAAAAGTCATATGTTAACCTAAGTGTTTTTTTCAAATCCTGAGCTGAGAGAAAAGGCTCATAAGTCCATTTTAAAGCCAATTATGACCAAACCGTCTGCATGAGCCCATTTGTTGGCCAGTTTTACGCCCAAAAAGTCATATTTGAGCACATTTTTTTTCTGAGTCCAAAATGGAAAAAAAAGTCATATGTTAGCCTTAGTGTTTTTTTCAAATCTTGAGCTGAGAGAAAAGGCTCATAAGTCCATTTTAAAGCCAATTATGACCAAACCGTCTGCATGAGCCCGTTTGTTGGCCAGTTTTACGCCCAAAAAGTCATGTTTGAGCATTCTTTTTTCTGAGTCCAAAATGGAAAAAAAAAGTCATATGTTAGTCTTAGTGTTTTTTTCAAATCCCATTTTTTTCAAATCCCATTTGTTGACCAGTTTTACGCCCAAAAAGTCATGTTTGAGCACATTTTTTTTCTGAGTCCAAAATTGAAAAAAAAGTCATATGTTAGCCTTAGTGTTTTTTTCAAATCTTGAGCTGAGAGAAAAGGCTCATAAGTCCATTTTGAAGCCAATTGTGATCAAACTGTCTGCATGAGCCCGTTTGTTGGCCAGTTTTACACCCAAAAAGTCATGTTTGAGCACATTTTTTTTCTGAGTCCAAAATGGAAAAAAAAGTCATTTGTTAGCCTTAGTGTTTTTTTCAAATCCTGAGCTGAGAGAAAAGGCTCATAAGTCCATCTTAAAGCCAATTATGACCAAACCGTCTGCACGAGCCCATTTGTCGGCCAGTTTTACGCCCAAAAAGTCATGTTTGAGCATTTTTTTTTCTGAGTCCACAATGGAAAAAAAGTCATATTTTAGCCTTAGTTGTTTTTTTTCAAATCCTGAGCTGAGAGAAAAGGCTCATAAGTCCATTTTAAAGCCAATTATGACCAAACGGTCTGCACGAGCCCGTTTGTTGGCCAGTTTTATGCCCAAAAAGTCATGTTTGAGCGTATTTTTTTCTGAGTCCAAAATGGAAAAAAAAGTCATATGTTAGCCTTAGTGTTTTTTTCAAATCCTGAGCTGAGAGAAAAGGCTCATAAGTCCATTTTAAAGCCAATTATGACCAAACCGTCTGCATGAGCCCATTTGTTGGCCAGTTTTACGCCCAAAAAGTCATGTTTGAGCATTTTTTTTTCTGAGTCCAAAATGGAAAAAAAAAGTCATATGTTAGCCTTAGTGTTTTTTTCAAATCTTGAGTTGAGAGATAAGGCTCATAAGTCAATTTTGAAGCCAATTATGACCAAACCGTCTGCACGAACCCGTTTGTTGGCCAGTTTTATGCCCAAAAATTCATGTTTGAGCGTATTTTTTTCTGAGTCCAAAATGGGAAAAAAAGTCATATGTTAGCGTTAGTGTTTTTTTCAAATCCTGAGCTGAGAGAAAAGGCTCATAAGTCCATTTTAAAGCCAATTATGACCAAACCGTCTGCATGAGCCCATTTGTTGGCCAGTTTTACGCCCAAAAAGTCATGTTTGAGCACATTTTTTTTTCTGAGTCCAAAATGGAAAAAAGAAGTCATATGTTAGTCTTAGTGTTTTTTTCAAATCCTGAGCTGAGAGAAACGACTCATAAGTCCATTTTAAAGCCAATTATGACCAAACGGTCTGCACGAGCCCGTTTGTTGGCCAGTTTAACGCCCAAAAAGTCATTTTTGAGCACTTTTTTTTCTGAGTCCAAAATGGAAAAAAAAGTCATATGTTAGCCTTAGTGTTTTTTTCAAATCCTGAACTGAGAGAAAAGGCTCATAAGTCCATTTTAAAGCCAATTATGACCAAACCGTCTGCATGAGCCCGTTTATTGGACAGTTTTATGACCAAAAAGTCATGTTTGAGCACTTTTTTTTCTGAGTCCAAAATGGAAAAAAAAGTCATATGTTAGCCTTAGTGTTTTTTTCAAATCCTGAACTGAGAGAAAAGGCTCATAAGTCCATTTTAAAGCCAATTATGACCAAACGGTCTGCACGAGCCCGTTTGTTGGCCAGTTTCATGCCCAAAAAGTCATGTTTGAGCGTATTTTTTTCTGAGTCCAAAATGGAAAAAATGTCATATGTTAGCCTTAGTGTTTTTTTCAAATCCTGAGCTGAGAGAAAAGGCTCATAAGTCCATTTTAAAGCCAATTATGACCAAACCGTCTGCATGAGCCCGTTTGTTGGCCAGTTTTACGCCCAAAAAGTCATGTTTGAGCATTTTTTTTTCTGAGTCCAAAATGGAAAAAAAGTCATATGTTAGCCTTAGTGTTTTTTTCAAATCCTGAGCTGAGAGAAAAGGCTCATAAGTCAATTTTGAAGCCAATTATGACCAAACCGTCTGCACGAACCCGTTTGTTGGCCAGTTGTACGCCCAAAAAGTCAAGTTTGAGCTTTTTTTTTTCTGAGTCCAAAATGGAAAAAAAAGTCATATGTTAGCCTTAGTGTTTTTTTCAAATCCTGAGCTGAGAGAAAAGGCTCATAAGTCCATTTTAAAGCCAATTATGACCAAACCGTCTGCATGAGCCCATTTGTTGGCCAGTTTTACGCCCAAAAAGTCATGTTTGAGCACATTTTTTTTTCTGAGTCCAAAATGGAAAAAAAAGTCATATGTTAGCCTTAGTGTTTTTTTCAAATCTTGAGCTGAGAGAAAAGGCTCATAAGTCCATTTTAAAGCCAATTATGACCAAACCGTCTGCATGAGCCCGTTTGTTGGCCAGTTTTACGCCCAAAAAGTCATGTTTGAGCATTTTTTTTTCTGAGTCCAAAATGGAAAAAAAAAGTCATATGTTAGTCTTAGTGTTTTTTTCAAATCCCATTTTTTTCAAATCCCATTTGTTGACCAGTTTTACGCCCAAAAAGTCATGTTTGAGCACATTTTTTTTTCTGAGTCCAAAATGGAAAAAAGAAGTCATATGTTAGCCTTAGTGTTTTTTTCAAATCCTGAGCTGAGAGAAACGACTCATAAGTCCATTTTAAAGCCAATTATGACCAAACCGTCTGCACGAGCCCGTTTGTTGGCCAGTTTTATGCCCAAAAAGTCATTTTTGAGCACTTTTTTTTCTGAGTCCAAAATGGAAAAAAAAGTCATATGTTAACCTAAGTGTTTTTTTCAAATCCTGAGCTGAGAGAAAAGGCTCATAAGTCCATTTTAAAGCCAATTATGACCAAACCGTCTGCATGAGCCCATTTGTTAGCCAGTTTTACGCCCAAAAAGTCATGTTTGAGCACATTTTTTTTCTGAGTCCAAAATGGAAAAAAAAGTCATATTTTAGCCTTAGTGTTTTTTTCAAATCTTGAGCTGAGAGAAAAGGCTCATAAGTCCATTTTAAAGCCAATTATGATCAAACTGTCTGCATGAGCCCGTTTGTTGACCAGTTTTACGCCCAAAAAGTCATATTTGAGCACATTTTTTTTCTGAGTCCAAAATGGAAAAAAAAGTCATATTTTAGCCTTAGTGTTTTTTTCAAATCTTGAGCTGAGAGAAAAGGCTCATAAGTCCATTTTAAAGCCAATTATGATCAAACTGTCTGCATGAGCCCGTTTGTTGGCCAGTTTTACGCCCAAAAAGTCATGTTTGAGCATTTTTCTTTCTGAGTCCAAAATGGGAAAAAAAGTCATATTTTAGCCTTAGTGTTTTTTTCAAATCCCGTTTTTTTCAAATCCCATTTGTTGACCAGTTCTACGCCCAAAAAGTCATGTTTGAGCACTTTTTTTTCTGAGTCCAAAATGGAAAAAAAAATTCATATGTTAGCCTTAGTGTTTTTTTCTAATCCTGAGTTGAGAGAAAAGGCTCATAAGTCCATTTTAAAGCCAATTATGACGAAACCGTCTGCATGAGCCCGTTTGTTGGCCAGTTTTATGCCCAAAAATTCATGTTTGAGCGCATTTTTTTTCTGAGTCCAAAATGGGGAAAAAAAGTCATATGTTAGCCTTAGTGTTTTTTTCAAATCCTGAGCTGAGAGAAACGACTCATAAGTCCATTTTAAAGCCAATTATGACCAAACGGTCTGCACGAGCCCGTTTGTTGGCCAGTTTAACGCCCAAAAAGTCTTGTTTGAGCACTTTTTTTTCTGAGTCCAAAATGGAAAAAAAAGTCATATGTTAGCCTTAGTGTTTTTTTCAAATCCTGAGCTGAGAGAAAAGGCTTATAAGTCCATTTTAAAGCCAATTATGACCAAACCGTCTGCATGAGCCCATTTGTTGGCCAGTTTTACGCCCAAAAAGTCATGTTTGAGCACATTTTTTTTTCTGAGTCCAAAATGGAAAAAAAAGTCATATGTTAGCCTTAGTGTTTTTTTCAAATCCTGAGCTGAGAGAAAAGGCTCATAAGTCCATTTTAAAGCCAATTATGACCAAACCGTCTGCATGAGCCCATTTATTGGACAGTTTAATGCCCAAAAAGTCATGTTTGAGCACTTTTTTTTCTGAGTCCAAAATGGAAAAAAAAAGTCATATGTTAGCCTTAGTGTTTTTTTCAAATCCTGAGCTGAGAGAAAAGGCTCATAAGTCCATTTTAAAGCCAATTATGACCAAACCGTCTGCATGAGCCCGTTTGTTGGCCAGTTTTATGCCCAAAAAGTCATGTTTGAGCATATTTTTTTTTGCAAGTTCAAAATGGACAAAAGATATAATCACAGTGTTAAACAGTATTTTCTGTGTAAATAATGTATAAATCTTTTAAATACTAGCATAAGTATCATTCTGGACTGTGTTCTCTCCGTTCTTTTGCTGTGTATTTGCCATATTTCATAATTGATCAGGGAGGGAAGACCAGATGAGTGTCATGGGAGGGGGCTTACTGCATCAAGGACTATTGTCAGTAAAAAAAACAATAGGCCTTGACATGGTCTAATAGAACGAGCTGTGACATGGACACTAATGTTGTAGACAAACAAAATGCGTGAGTGTATATTAAATAGGTTAAGTTTATTTTTTGGTCAACTTTGAACATGTTTCTTTAGAATTGTTTATGAAGAGAATCCTGCTTAAAGTTCTAATCTGCTTTTTTCTTTTCCTGTAATTATTCACTGTTTTAACATTTATAACATAATAATGATTAATGCTTGTCAGAATTGTTTACTTTTATTTCTAATGAAAAAAGGATAAACAATTACTCATAGGACATTTCTTGACACATTTCTTGACAAAAAATACAAAAGACCTTTTATAATTACAAAAGTACAATATTAAACGGGTTAAATGATTTCAAGTGTATGTAAAAGTACTTTTTGAACATTTTGCACACATTGCAACAATACCATGATAATAATGAAAACTATGATAATTTGATCCCAATAACAGTGATACAAAATTTGCATATCGCTACATCCCTACCAACAATACAAACCAAGACCTGAAGATCTCATAGCCTGTTGCTGCTCACCTGTTGCTCTAAATCAAAAGTATATAAATATATTTTTTGAAGCCGATGCATTATATATCCCCATAACTGACCATTAGTTTTCTTGCTTGCTTTTCAGCTTCTGCCTCCGTAGACGTAAATCTATTTTTTCCTCCGTGGTGAAGTCAGTTCTAATTTAAAAGTCAGAGCACTTGCAGCCCACAGATTAATACGTTCAAGGTCTTCTGTAAAACCTCTATCTTTTGGTAGGTCGAGCAGGTTACCCTAAAGTTCAGAAACACGTGCATACTTTAAATGGGTCAATTTGTAAATGGGTCAAAAAATAAATTCCAGGATTATTGAAGTTTAAAATGTGGACAAGTCAAAGGAGCATAAATGCAACAATCACTGCAGTGTGTTTCAAAGGTTTAATGAACCCTTACCTCTTCCACATTCACTTTTGTGCTGTTAAATAAACCAGAAGCAGCAGGAAATCCAGCCTTGTAAATATTTAGCAAACCCAGAGTTTCATAATGCCACAGCGATATCTAATTTTTCCAGCTGCCTTTTCCATCACTGTTTATTGTTGATGATATTTTCACCTGAAACACTGATATCACCCCCTTGTTTTTCCTTCAGGAAGTTCCTGCGACTGCTCATTAATTGTTGCTGAGGGGCCTCAGTTTGAGAAAAACAACTAGTCAGAAAAACAACTTTGTGATATTAAAAGGGGAAAAACAAGGACTGGTGGATCATAAAGCAGATGGACTTTCATATTTTCTGATGTTTTTATGTTTTGCACTGCACATTTTTTTCTGCATACCATGTTGCAGCGTGTTTTGTAATTTTGTTCAGGGAATTGAACTGACGTCAGATTTCTTCCGCTGATTCAGGTGCAGTTGGAGAGGAGCAGATCTTGACTTTCCTAATCAGCTCGTCTGCTCTCAGGTCATCCTTCCCTTCTCTTGTGTGCTCATCCATTTCCTTCCAGCAGCTCAAGAGCTGACCCCCCCCAACACTGACTCAAGTATTTCCCTCTGCAGACTCATAACCAACTCCACTGTCTCGAGAAGCAAAGTCAGAAGTTGAACTTACAAAAACATTTCGATGTATTTATTTGCCACTCTGTAAAGACTTGAAATTACCAGCCAAGTTGTCAATACGTTTGATTCTTTTATATATATTTTATTAATATATGTGCTTTAAAAACAATCCCAGTTATTGAAGGATGAATTGTAATGAAAAGTGGCAGTCATAAAAAAGATTAATTTGGCATTTTCATCCAAAACTGCTTCAGACCATGAAAAAGAAAACCATCAATCAAGACACAAAGTACTTAGCTGCATTATTTTGTCATTCAAGCAAGTTTTTATTTGATTAATGTGTTCTTGACGGCTATGCTTGTTGTGATATCCAGACTTAAGTACTCTATTAAATGATTTTGATAGATACATTTTATGCGTCATCCGTGCAAAACAACTTGTTTTTCATAGCAGAATTTAAAAAAATGAAAATAATTTACCCTTGATTATCCCTTAGCGGGAATGTGAATCGAAAAGATTTATTGACACCAATGCCATTACGATTCTGCGTATTGATCCTATTATTTAACAATTGCTTAAATGATTCATGTGGATTTTCTGTGTGGCCCACAAAGATCTCTGGTGACAACAATATCAAACACATAACACTCCTCATAAATGATGATTAATGCCGTGCTACTTATATGAACACCTAAGCAAGCTGCTGATGTCTTAGCATGGAAGAATATGCAATACAAAGTGGAAAAGGAATTGATAAGGACGTTGTTAACAAAAAAAAACGATGTTGTTTCCCTGTTCCTGGTTCCCTACCCATTAGATTTTGATTTGTGATCATTCTTTTTGTCATATATTCTTTGAACGCTGGCATATAATTGGGACTTTCTTGGTTTTAAGTAAGGGTCTTAACATAACTGGAATGTAACAAGACAAACTAACGTCATAAGCACAAGTACTGATCACAGTTATTATCAATAATGTAATCAGAAGAATGACTGATGAAGGATGATCAGTGGAAAACAGTGTTGACAATAACACTATTTTCTTAAATAACAACAAAAAGAGAATAGTGGGACTTCATTTGATAGGTTAACTGTATTTTTGTTTAAAATTAGTGGAATGACCCTTTAAAGCAGGGGTGGGCAAGTGGCGGCCCGGGGTCCAAGTGCGGCCCTCCACATCACTAAGTGTGGCCCACTACTTGTTCCATAATAATAACATCCAATAGAAATAATTCTGTATAATCCAGACTGATATTTTTATTGGCTTATGTAAGCTTATTTATGACCTTACTCTGCTATAATAATGTCTCTAAATCTCTTTTATGAAGCCTTTGAACATTATATCAAGTATTACTCAATACTATAATGTATAATGGCAACAGCGAAATATTTGAGCTTTAAAAATTTGAATAACACATCATTTTATTGATTTAAAAATAGCTTCATTGGCTTTAATTCCATGTATGTTAGCTAAATTTGCTTGAATTCTATGTCAAGTTCATTTTATTATGCATAATAACTTGGATTTATGTTGTAATATATGAATATTGGTATTCTAATTTTTTGACAAATTTATATTCTCATATGTTGTTTATCCAACATTCTTTTTCCTCATCGAGAGTTTCTGAAAATTTGTAACAATGTGGCCCTCAGGCTGGAAAAAATAGTTTTATGTGGCTCTTGGTAGTTAAAGTTGCCCACCCCAGCTTTAAAGTGTCAACAAATTACTCAATCTCTTGGAAATTGGAGTATCACGTGCTTCTATGCAATACAATATAAAGAAATACAGGGTGTCCATAAAGTCTTTTTAAAAAGTTAATTACAAAGGCAGTTGATAAGATATCTTAACCAGATTTGTTTTATTTAAATCAATGTTTATTACAATTTTTATTCACATTAAAATTTTGTGTTTCAGAGTGTTGACCCATACTCTGTCCCAGCCTTACTGTAGCTGAACTAAAGCCCCTCTCTGTCAGAGGCCAAACTGTTGAACAGTTTTATCTCCGTCGTCTCTGTCGCCTCAGAGAGGGAAGCAGGGTGGGCGCCAGGGGCATAAACTTCCCAACTTCCTGTTGCATTTTAAAACATTTCACAAAGGCTCTAAAAATATGCCCAAAAATCGACATATCTCCAAACTTACCCCACTTTGGCTGCCAAATGTTTACCCATTTAGCAAAATGTTTACTTCCCTGCCCTAGATTTTCTGTCAGAGCCACGAGGTCACACTCTGGCCTGGACTGATAGATGACTGAGACTCTGCAGTGAGGGGCTAAAACTCCCTTTTTGAACCTGCTCTGTCGTTTTAAACTTCAATAATAGAGGCATAACCATTTTAACCTTGTTAGTTTCATCAGTTTGTATCTGTAACTTCAACTTTTATTGTATTGATTGATGACATGGACATTGCAAGTTGTATTAATTATTTATTGATACATTATAATAAAATTTGAAGCATTACAATAATCTTTAGAAACAAAATGTCAGAAAAACTGCATCTAAAAACTTTAAACAGAGATAATTTATATATTTACAGATATTTTGGCACATTTATGACAGTGAACGCTCCTCTCTATAGCCGCTCTGTTGTGTGTAGCTGCATGGATCCACCGACTCCGGCCTGTGAGCGCTCGGACCCAGGTACTGTTCAAACTCGCTGCGGTCCAGGTCGTACAGCATGTCCAGCTTTACCTGCTCCAGGTAAAACTCCAGGGAGGGTCCTGAAGGGCACAGCAGCCCCCCGTGTACCCTGGACTCCACTTGATCCGCATGTGGATCCACTGGAGTGGAGAAGCCGTACTGCATGTACCCGTGCTGGCTGTCGAAATACCCGTGGTGTTCCACAGGGTACGCAGGTGGGTACACTTCAGTTTTAGTTTGGAAAGTGTCAACTGCTGCTTGGTCGGGAAAAACTGGGGTGTTTGAGTAATTAGCGGGGGCGTTGGAGAAAGCAGGCGAGCTGGGATAGGGCTGCTGTTGGTGCTGGAGCAGGTAGGAGAGGTTGTAGGGCACAGTGTAGCCAGAGGTGAAGTGCGATGTCATTGAGGTGGTAGATTCTGCACCCGAGAGCTTTGTGGCACTCTTTCTCAGCTGCTTCCTCCTGCGGGGTCTGTACTTGTAGTTGGGGTAATCGATGGTGTGCTGGACCCTAAGGCGCTCGGCCTCTTGCATGTAAGGACGCTTCTCGGCTAAGGACATGGCTTTCCAGGTCTTTCCTGCAAGAGCACAAAAGGGTTAGCAAGGTGACTTTATTAGTAAAGCACAGTTAAGGACCTCCACCGAAGAGGTTACGATTTTGCTGGCATCTGTCTGTTTGTTTGTTAGCAAGATAATTAAAGAAATAAAGGACAAACTTTTATGTAATTTTCAGGGAATGTCAGTTTTGGCTGAAGGAAGAATCATTTGGATTTTGGGTGGGATCTGAACCAAGTGTTAATCCAGGAATCTTGTTTTAAGGATTTGCTCACTGGGCACTTCTAGGAAAGCACTTTAAAGAGTCAAAAGCAAAAGTATTATGACCCCAAGAGCAATAAAAATAATATGATTGCCAAGAATTAAAACATTTCCATGTTAAGTATTGAAATATATGTTAAAAAAATAAATAAATAAACATAAGATTTGGGACATTTTCAGGTATCCGTTGTTGAAAAAAGCCTTCTGTAAACCGGTGATTATTTGAAGTGATTTTAACTTGTGATGTACACTATTGTCTGATGGATATCGGTCTTGGCAGACATAAAAACTTTTGCAGATATTCACCGCTGATCTGTTAGTCTTACATATTTGCATTTTTATAACCAGATTACATTGGAGTTTGTAGCACTTGTAGAATAAAGAACAATTTTACTGTTGCTTTTAAATATTTACTGCATTATTATGAAGATAATTTAGTTATTTCTATATATTTCTATCAGATATCAATTAAATCAGCATTGGTAAAACATTTTTTTGGAAAAATTGGTACATATCGACAAAAGTCCCTTATCCTAATGGCAAATGAATACTCAAATCTCAGCTATATGTTGAATATTTTGGGGTTATTTTTAAACACTAAGCTAATGAGAAAAATTTCAGGTTGTGCTGTAATAAATAAATAAATACATAATTACAGCTGTACTTTCATTTAACAGTCTCATGTTTCATTGATGGTGGATCTTTCCCTCAGAAACTGAAAAAAATGTCTGTAGCATATCCCCTGGCAGCAGTTGCAAGCATTTAAAATGTCCATATGAAATAAAAATGTTGTTTGTTGTTTCTAATTTGCTTTTTGTAGCTCATGATGGATCAGAAATTCTTAATTTAGTCTGTTTCATGACCTGTCAAATTCAGCACATATGAGCTTTAAACGTGTTTTAGGACTTTTCAGAGCAAAGAAAAATTTAAAAATAGCAGGAAAAAATGAAGACCTCATTAACATTATCAAAATCTTGTCACATGTTTAAGATAAAGAGGCTGTCAGTCAAAATCTTACCGAGTATTTTGCTCAGGTCTGTGTTCTCCAGGTCCGGGTTCAGGTGAGCGAGTCTCCTGCGCTCCTCTTTCGTCCAGATGATGAAGGCGTTCAGGGGCCTCCTGACCCTCTGCTGCCCTGAGGAGGAGGAAGACTTGGCCTCGGGGCTTGTGCAGCTGGAGTCTGAGTTGACAGACTGCGGACTGGAGGGTCCCGAACTCGGGGAGCGCACCTCCGCGTCTGCGGGGCCCGAGTCCTCCCTGTCGAACATGGCGCTGTTTGCGCAAAGCTGGTACGCTGCGGGGTCGTGGCTGTAACGCATAGTGATGACGAGGGTGAAGATGCTTTGGATGGACTGCAGGCCGGTGTCATGCTCTTGGTGATGCAGGGTGACGGATATATGTAGGGGGCTCCGCCAATGGGAGGCCGAGAGGAGTGGGTTTGAGGTGTGAATTCCAGGTGTTTTTCTCGGGTCAGTGATAGGCTCATCTGACCCCCCAATCAACGATTTCACGAAACTTCAGATGAGAAGCTGAATAATGAGTCTGTGATAACCTATTAACATGTTATGCAATATAAAAGAGAAGAAGTTTAACATAAACATGGAATAATCTGATTTATCAATTAAGGTTCAATTATGGACACTGTGTTTATCCTTCTCTTTCAGCTGACTGATGTTTGAAAAATACTTTAAATAATCCTTTAACTTAATTATAAAGATGCACTGAAATAAAAGTGAGAACACAACCAAGTGTTTTTCCATTTTGGGGGATTTTTAATTCATAAAACTAAAGTTTCAGTCTTGATCCCTTCCTAAAAAAGTCAAACTAGGAAAATCAAATTACAGCCTCACCCAGAGAGATGGAATTTAATCAATAGGTCCTGAAAGGCAGGAAGGTATTGATAGGACAACATCAAAGTTTTCAGCAGGCAGGCCTGGTTGATAATTACATTGTGGCTCTCGGCTCTTATCAGCCATCCACTGTCTCTATCAAAGTACATTTTACACGAGCGAAACACACATGATCAAGGCGCGTTTATTACGCGATTACCAAGCGCAAATATTGACTGGGCACGATAAAAAACACTGACAGTGTGTACAAAGGTGGGTGATGAGCTCTGCTCTGAAACTTCAAAAACACTAATTTCTTTACTTTTTTGTGAAAAGATGAGGAACCTGCACCAAAACTGTCAGACTGACGCGTCAGAAGTCTCTGAATCAGGCTTTTGCGCGTAAGTGTCAAAGTGTATTGATCAATCAAAACTGCAGCAGAGGTTCAGACTCCCAGAAACTTAGAGGATGGCTGCAGTTAATCAGCTCTCAGGGTCATCCACTGTTTCTGTTTTAGTTTGAGGCTGCTTGTATTTGTGAACAGTTTATTGTCTTTAACATCAAACTTTGATCAAAACATATAAACCAAACAAAATCCTCATTGACAGAATGGCTGAAATTAGGCCTACATGTTTTATGGAGAATGAAGAAAATTGTTTTAATAACACTAGAAAAAATAATAGGCTATAGCTGGAAATTTGATACATATACTGTTAGATATGGACATTTGCCAATAATATTAAAACAGACTTACTGTTCCTTTGAGAACTTTCCTTTCTCCTGGTCATGAACTGGACCAAAATTATCACTGATTCTTTTAGTGCCAATAAGATAAAAATTAGACAAAAAATGCCCAAAACAATTATTAAACTTTTGTTTTTGATGCATTGAAGTGCTTTTGCAGGGTAGGTGTCAGAGTAAGCAATACACAGCATACTGGAGGTTTTTCAAGCCATTTATTTAACCATGAAGATATACTGTGAGTCATAGTTGACCTTTTCAAATAAAAATTTATAATAAAACATTTTTTTTACAAGGCTTTAAGTTTTATGCACCTTTGAGCTTTAAATATCCCCAAAACTTCCACACAACGGCTTTAAAATTCATTGACTATTGACTTTTTAAATATTGGACAAAAGAAAAAGGGGTTTACATTTTCAATTTTATAAAAAAAGAATACTTTTTCATTGTCAACAGGAGCTTTAAGTATTGTAAGGTCTTTCATGTACAATTTAATGAGGAAGGAATAAATCACAAAATATCCACTCTGCTGATGGTTGTGTTGCTAAATGGTGGTAAAATGAAATTTAAGGTTATAAAACAGCAACAACGTTTATTCCTTTTTAGGCTTATAACACAAATCCAGGACCACCAGCCATAGAGAGAACCCAACACAGTGTTGTGTATTCAGCAGTAATGAAACTCTTTAGGCGTGCATGTGATCCCCTTCACTATAATAGGTCGCCATTACAGGTGCCTGCATCCTCTGTATAGTTTCAATGAATGTCAGTCTTTGTCACACATTACACAGACAATAGATGTCATTACTGTGGCAGCAGCCACCTTACATCTGCAATACACGAGCCAATAAGCTGCTAGTATGACTGCACCTGCACCACCTTTGTCCTTCAGACGACCCATTAATGCCACCACTTTGTTAATAATAATGTGTATTATAGAGGTATGTGTGTTAATATGCACAGAGGAGATGGACTTTTGGGAGCTTTGAAAAGAAATGGTACAACAACCAATGACAACAACAATGATAACAACAACAACAACAACACAAGGCCATTAAACATTTAGTTTGACATTGTATTAAAGAGACTGTTGAACTCTGTCTTGACCCTGAAAAGCTGTCTTGGCTGCAGTATAAGACCAAATGAAAGTTTGTAGTCCATCTTGATTAAAAAAGACTGACCAATATTTGGCCACTGGTGAAATCTAAAAAGACTGTTTGGGCCCATTTGACTGGAGTTACACAATCTTTAGCAGGCTCTCAGTGCGTTGAGAGGACAATTAGCGTTCAATATCCATCCATTATCTATACTGCTTATCCCTCTCCGGGTCACGGGGGCTGGAGCTTGATAATCAAGCATCATTCAAACACTAAAACTATTTTTTCTGCTCAGGAATGCAAGATAACTATAATTTTACATCTTAATCAAGAAAAAATGTCATTTACAGTTCTTTCTGTATTTGTGTGAAACCATGAATTTGAAAATGTGTGTATAACAACAGTTATTAAACATTAGCATTAAAAATATCATTACAGTTAAATTGTTTCAACAAACGGTTGAATTGATCTTTAAAGAAACAACATTTATTTTGATAATTCACAATGCTGCTAATTTAGGGCAGCTGTGGCTTAAACCTTACATTGAGTGGTGGTCTAATAAATCGTTGAAGGGCTATGTATATAAAATGTATACATACCTTTAAGATAAGAGACACAATGGCCTTAACATTTATATTTGTGTAAGGATAAATTTAGAAGAACATAAAATAAGTTGTTGTAATTGAGTTTACTTGTGACATATACACATTAGAAAGACTGACATAAGTTAAAAATACAAAATATAATGAAAAATATTGCTAAAAACACAATATAAACAAAGTATACAGCCAAAGGCCAAAGGAGAAAGACAACTTAAATATGTTAATCAGGTGTATGAATTATATTCATTGTAAATGGCCTCTTATTGGAGCTTGCTGTCAGTACACATCATGCTCAGGAAACAAAACATAATCCTTTAAAGCCTGAAAACACAAATAATAACAAGAAAGTTCAATTTTTGAAAATATTCATTTTTACTTTCTACTTCTACTCTCTTTCTACTTGATTAGATAGAGGTATTACAAAAGTATGTATCAAATATGATACAACAGGCTTTAAGGGGTTAACACCTTTCACTAGAATCAAGCTCTTAAAAATAAGCACATTTGGAACTTATTTATTATGGAACTAAAATATCCGTTGTTAGCATATTGCTAGTTGTTAAAACTGCATTATTATTCAGAAAAATTGATATAAGTTGAAAGAATTCGGCTATAATAAGTGTTATTAATTGATTTGTGTCTTTTTGTTGGCTCTACAAGCACATATGGTTATCAAAACGTGACATAAACTCTGTTTTTTTATGTTTGGCGGAGTAACATCAGACCAACAGTAATTTTTCTGCGTTGTTTGGTCTGAAATAGTCCCACGGCGCTACGTAACCAACCATAAATCATGGCTGTGAATTCTTGTGGGTTATGTCTCTGGTGGACAGGTGAGAATATAAAAGTCGTGTGTTGTTGTGGGTAAGGGGTCGGAGGGGGGGTCTTTTTCACAGGTTGTCAGATTTAGAGCTTGAATCCACATCCGCGTGGTTAAACGGGACGCACGCGCCAACGCGCTGTGAAAAGCACTAATGGATTTAATCAATTAACGTGAGCGACGCAGCGTGAATACAATAATGTTAGTTTCGGCTGAGCCCCCCCGAGAGTTCAGCAGGCTGAATATTAGACAACGTCAAAAAGGCGAGAACTGGAGCTGAATATGTATTAGAAGTTCGAATTATTAAGTTTAAAACATGTTTTAACCAACTTTGTGTGTTTATTTACCCCATTTGATCCCGTGAGGCGCCATTATGCTCGTTATTAATCGTGCTGTATCACATCATTTAATCAGACCCCTTTATTAATGATCTGTGAGGTGACAGTAGGCTATCACTGCTTTGTCTCAAAGCCAAACAAGCAGCAGCAGAATGGGCACTGTACTGTCTGAATGGGGATTGTTCTCTGCTCTGTCTGATCACAATGTACCATTGTACTGGACAGGACTCATATATGGGACACTCCTCTGCTTCTTCTTCACTGTGGAGCACTGATGGGCAGACTGGCAAAGGTGGAGGACTTTGAGGAATACCTACCATACAGGATTTACAAATGGGCTGGGCATATCAGGACACTGGATTTGTCTGGATTTTCTTTTTTATTTGTGGAGGAAATATTTTTTTATTCACATTTGTCCATATTTTTTTTCAATTCCAGGTTGCAAAGATGTAAAAGTTTTAATATTTGAAATTACACTTGTGAGAGTCAAACAGTACTGATCCTGTTTTGATATTTATTTGATAAAATAGCCTTTAGGGAGCTGATAGTGAATTAGTTTGGTATATTAAGTAATCTCAGGCAGACTCGTGCATCCTGTCTAATGGTTCATAACTCTGCACCATGCTCTCTTGGTAGACTTTGCATGACTAGCTCCACCCATCAAAGTTGGACAGGTACACTGTTACACACATAGTGTGGAAAGTATTAGAGTTAGGCAATAGTTTAACTTAAAATCACTTATTCCTACAATTATGAATCCTGAATAAGAGATTAATGGTTACTCTGCGTGTCAAACGGTCTGGAGATATCATAACACCGAATTTTTTGGAATATTTTCTGTTTTATTTGTGGAGGAAAGGATTTTTTATCCACCTATGTACATACTTTTTTTCAATTCCAGGTTGCAAAGATATTAGAGTTTTAAAATTTGACATGACACTTGTGTGAGTCAAAAAATACTGATCCTGTTTGGATATTTCTTTGATCAAATTGCTTCTTAGGTGGTGATAGTAGATTAGTTTGTTATATTAAGTAATTGCAGGCAGACTCGTGCATCCTGTCTAATGGTTCATAACTCTGCACCATGCTCTCTTGGTAGACTTTGCAGACTAGCTCCACCCATCAAGGTTGGGCAGGTACACTGCTACACATAGTATATGAAGTATTAGAGTTGGGCAATCATTTCAGTTAAAATAACTTATTCCTACAATTATGAATCCTGAATAAGAGATTAATGGTTACTCTGCGTGTCATATGGTCTGGATATATCAAGACACTGAATTTGTCTGAATATTTTCTGTTTTATTTGTGGAGGAAAGGATTTTTTATCCACCTTTGTACATACTTTTTTTTTCCAATTCCAGAGTTTTAATATTTGTTATGGCACTTGTGAGAGTCACACAGTACTGATCCCGTTTGACATTTCTTTGATAAAATTGCTTCTTAGGAAGTGATGAATTAGTTTGGTATATAAAGTAATTTTAGGCAGACTAATGCATCCTGTCTAATGGTTCATAGCTCTGCACCATGCTCTCTTGGTAGACTTTGCAGCTCCACCCATCAAGGTTGGACAGGTACACTGCTGTTAGATAGTAAGGGAAGTATTAGAGTTGGGCAGTAATTTCACTTAAAATCATTTATATCCTTTAATTATGAATCCTGAATAAATGATATTTAACGGTTAACTTGCTTGTTTAATCTTATTTTTAATATTTTGAATTATTTTCTCAAACATATTCCTATAGTGTTCTTAAATGTTCTTCAGAGTGTTTGAGTTCAATCAGAAGGTGCAGCCAACCTGCATTAATGTGGACTGGATTTTTTTTCCTCAACGATCCCACAACAGCAGCCAAATGCCTCTCTTATTCTGGGTGCTTCTGGACTGAGACTTTCAGACATTTACCCCTGAGAAGGACTTAAGGACAAACCCACGGGGGGCCTAAAGAAAAGATCTTTGGTAATAAAGCTCTGTATTCTAACCCTCCCCTCTGACTTTCCTTACAGTGCTTCATCCATATAGAGGAGCATTGTTTCATAGTTTAAAGGTGTGAATGTTACTATACAGCTGCTGTGTCAGGTGGTCTTGGCAGTGAGGGTCCGAGCTGCATTGTGTTGGATTGTATGGGCACAGCAGGCCAGAACTGAGATAGACTCTGTCAAGACTCAGACACCATTCTATGCAGCTCTCCTCCAACTCCACCTCCACCTTTGTGTTTGAGCAGATTCAACAGTAGGCCTGCCGCAGCCCCCCCCTCCCCGCCTCCCCTGGGTGCTGCTGGCTGGGTGCTAGCCTCCACACTCCCCTGAGTAAACAGCGCCCTGCCCGGCCGGCCCTACGTCAGGCCAGCTGAGAGGATTACATGCCCCCTGGAGTAGACAGGCTTAATGTGGCCTCATTAGCAGAACACAATGATGCCCCCACCTCTGAGCCCTGATAAGAGGCCGAGCTCAGCCAGACTTCAAACACGGCTTCAATCTGAGGATCTGGGTGGTGCGATGTGGGATTTGAACATCATATCAGGGCTGAAATGTACCTGTGTGGGCAACTCCGACACCTGGGTAATCCGTTATGACAGTCATCAAGCAAAAACCAGCACTCTGCATTCATTTAATCGTTTTGTTTATTTATTCCTTCTGTGGTTTTGGACTCAGTTTTATTAAATAAAAAACCTCTTCACTGCAAAAAAATGATAAAATTAAATAAATAAATAATAAATAATCTGAGGAGGTTTGGACACCCTTAATGGAATTTCTCAGGCAACAATAATGGCATAGTTGTACTCTTTATTATTATTTATTTATCATTGTTTTGTCTTTGTGTTGAACCAAAGAAGATATTTGCCATTATTTACTGTTTTGTTCTGTGTTTCTGTCCGTTGAAATTTATTAAAAGCATTGTTAAAAAATACATAAATAAAAATAAAAAGTGAGTAAGTCAAGATAAGATGGGCAAAGTGAAAGGATGTGCAGGAAGTTAGAAAAGTTGTCCCATCGGTGTTCAATTCTGTCCTGAAGTATTTTATAATGTTACACTCCACAAAAAAGTAAAATCAGAAAGTTAAGATGTATCTTTTAAAATGTGATTAGATTAAATATGAAAATGAAGGTGATCCAGTTGGAAGATGGCATTTAAAAGCATCCAAAGCATCTCTAAAATTAAACTTTTAAGCTGCATTTAAACTTTTTAAAATCATTTTATCAACTTAGAAATGTTCAATTCGTCCCAAGAGTAAAATGATTAATAGCAACAAAACCAATTTCTTACATTCTCAGCATCATAAACTAACAAAATAGAGTACCTGCTCGAGAACTACATAGCCAAATTGAAACTGATTATAGATAAGCAGATAGTTTTAAGTTTATTCTCCCTTTTCCTTTAACTGTAGTCCCTCTGCTGATCGATTCCTTTGCTTTTGTCTGTCATGCAGACTTAATGTGATGGAGACAAGCTAACGAGCTCCAGTCACTATTCTTTGTAAATTAGGATTGTATTCTGCTGATAACAGTCTGGTCTGGGAGCCAAAAGCTCAAAACCAAAACAACAAAGATGGAAAGCTTTAAATACTTAGACTTCAGACATGAAAGTGAGTAAATAACTTTAAAAAAAATATAGATAGATGGACAGATAGATGTACGTTATTGATCCCAAGTTGAGAAATTGTGATTTTACAGCTGCTGGATTCACAGGAGAAGGATCCTAACAATATACAATATATAATAAATACAATAAAACCAGTGTAAAATATGTTTCAACGTAGACATTCATAAAGTATATCAGGAAAAAGATTTGTCCTGAAATGTTTTTGATAATGTCTCTAGCACAGTGGAAATCGTACATGTGGGTGCATCTTTAGCTCTTTTCAAACATTTATCAAACTCAGAAATTATTAGTTAATTTTACAGGAATAAACCTGTTTGACTTATAAAAGGACTTTTGCTAAACTATTAAATCTTGAAGACTGTAGAAATTCTTTTAAATTATATATTATTTTTTATTATTTTATAATATATAAACTTTATTATATATAATATAATAAAATGTTATAATAATGTTATAATGTTATAATAATTAATGTTGGTCTGTTACACAGACTGCACTTTTCTCTGTAAATTAATACTTGTACTCCAGCTGAAGTAAATCATTGAAGGCTCGGAGCTTTAGCCTTCCGTGGCCTTTCTCTCGGCTACATCTCCGACCTTTTAGTATGAACCAGTCCGTACACTGAGATCCTCGAGCAGAGGTCTTCTGGTCTTTTCTCATCGCAGACTAAAGGTCAGCTGAGTCGGTGAACTATGAAACGTCTACTTAAAATGTACATTTATCACTGAGCTGTTCCTGATTTTACTTGAATTGAATCCATTATATTCTTCTTATTTTGTTGCTATTTTATTTTGTTATTATAAAGGAGTCTTTCTAGAAAATAATTTTTACATCTTTAAGAGTTCTTTCAAATGATTTTTTTTAAATTGTTATTTTATTTGCATATAATTGTATATTCCACCTGTTGTGTTATGTTGTTTGTTTTATATTTTAAATTGGTGTTGTCCTTGTGATGCACTTTCTAACTGTAGTCCAAAAATTAAATATAGATTTAGATGTTGGGAT
Organism: Scarus forsteni; assembly: GCA_036419115.1. Taxonomy (NCBI): domain Eukaryota; kingdom Metazoa; phylum Chordata; class Actinopteri; order Labriformes; family Labridae; genus Scarus; species Scarus forsteni. The sequence goes on along the minus strand of JAZDUH010000007.1, from coordinate 9,630,762 downwards.
TTCACCTAAAAGGAATGATAGTTTAAGGCCATTAATAATATTTTATGAAAATATACAGTGCTTAAAAGAGTTATTAGATCACTTGTCATAAAAATGAGAAAACACTGACTTTAGAGATCTTTCAAAAATGAGGGATTTTAATTCAATTAAATTCACCGTTTTGGACCCAAATGTAAACTCACTGAGAAGTCATAAATTAATCAAGCATCACATTAAAACATTAAAACATTTTCCTGCTCAGGAATCAAAGTAAACAACATCAACAACAACACTGGCATCTTAATCAAGAAATAATCATTTGCTTCTATTTTTTTCCTGTTTTGTGTAAAACAGTAAATCTGAGAATAAATCTGAGAATTCATTGATAACAATGATATCTATCTATTTTATTTATTTATGATTTTAATCATTAAATATATCATTTCTGTCACAGAGCTTCTACTTACTGGTGTATTAATCATAACAGAAAGATAAAAAATGTTGGTTATTAATGCTGTTAATTTAAGGCAGCGGGGCATAAACCTGACATTGTTTAGTAGTCTAAATATTTAAAAAAAACTGTATATCAAACTAAATTATGTGATCAACAGTAAATACTCATTAGTTTGATTTTTGAGTAAGAAGTATTATTTAGTTCTTTATCTGTGGATCATATGTAGGTCAGAACATAGTTTAGGGACATTTTTGAGCTTTCTGCTCCTCCTGGGACTTAAAAACAGTGAAGGGCCATTTTACTTTTCCTTCAGTCGGGTCTCAAGCTTGGACATCTGTGAGTTTAAAACTGTTTTACATATATTAAAGAGCACTAAATAAATGACAAATAAGTCTTGAGAATTGACAGACGCTGGAAAATTAAACATTTGTTATATTTATACTCTATCTTCTCTCTTTCTCTGTGTTTTAGTCTTCCATTTATGAATTAGTCTTTTATTTGCTAATATTGCTCTTATCATTTTAGCTTCTTTGTTTTTATTGATTTCTTCTATGCTATGTTAACAGATTGGTGTCTTGATTTACTTTTAATTCAGATTGTTTTATTTTTCGCTTCACCTCCTGTTATACTCTTAATCTTTTGATAGAAAATTTTAAAGCTTATTGTTTTATTGTTCTTTTTTTGTCTCTATTAAATTATTATATATTTTTATGTTTGTTTTGTTTTTAGCTTTTACTTTGGTCCTCATGGTCTCTTAGCAGGGTTCTTGTATTGTCTGGGTTCCTATGACATGGACTCATTTTCATTTTGCCTTTTGATTGGTTGTTTCTTTTTTTCTTTGTGTTTAAGCTCTTGTGCTTTCCTGTCTTTATGTCCCTGCCTGCTGTCACAGCGCTCTGTAAACCTCTGTTTTTAAAAGTTATATACAAATAAAGTTTATTATTATTAATAATAATAAATTGAAGTTGTCCTGGTAAATGTTGCTCAGAACTCGACATTACCTCCAGAAGACAGCACTGATTGCTTGTTGCATCATCCCGCCTCCTAATTATATTGAATTCGTCTCCCATGCAGAGCTGCTGTGACAGACAGGCTAATAAGCTCCAGTCATGCTGAAGAACAGCACTACTCTTTGTAAATGAGAGACTGTATTCCAGTGATAACAGTCTTATCTGAGGATATGAGGAGGATTTCCCATTCTTTTATTGTCTAGACATGTTTTTAGATATGTGCTTAATGTAAGTTTATAAATACATTAAGTATATAAATCTGTAAGTTTCCTCTTCAGAGCGTGTAGATGTGTTATAACCACACGTCTGTGCTCAGAGAGAGTGAGGCACAGCCTGCTGTGATTAACCCTCATCATTAACTGGACTAGACTGAGACCTGTGAGACACCATGATATCTGTGTCTGTCTGAAACGGCTCATTCAGGGCAGCAGATAACCAAAACAACCCGTCCTCCTGCTGCAGCCTGCCTGTTTAATTAAACAGTGTGAACTGGTTAGACCCAGACATTAGATTATTTGGAGCAGCAACACACTCAACCCAAAACAGACTGACAAATCTTTTTAACCAAAGTGAATGATTGGTTTTTGGGGATAAGAAAGTTGATTTAATTTTTTTATGGCCACTCGATCACAGGGCTGAGCGACGCGCCGTTAGCTGGAGAAATTCAAAAGGATCTGCTGCTTTGAAGATAAGCTCTGTAGTTCTGCCATAAACAATGATTGTGCTGTTTCTTTCCTGTGGCGTGATTTATTTAAAGTATTATGCTGTAAGGATTTGGGCTGGTTTTCCTGACAGGGGACGGCTGTGTGTGTAGCCGCTGCTTGTGTGCTTTATTGGATACTTGGGATTCAGGAAAACACTCGGGGAACCACCAGAGGAGCCATCAAAGTGTGACCTTTGTCTCTGGGGAGGAGGAAATTCACAAAAACAAAAAAACTACCCAAAAATGCTGCTTTTTCTCAAACACAGAAACAAATCTCTCACATTTGACACAGATTTTAGGCCTTTTTCACACATTTCTGTTGCATAATTTGGACCTGCACGTCAGTTACCATCGTGGTAGGGTGGACTTTGTGTAAAACACAATGCTCTCAGTCTCGCACACTCTCACAAACATATGCTTCCTTTGATAAAGTGTTTTTATACCAGCAGAATTTCTATGGAAGGCTCCCCTAAGACAATATCAGCGTAAAATACCAACGATATTTATAGCAAAGGGTGCAATTTTGGCTTCAGAAAATAAACACGAGCGTAATGGAGAGTTCCAATGCGAGGGGCCGTTATTCAGAGCAAACACAACAAGAGTGTATTCTGGTGCAGGCTCAGTGTAAAGTGCCACGAAGTGTTGACTGGAATATCTCAACATCTTAATGGGAATTTGTGTTGCAATAACCTGGCTTTCATTATGGCAGCATGGGGCAGTTTGTCATTTGGACCACCTGAGGCAAAGGTGTTTAAAAGGCTGAACTCTTTTGACGCTTTTGGGGGAGTTTAAAAGAGAAGAAACATAAAAATCTTCAGTCAGATTCTAAATTCCAAAATTAAGATTGTATTGTTTGGATAATTAAAACTAACCTGACACGCCAGATGAGCATTCAATCTATTTTGCTAGTCCACATTTTCTATGGCAAAGACCTCATGGAAACATATCTGGAAGGTGATTGGATGATTATTCCGCCAATCACATTCATTACAGGCCAATCAGCTAATGTTGTAGACGGGTGCTACAGCTGTGGCGTAAAGGATGAGCCACTAAACTTTTGTCAAAACATGCCAGAAGTGGAGTGGAAATATCCCTTCTAGAGAGAACTTTGTAGAGTTCATTTAATAAAGAAATGCGGTCCAGATCTGACACTGAAGCTGTTAGCATCAATGCTAACCTCTGTACGAGCAGTCACTTCCTGTTGTCTCCATAGTGTCTCCCACTTCTTCCTGCTTTAAAGGACACTGACTGGGACGTGACGCTATAGGCTGATCATAGTCATTGTAGACTGGAGCTCAACAAGATTATCATTATAGCAGGATGATCCATCTGCACTGCAAGGTCAAGTCAAAGTGTGCAGTGTGTAATTTATTTTTTGGCCCAATGGCCCAAAACCAGTCACATGTCAAGGTCTTATGACTGAAGCCATGAGAGATCATTTGATATCGGTACGGCCCCCTGACTTTGCATTGAGCCTTAAGAGAATCGAGAAAGAGACACCCACTTTTTGACCAATCAGGACTCAGTTAAGGGACTGTGCTCTTATTGGATCCTCTACTGAGGTATGTGCTTGTTATATCTTAAGGAACTTTGGTTCTAGGTTAGATTGTACAGGTTATATTAATTTTATGGCAGGTTATGTGGTTCGTGGCTCTTTTGTGTCTGTAAATACATTACATTAGCATAATGCTAAATGCAGCTATAGGCACACACAGTGGATGCGAGGGGGACTTAAGTTCCTGCCACTACAGTCTCATCCAAGTTACATATCCCATCTTTAAGAAGAAGAGGTTCCTATTGCCATCTTATTTGTGCAATTCAGACAGAGTAAGGAGCTTGCTTGAGGACCTATTTGGGAACATGTCAGGACAGTAAGACTTTGTTGTAAGAGACAGTAAAGCAGCAGAAGTGTGCACACTGGGTGGTGTCTAAGATGATCACTTAACACAGACCTAACACAGTTTCTTTAATATGTCAATGCAAGAGAGTCAATAATGACCCTCAGCATGATTAAAATGACATGAGAAATGTTAATTGTATCTCTGTTTTGTTACTTTTTATTTTTATTTCAACTAAAAAGTGTGCATACAAAAAGTTGCATGCTTATTTTTGGGATGGAAACAAAAGGGGCTTCAGGCTTATTTCTGTTTTCAAGGAAAAAATGGTCAAAATGGACTGAAAATTTGCAATTTGAATAATAACAGAAATTTCTATATTTGACGAGTAGTGAAGAAAATTGAAATATTGAAGTAAACATGTTATGATTAAAATAATAAATTTGAGGTTGGGCTACACACTCCTAAATACAGCCTTCAAGGGTAAATGGTTGATATTTCAAGAATTTCATTTAAACAATTTTATGGATTATTCAAAATATTGAGAAAAGTCAACAAAGTATTATATTTAATTATTAAAGCTGTGACTTTAATACTAATATTTCCCTTTATTTTTAAAATCGGTACCACTGCTAGTTTATTTTTTTCTTTACTTTTAAATCAATTTCACTGAAGTCATCTAAATGTTGTTTTAAAAGACCATTAAAATAAATATCCTCTCTTCTTATCTCTCTCCTGCCAAGCCTAAGTGCTTTTCACCAATGACGCATCTATAATGTAAACACAGAAATATATTAAACCAAACTCAAGCTTATTAAGATTGAACTGACTCTTGCTTTACAAATCAAAAGCTTTACTAATAAACCGGCATTAAACATTACCATGACTGAATCAAATGAAAAACTAAATTTGAAAATAAAATATAAAGATACTGAACCCTTCAAAACTATTAAAACCTTTTTGGAATTAAAATTAGACTTGCTGTAGATTAAGGATGTCACCTTTAAAAGGGTGCAGGAGACATGTTTAAGTCTGAAACAGTCACATTCATGTCATAACTGCTTCAAGTTTTGAGTGCTGGCCTGTGATTGTGCTCCAAAAGGAGGAGGGGGAGGTGGAGGGCGGTCTTTGAACGTCCACACCAGGATACAGCTGCCTATGACTAATTTCAAACTCCCCTTCTAAGGCCGAAGCAGAAACCATTTCACAAGTAACACACATCACCAGGCATCTGTTTCCTGTTTTCATTCTTTGAGTTATCTTATTTTCCTTATTTCCCCCTCACCTGTTACAGTTCACGTTCCTTCCATCGCGCAGCACGGGCCGCTTTGTACTCGGACACGAGGCTGTCGGATGTCACACTCTCAAAAACAAAAAGAAACAACTGTGAATGTGTCATGAATGCACTAACCATCAAAAATCAGTCTGATCTGATGCTTTACCTTCAATGAAAGTGTTTGAAAATCTAATTTTCCAGATACTTTTAATGATTGCTCTTCTTTTTTAAACACAGAGTTCTATCTTTACACATTTTAATATAAAAAAGAGGCATGATTCAACATTGACACAGTTATTCTCTGACTTCTGCCATCATACAGCACAGACCTCTCCTCACACATAGGAGTTGTAATATTTCAGAAGTTTCTCATCAGTCGGCTTCAGGATCTTTTTGTCGGCCATGTTAACGACCCAGCCTGGAGAGAGGCCAAAGAAGATCTGCCGGACGTCCTTCCTCATGGCGAGCATGTGACACAGTTCGTCCTTTGAAATGTCAGGTAAAACATATCCATACTTCTGTGCCAGGGCGAGGCGGGCCTGCTGGATCGTCTCCGGGTCTGCCAAGTATCCTCTGTTTTCAGCAGCGGTGTAAAAGCGCACCATGTCCTCCCCCGGTAACATTCGCTTTGGGATGGGCTGCCCACGCATGAAGAATGGCACAGGCCTTATGAGAATCTCTGGAGATAAAACAAGAATCATTTATTTATAGACTTAAAATCAACACATAAGACCTCTGGTTCGATTTAGGTAGGTAAAAATATGGAGTTTTTGAGACATCAAAACATCTTTAAATGTCTTTTAGGATGAGGCAGCAGTCTCTCTATGTTGAGTATCTAAAATGAAAATACTACCTTTAAACTTTTCTCTGTGATGTAGCATAATTCATGAAAAAAATGGAAAAGATCAGAGCCAGTTCTAATGCTACAAAAATGTCGTTTGGAGTAAAGAGCTCTAACATTAATATGTTTATTGGCCACAAGATAGTCTAACAGAAATATCTGACTGAACAGGGAAATCAATTTAAGATTTTTTGTGAACATTTCTTTTTAAAATGCTCCATTAAAATATGCCTGATTAATGCTTCTAAATGTACACTGCTCTTATTGGTTACTTCTATAGTTTTTTGCTTTGTTATAAAACTGATATCTTCACTGTTTTCTTTTAAAAGTCTGTAATTCTGATATTGTTGCCATTAGTATGTTATCTCCCAAATAAAAAACTAATATACCGGTATCTCATGTACTTTAAATCGGCTAAAAAAAATCTATGAAGATATGATCTTTAGTCCATGCCACCCAAGGCTTACTAAAGGTGAGGAGAGATGTGTGAGGTGAGTGGTTACCGAGACTTATGGGATCATAGAAGCCTGTAGTGATGACTCCTCCGTTCCTCTCAATAGCAGCGATGGCTCCTTCAGAAGCTCTCTGAACCTCAATGTTGATTTTTGCAGCGAAAATGTCTGCACCCTGAAATGAAAAAGACACAAAAGAGGTATAAAAACAGGCTTCAGACTGCTCAGCAAAGAGAAGTCTGTCACAATGCTGTTATATACTGCCACCTAGTGGCACCAGGAGCCACAGCTGAGCCCTGACTGAGAGCTCTGAGTAACTGGATTTGTTACAGAGAAAAAAATAAACTTCTTTTATTCCAGTTGCCATTGACAATCTTAATTCATTGGCCTGACCTTTATGCATCTTGTGGATAAAACTGATTGTTGACTTTTAGACTGTAATCCTTGACTATTTATTGAATCTATTTTTATCTGCTTTATCTTGTATGTTTATCATTACTGTTTATTTATCTACTGCTCAGCACTTTGATGACTGAATGCACTTTATGGGTTATGCATGATTCCTAGTCTTTGGCATTTTGTGGTTTATGTGCCATCCTTTTTTACTTGAGTCCCGGATTTTTCCAGATTTTTGTAATGCTTGTATGTTTTTTTGTGTTATGATGTACTTGTGTGCTGATGCCTGCTGCTGAAAAACAATTTTCCCATGGGACTATAATGAAGCTGAAGTTGAGATTTTAAGAATACACATAGGATGCAATGATACTTTACTAGATCTTCAAAATGTGTCAAAAAAGCAGTGTCTATATTATACTTGTGTTTTTTATCCATAAAGTCCACAACTGTAAAGGGAATCTAATGAAGTAATAGTTGAGTCATTTTGCATCATATGAGAATTCTGTTCTTTTCCCAGGCTTCTGTTTGGCAAGTTTAAGTCTTCACATTTACCAGTTTTTACATTTTCCTTTGCCAAAAGCTAAAAATCTGACTGGACTATATATCCCTGTGTGGAAGTATATACATCATAAAACTAGTTTAAACTATGCTAACTTGATGTTAGCTTAGCTTGACAAAATATCAAAATGACTGTACTTCTTTCCATATGTCATTGCTTTTCAGATATAATTTTTTTCATGGTTAGGGATGTACTGTTGAATGCATTAGTTAAAAGAGCTGTTATCAGCCAGCACTGGCTTACAGGCATGCAATAAGACCAGAGGTCATGCAGATCAGTTGTGCTTCAGTGGACTGTTGTGGAGACAAGAAACTAGAAAATAGATGTGTATTTGTTTGCATCCAACATCTGTGTTGAATTTTGATTTTTTTGGTCATTTATGACAAAGTTCTGTATTCACTGCCAGCAAAGCCGATATATTAACATGAATTGTTCATTGTAAAAAATAACAATCTGGTTTATAGAAACAATGGCATTTTCCTCACTGTATGTAAAAAATATCTGACAAAGATACACATTCCCCTTTACAAACAAAATGTTAGTACATCCATAAAGTCTTCAGTTAACATGAGATGCTTCTGCTCAAAGCAGAGCAGGAACTGGACAGTAACTCGCTAATATTCTAATCACCAAGTCTTTCCTGAAAAAAAGCTCTATATTCAGTGTATGTATATATGTATAAGTGTGCAGACGTTACCTCGTCAACCAGCTGGACTCCAAAGTCCCTCTTCAGTGGCTGGATGGTCACCCCTCTGGCGTTGACCAGCTGGGTCAGGTCTATGGGCTGAGTGGGATCCACTCGTCCCAGGTCGATCAGGTACTGCAGTCGTTTCAGTGACAGCGGCTGATACTGAGGACGTCGACTGAGGAGGAGCACACAAACATCGCTTTTTATTAAGACCAAAAAGAAGGATGTGGTCGCTAAAGCCGGGCAAACACAGTGCCATTTCAACACAATTTTGACACAATATCGAGCCTCATGACTGCCTTGAAAGTCCGAGCAGAGTTTAAGTTTGTCATGAAGTGAACACAGAGACAGCAGGTGACCTGAATCCAGCCAATGACTCCCAACCAGCCGGATGGATTTCTGATATGTTTGATATTTTGGTTGTCTGACTGCAGTCACTCTCACAGAAGAAGCAACTATGTGCTGACCCTCCAACTTCATCTTTTTTATGAAATGTCAGACAGAGAGATATCCATGTAGTACTTGTCCTCCCCTTACATCAGAATATTTATGAACAAACAGGAAACTATACGTAGTGCTCCAGAAGAAGCTTCACATGACCACTGATCACTCTCCTTTACAAACCTCATGGACCCATTTGATTTCTAGGGATGCATGATATTGTTTGAAGAATATTAGTATTGGCAGACACTGTACTTGCCCACACAGTTGATTTTTGGCATCTGCATACATGTAAATTTAGCAGATATTCACAGCCAATATTTTAGTCATATAATTTGGACACATATTTGCTGCAATATTTACAGAATGTGCAAATCTGTAATTGTAGTTTACCTCATTTTCACTTAAAAAACACAAGTTCTACTAATTTAAGAATAAAATGTTTCGCTGCAAGTGGAGACTTTGACATATCTACATATCAAATATGGACAGAAATCCAACATTATGCTCCTCTATAAGATTCTGTCCTATTAAATTCAACCCCTGGTAAAGGCTACTCTGTGTTAAGTCTGATCTGGCCACCATGGCACAATTTGTGAAGAATGTACACAATTTATATGAAAATATAAGCAGCTTTAATGTGACTGGATAGGCCAGTCAAAATTAGGGATGGGAAATGAATACCAGCAGTTTGCAGAAGCATTTATCTGTAGAATACAGGATAAAATCAAGAGGGTCAAACATTTAATATTACTACTGAAAACCTACTGGCCAACTTTTGCCCACATAGAAAATAAGCAAAAAAGTGGAAAAGGAAATTTTAAAGTATGGCTGGACAATGCGGTCTAAAAATATAATTCCTTTTTTTAAACAAGACTTGATTCACAATTTTGTTGTTTTCCCTATCAAGAAAAAAAAACTCCACATAACACAAAAATACAAGAATAAGTGTTGCTTTTATGTTATATAAATATATTCTGGTACTAAACAGACTTTCCCTGTAATAGTAAAGTTGTATGCTGGTATTTTTTCATAAAAAAATTGATAATGTAATTTGAATGTAGGCAGGTTTGTCTACAGGGACACTAAATTCTGGACTGTTTACACAGTACATTAACACGGAACTCTCTGATCAGTATATAGTTTTATTTCATAAACAAATAAATACTTCAACATCTGATTGTGCAAAACCTGACAATACCTACTACAATAAAACTGAACATTTTCAGTATTTATCTTTCCAACTTGCAACATGAGTCAGTGTAAGTCAGGAAAAAATAATCTTATTTATTCAATCTTTTGCAAAAGAATAATTCAAAGTAATGTATTTAACTTATTTATTGCCCAGCCCGAAGCTTAATAATTTAATCAATGAGCATAATCGTTCATGGGCCATGGCAGTAGTATTAATAAATTCGTATCAATTCCCATCCCTTGTCAAAAGTCAGCTCAGAAATATTTGTAATTTTGTGCTACTTATTCAAACAACAGCATGATTTGATTCATTTAAGTCTTGTATTTCTTGATTTCATTTTTGTTTAAATAAATAAATAAAATTCTGCACATGTAAAGTAAAACATAACCAAGAGTCAGATGTACACCTTTGACCACAGGGAGTCGCTAGAGTCAACAAACTTTAAGTTCTCCACAGGAGCTTTAAATGCTGATATGAAGTCTATTATTAATCATGTCGGAGATTTATACAGAAAATAATCCTTTCAGCTCCCTGTCGATGTTACCTGTGCCCCTCATTGTATCCATATTTGGGGATGCGGAGGTAGAAGGGAGTCTGACCCCCCTCGAACCCAAGCCGGGGTCTGTTCCCTCTCTGCCGCTCTCCTTTGTGCCCCCTGCCGCTCCTGTTTCCTCCATGCTGCCCTCTGCCTCGCCTCTTATCCTGAACGACAAAAACAACAGCAGCTTGAAATTAACCACAAAGTCAGAGCAGCTGAACACATGAATTAACCAACAGGCTCCGTTTGTTAGCAGCAGGCTAACCCGCTGTGCTAACCTGAGCGGCTGCTAAAGAGTAAAATCATGAAAACAGCAGACTGACCTCCCTCACGGAGCCCGGCTCAGGCCGTAAGTTCGCCAAAGTAATCCGAGGAAGGGTCTGCAAAACCTCCAACCCTTTACCTCCGGGCTTCTTAGGGAAAGACATGTTTTGTAGCTCACATGTCAAATCTAGCCAAACCAAACCAAGGACATGGAGGTGACGTCACTGAGGTCAGCGGAAGTAGTCCTCGTTGATTCGGAGATTTTGTCAAAATAAAAGCATGGCGAGTAAAAATAAGGGAATATAAAAATTAGATAGAACTGCAATTAATTTATGTATTTTTGGAAATAACGTAGAGACAGTGGAAAGAAATACTGTTTTCCATTTTTGTAGATGTATTTCATCATACGATTAGAAATTAAAAATGCTAGGAATTTTATTTATTTATTCTCCTACTCATTTTTGTATAATATGTGTATTTTTTTTCTTTCCATTTTTTTTCTTTATTCTTTCTTCCGTCTTTCTTTTTAATTTTAGCAGAACACAATTGAGAAAGAGTTCAGGTTTGACTAATAAAATAAAAGAAGGAAGTAAAAATGCTAACTTAAAATATATTAATTGTTTGAAATGTTTAAATTAGAAGTTTCAGGTTAATTAATAACTTTTGAGTGCCTGTCGGGATTCTTTATGAAAATTTAATTGATTTTCAGTAAATATTAATTACTAGGAGCATGAGCACTGTTTTTACATTTTCAGAATTTTAATTTACTCAAATAGGAGTTTTGAATTTCATCCTCTAAATAAACAGAGTCCATTCTCTGTTCTACATTTCTGATATTGTTATATAAATACAAAAGAAGTCACGTCAAGCCCCTTGTGTTTCGGCCTAATGAGTATGATCAAATTATGTAGTGATAAAAATATCAATCGTGGTTTTACAAGTATCTTTTCCCTGGCAACTATCAGTGCATCTCCAAAACATGTCCAATTGAAACAATTTCATCATGAGTAATTTGTTTATTTCACAGAAATCTACCTATCAGCTGATATTAAATTAGAAAAAATAGTATATTATAGATTCCAAGTTATGAGAATAATGACAGCTTCAGAATCAAAACACAGTTTCAAGTAGGCAATGACAGAGGACCATAAAAAATAAGAACAAATGTATCTGAACGTGGAGTATAGCTCTCTATATCAAGTACACGTTTCAGTCGAATTAATGGGATTAATATTGAAGATTATTAAGTAAATATAACAAAGCTTAAGAGTGATTTAACTCAATAAAATGGATGCTTTGGAACAGACAGTCCTTCTATCAGAACCCTTGTGTGAAATGTCGCATGGCACTACATGAATATTTAAAGCTTACTCTCATCTTGATTTAATTTTAATTTCATTTAAATCGCAAAAATATGCTTGATCCAGCCGATGGGGATTTGACTGTCATTGGATTATTGACAGCTCAAGGAACCAATCATCGCCTTGTATTTGTTAAGCCTCTCTGCCAAGAGCCAATCACGTACCGATGAGGGCGGGACTCCGTCAGGCGTCAGTGGCACAGGCCAGTAACGTGTTGGTTAGAGTGATCCGGAGGTGTATTATTTTTGACAGAAACATCAAACTTCCAAAGACAATTGAGGACTGACAGCGTAGATACGACACCGCGACACTTCGACGTCCGCCGTCAGTCGACCTTTGTTTTTCAGCTCGGTGTAAGCCGTCAGTATTAGTTGGACGTATTATTGGCAGCTGTGGTGTCGTTATTAGCTTACAGTTGCTAACTTGCCCCTACATATCAGCTGCCTCAGCGCTGTATGTGCGGCAATAACATGTCAGCGCCTTTACCTGCCATTGTGCCTGCTGCCCGCAAAGCTACTGCAGCGGTGAGTTAACAAAGCGAAACTATGTTGGCTGTTCAAGTCAGACCGAGCCTGCTGCATACAAGACTGCGGCATGAGTAACAAACACTTTTTAACTCTTTCACGTTTGTTTGGTTGTTTACAGGTGATATTTCTGCATGGCCTTGGAGACACGGGGTGGGCAAATGCACCTTTTTTACGACCTAATATTACAATATAATCCAACTCTGATGGTAACGTGGGAATGCATTTATTAAGCTTTGAATTTATTCTTTTTAACAGGCATGGCTGGGCAGAAGCTTTTGCAGGCATCAGGATACCACATGTTAAATACATATGTCCTCATGCGTAAGTATTCTAGGGATGTATGGATGCATTGGTTTAGGATATTAATAGCTGGTGGGAAAAAAGAGTTTGAGTTTTAAGTCGTGACTAGGGGTGGGCGATATGGCAAAAATATATCACGATTTATTAAAAATAAAATCACGATTTTATCACAATTCTTTTTTAGGTTGATTTTTCTACACTAATTTGCATGTTTGACCATTTTTCCCAATGTTTATCATATAAAACATGTAAAACCCTAAGGAAAAAAAAATACAATTAAAGCCAAAGAAACTTTCTGAACAGGTTTTACTTTAAATAGTGCAGTTTTTATAAAAATGTGCAATAAATGTAAACATAAAAGGTAATGAACGACAATATCGACATTATCTCTTAAAGTGCAATAATTTAAAACAAATGTTATCTAACTGCAATGTCTATAATCTGAGTGAATAATACAGCTGCTTTAGAACAGATTTTTGTTCAGACATCTTCAAGCTTTTATCTCCTTTTTTCTTTCGATCATGGCTTCACGCTGCATAACCAAACAAGAGATCCCACCATGCACTGTGCGTAATGTGATACGATTGGCTAGTCAAATTGCGGGTCAAAGTCTCTGCACCCACACAGATGATTTGACGATCTTTCTGCTTTATGAGATCATCCCCACGTTATAATCCTTAACGATTTAATATCGTCATATCGCACACCCCTAGTCGTGACCAATAAACACTCAGGAGCTGGGAGGCGGGGGTATGTTTATATTTTCCATCTTTTGAAGTAACACAATTTTAGATTGATTGACAGGCAGTTGTCAATGTTAGTTTGAGGCAATCAGGTTGGAGACTTGCATTACACAAAGGATACTTTTGAAATAGCTATAAGCATAACAGTAAATGCCAGAAAAACACATCGGTTATGGAGAATACTTCCTCTTACACTGCCGATATTCCCAAACTCATTGTTGTTGATACTGGTATTTTGTGTCAAGATGGCAAATTGACTTGAGCGTACATAGCACCTTTCTAGTTTTTTACTACTCAAAGCTGCTTTACTCAGCAGGTTACGCTTACCCATTCACACCCATTCGCTTGCACATACACTCACTGATGATACTGAGTTTCAGTGTTAGTTTTCCATCAGTATCATCCAACACTTTTACGCCCTTTCATGCCCATTTACACGCCACTGTTGCAGCAACTTGGGGTCAAGCGTCTTGCCAAGGACACATCGCCATGTGTCGCCTGGAGCAGGGCTCAAACCTGCAACCTTCCAATAATTGACAAAGCGTGCTAACCAACTGCGCCACCGCCGCCTCATCTGACCCACTTTTTCTGTCAAGAGCAAAAAGCTACTTCATTATGACTGACCTGTTTCTTTCATGACTACAGTCCATTTGTGTTAAAATCAGATGTGAGGCAAGAAAAAGACATTTTGTTCTTTTTGTCATTTTATTCTGTGATCTTTATGTTTTGTGAAAGTGGACATTCAGTGATGATGAGGTCAATTATCATGGTACAATCCTACATTTACAAAACTGTAGCTGATATATGGGATAATTATTGGTAATTTTGTGGTCAATTTATGAGCTTTAAAATCTGAAAAAAATAATCACCTTTTCAGTGTTTACCAATATTGATCTGATAATATCATAGGGCTGAACAATGTGGACAAAATTTCATTTCTTGATTTTCATGCCAGATATCTCAATATGGATGCGATACGATACGAATACGGGTTTGGATAAAACAAAGCGGTGCATTCAAGGGCAATCGTAAAAATGAAAATTGTTGTGACCTCCAGAGCTGTACATGCAGGGTGAGCGCGGGGGAAATTATATTTTGTTTAAATTGTTGCTTTTTCTACACTAATATCTCAAATCTTCATGTCTTGATATAGATAGTATAACAATATATCTCTCAGCCCTACATACATCCCTGAATTTTAGTCATCTATTGTTTTTGGATACTTGTTGCTGCTCTTTGGTGAAGGGAAGAAAATTCCTAGTGACAAAAACATGGGTAAGGGCAAATGAACTAACACAAACTTTCAGCAAAAATCAAGATTTTTTTCTTGACTTGTGCACTTTTATAGGCTTGTAAATGTTTTTTTTAAAGAGATACATTTTGATCAGAGCGTTTCATGGTAATGTACTGTAAAAACAGCTCAGCATCCAGTAGGGCTGGGCGATATGGCCTTAAAATGAAATCCCAGAGTTTTTCCCCACAAAACTTGATTTTTGATTTTAATCGATTTTCCCTCTTGAAGCACAAAAAAACCTCCCAATTGACACAAAATGACATGAATCAAGTTCTGCCTTTATGTTGTCAAAATAGATTGCTAAATCAATCAGAATTTTCCTCTTAAAATTAAAATGTGTGTCATAAGATGTTAATTGTGTAGTTCTAATGCAGGCAGGTTTGTCTATATAAAGACTGAAAGCTGAGGAATGTTTGCAGCTTGTTCACATGTTTCTCTCAGATCAATATTTAATCTAATTTAAAATAAAAATACAAGCCTATAAAAGTGCTTGTGCAAAACCTGCTAGTGCGACCATCATGAAAACTGTAAAATTTCAGTGTATTTTTTTCAAACTTTGCAACTGCTTACAGTTTAAGTAAGTGAATGAAAAAAATCTTGATTTTTAATTTTTACATCTCCCCAGAAAATAATTTGAATTAAATGATTTAATCAATATATTTCCCAGCCCTGGCATCCAGAGTTTATGTAGAAAAGACTGCCTATGTTTGAATAATCGACATAACTTGAGTGTTGTGGAAAAAAATCGGGGATTTTATTTTCAGGCCTTATTTCTCAGCCCTAAATAAAGACAAATAAATACTAGTTTATTTGCTGTAATTCCATGTTTGACTCAAGTTTAGCTTTACTGTTTGGTTTTAGCTTAAATTTATAAATATGAATTTTAGTGACTTCAAAATAACACTGTGCTCCATGCATAGCAGCTGTGACCATCAGTGTGTGAATGGATCAGTGTAACCTGCAGAGTAAAAACACTGAGCGAGCTGAGACCACCAAGTCTATATGAGGAACAATTAATGTAAAAAAAATATGATATTAAACTGTTGTCTCTCTTGTTTTCCAGTCCCACCATGCCTGTCTCGCTGAACATGAGAATGTCGATGCCTTCCTGGTGAGTGTGGCTCTGATAAATCTGTGTGGTTGTGTGATTCACAATGAGTCTTATGTTTTTTTTCTCATGTATAGGTTTGATATCTATGGGTTAAACCCAGACGCAGAGGAGGATGAGGGTGGTATTAAGCGAGCGTCAGAGAACAGTATGTCTTGTATTTTAGTGTATTCCTGTTAGAAAAGTGATCCATCACTGCATTAAGAGCTCAAAGTCAATGTTTTCTCCACGCTCTCCACAGTTAAAGCCTTGATAGATCAAGAAGTGAAGAACGGGATACCTTCACACAGAATTATTCTGGGAGGATTTTCACAAGTAAGTGTGGCATGCGAGCAGATGATTGGTTACATAACACTGTTTTTTTTCTGTGATTCACTGCCTATGTGCCAAACACTTTTAAATAGACCGATGTGTAAGACACACACTTACACTCTTAAACGTGCTCGTATACAGGGGAGACGTCTTCAAATGTGAAACTTAAACAGCACTATAAGGCTGAAAAATAAATTGAGTTTTATGTCTACAGTGATTCGGATAAGATGAAGGTTCAGACGGTGTTGCTCTAACTTCACTTCTGATTTCTGACCCTAATTAATGCTATCCTTTTTGTCCACTTATTGGTAATTTATTTTGTTGTTATTTTTCATGTTCATGTTGCATCTTTCGCTCTTATTGTCTCTGTTATATTTGACATATCATGGCTCTTGGTATGAAGCTCTTATCTCCACAGTGCTACTTTTCAAACCTTGCATAGCAGCTGGATCCGCCTGATTTAAAGTCTGTAGATTTGACTAAGTGCTGATTTTGTTTATGTAAGTCATAAAGAATGAAAAAGATGATTTTCAGTCCATATTTCTCCAGATTTCATCTGCGCTGAGCTTTAAGATGCTCCAAATTTAAACACATAGCAGGAGTTTTTCACTTGAAATGGTGTCATCATTATGTACAAATAGTACATTATTAACTTTGATTACACAAGTGTTGCTCACAGTTTAAGTTGAGCCATAAGTGATTCTCAACAGAAATCAAAGTGAAAAATCATCACGTCTTGTGATGGTCGGCTGTGTGCAGGACTTTTTCTTGGCTCTATGCAGTTGCCAGGCTACCAGCAAAGACTACAGGAAGTTACTAAGCCTGTCAGCGAGGCACAAAGCACCCTGAGATATTCCTTTAGTAAAGATCACAAGGTCAATACCGATATTGATAGGTTTGAATTCACCAATCAGCAGTCAGTTGCTATGAGCTGTTCGTTCCTACAGCCTCACAAATAGCATTTCTCTGCATGTTG
This sequence comes from Scarus forsteni, assembly GCA_036419115.1. Classification (NCBI taxonomy): domain Eukaryota; kingdom Metazoa; phylum Chordata; class Actinopteri; order Labriformes; family Labridae; genus Scarus; species Scarus forsteni. The sequence continues at coordinate 9,613,510 of JAZDUH010000007.1, read as the reverse complement.
AATCCAAATGCACATTTCTTACATAAGCCTGACTCCTTGTCTCTTATTTCTGCTGGGGCCTGATATATTTGCGGTTTAGCCATGTTAGTAAAATATTAGGAAGCATTAACAACGAAAAAAGACTAAAATTCTGTTTTTTTTCAGGGTGGAGCTCTGTCTCTCTACACGGCTCTGACAACTCAGCAGAAGCTTGCTGGCGTTGTTGCTCTGAGCTGCTGGCTCCCGCTTCGGAACTCCTTCCCTCAGGTAATAATAATAATAATAAAAAGTTCCCCAGCTTTTTTAATTATTTAAGGTAAATCTGTACGTCCTCAAAGTTAAAGGAACTCAACACCATTTTGTGAAGTTCTAAGTTTGTTTTGTTGGCTCTTAAAATATAGCACAACACACCTTGAGTTGCCGAGTCTGTTCATATTTCTGTGAATTACTCCTTTAAAATATATGGCAGTTAATGGAAATCTCCTGAAATTCCTTTATAACTCTGATTCATGTAGCTCTAGTTTGTGGTCTTATACTAGTTTGTAGGGGTGTCCCAATACAACTTTTACACCTCCGATATGAAACCGATATTGCAGCCTTGAGTATTGGCCGATGCCGGTATTGATCTGATTCGATATCAGCAGGAATCATACAGACTTTTATTCCTTATTTTGTAGTGTGAACTGTAAGAAAAGGCTTAATCAGGTGAGATTACTCAAACAGAGAACAGAAATCAGTAATAGAAGGTATGAGAAAAACTGAACGATTTGTTATTAACCAATGACTTAAATAAATTTTAACCTTAAACATATGAATATAATCAAATAAAAAATAAATTAGAAGACCCTGAAAAGTAACCTCAAGAAGTCCAGTAAAAACAAAAACATGTATTTTCAAAATGCAAAATAACCACTGTGTTTAACTTACACATAAGCATATTCTACAACGGAATTAAATAAATAAATAAATAAATTTCAATGGGCTGCTTATCAGAGTGCTTATATCCAAGATTTTAGATGCAGGCCGATATAATCCGATATTTGTTTTTGTTTTTTTTGCTGATATCAGACTGATATCAATATTGGATTGGGACACTCCTACTAATTTAAAAAACATTTTTTCACACACAATAAAAAAAGTAAAAAATGTAGAAGAGTGCAATTTGACATGATTGCACAACACAGTAGATACAATTACATATAATACAATGCACTATGATGACAAAATTCACACCAAAGGACAGAATCTGACTTGTTTGAACACCACACTACAGGACAGTGACAGACGTGATATAATCTGGTACAACAGGAAACACTGATGTGACCAAAACATCAGCAGCAGGCATAATCACTCATATTCAACACAACCTGATGCCACAAGACTTTGGTCCCATTCATGGTGGCTTAACGCGAGTAGCAGCATCACTGCTTAAATTGTGCAATGGTACAGAGTTGTAGGGGGGTTGGTGTGGCTTTCTGATGTTTAAATACATCATTAAACTATAGTCCAAACCTTGCAGTGCAGCTGCATCTGCCTAAATCAATGTCTAATCTGACGGATCCAATCTTCATCTGTTTTGTTTGGCCTATAGCGGCCTGGCCCATCAGAGTCCGTAAGAGCAGGAGGAAGAAGGAGCTACGAGTGAGACTGCAGCTCATACAGACATTAGCATAGATAGCTGCTTTGAGTGAGGAGGGGGCACCATGGCTGTTGGTTGTCTGTTACTGTGATATAATGGCAAACTGTACGCATGGTAAAATAGGGATTTAAAGCATACAATTGACTACAAGTGCCCTGAAAGCACAAACCACCACCAAGGGAATTTTAAACAGTCACACCAGTTACTGTCAAAAGTGTGAACAGCTATCCCACTCAGCACTGTTAAGTAATCCTTTACAGCCTTCCTGGATTCACATCCAGATTCATATCACCACCAGAGTCTTGTCACTTCCTTCTTGTGCCATGACCAACATTCCCTGAAATTTTCTTCAAATCAATTTAATTCCCAATGCCAAGGAGGTTATGCTTTTGCCAGCATTTGTTTGTTTGTTTGCAAGATTGAGCAAAAACTTCTGGATGGATTTTGAATGTTCAGGAAATGTTAGAAATGGCAGAACTTAAACTTTATTGGATTTTGGTTGTGATCTGGGTATTTGTTTGGATGAAAAAAATATTTAATTTTTAAAGAAATCCCATATTACTTCATGGATTCCCTTCAAAATGTACGGAATAATATACATAATATATCTCTATTATCAAGGTAAGTTTCATCTGGATCTGATCCAGACTGTGGCGAAAAACAAACATTGAAGTTTATAATGGGAAATCCCATTTCTCCTCAGCTGCTGTGAGGATGCTGCCCCCTTTAGGTCATTGTGGAAATTGTAGTTTATTTGCAAACTGACATCAACATTTCTTAAGCCTGTGTGACTCCATTTCTCATCTTCCCTTACAATGCTGGCAAAGGAGTTCCCCACGTACAGAGACATGACTGGAGACTCGTCCGTCCTATTGGAGCACGTGGTGATCCAGAATTGGATCTTTTACAGGGAGTGTTGTAAAGCCACGGTTTTAACTGAGCTGTTTGTCAGTTGTCTGCTCTCTCTGAAGCTTTTCTGGTTAGTTTTTGAGTTGTCCTGTTCACAAACAACCAAAGAAACTAATTAACAAAAGGAAAACACAACCTCCTTGGTGGTGTCATGACTTTGTAGTGCCTGATAGGACATATTTCAACACTGTAGATAAGATATGATATAATAAGAAACCACAAGACATAATGCAACATGATTTAACCCCAAACAATGCAGTCCATATGGTTTGGTGGTTTCTGGTGCTGCATTTACAGTTTAATGATCAAATGAAACAAAAGAAACACAAATCACTGGCTTCCACAGAGGAGAAATACCACTGAAGACCACAAGCAACTTACTGGTATATCTCACAGGTCCTTTTTCATATAACACTAAAAACAAAGGCAAAAGAAGATCAGGAGTTGAGTGCAGGTCTGAAGGGGGCTGTAATCGGTCATAATCAGGTAATTTGAGTAATCCTAATCTCCTCTATTCTCAGGCCTCTGCCAATAGTGTGAACAAGGACATGCACGTCCTCCAGTGCCATGGGGACGCCGACCCTCTGGTTCCGTTCATTTTTGGCAGCCAGACAGCTGAGAAGATGAAGAGCCTCATCAATCCGGCCAACATCACCTTTAAGTCATACCGTGGTCTACCTCACAGCGCCTGTCCAGAGGTCAGTGCCAGGATATATGATGATGGGCTAATGAGGGTGTTACAAAAGCAGAGTTCAGATGTATTGTCTGGATTTAGGCTCCCTAAACTTTGTACTGTCTGCTCTTCTGTGACCAGATTTTAGAGTTGCCAGATTTGTTTATTGCAAGCACATCTTAGCTTGTTTTTCTTTTAAGCCATTTAACAAAGTTTTGTTTGTACTTTTTGGGCTTGTCTCTCTAAAGTGTGGTTACTTCCTGTAAGAAAAACACTGGAGAAATGTTAGTATTTGCCAACCTGTAAACCTTTTCTTTTCTTTGTCATTATGTTTTATACCATTGATTATTGGGAAAACAGGGATGATGTGATTTAAAGGGACACAACATTTTTGTTCTTTTCGTGTCTTGCCTCACACCTGAGTCCATGACAAGCAGATAGACTCCATTCTTTCATCTGTGTGCAGTAACAAGGAAGAGACGACCAATGCTCGCCCACTACTAATTAGCTTAGCTCGAACACTGGGAGTGAATGGGTAGAGCTAGCCTGCCTCTGCCTACAGCCATAAGATAAACTCTTCAGCAACTCTAAACAGTCCTGTGTGCTGCTGTTACTTGTTTTGTTTCTTTTTAACCCCGTTATGTTATCTTGTTCTACTCCTAAACACAAGTTTTGTTTTGTTGAGCTACATTCTAGGTGGTTTGCGCTAGAGATTTGAGATTCACAAACTAGTTGAGTCTTTTAAGTGTACCAATTTGAAGTTCAGAGTGAGCTGTTCGCTTGCAAGTCATTCTTAACTTTGCAGGCAATTTGCATTTAAAAGTCACAACTGCTGCAGAGTTCATCTGATGACTGTAGGCAGAGGTCGGCTCGCATACCCATTGACTCCCAGTGTTTGAGCTAAGCTAACCAGCAGAGGGCATGCTTTGCCTGTCTCTTGTTACTGGACAGACAGACGAATTATGGAGTCTATCTGCATGTCATGGACTCAGGAGTGAGACAACACATGAAAAGGAAAGAAAAGGCTGGTTTAAAACTTTAAAACATGAATGGAAATTTTACATCTGCTGTTTGTTTCTGATCATCTGAGCTGTATTTCTGTCTCAACAGGAAATGGTGGATGTTAAACGATTCATCGAGAAGCAGCTTCCTCCCATCAGTGACGAGTGAAACCAGGAGCCGCCGCCCGCCCCGCACAGCACCGTCCGAGTCTTTTGGGCTCCTGGGAGACTCGGTCGACTCAAGGAATCAATGACTTACTTGACAATAAAACCACGCTGCTACTCATAGAGCCAGGCAGGCCTGTGGCTACACGTTAGCCCGGGAGAAGCCCGACTGTAACGATGCTGCATCCTGACCTGGATCCACTCACAGTCCTCAGTGTTACAGTAGAGTAACTCTAGTTGCTTGATTGTAAAGCTGTTTGCTATTGAGATGAGTCACTACTTGTCAGAAACATGTACTGAAATAACTAGGGCTATACTTTATGGTTTAATACCTGCTATCTCACAATAAACGGCCTGTTAATTTTTATATTGTAGCCTTTGTACAATTGTGTGGAAACATGTACTGTATATGGATATGGACAGAGCAAATCTATCTCCCTTAGTTGTGTGAAAGTAAAGCCAAAATATCCCAACACTGGACACTGACATATTGAGCTGAAGGTGCAATTTGAAAAACATGGAGATCGTAGCTTGCTGGTAATGCAGTGCATCTGCAGCTTCTTTACAATGATATAGATATAGATAGATATAGAGCCTTATTTGTCAACAGAGGCAGCCATCACATGACATCTACACTTGTTTTTTTTAACAAACTAATTCAAAATGGGTTATGAAACAGACACCAAGGACAAAGATCAGAATGAAACTAACTTAGCTGTCAAAAATTGATTTTAAATAACTGAAAAAGTTATGTATATGACTGGATGAAATTTTCAGGATAGGTAAAAAACGGGACAGGGATCAATTAATTAGCTTTTGGTGTTCTGGATACAGATGCAGATTTGTTACCACCGAGAGAGAGGGCAGTTTTCCACATTTTTGCTAATAACTCAATTTTTCTGTGGATTTGGATGACATTTTTAGGGCATTTTGGCCATGACTCTAACTTTTGGATGTGGTTTTTAGAAATTTTTTAAAGATATATCTGATATCCAGCTGTTTCCAAACTCATTATTGCTGATATAATTAGTAATATTTTTTGTCAAAAGCTACACTTAACTAAAATTGACATGTTATGCTCAGAGTGCGAGTCTATTTGTGTTAGAAACAGATGTAAAGCAATAAAAAAAACATTTTATTCTTTGATACATGAGATTTAATGTAAAGTGGACATTTAGTGATATTGCATTTAGCCATCAAGGCATAATTTGCAGCCACTTTATTGGCTTATATTTGGCCAATCTTTGAAGCTCAAACATCAGTAGTGAATATCAGAAAAAACCTAAATGTCTTCAGATACTGATTTGAACTGATTATGTCATTTGTCTCTCGAAATTTGTCAACAGGGACGGGGCAGTTTACCACATTTTGAGCGTTAACTCGCCCGACAATGTTGGAAATGCCTTGACAGAGGTTTTATCTCTCGAAGTTGTACTTCTATTATTAAATTTTAATTTTCCTCCATATCAAAGTCACTTTTAAAATCAATCAATCAACCAATCAACTTTTATTTTTAGCACTTTTCCTACAACATATGTAACTATAAAGTGCTTGCAGAAAAGAAAACAAGAGGAAAAGAGAGGGGTAGAAAACCAATTCCAACTAGGCACCGATCAGGGGAGCAAATCAAGTAATTTTGTATTTTAAAACATATTTTAAAGTCCACATTGATAACTGGAAGCAGCTCAGATTCTTGATGTAGGCATCAGTTACATTCAAAAAAAAGTTTGTCATGATCTAGACTTATATAATTTTAGTGATATATTCATTGAAGTGGGAATTTTAAGTCCTGCAGCACCACACCAGTGCAGTCTAAACCATGACAAAAGCTCAGTTTATACTTATGTGTCCAGGTGATGCTCTCGTACCCTCGGGTATTTTACCTCAGCGTTGGCTCGTCTTTGACGCCCTGAATTATTAGCAGAATTTTAGCCAGAAGAGAGATTGAGGTCCACAGCTCTTAAACTAGGGCTTATGAGGGCCTAGGGGCAAGGATAAAGCCAAGGTTTTAGGTTTCAGAGGTCAGCATACAAGATATGACAAAAACATAGAGTGAGTGATAAAACTGATCACTACCACGACACAATATATTGCTTTTGATCACTAAGGAATAGATAAAGATTGCATACAGTGCTTAACAAAATGCTAAGGAAACATATTTTAAAAACTAGCTTAAAACTTGGTGTTATTGTATATACATTTAGAACAGGAATAAGGAATTTCAAGCTAATAAACATAACATTCAACTGCAAAAACAAATTTTTCTGTTCAGGAATGCAAGAAATATTTGACTTCTTAATCAAGAAACTTTTGGCTGCTTTTGTTTACTATTTTTTCTGATTTTTTAGAACAGCAAATTTGAAAATTCATGGATAAAAGTAACAAAACAAATGTTATAGAATTAAAAATATAATTTCCGAATAGAGCTTCTATAAACTGCTGTACGAACCATTACAGAAACATAGGAAATGATTGAGGTAATTCCTAATTTAGGGCTGCTGTGGCATAAGCCTTACATTGAGTGGTGGTCTAATAAACTTGTGCCCTAACTTCATCAAAAGGTGCACAGGAGCAGCTAAAAGTGAAGTGATACATTCAAAGGCCCAGTTTGTTTTTTTCATGACTACAGGAGCAGGAGGGCACAAAGGTGAGTCATTGAATTACACTGGGCCGATTTGAGAGGCTATAAAGTACAAATGTGATAAACAAAAAGCTAAAAATGTTCTCTTTCAATTTTTGGCTGTCAGTGCATTTCAAAAAAATGTGCTGATACTGACATCCCTTATAATAGCTATAATAACAGAGTACAGATTTGACACATTTATTAAATTGCCAATATGTTTTTCAAGCCTTTGAATATTTTGGCTTCACTCTGGGGCAGGTGATGCTCTGTCCATCTGAATATACAGTCTATGTGTGGTATTAAACAGATACATTGACTTGTGAGATCAAGTCAATACATCAAGCAAAAAAGGTGAACATTTGATGCTTAAAGCCTTTAAAATTTTACATTTTTTTAATTTTACATTCAGTGAACCATTTTTGGGTTTGGTTATAGTTGTCGCACACCATAATCCTGGACATTAAGCATGTCTTGGACATTTTTACATGTGTTAAAATGACATGAAATCTATGGAGTTAATATCATTTTAGATCATTACTTGCAGTGCTTCATATTTATTTATAAGAATGTACAAAGTGCAGTCATCATACGCTACAACGCTCCTTATATATATAATCTTGAATGTTAAGAAAACAACCGCATAGAGCAAGTTATGATTGTGCTTTATTTGATTTGTGAGAATTCAAATAGATATTTCACACAAATTACTTTTTAAATACACAAATATATCAGTGGTCATGGTCTTGTAGTCAGTATTTTTCTTCCCTGTTTTATTTAAATTAAATATGACTTATATCACAGTATTGAAACACACAGACAAGCTCTATTCCTGGGTATCAGCTCATCGAGTTGTAAAAACGGTTCTTTGAGAAGAGCTGAAAGCACCAACATGTGAAGTCATAGTTGCACCATTTTTCGTTAGAGCAAAGGTGCGAGAGTAGAAGATCTTATTCCAAGGCACTTTCCTTCTTCTTAAGTTACTGTTAAATAAAACATACGAGTTTCTACAAGAACTGGAAATGCATTAAGGCTCACAATAATCCTAAATACAAATGCAGTGCTCACAGATACATGCTTTCCCTCTTTAAACAAGGTAGAAAAGTGCAATGTCAAGCGCTTGGGAATATATAAAAATATAGATATGTTTTCCAACAAGTAACCAGTGCTGGACGTAGCATTTGTTCTTGTTTGCTCCACGTATTTTGGTAAGCTAATCATGAGTAAATAAACAGCAGTAACAGCTGGATAAAGACCGGTTTAAAGGAGTGTTCATTTTTCCTGTCTGTCTGTCTTTAAGTAGCACGACTCCAGCAGGAAATCACACCAAAACCTCCTTCATGTGGGACGCATGCGCCATTTTTGAAAAGCTAAGAGATTGGCAGTGGAGAGTCTATGGCTCAGGCGGCGGCTCCTCCAGGCTCGTCAGCAGATCTGTGTACACAGGGGAGTTTATGAAGCGGGGGTACGAGTCTCTCTGCATCAGTGTGTAGATCTGCTGCTGGGCGTCATCGAATGTGCACGAGGTAGGCTCCAGCATGTTGCGGTTTATCACCTCTCGAACACGGGAATCCAGGCTGACCTAAAGATGAGCAGATAAGGGGTAAATGTGCTGTTTAATGTAAACAGGAGGGAAATGATATGAAAACAGAGGAAGGCTGTCACGTTTGAGAAGCTAGGGGTGTTAGAGGTACAGGATGTTCAAAACATCCTCCCAAAGCATCCTGTGTTTTTAACCTCAACAGCCCCAGTCCCTTTTTAAGCCTTCTGCTCGAAAATGACATAAAGAAAATAGTGTATCCCTGCAACCACAAGGTCTACTTGAATTATTTCGATAATAAACAATAAAAGTAACACTTCGGAGATTTGCCCAGATGTGTAATTATCCGTATGTGTTACTGTGACAGAGTAAATGGAGACAGTAGTCAGAATAATTTGAACATTTCATTCTCGCCTAAACAATTTTTTTATTGTTAATATCTCTTGGAAATGATGCCAGAGTGGCTGTAAAACTCTAAGAATGAATAATAAAATATTTTTACATCATCTCTGCAAAAGACTATTGCTAAAAAACGATGCAGAGCAAAATTAGAGAGGTTCTGTAACAATATGGTCAGGCGAGGATTTTGAAAAACAGTTCACTTTTTCTTATGCTTTTTGTTGGAGAGCCTGCAAGCATTTAATCGTATTTTTGCTGCTTGCCAGTTTACTGACAACAAAATAACTTTTTCATATACTGCTGGGGTGTATTTTCAGTCCACCTGGGTGACACTAGAAAATGATTGGGAGGGGCAGAACCGTCAAGAAACCTGAACAGTTTATGGACAAATTGTTTTGTCTATCAAACTGACTACAGAGCCGTCTAAAGGTACGTCACACCAAACGCAACTTTGCGACCTGGTCGACCACTCTTCATGTATAGTCAGTGTACAGCTGCGATGGACCTGGGCTAACCCTCCAGCAATGCGACAGACGTGATCTGGGCAACCTGGTCGTCATGTTGCTTGGTCGCCAAAGTGTAAAAATTTGAATTTTTCAGGCGATGTTTCAAGTGGCTGTGCCGCAACAGCCTATCATGGTTCTGTGGGTGACATCTGTGACAGACAGTTTTATTTAGCTTCAAAGAATGACTGTCCATGTCTGTGTGGAAACATTAGTTATGTCCCAGTCACACCTTCACGTTTCTCATGACGACTGTGCATGACTGTACACGACTGACAAGGCTGGTTTGATCAGCATGATATGGGAAGAAATGGCCGTCTCTCCCCCGGACACACCCCGTAAATAAACTGTCGGTAGTGCTTCTATGACACTTTGGGGGCATTCATCCAGCTTAAATAAAGTCAACACAACGATACAACGAGGATTCCATAAACTTCCATCCCGCTGACACAACGTCAGCCTTGTTCAAGCCCAGTTTGTGTCACATAAGCCCCGATTGAGCCCCGCCACTTGCACTGCCTTGAACGGGACACAGTTGGGGCACAAAGAGATAAGTCCTTGTCAATCTTCCTCAGAAAGCTCTCGGGATTGAGCCACCTACATGCCATACTAATACCAATCGCCTTAGGTCTACATTAGGCTTTCACCCCTCTATACTGAGAGCGGCGATTCTCCACGACAATTTTGAACAGTTCAAAACAGTAAGTAAGTAAGTAAGTAAGTAAAATTTATTTGTAGAGCGCTTTTCACAGATAAAAATCACAAAGTGCTGTACATAGATAGGTGCAATAAAACAATCTTAAAAAGGGCTGAAAAAATAAAATGCCAAAAACAAAAAACAAACATCATCCAAAAGCTTTGACAGTCAGAACCTTTCCCGTTTCCCGACGTTCATCCATGACTGTACAACGCTGATCCAGATCAAGTAGCACATGCATCATAAACCAAAGCACATTTTATCAGGATTATGACAATCATGCACAATCGCCATGAGGAACGGGAATGTTTGACTGGGGCTTTAGTGAGTACACTAGTTCGGCCCAGACAGGGCAAGTGAAAAGATTACAGTTGGAATAATGTAAGCTAACAAATCCTATTATATGATACGATATGATTGAGGTGAAACTTGAATGGGCGGGACGTCACTCTTGAGGTCAATCATGGCAAATACAATATTTTTCTTGGTATCTATAAACTTGGTATAAATGTCTTTAAGTGTTTGAAGGTTAAGTTTGTAGATGGCTTTGGGCAACATAAAAAAACCCAAAACATTTTTATGTGCAGATCAACTCTCTAATAGATGCACCATGTGGCCATCAACAGAAAAAAATGTTAGAACAAAGGGCTAAAACAGTGACCAGACTACATCTGCACCAACCAGGAATGAACCCACTGGGCACATTTCTCGTCTTCAGCACCCTAATTATCACAACTGTAACATCTAACTGATTTATGTCTCACCTCTTTGGGAGAAAGAATGGAGATGAAGTCCTCATATATCTGACGCACTTTCTCCTCCACCACAGTCTTGTTGGTCTCCTTTTTGAGCTCCTCGCAGGCGAGCCAGAACATCATGTTCTCCTCGCTGAACTCCGTCCTCAGGAACTGCCTGAAGCAGCTGCGGCCCGCTGCACTCTTCATCACCTTTTCAAACGACGTGGACCAAGAGCGGGCGTCTTCTAGTGTAGGCTTCGGGCTAAAAGATGACAGATAAGTTTAAATATACCATAACATATGAGACAGGGTGCTCTTGTTGAAAGGTCATGTGTCGTTACCTTTCTTCACAGTTTGTGGTTCCTTCTGTTCTGCGCTCAAACGTTGATCTCTGTACCATCTCATCCTCACTCCGAACAGTCAGACTAGAAGAATAAAGCATACAATGAGACATGATCGTCCTTGAACTGCAGACTAATAATAGCTTGTCCTTCAGTTTTGATTCATTTAAAGTACCTTTTTTTAGAAATCTGTGGAACCAGTCAGCCAGTGATAACTGCTGTATAATACATCACAGCTTTTCTTTAAAGATCTTGTCCAACTCTTCAGAACATGGCTTTAGCTGCTCCTACTCTCCCGTGAGGTAAGCAGTGAAGTTCAGGGCATATATTTGACGATAAGGCCAAACTCTTGGTTGACTTTTAGCTCCCTTCGTGGTTCTTAGATGGTAAACAAGACTGAGGTCAAAGCTCAGAGCACACCACTCAAGTTCTGACACAGATACTCCAAAGTCATTTGTTTTCTGCTTATCTCTTAAAGCCAAAGAAGAATTGTTATCTTCTTAGATTTCAGAAGAAAGAGTTATCAGTTCAGTGCTTTGAAAAATCTATCTTCTAATCAAGCAAAATATTTAACCACATTGTGCAATATCCCAACCAAGACATACCAACATATCTGGACCATTGTCTGAAAATACTACTAACAGAGAGCCAACACTATTCCCCCAATGTACAAACGGTCCACAGTAGAGCTGTCAAATGGAGCTTTTCCACAGTGTGGTAATCGCGGACTCAGCTCAACTTTACTCGGTTGTTTGGTTTTCCATCAGGAATTATACCTAGTACCTGGCACAGTTTTCATATCACCTCCAGCAGGGTTCAAGCGAGCTGAGCCAAGGCTAAATGTGATGTGGGGACAATGCTGACCTATGAATGGTCAGATTAATGCCACGAGTCGGGGTATCAGTCGCTGGAAAATGAAATATCACATTTTTCTTCATGGTGGTTTTCTTCTGAATCTAGCTCCAAAATTTTGAAGATCCAACAAATCAGATTGAACACTCCAGATTCCACAGTATCTTGGCAAATTTTGATATCTGTTGCAAGTCTATGCCTTTATTTTTTCCCTTGCTATGACGAAAATTCCAAGGATATCTAAATTTTTCTTGTTCTGGATCAGAGAATCCAGAATTTTGCTGGGATCTAGTTCAGTCTTTAATATCTCGTAGAACCTGTTGGAAACTTGTCCTGTATTTTTATCCAACTGCCCTGACAATTTTTGGTGGAGTTATATGCACAAATGCAGGAAACTTTCCTATCTTGCAATGTTAAAGAATCCTTTAAAAAATTCCAGGATCAGGACTGGGATCTGGATCACTCCCAAAATCGAATCATTTGTTCCTTGTCCCAATCTGGACATTTCCTGAAAATTTCATTGAAATCCGTCCATAACTTTTTGAGTTATGTTGCTAACAGAGAAACAAACAAACAAACAAACAAACAGATGCTGGCAATGATATAGAATCAGAGGGTGTACCAGAAAATTTCATACAACAACCATTGTATGAAGTCCATAAGAACAACCATTCTTAACACGGTTGTTCTTATGGCAACCATTTATGACATTTGTCATAAATATGTAATACATATATATAATTATTATTGATCTATCTACCTGATTTATTGTATTTATTTTATTTTATTCTTTAATTTTATATATGTTTTTATCTGTAATACTGTCTTGCTATTTATTCAGACTTGGGGTGTTTTCTGCTCTGTGTTATTTAGAAAGAACAATAAAAAATACCTTATTCAAAAAAAAAAAACTGATGCTGGCAATAACATAATCTTCTTGGCGGAGGTCATTAATTATTGCAATATCGTATGGTATATCAACAGAATATCAATGTGGCCATTAAAGAGCAGTCATGTTGAGTGATAAAGCAGTTTGCATAGAGATCTGATGTCATAATGATGGAGAGTCACCAGGTGCTGCTGTTGGCATTTTAAGATTCAAATGTGTTTTGTGGCATCAGGTGGGCGTGGCGGACAAAATGGCTCTTTTGATTGAAAAGGTTGCCAAGTTTTGAGTAAGTGAATGGGTAGATGTGTCAAAGAATAGAAAAGCACCATATCAGCTGAAGTCCATTCACCATTTAACTACACAACCTGTCATGATATGACAAACCAGCCAACATTGATTTTATGACCACTGCATTAAAGATTTTTGATCATTATTAAAACTAGAAAGCACTCGGAGAGCGCAGACCTCCGCCAACGCCACAATCCTCAGCCATATTGTCATTTTGATCATAAATGTTACTCCTGCCTTTATTTCATGTCAATATTTAGATTCCTTGACCATGAAAACATACCATTAGCAACTGGATTCATAATGATATCTATTTTAGTTCAGTAGTTATTCACAGAAATCACATTTTTCGCTATGGCGGCCAGACGCTGCTCCGGATCAACATCAAAATCGAATCAGTTCTTCCTTTTCCCATGCTGAACATTTCCTGAAAATTTCATCCAAATCCGTCCATTACTTTTTGAGTTATTTTGTTCACAGACGGACGGACAGACAGATGGACGGACAGACGGACAGACAGACGGACAAACTCTCCCAAAAACATAACCTCCTTGGCGGAGGTAATAACAGAGCACTTTCAGTGCACTCAGGAGGATCTACTGGGATCCCTGAGAATGTTTGGCACTAATAGATAATTGTGTCAACTGGCCTCAGCGTCCTCTGGGGAGCTCCTCTGTGTGTAATTAAAACAGCCCATGTAGCAGCTGGCTGCGGATTAATTGGTTCAGGTGAGAGTCCAACATGAGCCGTCCCATCTGGGAGCGAGGCCGTCGTAGCTGTGCAACAAATAGATGGAATGATAATGGAAGTGGAGACGAAGTGTATTACTCATCCCCAGCGGAGTGAATTAACATGGCCACGTTCTGCACACAACAGGTCTGCTGTTCTCCGAGGAAAGCGGAGTACACTGCGCTCGATTCCAAAACAGATTAAAGCCCCCGAGGCCTTCAACCAATGAGATCCAGTATGGGTCACAGCACTGCCATGTCTCTGTTTTTCTCAGCTGTAGTGTGGGCCGCAGTGCTGCTCAATGAGTGGGAGGACGGAGGCAGAAGAAAGTTGTGTTCACTACAGAGCTGCTGCAACAACATGCAGATGGATGCAGAATGTCGCTGTGAGCTGTAACACTTATACAATCACTGGTGCATGTTTTTTGAACGAGACTCCAAATGAGAAAGGAGCCTCCAGGCTGGTTTCAAATCAGCGTAGGTGGAATAATTGTTTATAAAAGTCCTGCGGCTATTACTTTTCAAATGTGGTAGTTGTTGTTCCTCTGTATTTCTCTTACACATATTAAATATTCAACTACTTAACATCTTATGGAGTGACAACATCTTTCAAACTCTAGCCACCAGACTCTGCAGCACAGTGTTGACGTCTGCAGCACGTTTCAGTCCTGTCAACATCACAGCTTTGAGACCAGGCGCTTGGTGCTCCTGCCACAGCCCTGTCACTCTTCACAAATATTTCTGCAATAAGAACTCACTCCTTGAAATGATGAAACTGCTACCCGACATCGGGATTAAGGGACATCTGCAGCCTCAGGCTGCGCTCACACCAAAAGCGACTCTGCGATCAAAATAGCGTCATCCACTGAAGTTGCATTGCATGTCAGTAAATACCTCATTTTGGTCACCGTAGCCATCGCTTGGTGACGTCACATCCACTTGAGTTTTACCGTGATCATGTATATCATATAATAGGATGCATAAGTGGACATTATTCCAACTGTATGCTTTTCACTCACTTACAAAAAACAAAACACTGCAGCTGATGCCTTGCAGCAGCTTCCTCTGTGAGTTCTCTGCGGTCTGTCTAGGTGGAATTAATGTACTTACTGACTAATGTTTCCCACACAGACCACTGATTGGCTGTTGCTGCACAGCCACACATGACATTGCCTGAAAAGATCAACTTTTTTTTAACTTTGACATTGCGCGACGAGTGAAGTGATTGTCTTGTACGCAGCAGTCGCATCGCAAGAGGGTTAGCCCTGCCCCATTGTGGCTGTACATTGACTTTGCATGGAGAGAGATCACCGAGGATGTACAAGTAGTGTCCGGTGGTGTGAATGCACCTTCAAAGTTATGGCATAAGATGACTTTCGCCTAGGATTTTCTCTAGAAACATAAACATTAAACACCGATTGATTGATTGGCGCTGGTTTCCTTAATTTTGGGGGAATCGGTGATCGACCTTACAAGAGAAACTGATCTTATCCATCAATCTTATCTACCTCCCCAAAGGTCTGAAAGTCAGCCACTGCAGCTTTTTCCTCTGCCAGACTGACAGACCCACTGTATTTTTACATTTAAATAGCCACAAAGATGCTGCATTTGGGCTTTTTTTTTCTTTTTGCACTACAAGGAAACCTAAAGCTTGTTTATTTTATTAGTGGTTACAGTTGTCTTTAGTTTGTCCTTTAGATTATTTTAATAACTACCTCAAACTTTGCGATATCCTTTATTCGTGAAAGCAAACACTGCTGTGTACTTAATTTTGGTAAGAGGCTCAAAACAGGCCTGCAGTGTAACCTGTTGCGCAAGTATTGTTTATTTTTAAATGTTGAAAATGAAAGACTGAATGAACTATAATTTTGTTGTTTGGGCAGCAGTATTCAAAATGTTTCGTTTATATTTAAGATAACTATCTCATGTGCAGTTAAAACAAGGTATTGTTATCTGTGCTTAGAAACTGACCAATCAGGATACTTCTGTTGAGATAATGGTGATGGTAGATGTCTACACTTCAGATTGTCTTTCCAAACTTTCTAAAACCTGTGAGAGAAATAAGAGAAGACAACAAACTGACAGATTTCACTTTTTTGTTTTTATGGACTTGACCTTATAAAGCGCTTTTCTAGTCTTTTATGACTCAAATCTGCTTTTCCACCACAGGTCACATCTACACATTCACATCCATTCACTCTCACATTCACTCACTGATGGTTGGAGTTTCTATGTCCATCAGTATGAACAAACACAAACGCTCTTCAATACCCATTGACACGCCAGTAGCAGTCCCAAGCAGGAACAAATTGGCGTCAAGTGTCTTGCCCAAGAACACATCGCCATGTGATAGCCAGAGCTGGGCTTGAACCTGCACTTTGGTTACTGATCAAGCCAAGCACACTAGCAGACTGCACCACCGACCTCCTAGTTACCTCCACCAAGGAGGTTATGTTTTCGGGAGAGTTTGTTTGTCTGTCTGTCTGTCAATTTTCAGGAAATGTTCAGCATGGGAAAAGGAAGAACTGATTCGATTTTAGTGTTGATCCAGATCAGCGTCTGGCCGCCATGGCGAAAAATGTGATTTCTGTGAATAACTACTGAACTAAAATAGATATTATGAATCCAGTTGCGAATGGCTTGTTTTCATGGTCAAGGAATCTAAATATTTCAATGAAATAAAGGTAGGACTAATATTTATGGTCAAAATCACAATATGGCTAAGGACTGTGGCACTGGTGGAGGTCTGCGCTCTCCGAGTGCTTTTCTAGTCTTAAATTGTGATGTGCTCAATAAAATCAATAGCAGGTCTAAATGCTGCAATGCTCTGAGTTGCTGCAATAGCATTGGCTGATTATTTTGCATTAATGAGCAGTTGAATGGGTCCCTAATAAAGTGGCCAGACTGTATACTTGAGGAGATACATGGTCTGTTGAGTCTTTTACTGCTTTCATACTAAAATTACCGCAGGTTTTTTCAACGCGGGTTAACACGCTAACAATCGGCAAGTGTCTCCATTCCCACTGCCAGCAGACGAGATGCCTGGCCATTTTTTATTCCTCTTGTGCGTCAGTCTGGTGTCATGACGCTAATAACACCATCCAAGCGCCGAAACACGACCATGTAAACAATGTAAAGGAGCATGGAAGCCATGGACGTGTTGGTCAACGTTTTCTGTACTTTGTACTTTTGTCCCTCTTTAAAAACGTACAAACCTCGGTGCAGAGTGAACATTAGAGTGCTGATGATACAAAGGCAGATGGAATTTGTTGCTGGGACGTAAAGAGCCACATAAGTTACAGACAAAGGGGATGCTGATGTCATGACGTAAATTAGCGGGTCGACTTGGGTGTGAGCTGATCGGAGGTGAGCCGATAAAGACCTGTGTCACTTGCAGGGTCAGTCGAATCAGGGTCGAAATGCCGATTAAACCCTTTCAAACTGAGACCAGGAGCCGATTGTTACCAGGTTTAAACTGTTTTTTTGGCCAGTGTGAAAGGGATGTTTGAATCAACTGTGGCATGACTTTATGGCTCCATGACAGTCTAATCTGACAGTGACCATCGTAATGACCTTAAAAAAGTGCATTAACTACAGCAGCTCTAGAAAAGGGCATAAGACAGAATATGTGTGCCCCACCATCATCCCGCCCTACATGCCTGCAGTTGTCTCTCCATAAATCATCACCTCTCCCCCCCTCGTGTCTCCGAGCACACGTCTCCTGTCTGCTGCCCGCTGTGTGTGGGAAGCTGACGAGTGTCATTACCAGGAGCAGCTACAGCAGCAGCACCAGCAGAAGCAGCAGGCGTTTGAGGCATTGGTGGGGGTGTTTCCCATTCTGTGGCGCGCTTGGAGGACACTGGCAGCTGCTTCCTGGTGAACCTGCATCTGTCTCTTGCGCATCTCCACCCGCTCTGAGCCCATGGGCTGATGGAGGGAGAGAGAAACAGGGTGAGAATGGGGCTGAATCAAATATCATACCTTTAGATTGTTAAGCTGAGTAGCCTTACATGGTAGATATTTTAATTTTCTTACTGTAAAGAAATAAATGATTGTCACAATTCCAGAATCATGAGCATTAAAATGATTCAAGTGAAATTCCAATAATGAGAGCGGGGGTGCAACAATAGAACAACTACATACAGAAAGTTGCAAGATATATTTTTTAATAACCAAAAATTAGAGACAAATGCTTATAGACTGTCTAAACTGAATAAAAAACATGTAAAACATTCATATAATGGGTTGGTAAAATGATTTATTCCCATATACCGTGTTAATCAAAATGATAAAATATTCACTGTTTCAATGATTTGTGATTTAAAGAATTACAGAAACTTTATGATCCTCAGCCTCGCTTTCAAAACAAAGAGTGAGAACTACACAGGTAGATCTGCAATATTTGGAAAAGTAAGAGAAATAGCAACTGTTATTTTTATATACTGGTCATTTATTGTTTTTTTTTTCCAACTGTTGTCACCTTTGATATTTGTTAACCCTTTTAAGGCCCAAGACCATAGATTATAGCCAGAAAATTGTAATTTTTTTGGAGCAGAAACATTTGTTTCACTTTCTGCTAAAATCCTAAAAATATAAAAATATCCATAAAATTCAACATATAGATTTTTTCTATCTCATTTGATACATAAGGTGTTTTTGGCAACTGATAATCCATTTGAGGACATTTTTATCATTTGTCTGATTGTATTCAGATATTTTTTTTTGTAATTTGTTGATCATATTGAGTAGATAGAGGTATTATAAAGGTTTTTCAAATATGATACAATTGGCTTTATAGGGTTAATATTTGTTAATAAGCAAACATAATATCCAGTGCAATACCCAGTCAAATGTGGGCTACTGTTACATAGTAGTGATGTGTTTATATCCATATTGTAAAAACTATTAACGTCTATAGTGTAAAATCCATGTTCATAGTCTCACTTTACTTAATTTTTTTTATATATTTTTTTTCATAAAGAATTTTGATATAGCCAAAAAATTCTGTATGTTGCAACCTGCTTTCTTAACTGTACTTAATTCTTTGATGCTCCTATTAACTTAATGATCTCTTATCCATTTTATTGTCTTTATTTGATATTTCTACGGCCATACTTAGTATAAGAACAACTAATACAACCAAACTTCCCCTTGAGGGTTAATAAAGAACTGATTTCTGAACTGTTCAGTAGTTCTACCCACTTTGTTAAATGTCACCTGTATTTATGTAAAACTGGACTTTCCTATTTTTAGTTTTTGGGATCATGACAGGATGCTCATGACATAATGTGAGGGGTCTGGTGCTCAGTGAGGAGACCTTTGATAATAGTAGATTATCATGACCATAGTTGCCAAGTCTGCTTATTGAGACTTTGGGCTCTTTTTTTGTTGTTTTTTTGTTGTAAGGTGACTTCCACACCCGAGGACCGAATTGTTGGTACCCTCGCGTTAAAGAAAGAAAAACCCACAATGGTCTTGAAATAACTTGAAGCTGATAAAAGTAATAATAAGTAAAAAATTTCCAAAAATTAACTAATGAAAATCAGACATTGCTTTTGAATTGTGGTTCAACAGAATCATTAAAAAAAGCAAAATAATGACACTAGCCTGGACAAAAAAATGATGGTCCAGAATAGATGTTTAACATTATTTTATCAGGATGCAAAACTATTATTTATATTGATATAGTTCACCTTATTATCTCATTTAAAATATATGAATATATGTTTTAAATTCATTTTATACTGCCAAGCTCAAAGGGAGAGAGGAGAGGTTTACTGGAAGATTAGTGCTGCATTAAAATGAAGCATCACACACAAATAATCCAAGAAGTCATAAAAGAGGAGGATGAATCAACTGGATCAATAAATAGGAAAAACGTCATCTATAGGATCACATCAGAGACTCTGAAACATGTCTTAGAAAACATATCATCACTTTACCATGATGAGATTTGGGGTATACATCTGTGGTGCGACCCCATGTTAGACGTCATTTTGTCACCTTTATTCAGTTGCAGGGTCAGGGCTGGTTTTAGTCATCAGGGGCCTCAGGCAAAGGCAAACATGAGGCTCTTCCCCTTAATGTTTGAGCAGTAACAGCATGTCAAGGCTTTTAAAGAAGGTTGTGATGTGGAGAAAAATAATGATGTATCTAAATATGTGAAAAAGCATCAAATACACAAATACTGACGACCTGTGTCTTTTAAAATGGGTTTAATTTTCTTAGTTTTTTTTTTAATCTCTTAATGGTCTTAGTCCTTCTTCATTTGTTTTGCTTTTACCATATGAGCTCAGTAGGTTCCTCAGGTAGTGGTCTTCTAATAGTTCCCAAAGTAAAAACCGAAACATACAATGAAGCATCATTTTATTCTAACAGCCCCGTCTGTGGACCAGTCTACCAAACACCTGTGAGCAGACACTACTGTTGATATTTTAAAAAGAAAACTCAAGACCTATCTGTTTAGTTCAGCTTTTTTAGCTGTTTTTTTTATTCTTTTAATCTGCTTTGTGTTTTTTTACTCTATTTTAGTTTCCCGAGTTACTATTTTGTGTTTATTGACTCTTTTTATTTACTTCTTTGATGAATTGGTTTTAAGACTGTCTGTTTCTATTAACTTTTAACACTCACTTATCTTTTTATATCTTATAGTTGTTTAATCGGTTTAGTCTCAGGTCATGTTTCTTCACATTTACTTCAAGACAGTGTTTCCTTAGTTGTCTGTGGCTGTTTGAAGAATCCTCACTTAGTGTCCTTGTGTGTGTGTGTTGAATGTACAGCCATTTGTGCCACATTTTTTTAATGAAAAGTGCATTACAGATGAAGTTATATTGACTGACTGGTTGATAAATTATCATAATTTTGCCCAAATTCCTGGAGCTCTTCAAAAAATTAAAATAATGTATAAGTTCGGGATGCACAATATTATTTGTTTGATATTGGTATTGGACACTATCAGCCTATAAAGTTAATTAGCAGTATCGGCCGATATTGAAATGTTTGTAGGTATTCACAGTTGATGTATCAGCTATAAAATAATTGGCTGGATTATTGGCAAATTATATAAATGTTCCAAATTGATGCACCTTCTCATCACTGCTTGGCTACATTTGAAATTGAGGGGATCATTTTTGCAAGAATTAAAAGCCTTTTTTCTTGTTTTACATCTGTGCATGCTGGAATATGCTTTAATACTGAAAGAAACAAGTCCATTTTTGTTAAGCACAGAGGTTGTGCTCTTAAACTGAAATATCATATTGGTATCGGCCATAATGAATAAAAAAACATCAGCATATTAGATATCAGCAAAAACCCAATTTTGTGCATCTCTAGAAGAAATGAACAATAATATAAAATCAACAGCCTGGAGTTTGTCTAACTGAGACAAAGCTTCCCTAAAATGACTTAATCTTCAGCCCCCCCAGGAGCCTGCAGCCCCAGGCCCTTCACTTAAGTCTATCGCGCCCCTGTCTATGATGCGTTCACGTGCAACTATCCCCCTCTAAGCATCACGACAATAAAAAAACGCAGATTTTGGACTGAATATGACAAAAACTGATGAACATCCACAGTCTTCCTCTGTGTCTATGAGGGATGAGCTGGAGGTAATGATAGCGACAAGGCGTTACTCTGCCTGGACCGCAGCATCCATCAGTGCATCCTCGGGAGGATACACACACACACACACACACACACACACACACACACACACACACACACACACACACACACACACACTGATACACACATGATTCAAGACATGCAATCATGCTGAAGCAAGCAGCATGCAGCCATTTATAGAAACATGATCAAATTATTTAATCAGAGGGGATGATTTATTTTTCTCTGTCATTGTACAAAAAAAGAGCAGGCCTGGAAATCACGAGAATAAATTTCCATTTCAGATCAATGCTTATTTTTTCACGATATAAGGATGAATCCAGTTTCTGCCTGCTGGAATATCCACATCAAGATGCTTCATGCAACAGCCTCCCTGCATCCTCACATTTCATCCCTCATATCACCACGAACAAAAAAATCAGAAATACAAGAATCAGCTCCGATTGAGAGAAAGAAGAGTGAAGCATGAACGTGTACTCACTGTGTCACCATGAATGCCAGAATACAGGTGATTTTTTTTTTTTTTTGGCTCGATCACATCCGTCCGCCTCGACTTGACATGAACCAGTTGGCGACCGTTTTGCGCATGCGCCTCCGCGTAAGTGTGAAAAAGATTCTTCTGCGCTCGTGCGCTGCCGGCCGGAACACGATGTGCGCAGATGGGGACGCAAATGGTTTCTGCGGGACACATTAGGGCTGGCGCACGAAGATTCAACAGCGACAAATAATTATAAATGGTATGTTCACCTGTTTCAGAGAGGAATTTCTGTAGATCTGTAGAGAAAAAACTCACATGGCGGACTTTTTAATGATCACAGCTGTAAAATAATTCAGTTTTTTGTATTTCTTTTCTTTTTACAGCCATTCCCATTTTTGATAATGTCATTTAATTGATTATAAAACTATACTTTGGTTTCTTTACTATCAAGCCCTTGATTTGAAAAGAAGAAAATATCAAACATGATAAAATGACAAGGCTTTGATTTCTTTGTCAAACAATCTCTAATAATAAAAAAAAACTAAAAAAAAAAACTGCATCTGCATACTCCTCGTTACCTGTACTCATGTATCCTGAAGCCACAGTGCCGTCTGTGTCCACTAGAGAGCAGTAGAGATCCATGTGGACGCTGCTCATCTTTGCTTGGACTCTAAAAGATGGAGAACATGAGAGAAAATTTGGAGAATTAAAATTTAAAAGTCAGAGACTTAAGTGTTAAAAGTTGTTTTATCTCTCATATTAAAGCAGAGCTGCCAACATTGGTAGTCTGGCTGGACTGAAAAAGTTATGACATTAAATCAATTCACATTAAAACTGTTGCACACGACATTGGATTATGATGTCATCAGCAAACAGAGTATTTTCTAAAATATCAAATATATAACCCATTATGAACATAGATTACATACACATAAAGACTTCAATCTGACACAAAATCTGACTTTAACCGTATTTCTGACGACCGTTGAACTGCTGTCAAAAATGTGAATGGAACACTGTAATGGCAAGGGTGGTAATTTTTTAAAAGAGCAAATGTAACTCACTGTAATTTCATGCGTTGTTACACATTTTGCTACTCTCATCAAGCAAGTCATCGAGACTCATTTGGGAGAAATTAACCTAATCTGAAATGCATTATAATCAGATGGATAATGATAATACTCATCATTGTTATCAGGGATACAGGGTAGTTTTGCTGATACCCAATATGTCATACTGTATATGAAGAGCTCTTTTCCAAAACGCTATAAATCCATTTTCATTTAGGAAGCATTTACATTATTTGCCCAGACCCACCATTGGATTGGCTGGGGAACTGAACTTTGAAATACAGTTTAAACAGGAATATATAGCTTTCTGGCAATAAATACTGATAGGGCAGGTAGTACAATCAGTATAAAAAAGAATAGCACTGAGTTAATATCTATATTTTTAATTCTGGCTTTTATAGAATTTTGGAGAAGAACTCTTCAAATATAAAATATACTCCTTGTTTCATTTATTTTATACAAAATGACAGGGTTGAAATTATGCAGTCTCCTCTTAAAGGTTGTTTGTGCTGGAAACATATGGAAAAAAATCCCTCTCTGAAATCAGTATTGTTGATTTTTAATCAAGACAATCAGCATTAATAAAGTGAAGCATCATAGTAATTCATGCATTCTGCAGGTATTTCAAAAGACATAAGGGGTATCAATATGATACTATACTATATATTATATTATTAATATTATAGAATCCTTATATATGCTATTTACTAACAAAACTGAGAGCTTGAGAGTTGCAACCCTGCTTTAATCAAAGGGCATCGACTTCTTGGTCTATTAACCATTAGGGAATCATAAAAAATATTTTTATAATCACTAATGCTGTTAATTTAGGGAAGAAGCAGCATAAACTTGACATCAAATATAGGAGCTATCTTCATGTCTTTTAAATAAGCTACTGAATGCTGTGTTGCCATCTGGTAACTCAAGCTGTTCTGCATTCAAACCTGATGCTGACACTTTTTTTAGTCCTCTAACAAACAGACTCCAGATCTGAAGTTTGCTCTGGCCCTATGATTTCTGGTCTTGGTGAGGGTAACGCGTTTTGTTGTTGCCTCTCAGCAAGAAGGCTGCAGGACTCACTCCCCGATCAGATAACCTGTGTGCAATTTGCATGTCTTTCTTATGCTTGTGTCTTTGCGCGGAGGCAAACCTTCTTCTTCTTCAGTTCAGAGGTCAGTACAGTCACAAAGACA
This sequence comes from Scarus forsteni, assembly GCA_036419115.1. Taxonomy (NCBI): domain Eukaryota; kingdom Metazoa; phylum Chordata; class Actinopteri; order Labriformes; family Labridae; genus Scarus; species Scarus forsteni. The sequence continues at coordinate 9,589,189 of JAZDUH010000007.1, read as the reverse complement.
TGTCTGGAGCGACACAGACTGTAATGGAGGAGTAGCGTGAGCGGACCATGATGAAATATTGGTGAAACTAATGAGTTTTTGGACGATTAATGCAGTTTTAGGAGCGGCGCTAACATGCCCCGTGTGCTACCATTATACAGATGTCCGACGCTCGATTTTGGATCTAAATATCTCCTGAAGCACTGTTTGGATCAGGAAAGCCTTCTGGGTGAGTATATTGTTCTACTTCATTCTATAAACAATGTGAAAGCTGTAGAAACCGAACTTATCCTTTAAGTGGTGACTAAAAAATGCCCTCTCACCCAAAGTCAACTGGGATAGGCACAAGGCTGAAAGACTTGGTTTATCGTTTTCAGATCAAAACTGCAACATCAAGGCAGCCTGATCATGTGATTGCCAAAGCTGCATTTTTTTGCAGCACTCCTGACTGACCCAGTAGCTATTGTTTCAGCTATTTTACACATATTATTTTACAAACTTGCAGGCAATTTGCACTTAAGAATGGCTCATAAATGAACAGTTTATTCAGGACAGTCAATCAATTCTCATCATTCACTTAAAGGTGCTGTGAGGAGAATCTATGTCCGGCGACATAAAGACATAATGCTACCCATGAGCACGCGCGGCGACCGTCGTAAAGACTTGACCCCAGCCAAAGCGTGCGTTTGTTGTGATGCTAATAAATGCAGCTCGGACCTTCCTCAGAACTCTGCATTGCTTTACAACTTCTTTTTTCAACAACTTACACGGGGTAGTGACGAGGTAATGTATCACTTTCTAGTTACATAGCGGCAGTTTTTGATGTGACAACAACCAATTTTTGGAAAACTCAGTATCGTAGTTTTATAGCCGGCTATATATCCCTACTTACAGCCCAGTGCTCTGAGACGTGTCCGAATAATATAAATTTGCTCTAGATTTAGTTGTCTTGTTCCTGAAGTTGAGTATCCAGGCCAGTCCAGCCCTGTCCGACCTGACCGGAAGGCTAAGGAATAACATTTATAGATAACCTATTTTGATGCTATAAAACTCATCTTAAAGTGTGTATATCGATCAGGCATATATCTAAAAGTGAGACTTTTTTGTAATTACTTAGAAACTCCTCACAGCATCTTTAAAAGAGCTGTTCAAAAGAGTCCACTCGTTCGCGAACATCACATCTCAACTGCTGAAGTGCTGGTAAGCAGGTCAACAACATAAAGGTTCTGTTGAGAAGTAGAAGTTGGGGTATCCCTTATACACTGACGACAGATTATTTAACATCAATATTAGATGATGAATAATGTGTTATGCACTTTTGATCATTGATTTCCTTACTGTTGTCTATACTGTAAACACAGTGAATATTGCACTGAAGCTTGATTTGAAGAACATTGTGAACTGAATTGAAATCAGATCTGCCAGTAAAGTTATGATTAGATCTTTTCCTGAAATCGATCAGCCCTACCAGCTGCCCACAACTCTGGGAGGTATGAGGAGATAAAGACAGCACAGACTGAGAACAGAGAGTAGTTGGGGTGGCAATTAGAGTGGCCAATCAAATCTTAAATAAGGCCCATGCCATCCATCTACCTCCACCCAGCTCAGTATCATTTACATTAAAAAGAAAGAACTACTTAAGTTCATTCATTTACTGTTTTTGCACTGTCAGCAGCTCTTTTATGAGCAAGCCCTTGAATTTTCTGGTGCTTCGTAATTGAAAAACTCAACAAACCTCACATAAGTCCACTCACCTATAAAGAAACTATCTCAAAAACACATGTAGGACAGGAACACTAAACCAACCTTGTGCTTTTTTTCCTTTTTCATGCCTCCAGATTTCATTGCAGTGCACTCAGTTTAACTCGATTCTGCTGAGGTTGCAAAGAAAACATTGGGAATATGCTAACAAGTGATGAAACAGAGAGAGGAATATCCATCTCTGGTCTCATTGCTCGTGCGGCAGAGCTCTAAAACAAATTCACTCTGCGTCGGTCTCCATGTGTGAGCCTTGTCATAAATCCCCTGTCTTGTAGCCGTCGTAATCTTAAAGAGGAATTGCCCCTTTAATGGAGGCCACTCTCTGTGGTGAGATAACACTTAATGTGATGTATGGTGGGAGTGTTTGAGCACATGTGTGAAGCCCCTCATCCTTCCACAGGGATGTAAGCACCTTTAGAGTGTCAGCAAATCAACCTCTACTGTATGTGCATCATATTGAAATTCGATGTAATTCCAGCACTCGTCTTCGTACGAAAAAGACCCGACAACCCTGAGTAAATCAGAGTGGCAGAGCAGAAATGTGCAGTTACATTCAGTCCAGTTATTATGTTTCCCATTCTACAGCTCGATTCATCGCCGGCCATTACTCCCACAGTGACACTGAGTCAGACTCTCCCACCGAGTTCAGGTCCAAAAGTCATCGTTTGTCACTCATTTTTCACCCTGCAATTCACCCGTGTGTCTCCCTCTGTGGTTTATCTCAGAGCCACAGAGCTTCCCGCTGCAGTAACTCCTCCTTTTTTTTTTTCCAAAATGGATGATTAAATGGCGTTCGTACCCGGCTCCATAGCTTGGTTGAACTGCTGCATATCTGAGTTAAAGAGGACAAAAAAGGAAAAACAGTCCTGCGGGCGGCTTCAGGGCTCTGCAGCACAACACCACATTAAGAAGGTGAGGAAAGTTGTCCTCGGGTAATTCACGTCATTTCTTGGCAGATTTGTCTTAATTTGGAGGTTCATTCCCCCCAAGGTTGTATCAATCTGACTCGGCAGAAACAGATCATTAACCAGGAAAAGGACAGGGAAGTCGTAGCAATGGGAAGAAGTGCCGTTTGTTGTAAACTTTTTAAGGTGTCAGCACCTTAACAGCGACTGTATGGTTTATGAAGCACAGTGACACAAAAGAATGTCTCTGTTACTTTATGCTGTTAAGTGTATTTGTCTTCAAACTACAAAACCTTTGATGGGTGTTTATACGCTTCTGTGCTGGCATTAGCATGAGTCAAGTTGTCGGTCCTGTTGTTTGCAAAGGCAAGTCAATCTTCTGAACCCAATAGCTCAGTAACACTGCATTCACGAAAAAAAAAAGCGATCTGAGCATCCTTGGTGACCAGCTGCCATTGATTTTCGATGATCCCTGATGTTGATGGGCAGTCAAAGCGAAGGTGACGCAACGGCGAGTGGCAACTCAAGCCACACGAAAGGAACCATGCGAGCGATGAGTCAAAGTTGGGACAAGCTGTACAGCTGTATGAACTTCAAATTATTGTCATCAGGGGTAGTTTTAAGAGTGATCAGGTTAACAAGACTTCCAGATGTTTGTTTTCTTTCTGCAGCCCTATGTTGATAATAATTATAAAACATATCTGCTTTAATTGCTACAACCACAAACATTCAGCAGTCTAACATGGTGAGATTTTTGGAAGTTAAAAAATTGCTGCTCATGAAGAAAAGCATGTTAGAATTAAGGTGCATTGTAGGATATGGTTAATAGCAAAACCTTTAGTTAATGGGCCCACAGTCTCCTCTGTGCTGGCTAGAGGATGACATTTTTCGTGAATTCTCATGGGTCACGTTATTCTGCGGGAATCCCACGGGATGGGAGTCATTTTTTAATGAATCCCTGGGATCAGGACGGGATGGGACGGGAAAAAAAGCAACGGGAGCGGGCAGGAGTGGGGGCGACATTGATAGATGATCATTTTCAGCCGTGTTAAACAACCAGATGAACAGATGTGTCCATTTTTGTAGTCATCTCTCAGTGAGAGCCAACACTCTTGACCGCGCTAGCAACACAAAAGAACTACAAATGTGGTTTGACTTCCTGTCACAACCGGAAGTGAAAAGCAACTCCTAGCGGCTGCCGGCGACACACATAACAAAACAACAAGGAGGGAGAAGACAACACGTCAAAAAGAGAGCTGCAGCACAAAGTTAAAAAAAACTTAAAGGCAAGGCCTTTTATATGCACTGCACTTTTACCTAAAATAAAAAATGCAACATTTTTTCAACGTGTTTGGTTTTATTCAAACAGGAACGGGATGGGAGTGGGAGTCATTTTACAGGAGTGGGGCAGGACAGGATACATTTTTTTACTACGACCCGGGGTTGGGACGGGACAGGATTTTTTCTCTGGGAGTGGGACAGGACAGGAGTAAAGATCCGCTCAGACCGTGTCATGCTCTAGTGGTGACCCCAAAGGTCAGTGCTTCTTAGGTCATATTTCCCTCTGGGTGTTTCTCGTTCCATAACTTTGTCCACCTTTGCTTTCTCTCTTCTGCACTGACTCAGAAGTCATTCTCTCTCCGCCAAGATGAGGGATCTTTCAATTCCAAAAAATGCACCTGGAGGAGGCGAGGATGGATGATGGAGGACAGAGGAGGGTTCCAGAGGAGCTCAGAGTGAGGATGCATCAGCGTTTCCTCCCAGAAAGTCTTTAACCTGAGATGCAATGTGATTGGTTTGGAGATGGGTCACCTAGAGAATTGCTTCAACTTCGCTCTGAATATTATACTTTTTAATCCAGGTTTGTCTGACAGTGTTGTTCTAATACAGTTAAAACCACATACAGGGTGATGTATTTCTGAAAAAACGCTGGTTTGTGTGAGGCCACATTATTGTGGCACGATGTTTGTCCCAGAGGGTGTTTGTGCAGTAGGTGTATGACGGACAGTCAGCTGAGCAGTGCATCATCAACATGTGACTCCACTAAGACTGATGAAGGATTTATCAGTTGGTATTTTGTGCCTCTTCTGTGCTCATGTCTCTTCCCTGCTTCCCTCTTCCAGTTCATGGCTGGGGGGAGCTATGATGTAGGGAAGCAATGTTAGTAAAGGAAAAAGGATGAACAAACTAATGGACCCTCTCTGTCTACAGTTGATGCTCTGCACCGGGCTTGCCACCAACAGCCGATGGGACTTAACTCCAGACAAAACAGTGAAGGATGTACCGCTGCTAAGTGCCCATTTACACAACAACATTGTCCCCAGAATCTAAAAGGTTTTTCATTCGAGTTTTCAAAAGTACTCTACGTTTACACAGAAATGTTGTGATAACATGTCGAACTTGGCAGAATAATTGATTGATTGGTAACGTGCACGCAGACCAGTAATTAGCGATGTAAAGTTTTGTCCAACACGAAAACACTTAAAGTTTTGTCCAGTCTTTCTACATTACTGACCATACGGTACCGTGCCGTACGGTACCATACCGTCTTCTCCCGCTTATCCGTGGTCGGGTCGCTGGGGCAGCAGCCTAAGCAGGGAAGCCCAGACTTCACTCTCCCCGGCCACCTCGTCCAGCTCTTCCCAGGGGATCCCCAGGCGTTCCCAGGCCAGCTGAGAGGCATAGTCTCTCCAGCATGTCCTGGGTCTTCCAGGGGGCCGCCTACCGGTGGGACGTGCCCGGAACACCTCACCAGGGAGACGTTCAGGAGGCATCCTGACCAGATGCCCAAGCCACCTCATCTGGCTCCTCTCCTCTCTGACCAAAGATGGCAAAAGCCAGATTATCTTATGTTTCATAAGATTATTCAATATGATTATCCTGTGGTCTGAGGTGTTACCAAACATCTTCGTATGTGACTCTGTGAATTGTGATGTGAAATGGAATGAAGCCAATCAAGAAGGAAGCAAGCGTAAATATAAAGACGCACGGCTGACCTAAAACATAAACATAAAGTTAGGTAGACCTAAGAAACGGAGGACCAGCTCATATGCTCACATAGTCTCCAGGATGTTTCCACAGTTTTTTATTTAGTTCCTGATTTTCCATAAAAATAGTCCAAAGACCATCATTACCTCTTCTCATATGTCCTCTCCCATGTAGCGTTTTCCAGTCATGGACAACGTTTATGGTTGTTGCTATACCCTTCTTCGTCATTTTTGTTAGATTACGTTTGATCACGCAAGATTTCTGTCTTTGAGGACAAGATTCTAGACCAGTCATGGACAGAATCGTTATGAGTGTGGTGTGTTGTGTTGAGATTGTTGGAGCGCAAACACAGTCGAATCAAAACTGTTGAATGACTGATTTTAATCTCATGTGTGGGGTTTCTAACAGATAAATACTGTCTTCATATTGGGAAAATCCTTATGTGTGTACCCTGCCTAAGCTTGTTGTGTCCTTGGCAAATGTAACAAATAGAGAGTACTGATGCTGCAAATCCACATTTTGTACGAGGAGCGATAACAAACTGAGCACAGTTAGCTGCACACGTTCCTCTGTAGACAGTCAAAGCTGTTGTTTTTGTTTTTCCTTTATCTGAAAGAGTACTGCACATGTGCCGCACATCCCTGTGTTCCCTGACAATGGAGATTCCTGTTTACATGGCGATGAGATGAAAACTTTAAAAAACTTTACACTCTGGACCCTGGTTTCAAAAGTTTGTGGATCCAGGCACTCTGGGCACGGTTCTCAGTAAATGACAGACACAAACACAACAAAAACTCGCTGCTAAACAGGTCCTATGTCTACTGGAGAAGGCAGGGCAACCATGTCCCGTAGACTGAGGCTACGTTTACATGGAAACTCCTGACTTGAAGACGCAAAGATTTTTCCTTTGCATTTTAGAACTCTTCTGCGTTCAGACGACGACGCTCGGAGATGAGTTAATCCGCTATAGTGTGCATGCCGGGTCAGTAGATGGCGGTGTAGGTCTGCAGAGAGGCAGCGCTGCTACAACACAGGAACGAAGAAGAAAAACTTTCACAAACAACAATAGTGAATAGACGCACAGAGACGCAGGAGTTTCTTTTCTGGACAACAAATCAGTTCGGACAAGTCTGTCTGGATGGTTTTGACTGGATAACAAACCGAGCACGAGAAGAGGCTCACACGTTACTCAGTGGACGGCCGAAGCTGCTGTTGTCCTGGTATGCGTGCGCAGCCTTCATCTGAAAGAGGACTACGCATGTGTTGACATCAGCGTTTCATCGTGAAACGCTCCGATGCAGGTTTACACGGAGCTGAATGGAGAGCGGATTCAAATCTTTCCACTCTGGAGCCTGTTTTCAAAAGTTTCCGTTTTCAACGAGTTTCCATGTAGACGCAAGGCCAAAACGCAATGAAAACTTATCGGATTTGACCGTTTTCGGCGCGATGTAAACACGGCCTTAGATGAAGTACTCAACCACACAGAGGAGACATGTCAGACAAAGTAAAGGCTTAAAACTCAAATACCTTGATTTTTGGGTTTCTAAATGTTTAAATTTGTTAATTCTCCAACAATATTTAATATTCTTTCAGCATCAAGTCAGCAGTTTCAATTGTTTAATCTATTCACATCACAACAGACACAAAAAGAGTCAGTAAAGTGAGTTTAACCTGTCAACCTAAAGGCCTGGCATATGAACATACTAAAATGATAAACAAGAGCAGATTTACAGATTCAGCTGAAAATCCTCCATGGGTTAAAATCTAAAAGCAACCCCTTTTTATAAAACATGTTGTTGACAGCATTCTAAGTGGCCATGCTCCATACCACAGATGGAGAGGTGACAGCTGAATGTTACTCATGTTATTGTATATGGACACAGTTATTCATATAATCACTCTCTGAATTAACCCTTTCAGATTAACACTACTTCTGATTGAGCCCAGCCTTCCACGAAATGATTCCCCCAATGAGTTAATCATTATCATTTATTGATCAGGAGGTGGGCCATTTTTCTCATTTAACTTTTATGAGAATGTAGGGACAATTTTGCCTGTGTCTAAGAAAGCAGCTGATATTCCAATTTAACTGGGAGCAGAGCTTTTGTACTAATGGAAATTGGTTTGCAGTGATTTCAACCAGCCCGGGGCGACTGCATGGGCTGTCAGATTTTATTCAGGAGGGAATAAGAGAGAGAACGGAAACAAGCTGCAGACCACCAACTGTACATCTCAACAGAGAGGTTTTATCAGTCTGCATAATGTGAAATGGGGACCTCAGACAAATCTTGGAGCCTAAAGTTTGGCTCACATCAATCAATCTCTTTGACCTTTTCTGACCGAATGTCTCCCTTGTGATTCTTTACCACTGGGAGATGGGATCATAATAATGAATTCTCTCTAGGATTTGTAGTGTGACATTAAACTTTTATTCTTATTCATGACTTGAATTAAAAATGTATGTTTTCACTGCACATTGTGTGCTCTCTCTGTATGCATGCATGATAAATAATGCCTCCTGGTCTTGTTTGATACTTGTATGTAGTCTTCCATCGTATATCTTGATGCATCGTTAGATTCATACTCATCCCGGTGCAACATCTCAATGTGAACGTTGAACACCTCACATTCCTCTCTACCAGAAAATATATCCTCACAATTCTGGTCCTGGCTGCAGTTTTCTCTCCATTATTGAATAGGAAGCTTTACTAGGTCGATCACAGGAGTTGGTGTGAAGGTCTGTCATGTTTCAGTTCAAGCCTGAGGTGTTAAATGGGGTTAAGGTCAGGGTGCTGTGAGGATCAGCCATAGAGTGTATATAAAGATGGGAGACATGCCTAAACGCCTTACAAGTGTGTGAAGATTAAAAATATTCCTGTGACGGGCAGTGACATACCACCAGTTAGAGGTCAGAGTTTGACCTGGAGATAGGTCTGTCACAATAACAAATTTTGCTGGACGATAATTGTCAAAAAAAAATATTGGCGATAAATGATATTATTGTCAATATTATTCAATGTTCTTTTTCATTTTTTCATTAATGTAATTATAATATACAGTATGTCATAATAGAGTACACCATATCAAAAGCAATTAAAGGTGCAGTGTGTAGAACTTGGCATTTTATGTCACGTCGCTGAGCAACGGAATCCTGTGAAGACCAAAAACGATCCTGAATTCAGCACACAATTTATGTTGTGTGTGTGCTTTTATACACACAGTTTGAATCCCTAGGACAGAGTAACAACTTTCTATGCATCCACTGTCATCCTCTCCTCTTCTTCGCCTGCATTCCAGGTAGATTTCAGAACCGGCAGACAGATTCGCGTTTCGCTCTTTTTGTCCCTAAAAACCACCTGTAGACAACACGGCAAATCAATATGTCGGTCTACACGAAACAGCGGCCCGTAGTCATGTAATTTTTTTTATAAAGATTTTTCTAACTAAATTAAAATAAAACAAACTTTTTATGGGGATGATTGTATTCCTATTTTGACGGACTTTACATAAAAATAGAAACATATGTCTCCTATATTCACTGTTTCTGTTTGGCGAAATGTGGTGGATGTATAAAATGCCACATTCTATACACTGCACCTTTAACTTTAATTTCTCAAGAGTATTTAGCTGTAATCGGAAGGTCAAGATCTTTTAAATGAAATACATTAAACAATATAATAAATTTAACAAACAAAAAAAGAGAAAAAAAACAATGAAAATGAAATGGACTCTCTTAAGGAAAAAAACTGCATGTAAATAGAAATAATACTTCTCAAAAAACAATAAAAATTAGACCCTGTCTCTGTAAAGAAAAAAAGAACCTCAAACAAAAATTCACACAAAAATAAAAACAATAAATAAAATGGAGTTTATACTGTCCCAGAATTGTTTGTGACATGCACTTTCTCACAGTCAATTCGTACTGTCTGTCAAACGTTTGTAACACTGCTGGCTTTTCAACCGTATTGAAGGGCAGCTTTTCTTTTGCAGCATAGCGAATGACACTGTTTGTCAGTGCGCATCATTTTGAGCACTTTTTTATATTTCCTTCATAGACCAAACGCTTCAGTAAGCGCTGACTGTCAGGATGAAGGCTCCGCTGCACCTCCCCTCTTCATCGCCACTGCTTTCAAACAAATGCGACATATTGCCTTGTCGGTGTTCATGGGCTCACACCTTGTTCATTTTGTTCAAAACCAAAATATTCCCACACTTGGGCTGTGGCAGCCGGCTTAAGAACCGTATCTTTCATGCCATCATTCCTATTTGTGTTTGTTTCCTCGTTACTCCTCAGGACGCTCACTTCAGCTCTTTCAATGTGTACGAGCGAGCGGCCCGAAAGATTGCATGTGTGACAGATGCTCACTCTGCTAAATCCACTACAGAACCCATGCACCCCAGTGTTAAGAAAGATGGACAGAGTGAGCCATCTTCTCATCCAGCCTCTTTGATAGAAAGAGAGGAGGAAAACAAACATGCATGAACGTGTCGGTTTATCGAGGCCGGCAAACTTACCGAGGACATTTTTATTTATCGTTCGGTTAATTGATTTATTGATTATTGTGACAGGCCTACCTGAAGAGACTGGCACACATTTAGAGAACAATGAATGAACAGTGGTGGGACAAGACGTGGATGGGTTAGTTTTTTTTGATAGCATAGATATTTGAAAGGTGTGTAATAAAGCCAAGCCTCAAAAACTTTGACCTTTAAAACCCAATTAATTATCCCAGAGCTGGAATGGACAATTGTGCAAAGCTTTTAGAAAATCACTCAAAGCACACTAGAAATACCACATGACAGTTTTATGCCCCTAAAAAGAGCATGTTTCCGGAGAGTGAAGAACAGTGGTGGGGCACTTGGACTCTTACCTTTTACCTTACAAATTTATTAAGTTCATAGTCAAGTCATAGATGACAACTGTGCAAAGTTTAACCGAAATCCTTCAAAGAGTCCTCAACATAGCAAGTTGACAAGCAAGACAATCGTGAAGACCGAGAGCATTTGACTGTTCCTCCAAAATTGTATCCTTTTCCTCTTTAGTCAAACTCGAAATTTGTGCAACATTTAAAGTAACTCTTGAAGAGCACATATTTAGATATATTATTAAAAAATGAAGGATGAGCAAAAGGCTGTGTACTTGCTATGTGCGAACTACAATGCAGGGCTACTAAAAATTAACCAACCTTCTACCTTGTACCCTAGCATCCATCTGTAGGCTGTTTGGGAAATTATCATATCAGTCCTCAAATAGTAAGGAGTGATGAGGACACAGCCCAGATGCCAAAGTCAAACTTACCCTGCTGCTGCAATAAATATTTCAGAAAAACCCAAATGTAAGTTGTTTAACTGAATTTAGTTTAAAATACTGTACAATGACATCGCTCGTACCAAGCCAAGCACAGCCCAGGCATATCTACTGTGATTAGGGCTGGAAAATAAATTAATCTAAGATTTAAAAAACAAAAATCAACAGTTTTTTTCTTAACTTACTCCAGTTGTAAGTTGTTGCCATGTTTGAAAAATTAAATACAAAAAAATTGACAGTATTCATGGTAGGCTCCATTAGTTTTTGACCAAGCACATGTTTAGGCTTGTTTTTGTTTCTCAAATGAGATCAAATGTTGATCAGAGAGTTCCATGTGGATGAACTATGAAAATAGCTCAGCTTTCAGTGTTTATGTAGAAAAACCTGCCTATCTTTGAACGACATAATCAACAATTTTTCACATGGGCTTTAACTATTTTGGGGAAATTCTGTTTTTCTCAGAATTTTTGTGAGAAAAATTGATTAAAATCATAAATCAAGTGTTATAGAAAAATCGGGGAGTTTAGTTTTGGGCCATATTTCCCAGCACTAACTGTGATGCCAACAGTTTCTGAGAGAACTCTTCCAATAAAGGTCCAATAAAGGCAAACAATATCCAGCCAAAATAACACTCCAAGGTAAACAGGTAGCACAGACACCTGACATTAGCATAATGCCATCCAGTAAATTGACCATGAGAGCCGGTCCCTGCACTCCTGAGGGAAGAGTACGTAATGAGAAGCACAGAGGGGAAGGTAATGGAGGGACTAGATAGATGTCTCTCTATATTCACGCCTCATTCACCTCCAAACAGCAACAGTGTCCAAACAAGTAAACAGACAATCAGAGGAAGGAGAAAAGCAGACGCAGTGTTAAATTTGAATGTGCTTGCCTCACCTGAAAAACAAGACCACTGGATGAGTCACCTCTGGGTATGAGGCTGCCATGTCAGCTACAGCCAGGTCTTGGGTCTTATGTTGTTATCTGTCAATCCCTCCGGGTCATTCTTGTGATTACGATGTTGCCAGAGCATCTTGAAGGATTTTCCAAAAACTCATCCTCTCAGACTCGGGTATAATATGTTAAGATTTTGAATGTCATAGTTTCATCTCATGTTTGCGAACATGACATTTTGGGAATGCCATAGGAGCTTAATCAAAACGTCCAGGGACATAGGTTCAAGGTCAAGGTCATCTGGCTGGATGATAACCCCTTGCTTGTGGATGTAAGATCTCAAGAACCCCTCAAGGTTTTTTCTTTTAAGTTTAGAAGATATGCTGAGTTTTATTTTGGACTAAGATGATTTGATTTTGGAGCTCTAATGTAAAGAGTCAGGTTACCAGATGAATCCCTTGTTTGTGAACAAGCTATTCCATGAATGCATCGAGAGGTTTAATACTTGAGTGTTCACTCTTAAGATACATTCACACCGAATGCGACTCTGCGATCAAAATCACATTGCCCACTGAAGTCACATCGTGTGTTCATAAATACCTCATTTTGGTAACTGTCACCCGTCGCCGTGGCTAGGTGATGTCACGTCTGCTCGAGTCTTACTGCGATCATATCACATATCATAAAAGGACGCATAGGCTTACATTATTCCAACTGTGTCCTTTTCACTCACCTACCAACCACAAAACACTGCAGCTGATGCTCTGCAGCAGCATCGTCTTTGAGTTTCTGCAGTCTGTCAATGTGGAACTAATATCCTCACTAGTCAATGTTTCCCAAACGGATAGATTGTTACTCTGTAGTCCGGAAGAAAAATTGTTTCCAGGGTACCGTCCCTCACGCACACACTGCTGATTGTCTGTTGCTGCACAGCCACAAATGACATCACCTGAAAAGATCAACTTTTTTTCAACTTTGACAATGATCGATGAGACCTGATCATGTTAAACGCGGTAGTCACAACGCGGGAGGGTTAACCCCGCCCCATCAAAGCTGTACATTGACTTTACATGGAGAGTGATCGCCGAGGACACTCGAGTCGCGTTCAGTGTGTAGGCAGCTTTAGTGAAACTGATAACATTTTAAGGCCACAGGTCAGAGATCAAGGTTGTTGGGTCTAATATCCATTCCGTTTTTGACTGTTATATATCACGAGTGCTTCATTTCAAGTTTGCATACAGTTTATTCTGATTCATGTTTTAAATGGGAATAAGGCAAGAACTGATTAAGTTTCAGAGGTCACGAGTCAAACATTTGGATCCCATGTTGATGCCCAGTTTGTGGTTGGAATATCTTTGGGAATGCATCAGACAGTTTTCTTCAAACACAACAGAAATGCTAATTCTGACTTACAGATGAACTGATTTGATCTGGGCAGTCATAGAGCAGGGGGAAGGTCCTTGGACCTTATGATCATCCCTTGTTAAAATGATGTCTTATGGGAAGGATTCTCTTCAAACTTTGAGCATACAGTATGTCCACTCAATTTTACTAAGAGCCAACTTTGGAGGTCATAATTCAAATGTCAAGGTCATGGAGCTCCATGTTGTTCCCTGAGTGTGAATGTAAAATCTCAGAAATGCCAGATGGTTCTTGTTTTCTTTCATTTTCATTTTAGGCCGACAGTCCTCATCCACGTGTATGAACCAAACATAATCATGTTTTTAGTGCAGCCTCTCACATGGGTGCTGCCTGTCTGTATGTTAATGCTTTTAACATCCATTACTCCGTTTCAAGGCTTAACTCGTCTCCTGTGGACAGAGACTTTGAAAATACGGCTACTAATTAGAGATCTCTACGGAATAAAGTGAAGGTTGGGAGGAATGAAACATGCTCCTCTGAAATAATTGGACTAAGACCGTGATGGCTTGCTGATATACGACTGCTCTGAGGCTATAAAGAAGAAGTGATGTCTCTCCTTACACTTCTTTCATGCTGGGTAGTCTTATATTTTAGAGAAAGTGAAAGCTCCATCTTGTTTGTTCATTAGTGGATGGAGATAGGGTAGATATTGGACAGCCTAAGAAGCTGCCCATGCAAGGAACTTCTTTTATTACCCCAGCAGCAATATGGTCAATCATACTAGCTAAACTGCCCTGTGAAGGTTTTCTTTGGTCTGGACTTGCATAAATGATAGAATGCCTTCATTTAAATGAAGTGAAGCCTTCATTTTATGCCTGTGGGCTGATTAATTTACCAGAAAATGTCTTGCTATTTGATATGATGGATGCTGCAAATGAGATGAAGGACCCTGCTTTTGGAAAAATTGCAAAAGATGCAAAAAGGAAAAGTACAAACAATTAGTCATGCAACATTGTCAGTCATTAGTTCTCTTACTGCCACACTGGTTTACTGAAGCCAATGTAAAGCCAGAGCAGAGAGAGACTTGACAAAACAGGCTGATCTTAAAGGGATAGTTCAGGATTTTTAAGTGGGGTTCATCATATAAAATTGAACACTTGCCACAGTGACAATGATCAGCTCTGCATTTCTACAGAAAGAGCCAACGTAGAGAATCATCTCTACATTGGCCCATTTTTATGCATAAAACATAACTTCCTTGGCAGAGGTAACTAAGGGAATCAACTGAGGTACAAAGTACAAGCATGCCAACCTAAGAAGTTTGAAGCACTGTATTCAGGAAGACAAGTGACAAAAAGGAATTTTCAATTCAAGGGGATTAATGATAACAGTGCTATATTTATTAATAAATTACGTCCTGGTTTTACACACTCAGTTTAGTCAGTCGTCCTCCACTTATTTGCAGGCTCAGCCGTCGGCTTTTCATCCAAGCGGTCGAGTGCAGCGGCGCTTCGTCAAGAGTTTAACCCCCTGTGACTGTGTTCTTTTCGGCAGGGTCTTTACTGAGAGGCGGATAATAAAGTCTCTGTCCCTTACTCCACCAGGGGGGGATAATCGAATATCTTCGATTACTTGAGTGCATGTCCGAAAACTGTTGGACTTTGATTTTTAGGAAAATTGACAGCCTTATACTGCAGTGTTCGTACACCATTATATATCATTATATAGCAATGTCATTAGTTTCTGTTAGGGATGCAGGATATTGTATTTTTGCTGATATCTGTTATGTCCATATTTTTTGATTCATTATTGCCAATACCAATACCAATACCAATATTGATATTTCAGGTCAAGAGCACAAGCTCTGTGCTTAATAAAAGTGGACTTGTTTCTTTCAGTGTTACAGCATATTCTCACATTTGAACATTTGCATACTTTGCAAATATTTACATACAGTACAGGCCAAAAGTTTGGACACACCTCATTCAATGTTTTTTCTTTATTTTCATCACTATTTACATTGTAGATTCTCACTGAAGGTATCAAAAC
Source organism: Scarus forsteni (assembly GCA_036419115.1). Classification (NCBI taxonomy): domain Eukaryota; kingdom Metazoa; phylum Chordata; class Actinopteri; order Labriformes; family Labridae; genus Scarus; species Scarus forsteni. The sequence continues at coordinate 9,573,943 of JAZDUH010000007.1, read as the reverse complement.
TATAAATGAACATGTGTAGAATTATGTACTTAACAAAAACGTGTGGAATAAATTAAAACATGTCTTTTATTCTAGTTTCTTCAAAGTAACCACCCTTTGCCCTGATTACTGCTTTGCAGACTTTTGTCATTCTCTTTATGAGCTTCAACAGGTAGCCACCTGAAACACTTTTTACTTCTCAGGTGTGCCTTTCCAGGGTTAATTAATGGAATTTCTTGCCTTATAAATGGGGTTGGGACCATCAGTTGTGTTGTGCAGTAGTCAGGCTGATGCACAGCCGACAGCCCTATTAGACAACTGTTAGAATTAATATTATGGCAAAAAAAAACAATCAGCTAAGTTAAGAGAAACAAGTGGCTATCATTACTTTAAGAAATGAAGGTCAGTCAATCCGAAACATTGCAGAAACTTTGAATGTGTCCCCAAGGGCAGTCGCAAAAACCATCAAGGGCTACAATGAAATGGGCTCACGAGGACCGCTCGAGGAAAGTAAGACCAAGAGTCACCTCTGCTGCTGAGACCGAGTTCATCTGAATCACCAGTCTCAGGAATCGCAAGTTAACAGCAGCTCAGATTAGAGACCAGATGAATACCACACAGAGCCCCAGCAGCAGACACATCTCTACTTCAACTGTTAGGAGGAGACTGTGTGAATCAGGCCTTCATGGTCAAATAGTTGCTCGGAAACCACTGCTGAGGAGAGGCAACAAGCATGAGAGATGTGTTTGGGTCAAGAAACACAAGGAATGGACATTAGACCAGTGGAAATCTGTGCTTTGGTCTGATGAGTCCAAATTTGAGATCTTTGGTTCCAACCGCCATGTATTTGTGCCATGCAGAAAAGGTGAGCAGATAGATTTTGCATGCCTGGTTCCCATTGTGAAGCATGGAGTCTATGGTGTGACGGTGTGGGGCTGCTTTGCTGGTGATACTGTTGGAGATTTATTCCAAATTGAAGGCATACTGAACCAGCATGGCTACCACAGCAGCCTGCAGCGACATGCTATCCCATCTGGATTGCATGTAGTTGGACCATCATTTATTTTTCAACAGGACAATGACCCCAAACACACCTCCTGGCTGTGTAAGGGCTATTTGACCAAGAAGGAGTGTGATGGAGTGCTACTCCAGATGACTGGCCTCCACAGTCACCGGACCTGAGCCCAATCGAGATGGTTTGGGGTGAGCTGGATCGCAGAGTGAAGGCAAAAGGGCCAACATGTGCTAAGAATCTCTGGGAACTCCTTTAAGACTGTTGGAAACCATTTTAGGTGACTACCTGTTGCCAAGAGTGTGCAGAGCAGTAATCAGATCAAAGGGTGGTTACTTTGAAGAAACTAGAATATAAGACATGTTTTCATTTATTTCACACTTTTTTGTTAAGTACATAATTCTACATGTGTTCATAGTTCATAGTTTTGATACCTTCAGTGAGAATCTACAATGTAAATAGTGATGAAAATAAAGAAAAAACATTGAATGAGGAGGTGTGTCCAAACTTTTGGCCTGTACTGTATATGGCCTATATGTGTGGTCGCTATATCGGCAGTAAATATCTGCAAAAATTTCAATATCTGCTGATTCAATACGTAGCTTTTTAGGCTGATATCAGCCAATACCGATATCAAACTGATATCGTGCATCCCTAGTTTCTTCTTAAAAAAGAACAATGGCATATTTTAGGAAATCTGAAGTGAAATAAAGGTAATAAATGTTTCCCATTACTTACATATAACATTTAAAAGGGATATAAAGGGAATGTCAACATGTGAATTTCCAGCATATGCCAGTTGTTAAAATAGATCCTGTGTTTCATCTTCAGCAGATACCTAAGAGTACTCTACTTTTCCATAATTTGCAGGCTGACGTCCTTCCTGCTCTCATTTTCTCTGTGATTCTCTATCCAGCCATGTTGAATCATCTCAAGCGCCCACAGCACAGTTGGTAATTCACAGCTAACACTTTGGCATTTGTTTACAACAAAAGGAGCAGGAGGCATCATGGTGGCAGATCTGAGCCCACACGCAGGCAACAGGTCATTTACTCCTCAACAGCTCATCACCTCCATGCCACTCAAGCAACAAACGGCTTTAATGTCAGAAAAGAAAAGATAGTTGAGTTAAATTAATTACCTCTGTGCTGAAGCCCTAACAGGAGCAGCTGATAGTTTCTTTCAAAATCAGCTCAAGTAGACGGATAATCCATCAATTTTAGAGCTCTCTTAAGAGGAGTCCATTCTCTGTCATTATAAGAAACAATTTTCCTCCATTAAGAGGTTGAAGAAGTAAATTAAGTGGTTTAAAGAGGGGAACAGGCGTAGTGGCAGGATGGAGGAGTTTGAGTGGAAAGTGATTGATGATATCAGCCGGTGCTTCACTGGAGCTGCTCAGAGGAAGTGTCGTTCTATTTGTGGGTGTAGTATCTGTTTTGGTGTTTCATTTTTGGATGAGAAGCCTCATGTCAAGACTTGTTGGATGTTTTTGCGTGCTTTATACGTTCTGCAGTGAGTCACGGTGATTCATACTCAGATGCAGACTGTCTGGCTTTTGATGCTAATTGGAGAAATTGGCTGTTTATTTCTTCAGGCGCCATCTCACTTTCCAAGACTTTAAGGTTTCGATGTAATGAAAGTGCTGCACTACATACTTCTTATTGATAATTAGCATTTTATATCACACGGATTGCTTAGCTTTTCAAGTTTTTGTGCCCTTTGTTTAGCTCTTCTGTTACAGCTACCTACTAGGTCAGACAACAAATCTCAATGTCAACTGTTTTTTTAACATTTAAGACACTTGAAAATACCCCACAATTGATTGATTGTTAACATTAGCTTACCGTAAAATACCAAATAATGGCCGGGGTGTGTATTTGTTTCAATCACTGAGCAAACCAGGCGTTTATATGGGACCAGGCGACTATTTGGAACAGGCGTTTAATTCCTTTCCCACAAAACTCTTGCTTAGCAAAAAACGAAAAAATATGGTAAATGTAATCTAATTATTTATTTACACCACTATGAATATCACCCTAACAACAAGATTAAAGTACTGTAGTTATACTCTTGTCTTCTTCTTTCAACTCAGCACTCTCTAAACTCTCTTACTACTGGTAAGGCACTACCTTACCAGTAGTAAGTAGTTAAGTTAAGGTCTTACTTATGTTTTGTTGCTGCACCGGGGCCATGGAGATAAGCAGCAATGTACCGCTAACTGACGTGCCCAGCCTCCTGACGTTAAGGGCATATAACCTGCAGTGGTAGCGTCAACATCTTCTTCTTTGGATTTGTGAAGCCCTAGTGTGTAAGATTCCGGCTTTTTGCGCTTGAGTGCCCTCTGTGGTCGTTGAGTGTAACTGCACTGTCGTGAAACAGAGCGCCGTACACCAATGTGCCTTTTGTTGACATACAGAGGGAGAAGAAGCGAGCTGTTTGTCAAAATGTACTGCTACACTCGGCGTTTATTTGGAAACCGGCGACTAATTGGAACTCGGCGTTTATTTGGCATTTTACGGTATTTATTAACCAGTAACTTTAAGTAACATACTGAGATGGACAGAGCAATTGAGCAGTGGTGTGAAGCCGAGGTATTCTCAAAGAATGTATACTAAAATGTACAGTGCAACAGCCACATTGGAGTGAATCAAAAAAGATAAAAAGCACTAAAATAATGCACGTTAAAGAGTGTAGATAGAGATAGATGGGATGATAGCCACACTGGAGTGAGGCTTAAGTAAGCACATATTAAGATGGTTAGAATAACAACACTGTAGACCCTGAAGAATTAACATTAAAAAGGACATTGCTGTGGCAGCAGGAAAGTGGGGCCAAAATAACCTTGAAGTATATACAGTATATTAATTGGGAAGAGGAATAGCCACATCACAGTGATGTGAAGAAACCTAATGAGTGTTTGTTAAAATGGATAGATCAAAAGATAACATTGTATTGAGTCAAAGTTACCACGGAGAACATATATTATGTTGTAGAGAACAGTAACTGCATTAAAACAAGCCAAATTCAGTTGAAGAATTCATACAGAGATGGACAGAATGAAGGCAAAATTTCTGTGAAGCCAAAGAAAAAATATATTGAGATGGACACCGAGATAGGGGTGTCCCGATACAACTATTTCACCTCCGATACGATAGCGATATTGCAGCCTTGAGTATTGGCCGATACCGATATCAATCCGATACGATATCAGCAGGAATCATACAGACTTTTATTACCTATTTTGTAGTATGGACTGTAAGAAAAGGCTTGATCAGGTCAGATTACTCAAGCAGAGAACAGTAGTCAGCAATAGCAGGTATGAGAAAAACTGACCCATTTGTTATTAACAAGTAGGTTAAATAAATTTTAACCTTAAACATAAGAATATACTACAACTAAAACAACATGAATAAGAAATATTAGAAGACCCTGAAAAGTGACCTCAATAAATCAAACAAAAACATATTTCACCAATTGCAAAATAACCACTGTGTTGAACTTAAACATAAGCATATTCTACAACTGAATAAAATAAAAAATAAATATATTAGAATGGACTGCTTGTATCGGAGTGCTGATATCAGAGATTTAGGATGCAGGCCGATATAATCCGATATTTGTTTTTTTGACCGATATCCGATATCAATATCGGATCGGGACATCCCTACACAGAGACTGCAGCATTGAAGTGAAGCTTAAGTATTCTTGAAAATACATATCAAGGTTGACAGAGTTGCAACTACATCAGAGTAAATTTGAACAAATCTTAAGAATGTATAGTAAGATGGAAGGTGCAACAGCTGCATTCAAATGAAGCCAATATAACCTTAAATAATTGATATTTAGATGGGCAAAGCTGTCGTATTGTAAGTTGTATTGGACTTAAGCCAAAATGATCTTAAAGAATGTGTATTAAGACAGCTGGGTCTGCAGTAGCATTTGACTGAAGCCAAAATAACATTAAAGAGCCCATGATTTCTCTTTAACTCTGGTTCATGTGTTTATTTTTGATGACTGCCAGCCCACAGATTTTCTCATACTGAACTCCCCTGATCCATCTGTATTCTCAGTCTGTCCAGGATAATTTATTAGAGCCCCCTGTGGGCTTAAACTGCTGACAAAACAATGGTAGGACATCACAGTGGTAGGTCTACGCCATTGGGGAGCTATTTCCAGGCAGCTCCTGGCACTGTAAACAGAAGTAAGTTTCCCCTCTGATTTATGTCTCCAGTTAATTTTTCCTAACAGTTTTATTTCAATAGGCAACTGGATGCCAAAAATGAGTTCACTGATTCTTTTGACAAACGTGGCTTCTTGCATTGTTCTGGAGGACAGGCAATAGAAAACATATAACTGACAAAGAGGCCATCTCTGTTTACTTTAGTAAACCCAGTCTAAACCCATGATAATTCAATTAACCTGTGCATTGCACTGTGGCTGGGAAGTTGCTTTGAATCAATTTTATTTCCCAGATGAGTCCAATGATTAATTAGGGTGTCCCACAAAGATCAATGCTAGGCATGCTGCTATTTACTAGATATAGCAGACACCAACTTTTTGCTGTGGTAATCCCATTTTTGTAGATAGTGTGCCCCTTGACTTATTTGTTTATTTATTTATTTAATGTTTATTTGACAGGGACAATACATACAACATTGCCACAATGGGAAAATGTGAACGTATATAAGACGTGTAGCTTCAGCTAATTTGCAGTCTTTGTCCCTGGTCAGGATTTACAGTACAATAAATTATACAGAATACAGATACAATTTTACAAATAGAGTAATACAGTGAATACAGACAATAAGTACCATGAATAAATAGACACAGTTGTAGTAAATTAGAGCTAAAACACAAGTTATATTTAACATCAAAGATTATTAAAATAGTATACTGATAATTACTTGTGAGAAATTAATGTTCACATTTCTGCTGCTGTTTAAGCCACTGTTTAACTTTTGCATAGACATTGCCATAAGTGTGTCTGTATCAAACAAATCCAAAAATCTGTTCTGCTGTGTATAAAGCTGACCTGAGGCCTCTCTGAAATTTTTTAAATCAATCCTCCAGCTACACCTGTTAGCTCTTTTCTGGGCATGTCTTCGCTCCAAAGTATAATACAAGCACAGCATGTAAGCGCCCTGCAAAGGTCATATTGGCTTCGCTTTAGAATGAATGAGACAGACATGCAAAGTCCATAAAACATGAAGTTGACCCTACAACTCAATGAAGGTCACTGAGTTTGCATATGTTCAAATTTAAAATTGCAGTACTGTAAATTCATCATCTTTGTTTCTAATTGACTCTGCCGGCGTCTGTTTGTTAGTTTTTTTGTTTGTTTGTTTCTCTGTTAGCAGCATAACTCAAAAAGTTATGGACGTATTTCGATAACATTTTCAGGAAATGTCCAGATTGGGACAATGAACAAATAGTTAGATTTTGGGAGTAATCCGGGTCACTGTCTCGATCCGCCATGATGAAAAATGTGATTTTTGTGAATAACTACTGAACTAAAATAGATATCATTATGAATCAAATTGCAAATGGTATGTTTTCATGGTCAATGGTTGTAAATATTTAGGTGAAATAAAGATAGGACTAATATTTATGGTGAAAAACACAATATGGGTGAGGACTGTGGCGCTGGTGGAGGTCTGCGCTCCCCGATTGCTTTTCTAGTTTGAAGGAAGGGCGTGGGAGTGATCTAAAAATCCAGCAAGAAGCACTGTGCTTTTGTAAAATGCATATGTTCTTCTTTTTTGAGTCACAAAGAAGATACTATTTAAGTAATAAAATGGTCTAAAGTTGAATAAGACAAGGTTCAGAACATTATAATACATAGCTGGAGAGAATAATTCATGTCTCAGGTAAACATGTGTTGGTCTTTGTGGGACATCTTTATCATGGGAATTGTCTTGGAAATTAAATCAACTGTAACCATTGTCTAAGCTGTTCTTCAATAGTTGATTGATTTTCAGGTGTTAAAACTTTTCACTGGGATATGAGGGTGAAGGACAACCCTCTTGTTTATGTGAATTTCAAAGGTCAATGAAGATAGCACTGACCTCATTACACGGGCAGCTACTGAGTTGCGACTGCTTTCTCTCTTTTCTCAGATCCCATGGGGCTTGGTCTCAGTTCAGTTAATTTCCTGATTGAGCTGTTAGCAAGAGCTTGAATTAGTCTACTTTACAGTGAAGTCATTTCGGTGGAATCAATGAAATCTGTCAGGCTGTTTGTCTTTTTGTGTGAAATGGGGTCGAAAGGGTAAGTCGTCTCCTGCCAATTCGTCACATTTAAATAATCATGACTTTGTTGTGAGAGATTGTGTTATCTATAAAAAACGCAGCCATGCGAGAGCTGATGTTGAGCCTGCTTGTTTATAATTAAAGGTGTGAAAATGGAAGAGCAGCTACACAATATTGCAATCAGATGTGATGCATTTTTCATGTTTGAACACAAAGCCAGGCCGTGAACCTTGATGGAAGAAGTCAAAGGTCTCACTTGCTGCTATGACTTGATAACAAATTACTGGATGGTTGATGAGCAGCAGCTAAACGTTTAAACAAGAGGAACAGTTCTAACCAAGGGTATCATAGATGATGATAGGTGCATATTTTTAGACTTTCCTTTTTTAATTTTTTGTTGACAAGATGAAAAGTGTGACCGAAGCTGAGAAATTTTGCCCGAGGAAAAGTCACAATCAAAGACAAAATATGGGCAGCTTGGCCTAAAACAAGCAGCACTTTAATATTGGTAAAGTCTTGTAGCAATACACAGAATTTCATGTGAAATCTATAAACAATATTCTTTCTTTTTAGAGTTGAAAAAAATCAATGGGCCATTTAAAGATGTCTGTAGTGTGATATGGTTTAAATGTGAATTTGTTTCACATTTAGGAAGTTGGGATGAATAAGGACAACTTCTGCTTAACACTTACTATTATGTTATTCATCAATTTTCAAACATGAAGAATGTAATATTTTTCAAAGGAAATACTCAGGGCAAAACACTACAAAAAATAAAATGCAGTCATAAAAAAAATGTAAACCTAGAAGATGAACTAAAGTATCAGCTACAGTCATTTTTATGAGTCTTGTGAAAGAAATATGTTTTAACAGTCTCTTTGTGAAATGATTTACTGAATATTGGCTCCAGAAAAGTCAAAAAATTGAAATTTCAAGCACTGCACTGCACTTTTGCCATACTGGCTTGTCTCTGCATTTTGGAAATGTGTTGGCTACTTTATGTGATACACATTCATGACAATGATTAAGAAAAGACAGGTCTTAAAGGCTAAATCAGCCCCATTATGAAACTGTAGTTATCACTTCATACTGCTATGAAACAAACAGAGCAAGCATAGATTCATCATAGTGTCACTGTTAAGGATAAGCCTCTGGGTCCAAAGAAGGTTATCAAATAAACACACAAGCCAACTCTAACCTGAAGTGTGAATCAAAACAGAGAAGACAGCCCGAAGGAAAATGAAATAACAGAAGTGGGAAAGGCTCAACAGCACGTCCTGTAGTTTAGCTTTTGATTGGGGTTGAGTTTTCAACAACAAAAAAAGGCTGGCCAGGGTGCTGGTTTAGTGGAGTGGTAAGCAACCAAGTATGAACCTTATACATGCTTCTGTCACTCTGGGTTCAAGTCCAGCCTGTGGCAAGTTTGCAGAGTTTGTATTCTTAGTCCCTCTTGCCCCCCTGCCACAGGCCTATCCACTGTCTCTCTCTCTCTCTAAAAAAGATGCCCAAAAGATCATCTTAAAAATAAATAAATAAATACAGGCTGATTTCATTCAAGTTAGTCAGCTGCATCGAGCCAAATGATCTGCATGTTCGCATCTCAAAGTTCACAACTGCAGATCCTTTACTGATTTGCCATGACGTCTTTTAAAGGAAACAAAATGTCTGCACCATGCACATCTCTGGCAGGATGCATTCTAGGCCATCAGACTATACAATGACATTCCAAAACAGCTCAAACCCACTCTTTATTTCCAAAATAAAATTCAGTCGAAAGGAGAAAACAGAATAGGAATGGAAAAGGAAGGATTGTTGCTTACAAACTACTAAGAAGTACAACAAAAATGGCCAAGAACCTTAAATGCAAGTTTCTCTGATCATCAGCTAATAATCAACTACTAAGGCCCCATCCACATGAAGATAAACCGAGGTCTAAACCCATAAGTTTCTTGCCGAATCTGCGTATCATCCATACGAAGACAGCGTTATGGGGGTCTGTAAACGATCATTTTTGAAACCAGGTTCCAAAGTGGAAAGATTTTGAAATGCCGTATACACAGCTCCGTGATTACTGGCTCTCCGCAAGTTTTCAGATACTTTTACGTCATAGTTTCATATCTTCATTGACACGCATATGCCACACGCGGCAATGACAATGGCGGTGTATGTGAAGCATATGTGCTGATGAAGCTAGTGACCCTACTATCCCTGTTGCATCAAAATCTCCTTCTTCTTAATCACCACAGAGTTGAACAAACAATTATCAAGGACATATTACGACACTTTATGATCACTTTATCACAATCTCTGTTTCCAACTTTTGCTGCAAATGCGCATGCCCACTGTTTTTTCGTCTGTTTCCGCTTGTTTCCGTCATATCGTTACAGCGCCCCTAGGTTTGGCATGTGTTTTACAGCATTTTGATGCATATCGAGGTCATTCATATAGACGCACACATTTTCCGAGACGCCTTCGTCTTTATGACGATCGTTTTGGAAACTGTTAAGCGTTTTGTCTTCGTGTAGATGAGGCCTCATACATCATTATCACAACCATGGAGGCCAACTGAAGCAGGTCACTTGGTTATGAGAATATTCTCAAAAAAGAGGTTACAAATTGTTTAAGATTCACATGTTTTGCTGGCTACAGATCTTCTTACCAGCAATGATTCAAGACCACAGTGAAAAATCTTCTAGGCATTTTAGTAAAATCTGTCTCCCTGTACGACTCTAGGTATTTTTTTTTTCAGATATTCTTTTCCACTGAAAATGGTGCTGTTCATGTCTCTCATTTGGCTCTCCTCTGCCAGGCTTTTATTGGTCCCACTCAACATGCCCTCTGCAGCATTCTGTTGGCTGTTCAATATGTGGATGCATATGATTGTTTAATCTATGAACCTGTTGCCATTTTGATTTTTTTTCCAGGTGAAGGTCACAAGCTGACATCTGGTGGTCTAATAAATTTGTTTCTTGAACCACAGGACTTTCATGGATGGTGCCAGTTTATAAATGATGCCAGACTAGACTTTTCAGCTCAAGATTGCTGCTTCCCAGGGTCAGGACTAATGCTGCGTTCACACCGCAAGGGACCCAGCTACCAAAATCGCGTCGCCCACTGACGTAGCATTGCACGTCCATAAATACCTCATTTTGGTCACCGTTGCCGTATGCCGTCACTCGGTGACGTCACGTCCGCTCGAGATTCACCGCGATCATATCATATATCATATAATAGGATGTATAAGCGGACATTAATCCAGCTGTATCCTTTTCATTCACTTATCAACCACAAAACACTGCAGCTGATGCCCTGCAGCAGCATTATCTGTGAGTTTCCTGTGGTCCGTCTAGGCGGAACTAATGTCCTGACTAATGTTTACCACACAGACATAAATTTTTCCTCTGTAGTCCGGATGAAAAACTGTCTGTCATGGGCACTGTCACACACGCACACACACCGCTGATTGGCTGTTGCCACACAGCCACACACGACATCATCTGAAAAGATCAACTCTTTTTTACTTCAACATCGCGCGATGAGCTATGTGGTAGTGTGAAAAGCGGCTGTCGCATCGCAGGAGGGTTAGCCCCGCCCCATTGCGACTGTACATTGACTTTACATGGAGAGTGATCGCCGAGGTAGTACAAGTAGCGTCTGGTGTGAACGCAGCATAACAAGCTGAAAAACTCTTCCATCCTCAGGCCTTCAGACTGTACAACTTCTCACTGAGGGGGAGGAGGAGTAACAGGAAGACAGAAGATGGGAAGGAGCAGTAGCCAGCCAGCATTGATATTTTTATTTCTATTTACTTTGATTTTTTTAATATCTGCAAATGTTTTTTTACTTATAATATTCAGTGTGCTTTATTACCCTGTGTACATACAATGCTACTGGAAACTTAATTTCTCTTCCCAAGCGATTAATAAAGTTCTATCTAATCCAATCTAATCTAAGTGTTGTTGGAGCTCTTCTAACTTCTTCCAGACTTTTATTCTCTGTTCAATTAAAAGTTGGTAAAGTTGAGCCAACTTCTTTGACTCCCTAAAAAGGATTAACAAAATGGTGCATGGATAAATAAACAAAAAGGGATGGTGCCATTACATTTCTATTTGTCATCATTCCAGTTTCTAATAAAGTTAACTGTCTTAATAATCGTCTGTCATTATTGCCAGCATTTATCCCAACACAGTAACAAATATGACAGATGATTATTCATCCTTCATAATCCAGCACACCTGCTTAAGCCCGAGAAGCTGACAGAACATGTGTGACCCCATGGCTGTCAGAACGCTTTCACTGCACACCTGTTTGGTCCGAGTGCTCCGTGTCTAAAAATACCGCAACAGCCAGGGGGGACGTTTGTGTTGTACCGTTCAAGTTATTGTTTCCACTCTCCAGTTTTACTGCCCCAGGTTTAGTGAGCGCTATAAAAACAGAAGAAAAAAAATAATCCACCTTAATGAGATTCTCCCCGCTCTGAGGCACCACACTGTTTTTCTGCAATGTTTTAGGAGAAATCGAGTGAAAAGCATCAAATCTGCTTGTGTGTGTGTGTGTTTGTTTGAAATGAGACTGACTGAATCTGACAGGTTGGAAACCTCACAGGATTCACCAGGGTAAAAGTCTCTGAGTTGCATTTTCAGATGCCTCCATTCCATTTGTTAAATTATTAAGTTAAATTGGAAATATTTGAAACAGAAAAATGTGAAATGAGAAAGCCAATTCAGCATTGAGATGCAGTATTCATCATCTGTTTGACAGCATGTCTATAAAAAACAGGATCTGTGTACCAGTTTTAGGGAACATATCCCACAAGAGAGAGTGAAAATGAACCAAGCAGACATAATATTTTATTTGATCATTTATCAGAAGTAAATTCAAAAATTCATCTCAATATTCCCACTGATTATGAGATAAAACAGAAAAACAATATGAAAACATAAATATTAACAAGTGGGGGAGCAAGTAAACATAACAGGAAATTAAAGCCGCAAGCGGCGATGATCGGGCCCTCGCCCCCCACGCGGACGTTGGGACCTGCCGCTACCGCCACATATTGCTTCCCCGAAATGCTGCTGTTGCGAAACATTGGTGCTGCTAAATGTTGCTGGCGCCACATGTCGCAACCACTGCATGCTGCTGCAACCACACGAATGTAATTTAAGACATATGTGTACATGTTTCATTTCGGATCTAAGATTGTACAAGACAGTCATTAAGGTTTACGTGTTTTCCAAAACTGGTTCACTTTGGGCATCCTTCCTGGCCACGCCCATTGACTTACGATCAATCTTTTAATAACTTTTCATTGTCAGTGTGTCTAGTATACACAATCCAAATCTGGAGTTGATCTGATAAAAACCCTAGGAGGAGTTTGTTCAAATACGTACCCTGCAAATCGCCAAAATGCGACCTTTATCGCTAATTTGCAAACTTCCTGTCCACAATTGACAATGGTCGTAAGAGACTTTTTTGAAGGTCCTGGCATGACAGTGATGCATTAAAAATTTCAGATCAATAGGTGAAAGTAGCTGGAGGGGCTGCAGTTTTAAGCCACTAGGGGGCGCTATGGAGTACATTTTTTGAGCAAACACTGAATTCATAAATTTGTTGCCGTGACTGAATTTTGGGACTAGCCGCATTCATGTTTATCTCAAGTGCAATACACGCAATTTGAGGCTAAAATGGGTGGGAATTCAGTGGATGATCTGGCCTTTTGGGCTCGGGTCCAAATAAAGATCAGACTTCCTGTTACCAGCAGGGGGGGCAATATTTGAGAGTGAAATAAAGCATATAGATTTACTCAGGCACGGACAGTGAACATGTGTACATGTTTTGGTCCGGATCTAACATATTGCTAGAGAGTTATTAAGGTTTATGTGTTTTCCAAAATGGTCAACTTAGGGCGGCCTTCCTGGCCACGCCCATTGACTTACAAAAAATCTTTTAATAACTTTTCATCATCAATGTGTCTAGTATACATAATCCAAATCTGGAGTTGATCCAATCAAAAACCTAGGAGGAGTTCGTTCAAATCACGAGCCTTATAATTGCGAAAATCGCAATTTCAAGCGTTAATTTACGAACTTCCTGTTTGGAATTCCCATGACAATTATATATCTTTGGAAAGGTCTCGGCCTGGTGGTTATGCCCAAAAATTCCATGCAAATCAGAGTAAGTGAAAAATTGGTCAAATTTGGGCGTGGTTTCTGGCCACGCCCATTGACTTGAAAAATCTTTTAATAACTTTTCATCGACAGTGTGTCTAGTATGGACTGTTTAAATCTGGAGTTGATCCGATAAAAACCTAGGAGGAGTTCGTTTAAATACGCATTCTGGAAATTGGCAACATGCGAAATTCAATGCTTATTTGCGAACTTCCTGTTCGAATTGACCATGGTCATAAGAGACTTTATTGTAGGTCCGGGCATGATGGCTATGGCTTAAATATTTCAGGTCGATACTTGAAAGTCGCCGGAGGGCTGCAGTTTAAGGCCACTAGGGGCGCTATGGTGCACATTTTTTTGTGCAAACACTGGATTCATAAATTTTTCGCCCGTGACAAATTTTTTTGGCCTAAGGGATCGCGTATAACTCAAGTTGAGGGCACGCAATTTGGGGTTAAAGTGGAGCATGAACAATAATAATAATAATTAAAGCCATAGCGGCGATGATCGAACCCTCGCTTCACGCCCGTTAGGCCTGCCGCTACCGCCACATATTGCTTTCCAAATACTGCTGTTCTTGGAAACATTGGTGCCGCTAAATTTTGCTGGCACCATTTTTCCCAACAGCTGCATGTTGCTGCCCCTACATGCAAGCAGGTATTTGAGATATAAAAAACACCTGATGCCCATTGGGTGGCACTGTTCCTTTGTCCCAGGCACGTCATGTGAAGCAATACGTGTCTCAGCAAATAGCCACACACACACACACACACAAACATGCAGACAGATCCTTCATGAAGGTGTGAAGACCCTTTCTGAGATTGTTTGAAGAAATTACTATCCCTGACAGTCACTGCGTCTGCCACACACACACACACACACGCACACACACACATACACAAAATAAAGTCTGAATGAAGCATCTAAAGTAAACAAAGAACATTAAATAAAGAGGATGACATGTCAAGAATCTATGGTTTCTCACTCTAAGCAGGGAGGTGGGAGCATGAGTGACAGATCTCTGAGGTTGGTGTGGGGTGAAGAAGGGGGGTGGGCTAATTAGTATGTGAGGTAACCTCAGCTCAGTCTGAGTAGCGGGGCAGGGGATGGAGGAAAGACTGCTTCTACAATCAGCATGATTTAAAGCATGTTTAAGTGTTTTTGGCCTGAACACTGCTTCTGTCTATTAGATGGTACTATTCCTATAACACAAATATATGTTTAATCTAAAAAAATAATTCCAGAGTGGAGCTGTGATCATGTGTGTTGAATTTGGGGAAGATTGGATTATTTATCACTTACATATGTAATTTAGGTAATTTCTAGAGCTTGGTGCGATTGCAGTATCAGAGAATTGAGCTTATAGATGTTTTAGGAGGTGGACATTAATCATGTTTGTGGATTTTGAAGCAGATTGGACCTTAAATGAAGGAGTTAGAGTGATTTCCAGGTTCATGGCGATCAGTGAAGTTTGAGGCTTCGCCATCGCCAGACCGTTTCACCTCAGGACACGACCTGAACACTGATGGTTGGTGAAGGTATGAAGGCCCTTTCTGAGAATATTTGAAAAAAATATGTAGAAAAACAAAGGAGATTTTAATTATCAAGGAAAACAACAGACTTCCTGTTACCAGCAGGGGGCGCTATATTTGAGTGTGAAATAAAGCTTATAGATATACTCAGGCAAGGACAGTGAACATGTGTACATGTTTTGGTCCGGATCTAACATATTGCTAGAGACTTATTAAGGTTTACGTGTTTTCCAAAAATGGTCAAATTTGGCTGTCCTTCCTGGCCACGCCCATTGACTTACGAAAAATCTTTTAATAACTTTTCATGGTCAATGTGTCTAATATACACAATCCAAATCTGGAGTTGATCCGATAAAAACCCTAGGAGGAGTTCGTTGAATTGCTAGCCTTAGAATCTCAAAAATCGGAATTTCAACGTTAATTTACGAACTTCCTGTTTGGAATTCCCCATGACAATTATATATCTTTGGAAAGGTCTCAGCCTGGTGATTATGCCCAAAATAATTTCATGCAAATCGGAGTTAGTGAAAAATTCGTCAAATTGGGGCGTGGTTTCTGGCCACGCCCATTGACTTACGAAAAATCTTTTAATAACTTTTCATCGTCAATGTGTCTAGTATGGACTGTTTAAATCTGGATTTGATCCGATAAAAAACCTAGGAGGAGTTCGTTCAACGCGCCAAACGTGACTATCAACGCTAATTTGCGAACTTCCTGTTTGGAAAAGACCATGGTCATAAGAGACTTTATTGTAGATCTAATCATGATACTTCTGCTCTAAAAATTTCAGGTGAATATGTGAAAGTAGCCGGAGGGGCTGCAGTTTAAGGCCACTAGGGGGCGCTATGGCGCACTTTTTTTTGTGCAAACGCTGGATTCATAAATTTTTCGGGCGGACTAATTTTTTGGCCTAGGTGCGTTTCTGTTTATCTCAAGTTGAAGGCACGCAATTTGGGGTTAAACAGGCAAAAGAATAATAATAATAATAATAATCCGAGCGATTCCAATAGGGCCTTTACGGGTCGCGGCTCGGGCCCTAATTAAAGCCGCAAGCGGCGATGATCGGGCCCTCGCCCCCCACGCGCCCGTTGGGCCCTGTCGCTTCCGCCACATGTTGCGTCCGCCACATGCTGCTGTTGCGACACAGTGGTGCCGCTAAATGTTGCTTGCCGCACATGTCCCAACCGCTGCATGTTACTGCCACCCCATGCAAGCAGGTTTATGAAATATAAAACACAGTTAATGCCCTGTGGGTGGCACTGTTCCTATGTCGCAGGCACGTCCAGCTATACCTGCCTCAGCAAATAGCCACAACATAGATATGGTTAGGCCTGTACAGCATACAGATGAATGATGGCAATGACTCAAACAGTGTAGAGCTGGGCCAAGAAGAGTTGGTAAGTAAAAAAAAAAAAAAAATGGCTTAATAAGTAGAATTAACAGTGTCAGATCACCAGCATGAGAAAATGTCTTCCACAACTTAAAACAGCAACACACAGAGTCCACCATTTAAAACAGCAACATACAAAGCCTATGAGCATTATGTCAGACGATGTGATGCGACCAATATCACAAATGTCTCTTGAACACTTTTAACCGCAGTGTAACTCAGTGAATAAAGATGATGACATGTCAAGAATCTATGGTGTCTCACTCTAAGCAGGGAGGTGGAAGCTTGGGTGACAGATCTCTGAGGTTGGTGTGGGGTGAAGAAGGGGGGTGGGTTAATTGGTGTGAGAGGTTACCTCAGCTCAGTCTGAGAGGAGGGGGAGGGGAAGAACGACTGTTTAAGCATGTTTAAGTGTTTTTGGCATTAACACTGCTTGTGTCTATGAGATGGTGCTATTCCTATAACACAAATATATGTTTAAATTAAAAAAATAAATCCAGAGTGGAGCTGTGATCATGTGTGTTTAATTTGGGGTAGATTGGATTATTTATAACATACATATGTAATTTATGTAATTTCTGGAGGTTAGTGCGATTGCATTATAAGAGAATTGAGCTTATAGATGTGTTAGGAGGTGGACATTGATCAGGTTTGTTAATTTTGAAGCAGATTGGAGCTTAAATAAAGGAGTTAAGAGTGATTTCCAGGTTCATGGCAATCAGTGAAGTTTGAGACCTCGCCATCACCAGACCGTTTCACCTAAGGACACGACATGAACACTGATGCTTGATGAAGGTGTGAAGACCCTTTCTGAGAGTATTTGAAAAAATATGTTGAAAAACGGAGGAGATTTTAATGGTCAAGTAAAACATCAGACTTCCTGTTACCAGCAGGGGGCGCTATATTTGAGAGTGAAATAAAGCTATAGATATACTCAGGCATGGCCAGTGAACATGTGTACATGTTTTGGTCCGGATCTAACATTTTACTAGAGAGTTATTTAGGTTTACGTGTTTTCCAAAAATGGTCAAATTTGGGTGTCCTTCGTGGCTACGCCCATTGACTTACGAAAAATCTTTTAATAACTTTTCATCCTCAATGTGTCTAGTATACACCAACCCAATCTGGAATTGATCCGATAAAAAACCTAGGAGGAGTTCGCTCAAATGCGAGCCTTAAAATGGCGAAAAATCGGAAATTAACGTTAATTTACGAACTTCCTGTTCGAATTCCCAATGACAATTTATATATTTGTGATCGTCCTGGCCTGGGGGATATGCCCAAAAAATTTCGTGCAAATTGGAGTTAGTCAAAAATTCGCCAAATTTGGGCGTGGTTTCTGGCCACGCCCATTGACCTACGAAAATTCTTTTAATAACTTTTCATCCTCAATGTGTCTAGTATACACAATCCAAATCTGGAGTTGATCCGATGAAAACCCTAGGAGGAGTTCGTTCAACACGCATTCTGCAAATCGCCAAAATGCGACCTTCAACACTAATTTGCGAACTTCCTGTATGGAATTGACGATGGGGGCAAGAGACTTTTTTGTAGGTTCGGGCATGCTAGTTATGCCCGCAAAATTTCAGGTCAATCCGTGAAAGTAGCCGGATGTTCTGCAGTTTAAGGCCAGTAGGGGCGCTATGGCGCACTATTTTTGTGCAAACACTGGATTCATAAATTTTTCGCCGTGACTGAACTTTTGGGGATAGGTGTGTTCGCTTTATCTGAAGTTGAAGGCACGCAATTTGGGGTTCAATAATAATAATAATTTCAATTTAAAGCCGCAAGCGGGCGATGATCGGCCTCGCTTCATGCGCCAAGGCCCTGCCGCTCGCCACATATTGTTTCCAAATACTGCTGTTAAGTAAACATTGGTGCCGCCAAATTTTGCTGGCACCATATGTCCCAACAGCTGCATGTTGCTGCCCCTACACATACAAGCAGGTATTTGAGATATAAAAACAGCTAATGCCCATTGGGTGGCACTGTTCTTTGTCCCAGGCACGTCATGTGAAGCAATACCTGTCTCAGCAAATAGCCACACACACACAAACATGCAGACAGATGCTTCATGAAGGTGTGAAGACCCTTTCTGAGATTTTTTGAAGAAGTTACTATCCCTGACAGTCACTGCCTCTGCCACACACACACACACACACGCACACACACACATACACAAAATAAAGTCTGAATGAAGCATCTAAAGTAAACAGATAACATTAAATAAAGAGGATGACATGTCAAGAATCTATGGTTTCTCACTCTAAGCAGGGAGGTGGGAGCATGACTGACAGATCTCTGAGGTTGGTGTGGGGTGAAGAAGGGGGGTGGGCTAATTAGTATGTGAGGTAACCTCAGCTCAGTCTGAGTAGCAGTTGGAGGGGAAGGAGGAAAGCTTCCTTCCACAATCAGGATGATTTAAAGCATGTTTAAAAGTGTTTTAGGCATAAACACTGCTTGTGTCTGTTAGATGGTGCTATTCCTATCACCCAAATATATGTTTAAATTAAAAAAATAAATCCAGAGTGGAACTGTGATCATGTGAGTTGAATTTAGGGAAGATTAGATTATTTATAACATACATATGCAATTTATGTATTTTAATCTATTTTCATATAGATTAACTCAGGCACGGAGATATAACACACAGTTAATGCCCGGTGTACTATGTTGCAGGCACTTCATGTGCAGCAGTACCTGCCTAAGCAAATAGCCACAACATAGATACGGCTAGGCCTCTAAAGCATACAGATGAATGATGACAATGATTTCATCTAAATATTTAGATTCCTTGATCATGAAAACATACCATTATCATCTGGATTCATAATGATATCTATTTTAGTTCAGCAGTTATTCACAAAAGTGACATTTTTCACCATGTCGGCCAGACGCTGATTTGGATGGACACCAACATTGAATCAGATCTTACTTTTCAGATGCTGACTATCCTGAAAATTTCATCAAAATCCATCCATCCATTAGGGTCTGTGTATGTTTTTTTATTCTGTGTTTTCTACAAAAGACAGATGAACACATTTTTAAAAGCACATATATATGATTAAAACAAATACAACCACTGAGAAATCACTGGAAAATATATGCAAACATGCATGAAATATAATAACATTGGATACTGTATAATAAGAAATCAGGAAACCTAACTATAACAGGGAATGTTAACATATCACTAAGACAATAAACTGTTTTTACAAAAGTTAAAATTTCTAGTTCCCTAAAGCATTATGTCAAATCGCCAATGTGTTCAGCCATGTTCATTTTCTATTATAGTTCCAGAAACAGTTGTTTTTTTCTGAAAATGAGGTGGCACTTGCTGCATAGGGTGTTTTCCACATAATCATGAATTACACAGTCAGTGACAGTGGATTTTCTTTTTGTGCTTTAAAGGCATCTACATCAGTGTCCTCATCAGTAAATAAGTATGTGGGTTGATTTTAAAGTCACTGTCTCCATTCATGATGGCATCTTTCACATTCTGCACAGTGTATAGGATATATTGCTTTGGTGGTATCATAATGAAGTAGGAAAAAGAAATCAAATCAATAAAAATATGTCAGTGAGATAAATCTGTGAATATTCTCAGTCATCCAGGTCATGACTCATCTCAAACAAGCACAAATTGTGTCAGTTGGACCAACCTTGTGTGAGTAGAAGACGTTTCGCCTCTTACATGCACAAACAAGTCGTTATGTGACGCGAAACCAACGGGTCGTTAGGTGTTAATGTGGGTCTTTAGCCCTGCTGGGCAGTCGTTCTCCCCCGGCCCTTCTATGAGAGTCGTTAGGGTCACCTGGCTGAAGGTGTGAAAGCTGCACCTCCTTGGGGGGACATGTAAGTGAAATATGTGAGCATTGATTCTGTTATTTCACAAAAACAGAAATTTTGATGTTGAAGTCATTCAAAAATATATAAGGCTTTGTACTGACTTTAATTTCATGACATTGAGTCCAGTAAAATGAATAGGTGAGTCAAAAGAAATGGTTGTAAGTTCTGTGAGTTTGTGGCTTCAAAGCCTGACCCTTAAACACATTCAATTTCAATGGCAATGCAGGGTTAAGCAATAAGATTCACTGATCATGTAAATGTGGTATTTTGAAGCCAAAAAACATGCTGTGGTAATAAGGGGCCCCTAAAGCTGATGTTGTAATATGACAACGCCAGGTCTTACAGGATTAAAAGGGTAGAAATACATTATAAAGTGAACCTATAAATGTGATAGAAATATAAGCAGTGGTCATGTAGATTGACAAGCAAATGTTAATTTTGCAATACAGAAAAAAAGGAAATATGCATGTCTTTTTCTAGATTCTATCTAATAATGTAGACAAATAATTGCGTTAGTTTTTTAATGTACATTGCCATAATATAGTATTCTAAAAGGGGGTTTGAATATACTAAGTGCAAGGGAATGTGAGGTAGTTTTCAAACATTGATGTAAAACTCTTGAAAAGGTGGACATGGAGGACATGCATTCATGTATTCCAAAAAAGTATAAAAAAAGTTTAACAAATATATTTGTTTTGTCTTGAGAGGTGTGTTGTTTTTTAAGTGTATATGCCACGATAGTATTAAAGAAAGCAATCAGAAGAAATGTATCATAAATTAATGATGAAGTGCTTTAATGTGTTCATTTTATTGTCTTTAAGTTCCTGTCTCTCATTTGTTTTGATTTCATTTTCACGCGAGAATACCAGTCAGGGGGCGTGTTACCGATACTGCTCTCTGATTGGTCGGCTGATCTGACCGTTCTCGGGTAATAAAACGTGTGGCTGGAGCTCAAACGGTCTCTTTCACTGATTCAGTCAGAGCGAGTTTGCCAGCCTTGTCTGACAAGCGATCCAATCTGAGTGAAAACAGCGAGTTCAAGAGCCTCCAAGGACCTAAAATCCTTATTCTTTTTCCTCTCTTTTGCCTTTTCTATCTTTTTTCTATTTTTCTTTGATTGATCGACTCCAGGGCTCCAGTGAACACACGGTGAGTAAACGTTCATGGTGTATTGCTAAATGCTACAGGCAGTGTATTTGTCGATGTGAGTCAGTATAAAGCTAATGAAATGTATCATGTTAGGTCTAGCGTGAACAGAGGAATACTTTGGCGTCTTCATGCATGCATGTTTGTGTTTTAGTGGTTGAAATATAGGCTGTTAGCAGGCGTTGTGTGACGAGACTAACCTGAGCTAAGTAGTAAAAGTAAGTGCCTTCACGTGTTTTAACAGTGATTCAGCATGGCTCATTTAGCGATTAAACAATTTTCCCAGCAAAGTTGAGGAGTGTTCATTTAAAACGGATATGTGATGTTACGTTTTGAGCCTTGGTGCATGCGGAAATCACAGCGAGGCACCGATAAGCATTGCAGTCTTTACAAAACGGATAACAATGACGTTTATATAACACCACAGAGCGGCATGGGGCACTGCTGCTTCTGCCAACTTTATATAAGGATATATACGTAATAATAGCGCTAAAAATCTCCGTGACGGTACTGTAGACAGACAGTTATTTATCCCGAAGGGCGGATGAGTCCCGTCTAGGCGAAACTAACGTCGGTGAGGGCATTAGTTTCGCCGCTGACAGAGCAGCTGCAGGGCATTAGCTGCAGGGCATTAGCTGCAGGGCATTAGCTGCAAGGCATTAGCTACGGTGTTTTGTGGTTAATAAGTGACTGAAAAGGATACAGCTGGAATAATGTCCGCTTAGATATCTTGTATTATTATATGATATGATCGCGGTGAAACTCTAGCGGACGTGACGTCACCGAGCGACGTTCGATGGCAACGTGACCAAAATGATTTATTGATAAGGCTTTGATCATAGTGACTTGAGGTGTTGTAAATTTGTTTTTACGAAAGCTGTTTGTGGGTAGTATGACTCTGTGTGTAGCTGGTAGTTGAAGTTAGGATTATTCCCATCAGTGCTCTGACTTTTAGGAGATCTGGATCTTTTTTTCTTGCTTGTTACATGTAGTGTTTATTTCACATAGCAAAGAAGGACAGAGCTGAATTCTATGTGATGTAAAATTGTGTATTACCATTGCTTATTGAGATGATGTTTGTAATTAAAAGGTGTCATTGTCTGCGGAACTATATTTTACGTCTTTGAAGTTCTTAAGCTTTGTAATGAGTAAACTTAATAAAACCATGCCCTTTTCTGTCTTTTCTTCAGTCACTGGACAGGAGACCACCCAGTCTTCATCTTTTGGGTAGCAGGACAGAGTGCAACGCGAGGTTAGTTATTAACTATGTTATTGCAGATGTTTTGTCTTTTTATGGATGCATTCAAAAAGATAGATGCTCGCAATTAATGTTTCCAAAGCTCTTACTGATCCCTTTTGTTTGCTCCTTTTCTTCATTTGTATTCAGATGCCTCGTCCTAAGTCGTACTGCCGTTTCCCAGGCTGCCATCAAGCGATTGGCAGAGCGACGGCCGCTTGATGTCACTCTCGTGTGGCCGCCCAAGAACCCTGCAGCACGTAAGTGGAATTATATTCAGGGCTTTGTTTTAAAGCTATTAAGCTATTATTGCTGTTAAATAACTCAACTTTTCTGATTTGTCATACAGACTTGATTTTATAGTATAAAGAGACTGAACTAATATTTGTACATTTCTTGTGACTGCTGTACTTAATGTAATGTGTTATCTTTTGTTTCTTTTCTCGATAGGCATGGGGACCGGGCAACGCCATGCCGTGACGGAATGGCCAATTTCGTCCTTTACTGGGAAAAGGCACAAGTTGGTCATTCCCGAGGAGTCTCCTGACAAGAAAGTAAGATAAATATGAGGAGCCATTTCTGTGTGTAAATCTTTCAGTTGTAACAAGTTTCTAACCTCAAAACTTTGTTTTTCTGCTGTTTCAGTTCGTTCTTCTTGTGGGTGACTCCCACCTGCGAGCCATCGCTGATGAGCCAGAGAGATGCCAAGGACCGCTTTCCTTCGGCATCATGTCTACACCGGGGGCTGCTGCTCACGAGGAGAGGACCGAGCTGGTCCACGCTGTGGTTCCTCGTACGCCTGAAGCAGTGGTCCTTTTGGCACCCAGCAACAACCTCACCTACTCCAGGACCATCGAGCAAGCCAGCGAAGACTTCAGTCGGCTGCTCTTGGCTGCAGTGAGCCGTTGGTCCAACGTAAGCTTAAAGTTTTGATACAGTTGTTGTGAAAATATAGCTTTCTTGCTGTTTTTGTTAACATTAGAATACAGATATTTGTAATTGAATGCTCTTTGAGTTCAGATGTAAAAACTTTGTTATTAATCCACACATGTGTATGGTCTTTTTGTTAATATTTTCAGGTCGCAGTGCTTGATTCTCCTCGCCTCACCTCCGATCTACCAAAGCAGGAGGCGCTGCGACAGGAGTTCCACCGTGTCACTAGGGGTCTAGGTATGCAATTTCTTAAAAAAAAACTTCCATATTATTTAACATGGTTTTGTAAATGAGAGCAGAACTACATTAATATTTCATTATGTTAATTGTTACTTTTTTAGGTGTGAGGTGGTTTCCAGCAGCTGATGCTTTCCTGGAAAATACTGACCTGTGGGCCAGAGATGGTGTAAGTAGAACCCCTGATTTGGACATGAAAATTACAGTTTGTTGCTTGCAAGTGTTGTTAATCATTTCATTTTCTGTTTTCAACAGATTCACCTGTCAGACACTGAGGGGATGCCTGTGCTTGCTCGCCTTCTGTGGCAGGCTGCTTACGATGTAAGTTGTCTTGGAAATGTGTGTAAGATAACTTTTAGGTTTGTCTGGTTGATGTATTTTATGTATTTATGCTTTGTAATAATTATTGGTACACTCTTACTGGTATTAATATTTTTCATATATACTTTGAAATTGTTTCTTAGCCAAGCTTATATTAATAGCATTATTATTTTTGTCATGATTAGACACTGCAGCCTGCGCCACAGACCACCCCTGTCCAGCCTCCCCCTAGACCATCGGTCTCACGTGTGAAGTCTCGAGTTGTGGTGAAGGGAAGGGTCGTTACACCGCTGGCCCCTCCAGTCAACCCCTTCAATGGACGCTCTGCAACGGGCAGGAAGGTAATATGCTGCCAATGTTTTTGAAAGATTAAAAAAGAAATGTTTATCACTTGAGCAGTGAAGTTAAATATTTACTTAACAGAAAGTATGCTATTTCTTATTGCAGAGGAACTCGTCAGGGGAGCTGGTTGCGTCCTCTGGTGCGGTTCCCAAGAAAAGGATGGTTGAAAAGCAGGTTAGTAATGCTGTGATCTTCCTTAAAATTGTAAAGACATTCACAGAGACTGATCAGCTGCCGGGCTCAAACAAACATACACTATTTGTATAATAGAGAAACATGTGATGTAAACACATAAATAGTGGTCACTTTGTATTTGATAAGGTTAATTTATGAAGAAAATGTTGCCGTTTTTTTGTTCAGCTGCTGAGTTCCAACAACTGTCTGTGCTCTCTTATTTAGGTGGTGAAGGACTGTACCATCCCGCTATCACCAGTTTGGTTTAGCCCTGCCCTGTTGGATGAGATGGAAAAGGTTGTTCCATCGCATCTGCCTGATCCTGCCGAGTGCATTGCCGTTCCCAAGGGCAAGCAGGTAATATTCATAGGCTTCTTGTCTGTTTCATCTGATATATGTGAATGAAAAATCAATCCAAACTACTCTAATGTGTCAATGCAATATCCTAACATTGCCTCTGTATTTGTTTTCATCAGAGGGCCGTTGTGGAACGCAGGAAGGCTGCTGTCTCCAAGAGGAGTCGGTCAGCCCGGCAGGTAAGTTTTAAATGTTCATTTCCCCAAACAATATTTGGACTTATTTAGGAATGTTTGATGTTATAGCAAGTCTTATACACAGCAATGCCATTTTGAGAGAATCGTTTGTTTAAGTTTGTAGCGACAACTCATTTCACGCATGTCTTTGTTTTTTAGGTGGAGGCAGTGCCGCGTGTGGTGGGTGTGAGATCCAGGGACACACCTACCAGGGTCATGCAAGAGACGGTGGAGGAGGAGGTTGGTGTAGTTTTCTTGATAATAAAATGCTACTAATTTTTCACTTTGTGACTACATGTGATATTTTCCTAAAGTTCAAGCATTGACATAGAAGCCAGTGACCTTTTAACTTGCTCAGTCACCTGCTTTCTGTTACAATTTATGCAATACATGTATAGTTTTGTATGTCTTTTTTGAGGTGCATTGACATAAAAGTTTATGCACATTTAACGTTATGTATTTATAAATTTGTTGTCTATGCCATTCATTCACACGTTTTGTTTTCCACAGGTGCCGGCTGCCCATGTGTCCCCAGCGTGCCCTGCGTCGCCTGCGTCGCCTGTGTCGCCTGCATCGCCTGTGTCACCCCCGACTCCCCCATTCCAGGCCCCTGAGGTGGAAGACAACCGTCGCTGCGTCAAAGGTCAGACTGATGTTGCTCCTCTGTTGTGTGTTTGTCTTGAGCCGGATTCACTTACACCCACACCTGTAGTTTCTGGCAGTGTTCCCAGAGAGGTAAATGATCTGGACGTTAATGCAGCCATCTGTTGTAGTATCGCAGCTGTTATCAAACACAAGGTTGCACCTGTGTGTACGTGGCGTAGTAGGGACTTAGATGAGGTCAGGTCAGAGGGCAGGAAGTTGTACTCTTTTCTTGCTGACAACAGTAAGAAGTTGAGAGAGAAGGAGAAGTTTTATCAGCTTGTTGAACAGCACAGTGTGTTTGGCAGGAAGTGGAGTCTTGAACTCGGACTTGCCGATTACATTGTTGCTGGACCTAGCGGAGAGGCTGTTTTGGATGAGAAGCTGCAGGAGCTTTTGATGAGGGATGGCATGTGTCTGTTCAGCATTGACAGTGCCTGTACCGCAGTCATTCAGCACAACGACTACTTTGTGGTCGTTGACTGCGGCAGACGAGATCAGTCTGGCTTTGCTTCCAGCTGTGGCAGATCTGTGGCTGTGTTTAACACATGCTTGATTGACCTGATGTATTACATCAGGAGTTTGCGGGACTCGCTGAAAGGACAGTTTTATGCTGTCGTGCCAATTGAGTTGAATGAGTTGGAAGTTGAGGGTGGTGTGGAGAGTTCCGCAGAGGACACAGGCAGTGTTGTTGAGTTGTCAGACAGTGAGGTTGACGTTAGCATGGAGAGTTCCACAGAGGACACAGGCAGTGTAGCTGAGGTTGTAGACAGTGTTGATGGAAGCAGCTCTGTCAGGCCTGCACATAATGCAGGATCTGTGCAGGGATCATTTAATCAGGGAGATGATCGCTTTGAATATGGGGGGATGCAGTGTATGGCCATAAGCCTGATAAGCATTGCCAAACACACAACTGACAGTGTGTTGTCATGGCAGTCAGAGACACTGGATGAGGTTGTTGTGTCAGGGGACAAATTGTATTCCTCTTTAAGAGAGAACAACTTGATCAGTGACACACGCAGTCACTATCTTCTTGCCGCAGAGCTGCCTACACAGCTTGTTGTTAATGGTCAGAGTTTTGACATTTACTACGGTGAGGTTCTCAGTGGTGATGTAGATATTGTAGACGGTTCTCTTATTGAGGAAAGAGTTCTCAGCACTTTGAGAAATGGGTTGGCTGACATGTTCTCTGTGTATAACACATGTCTCTTGACGGTGTGCAATAGCACTTGTGCTATTGTTCATCAATGTGGACGGTATGCACTTGTTGATTCTCATGCCCGCGGTTCAGATGGTCTGGTAAAAGCTAGAGGGACAAGTGTTGTTGTATATTTTAGTTGTCTTGATCAACTATTTGATCACATCTGTACACTTGCACGGATGTTGTCCAGGAATGAGAAACAGTTTGAGATTGTTGGTGTTTGTGCCTCTGTCTCCCAGCCCGTCGTCTGTGGTAATAAGTCCAGTAGTCTGGCTGCAGTGAGCTGTAGCAGCAGTAGGGATGTGAATGAGGTAAATTCAGATGTTGAGTTTGTTAGTGATGTGACTATTAAAGAGCTGCAGTTTAATCCTCTTAGTAAGGAAGTGTCACAGGTTTTGTGTAAAAAGTTGAAGATAGTGTCTGAGAAAGTTGATGCAGTGTCTTCAGAGATAGGTCCATTAGGGGCTCCCTGTAGGAATGTGAGGATAGCTGGTGATGGTAATTGTTTCTTTAGAGCAGTTAGTCAGGCTGTGAGTGGTACTCAGGCTCATCATAGGAAAGTTAGACTTTTAGTTGTGAAGCAGATAGAGAGAAATCAGGTGGATTATAGCAGTCTTCTGAGGAGTCATTATTCCTCTGTGGCAGGATACCTTAGTGAGTCTAAGATGAAGTATGTTGGTAGTTGGGCTACAGAGTTAGAGATTCAAGCAGCAGCAGATTGTTTAGGAGTTAATATATTTACATACTGTGGTGATCGCTGGCTTGAATATAGTTCTAGGAATGTACAGGTGTCTAATCAGGGGATTTTCTTAGAAAACTGTAACGGAAGTCATTATGAGACAGTAGTTTGTGTTCAGCAGCCTAAATCTCAGATATGTTATAGATACTGTAGGGTGAGTGAGGCTAGTTCCACAGGATATAACATTAGACGGCAGAGTAGAGGAAGCGATGAGGTTTGTTTAGATTTGTCTTCAAATGCAAGTCCTGTAGGTCAGCTTGTAGAAGTTGGTGTTTCGGAAAAACAGCAGAGTACTCCATCTAAATATTTAAAAAGAAAAAATAATTTTCTACGTAAAATTAAATATCAGAAAAATCAGTTGTTTAGCCAAAAAATGAAGGAACAAAGTAAAGCTAAGTACCAGGGAAATATTTTACATAGAGAAGAAGTGAAGAAAAAACTTAAAGATAGATATTGGGAGAATATTTCACATAGAGAAGAAGTGAAGAAAAGACGTATAGATAGATATTGGGAGAATATTTCACATAGAGAAGAAGAGAAGAAAAGACGTATAGATAGATATCAGGAAAATATTTCACATAGAGAAACTGTGAAGAAAAGGAATTTAGATAGATATCAGGAGAATATTTCACATAGAGAAAAACTTAAGAAAATGAGTAAAGTTAAATATAGAGTCAATCCATTGCACAGACGGCACGTAAAAGCTTTGAGTATTAAGAAGTACAGTGTAAATTCAGCGCATAGGGATAATGTAGCAGCAGGTAACAGGTTGAGGAGGGAAAAAGTAAAAGAAATGTCAGAGCAGTTTGATTTTGTAATGGAGAAGTTTTTAGATAAGGTAAAGGATGGTCCAGATTTTGTTTGTTGTGTTTGTCATAGGTCGTTGTTTAAAAATCAGGTGTTAAGTTGTAAAAAAGAGGATTATAGTAAACAGAGGGCAGCAGGTTTAATATCAAGTATGTGTTTGACTGAGGACTTTGTACATAAGTGTAGCGAGGACTGTGAATCACCTTGTAGCTTGTTGGATTCACCAAGAGGGCAGATGTGGATTTGCTACACCTGTCATTTAAAGATTAATAAAGGCCAGTTTCCACCTGAGAGTGTTTTTAATAGCTTGAGACTTAATCCTATCCCAGAGGTACTAGCATGTTTGAATAGTCTTGAACAACATTTGATAGCATTAAATATTCCATTTATGAAGATGTTGGCGTTGCCTAAAGGTGGGCAAAATGGGGTTCATGGACCGGTGACGTGTGTCCCTGCAAATATTGTGCAGACCGACAATTTGCTGCCCCGTTCCAATATGGAAGGGTCTTTGTTGCTGGTGAAGTTGAAGCGTAAGTTAACTTATAAAGGTCATTATGAGTATCAGTTTGTTGATCCGATGCGTGTACGTCGAGCTTTGCGGTACTTAAAAGACACCAATGCTCATTATGCTGATGTTGACTTTAATGAAGAGTGGCTGAATGAGCTTTGTAGAGAGGGGGATGTTGTTTCTGATAAGAGTAGTGGTGGGTCTAATGAGGGTTGTGAAGTGTCCACAGATATTGTTGAAGATGAGTTGCTGCATGATAGACAGCAGCATTGCATGTTTCAGGACACGTGTCTGATGCCAGTGGATATTGGTCAGGAGGTACTGGATCAGTACTTTGATGGTACTTTGAATGTAGCTCCAGCAGAAGGAAATAACCCAGTCAGATTGTTGTGTGATAAGGATAATGAGGCTAAATCTTTTCCAGTATTATTTCCAGAGGGAAGTAATACTTTTCATGAGACTAGACAGTACAGGTTAACTATGTCGAGGTATTTTAATAACAGGATTTTGAATGCTGATAGTAGGTTTGCTGGGAATGTAGAGTATATATTTTATGCTCAGTACATGTCTGAGTTAGAACAGGTTGTATCAAATGTTTCTATAGCAATGAGGAAAGGGAAAGGAGGACATAAGTCTATCAAACTACGTGATGTGTTGGAGGACCCTGAATCTTTGAGGAAGTTACTGGAGTTTGACGATGGTTATCGTTTCCTTAAACCTATTAGAGGTACTCCAGCTTTTTGGCAGGGAATACAGAAGGACCTCCTGGCTTGCGTTCTACAGCTTGGTGTTCCTACATGGTTTTGTTCTTTTTCATCTGCAGATATGCGATGGAAAAATCTTTTAAGTAGTATTTTGAAGCAGGAAGGTAGGACACAGACAGCTGAAGAGCTAGAGTGGGCAGAAAGATGTGAACTTTTGCGACGTAATCCAGTAACAGCAGCTAGGATGTTTGATTTCCGATGGCATTGTTTCCTGAGAGAGGTTCTGATGTCTGCTGCAGAGCCTATAGGCAAGATTAAAGATTACTTTTATAGGGTAGAGTTTCAGCAGCGTGGGTCTCCTCACATTCATAGTTTGTTCTGGATAGAGAACGCGCCGCGTATTGATAAAAATACAGATGAGGAGGTTGTTGAATTTATTGATAAGTATGTAACGTGTGAGTTGCCTTCAGGGGATGAGAAGCTGTTAGATATTGTGAATTCTGTGCAGCAGCATTCAAAGCGACACCCTAAGACCTGCAAAAAGAAGAACACGACTTGTCGTTTCAATTTTCCCAGGCCAGCATCAGAGAGAACATTTATCTGTCGAGGGAAAAGTGTAGAGGACTCCAAAGAGAAGTGTGAGTGTCAGGAAAAGAATAGGGAAAGTCTGATCTCAGGTGTATGCAGTTGTCAGATGAAGACAAAGCAGGAGAAACAGATTAGAGAGAAGGCATCAGCTCTTTTGGCAGCGTTAAAGAAGGCTGTAGCAGATGAGAAGTGTAAATTCAGTAGTTTAGATGAGTTGTTTAAGAGTGTAGGCACAGATCAGGCTGGTTTCCAGAAGGCTTACAGTCTCTTTGCGCGCAACACCCATATAGTTTTAAAGAGAGACATAAATGAGGTTTGGGTTAATCAGTACAGTAAGTTGCTGCTGACATGCTGGAATGCCAATATGGACATCCAGTATGTTGTTGACCCGTATGCTTGTGTCGTGTATATTATTTCTTACATCTCAAAGGCAGAGAGGGAGATAGGTTTGCTGTTAGCAAATGCTCAGAGAGAGGCTGCTAAAGATAAAAATCTTAGTGCCAGAGAGGCTTTGAAGAGCCTTGGTAGTGTTTATCTACATAACAGAGATGTTTGTGCTCAGGAGGCAGTTTATAGGTTGGTGCCTAACATGCATCTGAAGGAGTGCTCTAGGAAAGTTGTGTTTGTCCCAACAGGGGACAATGTTGTCAGGATGAGTCTACCATTGAATGCACTAAAACAGAAGGTGTCATCACAGGGTCTTGATTCAGAAGACATGTGGATGAGTAGTGTAGTTGACCGTTATAAGAACAGGCCAGAGAACAGGGAGTTCAGTGATATGTGTCTGGCATCTTTTGCCTCAGAATATCGTGTATTGAGCAAAAATGAGAAATCAAAAAGTCGAATTGAACTGAAAAACAACACTGGTTTTGTCATGAAAAGAACGCGTGTCAAGAACCGCCATCATCGTTATGCACGATTTTCTGAGACAAAAAATCCTGAACAATTCTATCAGAGTAACTTGCAGTTGTTTTTGCCTTATCGTGAGGACGTGCAGCTTAAACCTGCCAACTGTGAAACTTTTGAGGAGTTTTACAGGACTGGTCATGTGAAGTTTAGTGATGGCACACGGCATTCAGTGAAGTCGGTAGTAGATTCTAACAGGAGCAGGTTTCAGGTTGAAGTCGAAGATTTGAATGACATTAAAAATTCAGTTGATAGTGATGCTGTGTTAGAAGATGCCTGGTGCCAGCTGTGCCCAGAACAGGAACAGGAGCGTTTGCAGTGTGTGCAGGAAGTTCGGGACAGAGAGCAGGTTGTTGATGAGCATGTGGACAACATTCCTGATTTAAGTGTTAGTGACAAAGAGGTTTGTCATTTAGAAAAAAGGAGTAACATTCTGAATAGGAAGGATGGTTTGGCATTGATTAGGTCTCTGAATGAAACACAGATGTCTGTTTTTTATCAGATTAGACAGTGGTGTTTGGACAAGATACATGGTAGAAAGCCGGCTCCTTTGCATGTGTTTGTAACGGGTGGGGCTGGCACTGGAAAGAGCCATTTGATTAGGGCTATCCAGTATGAGGCTTTGAGGTTGCTGTCACCAGCGTGTCGTCATCCTGACAACACTTGTGTGGTGTTGACAGCCCCAACAGGAATTGCAGCATACAATTTGCATGCAGCAACAATTCATAGCACACTCAGCATTGGTAAGGATGTACGCTTACCGTACAGTCCTTTGGGTGAAGAAAAGATAAATACTTTGCGTGCTAAATATGTAGATTTGCAGTTGTTGGTCATCGATGAAATCTCCATGGTAGATCATCGATTGTTGGCATATATTCACGGCAGATTGAGGCAGATTAAACAGACTGGGGACTTTTCCCCCTTTGGGAATGTGAGCGTTGTTGCGGTCGGTGATTTTTATCAGTTGCCTCCTGTTAAAGGGAAGCCTCTGTATGTTGACAATGAAGGCGTCAACTTGTGGTCCAATCTGTTTAGTGTTGTTGAGTTAAAAACAGTTGTTAGGCAGAAGGACAGCGTGTTTGCAGAGTTGCTGAACAGGGTCAGGACTCAATCTAAAGAGACTCCAATGCTGGTCAGTGATGTTCAGACACTGAAGCGTTGTGAAACAGGCGAAGTCAGCTCAGCTTTGCACATATTTCCGACTAACCGACAAGTAAATGAGCACAATCTTCAGGAGCTATTCAGGACTTGTCCTGAATATGTTGAGATCAATGCACAGGATTATGTAAATAGCAAAAAAACAGGAAAGTTAGAGTTGATAAGCGGACACCATAGCAAAACGTATAACACATCTTTAGAGGAAACACTTCCCTTGGGGATAGATGCCCGTGTTATGCTGTGTAAAAATATAGATGTTGAGGATGGTTTGGTAAATGGTGTGTGTGGTACAGTTACACACATAGAGATGGCTGGTGAGGGCAAGTTCCCTAAAAAAGTTTTTGTAAAGTTTGATGATGATCAGGTCGGTGCTAAAAGGAGGAAACGCTCTGCTAATCTTTCTGTGGATTTAGCTACTTCCACTGGCATTGACCCAGAGGAAGAGAGAGTTACAGACAAAGGTGGATTGCGAAGGCAATTCCCACTTCGGCTTGCCTGGGCCTGCACGGTGCATAAAGTCCAGGGTTTAACAGTTGATAGGGCTGTAGTTAGTTTGAAAAAAGTATTCACTGCAGGACAGGCGTATGTGGCCTTAAGCCGAGTCAGGAGCTTGTCTGGTTTAATAATTGCAGATTTTGAAGAGAAATCAATTTATTGTAGGACTGATGTAAAGGATGCCATTAAGAGTATGTCTCCTTTCCTGGTTGACAGCAGACCACTGCACACATCAGATACAGACACATTTTCTGTGTTTTTGATGAATATGCAAAATCTGAGTGCACACCTGTCAGATTTGTGTTTGTGCATAGAGCAGTTAAAGGTTAACTGTGTTGCTGTAACAGAAACATGGTTATCCACTGATTCTGTTGTAGAAAATGTAAAAGTTGATGGTTACATTTTTAGTCATTGTACGCGAAGCGTATCTTACACGAGTAACCATCCAGCTTTGATCGCTTTGCAAGCCCAACAACATGGTGGTGTTGGCATATTTATTTCAGACAGTGTGACCTTTGACCTAATCAAAGTTCCACAGGTGAATTTGGAGTGCTTGGTTCACAAGTATGTTGGTTTTGACATTATACTTGCGGTCATTTATCGACCGCCTGCTTATCCCATGTCTTTGTTTAAAGAGTTTCTCAGCAAGTTGCTTGATCGGCTTAAACTGCTAAGTAACACGATTGCTGTCATGGGAGATTTTAATGATGACATTTTGAAGTCATCATCAGTCTGCAATTTTTTTGCAGAAAGGGGGTTTGTTCAGCTAGTGACACAGCCCACCACAGAGAGAGGCACACTTATTGACCATGTGTATGTGAAAACAACACAGTACCAGGTACAGTCAGTTGTGTGGCCTACTTATTTTAGTGACCATGAAGGGATTCTGTGTTCCTTTAAAAGGACACCTCTTCAAGTTGATGAAGCAGAAGACTTTAGCTTCTAAGATGCCAGGTTTTTGCTGCCATTTCTGTCATAGTTTGCTCATTTGTAGCTGTATGCTTTGTTTAGTTATTGTATAATCTGTTAGTACTTCATATTTATTTAGCAAAGTCTACAAAGTTCTATTTTCCTGCTTTAGTTCAAATATATGTGTAGTGGTAATGAGAGAGTTGTGTGCTTTTTTTGTATTTGTATGTTTGTCCTGTCAGAGTTTGTCCTGTTCGCCAAGTATGTCTTGTCCTGTGTTCCCACTCATGGCCTGCACCTTGTCGTGGTGAGTGGGCTTTCAACTAAGACGGGCCACCTGTGTTTTAGCTTGTTACATGTAGGGTGTTGTTAAGGGTAGGAGAAAGTTCACAGTTTGAGGAAAAAGTATACATTTTAAAAATGATCTCTTTAAAATAAATTATATATTTGAATGCGTTTTTTATGTGTTATCCATTAAATTGTTTGAAGTTCTATTTTACAGCATTAATTCAAACTATTATGTAATACTAAAGACCACATTTTTTAAAATTAAACATTTGCTTGTGTTTTAAACATATTTTTGTTTCAGCATATAAATTACAGTGTCACTGATCAATATTGGAGGTTCTGACCTCCTTTATGTCACAGATTCCACTGGACCCAGCCTGCTCTTGTGTTGTGGACCACGCTGACCCCAAGAGCTGCAACCCCTGATGTCATGTCATAATGGCCATGTTGCAACACCTTTGCAACACAGTGTCCGGGCCAGAACCAGCAGGCTCAAGGACAGCTTCTTCCACCAGCCAGTCAAGATGCTAAACTCCCTCCCTGCTCTGACCCCCCCAGTTCCCCCCTCTGCTCCTCTGCCCCCCACCACTGACCTCAGGACTGCACTCTTCACCTTCCCACCTGGTCATTTGCAACATTGGACAGTGCTGCACCTTAACTATAACTTGTAACTACCTCTGTATACATACATGTACAATAAAAATCTATTATTTATTCTGTTCATAGTGAATGTATTCTATTTATGACTTTCAAAACTAGTAGCCTATTATATTTTTAAACTATTGTATTTCCTTTTGTCATTTTAAGTTTTTTTTTTTTTAATCAAAGACAAAAATAAGTGAAATTGCTTCCATACATTCCATCTCATATCTTTAGTTGATTGTTGGAGATGTGATGATGTTGTGGGTAACATTAGGTCAGCTATGTTTTTTATTAAAACATTGAACATCACAAAATAACAAGATGGAATCATTTTTATTGGATATTTGTGTGTACACATAAAATAAAAATACAGCTGTCCTTAGTTTTGTATTTGCTACAAAAAATTCTATTCATAGTAAATTTACCTTGTTCTTATAGTCTGTTCATAGTAAATTTATTCTATGTATTATTTTCAAAACTAGTAGGCTATAATATTTGTATACTATTGTATTTTTTATACTGTAGTTTAGTGTCTTACAGTCTGTCTTGCCTGTTTGCACCATGCTCACGAGAGGACTGAATTTTCATCTGTGCTGTATGTCAAGCATATATAGCAAATTTGACAATAAAGTTGACTTTGACATTTTCTGACTATAATTATCATATTATGATTTCTTTTTATTTTTATTATCACTTCTCTTGAACATAACAATCTTTTTTTTACGATTTATTTTGGGCTTTTGTGGCCTTTATTGATAGGACAGCTGGAGAATAACAGGAAAGCGTGGGAAGACGTGCAGCAAAGGGCTGTGGCCGGGATTCAAACCTACTGCCGCTGCTGGGGTTCGGAAGTCCCCGTACATGGACAGACGCTGTACCAACTGAGCTAATGTCTGCCCCATAACATAATCTTTTAAACATTATTTATGGTGATAATTATTTTTTCTAAACACCTGTTTATTTTGATAATACTCAGAGAACCTCCACTTATCAAGAATTTTTTTTTATGCTATACATATTTTAACATAAAACATACCTCATGATCTCTCTCCAGCCAATGCAAAGAGTCCCATGCTTGACATGCAGAATGTGTTATTTTAAAGCTCCTCTTCATGGTCTCCCTCAAAAGAACAATTCTCAGCTTCAGCTACCTCAAAATACAGATGTCTATTATCTTTTATTGATACCATATATTATGATGTGATTTATTATATATTTATTTAAAGAGTTGTGACTTAAATATAGTCATAATTTAAATTTATTTCAGTGACACATGTTTGTTAATTTTTAATCTGTTTTAAATTAACTGGATTTCTTAACATTTAAGTGTAACATTGTATTTAAACACAAGTCTTGATGGATTTATTGATCATAAATTGTTTTTGGACAAGGGGATTGAAATGGATTTAATTTATTTCATGGAGCTTAGACTTATGTATTGTACAGATTAATAATGATTAAAGTAGTTATGATATACATATGAGACAGAGTTCTGAGCTTCCTTTAAGTGTAAACCATAATAATTATAAGGGCTTGTAATATTTCATTGTGTTCACAGAATCATTAGAATGTTTTTTTTTTTTATTACAGAGAAAAAATAAGTGACATTGCTTCCATATCTTCCAGATCAGATGCATCTTTAGGTAATTGTCGGAGATGTGATGATGTTGTGCGTAATATTAGGTTGACTTTTATTTTTATTAAAACTTTGAAAATCACAATAACATAATAAAAAGATATGATAGTTGTTGGGTATTTGTGTGTACACATACAATAAAAATACAGCTGTCCTTAGTTTTGTATTTGCTATCATAAACATATTGTGCTAATTTGTTGAAGACATAAGTAAATACAATATTGCATATCAGGGTAATGGTCATGAACAGAAAATACACATGGATATTTATGAATATAGTTAAGTTATTTGACATGTGCAAACATTTAAGTGCACATCCCTAACTCTAAGACATGACATGAACAATGCATTATGAATATGTGAAGGCATTTTCTGAGCGCATCTGAAAAAGAAAAATCAAGATAAAGAGAAGTTATCAGTGAGCAAAAGATACTTCAGTTGACAATAGGGGTTGCTGTCCTAAAAAGGGGAAGGGGGAGCACATGTATGCAGTGAGAGCAGGGCAGTTCATTTGTGTGAATTAAGGCCCAGATCAAACCTTGCAGTTGAGTATTGTAATAGTTAGCATTTCTTCAAAAATGTTCGACTTTAACGACCCCCCTGGCAACACCCATTGAGTTATGAAAAGCCATTTGATAACATTTCAGCATGAATGTGTGTAGTTTAAGTTCAGAAATGTAGTCTAAGAAATTTAAAGATGAAGTGATGAAGGAGCAAGAATGACTTCCTGTTTCATTGCGAAACATCAAAGTTTGAGGCCTTCCCATGGACACGCAGTTGAACTACAGTACATTAAGTGACCTATGATTGTTTATGAAGGTATAAAAGAGTTTTGTGTGCCCTTTCTGAGCAGATTTGAAAAAGAAAATTGAAGATGAGTAGTTTTTCATCAGAGAGTATAAAAATATGACTTCTTGTTGACACTAGAGGGTGCAGTACTTTAAAGTGAAGTGTCATCTCCCCATAGCTAATGAATCAAAAGAAATGACACTAAATAAGTGGAGAAAGGTTATATGAACTGTATTTCAATACTAACTATATATATTTACAAAATAGTATATAATAAAATGATAACATTAAATAATAAAAAGCACCAAAAAACAGTTTAACTAATATATTTACAAAACAGTACATAATAAAATAACAAAATTAAATACTAAAAAGCACAACAACAGTTATACTAAGGCAGTGTAAGGGCAGTTTGGGTAAGGGCATTCACTAGGTTCCTTCAGAGTCAGTCTTCTGGAGATGGTGTCAGGATTTGTGGAGATACCCCTTCCTGAGGATCATCCAGCATGTGCATGATTGGAGTTGCAGAGAATTGAGCTCATAGATGTGTTAGGAGTTGGGCCTTGATCATGCTTGTGAATTTTGAAGCAGATTGGACCTTAAATGAAGGACTTAGAGTGATTCCCAGGTTCATGGCGATCAGTGAAGTTTGAGGCTTCGCCATCGCCACACCGTTTCACCTAAGGACACGACCTGAACACTGATGCCTCATGAAGGTGTGAAGACCCTTTCTGAGAATATTTGAAAAAAATATGTTGAAAAACAGAGGACATTTTAATGATAGTGTAAAACATTAGACTTCCTCTTACCAGCAGGGGGCGCTATATTGGAGAGTGAAACAAAGCATATAGATATACTTGGACAAGGACAGTGAACATGTGTACATGATTTGGTCCAGATCTAACACTGTACAAGAGAGTAATTAAGGTTTACGTGTTTTCCATAAATGGTCAAATTTGGGCGTCCTTCCTGGCCACGCTCATTGACTTAAGAAAAATCTTTTAAGAACTTTTCTTCGTCAATGTGTCTAGTATACACAATCCAAATCTGGAGTGGATCCGATAAAAAATTTAGGAGGAGTTCGCTCAAATACGTACCCTCCAAATCGCCAAAACGCAACTTTCAACGCTAATTTACGAACTTCCCATTCAAAATTGACGATGGGAGCAAGAGACTTTTTTGTAGGTCCTGGCATGATAGTGATGCCCTAAAAATTTCAGATCCATAGGTGAAAGTAGCCAGAGGGGCTGCAGTTTTAAGCCACTAGGTGGCGCTATGGAGCACATTTTTTTTTAGCAAAGACTGGATTCATACATTTTTCGCCATGACTGAATTTTGGGGCTAGGTGCGTTTGCATTTATCTCAAGTGATATACACGCAACTTGGGGCACAAATTGGTGGGAATTCCCTGGATGATCCGGCCTTTTTAGCTCACGCCCAAATAAAGTTTGAGGCTTCGCCATCGCCACACCCTTTAACTTCAGGACACGACCTGAACACTGATGCTTCAAGAAGGTGTGAAGGCCCTTTCTGACAATATTTGAATAAAATATGTTGAAAAATGGGGGAGATTTAAATGATAGAGTAAAACATCAGACTTCCTGTTACCAGAAGAGGGCGCTACACTTGAGAGTGAAAAACAAGCACATATATCAACTCAGGCACAGACAGTGAACATGTGTACATGTTTTGGTCCGGATCTAACATTGTACTAGAGAGATATTAAGGTTTACGTGTTTTCCAAAAATGGGGAACTTTGGGTGTCCTTCCTGGCCACGCCCATTGACTTACGAAGAATCTTTTAATAACTTTTGATCGTTAATGTGTCACATATGAACACTCCAAATCTGGAGTTGATCCGATAAAAACCCTAGGAGGAGTTTGTTCAAATGCGAGCCTTAGAATCGCAAAAATTGCAAATTCAACGTTAATTTACGAACTTCCTGTTCAGAATTCCCTATGACAATTATATATATTTGTGAAGGTCTTGGCCTGGGGATTTTGCCCAAAAAATTTCATGCAATTCGGAGTATGTGAAAAATTTGCCAAATTTGGGCGTGGTTTCGGGCCACGCCCATTGACTTACGAAAAATCTTTTAATAACTTTTCATCATCATTGTGTCTAGTATGCACAATCCAAATCTAGAGTTGATCCCATAAAAAACCTGGGAGGAGTTCGTTCAAATGCATACCCTGCAAATCGCCAAAATGCGACATTCAACGCTAACTTGCGAACTTTCTGTTCAAAATTGACGATGGTTGTAAGAGACTTTTTTGCAGGTCCGAGCATGATAGTGATGCCCTAAAAATTTCAGGTCAATATTTGAAAGTAGCCGGAGGGGCTGCAGTTTCAATCCACTAGTTGGCGCTATGGCGCAATGTTTTTTTGTGCCAACACTGGATTCATAAATTTTTCCGGGGGACTGAATTTTGGGACTAGGCGCGTTCGCGTTTATCTCAAGTTGAGGGCACGCAATTTGGGGTTAAAAAAGGGGGAGAAGAAGGAGAAGAATAATAATCCTAGCGATTCCAATAGGGCCTTCGCCGGCCGATCCGGCCATTTCGGCTCGGGCCCTAATAATCCGAGCGATTCCAATAGGGCCTTCGCCGGCCTGCGGTCGGGCTCGGGCCCTAATAAACATAATCATGAAAGATAAGATTAGGTTGTCCCAGATGTAATCAAATTATATTCAGGAGGGATGCTAGCGAGATTTGTGTTTAAAACTAAGAAAACCCTCTCAAAGAGAACTTTTTTGACACTCTAAAGTCTTTTAGTGTTAATATTCTTCCAACATCCAGTAGCTATGAGGGCAGGTTTTAAGTTGTCAAAATGGCAGAAAGGTTGAGCAACAAATTAACAGTGCTTTAAACCTTCTAAGCTTTTTTTCTGATAATGAGACTATGTTCGCGTGTCAGTTCAGGAGCTTAGAACAGAGTGTTCAGACTTTTTCAACTACAGGCCAAGTATAGTAAAATGCAAAGCTAACTTGGCTGCATTGATAAACCTACCTTGTTTTGTAAGTAAAATCAGTCAGGTGTAGTTTAAAGAATCCTTGATTATAAAATATACTTGAGGAATAAACAGACAAGACAAAGACTGACTCTTGTGAATTTGCGGGATTAAATAGATTTCTGGGGCCCTGGATAGTTACTAGTGGATGGGCCTCTGGTCAAGGTGAGATTCACCAAGTGCGCAGCAGAGAGGAGATGCTGTTGGCTCATTGCCACTTTTCAGACTCAAATCAACTGCAAACTGCATGAAATCTAACTAAATTAATTGGAGCTTGATAGGTGCTTTTGACTGGCACAATATTCTTTGTAAATCCAATGTTGAGAGGCTAGCGGAGCAAATGAAGGCCACCCATGCTGCTCCTAAAATGTGTAATGTGTTTGTCTCTATTCAACAGTAAAGCAAAAGGATCATACATCTAGTGTGTGCCAAATTTCTGATAATGCTTGGATCTTGCAGAGTCAACTAAAGGTTGACCACAGGTTGCTGTTGGCCCTGGCTATAGTTTGGACACCCGTGCCTTATATAGATGGTTAAATATTAAACCCTGATATATAAACATCAACTGAGTTCAGATTAGGGATAAAAATTGATGAGATTTTTTCGATGCCAGTGCTTTTACAGATCCTGCTAATCAATCCAACACTTTAACGATTCCCTTATTGATTCCTGCAAATTTTCCGTGTGGGCAAATGTTGGCTTGTAGATTTACTGTAGCAACAATGTCAAACACATCACAGCATAGATAACTGCCTCTGCAAGTTGTTGGTGTTTCCACTCACTTAAGGCTGTGCAGTTTGTGCTTTTTGTTAAAAATCAAGCCACAATTCTGGAGCTCCTGAACCCTGTCAGTGGAGGGAATTGATAAGGGAACTGATTAGCAAAAAGACTCATGATACTGATTCTTTGATAGAGCTGTTAATGATTCTCAAATGGAACTGGTTTTTGATTCGCATCCATAGTTCAGCTTTGCACAAAATAACAGGATATAGAATATCACCTTGCAATTTAAAACAACATTGGATTAGAAACAAATTCACAACATGCTAATTTTTAAAATATTTGGGAGGCCAACCAAATATTGTGTGCACAGATTTTACGCTAGACAAAGCTAACAGTCTGGGTATTAGCCCTGAGGGACAGCATATTCATATTTGACATCTTTAATAATAATAACTTTATTTGTATAGCACTTTTATAAAAAGAGGTTTACGAAGTGCTTTGGCAAACAGTCAGGAACATACAGACAGCAAAGAACAAGAGAAATAAAAATAGAGCTCAGCTTACATCAAGGCACTTTTACATAAAAACACAAATCTCGAATAGCAATATCGAACCGTGCTCAGGCCCACTTGTGTATTTACTCAGTTTGAAACAGCAGGAGGCGATATGCATGGAACTGGTTGCCAAACCTGCTACAGAGGAGAACGAAGAAGAGGCTACCATGGTAACCATTTCCTACACCAAACAACCAATGTTTACGTTTCGCTTTCTTCTACATTTTCCTTCGAGTGTGTTTTTTATCGTGTTTGAGACGGCATCAGCGACCTTCTGGACCCTCGTAAATCATCGTAATCCTCAAACAGAATAAACAAATCGACAAATTGAGTAAGCAAAAGATTCAACCGCTGGATTAACAGGAAGTAATGCATCAAAAGTAGATCGGTTCGGATCACTTTGTTTCACACCAGTGAAGCTGCACCAAATGTCGGGAGATGGAGCGGATCGAGACCACCCCTTCATGGAGGTCTCGGACCGGCTGATTTGGTGCGCACCAGAGTGTGGTGATTACATTCACATTGATACTAACGTACCAAACCCTGGGCCAAAACTTCTTTGGTGCGCACTAAATATGGTTGGTGTGAAAACACCCTAACAAACAAAAGGTGCTTATACAGCAGAGAATATTTCAAGAAACATAAGGACAACCCATAGCCCAAAAGTGGGCACAACAACCTGGCCCACTGACAACAAAAACACAAGAGGCCCTGACCCCATGGGGCAGAGACACCAAAAACCACACCAAAAGCATTGGGTAACACCACACCAAGACACAGCAACACACAAGAGGTAGTAGTGACTCAGTGTGTGACTACGGCCTGAAGAAGGTGCAAACCAACACATATCTGTGATAGCTCCAGTGAGTCCAGGCCCACGAACAGAAGGCCCTTTTTAAGTGTCAAGAACCCAGACAATGCAAGAACCATGCAACATGAAATGAGACCACAAGGACCAAAATAAGAACCAAAAACATACATCAGTCAGAAAAAGAAAAGGCAATAAAAAGGGGGTGAAAGCATAAATCAAATATAAAAAGATATTAATGACAACAATAGCAATGATTAAAGAGATGAACAGACATCTTTCTATCAACCTATCCATTAATCTACCTCATACCAGGAGCACTGTTTCATAGGCAGGTGATTAAGCCTTTCTAAACTATTCCTTGAGAATTTCAAGGTGTTTAAAGTCCAGATGGAATTTTCAATCCACCAAGCAAGTTCTGGGTTCACCCTGTGGTCTCCTTCCTGTTTGACGTGCCTGCAGGTTGCATCCTGATTAGTTGTCTGAACCATCTCAGCTGGATCTTTTGATGCTGGGGAGTGGCTCTAATTCAAGCCTCACCCTCTCCAGAAGGTCAAGCTCCTCGCATTGGCTCTCCAGAGGAGGCTAATCTTACCCCCGTATCCCACATCTCACTCTTTTAGTTGTTACCAAAAGCTCATGAATATTGGTGAGTCTTGTCATAACGAACAACCTGTAAAGCGAAGTTCTGCCTCTTGACTCAGCTCCGTCTTCACACTGCTCTTGCACAACATTGCTGATGAAGGAGGAACTTAAAATTGATTCATTTTATTCATCATAAAGTGTCTGAATGACCTAATCAACACTGTATTTTTACACAAATGAGTCAAAGACAGTAACATTACCTACACTGAAGTAATCTGGACTGGATTTGCATTTCTAGACAGAGTTTCTTCCTGATATTTCCTCTATTATTATTTCTTTAATCAGCACAGAAGTATCTCCTTTGGCACTCTAATTCCAGCCTTTCACATCTTAAACCTGTAATCAGGCTTTCTTTGATCCACTGTCTTTGTGATCCCGGCTCTTTTCTGTCAGTGTAATCTGTTTGATGAGCTCAGCTTTGATGAGCTATATCTGGCTTCTTTTGTGACTCCGAAGGGTTCGTGTTTCTTTTCATCTGAATTTTTTTTTTTACGTCCGGATGTGAGTCACATCAAAATTATCCTACACGTAATGGGTTTGTCATTCAAGTCGCTATTAACTGCCTCGTCTTTCA
Source organism: Scarus forsteni (assembly GCA_036419115.1). Classification (NCBI taxonomy): domain Eukaryota; kingdom Metazoa; phylum Chordata; class Actinopteri; order Labriformes; family Labridae; genus Scarus; species Scarus forsteni. The sequence continues at coordinate 9,530,517 of JAZDUH010000007.1, read as the reverse complement.
ACCTATCTGAACATAAAGACAGGTGGTTCTGGATAATTATCAATCAAAATAGGAAGAACATGAAGTGATGAATCATTTCCTTGGAAATAACCCTCAACTGAAGCAATAAGATATTCACAGTGTAGAAAAAATTACAAGTACTGCTTCATGACTAATACATCAAAGCCATACTGTAGCGTGTTTTTTGTTGCAGATGATTTAATTATGAATGTGTTTTAATCGTAGTGTTTTCCTCCTATTTTATTTTCCCTTGCTACTGAACATTGAACTGCTTACGTGACAAGTATTTGAAGCTTAATTGTTATAACGGTGTCATCAGGATACTTTCCAGGACATTCTCGAACATGGTTATTCACCTTCTCCAGACACATAGGCACATTTTACGATCACAGTTTACATATCCTTATGTTAGTGATAGAAGTTAACAGTATCTCAACAGCATCAGCAAAAGAGTAGACAGGAACATTGTGGCAAAAGGTGGCAAAGTGAATATGAAGCAGTGTTTCCGATTACAATGGAAAATGAAAGCTGCAGTGTTTAAGCTCCATATCCAACATTAGCAGCAGGCAGCTCTGCATGCATGAGGGACCCGGTGGTGATTGTCTTTTTGTGGATGTAAAGAACTATGATGATGCTTAGTGGAAACAACCCTTTCGAATACCCAGGTCCACATTAGAGTTTTCTTTTACTCTTACTTCAACCAAATAAACTTTTTCCTGGACAGTCTTCCCTCTCCAGTGTTGTCCATATCTCAGCATGACTGTAATTACTTCTTACTCGCCCTCACAGAATTCCACTGATTACAGTCCTACTCATCATTATTGGCCCCCATGAAGTTTAAGTACACAATGTGACAGTACAGTTTCTTTACAAACCTCTCTAACTTTGCTCTGCATCACTTTATCAGACTCAAACTTGGCAGAAGTAATGTTCACATATTAAGTTTTGTAAATTATACTTCATTAGCTACTATGATCATGCAGTTACATTTAAATTAGGCAGTGATAATTGCAACCACTTGAAGCCTACAAGGAAAAGAACACCCTACCAACAATTAAGCATTGTGTAGGTTCCGTAATGGTTTGGGGCTGCTTTGCTACATCGGGTACTGGAGGCCTCGACCATGTCACAGTAATCATGAAATCAGACAAGAGCTACTCTGGTTGTAAAAATGCTCTCCACTATCTATTGGGAATAAAAACAGCTAATTCTCTCTTTATTTTAATGAGTGGAGATTCTTGCATTCTGAACTGCTTAGCATAAAAATCTGTTACTTTGGATCAAGGTTCATCCTGCAGGGTTTTTATCTTGTCTTAAAAAAAGAAAAGCTTGAAGTGGTCTGGGCATTACAGCTTGTGAAAAAGGAAAAACAGCAAAAAATCCTCATTGAGCAGGCCAATATGAATACGCAGAGGCTCCCAAGGTGGAGATTCATCCGATCTGTGATGGTATGTGGGAGTAGAGACAGAGTAGGTTGTGTTAAATAAAAAAAAAGAGTTTTGGGAGAGGTTAAAATTGGACAGACTTCACACATTATTCAACCCACTGAGGGGATGGTGGGAAGACAGAACGGAGGAAGAGTGTGATCTGTGTGGGGGAGAACCTTCTAAAATATTACCACCTTGAAAATCAGTCACTAACTTTATTTTGGCCTTAAGTCTAATCTAATTAAGACTGTGATCACACAGAAAGGCCCAGGGAGGGAAAACAAGCTGCTTCATGGAGAAAGTTTGGGAGTGGTGCTCTTGGTTCTGCTCTGTGATTATCAATTTACTCTGGTAGCTGCTGTTTGTGTGTGTGTGTGTGTCCAGGCGTGTTTTTTTTTCAGGGATTACAGGACGTGAAATCAAAACTTGCTGGGTCATTAGTTTAAGATAACCTCTCACACAGTGAACACACCAGAAACATTTCTGTTCTGATTTTTTGTGCATGGTGCAAGAGCACTCAGAGGCTTACGTTTGCTTTCACATCTCAAGCTCAGTGGACTTGGTTCAGTGTTGGGGTGAAGTGGAAACATTGTTTGATTTTTCACTTGGTTGGGTTTGCTTTCAATCTGTTCTTTGTCAAACAGCCAAAAATCTCTCTAGTGTTTGGGTAATCAAGTCTCTCGTCACTAGTTGGGGCTGTAGCTGCTGTCTTTATGTGGTCCCATTGTTGCACTTTGACCTGTAAATACACTACCAGCCTTGAGTAATAAACTGTTTAGGTCTTTAGGTCAAAGAAATTAGAAAGTATTCTGTGCTATACAATAATAACTAGAAAAGCACTCGGAGAGCACAGACCTCCGCCAGCTCCACAGTCCTCACCCATATTGTGATTTTCACCATAAATATTAGTCCTACCTTTATTTCATGTAAATATTTAGATTCCTTGACCATGAAAACATACCATGAGCAATTGTATTCATAATGATATCACATTTCCTGAAAATTTAATCCAAATCCATCCATTACTTTTTGAGTTGTTTTGTTCACGGACGGACGGACGGACAAACTCTCCCGAAAACATAACCTCCTTGGCGGAGGTAATAAAGATCTATTTGAAACTTTAAAGATGCTATGAGAAGTTTCTATGTAATTACAAAAAGTCTCACTTTTAGATAATTGCCTGATGGAAATACACACTTTAAGATGAGTTTTATAGCATCAAAATAGCTTATCTATAAATGCTATTCCTTAGCTTTGCGGTCGGGTCGAACAGGGCTGGACTGGCCTGGATACTCAACTTCGGGAACAAGACAATTAAAACTAGAGCAAATTTATATTATTCGGACACGTCCTACAGCACCGGGCTGTAAGTAGCGATATATAGCTGGCAACAAAACTACGATACTAAGTTTTCCAAAAATTGCTTGTTGTCACACATCAAAAACTACCGCTATGTAACTAGAAAGAGATACATTACCCCGTTGCTTTGCATCCTGTAAGTTGTTAAAAAAAGAAGTTGTAAAGCAATGCGGGGTTCTGAGGAAGGTCCGAGATGCATTCATTAGCATCACAACAAACACACGCTTTGGCTTGGGTCACATCTTTACAACAGCTGCCGCGCGTGCTCATGGGTAGCAGAGTCTTTACGTCGCCGGAAATAGATTCACCTTTAAGCATGAAAGTTACCTTAATTTTTGTGCGAAATTGAAAAAAAAAATCCCTTTAGAACACTTTCCATGATAACGTTTACAAGCATGGACTGAAAATGAGGCCCTTTGACATGCAGCTTCCAAATTGCAATAAACACTTTGCTACAGATGGGAGCTGACAAGATTTTACTGAGACCAGTGCTATTAATGATTCTGCCAGTCGATCCAATTTTTTAAAGATGCTCTTATTGATTCCTGCAGATTTTCCATGTGGGCAAATGTTGACCTGTAGATTTTCAGTGACAACGTCAAACACATGTCACAGCATAGATAACTGCTTTAGAGCATGACACGGGAGTGGATTTTCACTCCTGTCCCGTCCCACTCCCGGAAAAAAAAATCCTGTTCCATCCGAATCCCGGGCTGTAGTAAAAAAAATTCATCCTGTCCTGTCCCACTCCCGTAGAATGACTCCCACTCCCATCCCGCTCCCACTCAAAATTACTCCCACTCCTGTCCTGTTTGAATAAAACCAAACATGTTGAATAAATGTTGCATTTTTTATTTTAGGTAAAAGTGCAGTGCATATAAAAGGCATTGCTTTTAAGTTTCACATGCCTGACATTCGGTCGGTGCTCTCTTTTTGTCATGTCGTCTTCTCCCTCGATGTTGTTTATTTTATGCGCGCCGCCGGCAGCCGCTCCGAGTCGCTTTTTACTTCCAGTGATGACAGGAAGTCAAACCACGTTTGTAGTTCTTTTGTGTTGCTAACACGGTCAAGAGTGTTGGCTCTCACTGAGAGATGAATACAAAAATGGACGCATCTGTTCATCTGGTTGTTTAACACGGCTGAAAATGATCATTTCGTTCCTGCTCCTGCCCGCTCCCCGTTGTTTTTTTCCTGTCCCGTCCCGATCACGGGATTATTCAAAAAATGACTCCCATCCCGCGGGATTCTTGCAGGAATCACATGACCCATGGGAATTCCTGAAAAATGTCATCCTCTTAACTGCTTCTGCAAGTTGCAGGTATTTCCACTCACTTGGAGTTTGGAGAGTGGTTGCTCAGGTCGCATTTGGTGTGAATGTGGCTTTAGTGTTAGGCTTTCGAATTTGCTGGGGCAGTGACAAGCACGTCTCGCTGTGCTCCTTCTCTGTCAGTCATGCTGTTTGTAGACCAGTCATGTTAGTCCTGTTTTTATAGACCAGAAGGACAGGGAAGCCTCGACAGGACTTATCTGTTCTACTTTAACTTCAACTTTATTATCTCGTGGGAAAATTGTTTTTCAGCAGCAGGCATCTGCACAACAGTACATAATAAAACATCAAACATACAGGCATTAGGAAAATGAAAAATCCTGAGCACATATGCAAATACAGATAAGAATTCTGTTCTCAGGAGGACAAGTCAGATTGTTGGCAAAGGCAATTCGACACAAATGAGGATATATTTATGAACATATACTTTGCTTTTAGCTCATAAATTACTGAAAATGCTACACATCGCCCCTATAATACAGGGCTTGAAGCCAAATATTCTTTAACTCACATTTCCCCATCTTCCTGCTAATACATCAACTTTAAAAGTAATGTGATAAAGTAAATCCACAACAAGTGTTATAAAAACTCATTTACACTAAAAAGCGATGTAGATCCATTTAAGTTACAGCCAAAGCATAAAAAAATTAGCCTTCATCAAAGTCATATTAACTTTGAAAGGGTCTTTTGGTCTTGAAGTTTAAAAAACTAAAAACTTATTTGTATTGTCATGCAGACCTTCTACCCTGGGACATCACATACACAAGAATGAGCCCAACAGTGATGACTAGCAGACAAACAGACAGCCCAGAAACTCCAGACTTTTAATGCTTCATGAGAAATTGCCTTTAAAATCCATAGAAATCATCACTCTGCGGTTTCCATCAGCCTCACAAAGAGCTGACTCAGGTAATGTCAGCACGTTGAAGTGCCGTGACCAGATGTCACCTGAAGCGTTGATTTGAGAACTGTGACCCCACTATGTTTACCATTCAGCTGAGTAAGCCTTACCAAACATCCAGTGGAATAATCAACAGCTCTTTTTTTACCCGAAGTAGACATTTGTCAGTGTCGAAGCATGACATGTCATCAGCTCTTTTCTGCATTTAAATGAAGGAAACTTTCTCTGGAAGATGAAAACTTCAAGACAATAACCAACTATACCAGCAGGCTTCAGCAGGGGTTTTGGCAATGAACACAAGCTAAGGACAAACAATAAAACATGCTTCAATCGTGTCGTTTGACCCCAGCATTAGGGCTGCAGCGACTGATTCTTTTTGTAATTGGGTATTTAATCGATATTTTGGTGATTAATTGAGTAATCGGACAAGAGAATCACTTTGGCTTTATTGAAAAGCATCAGTAACATACAAACCAGAAAATAAGCTTGGTCTCTTCAATGAACAATAAATCATGTCCTGTTTTGAACATTTTTTTGCATAAATGGAATCCAAAAATCAAAATACACATTTTTCTTTTGGAAAAATGTAGTTATTACGTGAAACTGCTCTCACTGATCATTCTGAGCAACCAGGGCATGTTCTTTTTTTTAGGACTGAGACACCGTTTTGTATTTTTCAAATGTATTTTTGGTGTTTTGAGCATCACAGGACTTTTGCCTTTTTGTCCAGTTTTACCAGAGAGAAGACAGACAGTAGTTATCTCAACTGTAGATACAAAAAAACAATAAAAACCTAAATGAATAAACAGGCTGAATTGATATATGAAATAAACACATCAAGGCTGGAGAAACTTGTGAGGTGGTTTAGGAAGTGGTCATCAAGATCATCATTCTGGAAAATGTTCTTATTCATTGTTCACGCTGAAACACAAGGGCAGTGTCTGAGATGTACCATAATTTCAAATATAATACGCACTCAATTATAACACGCACCCCATTTTCCATGCTTTTTTCAAGGAAAGATGCTGTGCTCAAATATAATCAGAACCAACTCTTTTATGCTGCGCTTACACCGGACGCTACTTGTACTTGTCAATGTGCAGCCGTGATGGGGCAGGGCTAACCCTCTCGCGATGCGTTTGCTGCGTACAAGACGATCACTTCCCTCGTCGCGCAATGTCGAAGTAAAAAAAAGTTGATCTATTCAGGCGATGTCGTGTGTGCTGTGCGGCAACAGACAATAAGCGGTGTGCGCGTGTGTGACGGTGCCTGTGACAGACAGTTTTTCATCCGGACTACAGAGGAACAATTTATGTCCGTGTGGGAAACATTAGTCAGTGAGGACATTAGTTCTGCCTGAATGGACCGCGGGAAACTCACACATAATGCTGCTGCAGGGCATCAGCTGCAGTGTTTTGTGGTTGATAAGTGAGTGAAAAGGATACAGGTGGAATAATGTCCGCTTATACATCCTATTATATGATATATGATGTGATCGCGGTGAAACTCGAGTGGATGTGACGTCACTGAGTGACGGCCAACAGCAACAGTGACCAAAATGAGGTATGTATGGACGCACGACACTACGTCAGTGGGCGGCGCAATTTTGGTAGCTGGGTCTCTTGCGGTGTGAACGCAGCATTAGACAAATGCCCAAAAGCTTTTAATGTTAGTCTGTCCTTCATTATCTCTTTTGTTTTTTTCCAAAGAAATCCAAAATATTGGATGAGAACAGCTAAAGTCAGTTTAATAAGAATTACAAAAGTTTGGTGTTAATGTTTCACAGAGAAAGAGAATATTTTAGCTTTTTGTTTCAGATGTGTTGTAGCTGCGATGCTGGTGAGACATATATTTTATATATTTTCCTTTGCTCATGCACAATATTCACCTGAAAATTAGACCTCATATAAGAGCAAAAAAAACTGCATTATGTATGAGTAACTATGGTATTCTCTCTGGGACCTGGTTGTAAAGATTTCTGGGCTCCAAAATGACAGATTCTTGTGGACAAAGTAGCCAGGTTTACATGCAGACTTTTTCCCATTCTAATTAAAATCATTCTGATTGAAGATCTCAGGTGAACTGTTTACATGTGACGGGATCTATTTCAATCTGGTGTTTACATGTGCCACAACATTTAATCAGAACAGCTGTTTTACAGAGACGTGATGCGCGCAGATCTATTTAAACATCACATGATTTATCAAAGATGGTGGTAAGTAGGTGTTTTAATGAATGATTTGAGGGTTGTGCTGTTTAGCCTTATAGTAGCCAGCCTTCAGAGTTTTCCAGCGGTTCCTTATTTGTTGGACGTTTTGTTATATCCCAGCTTCGCTGAGTTTTCGTGGACTTTTTTAATAGTTCAGTGTTTATTGTTTTCCTACGGTCTAAATGTGCGATAATGTTTAGTTCTTTGAGAGTTTGTATTAAAAACAAACTCTCCGACGTAGACCAGTGCTGTGTGCTCTTATTGGAAGCTGCCATGTTTCCGAGTGACTAACATCACTGCTCATTTGTCAAGACTGAGCATGCGCAGACAGAACCCTGCCTGACAACTTTCCGATTTACTGTTTACATAACAGGATTTTATTTTTAATAGGTTTGGGAAAAGGAATATACTACCCCTGTACAACCGCATGAAATTCCATTCAGATTTGGTCTGTTTGTTCCGACTGAGGTGTTTATATGGAGCATTTTTATCTGGTTTGGGCTTCTGACCCGATTCTAATCGGAACATTAGGCTCCATGTAAACCTGGCTAATGCCCATACCATAAAATCTTTTGTGTATACTCTTAAACTCACTCAGCCCCTTGAAGGGTCAAGGAGTTTTTTTGTTTGTTTTTTTTACTGAGGGTTCTCTTGGACATAACAAGGTTTGACATGTGAACATTATTCAGTAAATTGTTCCCGCTGCTCACTACTTCCTCCATCATAGTAAGAATGTGCTTCAAAAAACCAGAACACTCCGAGAGTTCAGTCATTCATTTGAATAAACATTAAAAATAAATTGGCCTGACAGTCTTTACCTGTAAATAATTCCTCTTAGCACATTTGCCTCCATTAAGATTCTGAACCTGTGTTTCTGTGATGACAATTAAAGCCTCGGTCTTAGGGCAAAAACAGTTTTTCACACAGACGTGTTGGTCTGCATTATTACAGCAGTTTTTTCATTTGGGTTCACATTAACGGTTCCCTTTGCAGCACATGCCGGGTCCACAGAGGATGTCATTTTGTAATTTAAACATGAATAATAATAATCATAAAACATCTCTCCTACTAAAAAAAGAAAAACTTTCCAGAGAAGTAAACGTTGGGAGTAAAGGTGACTTTATTTCTTCAAACAGGTGATGATCATGTGTGAACTCTTTGTGATCCTCTGAACTTAACTTGCCCTCCGGCAGGTACCCCGCACAGCAGAGACGACCGATGGGATCAATATCTTTGAAAGGTCAGCATTGGTCACGGCTACAAAAAACAGATTATAGCAAAAATTTCTCTGCAGCTGAACGACTCATTTGTCTTGTGGAATTGCAAGGTCATAGCATGTCTCCTCCCTGTTCAAGGTGAACCATGATGACCAACTGAGACCAAAGCTAACTGGTTTTTGGCTTGCTAGCACACAGGCATAGCAGGTTATTTTTAACACACCTACTCGAACCCTTTCGTGCTGCACACACAGAGAAATAACACTGAAGAGGCTGAGGTACACCCGCAAACACCTTACCCACACACTCATACACATGCTAACATGTATTATAGACGCGAAGTGTCCATCAGCAGAGGACAACAGCTGCAGAGACATTAATAAAAAATATTTCCCATCACTTCCAATGACTTAAGGCTGCTCTCTGCCTGCAGCTGATCAGCCCTACACTATCTCTCTGTACCTTCCATGCCCTCCAGAAATCAGAATCAGATGGTGAAACAGCAGTCGGCCCATCTCTGATTGTCTCACAGTGAGCAAAAGAAGAGCTGTAAAGGTTATCAAGGCTGTTATTCTGTCACAAGGCTGTGAAGTTACACTGAAAGGGATATTTCAGTATTTTTGAAGTCAGGTTGCATCAGGCACTGGACAATGGTCAGTGAAGTGGCTGTAAAGGCTCCCAACAGTGCTGTACTTTAAAGGAAAACAGCTCGGACGGCCTGTAAGGTACACTGCTGTTTGCATGTACAGCTACAGTACTATTGTGATTTTTATTTGAAACCATGAAACTATGTTGGGTCAAACGTACAATTGAAAAAAAAAAAAATTCCAGAGCACTTTATAATTTCTCCAGAAGGACCGGAAACCGTTGTTTTGGTTTAAGTCATAGCTGTTACCTGATGTTAGCAGCTGATTAGAGTGAATGTGTCTTTGTTTATATTTCAATCAGCGACTTTTTGATAATTTTGTTACGTAAAAGCATTCCTCTTGTACTCTTCTTGGTTTCAATGTCTGTTCCTACTTGGGTTGCAAAGGGTGGAAACATTTCTGGCAAAATTCGGGAAACTTTCCAGAAACTGTTCCTGAAAGTTAAGCTAGGAAATTTTGGAAGTATTCTAAAGTGGAAGCTTTTCAAGGGAATTGTAGCCATTTATGGAAATGTCCCATCATATCAAAACATAAACTTTTTTTTTTGTCATATGCAGACATCCATGCAAAATAATACCATTGCAATATTACAATTCAACAAATGTACTTGTAAGTAGAACTTTATCAAGTTTTAATCATTTTATTAAACAATCAGTATCCAATACACTTTATGTAGCCCACAAGCTGAACTGTGCAGCTTCAGTAGATTTGTGCTTGACTCAAAAATGTAGCCTCTTTACTCCAGGTACATAGAAACTATCTGTGAATGTGACGGAGGAAATCTGGTTGTTTTAGTCAAAATCATGCTTAAATATATTTTCACCAACCCACCCTTAATTTAGTAAATTCCAGATTTGTTGCTGTTAATTCCCATATATTCCTGCTCATTCCTATGGAATATTTCCAACTTTAAAAATTCACTGTATTTTGCAGCCCTGCAAACACAGTCACATGAAACAGTAACACATGATGCAGCACACGGCTGTGTGCCTCTGCCTGTGTGCTGGGGTCAAGTCAGGTCAGGTTTGGGAGCACATGCCGGGTCGGCACTTTGCCATTCATCACTCCTAATGACTAGTCTGCACCATGAGCAACCTTAATGTATTCATAAGTGTCTGAGTGCAAAGGTGCAAACCCTAGGTCCTGAAGCTCTGGAGGCAAATGAGGTCAGCCCCTGTCAGCTACTCTGCTGTAACAGCTTATGTCTCCCTGCTACCAAACCAATTTCTGAGAATGTTTCAGTCCAAGCCAAAGCCCGAATAAACTGGGCTTCACGGCTGTGGCTGTAATGGCTGCTGGTTAGGAGGGTCAACTTTCATATCAACACCTTTCTTTTCCATTTAAATTCCAACTTTATTAATACAAATAATACTGGTATTTGATATTTAATTTATGAGACTGATTTAATTGAAACATGTGATTATTATTACCTTTTTCAAGGCTTGTGCCCTGAGGTGATTAATTCTGCTCCATAAATATATTTAATAATATTAAGTCTCCAGCCCCCGCTGCAACCCCTTAGTTTACCCCAGCTGGCAGTTTGCTGGAGGAGGGGTAAACTGGTCGCCAGCCGATTGCAGGGCCACAGAGAGAAGCAGACAACAATTCACACACTCACCCAACATAAGGGCAATTTAGATCCACCAGTGAACCTAACAAGCATGTTTTTGGTATGTGGGAGGAAGTCATAGTGCCCAGAGAGATCCCGCGCATGCATGGGGCCGACACAGGCTACAAACCACATAATCATAATAAATTAATAATATGTAATAAATAATCAAATTTTGACATTAAAACCCCAACATCTGTCATGCTTGTTGGCCAAGTCATGGTTTGAATTTACAAGTCCATGATTGTGTCATAATGATCATCCCAACATAGAAAAGAAACATGCTGTCTGCCCTCAGCATTACACATCTTTAGTATAATTACATTAAAGCTGAAGATCTGTATAACGTGCAAGCTGTTATTAGGTTGAAAGGTCTATCAGAACGTCAACCTCACACCAAGTCATTGTTAATCAACAATAGCTGTGTTCAAAATCATTCCCTATCATGGATATAGTGCACTATATAGTGTGTTCGCCATTTTGAAATGTTGTTCGAATTTTCAGCAGTTCAGTTCATTCACTATATTTTGCACTCTAACAGCAAATGTGTGTACATACGATGTACCCTATATTGTACTCTCGTATACCACAATACAAAGCGGTCGAGTTTTTACAGAGAAGAAGATGAAGAGAAAGGAGGCTGCTAAGGCACAAATAGGTGCTGCTTTCATTTATAAATGTAACAAACATAAATGTATCTTTAACACGTTCATTGGGTAGCTTTTTTACATCTTGTAACGGTTGTAAACAGCTGAAAAATTTCTTACTTATCCTCCTGAGTGCCCGGTTTGTTTTTGTGATTCTTGGTGCATCCGCTTCCATCTCATCTACTGACTCTATGATGTTGAGAAATTTTAGGTCCTGATCCACAAAGAATGGATTGCTCCTGCTAATACCGCCGTTATTTGCATGGAATTAGCAATCTGCCCTGTTTTATGCTCAAAAGAATTTGCTCTAATCATATTGCTGGTGCTAATGCGCACACACAGTTTAGTAGCTGAGCACAGTTTGTGCCTCTGGTTGCAAAACAGATGCAGAAAATACAACTCAAATGACCAAAAAGTGGTCAAGAGGGTCATAGGGTTTTTAACAGACTGTGTTTAGACAAACTATTCATGTTTACTTAAAAATGATGGAATGGTCGCAGAAATGAACACAGTAGGCTATATTACTGTCATTCTTAATGCCATCTAGTATCGCAAGGATCATGCAGCTGGCAACTGCTACCTGCAAACCTGCAAATGATTTCATCGTCACTTAAATCAAAAAGTAATACTCTCTTCCGACAAATCCATTCTTGTGCGCGCCTGCCACGGTGCCTGCCACGGTGCCTGCCACGGTGCCTGCCACAGTGCCTGCCACAGTGCCTGCCACAGTGCCTGCCACAGTGCCTGCCACGGTGCCTTCGCCTGGCTACAATCACTACTACCATGATTACCGGAGAGTCCTGGTATGACAGCCCTTACATAGGCTCTGCTCCACAGTTACCACCAACTCAGTGCAATTTGCAATCGTTTTGAGCAAGAGAGAGAGTGGGAGAGGTGCTGATTTAATACACGGGTCTCACTGGCGCTAAATAGCACCGCTTTACTGCCTGTGGCCACTAGCGCTTATGTTTGTGGATTAGGTGGTATTTTCAATGAGGCTCATTTGCATAAGAAGGGGGCAATTTATGAATACTCCCTAATTTACATGCATGCAGACCGGCACAGCTAGGAGTGGCAGTGTAGTTTGTGTTCAGTTCGCATGCATTTCACCCTTTGCATATGCTTTGTGGATTGCACGCTATTTTTTCTGTCATTTGCACAGGTTAAGCAGTCGCAAAAGCAGTGCAATTCTTTTGAGGATCTGGCCCTTAGTGGTGTCCAAAATCTTGTTTGGTCATACCTTATGTAGTTCACAATGTCATTTGCCCTACACAGGGAATAGTGAGTGAGTGAATGAGTGGACTGACTGTTTCGAACACAGCTCTTGAGTCTAAATGTATCTAAACCAGGACTGCTACACAATGATGTAGGACAAATAGTCCCCAAAGTACACATCACTTTCTTTTCTTAGCTGAAGGAAACATGAACACAAAAAAAGCCATCACAAACATAAACCTCCCAAAGTAATCATTTACATTGACATGTGACTAACTTGCACGCCACCCCATGACATTGCATCGCCAATGATTGATTCTGAAGTCAACCAATCAATTTCTCAAAGGGAGAAGCTCCCATCAAAGGTTGCAGGATGATCAATTGAGTGATAATCATAAAAGCATCCTCTTTAGACAACGATTTAGACATAAAAAGCGTCTAATTAACCTTTGTCAGACCAATCCTGATGTCCCCTGAGAGAGAAGGACTTCAGCCTGTTTGCAGACAACTGTTGTCATCTGATCTTTGACCAAACCTTCCTTTATCCTGCGGCACTGTAGAAGCTGTTTGATTTTATCCTCCACTGTGCAGCGCCGAGAAAGGGCAATTGGACTGGCACACCTAGGATGTCGGCTTCAATCACTTCCAAATGAGCAGACATGACATGATGGACAGAAACCGACCGCAATCCCTCAGAGCTCAAGGTGAGGCGGTATAATTAAAACAGCGGAAAGAGAAAGCCACTGCACAGTTTATCGATCAGATATAAAGCATCTTTAGTGTTTCTGCTCTGAGGGAAAATGACTTTTCCTTTAAAACAGGGTCTTCCAAAGGGATTCATATGTTTGTTTCCGGCAACCAGGAAGAGGTAACCAGCTCATCGCGGTTTTCTTTGACAGCACGTGTTGGCCTTCAGGATAACAAGGTTCAGTGGGGAAAAAAAGGTGGACAGTAAATAGGATTTCTCTGTATGCTGCTGCTAACCTCTGGGGCAGCAGAGATAAAAGCACAATTTCAACAAGTCCTGGAAAAGTGTTTTTTTTTATGTATTACTTCACATCACCCGCTGGAGTTTTGACTCCCCTCTGCCTCTCATGAATTTCTTAATAGAGGGATAACTAATGCACTACTGATCGAGACATTTGTCTGCTGAATACATTTACAATCAGGGAAAATCAAGACGGGCTTTGAATTATTCAGACTTTCTCGTATTGAAATAATTAGGTTGTTTGATCAGGCCTCACTTCAAAAGAGTCTGACATTAACAACTTGATTTAAATGAGGGAGTGGGCGACGCACTTAAAAAAACTTGTCTGCTTTAGATGGTGGAACATAGTGTTTAATACTATTTCGAAGGTAAAAAGCAAATGTAGACATGTCCTTTTCTCAGAATGAGTAGTAGTACATAGCAATGGTCTGTCATTCCTTGATAGCAAACAGGGCAAGACAAGGATGGTCTGGCTTCTGCTATTTCCACTTGGGCTTTTCCTTACTTAAACTTTTCCCAGCCTGTACCCCTTCAGACACTTAACCCCCAGCCATGTGCCCCCTACTCTCACACACTTTTGGCCCTTTTCCACTAGCACATCTTGGCCCGACTCTACTCGGCTCTACTCGATTTGCAGCGTGTTTCCACTGGCCCGGTACCTCCTAAAACAAGCTAGTTTTAGGACCTACTCCGCTCTGGTTCCAAGCGAGCTGAGTCGATACTGAAGGATGACATCACCGACTGCTGGCTACTGATTGGTCAGACAATGTCGTCATCGATGAGTCATGAGCGCGACGACCTAGCATGCTAGTGGTAGCTACCATTAGCTTACCCTCATATGTCTTTTTTTTGCAGCTCCATTGCTCTCGTCCTCGGCTTCATTCTGTTGTATAGCTTCCAAAACTCTCCTGTGCTTCTCAAGGGGTATTTCTTCTTACCACTTGCAGCCTTCTTCTGCTTTTCTTTTTTACTCGGTTTGTGACAAAAAGCCACAGATTGTTGTGTCGCGCTCAAAATGACATCACCGCGGAGCTGCTCTCTGTTTACAGCGACACTGCACGCCGTTGGGCAGGCGACTGGGGCTAATGGAAAAGCAGCACAAGGCGAGTAGAGTAGAACCGGGTAGTGTCGGGTAGAGTCGAGTAGAGTAGAGTAGGGCTAGTGGAAAAGGGCCATTATAGTAGCTTGGAAAAAAATGTGTCTGTTAGTCAGCTGCAACAATCAAATAAACTCTCCTAATGTGATTTTTTTTTCTTGCTTAATAGATGTATAATAACAGAAAACAATTAATTGTTCAGCCCTTCTAGGTATGAATAAAAATGTGGAAAAGTGTCCTATCGGAAAATGTGGGAAAACATTTCCTGAAAGAATTCCTGGATCTGCATTCATGCTCTCATCTCCAACAAAACTACTCACTTTTTCATTGTGTCATCACAAACATTCCCTGAACATTTCCTCAAACTGTATGAAGAACTTTTCGAGTTGTTTTTCTCACAGAAAGACAAAAACAAACTGAAAAACAGTTGCAAAACCTTGGCAGAGGTTCAGTTACTGACCTTTTCTTACTGCTCATCCTTCCTTGGCTCACATCAATAAATATTTATTATCTTACAAGCGAGAAACAGATCTAATCAACCAAAATTGTTCTGTCTGCTGTTTAATAAAATGGAAGCAATTAAATCTACTATATTAGACCACTGATGGTGTCTTTTCTAAATTAAATTATTAAAAAGGGGAAATAAAAACAACAATCAACACTCCTCTGTTGTTCAGAACAGACTGTTTATCGCTGTTACTGGTCCTGACTCATCTTTGATTGATGATGCCATTCAAGGAGACAAGATTATTTTCAACATTTATATTAGCCTGAGGAAGAAACCTGGATCTGTGACATTATCTTTCCCATTTGTATTAAAAATGAGGAGAGAGCTAAGGGGTTATTTTTGCTCTGTATTTTACCTGCTGATCTGCAAGTCACTTCTAATGACCACATTATTTTTTCTTTTCGGTTCTAAGTTCTCTTTTGGCTATTGTTGCCACCACTCTTTCTGCATGTTTACATGAGCTTTTTTGTTCTTTTGACTTGGTGGGTTCTATTTAATTTTGTTTCACACTTCTGCAGACTCTACTGCCACTTAGTTTTTGAATAACATTAAATTATTATAATGAATATTAGCAAACCTTGTAAAATTATTATAATCACTAGTAATCCATGAAGTAATGCAACGTCTGCTATACAGAGTTTATACAAAGCATTAATCCAGAAATTCTGATCACTATTTTATGCAGGAGTAGTTGTACCTACTCAACTTAATGTGCCAAAACTACCAAACCTGTGGGGAAAAAAATTGCACTGGACACTACATGAGTCTTTTCTGCTTTTTTCTCAAACTAGTCAATCAGGTAAACTACACAAATTGGGATACAACTGAACAGCTGGAATTTATTTAAGGCAGGTTTTTATGGACTTTCACACACACAATCACAAGTTTGTAAATTCCAGGTTTATTTCTGTTAAATACTATAAATTCCTCTTCATTCCTTTCCAACTTTTGCAACCCTAGTTGCTACCACGACAACCACAGACACAGGCAGCACCGTTAAACACAATCACAAACAGTAATACCTGATCTCATCTACAGCATTGTATCGTTTTAAAAGTAGCATTACAGTGAGAAAGCAGCTGAATGTATGTGATGTCAGTCAGCAACCCTGAAAAAAGCAAAAGTTTAGCAGCATCTGCTGCAGCACATGTGAACAATAACGATAATGTTGCACATTATGCCAACCAGAATCAGCGCATAGTGATGCTTGAGGCCGTCACAATAATCAATGAATCAATTAACCGTACGACAAATAAAAACGAACTCGATAATTTTGCAGTCCTCGATTTACTGACATGTGCATGTGTGTTTGTTTTCCTCCTCTCTCTCCACCAAACAGGCTGGATGACAAGAGGGTTCACTCTGTACATCTGTCTCAACACCTGGGCGCATTGGTACTATAGCAGAATGAACGAAGTGAGCCCTCCTGTCAGTCATTCAATCTTTAAATGCTGCAAGTGAGCATTGTGAGAAGTAACAAGGAAGCAAACGCAAGTATGAATGAAGGCACAAAAGCGATGGTTCCTAAGCCGTACGCCACAGTCCCAGTGTAGGGATATTTTGGTTTTAAACAGAATGAACAAGGTGTGAGCCCATGAACACCGACAAGCTGATATGTCACATTTGTTGGAAAGCAGTGGCGATAAAGAAGAGGAATACATCCAATTTTTGCACCTCAAACACAACTATCCTATACGGTTGAAAAGCCAGCATTTCGGGAAATGTTACAAACCTTTGACAGACAGTACGAATTGTCTGGGAAAACACACATCACAAACAGCAATTCCTGAACTGTAAACTCCATTCAATTTATTATGTTGTTTGTTTAATTGATTTTATTTTAAAGTTGTTGCCGTTCCAATTACAATGTTAAATACGCTTAAGAAATTAATACTGATTGCTTTTGATACAGTGTACTCACATTGTTATGCCATATACTATCATTATATTAAAAATGGTCCCAAAGTAGCGTTCACAATAATGTCGTTGATCGGCAATAATTTGTAGAACAAATATTGTCCAGCAAAAATGTATTATCGTGACAGGCCTAGTGACGTTTGAGACCAAAAATGCTTTCCTCGTCCACATGTACATAACCTAAAGAGAGTTTTTGAAAATATTCTCCTTGGCTGATTTTTCTAAAACATACCTTACAGTGTGTATCTGCTACAACTTTTTTTTTCGATTTATGTTATTCCATTTGATAAAACTAGATTGTTACCTCCGCCAAGGAGGTTTTTTTTTGTTTGTTAGCAAAATTTTACAAAAACTATCATACCAATTTTCTGGAAATTTTCAGGAAATGTCGGTAATGGCCCAATTTCAAACTGATTTGATTCTGGTGGTGATCTGGCTAACCACCACTGTCAAACTAATTATGATATCAACATGATTCCAAGTGTTTAGGGAAGGATTTTAGGGGTCTTTGGTGGAGGTTTGTGCTTCCTGTAAGCTGTCCAGTTTTACTTAATAAATATATCAACATTCTTATTTTGAGGATATACAGTTTTGAATGACATATTTCAAAACAAGATTTATCACACTCTAAATCAATATATCACATTTAAAAGCCTAGCCTGAAAATTTGATCTCTAATCTGTTATTTAATATTTTAAAACCACACCATGACATATGAAATGCTCTGACTTGTCCTGAAAGGTTGATAGTGATCACAGGAGGTTGACATTTAATAACACAGAGCTTAAGGGCTACAAAAATCAAACTTAAATCTGAATGTGGCTCACGTTTCTTGAGCCTTTGACAAATATAACTTCACTACAGGAATCATGTTCCATCTTTTCCGTTTATAGATAATATCAATAAACGTGGCTCAGATGATGGCAAACACTTATGAAAACCCAAATGTCACATCATTAGTCCTCCAGAGGCGAGTAAACGCTCCACACATACCCAAGATGAAATAACATTCCTGTAATAGCCTGAGACGTGTAGTTGAGGGTCTGTAAGGTCAGGCAGGTATCTGTCGGAGGGATACAGCCCCCATTATCCTGCTGCCTGTCAGGTTGATGACCATTAGTACGATGCTACATGCTAGATGCCACCTTTAGCCTGCAAACCGGTCTGAGCCGCTTCTCGCCCTGCACAGTCCACAGCAGCATGAAAACATTTGACAGTTCACTCTGCTGAGATTCTCATACATGATTTAAATACTGACTCACTGCATTGTGAACAAGAGTGTTGGACCACGGACAATAATACATATTTGATCTGTACTCAAATAAACAATTGGTGGCTGCAGAACTCAGCAGATTCCACTGGTGGTTTGAGTACAGATGGATGCATTTATAGATTCAGTCAGTGAAGGTTGCCCGGGCGAGAGGATATTAGCATCATCACTCATGTGTTTTTTCCACCGTAAGGACACCACATTTGCGGTCTGTCTGATCCTGACAGGATGAATTATTTGCACAATTATTGTTGTTTTCTGACAACAGCTGACACACATGAATACCCATCTAAACGCAGACAGAAATTGATGCTTAAAAGTCAATATGCTTCAAACTGACAGCTGTCTACATCGTGCATGCAGCAGCAGGAGGTTTACATTGAGGCTCTTCATCCGTGCTCAGAACATGATTCAGATGACATTTATCACATGAAAAGAGTCTTTCTGTGCTTTTATTTTGAAGTCTTTGAGGACATGCATGTGGGGAAAAATCATGAAAAGATAAAGGGCAACTTTGAAAAAGCAAAAATGTCATCCAGGCTGTCATGTTTAAGGAGTTCAAAAGCAGAGTGGACATGAACTGGCACACGTGTTTGAAAAGGACTTTCTGACTTTGTTTTTTTGTTAGATGTGGCATTATCATCATCATCAACCTGCAGGCTGGATATTTCTGCAACAGGTGAAGCTTCTGATCATGTAACAACAAGGATTCTGATAATATTGCAACCTTACATCACGTCACAATCTGTTACGAATAAAATCTACAGGGTTGTAAATGCTGCCTACAGATTGCCTCTTTTTATCAAACACGGTCCATCTGTGCCGTCCTCACTCTTCTCTGAGCCTCAGGTGTTTTCCGAGATGTGAATGTTATACTTTTAGCTTAAGGCAGGTGTGTGAACTAGTGAAGGAAAGCTGTTCGCAAACTGTGATAATGAAAACTTACAAAAACCCAAAACCAGTGAAGTTGGCACATTGTGTAAATCGTCAATAAAAACAGAATACCATGATTTGCAAATCCCTTTCAACCTATATTCAATTGAATACACAGCAAAAACAAAATACTCAACGTTCGAACTGGTAAACTTTGTTATTTTTTTTAAATATTAGCTTATTTGGAATTTGATGCCTGCAACATGTTTAAAAAAAGCTGACTTTAGGGTTTTCATCATCTACGGTCGGTAATATCATCAAAAGGTTCAGAGAATCTGGAGAAATTACTGCATGCAAGCGGCAAGGCCCAAAACCAACATTGAATGCCCGTGACCTTTGATCCATCAGGCGGCACTGCATCAAAAACCGGCATCAATGTGGAAAGGATATCACCACATGAGCTCAGGAACACTTCAGAAAACCACTGTCAGTAACTACAGTTCGTGGCTACATCTGTAAGTGCAAGTTAAAACTCTACTATGCAAAGCCAAAGCCATTTATCAACAACACCCAGAAACACCACCGGCTTCACTGGCCCGAGCTCATCTAAGATGGACTGGTGCAAAGTGGAAAAGTGTTCTGTGGTCTGACGAGTCCACATTTCAGATTGTTTTTGGAAACTGTGGTTGTCGTGTCCTCCGGACCAAAGAGGAAAAGAACCAGCCGGACTGTTATAGGCGCAAAGTTCAAAAGCCAGCATCTGTGATGGTATGGGGGTGTATAAGTGCCCAAGGCATGGGTAACTTACACATCTGTGAAGGCACCAGTAATGCTGAAAGGTACATACAAGTTTTGGAGCAACATATGCTGCCATCCAAGCAACGTCTTTTTCATGGACGCCCCTGCTTATTTCAGCAAGACAATGCCAAGCCACATTCCACCCGAAAAGCTTCAAAAATTGGTCTCCAAACGTTTACTGAGTGTTGTTAAAAGGAAAGGTGATGTAACACAGTGGTAAAAATGCCCCTGTGCCAACTTTTTTGTAATGTGTTGCTGCCATTAAATTCTTAGTTGATGATTATTTGCAAAAGAAAATAAAGTTTCTCAGTTCGAACATTAAATATCTTGTCTTTGCAGTGTATGCAATTGAATATGAGTTGAAAAGGATTTGCAAATCACTGTATTCTGTTTTTATTTACGATTTACACAACGTGCCAACTTCACGGTTGGTTTTGGGTTTTGTAAAATTGCTGGCATTAAAATGTATTTCTCAGGAAAGCAAAACAAAATGCTTTTTGTTGTGTCATGACTTAGTCAAAAGAGATACTTTAATAATCCCTATTAAGCTTTTTAATGTGAAATTTGTCTCATTTTCAAGTTTTGAACACAGTGTTAGCATAAAGTAAAAAAGATCTTGGTGTGCATGGCTTACACAGCGGTAAGCAAGCACAACATATGCTGCAACTGGCCTGGAATTAACTCCTGCCAGAGATTGTCTTTATTTTAAGTCATTTTTCTCTCAACTTAGAATTTGAGTTTTATCCCAAAGGTCTGAAAAATGGTCTTGTCCACTTAAGATTTAAAAAATACACATCTTGTCCGTGTGAGGATGCCTAAATACACTGTTAAAAACTGCACAATAATAAAACAGTGGGTAACACCACAGACCAATCATTTAATATCATCTATTGTTAGGTGCAATATAAAATGCATGTTGGATAAACAGAGTGAACCAATCTTACTTGCTCGGGTTATTTTTTCTGACCACACATTTCTTGTTGTCACATATCCTGATCTGATCCAGATGCTGAGGAGATATCAATAATGAGAAGAGTTTCAAGGCATGTCCAGTATTGTCAAGAGATATACTGACAAAAATGTGGAACACTTTCATCCACACTGTTAACAGACCTTGTGAAAAATCCTGGATCTGCATCTGAATTCAGATCAAATCAAGTCACTTTCACCTTGTGCCATGGCCAACATTTCCTGAAAAATTGAGCAAAATTCATAAAGAACTTGAGTTTTTGGTAAAAAAAAAAATGTATTTGCATCAATAGAAGAATTTATTTTTTACAAGACCCATGAGGAACAGTAATAAGGGGTAGGAACTAAAAAAGTATTTTACTTCCTCCTACTCCTTTTCGAGCGTGTGGTTGCTACAATCCTTTTTTTTGTGTATATGAATGGCATTTCAATTTTTTTTTGTTCTTTGCATGCATGTTCGACATGACATAAATTCAATTCAATTAGAGAAAAACATTTGTGAGCTTTCATTTCATTTTGTTTGTTTTGTTTTGAAAGTCTCATTCTAGGAAAAGTTAGATGTTTTATCCAGGACCAGGAGTTATGCAGCAGTGCAATGTTGTTTGTTTTGTTTTTTTTTAATTGGGGGTTAGGATACTATCACATAACGTGATGTTTTTAAGTTTTGAAGGGACAAGAGATGATGAAGCAATCATCCAAAATGACTCCTCATGAAAAAATGTATGACTGCAGAGCTCCTGCAGGGAATAAGTCATCATGTGTGGAAGATCTAATTTGGCCATGCTGTCAGTTGCGAGGATTTCAAGCTGAGTCATGACAAGACGCACTAATCTAATGTCTCTGAACTCGACACTCCAAAATCTACAAAAGGTGACTTAAAACCAATTCTGTTCATCTGGAACTTTTCTCCTTAAAAGATCATTTATTATCCTGTTGGAATGTGATTTACCACCATCGTCCTGCATGTTTTAGATATCCAAGGTGGACAGTTTGGTTATTAGCTAACGGATGTGTGCTGTGTTTCATGTTGACAGGCCTTATTAGTAAGAGTAATGCCTGCTGTCTGGAGGCAACCTCTGGGTGAACATGTGGCGGAGTGGGATGAGCTGTTTTGGATTATTCATCATAATTTAGAATAAAGACGAGTGTGTCATGTGTTAAGGACATGAGAACAACAAAATCTGAGCACTAACTGTTTCCTTAAGTCAGCTTAAAAGACCAAGAATGACGAGAAATTAGATAATAGGATTTTAAGATGATACCAAATAAACTTTTGAAAATGAGGATATTGGTTTAAACTCATCAAAACATCTCTTTGAATGTTTAGAATATGAAGGGGTTAAAAAGTCAGTCGCATAAATACACAGGTAACTGAAGCTACATTTGCTGTAAAGGTTGAAAATGACAACGAAGCCACTTTTTTAGTTCAGGCTGATGCTGGGCCAGACTACAAATTTCAAGCCCCATTACAGCTTAACCCTACAAGGATTTAGGACACATCGGCCCACCAATTTTATCTTGTGTAGTGTGTTATGGGGACTAGCAATCCAGACCCCATCTGGGCAGCCTCAAGACCTCCTGGCAGAAAGTCTAGCGTGTTTGATTTTTGTCCTGCCTTCTGATAGTTTTCTGCCACATCAAAAATGTCAACAATGAGAGCACAGATGCAAACAAACCAAATGGTACTTAAGATGAAACTTTATGCAAAGGAAAAGTTTGTCAAGCTATGAAGGCAACAAACAGGCCTTCATGATGGATTACCTAGAAAGATTATCATACCACACTGAAAGAAGTGAAATTCTGGTGATCAGAGATGACCATTACAGCTCAGGGGAGCAGACACCGATGTAAACAAACCAAACAGCAAAGCGATACATTGATGAAGTTTATTACTGAGGTGGAAACGTGGTGGAGGAAAAATTTGGTAAGGTATAAAACCAACACACAGGCCTGAATGAAGCGTAACCTAGAGAGGCTATCATGACAGACTGATGACCTCATAATGTTCCAAGGACAAATAAATGCAGTATAGTTCTATGAACTCAAGGGTTGCAAAATATTATCAATTCAATATTAGTATAAGCAAACAATAGGTTAAAAAAGCTAATTATTAGTAAAAATAAGTAGAATGTTTTAATGTTCCATAACGCTTTGCCTTCGTATCAATGAATGTCTACATTTTAAAAATCAAGAGTATCATTTTAAGAGAAAAACATTTTTTTTCCTCATTTAACTCCAGTTTTAATAGGGATGTCAAAAATAATCTTTTAATCAATTAATCAAGATATGAATGCCATTAAGATACATACTTCTGCTGAAATTTCCAGGAGATGTCAGAAATGGCCTAACTTACACATTGGTGGTGATAGGGAACACGATGTTGATCCATGATTGTTTAAAAGAGCTTGTTAACAGTGTAAGACAGGGCCATTTTCATAGTTTACTTATAACTCAACAAGTTTTCAATGGATTTGTGTGATATTGTCAGGGAATGTTACTCATGGCACTAAAGACAAGTGATAAAATGTTCATGCTCATCTGGATAACTATCATTAGGAGGTGATCGATTATACTCAATAATTGTTAAACTAATAATGATTTATGAGTCTAAATTCTAGGTGTAGATTTTCAGGGTCAAGGGATCATGTTGTAAGGGTAACTTCATCATGGAGCAAGTGCTTATGGGTGTAAGAGCAATATGTGAGCTACGTTGGCGGAGGTTTGCACGCTCTTTTCAATGAGTTTTAAATGAAGACCACCTTCCACTTTCCACATTTCAAATGCAAAACAAGGAACTTCTTCTTGATTTTAAATCTACATTTTCTTTTTGAAGCAGCCAAGTGAGTGGACTGTTCAAAACTTAACAATAATCACTCTTTCAGCCAAGTATGAGAAAGAAAAGCTGATGGCAATATGTCCACTAATGGACAGCATACCATATCATTTATGCAAGCTCATGGCTATTATGATGGAAAATGTAATAACATTAATTATGTTGAGGTAATTTGAATTTTCACAAAAGCTTTAATGATGTGCAGTGACTCACTCGCCAAGTTGATGGTGTTCAGCAAGGCATTTGCTGTACTGCAAAATTAATGTGCTTCCATATAGGGCCCACTTTAACCAGAAAAACAATTCAAGCAAAAGTCCAGTTATGTGTGAAATGTGCCTTTTCTTCCATGAAAATACAAGAAACTTTGTTCAGCAGCACCAACACAAACAAGAATCAAAACAAATCAGAATCTATGAAGTCAACAACGCGGCTTAAAGAACAGCGCAGCCACATCCGATGCTTTCAGGTTTGTGATTATGTGTCATCCTGACGTCAGTGCTCAGACTCCTCCGCCAACACTCATACAAAGAGCTTAATGTGCAGCAGGTGCTGCTCCGTATCCTCATGAGATGCACCTGGCACTTTACTCAGTCTCCACACAAATCATCCACAATCCGCCCACAGGAACCAGTTTCCACAGGGATGGTGTTTAATGTGATAAAAACAAGGAAAATCATAGCTTATTCTGAAAACATTCCGTCTTTCCAAGAGTCTGATAGTTATGTTCTTCTAGTGTGTCGTGTGCTATAAATCAATCAACACAGCGCACTACACACCAACAGATTCACTCTCTCACAACCAGTCTTGTGGTCTTTGACAACAAGAGTTGGTGCAAAAAATAATAACAATTTTAGTGACATATTTTTATGCAGTAATACATGAAAAGTAAAATTTAAGGTGTATAAACAAGTGTAAACCATGTGCATTAATTTCAGAACAGAAATCTTCTGTAATATTCATTTATTTTCTTAGTTCGTCTTTTTTTTTCAGAATATGTACAGGAGGTCTTACAAGTGTCGTACAGAGCTTCCATATATATCTAAAACAATGTAATATATTCACTCTTTCTAAGTTCTTTTGTACAGTGTATATTTCGTTTACATATTTTTAATTACAATTTATCCCTCAGCTCCTAGTATATCACCTTTTAAATTTTCATACATACTAGGATTTTTTTTGTTCTTTTAAAGTTGACTCAAGAACCAATTCACAAACAATTCAAATGTACAGTTCTTAACTGGAACTGGAAATTGAATTCACCTTTTTATATCCAAATTTTAGCTTCCTGGGTTTCTCTGGGAAGTCAGAACTTAATCTATTAACCCACTTAAACTATTTTGTCTTTTCAGGGATGTAAGTAAATAATAATTTGCCATCTTAATTAAGAGATAATTAGGTGGGGTGCTGGTTTGGTGGAGTGGTTAGCAACCATGCACGTCCCATGTACATGCTTCTGCCGGTCCAGGTTTGAATCCAGCGAGTGACCAGTTTGCAGAGTGTCTTCTCCTACTCTCTCACCACCTTTCACAAGTCTATCAACTATCTCTCTCCTATCAATAAAGGCATAAAATGCCCCAAAAATTAATTAATTAATTAATTAATTAATTAATAATTATGTGCTTTGGTGTTTGTTTGGTTTTGTTGTTTTTTTTGTTATACAGTAACTTTGAGAATCCATGGATAAAAATAATAACTAATTTTAGCATTATAAGTATTATTTGGGTTAAACACCTTCTACATTCTGGTGTATTAACCATTAGAGTAACATAAATTATTTTGGTAAATATCAATGCTGTTAATTTAGGGCAGCTTAGGCAGAAACCTTACACTGAGTTGTGGTCTAATACAATTTTTAAGCACCTGTACATTTACAGTCTTGTACCTGTGCAACTGCAACTAAACATTAATTCTATTTTATGTTGTCAAACTTTCTTAAGTGTAAATAAATATGGCAGATAAAAAGCAGCTTCCAAAGACATCTAGTGGTTGTGATTTCAGTCTAACTTTTCTCCTTCTCAGGTGGTTCTAGTGTAAATGCCGTGCTGTATAAACACGTGTTTTTAACACCAAATAACAAGTTGGTCCTCCGTCTCTGATATTTACAAAACTTTATGCTCCACGTATACTATAATTGCCATGCTGCATTTACAATTTCAAAACAGGGTGGCCCCAATCTTCATCTAAGATCTTTAGGGAGTTACATTCAGATTTAACACACCTCACACCAGAGGATAACTAGATAAGATAATCTTTGAGACCAGCAAATAATCAGGCCTTAGCCTGCTCTGGTCAAAATATGGGAATCAAGCCAAAAATCTGTCCGATTATCTTTAGTGTGTGCCCTTCCTAAAACAGTTATAAGAAATCTGTAATGATTCTGAAGGTATGAAGAAGGTGTAACAACATGAATTCTTTGTTGCAATGGTCAGATGGAGTTGAAAAAATATCAAGAGATTGGACCTCATTACAGATGCTTTTAACATGAATAGAAAAATTTAACAGCAGGTTTCAAATGCATTTGTGTTTTCATCTCTTTTTCATCTGTGCCTCTTTCCCTCTACACTCTGCTAACTGCTGAGATTGTCCTGCTGTCACAGTTGTGTTTGTCACTGGCAAAAATATAAAGTGTTTTCTTTTGATCACATGGTTTTCACATTATCATACAAAGCCTGAGCCACACAGAAAGATTTCAAAACGGTGACCAGTATTGAAAATGTTTGAGACTCATTTAACATACATATAACGGTTTTAGTTTTGTGTCTTTGTTACCTGTTTGCTGTGGAAAAAACAACATTTTTTCATCATGTGTTTTGTCAATGATGACAAAAGAATCCTACGATCTTCATCACCTACAAAACCTTTGAGAGGATTAATACATGTCAAAGAGGGATGGTTATGGTCAGCACAAAGTATTCATATAGATTGTCATGTTCAAACAATATTCCATTAGTACCAAGAGGCTGTCTGTGGAAATTTGTATTCCTGCTGCAAAGTTCTGATTGCTTCTACATTTTTTGTTGTACTTGGGGTAAACAAAGCATTGGCGATGCAGCTTTGCAAAACATGATTTGTGGCTTGTTCACTTTGATGAATTTATCACAGCACCACTTTGGAAGTCTCCATTAACTTTAATCTTCAGGGGGAACGTTGTGGTGCTTTCCTAATTTCAAAAGAAAACTAACTCACCACCATTAATCTCCATTAGAAGCCCTGCATATATTAATGTATTGTTGCAGGCTGATTGGAGACTAGCA
Source organism: Scarus forsteni (assembly GCA_036419115.1). Classification (NCBI taxonomy): domain Eukaryota; kingdom Metazoa; phylum Chordata; class Actinopteri; order Labriformes; family Labridae; genus Scarus; species Scarus forsteni. Next base: position 9,503,453 of record JAZDUH010000007.1, on the reverse strand, counting down.
GTGTGCTGGAAATCATTACAGGCTAACCAAACAAACATTTAAGAGGCAATAACTGTGAAATCCCAACAGTTTAAACATAACTTCCTGATCAAAAAACCATTCATCCAAGTGCCTGCTATTTAAAATAAGAACCTATTATTCCTAAACCTGGTCTAAAATGTTCCACGGCATTGGTTTGGTAATCAGCTGTTGCCAGTATGAGCTATCATAAGTGGCAGAAAAAAAAAGGAGGGAACGAGAATGAGATTTCCATAGGGAAGCAGGAAAGCTGGATCCTGTTTGTTCAGCACCATGGACAGAGCCAGCAGTTGCTGAAGTGGAAACAAGGGGAGTTTATTACAGGTGCAGTGAGGTCTCACTTTCAATCACTGTGTTTTAGAGATATTAAAGTTTCTACATAATGGCTTTTTCTTTTTGGAATAACAGATTTTTGCGAAAATGAGTTTCAGCACAGAGGGTAATCTTTCAAGATGTTGGCATTTCCAAATAATGGTCTGTCAAAATAGCTCTGCAATAGTATAAAAACTCAGTTATGGTCAAATGATGATGTGTTCCACCTTAAAAGGCAAGTTTATGTAAAATACCCCCCCACACACACATATGCACAAACACACACACATACCTGGAAAAGAATGATAGTGCAGGTTCAGTAATATACAAATTCTGAACACAGACTTTCAAGCAGAGAGCCATGAAATGGTGCATTTCTGCTGTGCTCCGAGCTATTCCTTTGTTCACTTACTTCCTTTTACCAAACTGTTTTTCCGTTATGGCACTGTTGGCCTTCTGATTATCACTTGTCTTAACTAGAAGCACTCGGAGAGAGCAACCCTCTGCCAAAGTGGCTCACATGTTGCTGTTACATCTGTAAGCAATAGTTCCATGATAAAGTTACCATCATAATATGGTTCCTTTCTTCTGAAAACCCACACCTGGCACTTAGAATCATCTTGATATATGTTACGGCTGCTGCTGTATTCTCTAAACCACCAATCAGGAGTGTCTGAGGAGTGCTGATGGAGGACTTAAGAAGCAGACAGACCCCAGACTCAGAGGAGCAAGCTGTAATCAGCCCTGCTTGTGTGCCTCTCTGCTCTGATAGACATTATTGTTGCAACTTCTGTAAACTGTTTGTGGCACTAGTTTCGCAACTCTTTGTAATTTTGAACACATAACACATACTTAGAGAGTTATGGTTAAACTAAATAGGGAATGCTGTTCTGTATTTTTGGTTATTCAGAATAGTTAGGTTTTTGTTAATCTTTTGTTTCAACACTAGTATAGTAGTAAAACTCTTTTCAGAGCGGTTTAGTTGATTCACAGCTCTCATTTAGTTCACAGTTGTCTCCCTTTTTGTGGTCAAACACCTTACTTCTGTGAATAAATTCCTTTTTGAGCTACTAACACCACGTTTAACGTTACTTTCATTTCTCTCAATGGGCTGGTCGTAACATAAATGGGGGCTCGTCCATGACGAACATAAATAGTCAACAAAATGAACACCGGCCTACTGCATAGTAAAGTGCCTTGAAATTACATCTGTTATGTATTGACGCCATACAAATAAAGATGGATCAATTGATTGATTGAATCCATAAACTCTAGAGACAGTTGTGGGTGAATATCTCCGTAGATAAGGAGTTTCTGAAATAGTCAGACCAGCCTGTCTGGTAGTCCGGTAGCAACAGCCATGACACGTTCAAGCACATCTGGACTCTGTCAAAAGTCCTGATGGTAAATATTTCTGTCCTTGCTGAGGTGACCATGAAATGGCCATTAGAGAGCACACTTAACAATCCTTAATGGGCTCTAACGAGCAGATGGCATATGATGATGCATGCGGTCAGCTCACTAAAATGTCTGTATGATGTGTTTTAATGTGAAAAATAAAATAAAATTATGTTTCAGTTGAAAAATTTAACATTACAGCTGTCTTGAATTCAAAGTCAGTTTGTTTTTGTTTCTCCAGAACAAAAAAGTAGATATAGCAGGTTCCCTGGGGATAAAAATCGCTAGAAGACTTTTCTTTAAAGTAAAAAATCTGAATTTTCATGAAGGATGGTTTTTTGTTTTTTTTTTTTGCTGACATTGTAGTCTTTTCCTTGATGCTGAGTCCTCCAATGTCTGGGAAAAAAAAATCATGAAAAATTAGGGGGGGTTGCTTGTTTGTTTTTGTTTTTTTTTGCACAAAACAGTTTTGATTTTTTAAATTAAAATTAAAGGAGTTAAACAGAATAGCTTTTTCTCCTCAATCAACCTTTACTGTTCTAGAAAACTGCCTCAGGTGACTGCAAAAACCTCAGAATGTAAAAGCAAAAAAACATTTTTAATTTTTTTTTTTGGCAAAGTTGTCAAAACTGAAGTGAATCACAAAAAACAAGTTTCATGGGACGTGCCACTTAACACTTCTCCGTTACAAACTTATCTATTAGAGGTCAATAATCAAATCTTTAAAAAAAATGGAAATTAGTCTTGTGTTTGAAAGAAATACAATGTTTTTGTGCCCTAATGAAAGGATCAACGCTCATTACAGAGACCCCTAATGCTACTATCTACACACATCTCACAGAAGTTGCTTAATCAACTGCACGGCCCTTCCTTGACCACATTACATTACAGCCTTCTACTGACTCATCAACGCTCATTAAGCCATATCGTCTGTGCTTGGAGAAAAGCGTAGTAGTAACAGAAAAATCAAGACCAGTCATCAGTTGCCTATGCTAATCTGATAATCTTATTATTTTGGTGTTCTATGCCATCTCTATTTCCAGAATTGATACCTTGGTTTTGAGTCTACATCCCACTTTAAGGGAGTTGTGTACAGTCTGAGCTCTGTAGTGTGTCCTCGGTATCACTCATACAGTATATGCAAATAAATGTAAAAAATGCCATCAGGTAAACAGTTACTCATTTTACCCAAATACTGGTTCAACGCTGGAGGCACATCTTAAGTTGTAAATTTGAATGTTGAGAATTCCTGCAATGCTTTGGCCACATTTAGGCAAAGTGATGTGAGAGCTGCTGATGTGCTTTAAAATGTTTAGTTGATATTTAGGCAGCTCTACCAGGGCTACAGGCTGTATAGAGAAATGTTAGTCACAAGAAACTAAACACATTGAGCTCCCATTCTATAACAGCTTGGATAACCGAGTCAGCTTGATGCAACATAATCTTAGGCAACATCAAATAGATGTTGTATGAATTCTTAAATACTATTCAGTCTGGGCAGAGAGTCATTCTCAAACATTGCACCAAGCTTCATTTACATGCAAAAAATTAAAAAAACAGACCACATATATTGATGGAAAATACAGGAAGTCAGTCTGATTAATTTGTGTGAGCTTCAACCTCCTGCATTTATTCAGTTGATTCTGTTGGACCATGGAGCCCACTGTGAATTTAAAGGAAGACAACCAGCTGGGGGTTCAAGAAGGGAAATACCCTGATGAGGCCAAATACTGAAAAAAAGTCTGCTTGTGTCAGACAAATACCTGCCAGGTCTTTGATTGCTTAGTTTGACAGAGTACTTTGGCAGATGGATGGCCTTCTAAATGCCCCCCAGGGACAAACATAGTGTTTTGAATTTCAGGCTTTGTCAGCACAAGCCATCAGTTTTAAGGATGCTAAGTTTCTGGTAGTCTGTGCAAGTGTCCTGATAAAACCTTTTTGTTAGGGTATATTTTACCTCCCAAAGTGTGTGGAGGCTTGGTTTTACACATTTATGAGAGCACATGGACACATGAAATGGATAAATATGAATGAATCTGCAAGAACCAGAGGGAGACTACATATTGATCCATGTCCAGCGAATCTGAAAGATTTCTTAGAGTGCAAAACGTGACCTGCATGCAGGGTTTGACTATAAAATTCTCTGAGCTGCATGGTGTTGAGTTTTATTTGGGATGAATTCAGTATTTATCCATCAATCTATCTAGCTGGTGATCAAGTGGATGTGCACTCACAGGCCTCTTCATTTGCTACCCCAATCAACTGTTTATAGATGCAAATCGCTAATTAGTCAATCACATGGAAGAAACTCAGTGTATTAACGAGTGCAGATATTCTCAGTCCATCTTAGCATCAGAATGAGGAATATGACTTTGAATGTGACAACTGTCATTGCTACCAGGTGGGCTGGTCCGAGTATTTCAGAAGCTGCTACTGGGATTTTCATGCCTAACCATCTCTGGGGGTTTTGGAAAGTGGTCTGAAGAGAGAAACTATCCAGTGAGTGGCAGATCACTGGGTGAAAAAGCCTTATCAATGCCAGAGGTCAGAGGATGGAAAGTGAATCACATAACTTCTCAATACAACCAAGTTATGCAGAAAATCTTGAAGCAGGTGGGACACAGCAGCAGAGGACCACACCCAGTGCAACTCCCGTCAGCTAAGAACAAGTAAATGAAGCTTCAACAAAATTGGACAATAAAAGATTAAAATAAAGATGAGAGTCTTGATTTCTCATGTCCCTTTGAGATAATATGATCACAATTTGGTGTAAACATGAAATGAAGGATCCATTAGTTCAGGCTGCTGGTGGTGGTGGTGTTATGGAGTGGAGGATATTTTCTTCACACACTTTGGGCCCCTTAGTACCAGCTGAGTGTTGTTTAAAAGTCACAGCCTACCTGAGGATTGTTGCTGACGAAGGATGGAAATCAAAAAACAATTCCAATTGAGAATCATTAACAGCTCCATAAAATAATCGATACCATGAGTCTTTTTGTTAATCCATTCCCTTATCAATTCCTTCCACTGACAGGTTTCAGGAGAGGTCTGAATTTTGGCTTAATTTTTTTTTACAGAAGACGTCTACTGCACAACCTTAAGTGAGTGGAAACACCAGCAACTTGCAGAAGTAGTAATCTATGCTGTGACACCAGTGTTTGCCACTGAAAATCTGCAGGCCAACATTTGCTCCCATGGAAAATCTACAAGAATCAATAAGGGAATCGTTAAAGAATCAGATCGATTAGCAAGATTGTTATAGTTGGTATCAATAAAATCTTATCGATTCCCATCCCTGCTGACCATGTCCATCTCTTAATGACCACAGTGTGTCTATCTGATGGCTGCTTCCAGCAGGATGTGTCACAAAGCTCTAATCATCTAAAACTGCTCTCCTGAACATGCCAATAAGTTCACTGTCCTCCAATGGCCTCCACAGTCACCAGATCTCAATCAAATAAAGTACCATTAGGATGTGAGCGATGCCTTCAAGTCAACTTGGACTAAAATCTTCCAAAAAAGGAATATGCTTCCCACACCTTGATGAATCTATGCAACAAAGATTTAAAGCCAAGGCAAAAGGGGGTTCTATCCGCAACTATTTTTTTAGTATGAATGTGAAATTAATGTCAATTAATTTCCTGTTAGACTGACAAATTCATGTCCACAGCCCTAGTACTTATTAGACTTATTCAGAAACAGCAAATTGACAATCAGGATGCACATCAGCATTGCTGTCATACTCCACACTGACACCTGACTGTTGATTTGGAGATCTCTTACTAGGGAGGTAAAACTTACCATGACAAGACAGATGGACAGCTCCATATATCTGCCACAGAAATATTTCACTAGTCCATCTGGGTAGGAGCCCTTTGAATTTGTTTTCAGGGGGAAAACGTTAAAAAAAAAAACACACAAGCTTGTGATTGGACAATCGTTTGGCTCGTCACATTCATCACAGACCAATCCACATCAAGCAGGGTTGCCTCCTATAATGTAGCATACATAGCAGCTAATGTAGCATACATAGCAGCTAATGTAGCGGCTAATAGCTAACAACAGTTCACAACAGTTCATGGATGTTAGCCATAGCGGCTAACTTAGCCGCTAATAGCTAACAACAGTTAATGACCGTTAGCCGTTAGCCGTTAGCTGCTAACAGCTAATAGCCTTTTACTATCATCTTACACTAAATCGTACCACACAGATGATTCATTTAACACTTATATGTGACCTCGTCAAAGACAATCACTAGAAGTAAATTTCTGAAGAGGGCAGATTTCGCCAAGATTTACTTGGTAGCCATGAGGACAATAGGCTAATCGGCATGTCCGTTCTCAACTTCCGGTTCTTTACTTCCAGTTGTCGTCACGTCTGCATTCTGCTGCTCCTGCCTTTCTCCCCTGATTGGGCCGTTAAGAATTCAGCTGACTGAATTCGTTGGACAACGGAGGCTTGCAAGACAGACCTGCAGGATTTCAGAATCAGGCAGGTCTGTCTGCTCTGCAAAAAATCTTACATGGTATGATGATGCAGATGTGAAAAAAAACATTTCCAAACATCTGAGAGGATGTTATTCTAACTCATTATCCCCTCTCCTGTATCACATTTCATCTGTTGAGCCACATTAGTGACGAGCGGCAGGAATCCTGGAGCCAAACTCCGCTCTGCTCAGCAGCAGATGCAGCTGATGATGTTGTGATTTAGTTATCCAAGTGGCCATGAACATTTCGAGAAAAACTGAGTCTGAAAAGTCCAACTTAGACCAGACGGAAAACTTGGAATCTTCCTTAAAGAGAGCTATCACGCCTGAGTGTTGTGTATGAGTGTCACACAGCGAGGTGACCGTCTCTGCTGGATCTCACGCTGTGATTAATCACATCATTCCTGTCAGGAGTGAAAGTAAAACAACAATCTAACCCCGAGGGGATGTGGGATTAAAAATGAGCAGAGGATTGCTCAGTGATAAAAGGTAACGTCTCAGCCTCCCTGTGTTTTGAGATGGAGGGGGAAATAAATGGATGTGTGGGACAGTGTGCTGGAGATTCCCGGGAGGCCTCGGCTCCATCCTTTTGTTGCCACTTCAAAGAACATTTCACAGGGGAATGAACTTTTCTTCCTCCTCCCCTCCTGAGATCAATCAGACCAGAGCTGTCGTTGGTTTCTTTTAAGCTGTGGAGGAGTCACATTGTTCTGCTGCTGCTTTATTAATAAATCTTAGATAATTAAAGGGTTTGATTAGGTACACTTGATGGTTTGAAACACTGCAATATTATTTTCAACTTATCACAACCTAAGAAATCAAAATGATTACTTGTTCCTGAATAACTACAACTACATGATGAGATTTTGTTTTCAAGGTGGCCGGCCATGCCTCAGTATTTTAATCTCTTTTCATTTATGGTGATGTAATTGTTGGTTAAAGCTGAACATCAGAAAATTACACTCAACTGATGAGTCCTTTATTGGAGATTGAACCACGGAAGATTATAATTGATTGACTGGCAGTGCTCTGAGAGCAAAGAACTCTGTCAAGCATTTCCAACATCGTGAGTTGAGCAATCAGAAACATGAAAACTGCCCTCTCGTGCAATGTTAAAGGGACTGTGAGGAGTTTCTAAGTAATTACAAAAAAGTCTTACTTTGAGATATATGCCTGATCGAAATACACACTTTAAGATCAGTTTTATAGCATCAAAATAGGTTATCTGCTATTCCTTAGCTTCGCGGTCGGGTTGGACAGGGCTGGACTGGCCTGGATACTCAACTTTGGGAACAAGACAATTAAAACTAGAGCAAATTTATATTATTCGGACACGTCTTAGAGCACCGGGCTGTAAGTAGCGATATATAGCTACTGTTTGTCGTCACACATCAAAAACCACCACTACATAACTAGAAAGAGATACATTACCTCGTCGCTTTGCATCCTTTAACTTGGTGAAAAAAGAAGTTGTAAAGCAGAGTTCTGAGGAAAGTCTGAGCTGCATTCATTAGCATCACAACGTACACATGCTTTGGCTTGGGTCACGTCTTATGGTGCGTTCCAGTTGTAGTCAGAAGTAGGAATTTCAGAGTTCCGAGTAGGAAACTGCGACTGGAACGTTCCCTGAAGTCGGAATCTCCTACTGGGAACTCGGTGAAACCTCGCCACCCCCGAGTTGACAATCGAAGATGGATGCCCCCAGTGTGAACAGTTATTTAGCTCCTGTAATAATCAATTTATTTGCACTTCTGACTGGGGTGTGTCACTCTAGATCAGCTGTATACATAGTATTGTTAGACTTATATTTAGAAAAATGCTGCCATAGTGATAATCACATTCTTCATGTGATATTTGTGAACAACAACGCAGGGCGTGCTAACAACAACTAACAATAGCCTGGTAAATCAGCATGTCTTTTTCCGACTTCAGCTAGAACATCAGTAAGTCGGAGATGATGTCACTCCCAGTTCCGAGGTCCTGGAACGCAGCATTACGACAGTCGCCGCTCTTGCTCATGGGTAGCAGTCTTAATGTCGCCAGTAATAGATTCTCCTCATAGCACCTTTAACAAATCAATTAAAAATTCCTGGATGTGCATCCTGATTTGAATCACTGTTAAATACTCCTCCCTTGTGCCATGAAAAATATTCCCTGAAAATGTCATCAAAATCTGGTGAGAACTTTATGAGTCATACACAATAATGTGGAAAATCTCACAATTTATCTTATCCTTTTTAAAAATTCCTGGAATTTCACCATGTTCGGGTTATTGCCAAAAGTGAATTAAATTTTTTGTGTCATGATCAACATTCTCTGAAAATTTTATTTAAATCCATGGAGAACTTTTTGTATTACGTTGCTAAAAAAACAAAACAAAACAAAAGCACATCCTCCTTGGTAGAGGTAATGATAACTTCATTAAAGGGAAATCTTTCTATCAAACATTAGAGGTGCTCTGAGAGTACAAGCCTAGTCCACCACCAAAGTCGAACCACCTTGTCCTTGGGTCCTCACCAACATTCCCTGAAAATATCCTCAAAATGTGTGTAGAACTTTCTGAGTTATTTTCACAACTGACATGGCATTAGCCACAGTGACAGAGATCAAAAAATAACTATCTTTTCTGTGACATAATCCACCACTATTGATATCACGTGAGATGTTTTATGAAGGATTCTTCACACTAGACTGGGGATCATCTTAGTTTATGACATGGCTGGATCGTATGGCCCTTTTCCATTAGCCCTACTCAGCTCTACTCTACTCGCCTTGTGCTGCTTTTCCATTAGCCCCAGTCGCCTGCCCAACGGGGTGAGTGGCACTGCGGTGAAGTCATTTAGAGCACAACACAACAATCTGTGGCTTTTGTCACAAACCGAGTAAAAAAAGAAAACAGAAGAAGGCTGCAGGTGGCAAGAAGAAATACCCCTTGAGTGGCACGGGAGAGTTTTGGAAGCTATAGAACAGAATGAAGCCGAGGACGAGAGCAATCGAGCTGCAAAGAAAAGATGTTTGAGAGTAAGCTAACGGTAGCTACCGCTAGCATGCTAAGTCATCGCGCACATGACTCATCGATGACGACATTGTCAGACCAATCAGTAGCCGGCAGTCGGTGACGTCATCTTTTAGTATCAACTCAGCTCGCTTGGAACCAGAGCGGAGTAGGCACTAAAACTAGCTTGTTTTGGTAGGTACCGGGCTAGTGGAAACACGCTGCAAATCGAGTAGGGCTGAGTAGAGTAGGGCCAAGGCGTGCTAGTGGAAAAGGGCCAAAAGATACATGGGTGCTGTTACTGTCATGGTGTGCTTGTGCGTCAGGGTATCAGAGTGTGTCTGCTCCAGTGAGGGTTTTCGTATTAGTGTGAGAGTCAGGGCGCCTGGCACAGGCTGACAGTCATGGTGAGTGTGTGAGTGCCACTGTCAGTGTTTGAAGAATGTTGTCACTAAGGTTGTAACTTTTAGTCACCTTTAGTCCACAGCTTCGACTTTGGAACATCCAAGAGGCCCCGCCGAGGATCTAAGGCTGCGGGCTGAATCACTGTTTGTCATTTTCTGTCTGTTTTGGCCAGGAAACACACGCTGCTTGTGGAAAAATTGGACTCCTATTCTCAAGATTTTCAGCGCAGGAGACTTGCCTGAGACGCATGGCTTGCACCCCTTGTCTGAAGGTCTGACTTGATAAAATGCTAACCGTAATGAAAATAGGCACGCACTGCTGCTTTCCTGCAAGAACACCCATCCAATGTGAAACGGGCCTTAGTCTTCAGTGAATGGAGGCTGAAATGGTCTCCCTTGCCTCTGGTGTAAGATTGATGTGAATGGGCCCTTGGGTCTCTTGCTGCTCAAACACTGGCTGCCTGTCGATGCTGCCAAAGGTTTTGATCTGATTGTGTCAGACAGCTGATCCATTGTTTATTCAGTGTACTGCATCACACATGGTCGATGATGTAGTTCGCCTCATATATGTTGCATCACTTACTTTTCTTGATCAATGTGCATTTTCACTGCAGCTGTTTTGAATGTATTTCTTAAGGTGCATAAATAAATTAAATATAAATTTGTCAGTCATCTTATCCCCATGGACACACTGACTGACAGCAGGTAAACACTGGATCTCTTTACACTGACATAGCCATCGTCCTTCTGACTGTGTGCATCCATAGATTGAGCAAACCTGCCTTTTATACAGAACAGGACATGAATTATTAAGCAGAAGAATGGCGTCTGTGCTGCTGTAGATATCCGGACTGGACAATTACCTGAAAACTGTGACAACACACAAAATCACACATAGTCAAACAGCAGCTCTTGTCTATGTTTGTTTTTCTCCCTCTAATGCTGACATAAACATAAACATTGTTGCAAAAAGTAAAGTTTTCCAGACTTTACATGCAACACAAAGCTGACTGGTGAGTTTCAGCAGGGCAGTGAAGGTTATTCAAAGGTATAGTTATTTGTTTTTAAAGAAGATTATAACTCTTCCAGGAACTAGTCAGAGCCACAATGTGTTTGGTGATCCCCTTTAACCTTGCAGTGCAAATGGACCTGCCTGAAATCATTGTCTGAAATCATGCAGATCCATCTTACCAAGCTCCAATCTCCTACAACCTCGCTGGATGGCTCAACCAGGGAAGAGAGGAGGAAACTGTAGACATGACGACAGCAGGAAGCAACTACAGGTTTGAAAACTATGGCGGCTACTGAAGCGGTCTCAGTGAATGTGGCAAGGTCTGTGGTTTTATCAGAAATTGACTCAATTTCTTCTTGAAAGAGGAGTGAAGAATGTCACGTAAAGCTTTTCAAATAAGAAATCATGTTTGTGCACTTCTGACAGGGGATCGCTGCTGGGAATTTGTGAGAGATGCAAAAATCCTGTGTGGATGATGCCGGTTAGTCTATGGCAGTCGTGATTATTCAAGGATACCTGGCGAAATAAGCTTTCCTCAGAATTACAAAGAGAACTTGATGTGTATTGACACTGATGGGGTACATGTTAGGCTGGGTATTTCCAGCAACCTCACAATACCATAGTTTTTTTTTATTAGTTAGTTGAAAAAGAACAAGGCTTAGTTTTAAATGATTCTACAGTTTAAAAAACTTAAATTCAGGTCCTCAAAAATGGTAGACTTCAGTTCAAATTTGGAACAGGTGTTTCATCATGTAGCTTGGCTTCTACTTTTAACCGTGCCTTTGTTATTATCACCTACAGAGTATTGACAATTGTTCAAACATTTCGGCTGTAGCGATTCCATAGAAATCAAAATGTATATACGCATCCTCAAGGAGTATGTGACAATACTTTGCTGTATAGCTTAAGGACTAAAATGTAGTTTAAGCTAATGGCTAACAACAGGGTCTAGCTGCTGCGTTGTACTATGGCTTGATGTGGATCAGTCTGTGATGAGTGTGACTGGCAGAATTATCATCTAATCACCAGCTGCAGATGTTTTTGAAGGTTCTGCCTCTGAAAACATCTTCTATGGACTCTACTAGATGAACTAGTGAAATATTTCCATGGCGGGTATATGGAACTGTCCATCTGACAAGTCAGGCAAAACCCTTTTGATGCTATAAGCCAAATCAGAGAGCTCAAGCTGGATAACAGCCGTTATCACATTTGTTAAAATGATCAAAACTACTTGTGGCAAAACTGGGCAATTTTTGGGTGGCAAATGCGTTCAATAAGGTGCTTCCAGTGTGAAACCAAATATAAACCACAAGAAACGGAGCAAATGAAGAGCCAGTTTTGCTAATACTCTTAAGGTGCTCACACAACTGACGCTACTTGTACTACTTGGGCGATCACTCTCCATTCAAAGTCAATGTACAGCCGCGATGGGGCGGGGCTCAACCTCCCGCGATGCGACGGTCGCTTTTCACAGTACCACATAGCTTGTCGCGCGATGTCAAAGTAAAAAAAAAAGTTGATCTTTTCAGACAATGTCATGTGTGGCCATGCGGCAACAGCCAATCAGCGGTGTGTGCGTGTGTGACAGTGCCCGTGATAGACAGTTTTTCATCCGGACTAAAGAGGAACAATTTATGTCCGTGTGGGAAACATCAGTCAGTGGGGACATTAGTTCCGCCTGGACGGACCGCGGGAAACTCACAGATGATGCTGCTGCAGGGCATCAGCTGCAGTGTTTTGTGGTTGATAAGTGAATGAAAAGGATACAGCTGGAATCATGTCTGGTTATACAACCTATTACATGATATATGATATGATCGCAGTGAAACTCGAGCGGAAGTGACATCACCGAGCGATGGCCCACGGCAAAGATGACCAAAATGAGGTATTTAAGGACACGCGACGATATGTTAGTGGGCAACGTGATTTTGGTAGCTGGGTTGATTGTGGTGTGAATGCAGCATTACAAGAGACAATGCATAGCCTTTGTTTGCACTTCCATCAATCAAAATCACGCGTATGACCGTAAATTAATTGTGATGGAAATTGATAAGATTTTATTGACACCAATGCTTTTAACTATCCCGCTAAACAATCCAATTCTTTAAAGATTCTCTTATTGATTCCTGCAGATTTTCTGTGTGGGCAACTTTTTGTCTGTAGTTTTTTAGTGGGAACAATGTCAAACACACGCCACAGTATAGATAACTTCTTCTGCAAGTTGCTGGTGTTTCCACTCACTTAAAGTTGTGCAGTAGGCGCCTTTTGAAAGAAAAAATTAAGCCACAATCCTGACCACTTCTGAACCCTGCCAGTGAAAGGAATTGATAAGGGAATTAATAAGCAAAAAGACTCAAGATATTAATTCTATGATGGAACTGTTAATGATTCTCAACTAGAATTGGTTTGTGATTCCTGTCCCTACAAATTAATCATCTTGGTCCATTTTGGTTTTACTAGAGAGACCAGTGGTACCCTTGGCGCTTACTTTCTCCTGATGGCAGACTACTCCATGTCTGTGGAGAGCAATTATAAGTCACACTCTTTTCCACAAACCAGCTGACACTGTTGACCTGCTAAAGACAAATTCCTCTGTTACATGGAAAGCGCTAGACTTTGGTTTCCAAGTGGTTTATGAACATCAGTCATGTCAGCTAAAAGCAGTTCAACTTCACTCTTAATCCAATTTAAAATATCCCCAGGACAACATCCCCAATCAACATATCCTCCTAAAATGATACTGAAATTAAAAAATCTGCTATCATGACAACCTCACTGCCAACTTACATGGTTGAGGACATTCTAATATCATCAATTTCCTAAGCTGGCGGTGGTGTGTGAGTGGTCTTGAACAGCCAGAAGAACAAGCCCGAGGTCAGGAGAAAGTCAGGTCGACAGTGTCCATTTTAAGATATCATCGTTTTAATTTGTCTCGACCTGTCCAAAGCCGTCTGATATGTCCGCATCATATGAGGGAGCTCAGATAGAGGATTATGAGGATGTAGGAGGGCAACAAACGGCAGAGATGGTGCCTCAAATTGGGTTTAGCTTCGACAGCCCTGGGGGGAGCGTTTCAGAAGCAGCAGGTTGAATCATTTGTTCAGCTCTGTTTCCAGCCAGGCTGATACTGAACGCCTGAGAGCTTTGTCCTTTATCGAGGCAAATAAGAGAGGACTTCAATTCAGGGATCATTTAAGAAGCAGGGGCAGGGAAGGGAGTCATTTTTTTTTAATAGAAAACTAAAACATATTCACATGCTAAATTTTCAAGGCTGAGTCAGGAACATGAGGCACCAGCCCTGGTGTGTGTCTCCTGGTCCCATTATTTCATGATTGAGTCTCTGCATACTAATGAGCGGTGTATCTAATGAGCCCATGCAGAGTTTTAAGAAGCAAAGACTTGACATGTTTTGGGCATGGAGGCACGTCCTGTACTTTACATGTTGCACCACCATGTACGCAATTCATCAGATGGAAGCTTTAGGAACATTTTAATTGGTATGACTAAGCTAATTGTATCTGACCTCTCTTTGTACAGCCACCAGTTGGAAATATTCATTTGCAATGCAGAATATTATGCACTCTCTCTTTCTATGCGTCAATCAATGAGCTCCCATCACTATGCTTCCATTTCAGTGGCTGTTAAGCTGAGTAGGAATCTATAGTTACATGCAAAACCAGAGCTCTCCTGCCTGCATTTATGTTCTGATAATTTAGGTGCTGTCAACCCAACCTAATTGAAATTCCCCTCCAGAAACCTTCCTATCTTCCCTGTATACTGAATATATTTGTTCATATCAGCTCATTCAGTACCTTCCAGTACCTCAGAAGCAGCTGTCTAGAGGGGAAAAAACAAGAGTTACTCTTGGATATTTCATTTTTTCAGTGATGCATGCCAATAGATTTAAGTTTTAATAATCCATGGGGCAAGCGGATGATAAGTTTTACTTCTTTATGTCTTTTAAGGGTTGATGGTAGCACATGCAGAGATTATTAACAGTTTCTGAGAGGATTAGTCCTCATGTTTGAGGCTACTAGTTAATGCATTTATGTGCATAGTTATGTATAGTCAACATACAGCATGTATTAAGGATGGACATAAATGAAGCAGACGGGCGTCTGAGGAGGTATCCCAAAGTAAAGCAATGTTTGGCTCAAACTTTAAAATGCTGCCACTTCCTAACCTCAGGTCAGCCTCATAACTGCCAGAATTTTGACAGGTTTTAAGCCTCCTGGCAAGTGTCATCCAGTGAGCCAGGAGATCTTCTGGTAATGTTAGCTATTCCAAGATCTGGAGTGAAAATCAAAGATGACAGCTTTTGCTAACAAAGCCCTCGGACTCTGACAAAGCCTTCAAGATCTAATAACATAGGGCTGAACCATACTGGAAATAAATGATGTTTCTTTACAGCTGGCCACTGGACTTCTTAGGCTTTCAACGAGATATTTTCCCTTTCATAAAATGGCAGGAAAGAAGGTTGACTTGAAAGTGAAGTTAGAAAAGAATTTAGAAAACTGGACAGATGAGGATGTCTAAAACTACTCTGCATTTAAGACTCCAGCTACCTCTAAAAAATACACTTGAAAAAATGTCAGAAAGGCAGTTTGAGCCTGCAGTTTAAATATTGTAAAAAATTCCAAATAAACATATTTTTTGTATCAAACATGCTATTTCTTTAATGGAATGTAGCATTTATCATCTACCTAGGTCTAAATGATCAGACATGTAACGTTGTAATGGATAGATGAACAAGTTTATGCTGGTTTAATCTATGCAGACTAGTGTGCATGCTCTTTTTTGTTATTGACATTAGGAAGATAAGGTCTCTCTCTTCAAGTAATAAACCTGAGTGCTTTTAGGTGGGCTGGGAACAATGGTGAGGGACTTGACTTGACATAATCTGTGGCTCGGCTTGACCTAATAACCTGTGGCTGACTCGACTTGACATAACCTTGTGACTTGACTTGAACACAACAGAAAAAAAATGGGACTTCCTTGAGACTTGGACCAAATGACCTGACACTAGCTTGACTCAGATTGGAGGGACTTGGGCAACTGTCTGCTAGTTATTATCCCCCTCTCCAGCCCTTCAGTTAATAAGTTGCCTCATTTTACAACCAAATATTTCCAATTTTGAATAATCCCTCTGGAGCAACTGCCTCCATTTTTCTGTATCCCATTGTCTATGTTTCTGTACATGGCTGAGGCACTTGGCCATGTTTCTATGTAAGAGACTTGCCCTTTTTCATAAAGACCGCTTATGTCAGACTTATGCAGGTAGGTGGGTGCACCTGGGTTCCACTTGTTTCTGCCAGTTCTGAGATGATAGATATCTTTCGATCTCAAATAAAAGCATTTCATCAACTGTTTTCTTGGCTTACCACTGTGCTTACAGTTTGATTTGACTTCATTCATTCATTCATTCATTCATTCTCTATACCATTCATTCACTCATATCTTAGGGCAATTGAGGGCGTTTTCACATTAGGTCCACTTGTTTCTAACCGTGCCGCGGCATGGTTCGCCATGGGTTCGCCCCCTTCCCCCTCCCCCGCTAGCTTGCATTCACACTGGCAACATCGAACCATGCCCGGACCCACTTGTGTATTTACTCAGTTTGGAACAGCAGGGGGCGATATGTACGTAACTGTCACCAAACCTGCTACGGAGGACAACAAAGAAGAGACTACCATGGTAACCATTTCCTACACCAGACAACCAATGTTAACGTTTCGCTGTCTTCTACATTTTTCTTCAAAAGTGTTTTTGTATCGCGTTTGAGACGGCATCAGCGACCTTCTGGACCCTCGTAAATCATCCTAATCCTAAACCAGAATAAACAAATTGACAAATTGAGTAAGCAAAAGATTCAACCGTGGGGGTTAACAGGAAGTAATGCATCAAAAGTAGATCAGTTCGGACCACTTTGTTTCACACCAGTGAAACTGCACCAAATGTAGGGAGATGGAGCGGATGGAGACCACCCCTTCATGGAGGTCTCTGACCAGCTGATTTGGTGTGCACCAAAGTGCGGTGGTTGCATTCACATTGACACTAAGGTACCAAACCCTGGGCCAAAACTTCTTTGGTGTGCACTAAATGTGGTTGTTGTGAAAACGGAGGAAGCCGGAGTGCCTGGAGAGAACCAACGCATGCACAGGAAGAACATGCAAACTTCACACAGAAAGGCCCTGTCCGACCCAGGAATCAAACCGGGCACGTGCACTACCTGCTGCGCCACCGTGCAGTCCTGGCTTGATTTTAATTTATCTCAATCTTTTAAAAAAAAAGTTAAAACTAAATAATATACATACAGTACATACACAACAAACTAGTTTGAGAAGGGACAGAGTGAAGCAGAAAGCTAATCTTGGCCTGCCATAGTCCTCAAAGTTGCCTGTTTAACATGCTCTGTTACAGAACTTCTTGAAACTCCAGTCTGCAATAAAATCTTTGCCTGGAGAGACCTTGCTGAGGTTATATAACCACCTCGTTTCTTTTGTGTTCATTCTTTCCATGGTGAATGACCTAAGGCATGAAACTGTCCTCCAAAATCTCACTTTTGGTTAGAGATAGCCAAAGTTTGGCTCTTCCTCATCCAGCCTTTAGACTTCCTACACAGCTGTTTCTGTTTTAAGCACAGGGGTAGGTTTAAATAATCTTAACCTTCATCATACCCCTTTTCAGACATGTTGGGTTAATATTATTGTTGTTGTTTTAACTGTTCTCATTAGTTTTGTTTGTTCTTTTACACATATTTATATGAACATTCACTAATCTTCTATTACATTTTTTCTTATTTTGGACACTCTTATTTGATTTATTTGATTTTCACCCATGTAATTAGTCTAATGTAAAGAGGCCTTCATAATTAAAGGCAGCACATGGTCACAGCCTGTTTAAAAAGGTGTCCATAATAAAGTCTCAAGCTTCCCAGCATCAGCCACTGATTAATCTGTGCTAGTATTGTGAGAGAACAATAGCTTTCCGAGGCTGATAACTTATTTTCTTCCCGCGACATTAGCCTCAGTGCTTCTATTAAAAACCATAGAGTCAAATCAGTGCTGCTGCAGCCGTACATTATTAAGAGCAGATGTAAAAAAAAACAGCCTGCAACTTCCCTATTCAGCATCAGGGTAATTTATTACACTAACCGATCTGACAGTGCAATTCATTTCGTGATGTACCACGCACCACTGCCAACTGACAAACTCACTGTCAAGCCAATAGTAATGGTCTATTAATTATTAAGGAACCTTACTAGAAAGCAGTCATCACTATGCAGGTGTAAACTGTGTTAATCTCAATTTGTTGGTTAAGTTTGTCATCACTTGATTTCAATGTCCTGGTTATTAAATTATTTTTTGGGTGTTCTCTGAGCCCCAAAATGTTTTTATCTGGATGAAAAAATCTATACTATATATTACACCTAAAGGTCACCCTCAATCTGGTGCAATCACTCCCTATGGATGTCATGGAAACGTGACACATGAACAGTGAGTGCCACACTACTCCCCCAACAGACCACATCACTACCTCCATCTGTCTGTTGTGTCAATGCACCCATCTGTAGATGAGGGAGGTGCTGCTTTGAGGACTGTAGCACCCTGTGAAGTGTTTAGATATGTGAACACATTGAGGAGGAGGATGGTGCCTAATCTAGAAGTGCTTGGTTGTGGTTTTAGATCAAGTTAGTTTCTAAAATGGTGAGTAAAACAACTTAACCAGAGTGGAAGACTTAAAGAGATCAAGCCAAACAGTTGGTCAGCCTCTCTGTGAAGTGCCTGTTGGTAGCATTTGTCAATGAACATTAATGAGCTCCGTTTTGAACTAGAAAAGCACTCGGAGAGCACAGACCTCTGCCAACGCCACAGTCTAGGGCTGGGCAATACAGCCAGATTTTTCCCAACAAAACTTGATTTACGATTTTAATCGATTTTTTCCCCTCTCAAACAAAAAATAACTCCAAGTGACACAAAAATGATATGGAAGTTCTGTCTTTATGTTGTCCAATATATTCCTAAACCAATCGGAATTTCCCTCTTAAAATTAAAGTGTGGGTCATAAAATGTTGATTATGTAGTTCTAACGCAGGCAGGTTTGCCTACATAAAGACTGAAAGCTGAGGGATTTCACAGCTTGTTAACATGTTTCTCTCTGATCAATATTTAATTTAACTTTTAAAAAATAAATACAAGCAATTAAAAGTGCCTGTGCAAGACCTGACAGGGCCACCATCATGAAAACTGTCAAATTTCAGTATTTATATTTTTTCAAACTTTGCAACAACTTAAAATTTAAGTAAGTGAATGAAAATAATCTCAATTTATTTAATCTTCTGCAGAAAAAATCGAATTAATCGATTTAATTGATATATTGCCCAGTCCTACCATAGTCCTCACCCATATTGTGATTTTCACCATAAATATTAGTCCTACCTTTATATCATCTAAATATTTAGATTCCTTGACCATGAAAACATACCATTAGCAATTACATTCATAATGGCATCTATTTTAGTTTAGTAATTATTCACAAAAAAAAGCATCTTTTGTCATGGCAGTTTTACACTGATCCAAATCACTCCCAAAATCTAATCATTTGTTCCTTGTGCCAATGTGGACATTTCCTGAATATTTCATCAAAATCCATCCATAACTTTTTGAGTTATGTTGCTAACAAAAAACAAAAATAGAATAACATAACCTCCTTGGCGGATGTAATAAGACATTAAACTGAATATACAAAATTGTCTCTTAGTGAATCTGACAAAATACTTTTTCTCAGTGCGTTTTGTAGTTTCTTGATGCAATTTTATTAACACATTAGGGCTGTCACAAATTTTCAGCTTAAACTGGGTGTCTCTCCTCATTAAGAAGCGTAGCTGAGAAGAATCCTTGATTAATACTGCTGTGGAGTGGATTGACAAATATGTGACAGTCCCTGTGTACCTTTAAGTTTTACCTTTGTCATGGCACAAACCCTTTTACAGACTTTTGACTATTAGAGTGATAAAATACAGAACAGCAGCAGCAGGGTTGTTTCCAGACAACTAAACTGAAGACGGAGTTTGGTGCAGTGAGAGTCCTTTTCAAATCTAGACACATACCCACTGCCACAGTAAATCTTTTTTACTACCACTACTTTTTACTACTTTTTTTTTAAATAAAAGATCATCATAAAACCAAAGAAAGTTGGTATATTGTACTCGGAGACAGAATCATTATTGTAGATGAGTTCAAGTAATAAATGGTACAGATGAAATACAGTTTGATGAAATATTAAGAGTATCCACAGCCAGTAATGATGCAGCTTAGCTTTAAATGTAATCTTCATTCCCAAATTCCAATCAGAGAGGGACATCCAAGTCCAACATTAACTTCTGAATAAGAGAGGTATGTTTTAAATGTACTGTATTTCATGTACCCTGAATGGCGTGTTAGAAAGTCCCCTCAGATATGATAGTTATCATTGCATAAACTATTCTCTTTGATAACTAAGGGTTTTGTGATGCATTCAATAGAGTCGGCTTTCGCACAGGCAAAGCACTTATGTGCATAACTTCCCTTTCATGTCTCTTTTAATATCTCTACACTTCAGTACATGATGATCTACTCAAAGCAGTCTGCATATAAAAAAAGAATCAGCCAATCCAGAAAGTTAAACCATTAAGCTGCTTGCAAACATAGTGGTCTATTCTCCAGGTCACACAGCCTGTTTAATTGGAATTATCTGTCTCAGAACAAAAAATATAGAATTTTCTCATCCATGTGTTAATGTTGGCCATCAGGTGCCAGGTTATCAAAGCTTTTTCTTTTCTTTGTTTGACAGAATGATTAAGTAATAAATGAGATGAATGCAAAAGAGCAGGGGTTTTCATACAAACAGGCATTCGTACACAGTGATGTTTCACCCCTTAAATGTGCAGTGTGTAGAAGTTGGTAGCATTTTGGCAAACAGAAACGGTGATTATAGGATGTAATGTTTCTATTTGTTTCTATTTGTCAGTCCGTCGAATGAGGTGGACAATCATCCCCATAAAACTTTGGTTTTCTTTTTATTAAGTTAGAAAAAGCTTTTTATACTTATGTACAGCGGGTCTCCCCTCAGTGGAGGCTGACATAAAGATCCACCATGTTTCTGTGGTGGGTTTTGCGGACAGAAATAGTGGAACACGATTTTGGATTATGAGTCTACAAAAGTTTACAAAACCTATAATAATCATCATCTTAACTGACCTATAATCTGTCAAAATAATAGTAACAAATACAGTATGAATGACAAACCCCCACCTTGTCACTGTTGTAAATGATCCCCTGTTCACTATCCTTTTCGGTCTTCACCGGCTCTTGTTGCTTAGTTATGTGATGTTTTAGAAACGGATGGGCTGATTCCAAAATCTGAACACTAGATGTCGCTAAAATGCCAATTTCTACACACTGCAGCTTTAACTTTCTACCATCATCTGACTTGAACATGTTTGCTTTACGTATTACAACATAACAATAACTAAAGCTGTTTCTCCCCTAGACCAATGAGCACTAAATGCTGTTATCAACGTAGATATTTTTGAGGACCTGATGACAAAAAGAATCTGATTTTTTAAATCATCACATCACTTATTTCATAAAGATTTAAAGACATAAATCAAGAAACTTGAGTATAAATTGTTGGTTGTCATGAATATCGGCTGGAAGCAACTCTGTTAACTTGGCTGAAACATATATTGGTGCTACATTTATCAGTTGTATGAGCTGGATAATGCCATGAAAAAGTTCTATGACTTGATTTATATTGAAACTTTATGTGCAGACACTTATTGGTTTAGCAGATTTTATTTGCAAAGCTTGGGAGAAAAGGCAGAGTGTATTGTTGACTAGTGAGCTGAGAAGAGATCATTGAACTTGGGAATTGTTGCGCATTTATATTTTGGTAATACTGCAACTGGTGTCATGAGGGTTGGGCACTTAAATGTGCGAGATGCATAAATAAAAGAATCATAAGAATATTGGAGGTCATATTTGTGGAGCTTTTCCACTACATGGTATCTGCCAAACCAAACACAGCTTTACTTGCTTGCTTTGGTTTCCCATTAGGGATCATACCAGGCACAGTTTTTTGCATCACTTCCATCAGGGTTCCAAGTAAGCTGATCCAAAATGAAAATGTGACATGCAGACACTGCTGACAAATGAATATTCAGAGTATCACCACAACAGGTCCAGAGTGTCCGACCCAGAAATTAGATTCTTCCTCTTGTCAGCTTTGTAATGCTGCAATACTACCCAAATTTCCTCTGCATTATAATAGCCATATTTTGCCTCAACTCTGGTTCACACATTCATTTTTGATGACTAAAATACGTCAACAATCAGTCAATCAATCAAACTTTATTTGTATAGCACTTTTCCTACAGGACTTTGTACTACAAAGTGCTTTACATGGAAAAAAAAGATAAAACGAAATAACTATAAGTGAAATAAAAAACATACATTTGCATAATTGCATAAAATGAAAACATAAAACCCCTGCACCCCCCCCCTCCCCGAAACCACATTCAATATACACACTCACTTACTCAAACACACAAAGACATAAAAAGGAAATTCTGACAGAAAACAAAATTAGAGGACTGAGAAAACGCTATCTTGAATTAAAAATGAGGAAACACAGGGGCTAAAACTAAAATAATAGTTAAAAATACTTGAAAAATACTAGAGGTTAAGATAAGTAAATTTGTAAGTACGTAAATAAATAAAATAATATAACAAATATAAATTAATTATAAAGATAAATAATATGGTAAAATGAGAAAGTGTAACATCAGGTGCATAGTAAAATTAGCTAAAATAGGACAATAAAAGGAAAAGCATTTAACGAAGAATACAATTCCAAATAAAAAATATGAACTGAAATGTAGAAATAAAACAGAATAAAGGGGTAAAATAAGTTAAAATATAACGTAAAACAATAATAAATAGAATCAGCTAAAAGCCAGATTAAAAAGGTAGGTCTTGAGTTTACTTTTAAAAGTATGAAAAGTAGGCACAGGCATTGCTCATAGCATTTTGCTGCCTGGAACGAAAAGTTTGAAATAAAAACAGTTCTGATATTTTCAATTCAGTCCGCATAGTGTTCCAGGATGTGGGGGCAGCATAAGAAAAATCCTGTTTCCCCAGTTCAGTTTGGACTCTGGGCACATCAAGGTGATAGTTTACACAAGAGCGTAGGGCATAGGTGCTCCTTGATTTCTGCATAGAACATAAATTGGATTAAATCTGTCATGTATTCTGTCTTTGGACTCACTCCCAGCGTGGGTCCAGTCCACTCTGATTGGTTTAAACAACTCTACTCTATGGCTTAGCCCCATGCCATATGGTCAGCAACTCTGCATTCACTCCACTTTCTCTGCTCTGTGCTGGACTTGTTGTCCCGAGCCAATGTGCTTAAACTGACAATGAAACAATGGTAAGACACCTCAGCAGAAGGTCTAGACAGAGGGGCTGAGGGAATAAGGTGTTACAAGCAGCTACTGGTGGCGTAAACATGGGAAGATAGAGAACCCTACTTTTAAGCTACGTTTACATGGATACTCCAGACTTAAAGACGCAAAGATTTGTCCTTTTCGTTTTAGAATTCTTCTGCATTCAGATGACGACGCTTGGAAACAAGTTAATCCACTGTAGTGTGCATGCCGGTTCAGTAGATGGCGCTGTAGGTCTGCAGAGAGGCAGCGCTGCTACACTACAGGTATGAAGAAGAAAAACTTTTCACAAACAACAATGCCGAGTGGACGCACAGAGATGCAAGAGTTTCTTTTCTGGACAACAAATCAGTCTGGACAACAAATCTGTCTGTGTGGTTTTGTCTGGATAACAAACTGAGCATGGTAAGACGCTCACACGTTACTCAGCGGACGGCCAAAGCGGTTGTTGTTCCTGGTATGCGCGCGCAGCCTTCATCTGAAATGGTACTGTGCATGCAGTGATGCCGGAGTTCCACCCTGAAACGCTCTGATGCGGGTTTACATGGGGCTGCATGGAGAGCGTTTTGGAAACTTTCCACCCTGGAGCCTGTTTTTGAAAGTTTCCGTTTTCGACGAGTTCCCATGTAGACACAAGGCCAAAACGCAATGAAAACTTATCGGATTCAACCGTTTTCAGCACCATGTAAACGGCCCCTTAGACCTATTATAAACTTGTTACTTGTTTATAGAGGTGCTCTACGCAAAAGAGATGCCTAAAACATGCTAAAGAGTATATGAAACTTAACTTAAAAGCATAATATTGGCTCTTCAATAGTTTGTAGTTTTGCTGCTTTCAACCATCCTTGGAACAAAACTTGACTCCATACTATGACAAAGAGACATATTCTTCCACTGTGGACATACATGCCTGCTGGATCATGGTAAATGTGTCTCTGTTTTTCATTTCACGTCTGTTTTGGCTGAGGCATGTGTATCATGTGCACAAGCAAACTCCTATTCTTAAGAAATTCATTACAGGAGATGTGTTTGAGATCCGCGGCTCATACTGGATGTCTGAAAGCTATGACTAGATAATATGCTTGATGAAATAAAAATAGGCTCACACCTTTGATATGTAGAGATGGAAATTGAAACTCCAGCTGAGAATCAATAAGAACTTCCTCCACCTTTGGCTTATAATTCCTTTATCAGTTTCTTCTACTTTTATCTTCAATACCTTGCAAAAGCCCTAGTCAGAGAGAGTCAGTAAAAATGACAAGAAAGAAGTCAAATATCACGGCAGAAGTGGAACAAAGTGCAAAATTTTTGACACAAAGACGCGTATACACAAGTTTTGGTAAGAAGATACAATGAATTGAATATCAGAAGTACCATGTGTTTGACATTGTTGCCTCTGAAAAACTTTTTTCCCCACCCAGAAAACCAGGAGGAGTTGATATTAAAATGGTTTAAGAATTGTATCCATAAGCACAGTCGTGGATGACATTGGTATCAATAAAACAGAATCAATTCCCATTCCCTTGTTACTCAAGTTATATGCTTCAAGAGTGAAACAGCCTTCAGCCTTATTTGAGAGACTGTGGTGAACGAAATACAGGAAATAAGCAATGGCTGACATGTGGGATTTAACAGCGTAGCCACCAGCACTCCACCCATATCGATTTAAATTTAGGTGGAGTCAGCACTTTTAATGTGATGACTGTTAATGTCCGCTCCATAATGCCACTTTAGAAACAAATGGTTGAGGTCTATGAGACTACATCCAGACAGTCCGTGGTTGAATCTGAGCATACATTTCAAAACCTCATTATATATGAAGTAAATAACAGGTAAAATCTGCTGAGGATGTGAACTCTCAGTCAATAGAAGTCATTCATATGAAAAAATATTTCAGTTTCAGAAAAATCAGGGTCATATCTGCTGAGGGCTCCATATGGGTTTGAATAAATGAGCATCTATGTGTGAGGAAAGCTGCTGAAATCTGCTGTTAGAGGCGTATTGATCGTATCCATCGACAGCTCTCACTTCTCATTAAGACACAGACATCCATCAAAAAGAGATCACAGTTAGGGGCTTCAGCGGAGCACACTGACATGCAGAGCAGGGTCCGTGCAATAAAACATGGATTATAATATCTGAGACCATGCATAAACTTTGCCTTATGTGTATTTATGGCGCACAGCAGTGTGTGAGGGAACCTTCCATACTGACTGTAAAGAAACTTGAAGATCCAGGAGCAAATTATTCAGCACAGCAACAACAGCTATGAATCACATTTAACAGATTTTGTCTTAATATAGAACTGCGTAACATCCACATGTCTCAGTGTTTATTTAATCGATGCCAAGGGTGATTAAATGTTTACATTTTGCAACAGAAAATCAAAATAGAACAAGACATTACACTGTTATGACTAGATAAACAGACCATGTTGTCGATCCATTTAGTCCATTGCTCTGTTGTTCTGTCCAGGCTGTACTTGTGGCTTTAACATCTTAAGAGCACATCAATGGTTTTTCTTCAAACTATGTACAAATATCCACCCTAATTCAAGGAAGAACTCATAAAAGTTTGGGGACTAAAAATCAAATTCCTGGGCCCTCATCCTTT
Organism: Scarus forsteni; assembly: GCA_036419115.1. Lineage (NCBI taxonomy): Eukaryota > Metazoa > Chordata > Actinopteri > Labriformes > Labridae > Scarus > Scarus forsteni. Next base: position 9,477,731 of record JAZDUH010000007.1, on the reverse strand, counting down.
GATTTGTTATACAACATCAAAAGAAACCATTGAAGGATTTTCTTCAAATTTGCAGGATGTGCCCTATTAACTCAAGGATGACCAAATTATATTCAGAGTCAGCAAACTTCATGTTCATCCCTGTCAAACTTTGCACAAACATCCACTCTATTTCAATGATTTACTGATTAGATTTATGGTTATTGTGCCTCATTTTCACCAAGAGTGTTGTTTGGAAGATAAAGTATGAACGTAGATGATGGACAGAATGCAAAATGTTATTTTTCAGCAATAATAAATGATTGTGATTGTCCTTCTAGCTAACTGTCAAACTGAGACACCTGGACACGTGTGTCTGATGATGATAATGTCATTTCAGAATATTTATCGAATCTGTTGTTTCTGTTTTCCTCAAATGATCACCCAACTGTTTCCCACTTTTTCTTAGGTTTCTTATAACAGAAAAAATATAAAGGATCATGAAAATTAATATTTTACTGAATCATTAGTGACTTGAATCATAGCCTATGGATCAAGATTCACATCAAACTGTCTTGCAAAAGTTAAATTCCCGTTAACACTTGAAGTGATGGTCCAAAATGCTGTGATAAGTACACTGATAAAACCACTGTAGGAAGTTGGCATGTTTGCATGCCACCCCCCACCCCCCCAACTCCGAAAGGGATAAAGGGAAATAGAAAAATAGAAAATGAATGAATGAAACCACTAAGAGCAAAAGTGAATTCCCCAAAACTCCTGCAGTCAGATTTGGTGAAAAGAGTTAAAGTCTTTGTACTTTTGTAGAAATCACTGTTGGAGCTGGTGGTTTAATAAATAATTTGCTATTAAAACATGGCAACATAACACAACATAATGATGTCCCATGTGTAAAACAGGCTTTGGGAAAAGGAAAAGTGAGTAGTAAGAAGAGTAAACCTGATTGGGGATCACCATTTTAAGAAAGAGGTATTTGATTTTTGCTATATTCAAACTTTGATGGTCAATATGGCAACCATAAAAAGTTACCATTCAAACATACCATTAGGACAAGCTACTGTAGAAAAGGAGTTTTGAGTTGTAGTATACAGTTAAAAGTCTTTTATCCCAAGCTGACCTCTCATTCCTGGCCTCACTCCTCACCTTACATCAGTCCTGCTCTCATCCTCATTTTTTCACACCTTCAACCCCTTAAATTGTCAAACTTCCTCCCCTTTCTCTCTCTGGTTCGTGTGTTTGATGTAGAGGACAGTCTGTGTGCAGTCCAACCCCTGAGCCATCGATTGTAAACTTCCTGCTCTCTCACAGTGCACATTCAGCATTTTTGAAGATGATTGGCTGGTCCTCTGGGTCATTGATCAAATACTCTGTGCCCCTCTGGCTCCACATCGCAAGGTGGATCACATAAACTTCAGCTCCTGTCTAGAATGTGCATCCACAATATGAGAAATCATGAAAAACCTGTTTGATTATAGCGCATTCATACATCTTACTTTAGACAAAATACATTTGTCAATACTTGACTTATTTGTTTAACAAGCACTTCAGGGTCAGGTGCATTCTGGGAGAAGCACTTTTTTAATGAAAAGAGTAGTTAATGTGTTTTTTGTTCAGTTCAGTTTCAAGTCCGTTAAAAGGGAGAGTTCAGGTTTGTTAAAGTGGGTTAATTGGGACCCATGGCACTTGAAGATTTTGACAGTAAAGCCACTGTCCAGCTCTGCCCCTAAGGGAGGATAGGCAGGCACAGACACGAGGGGATACATGGCAGGCTATCATGACACCAAAATCTAGTATACACCACTTTTTTAGTAAAACTACAAGGGATGGAAAATGAAAACCAAGTCCAGTCCAAGTCCAGTTGAGAATCGGTAACAGCTCCATCAAAGTATCGCTATCATGAGTCTTTTTGCTAATCAATTCCCTCATGAATGGATGAATATTTATTTTGAATATGTAAAAGAAAATAATAAATAAAAAGAATGTTCGTACAAACAGAAAATCAGCACAATGGAAATTCTACAGTTTTAGCCAACAATCCAAAAAGAAAGTAAAAAAGCACTCAGGGAGCGCAGACGTCCGCCAGCGCCACAGTCCTCAACCATATTTCAATTTTGACCATGAATATTAGTCCTACTTTTATTTCATCTAAATATTTAGATTCCTTGATCATGAAAACATACCATTAGCAACTGGATTCATAATGATATCTATTTTAATACAGACAGTGATCCAGATTATTTCAAAAATCTAATCGTTTGTTCTTGTGCCAATTTGGACATGTCCTGAAAATTTCATCGAAATCTGTCTGTAACTTTTTGAGTTATGTTGCTAACAGGGAAACAAACTAACTCACTAACAAAAAAACAGATGCCAGCAATAACATAACATCCTGGCGGAGGTAAATATAAACAAACTGTTGAAGTCACAGTTTAACTCATCATTTCCTTCCACTGACAGCATCAAGAGGCGGTCAGAATTGTGGCTTAATCTTTTTATAAGGCACCTACTGTGCAACCTTAAATGAGTGTAAACACCAGCAACTCGCAGAAGCAGTTATCTATGCTGTGATGTGTGTTTGACATTGTTGGCACCGAAAATCTACAGGCAAACAATTTGCCCACACAGAAAATCTGCAGGAATCAATAAGGGAATCGTTAAAGAACTGGATCGATCAGCAGGATCATTGATAGCACTGGTATCAATGAAATCTTATCAAGTCCCATCCTTAGAAACTACACAGAAATCAATATAGGCTCCACCAGATACTTCCATTAGATTCGTTAGAGTGTTTAACTATTCCTCAACAAAAATTCAGCGATTGAAACCATTTTGCGATGCAACAAATGGGATATCCAGAAATATGCTGCTCTCCTCTCATCAGCTGCTGAGGTTAGACTGCTGCAATAGAGTCAGCAAGCAGATACAAGAGCACTTATTCTCAAAAGCGCATCTGTGATTGTATGGGAGAGCATTAGTGCCCATGGCATGGGTAACTTGCACACCTACGAAAGCATCATTAATGTTGTGAGTTACAATACGTAAAGCTTTTGGGCAACATGTGCTGCCATCCAAGTGATCTTTTTCAGGGTCGTCCCTGCTTATTACAGCAAGGCAATGCCAAGCCAGATTCTGATACAACAGCAAGGCTTTGTAGTTAAACAGTGCGGGCAGATGACAACAGAGACTCCGAACTATTGACCAACTGAAGTCAAACATCATGCAAGAATGGAATATTCAATTTCTCCAACAAAGCTTCAACAGTCAGTGGCCTCAGTTTCCAAATTGAGTACTATTTTAAAAAGGGTGATAAAACACAGTGGTAAACATGCCCCTATCCCTGTTTATTTGAACATGTTACACACATCAAATTCAAAATCAATCAATAAATCAATCAAACTTAATTTATAAAGCATTTTTCATACAAATGTAACACAAGGTGCTGTACTTAAAATAAACAAGCAGATCAGAGTAAGGGGATACAGAATAAAATGCAACCCCCCCATACACACACAAACACACCCTTTAAGCCCACATTTAACACAGATAGCCACTCACATGCAAACTCATGCAACCAAGCACATACACAGACACACACACGCACACACATGCACACACAGAAACTCTAAGTCAAGACTCTTCAAAAATCCACAGAGGACTGAGGAAACGCTTTCTTGACTTAAAAATGAGGGAACACAGGAGCTAAAACTAAACGGACTAAATAAATAAACAGAACCATGATAAGATACAACAAAGGTAATAAAATGCCAAGAGTTGAATATGATAAAACTGTTTTAAAACAATGCATAAATAAAAAGTTATGAACTATAAAATAGTAACTCTGAAATTAAAATGGAGTCAGACTCATATGATGCAGATTAAAAAATGAGTGAATATTTGCATAACAACAATAAAGTTTATACGTTTGAACACTGAAAATCTTGTCTATGTAGTCTGTTTAATTGAATATAGGTCAAAAGGGATTTGCAAATGATTCTATTTTGTTTTAAATACATTTTACACAGTGCCCCAGGTTCATTTCATATGGGGTTTGTTAATCACAAGAATTACTGTCGTTCTAAAAAGCGGTATCACACATTGCGTCTTTTCCCTTTCTTCCCTTTAGTTATACTGAATCTGGAAAAGCATTGTGGATTGTGTTTTGATCTTGTAAATAAGTAACTATCTTTCTAATGCATCCTCTCAATAGCAGGATAAGCTAAAGTGTTGAGCCTCTTGACCAGGTTTCTGGTGGTTTAAGGCTCAGTCCTGCTCTGTGTCCTCCAGATAAGAGCATGGCAGTATTGCACCCGACTCCTCCTCCCTACTGCCTGCCAAAACACTTCCCATAAGGCATACTATAGGACCCTCTGTCAGATGAACTGCATTCGAAAGGTCTGAACTTGAATGGCGAGAGGGATAAATTATGTAATACACAGAATCACTGAGGCATGTCTTCAAATTCTAAAGCAATACAATGTTGGGATTTCAGGCCACTCACTACAGCATCTCTGCGGTCCCATCCTTTGAATAAACTGCCCAGATTGCAACACACAGCTTGCAAGAAACACTTTCCTCAATCAGGATTCATCCTCTGTGGACTTAATTCTCACTTCAGGGAAGGTCGAGTGTTTATTTTTTTCCAATAACACAAAAATGCATTACTACTTTTATGTTGTGGGGAGCTCTAACTCGCATCAGCACGCTCAATTTCACACCTATACTGTAAGAATCCTGCAGGGAAAAAGCTCCTGCCTGAAATAGCTGCTCTTTCCTCTAAACCTACACGTTTTCCATCTCTGCTGCTCTGCCTCATGTGACCGAACGAAGCACTGTGGGCTGGGGTTCAATCACAGCACACGACTCGCATAAACAGGCACAAGAGTGAACTAATGTGTTAGTGTGTTACAGTCAGTAAGGGATGACCTCTATTACATACACGGGTGAGATGATACTGAGGGGAGAAAAGAATCAATGATGCAAATTGATTGAAAAATGGGCAAGAAAGCCAAAGAAGTTTAAAAAATTGATTTAATTTACACGCATTTTATTCCTTTTTTGGAAGTTACCTGCTCCTGGATGTCCGTAATAATATGCACATCACTGACAGGCAAAAACCTCCTACATCCAGAACTGCTACTTCACCAGAAATTTAAGAAACCCTGTACTACTGAATGAATGAGTATGAGATAGGAGGTTTTAGAGCTGTCACCTTATTAGGACTGGGTTTAAAAAAATCTATTTAATTGATTTTAATCGATTTCCCTTTAAATGGTTCATCATCAATCCATAAAATCCAAAGATGGATCTTTTAACTTGGGTAGTTTATACTTCATTGGACGTGCAGAGAAGCAGCCTGTGGTATCAACCCTGCTAGTCTCCAGTGATCAGTGTTTAGCGCTGCTTTCCACTTAACAAGATCTCGTGTGATGTTACTGCAAGCAGTCAAACAAACATGGGGGAAGTGAGTAGCACTATATGTGCATCACCTGCGAGTTCAAAAGTTGATGTTTGGACGTTTTTCGGATTTAACAAGCACAAAGGAAAAGACGAGTTGGACAAAAAACATGTAATAAGCAGAATATGCATTAATGTACAACATTAATATCTGATAAATGTAATTGCTGTGGGTTCAGTTCTTAACGTAAAAATAATTTTTAATAATGTACCTGGTCAAAAGGTTCTTTTTTAAATTTACAGCATTATTTTAACTGAGATATCCAGACTGAATAAATATCAAATTGAATCGCAAATCGAATCGATTTGAGACCTTGTAATATCAAATAAATCAATCCAGGAAATCTGGATACACAGCCCTACACCTTACACTCAATATCAGAATATCCGTTTGAGCATGGGGGTAAAAATCTACAATCGAACTATAATTTGAATAAGGAACAAACAGCTCAAGGCACACTGATGTACCTAGATCAGTTGTCCACGAGATCCAGCAGAGGGCGTTCCCTGGGCAACCCCATATACCAGTGTTTTCCTGACCACAAAAAAAGCTGCATTTTGTTTACCAAAAAACACCTCAAGGAAATGGGGGACAGTAAAATGCTTCTAGCAGACAAAAACAAAAAAATTGAGAAGCGCTGTGTGGAAGCACTTTGGTCTCCATTTAGAGTCAATTATGTGCAAAGCAACTGGCCCACTTCAGGGGGAGGGAGGGGGGCAGTTTGTGCCATTATTGATAGGAGAGAGACAGTGGATAGGCTTGTGAAAGGGGTTGAGAGAGTAGGGGAAGATACTCTGCAGGCCACAGGCTGGATTTGAACCTGGACCAGCAGAAGCATGAATATGGGACGTGCGTGGTTGCTAACCAGTCAGCCAAACCAGCACCCCAAGGAACTGGCCCACTTAGATAAAAGTACTGGCTTATTTGTCGTGCTTTCACCCACCGAAGTGAAGTAGAACCTTGTCAAGTGCTCAGCCCTGGAAATGGGCCATCAAGGACAAGATTAAAGCTTCATATGGAAATGGCTCTTGTGTGTAGCATCCAGGGATGGAGGCATACGCAATATCTGAATATCTTTCATGATAATTGTGGATGCTTGAAAACCGATCAAGTCTCATTTTTGGTAAAAGTGAAAGCCCCAGGCGGTTTGTACCTGATAGCAATGATACACACCTGTGGTGGGAAGAAACACCCATTGTACCACAACAATACCGCTGCCTTTCTTATGGAATGATAAGTTTTGGTTATATTTCCTCACCCGAGCAACAGCCTGAAGACAGTGTCTGGAGATGGAAGAGCAGTCAGATTTACATTTGCACAAAGAACCGCTCTATCTCTAAGATGTACTGATAAGATTTATGGTGATTGTGACTCATTTTTGTCAACTGTGTCACTTGGAAAGATGAAGTAAGAATATAGACTATTGACAGAATGCAAAATGTTTTATTTCAGTAATTTTAAATAATTGTGTTTGTTCGTCAAACTAACTGTCAAACTGAAATACCTGGACAGGTGTGTCTGATGATAAAAATGTCATTTCAGAAAGTCAGAATATTTGCCTTATCTAATGTTTCTTTTTCTCCGAAGAGATCACCCAACACTTCCCCCTTTTTTCCAAGTTTCTTTCAAAGTTTCATGGAAAAAATATCACGACAGCACCATTATATGTGAAAGTTTTTTTTGTTGTTGTTTTTTAATGACATGTTTTGGTCATGTCTCCTAACTCGAGTGACAGCTTTTAGACAGGGTCTGGAGATAACAGAGCATCGGATAAAACAAATACTAATTACTGGGTATAAATAGTGTGGGGGTCTTTGAAAAAGAGGGTGGGAACTACTGTTCAAGTACACAGAATTCTACAGCAATGCATGATGCTTAGCAAGCCATGTTTGCAGAAACACACAAACGCCACAAGACACTCACGCAGGGCTTAACCGTAACTGCAGCTGTGTCCTTAAGGCTTCTTTAACCCAAACCCTTTTGACAAACAACAATGATTTATGTCTTTCCTCATTGGAGTCCAGTTAGATTAGAAAATCTCTCTGACAAAGGGCTGCTGCATTTTAACATGTCTGTTTTTTTTCTATGTATTTTTTGCCTTTATTGATAGGAGAGAGACAGTGGATAGGCTTGTGAAAGGGGGTGAGAGAGTAGGGGAAGACACTGCAAACTGGTCACAGGCTGGATTCGAACCTGGACCGGCAGAAGCAAGTACATGGGGTGCCTGGTTGCTAACCACTCCGCCAAACCAGCACCCCGACATGTCTGTTTTATAAATCCTTTGACACTGAAAGTAAACAAAAGTTCTTTTTTTATATAAAACTGTAATTTCAAGGATGTAATCAAATTTCAGACTTTGACCTTCTGAGCCTGTGCAGACAAACAGAAACTTGATTTTTTTTTTTTTTTGTACATCTGTCCTTTGACTCTCATTAGAGAACAAGGCTATGGATAATTCTGTATTCACTGACCCACACATCCTCACACTGCAAGTATTAAATGGTTCCCATTAGTGTTGAGTTGGTTTATGTAGAAATCAATTTTCCACTAAAGCTGATATAATCAACTCTAATGCTGCGTTCACACCGCAAGCGACCCAGCTACCAAAATTGCATCGTCCACTGACATAGCGTCGCGCGTCCATAAATACCTCACTTTGGTCACCGTTGCCGTCAGCCGTCGCTCGGTGACGTCACGTCCGCTCGAGTTTCACCGCAATCATATCATATATCATATAGTAGGATGTATAAGCGGACATTATCCCAGCTGTATCCTTTTCATTCACTTATCAACCACAAAACACTGCAGCTGATGCCCTGCAGCAGCATCATCTGTGAGTTTACCGTGGTCCGTTTAGGCGGAACTAATCTCCTCACTGACATTAGTTCTGTGTTTCCTACACGGACATGGATTGTTACTCTGTAGTCCGGATGAACAACTGTCTGTGGAGGATACCGTCACACGTGCACACAGCTGCTGATTGATCAACTTTTTTTACTTTCACATCGCGAGACAAGCTATGTGATAGTGTGAAAAGCGTCTGTCGAATCGCGGGAGGGTTACCCCAGCCCCATCGCGGCTGTACATTGACTTTGCATGGAGAGTGATCGCCGAGGTAGTACAAGTAGCGCCCGGTGTGAACGCAGCATAAAACAATGGCAATTTTCACTTCTCAGATTGATACATAACTTCACATTAGAGGTAATCTTCTGGAAGTAGATCTACCAATAAACTATTTTAACAAAAGCTGGAGGCAGAAATGAACCATTTTTTGGAGCTGTTGGTGACTTCAGAACATTTGCACCACGATGTAAAGGTTTTTGTATGTGCTCCCTAAAATAGCACAAATCCCATCTGTTACTGTTTGTTTGTGATCACAGACTTACAAAGTAATCTTCTTTTTAAACCCATTTAATCCCTCACTGTGGATATTTACTTGAAGTTCTGACAGACATTGATAGAGTCGTGTCTGACTTTTTTTTTTATTTTTGTGAGCTTGTTTCAGTGAGGAAAAACATGGTGTGTCTGCATTGGAATACTAATGTGATGATGTATTGATCTGTGAAGTGAAGTCCTCTGGAGTCTGCTTTTTCACAGTGGAGGTCAAAGATCAGTGTGAGTGTGAGGTGCTGGAGGTTGTGCGGGATGTTTACCAACACAGAGCATGAACCCAGATTTATATGGATGAATGAAAGTCTTTGCACTGAGTCAGTGCTCAGCCACTCATCCCTGGACAGATGTGAGCATGATTACGGCAGAGGTCTTGAGTGGATTAAAGACAATAGCTAGTTCTTCAGCAGTATTCAAAAATAGCTCAACTGCTGATTCAATGTCGTGCTGCTGTGGTCGGGTACATTTCCAGCTATTAGTATTGTTGGCTCAGCATGGCCGAATTCTCATCTGTTGGAAGAAATTGTACAGTTTTATCATTACTATTATTAATTTCTTCTTTTCAGCTGCAAATACATAGAGAGGAAGACTATCATTATGCTAAACATAAAAAAAATCTTTATGGTACAAGCAAAATTCAAACAATACCTGTACCTGTTTCATGGAGTGTTCAATAATACAGTGAGATGGTGAACACTGACACCAAGTTGGTTTTTTTTAATAAACTTGTTACCTTTGTTATCATGAGCATGAGAGCAGCCTAATGCTAACTTCATAACCTACCATAACTATTAAAAATGGTTAAAGAGACAGACACAATGGATAATTGGCTCTGTGGCTGATGGATGGATTGCTGGTTGGTTGGTTGGATAAGTAGTTGATTGGATAGGTTGATGGCTGGGTAGATGACTGTATAGCTTAGTGGATAGCTGGATGGATTGGTTTTTATTGGATAACTGGTTAAACGGCTTAGTGGCTGGCTGGCTGGATGGATAGGGGCAAGCAGGAATGCTGGCTGGATGGATAACTGGATAGCTGAGGGGCGAAATAGCCAAATCGAAGAATGAATCGTTGGCTGGATGATGGACAGATGGATCAGTAACTGGATGGTGTGTTACATGGGTTGATCAACGGCTGAAAAGTTTGATGGACGACTGGGGAGAGGTTGGCAGGATTGATGATTACAAGATGGTTGCGGCTTCATAGATGGCTTTATAACCATCCTGCTGAATAATTATTGCATTAATTGGATGGCTGGATTGATTGATGGACGGATGGATGGATGGGTAAACTGCTTAGGGGCTGGCTGGAATGATAACTTGATAGCTGGGTAGCTAACTAGCTAGCTAGATGGATGGATTAATGGATGGATGGTAGTCAGGGTGGATGGACTGATCAATAGTTAAAAAGGTGGATGGGTGGAGGGCTGTAGGCTGGATGGATGATGGCTAGTTGGTTGTAGCAGGATAGCTGCTTGATAAACTGCCAGCTGGATAACTACTTGGTTGACTAAATTAAATAAAGGATGGATAGCCAGATGGATGGATGGATTGGTTAATAACTTGATAGTGGGTTAACAGCTAAGATTACCAGCTAAGAAGTTTGATAGAGAAGTTGGATGGACTGATGACAAGATGGATGGGGCTTGATAGCTGGCCTTATAATCTTCCAGTTGAATAATTTGTGTGTTGATTGGATGTATGGAAGGATGGATGGATGGATGGTTTGCTGGTGGGATGGATAGATAAAAGGGTGAAAAGCTGCATGGGTAGATAGGAGTGTTGGCTAGAGGGATAGCTCATACATGGCTGGATAGCTTGATGGATATATTGTTGGTTGGGTGACTGGTTGGTTTACAGGACGGATGGATAGATTTAAGGCTGCCTTGTTTGATGTTTTGAGGGTTGATGAATACGGGCTTTTCAGATGTTTAAAGAGATTGTTGTGTTTACCATTTTGGTTGGCTCCAAACGTAGACATACATAGCTTTGTTTGTTCTGTATGCATTTCTGAACCATTTCAACACGATTCACCTTGTGACACATTTTTTTAACAACAATGTCCTCAAATGGGTAGAGTTTTGAGATAGGAGGGCCTTTACTGATGTTGGGTGGATTTGTAGATGATCATGGGGAAATGATTTTGCACTAAAAGTTTACTTTGCTTAAAATGTGACCCTTGAGTTTGTGTGTGGGGTGGACGTATGACTACACAATAAACAGTCGTCATATCCTCTCAGTTTACTTCAGTTTGAAAGTTTTTTTTAGTCTTACGACTTCCTTTCAGTCTTTCACTTTTTTGTGCCTGCTGATTTTTTTTCTGGCAAGGCATGACCTGAGGATTATCCATATTTATGGTCCTCTCCTCAAAGGGACATTGATGTTTTTTCATTGTGCTCTGTAAAGAATTCACCTTCTTCTTCGAGGGCCTCAAACAGTTCAGTTAGAATCTGAGAACTTAGAAGAAGAAAGTGAAAAGGAGAAAGTCAGTGACAGTCACTGGGTTATATAACCAGAGACTTAATCTGAACGTATGACTTTCTGGAGCCAGAAAATGCCTCTTAAGCTGTCACACTAAAATTGAACTGCCTAATTAACAGCACATTTAAATATCACTTTTCTAGTCTCTAGCTTCAGGTAAAACTTGCTGCATCTTCATGCTGGCTCATTAGCATAAACATTTGGATACAATATTTGTAATTTTACTGCTTCTAAACAAGAGGCCACAATTCACAAAATGAACTATAATTAGTAGAGGTAGGAAATGTAAATCCCCCTCTGTTTCCCTTATCTAAACTATTTGAGCTCCAAGTACTTGACCTGATTGCTCCACAGAGACATTCCTGCCTTTCCAGATTTGTGATGGAGGCAGATAGCCGCAGTTAAAATGAGCTCATGTATTATAATGTTTGAGTCAGCGGCAAAGCTGTCACAGTTATTTACTAGCTCAATAATGGCTTTTGAGTTTCATTGGTTTTTCTCTTTAAATTCTCCATAATTACAGACATAAGCTTAATAATTTGGCTCCCGAAGGGCTTGGAGGATTCAGCAAACGAGGCCTTTTCGCACCCTCAGACATTAGCGTCAGGATGGTTTGCCGACCCATGACAAGCTAAAAATGAGTCACATTATGATCCAAACTAAAACTGCTGCAGCGTCAGATCCTCACAAAGCATTTTTCTACTGCAACTACCATAAACAATAGCCAGCTGTGAAACCAAGGCTCAGGTTATATTTTTATATCGTTTTACAGAATTCATAGCTTTAGAGCAGAGAGAAGCCATATTCTGTTTTCTATGCAGCTGCTTGTCACTGTGTGCTGTGAGTGTGTCACACATGTAGCTCTCACAATAGCCCAACACAAAAGACTGCACAAAAGGTTTTGTAAAGTCTGTTTGGTGTCTCAGAAAGATGCACAAGTAATTTAAGTGTCTGGTGCAGACAGACAGAGCAGAGGAAAGAATGAAGAATGTTACCAGGAGCTATATTTGTCATTTTGACCTGCACATTTTTGGCAGGGAGCTTCACACCAAAACAGAACGACTGTCAGGAAGAACTGATGGGTAAAAAAGCCCATCGCATGGCAAAGTAATCAGAAAAATCAGAAAATACAGCCTGAAGGCTGTCAGTAGATAATGATCACTGCAAAAGGGATGGGCCAATCAGACCTTTTTTTGTCTTCATTTAGTCTTAAAGTCATTTTAGAATTAAATCTAACTCCTCCTACACATATTGGGTGTAGTTCTTCTGACAGCCATGCAGACAAATACAAGCACACAGAGTAGGAGGACAATGAAGAGAGGACAAAACAATGGGACATGTCTCCTATTCAGTTGCACGACACAAACGAGTATGTTGCTTTTTGTGTTACTAAAACATCACCAATTATTCCTAGCCATGTACAAATTAGTTTTTTTGACCATTTTACTTGGAATTAAAAGACATGAAAACAGGTCAGGGCCTAAAAAGGTTTGAAGGATGTGACTTCTCTAGGGGTCAGTGGGCATGATCCCCCAGAAGAGAGTTTTGAATATTTTATATTCAAAAGCATCGATCAATGAGAGGTAAATCCTGGAGAATTACAGGACAGTCTGAATGTATAATGAAGTACCTATCCATACATGGCCACATTATGCTATATAAGAAATGTATTTTTCATTGGAAGCTTGTTAAGATAACTGCGTTATCTCTCCTGCAGTGTTGGCTCAAGTTATGCATCAGCTTGCATGAGCTTCTGGTTAACTTCAATATACCAGAAAATATATAAATCATTTAAACCATCACTCACCAAATTCAGTCAGGCAACTAACGTTAGCCAAATTCCATTTTCCAATTTCCAAATCAGGGAAGCGTCTACTTTTCAGCTTCAGGATGCTTTGGTCTGCACAAGCGTACTGCTTGTACACTTCACAAGTCAATCAGGTAGCAGTATTGACCGACTGGTGATGTGAGGTCGATGCTCTCACACTTGTAGAGTGAATGTTTTTATGGAATTCAAGGCTCCCTTCAGGCGCAGCTCACTGATAATCTCTCAGACATGCTGGATTTCAGACAGGCAGGTCCGTGTGCTTTGCAAGGCCAGCCCCTCTGGCTGAGGTTCAGCTGAAAGCAGGAATACACTCACTGAAGATCCAGTTTATGCAACAGTGTTTGTCTGATTTGTCACATGTGTAATGCCAGGGTCAGACTGCACAGTTTATGCACGATGACTTTAGGCTTAATTGTCCTGCCTCCTCTGACTTCTTACTTCACTTTAATGGTACCAATGATAAGGGTACCTTGGAGCCACATATTTGCTGTTATGTTTTCTTTTTACGCTTTCTTTATGACTTGATCTGGAGTGATGTAAAAAAAATCTGGTATCATAAAAACTACAGAATGAATCATCAGTGTTTACTGCCATGAGGGAGTAAGAAGTATCTTATGGAGTACTGCTTTTAAGGCTTCAGAAGGAGTAGAAGATCATGATAAAGATGTAAAGAAGATGGAAATTGATCCTGACAGTTAGAAAATCAAAGATAAAAGGAGAAACTAACTTTAAAGAAAATGACCCAAAACCACAAAACTTAAAAGAGAGAATGTCCCAATCATTCCCCCTCAGAAATGCTGTCCTTTCACCCAGTGCTGTGAGGATTATAGACTTTTAAAAAATGCAGACATGTTTGAACCCATCACGATCATTTTCTATTCCCTTTAATCTAATCCCTTTAGTCTCTTTCTTTCGATCTATTGTATCTATTATTTTCTTTTATCTCTTTGAATCTATCTTTTATTCATTATCTCTCATTTCATTGTTTAATTATCCTGCTGTCATGTGTAACAGCGGCTGTTATGTAAACTGCCCCTTATTTTTGGTTTGTCTGCCATTTTCAAAGCACCATCACTTCAGACAAAGTATTTAAAATAAACGGTGTAGAACTGTCTGACATTCATAAACCCCAAGTGCAACTATCATGATAAAGAGACTAAATTACCTTTAAGGTCTAGATGAGGACCACATCTGTGTACAATTCAAAAGAGGTTTATAGATTCATCCAAGTGACACAGATCTACAGAAATCTACAAAAATGTAGTACTCATGACTCTGGGTTTTTAACATATAAAGAGTCATTTCTGTTTGTGGACACTTTTTAGCCTGAGCTGCTGACTAACTGATGCCCAGCATATGCTGGAGGACTTAATCATGCTTTTAAAGACTTCCTACAGTATCAGTGTTTTCACATTAGGTCCACTTGTTTCGAACCGCGCCACAGCACGGTTCGCCATGGGTTCGCCCCCTCCTCCTCCCCCGCTGGCTTGCATTCACACTGGCAATATTGAATCATGCCTGGACCCACTTGTGTATTTACTCAGTTTGGAACAGCAGGGGGCGGTATGCACATAACTGGTTACCAAACCTGCTACGGGGGAGAACATAGAAGAGACTTCCATGGTAACCATTTCCTACACCAGACAACCAATGTTTACGTATCGCTCTCTTCTTCATTTTCATTCAAATGTGTTTATTGTATCGTGTTTGAGACGGCATCAGCGACCTTCTAGACCCTCATAAATCATCGTAATCCTCAACCAGAATAAGCAAATCGACAAATTGAGTAAGCAAAAGATTCAACCGTGGGGGTTAACAGGAAGTAATGCATCAAAGTAGATCGGTTCGGACCACTTTGTTTCACAACAGTAAAACCACACAGAATGTAGGGAAATGGAGCGGTCCAAGACCACCCCTTCATGGAGGTCTCGGACTGGCTGATTTGGTGTGCACCAAAGTGTGGTGGTTGCATTCACATTGACATTAACGTACCAAACACTGGGCCAAAACTTCTTTGGTGCGCACTAAATGTGGTTGGTGTGAAAACGCCCTTACAGTCAGTGTATGGATGCCCATCTCCATTTTCCATTTAAATATCAATCTTATCAGCATCAACAACACTGATATTAGATATTTAGTTTTTGGGGTTGATTTTACTGACAAATATACTTACTATAGCCTTTTTCCAGAGTGGTGCCCGAGGTGAACAATTTTGGCCTACAACTTATTTACGAATAATTGTATTCATGATCATGAATAACTTATTACTCAAACTTTTCACCTGATAATTCACAAATTAAATAATTTTACATTGACACAGTAGTTCCTTGCAGATATAGAAAACTTTCAAGGACTGATGCTATCTCAGTAAAGCTTAAGCCTGAAAGATTTATGTGTCTGTCAGGAACCAAAAAAGAGGAACAGAATCTCTGTTGCCCTGTCAAATCTACAAACTGTGTAAATGTATTTGTGTTTCCAAACTGAAACGGACTATCAGTACTCAAGCATACTGCTGATTGATGTTGTCAGAGGAGAAACAAAGCTAAAAAATGAAGAGGTTGTGAAAGATGAAAAATGTATCCATTCAGTGTTTATATGAATAACAGATTAACATCTTAAGTTGAGGCACACGCCTTCTTGAGGCTGTTTTGCAAAAGCCAATATGTTTAAATTCCCCAGAAACTCAAAATGATCAATCTGACCTTACGTTCATCAAACCTTGTTGTTTTCTTCCCCTCTTACGGGCAGCCTTGACAAGGCTTTACCTCTTCCAGGTCTGCACCAAAATGTTACTTTGACAATTGACGACCTGTTAGTTGCACGTAAATTAAAATATAAATGTAGTTTTTCTGTGGCTCATACAGCTGAAGTAAGCCAGAATGAAGGCAGATGTTAGCATTACCTGTTTCAATTAAATTAACAAGAAAAGATGACTTCTCCTCCCGAAAATGTAACATTTCTGTACGTGTATGCAGCATGGAAAACAAAGTCTTCATCATCAGTAATTCAACACTAACTAATGCCACAAAGGAATTACTAAGAAACTGGCATCTGTTCCCAAAGGCAAACATTGTTCATCAGACAATAATCCATGATTCTGAGAATGTACAACAATCAGATAAACCTGCCCTAAGACACTGCTTTAGAAAGAAGAGCTGGAGACGTATACATCCCGCTCATTGTGATCTTACATACTCCACTGAAAAACAACGGAGCTCAGGAAATCACTGCAGCAGAATGAGAGATGAACAACGACATATAAGAGATGAAATCTTAAAGGCACAGTATGTAAAATTCAGCAAGCAGAGGCTCTCAGTAATTTAAACAATTGCTAATAAGTCATGACGTAATAACATCCACGTTCACAGCTTATTGTTCTTCAAACTGAGGTCTCCATTCAGTAAAAGTGTCACTCCATTTGTTGCGTATACTAAACAGAAAACCAGTATTTCAGGCTTGTGGAAAAACTTTGCATAATTAGAGCGATAAACATAATGAGAAAGTTCTTCATAGTTTGCGTACATACTGTAGCTCACAGAGCGAACTAGCAAAGCATTCTAGGCTTGGCTTTGCAACAGCCAGAAAGTTCACTTTCAGGTGTTTTTCTCATAAAGTGATATTCATCTTTGGTACAGAAACATCTGTTTGCTGTGTGGTGAATACCTTTAGGCCACATGGAGTGGCTTAAAGTAGAACATGCAATGCAGGGTGAGGAAGGAGACAAAGCAGGGCTGCTGGATTATGGCAAAAATCATTTTTAAAATTACCTTGATTAATAACTTGATCATGATCATTAAGTGTAATTATTCATTGATTTACCACAACTGCTTACATGTATTTTCTGACTTATTAATTTAAACACTGACAATATAGAGAATTTGAAGCAGAAGTGAAAAAATACATGTAAAATATGAAAAATATTTAATAGTTATTTTATGTGTTTTGTGGACCTGGAGAAGGCATTCGACCGTGTCCCTCGTGGGGTCCTGTGGGGGGTGCTCCGGGAGTATGGGGTAGCGGGCTCCCTGATACGGGCCGTCCATTTCCTGTATGACCAGTGTCAGAGCCTGGTTCGCATTGCCGGCAGTACATCTGAGTCGTTCCGGGTGGGGGTTGGACTCCGCCAGGGCTGCCCTTTGTCACCGATTCTGTTCATTACTTTTATGGACAGAATTTCTAGGCGCAGCCAGGGTGTTGAGGGGTTCCGGTTTAGTGACCTCAGGATCGGGTCACTGCTTTTTGCAGATGATGTGGTCCTGTTGGCTTTATCGGACCGTGGAATCTGTCAGGGATCGTCAAAGAATCGGATCAATAAGCAGAACTGATGCCTGTGTGTTTAATCCTTTGTGACCGGAAGGTGAAGTGGTCACTACAGATACGATATGTACCCCGACACTGAGGCCACGATCAGATACAGTGTGTATCCAGATACATGTAAATTCTGAACATTTTGTTTTTTATTACAAGAAGAAAAAGAACAAGGAAGAGTTTGAAATGATTGTACCACTTAACAGACTTAAACTCAGGTCATCAAAGATGGCAGACCAGAGTTTAAATTTGAAACGTGCTTCATCACATAGCTTGGCTTCAATTTTGAACAGCGCCCTAGTTAACATTAGCCAAAGTGTATTGACAAAAACTGTAAACCATTAAGGCCGTATCGATTCTGTAGAATCCATATTGATTCACGTATCCCCAAGGAGTGCATGACAGTAGTTCACTGTATCGGTATTTTGAGCACAAGCCTGACAGTGGGTGTGTAGTGTGGTCACACCATCTGATCTCGTGAACAGTCAGAGGATAATGATGCTAAAATCCACTGAAACTGTCCTGTTTTCTGGGGTGCTGGTTTGGCGGAGTGGTCAGCAACCAGGCATGTCCCATATACGTACTTCTGCCGGTCCAGGTTCGAATCCAGCCTGTGACCAGTTTGCAGAACGTCTTCCCCTACTCTCTTGCCCCCTTTCACAAGCCTATCCACTGTCTCTCTCCTATCAGTAAAGGCACAAAATGCCCAAAATCTAAATTAAAAAAAGAAACTGTCCTGTTTTCTTTAGTCTTCCATGTTTTATATTGGTAAAAGAAAAACTATTTCTTGCTACTTTTCATGTCTACTTTGGTATCAAATGTCCCTACCATATAAAAAAAGAAACATGTCAACACAATTCCTCCTTGGTCCAACTCTGGCCAACAATCACATAGACTCGTGACAAAAACACCCATCACACACCTAACTCCACGCACAGCCATGGCAGCACACAGCTCCACTCATGACAGCAAGCCCTTGTGAAAAAAGGACAGGGTAAGATCATTTTAAAAGAAAGATACCAAAATGGAGCTTTCTGAGAAAGTCTGTTTGGAGCTGGTTAATACAGACGTCCTCAAAAATTTTCTTCTTATGATTGATCAGTATGTATTTTCTCTAAATTTCGGCAAAGGAGTTTCGGTAAGACCAAAGGGGACTCTATTAAAGCAAGAAAATAGGGTGTGATGTTTCTCCCTCAAGACTTCGAAACTGTCTGTGAGCTGTCAGCTTTAGCATTCTTGTAGAAAGGTACATGTTATCCTTCAATTCTCATCAGCTCAAACTGTGGTTCTTTTAAAGCAAGCTTCAGGAAAAAACAACAACAAAAAAAGACAATTTCATTAAGACACTAGAAAGCAGCAGACTGTTGACACTCCTAAAGCAACACAGTTTGTCTCTGTCTGCAGACTGGGTGCTCTGACCTTACACGTATCTCATGCGTCCACCAAAGCAGAGACATGAGCAGAGCTGTGTCCAGGGACAGCTGCTATTCTGACCCAGTCACAGCCTGAGCACCCAGAGCAGAGAGCTGCAGAATTCATCTCCTCTCTTTCCTGTCTTCTGCTCCACCCTACGATCATCTCAAGTCTAATAAAGGAAAATTGCAAAAATCAAGTTTGATTGCAAAAATCTTCGTCATAAATGTGTCTCCAGAAAGCTGCTGCTACATGAATTTGGCAGTGCTATTAGATTTGCACACATTTATACCAACATTAAATTGTGATTATGGGCGATGTGTTGCAGCTGGGTTGTTTGAAGAGGCAATCATTTGTGAAGCACGAATATTACTAAAAAATAATGCTCCGACATAAAAGGGAGTTTCATGCATAAAAGTGGCAGCACATTTACTTTTGTAAATCATGAATGTACAAATAAAATATGATGAAAACATCAAAGCAGCAACCTTCATAAAAAGTTTTAGAACATGGCCACTACAAAGACATTTACAACCCAACTTCGGTTAATTCAAGCTGAAAGGATTGAGGTCTGTCTGCAGAGCCACTGCCCAATCAGCGTCCTCTGGGGTCGAAGGAGGAAGGAGCTTTAAGTGTGACAAAAGTGTGAAGCTACTGCAAGCCTGTTAGCAACAACTCAATTCATTCTGCTGTTTCAAGACATTATATTTACCCCTCTGTGATGCTTTGCCTCCACTGAGATGGAACAGTGGGACAAACTGATCCCCTCTTTGTTCCGTCTCCAGAGGTTTTAACAGAGGTGTGATGTTAGAAAGAAGGAGGCATACAGCTTCAGCGGGAGACAGGAGCGCCTCAAGTGAGCATCTCTGCCTTTGTTTGTACTACCACTTTCACACTAAAATTAGCAGGTGAATACTAGGCCTGTACTCAAAATATCGATACGGCAAAATACCGTCATGCACTTCTTGGCGATACATGCATTGATACGGATTCTACAGAATCGATACGGCCTCAATGTTTTGACAGTAGACTTTGGGTAATATTAAGAATGGAAAAGTTCAAAGTAGAAGCAGAGCTTCATGATGAAACGCATGTTCCAAGTTAAAACTTGGGGACTACCATCTTTGGGGACCTGAACTAAAGTTCTTAAGTTGAAGAATTATTTAAAACTCATGCTTGTTCGTTTTGTTCTTGTAATAAAAACAACAGTTGCTGGGAATTCTGTTAAAAGTGCAGTCAGTGTTCACAATTTATGTGTATCGGAATATGTATCGTATCGTGGCCTCAGTATCGGGATACGTATCGTATCGTGTGGTTGCTGGAAATACCCAGCCCTAGTCAATACAGGTTTCTCAAAGTGGTTTGACCTGCTAACAATGGGCAAGTGACTCTTTACCCACTGTCAGCAGACCCAGGTCTAACCGGCAGCAGATGATCTGGCACATCAAGCTGATGTCATCAAGCTGATGACATCAACCCCTCCATGTAAACAATGGAAAGGAGCGTAAAGACACGGTTTTCTTTACTTTGTCCTTTGTGCCCTCTTTAAAAATGTACAAACTTGGCGCTGCCGCTGATGATACAAATGTGGATGGAATTAGTTGCTGAGATGCAAAGAGTCACTTAAATTACAAACGAAGGGGTGAACATGATATAATGCAGTGGGGACATTACGCTGACGTCATCCGTAAATTAGCACGTTGACACAGGTGTAATGCTCTTACTATCGGAGACGTGCCGGATAAAACCTGCGTCGCTTGCAGGGTCAATCAACCCAGGTCAAAATGCCAATTAAACCCTTTCAAACTGCTGACAGGAGCCGATTGTTACCAGGTTTAAACAGGTGTTTTGGCCAGTCTGAAAGGGGTATATGTGGGGGCATGCATCCAAGCCATGTGGATTGAGATACTGGCTGGCTGCACCTACAGTGATTAGCATGGACGTGCCAGCTTCAGTCGCAGTTTTTATCAGATCTTGACAACATTTAATCATTAAATAAAGGACAAATAACACAAAAAGCCCTTCATGAAGAAAAAGGTATTTATGTTCACTTCTGACATGTCTTTGCTCATGTTCTGCTCTGACAGGTCCGTAATTAGCGTGACTGACAGAACAATCTTTGGACACCTTCTGGATGTTATTCTGAACAGTATGTCCTCCTCAATCATTTTTCTATGGATGCATTTAAAGTACTGGAATATATTCTGTAGTCCAAATACTGAGCTGTCTACCTTGCATGTCAGGTAAAGACATTTATGGATTTGCTGAAAACTTAGCACACATAATGTACGATGTGTAAAACAGAATCTAGCGTTAAAAACAGACAAATTCTTTCAAACTCTGAAAAGAAAATATGGATTGAACAGTAGTGATTTTTTCAGATTCTTGCAGGTCAGGCACTATACAAACAGCTCAAATCTAAAGACTCAAAGTGCGTTTGAGAATGATCTCCTCAAAGTTTTCATAAGTGCTTATAATGGAGACCCAGGACTAAAAATAATGTCAAGAATATATAGAGGACTTCACAATGTTAAATCAAAAAATACCTTACTCATAAAACAAAGGTGGGAAAAGGAAAATAACACGCTAATCTCAGAAGAAAGCTGGGAATGATATTGTGAGAGTCAATGGAAAATTACAAATTCAACCCCTTGGAGAGTATTTGGGTGGAAAAGTATCATTAGGTATTTTATTATGCCTGTACAGAAACTTCACCAGACAGGCTTTTCCACCTGCTGGAGGAGTTGTGCATCCCAGGAAGCCAACCATTTTCATCTGTTTTGGGCTTGTCCCACAGTTAACAGGTTCTGGCAAGATATTCATAAAGAACTGGTGGATATATTTGGAACAGACACTACATTTAACTGGGCGAACTCTTTGTTGGAATTTTGTTGTCATCAACAAATAAGAAAACCAAGTATTTGTTTTCAGTATAGAGCATCGCTGCCTGGAAGGCAATCACCGAAAAATGGCTCAAGTTAGAAGCTTCGACTTTAGATGATTGGTACAATACTATTTATAAAATATATACAATGGAAAGAATCACCTTTTCATTGAGGCTTCTAAGTAAAAAAGTTCATGAATTATGGGAAAATAGAAACTCTACATCCTCCCTAAACGCCCCTTTTTTGTTTAAATTAATTTCTATTTTTCAAGACACCTACTGGACATGTATTTTTGTTTTATTAGATAAGAGTCACCCCATGTTTGAATGTTAAGACTAATTATGTGTGTTTTTTTTATGTTATTGTGAAAATTGAAAACTAAAATAATAATAATAAAAAAAGAAATGTATAAAGACAAAAAAAACCAGACAAATTCTATAAGCAAGTCACCAACATGTTATCAACAACAGGCCATCTTCTTTCAATTTTGGTCTAAAGTTTGATGATTAATAACTTCCGGGGTGAGTCATTGATCCTCAAATAAAACAGTGCTAATGTCATGATGATAGAATACATTTGTACTTCTGTTGATGATTTAGCTAAAAAATTGTAGGGTCAACATTCAGACAAACAGTGCCTCCCTCTCTTCATGCTTTAGTGTCGAGAATTAAAACAGGATGGTGTGAGAACATAACACATGCACAACTTAAGTTTTAAAGATTAAAGGTTTGAAAAACAACTGACTGCATAATACCACCACTAGTCCATGGAGCAGTCTTAGAGCTCAGCTGTTTTGAAATAGTGTCACAAACTACACGATGATCTACATAGAAACAGGAAATGGATTAGAGCTAAGGCTGACCTTAAGCTCTCTAGTAAACATCCACGCTGCACTTGCCTCTCTCTGCCCCTAATTATGATAATTTATGCATCACCCTTGGTCTTGATATAATTCAAATGAGTGGGTTATGAGGCACAAGTAAACCAGAGGAACTGATGAACATGTAAGCAGCTGTGACTAAAAACATTTTTGTGCCATGCTGTTAACTTGTTTCAAGAGTCAAAAGGAGCATTTCTAAGGTGAATGTTTGAAAGGGGCTCCTTATGCTTCTACACTCAGCATTATGCAGGGACTGAAGGAACTACTATTCTTTGCACTTGTGTACTTTCTTCATTTTTCAGCACCGACTGCTGCTTAGCTGAATAAACACAAAATCATTAGATGGAAATTTACAAGTAAACAGGGACATCTGTTAGACCACAACAGTTGTCGCTGTAGCTGACATTAGCATGCAGCATATAAATGAAAAAAAAAAAGCTTTCAGCTCATGACCCTGACTTTTAATGTGTATGTATCTCTGTCTTTACAGTCTAATTGTTTATATTCTTCATGTTTACATTAATGGGTACGGGTATTATTTGAGGCATCGTCATTACTGGTGCCACGCCAGAGCCTAAGGGTTGCTGAATCAATTATGTGAGAATAAAAAAATAAGCACTGATGATGTTTACTGTTGCCTGGACCCATTTGATAATGCCTCTGTTGCATTTAATGTCTGGTTTTGTAGACAAAGAGCACCACTTGAAAAAAAAAAAACTCACTAAGCAGGAAGGCAGAGACGGTCAGATACCTTTGACTTTGGCATTAAAACCTGAGCATTCGAAAATCATTAAAGACACAAAAATCTCCCTTAATTTACTCTGGTAAGCTGCATGTATGAATGCAAACAGAGGGGTTTTTCAACCCAGGTTTTGGCCCTAAATTATCCAGCAGCACTTCCTCCTTTTTTCCCCTTTCTGTCCCTTCACTGACTGACAGACAATCTGCAAGAATAATTTCTACTGTGAAAGACAAGTGCATTCAAGCAAGTTAAATTTGTTTGGTAACATTGTCAGAGTTTTATCAATCTGTGTGTCAACTTAAATATCTGACATGGACTCACATTAGGATCTTAAGGTGATACCTGTTAATTATAGGTATGCACAAAATTTGCGGTTTGATATCAGTACCGGTCAATATCAGCCTAAAAAATTAAGTATTGAAATGTTTGCATATATATTTTTAGTCAATATATCGGCCACATATATCAGCTGTATATGGGCTGGAATACCGGCAAATTACAGAAATGTACAGTACTGATGCACCTTCTCATCAATACATGGGAACATTAAAAATTCAAGGGTTATATTTTTATAAGACTTTAATGCTGTTCCTTGCAAAAATATACAGTGACACAGAAAGAAACAAGCCTATTATTTGTTAAGTACAGAGCTTGTGCTCTTGACAAGAAAGATCGGTATCAGAAACGGGGATGATGAATTAAAATATATCGGCATATCGGCAAAAATTCCATATAATTCATCTCTAGTTTATTATTATTGTTTAATATATCGCCAAGTTAATGACACATAGAGTCAAAAGGTTTTTATCCTCTATTTGACAGCTGCAGTAACCACCAAATAACACCTCTAAGGTGTTAATGCATATGTTTTGGAATAATTGTTTTTAAGTGTCAATCCTGTGATTGGCTGGTTACCTTTCCAGGTTTAATCCTATCTCCAGCCCAATCTCAGCTGGGATTAGCTGATGTCCCCAAAAGGCATTTGCAGTGAAAGTAGTGGATGGATAATAAAGGTTGAAAAAAACAATGATTAATGCAAATAAAATCAAAGAAATTTAAACTCCTTACTCAAATCACACAAACAGAGAGACCAACAGTCAGAGCATCGCTGCAACATCGTGATGTTAAAGAGAAACACATTACAGGTCTGAGTAAACCCATTTTAGAAATAAAAATGAGCAACTTCTCACCTTATTTGCTGGCTTGTGCATACATTTGATAAGAGAGGATTAAAATTTATTTTAATCTCCAACAGCAGTAAAACAGACAATCTCAAAATGAGTAAACTTCTCCCTTGAACTATTTTAGAATTATAATTATTAATAACTGTATTTTCACATTGCTACGTCAATAACTAGCAGTCATAAAAGGACAGCTTGGTATTTTCATTCATGTTTTAGGGCTGCAGCAACCCTGAAGTCACTGACCGGAAGTCGCCATTTCAAAGGGTCACCACACAGACCCATACACCTGGAGCTGAAGCTACCACAGGTCAAAACTAAAGTGAAGAATGGAGGTCGCTACACACACTTACTTTCACATGCAGGCTCCACCCTTTACTCACCATCCTCGCCATCTTTATCCTCCATGTTCTACGTAAACATCTCTCCTGCTGAAATTAGCAGTTTGTTGACGTTCCCAATAATGATGCCAGTTGAAACGTGATGCGGTCCATAAATGGCTTAAAAACACGAACTTTAACTCTCCATGGGCTCCAGTCGCCACTTTTAAAAACTTAACAGAGAATTATCCGAAATAATGTGACTGTATATCACGAAAAAGAGATGAAACTCCAAACTCACGTGAAACCTGCTGAGACGCCAACGGTCAATGCGTCACTGTTACGTCATGACGTCAATTTTAAAACGTAAATACCAACGAGAAGCGGGCTTGGGAAGAGTTAGATTTGTAGTCTATGTAGGCTATTAGCTGTATAATATCAGACTTCTCCACGAATTTGCTAGCTTGTTTAATTCGAGAGAATGTAAGATTTCAAACATGAACTGAATACATAGTTTGGATGGGGAAAATTATATACACATATGTAAATGGACTTAAAATAAAGCTGATCGAAAAATAGTAGGCCTACTAATGGCAAAGCTTTACATGGGCTCATAAAGGAAAGAGCAGAGAAGTGACACTGCCTTTATTTCTTTAATTTGGTTTGCATAAACTTTTGTAAAAATGGTTGGTTGGGTTTCCAGCACCATTTACTTCACGTTCTTTAGTTATAGGCCTATTTTGTATTCCACTACGTTTAGGGCGAGTGAAACAAAATAGAAGCAGCATTTTTTTTTAAGACTGAAAAAACAGGCTCAAAGCTTCAGGATGCTAAGAAAAAACTAAGAAATAAGGGTAACGTCAGACTTAGATAAAAGTCAGAAATATGAGATTCTTAATTATTATTCTTATTATCGAAAAGTTCTTTCATTAAAGTTCTGAGAATAGAGTCAGACTTTGAGGCCAGAATTCTGAAATTAAAATCAGATTTTTTCATCTCAGAACTGTTTAATTCTGAAATTTAACTCAGACTCTTAAAACAAAGGCAGAATCAGGCCAAAGTTAGAAATCTGAGTCTTAGAATCTCATAAATCCGACATTAACGTCAGAATTCTGATACAATATATCCGACTTTTGAGATTACACCCTGATATTTCAGAATAAATGCAAACTCGAATTTAGCACATACTTTTGAGATCGAATTTAAAACTCTTGGAAAAAAGAGACAGAATTAAATAAAATAAAGAATTCTGTGGGATAAAAAGGTCAGAGCTCTTACAAAACTCTCAGAATTCGAGCATTAATCTCAGAACTCTTACAATAAAGGCAGAATTCGATTCAAGTCAGAATTCTGACTGCACTCTCTGAATTCTGACTTTTCCTCAGAGTTTTGAAATTCTGTGATTCGTAATTCTGACTTTAATCATATATTCTGAACCCTAATCTCATTCTGCAGCGTTCAACATGGTAACTACATATACCCTATTTTTCTGTCCTTGGATATAGAATGCGTTGTACATTTCAAAATTTTAATCCCATGAAAATGTTTTTCTAAAAATTATGGGGTGGCTGTTTAACACGTTAGTAAAAGACAGTCAGTCATAAATTACAATATTCAAGACAGACGCCTGGAGTAGATCAACTCTTTTATTTCTCCATTACGCACAACGGAATCCTCCTCACTTACGCACCGCGGGTTCACTTTGCAGTGACGGAGAAGAAGGGAAAATACGGGCTGCCTGCAGGTCATTGTCATCGCCATTTCACATTTTGGGTGTCGGTTGGCACTGTGTGAGTGTGTGGATGTGTGTGTGTCGGTGTGTGTGCGTGGTACGATCAAGCTGTGATTAGGCGCGCACACCTCTCCATCGCGTGTGCACGAAGGTCCGCAAAGCTGCTGCTGCTACTCTCCGGGAGCGCAGAGGCATCCTCAAACTTTGATGAGCGGAATCCTCAGTCCAGGCAACAATCAAAACTGGGACGATACATTTATTTTTCAAATTTTGCTCAACATTTGAGAGGGTGCGTGCGTAAAATCGGCTGGATCAAGGTGAGTAGACCTGCTGACAGCGCGCGATGAGAGCTGATGTGTTATTTTTAATGTGTTTTGGTCTGGAGGTGTCTCAAAGCCTAAGTGAAGTTTTCAGCGTGATTTGTTTTATCATCCTTTTTAGAAATATAAGAGGTCTTTCGTGCGTTCCAGCCTCGATGTCACCTTATTTGCCCACCTTACATAACTGCGTGCAATGTTTTCTTTTTATTTACCCGCTTTAAACTCTTATTCTTAAGCCGCATTTTCTGTCAACCACACATATAGGTGTCAAAATGGAAAGCACACCAGTTGAAATATTCAAAGAAGATAATAGTAAGTGCCTCTCCTCGATGCTGGACGACTGCGCAGTGAATTCTTCAGGCTGGCTGTCCGGATACCCCGAGAGCCGCAACCTGACCCACGATGACAGCTGGGAGCAGGAGGGCATGTCTCCCATCATTCCCATCATCACAGCGGTCTACTCGGTAGTGTTTGTGGTGGGCTTACTGGGCAACTGCCTCGTCATGTATGTGATCATCAGGTAAAATGCCACATTTTATCCTTTATTTGTCTCTTACATTGAGAAAAACAAAATAATGGAGGTGCTTTGCTGAACTCGTAATATGTTGTGAGCTTGTAAACATTATATAATGGATGTTTCAAGTTAAAAAGCAAGTTGAATGCTGTTATTGCCGAGTTAGACCTCATCACAGGGGTGTGTCCACCAAAATGTCCAGGGGTAGCTTGCCCCCCTTAAAATATGATTGGCCACCCTGGCTGCTACCCCAGTTTTGGAGTCAGCCAGTATGATTACATGCTGTAAAAAAAGTGATAGTCCAACAAAACCAGACCTTTCAAATGCATGTGCCCCAACCAAAATTGCCCTTTATTTAATTTTGGGAGATGAGACTAACAAAGCTCTATAATTCAGCTGAAGATCAATATTCTCTAACATGTATACCCTTCAATCACAACAAATGGAATTAGGAATGTAGCAAATGCTTTTCAAGATTGAAACATATTTGCAGTTTGTCTCTGCCGTAGTGTTTGTATCTACTGGCCTCATGAGTATTTTTGTCTATAATTGCTTGTATGTTACGCGTGTACCTGGGAGACACCAGTAGAGGGCGCAGAAGATCTCAGGCTCTATGTAACTACCTGTTGTGTAAGGAGTACACTGCATACATGGCAGTAATTCTGAGAGTAAAAGTAACACAAAATACATCAAAAATCAATGCCATCTTCAAATATTGATCACAACTGATGACCAAGTGTCAGACTGCCCCATCAGCATTGTCTGAACTCTATTTCTATGGTACTTTCCTTCATGCACTGTCCAAACTGTCTCATTGTATTGATGTCATGAGCTACTGTGTTAACTGAAGACTTGCTGATGACTGCACATTTAGATAGCCAAAGCACATGAAAAAGTAGAAGGTGAACCCTTCAGTGCTTCATTTTTATTTACCATTGCATCAAAGAATACTTTATTAGTTATCTGAGAAAATATTGTTAAGGAAAGCAAGCTAACACAAACACAAAAACTGCCAAAGTCAACCGTGGCGTCAACTTCAAGTCACCCATGTACACAGTCATGTGTGAAAACAGTACGCAAATCTTACTTCCTTGTTTCCAGACTTCTAAAGGAGAATTTGTCCACCATCCGACAGATAAACTGGCATGTTTTATATGTGCAGTCTTGCTCATATGCAGATGATTGTGGAGTTGATTTATCAGTTTGTCTGATAAACATCATGTTGTTGTTTCTGCTGCTGTGATCAGTCATCTCTCTTCTGCCTAATCCTACTAGTGATATGTAGACTGCAGTTTGTGTTAATTCTGGACAACATGCACAACCGATTGCTAAAACGACGCAGAGGACACATGCCCAACTTTAGTCTCAACAACAGCTCTGACCCTCTAAATATATAGCTGGAAGTTTTAATAGCTTTATATCATAAACGCAAATTATGTGCACATATCGTAAAAATGCTCAGTGTTGGCAGTGGTTGTATTTTTTTCCACTCTGACATTCCATTATACACTATACAGAATATATTTCATTAGTCCCTCTAGATAAATAGAAGTGTAAAAGCAAACTGAACACATGATTGAATGATTGTTCCATCAGTCATTACATCAGATCAGATAATGTAGCAGACAGACACTATTACAGCAATATTAAATACAAAAAGGGAGCCACCTCATAGAGCAAACTCTCTCCAAAACATTCTGAAGTTAAACAAAAATATCCTTTCCATTTAAAATGATTTCAGTGTTGATATATGTTCTTATTTGATAGAGAAATGCAGTCAGAATCTGATTAAACTGCGTCTGAAGCTGTTAGCATCTATGCTAATCTGTGAAAGAGCAGTCAATTCCTGCTGTTGTCTGACTCGTAGATCTGACCTCATCCTGCCCTAAAGGACGCTTAAAGGGCCAGGCTGCTTAGGGTGGTGCACAGTCGTCATAGATTGGAGCTTGGTAAAGCAAGGTACACAGATAAAGATAATTGGGCTGTTTTTGTCCCGACTTTTTTCCGTTCCCGACCAAGGACGGCAAATGTCTAATTATCTTCCATCTTATAAGACTATCCTAAAAGGTTATCCTGTGGTCATAGGTGCATTTGTCCAGATAATTGGCTCTGAAGCAAGTCAGGGCTGACAATCGTAAATATTAAAGTTGTTCAATATTTACGACCAAAAATCTTAATGTGTCGGAAAAGCCGACGACTCCTGAGTCATGACTCCATGAATTGTGATGTCAACAGAATGTAGCCAATCAAGTGGTGAGTTATCTGAGGATCAAAGAAACAGACGTAAATAAAAACAAGCATGGCCACCTTAAACATAAACAGAAAGTTCGGTGGACCTAAGAAACGGAGGACCACCTTACAACCATGTAGTCTCCAGGATTTTTCCACAGTCTTTTCTTTTATTTGGTTCCTGATTTTCCATCAAAAATAATGCAAAGACCACCATCATTCCCTCTTCTCATTTGTCCTCTTCCATGTTGCGTGTTGTTTCCCAGCATGCCATAGACAATGTTTATGGTTCTTGCCATGCTTCTTCTTCATTTTTGTTAGTTCACATTTGATCACGGAAGATTTCTGTCTTTGAGGACCAGATTCTAGATCGGTAGTGAGACAGAATCGTTATGTGTGGTGTGCTGTGTTCAGATATCGGAGCACACTACACACAGTACGATCAAAACTATTAAATTCCTGTGTTCTTATCTTCATGTGTGGGGTCTCTAGGAGATGAAAAATCTCCTCAGATTTAGAAAATCCTTCTGTGTGTACCTCACTTTAGGTGGATTTATCTGATTACAGACATTAAATCAGGCTGATCCAGCTGCTCTGTGAGGTTAGTATCTAACAACTATGTCCTTCTCTTGGACAGTTAGGGCTTGCCTCTTTAGCGATGAGTGCATCCAATAATATAACAATGGTCTTTCAGTTAGGAAACACAAAATAATCTAATTTAAACATGTAATTGGCAACAGAGACTGTCATGTTCTTCATAGTGTAAAGCAAAGGGAAGCACCAGGACAGCGCTGACGGTGTATGACAGTGAATATATTTCACTTTGTAAGATAAGATTAATGTCAAACCTGGTAAATAAAAATCTGTGTCAGGTGATGCTTCGTCACAGAAGTGCCTAAAATATCCCTTTGCTTTGAAAGTGGAAAGGAAAAGGGTGTTATAAATTGTGAGAATGGACAAGCATTTTCTATCAGTCTTAAAAGAAGTCAGCCGGGAAGAGTTGTAAGTTTTCAATATTTTGTTACTTTTTCACAAAAAAAAAAAGGTAAAAATAATGTTGCATATCACCCATTCAGTGGTTCAATAACAGCAGTCTGTGTGTATGAACTATACTCATTCCTGTGTGTGTTGAAGAATTTCATGCCACTCCTCCTTAAGTCGAAGCCCACGTTGGGCCACCAGGGTCAAAAAGTCTGGACGCACCCCTTCCTCAGGGGGAAATGAGAGTTCAGAGAGGTCCTTTAGTTGTGCTTTGTGCGTTTTAGTCCAAGCAAAAATCGTCGGCAAAGCTGGGAGGGAGTAGACAGGGAGAGATTACATGGCTTGAGTCCATGAGTTTCTGTCCAAGCTCAGAATCTTTCAGGATATTGATAGTCATAACTCATATTGTCCCTGAACAGCCTCACCCTGAATGAGAGAACAAATAAATAAATATTCTTGGATCCAAGTAAAGATCACATTTTTATGTCCTAAAAACTTTCAATTATTGTAAAGTACCAGGATTTCTGGTGAGAGAAACAAATGTAGAGGAGAAGTCTGTATAAGAGATAAGAGAGGCATATAGAGATATATTGGAAAACAATAAAATGTATTTATTTATTCCTGTATTTATTTTGTCATTCTGCCCTTCTACGGGAAAATGTCTAGAGCAAAGTAAAATTTGGAAATAACCAAGTCAACTTTATTCTCAAAACTTAATTTATATGTATGTAACATTATATGTTGGCATTTTTATGTTTTTCTTATCCTAGACAACTAGTTTTCTTTGTCTCTTAAGTGTCCTTTTACTTTAATCCTGATTTCCAACTATTTACTTGCCACCAAGGAGGTTAACATTACACTAAAAAACTTATCTAAATGAAAATCAATAAAATTTTCAGAAAAGGTCAGAAATGGGAAAAGGATTAATTGATTCATTTTGGTGGTGAAAATGATCCAGTTGATAATCAAGGAATGCTTTAAAGAACTTCTTAACACCATGAGATAGTGCTGTTTTCGAATTTTCTAACTTTCTTCTTGATTTTTTTTCTCAAAATGATAAAACGATATCTTCATCCACTCTCTATTTTTCTAATATCCGACCATAACAATGCCCATTAGATGTTTCCCTTCTATGTGCCAACAGACTGTAAACACAGCTGTGACAGTGCACGTGTTTTTGCACAGCTCTATACACATTACTTGTTAAATGGCAAGTTTCTCAAGGTGTCTGCAATATAAATCTAAATTAAATAACAATCTGTATCGCCACATTGATGCCTTTTTCCTGCTCCAAAGAGCAAATGAGAGAGGGATTTTAAACTTTACATTTGGAGCTTCATAATATAAAGCAAAACACATTTCCCTTTGATGCACCGACTGCATTAATTCACTGCCCTCATTCCTCAAGAAGATCAGGGGTCAAGTTAAGTGATTGTTAATGATGGTTAAGAAATAAAGGTAACCAAAGTGTTGTAAGTGATAACCAAGTAGAAACAAAATGAAAACAATCATATAAAAATGTTAGAATTGTTAAAACTTGAACACACTTAAACACTAGGCAGCTTGCGAAAATAAAAGCCAAATTATGAGAATAAAATACACATAACAATAGAGATCACACAACTTTCATTTTGAATTAAAAGTCAAAGAGTACAAATAAGTTTTAAGATTATATTTAAGAGTAGGTAGGGTGAGGGACGTTCTGATTTTAGGAGATAGGGGGTTCGATTAATTTGGGCCTGTAACCCTGAGTTTTTAGTCTCGCCTTAAGGTTGTGAAGAAGAAGCTGCTCCACAAACCTCAAAGATCTAGACAGGATGTAAGACTTTAAAAATGTCAGATACCTAATGGTGTGCAAATTAACTTAAAACTCTAAAATTAATGGGGAGCCAATGGACAGAGGACAGGATCGTGGTAATACGTTTCTGCTTGTTAAAAGATGAGCATCAGGGTTTTTGATGAACTGTAGATGTGTGTTAGAAGCCTGAGTTGTTTAAATATAAAGTGGATTACATTAGTCCAAATGTGTAGAAATACAATCATGAATCGCTCAAACAAAATCAATCATTATGTGGAAAACATCTGACTTCACCTGTGACTTCTGGGACTTTTGGCGCCACATTCTGTTTCCTTTTTATTCTGCATTGTTGCACTCTGATTCTCTTAAAGACCACAAGTTGGCAGATTAATTTAAATTGCTCTTAAACAGCTTTTAGTTTGTTGATTGGTAGGATGATGTCTTAATATGTATCATAGCCATAAACCCTGAGGGAACCAAACTCAAGCTGCTTCAAAACAAATGCTGAGTTAAGATTAATGCTGTCATTTCTCATATGGCAGCACTGATAGATCCTGCCTGCTTTCATACCTAAAAAATGCCTGAAACCCTTAAAAGCAGCCATTTTTGAAATCTAATAACCACCAAGACCCCCAAAATATAATAACAATATCCTCTAAATCTCTCCCAGGCAGGCAGGCATGATATTAATCATAGTTGAAACCAGTGGTGCTTTATCAAGCTGATAGCCCACTTGCACCTCATTGGCCGTTATTTATGGTGTGTGAGAGCAACAAATCTCTTCTGATATAATGTGAAATGCAGCGTCGTCATCCAGAAAGCGCCGGTCCACAGACAACAATTACCTCAAATCAGGTTGATTGCCTCGCCTGTCGGTAAAACCCAATTTTATCACGTCAGTGCCAGTGCGAACTGGGAGTTTTATTGTTTGGTTGCCCCTTTGAGGACCATAAAAAGAAAGTAAATGTGGTTTTATGTCGAATCAGGGAAAACAAATGTCTGAAATTACACTTATCAGAGAACTTAGTTCATTCTTTAAGTCTTGAAACAACACATTAGACTTTTAAGTTGGCTGTTAATGGAAATGTCTGACATGTTAGGCACAACTTCTATGGCTGTAAAGCTCCTGTGAGCAGATTTTAATTGGTCATGAAACACACTTAAATTAATGCTGTTGTCTCTGTATGATCAACAGAGGCATCCAACACCAGATTAATTGCCTCTGTTAGGGTATTTTTAAAGTGTGTGACCACTGCCTGGAGGTAGATACCAGAAAAGGGGATTTACAGCAGACTAAAAAAAGAATTTTACTTATGTTTCAGCAACCAGCACTCAACATGTGACTGTCAGATGACGTGCAAATGATCCTCTTGTTTGTAAGTGCATGTATGTGGAGGACAAGATGACAGCATTAGGTTTAAGCATTAAAGGGAGAGTTTGGTGTTTTTAAAGTGGGGTTGCCAATAAAGCATCTGGCCAGCTCTGCCCCTGAGGGGAGACAGATGGGTACGGACGTGAACCCTTTTTTGAAAAAATCTACACGCAAAGCAAATGATGCTGAACCATACGCTACAGTAAGATCCTCTACAGCATTTTAATTTTCCTTGATGAAACCCTGTGTTTAAAACTATTGAGCGATGTGATGTCGGGGTCACCTCTCCTAACAAAACGCTGCTTTCCCCTCATCAGCTGTTTAGCTCACCAGTCTCCATAAGAAATGATAAATACAAGCTTCACTAAATCTGAGCTGTAAATGAGTGATTTTGATTGAAGTGATGATGATATGCAAAAGGATATTTTTATGCACCTGAGTACAAAGAAGAAGGACTTTTCCAAATGGAGTCAAGGTAGGAAGAGGGATTGATAAACTGTTGTGGAAACTGAGGAGCAGGACAAATCTCAGGTGCGCGAACTGTGAGCCCAAATCCGCAAACCTGGAGGCCCTTTTGTTGTCTTGAGTGAAATTTGGTAACAGCAATTCTTTCTCCCGGACCTTTCAAACCATGGCTTGTTGTTTTAAATATGGACATTTGAATCCTTATGTCCATATTTAAAACAACAAGCCAAAGTTGGAGAAGGCCCATGTCATTCAAGGAAAATCAACCATTTGTTTTGTCCGTTTTATGTATGGGAGTGATCTATCTGCTATATTAAAGTGACTTATATCAGTTTGTGCTTCACTAACTGCTAATTGGACTTGCTGCTGCTTTGGTGAGGGGAAAGCGGGACATTGCTAGTGGTTAGTCACATCACAAAAATAGTACCAAATAGGGGCTTCACTAAGGAAAAGTATAATGCTGTAAAGAATGATAATGTAGCATCTGATCATTTGTTTGTGTCATTTTACCCTAAAATGGGGTCATTACTAAGCTTTCAAGGACTCCATCTCATCCTCAGGGTCAGACCTGGGAAGTTGCTGTATTGTTAATTTACCAGTGCGTGGACCTCGAGCAACGCCACTTCAAAAAAACTCAACTATTCCTTTAACGTCATCACCATAGACATACTCAGCTTTGTTACCCTTTTTCTCATTTGTTTTTTCGCCTATATAAAAAGTAGCCTAAGCTAGTGTAAAGTAAACTTTGCTAACCTTACTGGCTAATGGCGTTTGCCTTCATGTTTACGTGATGCTTCTTCTGCCGGGTCCCCTTCTTGCAGATGAAAGAGGTTTCAAGCCCCAGACATCAACACATATGTCAATAAGCCATTAAAACACTGTCAGCTTTTCTGACACACTGGGCCCCTTTGTACCAATGACACACATTAAAAAGCCACAGCCTACTTGAGCATTATTGCTGACCACTTCCATCTCTCTATGACCACAATGTACCCAATGCACCTTGTCACAAAGCTCAAACTAGTTTCATGAGCATGACAGTGGATTCAATATACTTCAACTGCCTCCACAGTCACCAGATGTCATTCTGGTTAAGCACCTTTGGGATTTGGTAGATCAAGAAATTCACAGCATAGATGAGCAGCTGACAGATCTTCTACAACAGTGTCGTGTTATCATGTAAATATGGATCTATGAGGAATTTTTTAACCCCTTGTTAAATCAATACCTTGAAAAATTAGACCAGTTCAGAAGGTAAAAGGGATCCAGGTAGACTGTACAACGGCCAACAAGGGCTCAAAGCAGTTCAAAAAGAGGAAAACGGCTTCAGGAACAGAAAGAAATACAAAAAGATGAAAAAAAGTGCTGCAAAAATAGAAACAAAAGCAAGTTAAACAACAAAACACTTTCAAGAGCCGAAATGCAGCATAACCAAGTACAATAACGGAAATGCGCCAGGCACAATTCTTAAAATATGCTATTAAAAACTTTACATTACCGAGCCAAGCCATAGCTTCAGTCCAAGTCACGCCTGCTGCTGATTCAAGCACTGACAATCATGGCCTGTGTCCGAAATGGCATACTAACGTCCTACTCATACTACGTCAAAATGAGTATGTAGTGTGTTCACATTAGGTAGTATGAAAAGATTGGGTGTGCGAGAAATACCCGGATGTATACTATATCGGAAAAAATGTTAAGAATGCGAGGTGGGCATATGAGTCACACTCAAACGCCCCATAATGCATTGCGAGCCCCATAATGCATTGCGCCATGCAAGACCGACCGGCATCAGCTAAAAATTGGCCACTTTTCAGAATAAACCCATCTTCTATTATCACCTTTTAGTTCTGTAACGCTTTTGTAAATGGGCTCTTGTTTTGAAGCTGACCGGAAGTTTCTTCGATAGTATAATGGCGCGCATAGCGGAATGTCCGAAATGCCTAAATGAAATTTGTATCTGTGCGTTTTATGGCTCAAATGACCACATTTTGGTATTCTACGTGGTGACTTTCTCGCCTAAAATGCTCTCTGAACTTTCAAATGTGGCGAATCAACAGAGATATTTGATAGCCCGGTGTGCTTCTGATTTTTGTCATCGGAGGTTTGAAATGCATCATGGGAAACTTAGTAGTATACTGCACGGTTGAACGGTTGGCATCCTAATCATACTTATAGTATGTAGTATACAATATATACACATGAATTTGTGGTATGTAGTACATCAGTATGCCATTTCGAACACAGCCATGGATCATGGATCCTTCTCTTCCATGTGCTCTCCCTGCCACAGAGCCCCCTGCAGGCCTGGAGCACTTCTGTTGTTTTACTTGATTTTGCGATGTTTCTGCTCTTGCATTAGTTTTGGGGGTTTTGATCATTTGGCTTTGTTTCGTTTCAAACCTGCTGTGAGTGTATAAAGCTATATCAGTCAGTTTTGTGAAAATTCCACATACTGTTACAACAATATGTGTATTTTTAAGGGTTTATCTAAATATAATGATGGTGACACAAAGAATTATAGCTAGAATTAAAAACTTTTTTGCTAATATTGGTACTATTATTTGTTTGTGTTAGTCATGTAGACGTGTTAGCATTAATTTCAGTCTCTTTTTAAGTCTTTTAAAAACCTCTCACGTGAGCTTTACATTTTGCCTTTATTATTAATCCAATTTAGCATCAAAATTAGCAAAAAAAACACATGCTTCAGCTAATCGAGATGCTTGTGTCGCATAGTTATGAGCCATTTTATTATTTATAATGAACATGAATTAACTAACTTCTTGTGCGCCCTGAGTGCAGTCATGTCACTGTGAATCAAATTCATAACTGTGTTTTAATTTTAATGCTTCGCTACATACAGTAGGCGTCACTGCTGGTAAAATATTAAAACTTTAAATTAGGCTCGTAACTTTGCAGGAGTCATTGTACCCTGCTTTAATGCTATTATAATTCAGAGAAGTGAAACAGAGCTGATAATACACGGCCTGCAATCAGGTGCATTTTATCCATACCAATGAAGAGTGAGTCAGAAAATTACATTAGGCATTCAAGAAGCAGGCCGGACTAATGGACGATGTTTAATTCATAATGAGTCAATAAAGAGTCAGTGGAGCGGGATGTATGATGGCCATGGGCAGATTGGACGGATGCTTGCCTCTGGTTTAACCTCCTGTTCTGCACGTTCTCAGGTACACAAAGATGAAGACAGCCACCAACATTTACATCTTCAACCTAGCGCTCGCAGACGCCCTCGTCACCACCACCATGCCCTTCCAGAGCACCGACTACCTGCTCAACACGTGGCCCTTTGGTGAGGTGGTCTGCAAGGTCTTCATCTCAATCGACTACTACAACATGTTCACCAGTATCTTCACCCTCACCATGATGAGCGTGGATCGATACGTAGCTGTTTGCCATCCGGTGAAAGCACTTGATTTCCGTACCCCAATTAAAGCCAAGATGATCAACGTGTGCATCTGGATCCTGTCCTCGGCTGCAGGCATTCCTGCTTTTGTTTTGGGTGGCACTCAGACCAAAAGTGGTAAGGAAGTTTTTCCCCATTGCTTAAAGGAATATGTCAACATTGTTTTTTTTGTGTCTTGCCTTACTCCAAAGTCTATGAAAAGCAGATAGACACCATTCTTTTGACTGTGCGTGCAGTAACAAGAAAGAGATGTGTAGAGCTCATCCACTGCTAATTAGCCTAACTCAAACACTGGGAGTCAATGGGTAGTTTTAGTCTGCCTCTGCCTACAGTCATCAGACAAACCCTTCAGCAACTCTAAACAGTCCTATGTGCTTGTTGTGACTGTTTTTTTGCTAATTAGCCTAACTCAAACACTGGGAGTCAATGGGTAGTTTTAGTCTGCCTCTCCCTACAGTCACCAGACAAACTCTTCAGCAACTCTATACAGTCCTACATGCTTGTTGTGACTCTTTTTTGCAAATTAGCCTAGCTCAAACGCTGGGCGTCAATGGGAAGTGTTTGCCTGCCTCTGCCTACAGTCATCAGACAAACTCTTCAGCAACTCTAAATGGTCCTATGTGCTTGTTGTGACTCTTTTTTGCAAATTAGCCTAGCTCAAACACTGGGAGTCAATGGGAAATGTTAGCCTGCCTCTGCCTACAGTCATCAGACAAACCCTTCAGCAACTCTAAACGGTCCTATGTGGTTGTTGTGACTTGATTTTTTTTTTTGCTGTGTCATCTTACGTTAGACTACTATTAGTACTTATGTAATTTTTAAAGAAATACATAAAAAAAACACAGGGTGCATGCACAAATCATTGTGTATGTGATCATAAGATAATAAAGCAAGAAAAGGAATGAAAATAGTAAACTGGAAACAACTTAGGTGCTATAATGTACAACATTAGTACAGGTTAAAATGCCATAATGTAAGGAAGAGTAACATTAATAAAGAAGGATTTTAATTTTGTATTTAAAGATAAGGAGATGATAGATAGATAGATAGATAGATAGATAGATAGATAGATAGATAGATAGATAGATAGATAGATAGATAGATAGATAGATAGATAGATAGATAGATAGATAGATAGATGACTATATTGGGGTAACTTGACAAGGTTTTCTGTCAAATGTTTGGTTGGAAATAACAGTAATAATAAAAAACAGTATCTGACTCTAGCACTATATGACAGCACCTAATTGGACTTGAAGCAGTTTGTTGCACTTGTTAATGTTGTTGCCTCTGGTTCAGATTCTTGCATGCATTGTTCTTACTCTCAAGTGAATGTTTGGCATCACTTTTGGACAAGTATCTGCTAAATTTAACTTTAAAACTGTCACATCTTAGGTTTACAGTTCCTACGAAATTTTCATCCACAGGTAATGAATTGTACAAATATGTAAGACATGGACCCTTAGTGTGTTTAAGGTTGTCTGAGGGAAGTAAAATGTTGAATTTTATCATCAATTTTAAATAATAATAATGATATTGTATTGTTATGTTACTTATATTATTAAATTTTGACTGGGGTGACAAGAGATTTCTGGTTTGGAAACACTGCTTTAGAAAATAATCAAAATTTACACATTTTTGCAGAACATTAAATAAAAATGTATTTTAAACATGTACCATTGTCCTATTCCTCTCTTCAGCCATGTGTTTTCTTTAGGCCAAGGTCCAGATAGTTTCATCTTTCATCAAATAAGACAAAGCAGATGAAAGTTTCCTGAAATGCAGTTTGGGATTTTTCATGTGGGAGGTGCTGGTAGGTCCTGAGGTTAAACCAATTGAGAGCCTCTGCCTCTGAAGAATGTCCCTGTACTATTTTAAGAGCAATGGTTTATAATCTATCAAGTCTATTTGTCAGAGAAGGGTTTTCCATTAGCCACACATCATGCATTTTCTCCAGGAATACAGATGATGGATAAAAAAAGCAATTTTAGGTAAAATATTCCTCTCTGAGTGCAGATAAGCGACTCTCTTACAGCATGCTAAATTGAAGCTGAAAGGACAGAGAGGAATTTATATTTATGATAAAAGCCGAGGGCCACTTCATCACTTCATTCACATTCTCCTCTTTGCTCCCGCAGAAATAACCGAGTGTGCCTTACAGTTCCCGGAGCCGTACGCGTACTGGGATACGCTGATGAAGATCTGTGTGTTTGTCTTCGCCTTCGTCGTGCCTGTCCTCATCATCACCGTGTGCTACTCCCTCATGGTCCTGCGGCTGAAGAGCGTCAG
The DNA here is from genome assembly GCA_036419115.1 of Scarus forsteni. Classification (NCBI taxonomy): domain Eukaryota; kingdom Metazoa; phylum Chordata; class Actinopteri; order Labriformes; family Labridae; genus Scarus; species Scarus forsteni. Next base: position 9,437,746 of record JAZDUH010000007.1, on the reverse strand, counting down.
AATGCTGTCCGGCTCCAGGGAGAAAGACCGAAACCTGCGGCGGATCACTCGCCTGGTGGTGGTGGTGGTGGCCGTGTTTGTGGTCTGCTGGACGCCCATTCACATCTTCATCCTGGTGAAGGCGTTAGTGAATGTGCCTGAGACCACTGCCATCATGGCCGCCTACTTCTTCTGTGTGGCTCTGGGCTACACAAACAGCAGCCTGAATCCTGTGCTCTATGCCTTCCTGGACGAGAACTTCAAACGTTGCTTCAAAGACTTCTGCCTCTCGGCCAAACTGAAGAGCGAGAGGATGAAGGGGAGCAAGAGGGCGACGGGCAGCGTGCGGGAGAACGCCATGCCCCTGGAGAACCATGATGGGACTACTAAGCCCACATGACTAGCTGTGGAACTGTCTTCGATTTCACATATTGGAAAAGAAGACTCACATGAACTGGGTATAACACATGTCACTTCAGCAATGTAGTTCGGACTCTTTGATAGAGACTTCTGTATTTTCATACACAGTTTGATTTAATGTCCTTACAGAGGTGATTTAATTTCAGTGTTAAAAAACATTCCATCCATCTTTCCGTTAAGGCCAGAGCATATCAGCAATAGAGAAACATCACAGTAACTTCGGTCTTATTCCAAGTTCCTTCATGATTTTGATTGATTTATCATCTAATGTGGCAGACAGGATGGAGACTGTGTTGCATAACTTTCAAGGGATGGGACATAGTTGAGCAGATAAGTAAAAAGAAATTGCCTTAACAGCACTGAGTTTAAAGAGGACATATCATGCTTGTTTCTCCTTTTCACTATGCCAGACTAGGATGCCTGTAAAGCATTTCTGCCCTCAGTACAAGTCATTTAGTTCCTTCATTGCCCTGCAATAGCGTTCTCAAAATCCTCATTTTAGGCCATTATCAAGCTCTTGTTGAAACGCTTCGTCTCAAGGATGACCTAAAGTTACCTCGCAACGTCACAGCCTTTTGTGGTCTGATTGGTCAGTTCTATCAGGGGCTGAGCCAGCCTGTCCTTCTTCTTCTACTGTATTTTCCGGCAGGCTCAAAGCAGCAACCGCGTATTGAGTCCCCCTACAGGCCAAAGCTGGTAATGAGAGCGAGTTAGCAAGGGAGTTTTATACCCCTGCTGCTGGATGTGTTCCTCGGTGAGGGTTTGGGGCTAATGGACATCACAGAGGAGGAAGTGTTTTATCAGATTACTCCAATAAAAAGAAAGGTACCTCGTGATGTCATGACGTTTGTAATCTCGCGGACATCTGGCAATGACCTGTTTTCAGAGGCATCAAATCTCGTTCTAGGATATCAGAAAAAATACAATATCTAATTTTTTGAAAATTAAGGGGGTGTAAGGTCTTGTTTTCAAATTTATTATATTATATGTAAGTATTAAATCATGAATCAGCATGATATGTCTCCTTTAAAATCACTGATCATCCCTTTAGATGCCATTTTACTGAGAAACAGCTAAGGTTCCCAGAATGTTCCAAACATACATATGATTTTCATTGACATCTGTTTTAAAAACATTGTAACTTGTCAGTTTCATGATCAGTAATCATGTTGGGTCAAGTTGCAATGTCATTCTAGCCATATATGAACATAAATGTTGAAAAGACAGACAGGTGAGATCTGATCTAAAGCTGTGTTCACACCAAATGCCAAAAAATGTTTGCATTGTGCTGTTAAAAACTACATTTCATGCAAGCATCACATGTTCAATGGATCATATTTTTCGGTAAATTTTTGCCCTTCAAGACCCAAAAAGGAGAAGAGAAAAGACCAGGCCTGTCTCCCAGCTTTCCTGATCAATGATCAACCATGGTGGATGCCACTGCAATCATTGCCTTCCTTCTGTTCTTGAAAACGAGAAGGTAAATGTCCCAGAAAAGTCAGAAATAGAAACAGACCCATTTAATGATCCGCTACATCCTTTGGAGCCACACATGGAGAGTTTCACAATGATGTCTGGGTGTTAGCCCCTCTATCGCCAATCTGCCCTGCTTCACTCATCCTTTTCCCTGTACAGCCCTAAATCTCCTGCACTCCTACTCTCCACCTGATCTATTCTTGTTCTTGTTCTTATTCTTTTATTTACAATGTAGTTCTATAGCACAGCAAACTGAAATTTGCTTTGGTGTGAACACAGCATAACAGTACTTAGAAAGTGCCACAAGAAATTCAAGCATACACAGTAAACATCGTACAGTTACTAGCAGAAAGAACATATGAAAGGCTGAAATAAGAAAATAATAAGGTAGGGGGTCTATTTTATACTAAATTTGCTACAAGGGGCAAACCTAAAGCACAATCAAGAAAAATAAAAAAACAACAACATTGGGGACCGACTACTAGTGTTGTCACACAAACAGCAGCATACACTCACCAGCCTCTTTATGAGTTACAAACATTCAGCTGCTGACCAAGGCCAATAGCTTATCAGTGGGGGTGGACTCTCCCCAGTTGGTCCTACAATAGGATATTATCACAATACTTGTGTCCTGATTTGACTTTATTTGGATTCTTGATATTTCAAAATATGCAGAGCACTGCAATACTGCATATAGCAATATATTTTGATTTGAAAAGATAAAAAGACCAATTTCTATAAAATTCAATATGAAACATACAGTATCTCCGTATTTTCATCATGCCACTTCAGTTTTATCAAAAACAGTAAAACTTGCAGGCTCATGTCCACATGTAGCTCGTTTCAGACTCACTTAAGCTTTTATGGCCCTTTTCCACTAGCACGCCTTGGCCCTACTCTACTCGGCCCGACTCTACTCGTTTTGTGATGGTTTTCCACTAGCCCGGTTCTTTGACCCCCAGGGGGCAGGGTCGCCATAAAACAGCTGGGCAACGCCGTGTCCATGTCATTTTGAGCGCGACACAACAATCGCAAACAATGGAGGACTTAGAGGCAATAGTATACTTGCTGCTCGGTCTGTGGCTTTTTGTCACAAACCGAATGAAAGAGGAAAGCAGAAGAAGACTTGACGGGACACCATTCTTGCAGTTGTTGTTTAAAAATGGTGGGTGGCTCTTGTCCTATTATGTCCCGTCTTGTTTTGGGCATCGCACTCATGACTCATCAATGACGACACTGTCTGACCAATCAGTAGCCGGCAGTCGGTGACGTCATCTTTTAGTATTGACTCTGCTCGCTTGGAACCAGAGCGGAGTAGGTACTAGAACTAGCTTGTTTTAGGAGGTACCAGGCCAGTGGAAACACACTGCAAATCGAGTAGGGCCGAGTAGAGTAGGGCCAAGACGTGCTAGTGGAAAGAGGCCATTAGTCTCACTGCTCTATAGCGCTTCAGTGCTGCTGTTGGTGCAGTAATACTTAAAAATGGCACAAACCTGGGCTCCGACCAGCTTGTAAAAAAAGCCATTGTTTTCCACAACATGGCAAGGCCTTCGGTTGTTGCACATAATGTTAGTAATAGATTGGTCTATTTTCTCAGAGCACTTAGAACTGGGAGGTAGCATTGACAAGCTAACCAAGCTTGTGTTCATCTCTAACTTTAGCCTAGCATTAGCTTTTCTGTTATCAGCTTTCATTCTCCTTGGGTGGTGAGGGGAATTTTATGGAGCTTTGCTGCTCCTTACAAACCCTGTTGTTTCTCTCAAAGTCCAAAATAAGTCCACATAGTAGATTTAAACACTGATGGATCTTTCTTTCATCTCTCTTTACCGAGCAGCCATGTCTGTTTGCGAATATCGAACCCTAACCCAACGCTCCCACACAGTAAACGTCACCCATCTGACCTGGCTCAATAACACTATCATGTGGACTTAATGAGTAATTGATTTGATTTCAATAGAACCAAAAGCTTTAATAAATGTTGAAAAGTAATCCATTTAAGATATCTAAACTGATCAGTATGTGAATCAATATAAAATAGCCATGCTTAACTTCATAATACAAAGGTGTAATGGTGTATTTAGGCATGTAGACAAGGTCAAGGTGACCTGCTGAAGTTAAATCTTAGCATCAGAACGGGGAAAGCTATGATTTAAGTGACTTTGAAAAACAATATTTTTCTTTAGTTTAGATATGTCAGCCTGTGTCAAACAGCAAAACTGATCATGGAAATGTAGTTTAACCAGAATTTTGTATAATTTCTTAACATTGGTCAACGTCAGCTTCTATACTTTAATGAATGAATGCAATCATCAGTTCATCCTTGAATGCAGTTGGAATTTGGCCTGATTTAAAAGAAATCTCTCAGAGTTCTGAGTTTCCACATTCAAAAGAATTTTACAATAGAGACAACCCAAACACAGAGCACCTTTGACCTCAGCTGTCTCTGGTGTTGAATGGTAAATGCATTTTAAGCTTGTTCAGTGTGTTCACTTTTCCAGTCTTTAAATACTCAAAGCAGCTTCTACACATCAGGTCACATCAACCCATTCACACCCATTCGTTCTCACAATCACTCGCTGATGGTGCATTCTACATTTTCTATGTCAGATGTCCATTTGTATCAACTTACACTTTCTCTCCCTTTCATACCCATTTACATGCCACCGACTCAGCAGTGGGGGCAACCTAAGAGTTAAGTGTCTTGTCCTTGGAGACATTGCCATGTGACAGCTCGAGTCTGCAATCTTCTGATTACAGTCCGAGTGCACTATCAGACTGCACCACCGGCGCCCCGGTTGAGGCATAAAAAGCTCGGAAAAGAGAAAAGAACTCATGAAAACTGTCAGAGTTTTGCAGTCAAGCTTAGAGCACAGATTAGGATCGACTCATCAGCATTTTCATGATCATTTGATTCCATTTCATGTTTTTTTTCTTTTTTATACTTCCAAATGTGCCTTTAACAGTCCAGGGTCATGTGTTTGTCACTGCGGGGAATGACTGAAGTACAGAAAGACTTCTGAATCACTTAAAGCAGCACTAAATGCTTTCAGAATGATTTAAGCATGTTGGGAGTTAAATTGTGGTTGACTGCAGTGAAAATGAGTGTGGGACTTTTAAACTGTGGGGAGATAAACACATAACACAGGTTTATCTCAGGGGAAAGGAAAAGAAAATCCTGGACTTGAATGTGCATTAATATTTGGCAGAGGGCTCTCTTTATCAGCTTTGACTCTGGATTGTTTCCAGTTTGATAAGTTGTGAATTTCATTGTAAAAAAAATCAATCCCACAGGCTGTTTATAGCTTTTACTGTAAAATACATCATAATGAAATACTTTTGCGCTCAAGAATGTGTAATCGGTGCATTTAGAAAAAGCACGCTAAATACTTTAACTCTCTCAGCTGTACAGTATGATGGTCCCTGTATAATACACTGTTTTGTATAAACGGACTTTGCACAGGCATCATGAAAAAAGTGTATTGGCAGCATGTCAGTAATCATTGCTCTGTTCGTATAATGAAACGTCTGCAGCCTGTATGCTTGATGGACTGTGCTTATTTTGAATGTACCACAAATGAACTCTGTATTATACAAACATTGTATAAACTCATCGCTCCCATCTAAATAACTCATATTACAGTGATTCAGTAATAAAACATGTTACATAAACACACATGTGTACGACTGACATGGAGGTTCAACACTAGATAAAGGGCCTGGGGGCCTCGTGCTCCCAGAGGTCTAAAGATATGAATAACATGAAGATCAGATATAAGGTACAAGTTTAATATTACTCCTCTGTATTTAAATGTCCTTCACTCTGTCTAAATACGTTGGTGGTGTTTTGTAATATAAGATAAAACTAGCAAGGGCAGTTGAAAAAGCTTGTCCAGAAGTTGTCAACATTTTTGGAAAAGTTCAACAGCATCGAGAGAGTTGCTTGAAATTTCTGTGCAAGTTTTGAGAAATGAAATTACAGTTTTAAAACAGTTTTGCCTCAAATTATCATTGCCAGCATGCAGGCAATATTGCAGGCAACTCATGCAAACTATGAATTGCAAAAAAAAAGCAGTTTTTAAGTATTAACAAACCACTTGTACAATATCATTCCAAGTTCAAACAAATAGCTTTAGGGAGGAAATCATTTTAATAAGGAAAAAGTTACAAAGAGGAACAAGTTTCTCGATACTATCTTAACTGTCCATTAAGGGATTCCCCCACTACTTGCAAATTGTATCCTCTTTTAAATGTTTGATCAGCATAAAAAAAGGAAAAAAAGGATTTCCTGCTTATTTGTGCAGTTTAGACAGTGCCAGTAAAAATATTTGCAATTTAAGGTACATTTTGATCATTCAAATTATTTTCTTCTAATTTGTTTTGATTTGATGACGATTAAATGACATTTGCATCATTAAGTGCTGCTAAATAAAGCGCATATTTATGACAGTGCTCTCTGTCTTTTGGATGAATAGGATGAGGCCATATCACTGCACGAGATATCAAAACCAATCTTCACCTCCATCTACTCACAGACAGAGAGGCTGAGTTGAGGCAGGACTTACAGTTGTGCCCAAAAGTTTACACCCCCCAGCAGAATTTCAGATTTTTTGGCCTTTTCTCAGAAAATATGAATGGTAACACAAAAACCTTACTGTCACTCATGGTTAGTGGTTGGGTGAAGACATTTATTGAAAAAAAGATTAATTTACTCTTTTTAAATCATAATGACAACAGAAACTTCAAAAATGACCCTGTTCAAAAGTTTACACCCCCTGGCAGTTTTGGCCTGATAACATGCACAAAATTTGACACAAATGGGTTTGGATGTCTTCTAAAGGTAACCATCCTCTCTGTGATCTATCAGCTTGTAATCTTTGTGTGTATGAAAGCTCAGTGAGTTTCTGAGCTCCTGACAGACACGTGCATCTTTCACTCAGTGCTACATTGAAGTTTCTGGTTTCTGCGTCATGGGTAAAGCAAAAGAATTGTCAAAAGATCTGCGAGAAAAGGTATTTCAACTGTATAAAACAGGAAAAGGATTTTACAAGATATCTAAGGAACTGAGGATGCCAAGAAGCACTGTTAAAACTCTAATTAAGAAGGGGAGAGAGAGGGATTCTGTTGAAACCAAACCACGGTCAGGCAGACCAACAAAAAATTCAGCTCAAACTGCAAGGAAAATTGTTGGAGATGCAAAGAAAAGCCCTCAAATAACTTCTGCTGAAATACAGGACTCTCTGAAAAAAATTGGGGTGGATGTTTCAAGATCCACAATAAGGAGACACTTGAAGAAACATGGGCTGCATGGTCGAGTCGCCAGAAGAAATACATTTCTACGCAAATGCCACAAAATATCCTGCTTACAATATGCCAAACAGCACAGAGACAAGCCTCAAAACTTCTGGAACAAAGATATTTGGAGTGATGAGACCAAAATTGAACTTTTTGGCCACAACCATAAACGTTACATTTGGAGAGGAGTCAACAAGGCCCATAATGAAAGGTACACCATTCCTACTGTGAAACACGGAGGTGGATCACTGATGTTTTGGGGATGTGTGAGCTACAAAGGCACAGGAAAATTGGTCAAAATTGATGGAAGGATGAATGCAGCATGTTATCAGAAAATACTGGAGTAAAATTTACACTCATCGGCCCAGAAGCTGCGCATGGGACGTTCTTGGACATTCCAACATGACAATGATCCAAAACACAAGGCCAAATCAACCTGCCATTGGCTACAGCAGAATAAAGTGAAGGTTTTAACGTGGCCATCTCAGTCTTCTGACCTCAATATCATTGAGCCACTCTGGGGAGATCTCAAATGTGCAGTTCATGCAAGACAGCCCAAGAATTTACTTTTTGCCAAGAGGAATGGGCAGTTTTACCATCTGAGAAAATAAAGACCCTCATCCACAACTACCACAAAAGACTTCAAGCTGTTATAGATGTTAAAGGGGGAAATACAAGGTATTAAAAACTGGGGGGTGTAAACTTTTGAACAGGGTCATTTTTGAAGTTTCTGTTGTCATTATGATTTAAAAAGAGTAAGCTAATTTTGTTTTCAATAAATGTCTTCACCCAACCACTAACCATGAGTGACAGAAAGGTTTTTGTGTTACCATTCATATTTTCTGAGAAAAGGCCAAAAAATCTGAAATTCTGCTGGGGGGTGTAAACTTTTGGGCACAACTGTAAATCCGTCTGACCAATAGTGCCTCTGCATTTCCAAAACTCAGTAAATCCTTTGTAAAATGAAAATGGGTGTGATTTTAAAAAGTCTTCCCCTGAGAGTGAGAGCCCATCGATGCCTTATATTTTCAGAAGCTGTTTTTTTGAAGGTTGCTGCAGCCTGCCCCGAGTGGCCACTAGAGGTACTACAGGTTTTGGCACTTTTGCTTGGGCATCCATTTACAACCCCAGACATTGCCGCCTGGTTGGAACAATCTTTCTTGCCAGTTCCATCCATTTTTTCAAGTGTTGGCAGCCTATTGAGCCAATTCTTTATTAACTAAAAAATAATCAATTTGTTGTTTGAATGTCTTATGAATTATGAAGTCAGAGTTTTCCAAACATGGTCAACTTAAAGGTGTAGTCAGCGATCTTCTAATCTTCTAATTTAATGCACTATTTGTCAAATTCACCGTATTTCTCCTCTCCATCCACAAGATGTCACCACTGACAGCATGTTGAAAAAAAAGTCCGGTTTCAATACACAGCCTTGGCTCTGAATTTCAGCAGGTAAATAATGTGGCTCGGGCTGAGTAACCAAAACAGGGTACACCCCCCCACTGCCAGGGGGCCATCATACTCATGCGCAGATCAGACAGAGGGAGGAGGGGGAGTCGTAGGTTGCGTAGCGTGCGCAGTTAGCGTAAGAGAGAGATACAATATGTGCAGTAGCAATGGCTGAAAAACAGCCCAAAAGAAAAAGGTCAGAGGAGCAGAAAGTGAAAAAGAAGGGCTATGACCATGAAAGAGCAAAGACCCGGGTCAACATTGGTGTTGCTTTCCAACTGTGGAGGGAACTCCACAATTGAAAGACCTGAAAACGGACGTGGATGTCGCCATCTGTCTGCTGGATAGGTAAGCAACATTAGCTTTGTGGTGCTTCACATAACAGTAACAGCCGTCGGCTAATCTGCCAGAATGTACTGTTGTCGTGATGTTATCAATAATGTCAGTCGAGTTGTCTGACGAGTCGGGATTACCTTAGCTACGTTGGTAAGCTATGCAGTTTCTAAGGCCATTTCCATGACGATGCACGTCCATCAGCTTTCGGGGGTGGAGCCAGGGGTGAGGTTTTAAGGGAGAGGCGGGTCTAAATTTGTTTATAAACAACGTCTCCACTCGTTTTCTCCCACTTCGCTGACTACACCTTTAACTTGAAAATCCATCCATTGGCTCATTATTTTAAAGTTATTTTTGGGGCTTTTTATGGCCTTTATTTGATAGGACAGCTGAAGATGACAGGAAAGCGGGTGAAGAGAGGGGGAATGACATGCAGCACAGGGCTGAGGCCGGGATTCGAACCTACAGCCGCTGCTGGGGGTTGGCAGCCCCCGTACATGGGGCGGACGCTCTACCAACTGAGCTAATGTCTGCCCCTATTGGCTCATTATTGATACCTGTCATGATCACTAGGAGCCTACACCAACTGTCATTGGGCACGAGGGAGGGTACACCATGAACTAGCTATTAGCCAATCACAGGGCTGACATAAGGAGAAATACAATGCACTAAGAGGAGTTAAGCGTAACCAAGTAAACTGTGTGCATTTTTTTGGTCTGTGGGAGGAAAACCACAGTGCCTTGGGGAAACCAGGCATGCACTGAAAATAATATGTAAACTCGGCACAGAAATTTGACCAGTCTATCCAGGATTTGCTGATCTACTTCAGAAAATTAGACTGTGCTTTCCTAGCTTTCCTAGTTTTCTGATTCAAATGTTACTGAAGATCTTCCATCCTTTGTAAATCTACAGAAAGTCTTTTCTTCACGCTCTGTGGGGTTTGGGCACTGCCTGCTTTGTTTTCCATCATAGTGTAGACTTTGATTGTACCTTTTTGCGGTTGGCTGCGTCTTCATTGCTTGGCTGAACAAAACAAGATAGACATCCACAAAACAACAAAGGACAAGACAGAGGTGATAGAACTGCAGGCTGCTCCCCGTCCCCATTTGGTTTGTGGCTTTTGTCTCATCAAGAAGACAGTTTTGTTCCAGATGGTTGTTCTAGTCATTCATTTAAGTCTTGGTTCAGCTCACAGGAAACCTCAAGAACAGGAAAATAATAAACTGTGTCAAGTATTAGGAAAGACCTCTAATGGAAAACAAAAACAACCATGTAAAATCAAGTTGAGCTGAGTTAATATCATGTAGTGGAAAATCTCCATTAGGTAGATGAAACTGGGGCCTTGTATTGGATCTCCAATGCATCAAGCTGCTGTAAGGATGAGTCGTTTTGTAGTTTCTCCTATATATGAATTCCATCATTGGCAAATATGTTTGACACAAAAGTTGTTTTTTGATCAGTAGTTTATAAAAATCATCATAATGACCTCTACAGTGGGTGAGACATACTTTTTAATATTATTTCAGTCTCAATTAAGCAGGGTTATATTGTATGTATGGTTAACAAAAAAGACTTAATCCTTAGAGGTAATAAAAAAGGTAAATCCAACAAAACAAATTCAATTTTCAGTTTCTGGGTTGAGAAAAATCACATTAAACAGCAGTGTTTGTCAGTGCAGGTGCAGCTTTTATTTTAGTTTGCTGCTAGCTCCCTCTACAGGATGTAAAATGTAATTACATGAATATGTGGATTTCATTTTTATTTTTAAAATCTGCTGTCAATTTTTTTGGCCCCATGAGAAGATATCAGATTGGGCCCTGTCCATAACTAAGCATTGCAAAGTCAGCTGATGAATAGATATGAAGATATATATTTTAATGGATAGCTAACAATTACCACAGTCAAGTCAATCTGCTTTTAAGACACATAAGAGCTTCAATTAATCTTCATAGAACTGATAATAAATCGCAATAAGTGCTATCCAGAACTTTGAGGCATTTAGACCATTTAAGCACTCAAGATGCATTTTTATCATATATTCAGCGGAACAGTATGAATGTGGAGCTGAAGGAATATTCAAACATAAACCAGTTTATAAAAAGGTAAAAAGAATTAATTTTCACAAGGAATAGGGTGAATATGGTGTCTTACCATGACGGGTGTTCAGTATTTATTTTTGGTTATTTATTTATTGTTTTTTTATAATTTCATGATGATAAAATAGTTGGTTTTTGAAATACAAATTAATATTTCAGGATGAAATTGTTTATTTTGAGAAAGATTTGAATAGAGGAAATTTTTAATGGGTTATTTATTTTTATTAGACAAAAATTATTGTTGACAATTTTTTCAAAAGATGCAATTATTTTATTCTGTAAACTACTACAACTACAAGTCCTCACGAGTCACGATTATCTGAAATATACTAGTCTACATGCTTTTTGGTGCAGTAAGATGCATAAACTACTGTAAAATCATCTAATAAATGTTGAAAGGGGTCTTTTTTTAATTTGAGTAAACTGATGCAAAAGGTGTCTGAGTATTACTTTATTGCAATTATACACAAGAAAAGAATGGTGTTCCTTGTGAGCAAAGTTAAGGAGATCTCTTAAGCCCTATAAATTAACACATTTATAAAATGATATGTAAAAAAAACAAAACAAAAAAGACAATAATGTATTTATTTTTTAGGGGCCCCTGTCAGTCATGGGCCCTAGACGCCCCAAGGGGCCACGAAATAGTGAAGTCCTTTTGAAACTAATTTACTCAGACTAACTAAAATTTATGTTGATTAATTATTATTATTGCCATTGTTTATAATTTCCTTTACAATATTCTATTTGACGTCAAATTAGAATTTCTTTTCTATCATAACCTTCCAGTCTTACCACATTTTATTAACACTAATCCGATTAGTTTTGTATAAATCTCCCTAACATGGCTTTACTATACTTTTAAAAACAACATTCTGCTTATTGTGCTTATAATAAATGTTTTAGTTCTGTCACTTAATTATATATTCGTTTCTTCTTATTAATATAATTGTTATTATTAATAGTATTTTCCTGGGTGCATTTGGTGTTTTTGTTGTCTTTAGTCTCTGAATCATACCTTCCTAATTTCCTCGATGTATTTTCCACAAGTTATTTGCAATGACTTATAAATCAGACTTGATAGATTGAAGACTGTATTGGGAAAGGGAGTTGTCCTTAAATGGGCTTCTATTTGAATTTTACGGCCAATTAATCCAAAACATGTCGACTTACAATATGGACAAAACATATAGGTAAAATTCTAACGTAACAGTGAAGTTACATAAAGGGGAGCATTGAAACTTAAACACGCTCCAGTGAGGGGCGCGGCACTGTGCGTCAGGACGACGTGACTCCGTGACGTCAGCGCAGAGTCTCTTCCGGGTGTTTTCCAGACTGGACGGTGGAGTCGAAGTTTACGACGCTCTGTTGAGAGTTTAAAGTTTTATTTTCGCTAAAATGAACCGAATTTTTGGAAGCGGGAAGCCCAAAGCTCCCCCACCAAACCTCACAGACTGTATAGGGAACGTAAGTACTACTTTTAGTAAGTTTTACGCTGTTTTAACGGAAGTAAACAAAGGTGGACACTTTTTTTTAACCTGGTAACAAACTGTTTAAGTACGAAAACAGGCCAACACTTTACCACTTATTATAGGCAATGTACTTGTTTTTTAACACTGAAGTGTCTGTTTTGATTAGTTTTATATGAAAGAATAATCCCGCTGTGTGGGTATTTGTTACCCAACACCGTTCAGCTTATTTATGGTATTAGTAAATTAGCAAAACAATGTATTTGTGTGTTAGGTCGGTGATTCAGCACAACCTCGTCCACAGCTGGAATTTCAGAGATTTTTCTCTCATGCTACAGAAGCTACGTAACTATGAGAGGCACATCAACCAGTCAGTCAGGTTTTTTTGCTCAGACAGAGCAACAATAGAGGGAAGAAACAGGTGATCAGGCTATGGTGTTAAGGGTTAAAGGGCGACCGTGTTCAATGACGACTCTCGGCACTACTCCTTAAGTTGTATTTAATAGACATTGAGGAAGGGAAGAGGCCGATTAACTGTCTCTTCAAGTTTTATAAAATAACTAAGAGTTTCAAAATTTTCCATGTATCTGTCTTTAGTGGGAGACAAAACAAAAAGCATTTGTCGGACTCTTCCTGACCTTGACAAGCTGTTGGCTAAAAGTCTTCATTTAGCACGGTCACCATTCAAGTCATAACATCAGCTGAACTGAACAGCTACTGCTCTACAGTAATTCTCAAAAAGTCTGAATATTTCACTGCTGTTATTCAATCAATGCAATAATGAAACTCATAGTGTAGACATTGATATTGATATTCCATAAAACATATTAGTGGTTGGCAACTGGCAGTCCAGGGGCCACATGCGGCCCTACACCTTCTGAATGAGGCCCACTGATCATTCTCAAAATCAACAAATTATTAACATAAAGGAAACATGACAGAATCTACCAAACATGATTCAACCTCATAAACCAATATGACACCCATGCACAAATTAGGAAATGTAATTAAAATATTTCAGTGTAATATTGATGGGGGTTTTTTTGCAAGTGATTAAAGAACAAGCCTTACTTGTATTGTTTGTCTAGATCTTTTATCAAGCATTCAAAGATATTACCTAGTACAAGTTAATGAAACATTTAAATAACTGTAAAGTTAAGTTGAAGGTGATTGAAAACTGGTAAACACTCATTTTGTGGCATTTAAAAAGAAGATTGTATTGACTTTAATTGTGTAAATTGGTATAGTAGGAGCTATTTAGTGGTTTTTTTTTTTGTTAAAAATTTAGTTTAGTGTTTAGATTTTACTATTCTAAATCAATTAATTTTGATTTAATGATGATTTCATTTTTGTTAGTATTCCAATAGTTTATCATTTCTTTAGTTTGGGTGTTTTGTTTGTTATTTGTTTAACTTGGGCACGGTGGCACTATAGATTATATAGGTAGGCGCACAGTAGCGACTAGCATGCACCTGGGTGGGCAAATGTTTTTTTTACCAGAGCGGGAGAGCCACAGGAATTTTCCTTTGCTCTGTGTTTGCTTGATTTCTGGTTAAATAAACCATGTTTTTGTTTAAATTGGACATTTGTTTGGACCTAAAGTTTTTCCCATCCGTGTACACTACAACCCACGGTGCAAGAGTGGCCTCTTGAGCTTTTGTGAAAGAGTTTGTTTGAAACTTTTTGTTGTTTTTTTTAATTAGTTCAAACTCTCTATCAAACTCCATTAATATAACGCCTTCATGCTGTATAAATTGTACAGCTCCATAGGCAGCCTTGAAGCATAAAGTTCTGCTGTTTGCGTGTATTTTTAATAGATTCATTTCTCTCCTCTGCTCCTTTCTTCCATTAAAGATGCAGCTTTTTTAAAAAACGTGTGAATTTGTTATACTACCTCTAATAAAAGAAGGGGAATGTTGCATTAAAACGAGACTTCAAAGAAGTTTGGAAGTTTAAATCTGACGACCTTAGTATCATTTTAAAATTACATTTGAATGAAACCCATTTTACAGTAAGCTGCAAGGTGAGTATTATTATGACTCAGCTATGAACATTTATACTGAATTGTCACGCAAACAAAAGGTGGTGTCTCTGTTTTTTGTATTTTAGGTTGATTCCCGGACAGAATCTATTGACAAGAAGATTTCTCGACTAGATGCTGAACTGGCGAAATACAAGGACCAGATGAAGAAGATGAGGGACGGGCCTTCCAAGGTGAAATAATTTTCTAAGACGGGAGTTTATTCTTCCTTGTAGACCCTGAAGGGATTGATCTATGAGGGGAGCACTGACTATATTTGTTATTCAAAAGAAGCAGGTTTGGGTCAGTTTGCTCAAGATAAACAGGAAAATGTGTCTGCGTTATTATATTAATATGCTTTCCTACAAACACAAGACAAATATCACTACCAAAACCTGACTGTGAAAATACATTCAAAAGATCCTTTTTAACCTTTTTTGGCTGAAGTCAGCTCTTCTATTTGCAGTACAGATCTTTAAGGAGCTGGGACATTGTGTGAAATATTAACTAGAAAGCACTTGGAGCGCACAAACATCCACCAAAGTAGCTCACAAACTGCTGTTACATCTATAAGCAATAGTTCCAAGATAAAGTTATCATCACCATAAAATTCCATGACCCTGAAAACCCACACCTAGCACTCAGAATCATGTTGATATCATCATTAGTTAGACAGTTATTGAGCAAAAATGATAGTTTGCTAATGGCGATCATGCAGGTGAGAAAGTGAATGGTGCTCTGTCTCTATGTGGCCATGTGATTGGATGGCACCTGGTCAAGGGTGTATTCCACTCTTGTTCAGTATCAGGTGGGATAGTCTGGAGCCCCTCGCAACCTCAAAAGGGAGAAGTGATGTAGATGAAAGATTTAAGCAGTGTTTTCAAAATACATGCATGTTCTTAAGCCAGATACACATTTCAATTTTTAAATTATTTTTAATAAATATTTTTAAATCATTTTTTATTTTTCATTTTTTTTATTTACATATATATATTTTAAATTTTTTATTTAGATTTATTTAATTTTTTATTTCTATTTTTTTTTTTTTATACATCTTTTTTTCTGTAATAATCAACTGCTACTGATTATTGATTTTCCTGAGGGAGTTTTTCCCAAAGGAATTAAAAAAGTACTATATAATTATATCTAATTTAACCCTTAAAAGTCCAAGACCATAGATTATAGCCAGAAAATTCTATTATTTTGGCGCTGAAATGTTTGTTTCACTTTTTGCTAAAATACTTAAAAAATATAAAAATGTCCATAAAATTCAACCTATAGATTTTTTGTATCTCATTTGATACATTGGGTGTGTTTGGTAACTGATAATCTATCTGAGGACATTTTTATCATTTATCTGATTGTATTCAGATGTTTTTTCTGTAATTTGATGATCATATTTAGTAGATAGAGGTATTATAAAAGTATGTATCTAATATGATACAATTGGCATTACAGGGGTAATCTAAAAAAGTTGGGACAAGGTTACATTTAGGGCTGAACGATATGGACAAAATTTCATATCAAGATATTCATGCCGGATACAGTGTGTGGTTGATATGATGACTATGGGTTCAGTGAAAACCAAGCGGTGCATTCAAGGGCAATTGAAAAAATGAAATTTGTTGTGACTTCCAGAGCTGTACATGCAGGGTAAGCATGGGAAAATAACATATTGTTTATTTTGTTGCTTTTTTGATATTAACATCTTATTAACATCTTTCAGCCCTTGTTACGTTCATCACTCTGTGGCATCACTTTGTCCAAACTGTATGTTTTTGTTGGCATTTAGGGAAGTGTTGTACCATCCATGGTTGATGCAGGATTTCGAAGTTTAGTCCTGTCTTATTTGTTTTAGTTTGATACATTTTAGTACAAAAGAAACTTTTCATTGTATATGAGCCCACGTTTTTTGGATATTCGAGTTGTTAACCATCTGATTTCAGCCTTGAGGTTGATCATTTAATTCATTTGTTAACTTGTGTTTATTTTCAAGAACATGGTGAAGCAAAAGGCCATGAGAGTCCTGAAGCAGAAGAGAATGTGAGTCCTTTTTAAGTCTGCATTTCCATCATTTAACATTTCAGATCAGTTGGAGCAGCTGCAGCTTTATGCCCTCCTGTTGTGTTTCAGGTATGAAGGCCAGAGAGACAACCTGATGCAGCAGTCCTTCAACATGGAACAAACAAACTACACCATCCAGTCACTCAAGGACACTAAAACAACCGTGAGACACTTGGGTTTCTAAGAGATTGGATTTCTTGCTCCACTCAGATAAAACATACCAAAGAAATACAGTATTTCTACTTGCTTAAACTTCTTTTCTTTAAAGGTTGACGCCATGAAAGTCGGCCTCAAGGACATGAAGAAGGCATACAAGAAAGTGAACATTAACAAGATTGAGGTATTTTTTTTTTGATAATACAGTTAACACGATATGATTTCATAGTGAATTCCCACACTACAAGAGAAAGTTGTGTTCTGTGTGTTAAGTATTGGCTTGCTTTTGTGAAAGGTGCCACATACTATCAAATGCTAACACAGTACTCAAACTTACAAGAGGAATATGATGTAGTATTTGTTAGCGTCCAGATGAGTTTTAACATCAAACATCTTTCAAGTGTCTCTGAGGCGGTGGTAATAATGGAGGCACTTTTTAAATAAGTTCTATAGTATTTTGCCTGAAATATCTTTACATTTCAGTCATAGTTTAGTCATCTAAAATGTTTTGATTTTAGTCTAGTTTAAGCTGTTGAATTTTCACTACATTTTAATCATAAATCTGCTTAATTGGTCGGCTAGAATATGAAGTGTAAGCCAAGTTTTATGTTTCCTTGAATTTCAGAAGTCATGTTTTACACTTGGCTAAAATGAATCATCTAAAAAAAACCCTAATGAATGCCAGGTAAAGTTGTAATGTACAAATTAACAGAAACAAATAACATTTTGTGTGAAATGCAGTCACCTTTGTTTAGACTACCTGACAGAGCATCTCAGTTACAATACCAGAACTGACAACAAACAGTGAACCTGCTCTACTTGGATATATCAGTTCATAAAGAGAGCAGCTCTGATTGGATCGCTCCCAAACTTATCCCACCACCATGAAGCTAAGGCCGCTGTGATTGGATGACTCATCCAACCTTTCCACACAACCAAAGCAGCTGTGATTGGATATATTCCTAACTTGTCCCTACTTTCTACATGACCAAATTAGGTCTGATCGGACTACGTCTTTGTCAGACATTTTCGTCTAGTTTTTGTTGATGAAAATGTCAGTTAATTTAGTTTTTGTCCATGTGCACTTGTTTTAATTAGTCTAGTTTTCATCAGGGGAAAAAGGTTGCTCATGAAAACTATGAACTGTTACACAAAATGAACTCTGAGGGTCTTACTGATCAGCTACACGAGTGCTAACTTTAATGCTGAATCTTTTTTTTGTTTTTTGTGATCCAGGACATGCAAGACCAGCTGGAGGACATGATGGAGGACGCCAATGAGATCCAGGAGGCTATGGGCAGAAGCTACGGCACTCCTGATATCGACGAAGCTGACTTGGAAGCAGGTCAGCTGGATTCTCTTTTATAGGCCTGTTCCTGCTCCAGTGACTTCTCTTGCTGCGCTCACACCGCAAGCGACCCAGCTACCAAAATCTCGTCGCCTACTGACGTATCGTTGCACGTCCATAAATACCTCATTTTGGTCACCGTTGCTGTCAGCCGTCGCTCGGTGACGTCACGTCCGCTCGAGTTTCACTGTGATCATATCGTATATCATATACAATAGTATAATAGGATGTATAAGCGGACATTATTCCAGCTGTATCCTTTTCATTCACTTATCAACCACAAAGCACTGCAGCAACATTACTGTGGGTTTCCTGCGGTCCGTCTAGGCGGAACTAATGTCCTCACTGACTGTTTCCCACACGGACATGGATTGTTACTCTGTAGTCCGGATGAAAAACTGTCTGTTATGGCATCGTCACACACACACACACACCTGCTGATTGGCTGTTGCTGCACACGACATAGTCTAAAAAGTTCAACTTTTTTTGACGTTGACATCGCACAACAAGCTATATGGTAGTGTGAAATGCGGCTGTCGCATCGCGGGGGGGTTAGCCCCGCCCCATTGCCGCTGTACATTGACTTTGCATTGAGAGTGATCGGCGAGGTAGTACAAGTAGCATCCGGTGTGTACGCACCTTAACTCTATTTGGGGCGACTGGAGCTCTTCATTTAGTTAAAAACAATCGATTTATTTCCACGTCACATGACCGTTTTGTCATATTTTACTTTTGTTTGGACAGAGCTGGACGCTTTGGGAGATGAGTTCATCATGGACGACGACAGCTCGTACCTGGATGAGGCTTCGTCGGCCCCATCCATCCCAGAGGGTCTGCCAGGGGAGAAGGCCAACAGGGTACATTTAACATTTACTACTATAATAAGAGGTTTGTGATTTAGCTTTACTGACTGTATTCATTTTTTATTGTTTTTCAGGATGGTGTTCTGGTGGACGAGTTCGGCCTTCCTCAGATTCCCGCCTAAACAGCCATCAGTACACTATGATTTATGTTCAATAGCCTTTTGTTTTCTATTTATCCAACTGACACCTCCAGCCTTTAAGTGCAGCATTTAAACCAAAGTGTCTTCGTTTATAGGAATAAAGAAGTCTGTAACTGATGATCAGAAGTTTTTTAAATCATGTCCTGTATATCAGAGGTAATTGTGGGAATCAGGTTTTTCTTAGCTTTGTACGGCTTCTGCAGCGTCAAGTTGCCAAGATCAAATAAATTATATTTTCCAACAATATTTCTCGTCTCCACTGAAGTCACTCAGGGCCATTTTATTTACAAAAGTCACTTTATTGTCAAGTTCAACAGGTTAAAGTGCATAATCAGAGAATTAAACGCCTTCATTTTGTTACAACTGCGACCAGAAAAATAAATAGTGATTACTTTGAGTAAAAAAAGCAAAGATGGCACATTGTTCTCATCACCAGCTCAGCCTGTGGGAGTGAGGGAAGATTTTTTGATGGAGATAATCCACAACCCCATTTCTGTTTTGCAGTTTTTCAAATTCATAGTAAGGGATCTGGAAGACAAGCACAGAAAGTCATGTTCAGTGATTAAAAAAATGCAGCAGAAACCAAACAGCTGTCCCTCCAGTCTTACCTGGACAACTTCATATCCCAGAAGCCTCAGGTGTCGCTGCTTGATGGCCTCTTGTCCTAGTAGCTGCCTCTTATTTGTAGTGAAACGCTTTTGTCCATCGATACAAAGAGCAATTCTGCAAAAACAGAATGTAAGAATCAAAGCTTGGACATTTTACCAGTAGAGGGTCAACACCAGCAAAGCACTGAGCAGCAGGTAAAGAGAAATGTGGTATTTTAATCAAGCAAAACTGCATGTCAACGCTGTTTAAACAAGGATTCTGCAAATAGCTGTCTGTGTGCCTCGTCCAATCTGCCTGCAACAACTTCAGTAATGATGACCAGTGATCTGGGAAATAACTAACATATGCTTAGAATTTTGTAGCCACACCACCATAACAATTACAACTGAGGAACATAAAGACATTGGGCAGATCCCACATAAAGCCACTCAGAGTAAGCTTACATATAACTACGGTCACCCAGGAAGACCGCAGTGTTTCTTAAAGGGACCATTTTCTTAAGTTCACATCTGACCAATCAAAATGCTTCCCATGGTTTAAGAGTTTTGGTAGCTTCAGACTGAACAATGACCACAGGTGAGGGTTGGAACAAAGATGGAGCAGTAAACTCAGAGCTTTACCTAACAGCTTAACCTCTTCACCATGACTGTAACACAGCATCAATCCACTTGTCCATCTCTTCGTCCAATTTACTCTCGAGAATAGGGATGGGAATCCAAAACCAATTCCAGTTGAGAATCGTTAACGGCTCCAATAAAGTATCAATATCATGAGTCTTTTTGCGATTCAATTCCCTTATCAATGTCTCTGCTTGTCATGGACTCAGAGTGAGGCAAGACACAGAGGGAAAAAAAAGGTGGAGTGTTCCTTTAAATCCTTCACTTTGGGGCTTGGACTCACAGCCCACCTGGAGGAATTAATCCACCTTTTATTTTGAGCTCTAGAGAGGGAATTCTGGGCTGACCTGCTTTCCTGTGATAAGTGGTAGAAGGTGGATGGATGGGTGACTGAACTAAAAACGCACTGTGCAATGCTGGAACAGTTTCCACTTCCCTGCTTACCAGATCAATCAAATTCCTGGAAATGATCCTCTACCCAATGCCATGATGCAACACCTGATACTGCAGCCAACCTTAAGTGGACCTTAACTGAAATAATTCTCATGTTTCTTAGTTTATCAGTATAGATTAAACAGCAGATTGATTAACGACTGCTGCTGTCTTGTATATAACGTTGGCAAAGAGCAGCTGATGGATCGTAGTATCTGATATTTCTTTTAACATCCTTCTGAACAACAGTACAAATTCATTAAAAACTTATCTTGTTACCTTTTGAAAACTTCATCAGTTTGACTGGCAGGCAGCACATATCCCTTTTCGTCCAGTTTTATCTCCACATCTACAAATAAAAAAAGGAAATAAATACAAAACCTTGATTCTGAAGCACACTAAAAACAGCTGAACAGCTGTTGTGTTTCTGTTACCGATAGTGTAGCAGTAAGGCGTCAGAACTTTGGATCCAAAGTAAGTACGAGCTCCAAGCAAGTCCACCAGTCCAGTTTTGACAGAGTTGTACAGATGTACCTCCACTGGGGTCTCCAGAGAGCGTCCAGACATGAGGAAAGTCTTGACGCGGTATTTGGGGAGGAGCGTGGGACCCTAAGGAGGTCACAAGAGGAGTGAAGAAGGAGAAAATTAAGGTTTGAGTCAAAGTACAACAAAACTGTCAAATATAACACAGCGAGGGGGAAGTGATTAGTTTGTGGTTATGATCCAAATATGGTTGTGGGTCCTGGAATTTTTTACAGACTTTTTAACAGTGTAAGGAGTTGTTTCCACATTTTTGACAACAATATGCCGACAGCATTGGAATAGCCTCGGTGGAGGTTTGTTCCCTCAGTGCACTTCTTTCATTTGGGGACACTTAAATACTATATAACGTAACGGTATGAAAATTTCATATCACGGTTATCATTAATATTAGTATCGTTGCAGTGAGCTCAAAATGTTCAAAAAGTACTTTTACACACACTTAAAATGATTTAACCCCTTTAATATTAGATCCTAACAGGTCTTGTCTTTTTTTCAATTTATGTGTCAGGAAATGTCTTATGAGTACATTTCTACACCCTTTTTTCATGTGAAATTAAATTAGACAATTCTGGTGAGTATTTGTGTTTATTGTTTTATAAATGTTTAAACAGTGTAATTACAAGAAGAGAAAAACTTATTTGAACTTTAAACAGGTTTCTCTTCATAAACAATTGTAAATGAACATGTTCCAAGTTTTGACATGACCAAAAATAATTTTATCTATCTTACTTACACTCGCACATTTTAGTTTGCCTGCAGCATTAGTGTCCATGTTACAGCTCGTTATATCAGACCATGTCCAGGCCTTTTTTTGTGTTATTTTTTGTTTTACTAACGATAGTCCCTGAGGCAATTTCCTGTCCACTTAGCCTCCTGCCATAACTCTCCTCTGGTCTCTCCTGTCCCTGCAGATCTCCTCCACATTTCCTCCTCCAATATTTCCAAATACAATTAATGAAATCCATAAAACACAAACTACGATGGAAAAAGCAGATCAATTACAAAATACGACAAAACACGGCGAATACGCAGATAAAGAACAGCAAGAACACACTCCAGAATGATACTAACGCTGTTATTTACAAGATTTACACATTATTTGGACAGAAAATACTGATAAACCACCTTGAATTCACTCAGGTATGGCTCACTGAATCTTCTCACTCTCTCCGGCTCAGTCAGCTCACTCAATTGAGGAGTTACAGCAGTTTTAATCACGCACGTCTTTTTCACCAGCTGTAGCTTTGTGTTTAGACAGAATGACCTTCAGTCAGTCCAAACTTCGACCAGACTTCAGACTTTGTCTGTTTCAAGTGGGAACATTTCAGCTATAGTGTCTGAGCGGGCTCCTCCTGCCATACTTTTACTTTTAGAGGCCAAACAATGTGAACTGTGCATGCACTCCTCTGTCCGAGACAGACTGCGGCGGCCTTACAGAGGAGCAGACACAAAGTTCAGGCTTTTCCAGGCAATGAACAGCAACATCGAGAGTTATTGAAACAGTGTGGTAATTAAACACAGTTTACCGGTACCTAAAACAGAACAGTTATACTAACTGAAAAATTTGACTGCGGTTTACCATTTTACTGGTAACTGTTACATCCCTAATACTGTACCTCATAGAAAGGGCACTCCAGCTTCAGGGTCATGTAGAGCTGGGTCAGCTGTGCCAGGACGAATAGGTCCAATCCTTTGCCCTGATCTGAAAGAAAAACAATTTCATTTGATCTTTGAGCCACAAAATAAATTAATAAAACTCCACAGACAGTCTATGTCAGAAGTTTTACCTTGTAGTTGCTGAATGAAGTAGCTGCTGAAAACTCTGGCGACAAAGTTTACTGGAAACCTCTCCACCAGGGTGCAGGCGTGCAGCAGGTTGAGCAACATTCGGGGCTGAAATTGCGACGAGCGCGAGTGCAGGATTTTCTCCACCTTCCTGAACACATCCATGCTGTTGGGTGGGAGGTAGCCAAGCTTTGCCAGAGCCATGATCTGCCACGCCACCTGGCTGGTGCTGTAGTCGTCTGCTCTGTAGACAAAACTCTCCGCTATCGCATCAAACACAACTGTGGAGAGGATGTTCCTCCGGCCAAAGAACTGACTCACTTTGGTGACCGTCTCTGGGCTTGAGGTGAAGACCATTGTAGGTACGTACCTCTCCATGGCCTCTACAAAGTACTTATCACTCACGCCAAAGTGCATGAGGGCGCTGAGAACATCAGTGAGCTCCTCATCAGCGAAGCGAGAAACGTGTCGCACAGCTTGTTTGCAAAGATTGATCACGAGGGGCATCGCTTGTGTTTGTTTCAAAGTCACAAGAGCGCTGAGGAGCCCGCTGACCGCACCAGGGTCCATACGGGAGGTGACCGTCACTGCGTGGGTGTGCATGGCGTTCAGCAGGTACCGGTATTTTCCACCTTCAGCGACGCCACCTTGCAGGAGTCTGTAAACAGCGATGAGCTCTGCTATGCTCCAGTTGGCTGGTTTCTCCTTCTGAATCTGCTCCATCACCTGCTCCAGCATCACGCAGGCGGGCCCCTCCATAGCCAACATCGCCTGACCTAAAGTGCACAGCTGGCCCACGCTCATCTCCCCCCTGTCCAACCTCTCCTGGCTCTCTGACACCAGCCGCACCATCAGCGTGCTCCAAGGGTCCAGGAAGAGGCGTGTGCAGGCCAGGAGAGCAGACACCACCCCGGCGTCCGTCAGCCGCCGAGAGTCCTGCTCCAGCTGGAAACACAGAGCTCTGATGGTGTTGTTCTCTAGCACGGAGGGGTCCTTCAGGGAGTTTCCATCCTGCTCCAAGTCTGCGACACGGTGGAGAGCCGCCGCCGCCATGGTGTCAGACATGATCTCAACAGAGCGGAGCAGGGCGAACACCTGACGGGGTGAGGAGCAGCTGTTCAGACGCTGTAGGAAAGCCTCCTCCTCGGCTTCTGTGGGTCTGTGCAGCTGCGTGAGGCGGAACTGGGGACCCGAGTCTCTGTGGAGCCGAACAGAACTGGAGGTGACGAAGGACGGCTCTCTGATGGTGGTGGTCAGGCTTCTTCTGACGCAATCCTGCTGGAGCCTCCGACAGCCATGTGTCCAGATGCAGGCACCTGCTGAGGTGTACAAACAGGACACACATAAAGGCTGACCCGTCCTGCTGGAGGTTAGGGGCCTGGCCGAGCAGACGGGAAGGTGATGCTGGAGCCCGAACTGCCAGAGCACAGGAAATCTCTTTATCAGCTTCAGAGCCATGACCCTGCGGCAGGACACTTTGGGCTAACCTAGAGGGATGGGAAAAAGAAGAGGTGAGAAATTAGAAAGGTTCAAAATTAAGTTGCATACATAAACACTTACCTACTACTAATGATTAGGGCCCTATAAAATCTGTTATTTTACCCTAAATTCCAGTTTTCTCTTGTTTTAATTTTTTGAGAATTCAGATTTTAATATTTCACGCCAATTTTCACACTATTTTCCACTCCCATGTTTCATGTTTTTTATTAGATCATGTTTTACCCCTAGTTTTATTCTTTTTTTTCATATCTTTGTTTTCATTCTGTCCAATGTGTTTTTCTATGTATGACAATAGTGTTGTCTGTCTCATGTGCTGGTGAGCCAAAGAAAATTTTCTGCTTCAGTGGACAATAAAGATTTATTTTATTTTATTCTATTAATCCCAATACTCTGTATAAAGTAATGAAATATAATCACTTGCTCTTCAGGTGGTTCTCACAGGTATCTATATGTGCCCAGTCAAAAGTATGTTTACATATTTGCAGAACACTTGATCACGTGACACATAATAACCATGAGAAACTGATCTGTCCTGTACGTTGCTCTGCCAACTTAGCTCGTGTCTCAGTCCGCTTCAACACGTTTGCATTGTTCATGAGAGGAGGAGGTGGTGGAGGGGATGTGAAATGTGCATTGTCCCCAGCCTTAGTGACCCCTCAGAGTATTTTCTAGAGAGATACACTGTGAGTAAGACTAAGACATAACCA
Source organism: Scarus forsteni (assembly GCA_036419115.1). Classification (NCBI taxonomy): domain Eukaryota; kingdom Metazoa; phylum Chordata; class Actinopteri; order Labriformes; family Labridae; genus Scarus; species Scarus forsteni. Next base: position 9,412,454 of record JAZDUH010000007.1, on the reverse strand, counting down.
CAGAAGAGCTTGCTTATTTCCAAAGTGATTTGTACAAGCATCTTTGAATTTCTATCTTTCAGAAGTTACAAACAGTGCTGATCTTAGTCTAAAAATAGATAATGTAACATAATGCTGTATAGAAGACAAGTTACAACTAGGACACAGGACTGTTTGGAGTTGCTGAAGAGTTTATCTGATGACTGCAGGCAGAGGCAGGCTATCACTACCCACTGACTCCTAGTGTTTGAGCTAGGCTAACCTTAACAGAGTTGGCCAAGCTGTGCCCAAATGTTTCTTGTTGCTGCACAAACAGCCAGAGAACGGTGTCTATCTGCTTGTTATGGTTTCGGGAGTGAGAAGAGACATGAAAAAGAAAAAATTGGGCATATTCTTTGACAAAAATAATGGTACATATATTGGTGGCTTTGCATTCAGAAATATTGACAAATCGTATAACAGTAAAAACCAAATGATTTGCATCCCTACATTTTAGACAGTGTGCAGGACATGTGTGCATGTCTTCTTCACAGAATGGACCTGAATGATTCGTTCCAGATCTCTTCTTTTGGCATGGCTCAGACATTGAACATATTTACAGTAAAACTCATCTGCATCTCTACAAACACTGGTTAAGACTGAATCCGTCTGAAACAACTTAAAAAACATGTTGCAGTGTCAAAAAAACGTTTTTTTATGTAAACTTAGACGTATATTATCATTATAAAACATGTTGGTATCACTAAAGTTCTTGGTACTAAAACAGTATGACCGTATATTTACTTTGATAACCTCCCTCTGCTCCTCCTTCACTCTGATGTTAACTAACCAACCTTGAGGTTAGCTAACATTAGCCACTTAGCAGCTAACATCATCTGAGCCAACCGTTAGGCAGTGACACAGCTTTGATAACATGTTTTAAGGTTCATACTTAAACTCATACTAAAGGATAAGCAATTTATGACAACATGGGGATGTAAAATTCATACCTGAGCTTCCTTTACTTCGGAAATTGGGCAGAAAACCGCCACTGACAAGAGAGACGCCGTCCTAACGTGGCCCCGTACAGGACGTGAGGGGGGTCTTCAGGTGCAGCTCGGAAATCGGTACTTCCGTTGAGCAGGCCGCAACTCCTTATATCGTTATTTAAATTGATTGCGTTACGGAAAATGCTTAGGAATATATTCTAATTGTGTAGTGTTTATATCATACCTTTTCAATAAAGGCATTTTTATCATACAAAATCCTCGAGTAGCTATAACTAACTTAAATTAAGATTAAATTCTTTTTCTGTTGATTTGACTTGAGAAACTGGCGTTTTCAATTGCATGTGAAGGCAGCACTTTGCAATGATTAATTGAGACGCTAGAGGGCGACATATGACCATTTGACCTACAGGAGGACCTCAAACGGTGTGTGGCAAATCCAGGTCAGACAGACTGTGGTCAAGGTGTGGCTCAGGAATTTTAACAATCACGTAATGCCAGTAACTAAGCAACAAAAATGACTCGGAAAACAATTGTTTATAACTTTGTTGATAAAAAATAGATATAAATAGATATAAAACTGTAAGTGGTATGTTCTTAAGAATGTGTAGTTATCTCAGCCAAGAGTTTTTACCTGTTAGATAGTTTGTCAACAGAATAACAACAAAAGTAATGAACTGACTTTAAAGACATTTACAGGGAAAGTTGGTCATGGCACAGAAGGCTGTGCTTCAGTTTTTGGTGGGGATCTGAATATGGATGCAGACACAATTGGATTGTTTTAGAACATTGTGAGAAAAAGCATAAAATGTTTTGATGCCTTGGTGGAGGTTTGTGCTCTTGACGCATTATACTTTAAAATAAATTTGCGGTACAAAATGCTAAGATACATCAATATGGATTAAAGAGGCTATATTGTATTGACATGACTGTTGCATGCCTTGAGATTTTGGCTTGGTTTCAGGTGCGCCTTCAGCAAAACCAGTTTGAAAACCACTGACCTTCAGTAAAAAAAACAAACAAAACACATTTTCACCCTTTAAAAGCTCTCCCTTAAATACATTTGAGCTCTCCACTGATCTTACTTAGCCATGTTTATTATTTCATATTCTAAATGGTATGCTTAGTGATAAATGTATTAACTGTTACATGCCTATTATGTAATTTAAAGAGTCAGACAGAACAGTAACTGTCCGTTTATAATTAGACAATATTTACTCATCTAACATTACCATGTACACTGCTAAAATGACTGTCCTTAACCCTATAAAGCCAATTGTATATTTGAAATATACTTTTATAATACCTATCCACTCAAATTGATCAAAAAATTACAAAAAAACCCCATCTGAATACAATCAGATAAATGATAAAAATGTCCTCAAATGGATTATCAGTTGCCTGAAACACCTTATGTATCAAATGAAATATGAAAAATCTATATGTTGAATTTGACGGACATTTTGATTGGTATGGATTTTAGCAGGAAGTAAAACAAACATTTCGGCTCCAAAAAATTAGAATTTTCTGGCTTATAATCTATGGTCTTGAGCCTTAAAGGATTAAAAGTTGGTAGACATTTGAGAATTTTGTTCAAATTAAATACAACTTTGTTTTTTTAGTATTTTAAGCTGCATGTTTGTTTTTTAAACAGTTAAATGCCTATTTGTTCATCAAAAATGCTGAATAAAGTAAAACCTCTACTAAACCATTACTTTTAAATTAGGTTTGAGCAGTACTTCCATTGCATATTGCAATACGGGCAGTAGTGTGATGTTACACAGTATATTTTCTAAGTACTTTGCTTATTCACATTTTTCTAATATCACTACTTTACCCAGAAATTGTCACTTGGGGAGATGTCACTTTTTAGTTTTTCATTGGTTTCTTAACTTGTTACTTTAAATCTGTCTTTGTGGTGTACAGTGTATTTTAAGCTTTATTCATGCTTTTTAAACTTTGGCAAATCTATACTGCTTTGAGTTTAAACTGCTGAGCTGCAGCTTGTGTATAACTTACCACTTGATCACCAGTGGTTTTAGTAGTTTACTGTGAGTTAATTTACTTGGATGGAAATCAGAAGCTAAAATAAGTTGATGTACCATTCATTTACTCTAAGTAATTAAGGGTCAAATGAGTAACACACAAACCTCCAGTAATTTTATCATCAGTTAAGTTACTTGGATAGTATTTTAGTATTCAATTTACCTTCAAAAACCTCAAACTGTCCTCATCTGCCTGTGGTATTAATGCATGTCATGTGCCTGTAAGGACTTGTATTGCATAAACAGAGACAGTGCAGCATCACCATTATGTAAAAGCTGTAATGGTTGGTCTCTCTGCTTCCTCCACTGAAAGAATTCAGCGTCTACCAGTCGGAGCACGTTGGGTGTAGTTGATGAGGAGTCAAAGCAGACTTGTCTGGACTTGAGGAGGGGAAATGGTGCCTAAGCATTTCAGAAATGTCCCAGAACAAATGAAGACAGAAAAGTACAAGTATTGGTTCAGTTGTCATTTATGGAGAGGGAGAACAAGTCGGCAAAATACAACTTGATAAAGGGCTTTATTTAAAAAGTTTATATTATAAAATGTAAAAATTCAGCTAAACCCGATCACATGGATTGCAAAGACTTATCCCTTAGAGCTTCCAAAGAGCTGCCACTTCACATCTTCACATGATAGAAAAACATTTTACAACCTCTTAAATGTTTTTCTTCGTCATTAGAGATGTGTACATTTGGCAAAACCGGAAGTTCCCAACAACCAGGAGTGGATAGTTATTGCTTTGGTTTGTTTAAAAACAGGGTTTCTACTGTAGAGTGGAGACATGCAGCACGGCCGATCTAGCTGATGGAGGAGACGGAGAGGGTGGAGAGGGAGAACGCTGGTATGGATGTTTAATCGTCTTTGTCCTTGGCACCGTGCTTTAGGATGCGTGTGAACTCCACGTAGTTGAAGTTGCTCTTCTTGTCGATGGGGGCCTCCCTGAAGAGCTCGTCCACCTCCTCGTCTGTAAACCGGTCACCCATTGTTGTGAGCAGCTCCCTGAGGTAATCTTCCTGGATAAAACCTGAGGGGGAAAAACGTTCAGATCAGATAAGGGAGCTGAAACAACACAGGGATGGAGGCGGAGGAGGAGTCTCCATCATCCAAGAGAAACTGAGAGAACAACCTTTTAAGGAAAGTCAGCTTAATCAATTAACCACCCTCCATTACTGTGCTGTTCACCTTTAATGCCTTATATGTCAGGCTGAGCAAAAACACGATCAAACTTCTGAAGGGTGATGTTAGAATATCACTGTAGGTTGGATATTTGTTAACCCATGACCAGCATTTCATGGGATCCTCCCTATTAAAATGTACATCATAATAAAAAACGAACATATTTTGTGGAGTAAAACAATCATCCAACAGTTAGCATTATGACAAAACATAGGAAATTATTTATTTTTCTTTGCCAATGTTCTCTCCAGATTGATAGTAAACTCGTTCACACAGAACTCCAATGTTGAGGTTTTACTGCTTTGCTTTTTTTATTCTAAAGTCAAGTGCATAGTTAATTCATTCAGGGATAAAGTGAAGTCAATGACATGTGTTTTCTGACATACAGATTTATTTTGCTAACAAGTGCTTCAATGCTGCGACAGTGTTTAATATTATGACTTTGAGGAGACGGCTTCAAACCCTCATTCTGCTAAATATTATGTCATATAAAATATGCAGGGGTGCATGGACAAAATGACTCACCAACTTCCAATGATCCTCTGTTAATGCAACAGCATTTGAACTATTGACCAGTTCACCTTTACAGGCATAGTATGTAACATTCAGGGCTCAAGTGAACTAAACAACTGCAGATGAGTCAAGACTTAGTGACACAGCTCCCCCACTAGCCAACACTGCTTACTGCTCTTTAGATTGAAGACTCCGTTCAGTAAAAACATTACTCTGTGAGGTGTTTACAATGACAGAAAATGAATGCGGCAGTTTTGATGAAAATGTTGCATTATTAGACAGAAAAATGTTTTTAAGGAATTTCCTGGGTCATGCTATAAGCTAGTAAGTCATTCGAAGGCACTGGTCGTATGAATCCAGTGAGGTTCTGTCCCTTGTTATGAAAAAAATATTCATGGGATGGAAACATCTGTTTGTTGTGTAGTAAATAAAACTCATGAGGTTTTGTTTTAGCAGATTCCTCAGTTCTGAGAAGCAACACTGAAGTGGACAAGAAGACAGCAGATCTCCATTCAACTTGTGAACATCTATTTATGGGGGTGGGGTTAGTTACAAGAGAGAGTTTGGGTGACAGAAAGAATAATGGTGGTACATAACAGGTAAACAGCAAAAATGTAAAATAGGATCTAGAGGCAGCAAGGCAGCAGTGGCAGGTCCTGGTTACTTAACCAGCAGCCTCTCATGCGTGTTCACATGGCAACAATAAACAATAAACAAACAGTTCCCATAATCCATTTTATGGTCATCTATAAAATCAAGAGTTCGTCTATCAATAAAAACTTAAGGAAACATTTAAGTCTCCGTTTTTGCAAATGTGGATGAGTGTGTGTGTGTGTGCATGTATATAAATGTGTGTACAAGAAATGTCGAATCAGTTAATATAAAAAAATTCAAATGTTATTGTGCATTTAACTACTTGATTTGTGCTGGAAAACATTTAAGGTTAACTACCCTGGTATTAAACTGTTCTGAACTTTGCTTTTACTCCGAGCCTTTGCAGATGAAATAAACTTCAAGCAGGCAACATTATCTACCGACAGAGAAAAGTTACTCTCTAAAATTTATATCAATCCAGTGTAGCCTGCCATTGATAAAAAGGAAGAGGGCTCTCTGCATCACTTGTGTACTCGACCAGCGGTAAATGAGACGCCATATACTCCTGTTGTAGTTTAATTTTGACAGGAAATAAATGAAACTATTATTGGTACTATTGGAACTATTATTGCTCCCTACTGAGAGGAGCAAGTGTGAACAAGCATGTCAGGGAATTACCCAGGAAAGTTATCTGAACATTAGCCTAATATTAATGGTGCAAGTGTCAAAAAAGGGCACTTAAAAAAAGCAAACAACATCTTTAACAACCCTTTTAACATTTCCTTGACAGGAATATACGATAAGCTGTCAATATTTACCTGACCCCTCCTCATCGAAGCACGCAAACGCATTTCGTATCACGTCCTCGGGGTCCGTGCCATTCAGCTTTTCTCCAAACATGGTGAGGAACATGGTGAAGTTGATGGGTCCTGGAGCTTCCATCATCATGGCCTCCAGGTATTCATCAGTGGGATTTTTACCTTTAAAAAAAGAATGAGGCATGTTGCATTTAAAAGTAGTTCAAGGCATAGTTCAACAAACATTTAAATGTTGACTTGTAGAACTAGTTTTTTAGAAATACGAGTTCACACCCAAACTTCCAACATGCTTGGCACTTCATCTTGAATCAGGGATGCACTGATTCTAAGTATAAGAGTGGCATCTGAGTGCTCATACTTAAACTATTCAAACACTGCACTTGCTTTTATTTTACAAAATGATTTTCATCTCATGATCCCCTGCATCCTTACCTAGGAGTTAAAACAATAAAAGAGAGACCCGTCTACACACCCAGTGAGGCCAGCATGTCGTGAAGGTCCTCCTTGTCCACAAAGCCATCACGGTTCTGGTCGATCATGTTGAAAGCCTCCTTGAACTCCTGAATCTGAGACTGGTCAAACATGGCGAAGACATTGGAGGTGGCGCGCTGAGGGCGCTTCTTTGTGGTCTTTCCCTTTGCTCTTTTGGACGACATTTTGACTGTTTTGTGTCTGTGGAGAGTAAAACAACATTTCTATAACACTGTAGAGACAAACATTTCAGTCTAACAACAGCACAGCATCAGCTATGTGCTCAGCCAGTTAGCTGTATGTGAGACTTTTTTAAAGTGAAAAACAGCACATTATTGAGTGCGAGGTCTGCAGAATCCAATATTTTTTTTTTTTCATATTGTGCATTTCATTTCCAAAAAAAAACTTCATTGAACAGGCATGCAGGTTCTTTGATCGAGTTCAGATCCTGAAACATCACTTCTTACAGCCCATTTCTAAGTCTTATATTCACATTGTGCTATTTTAACCAAGATCATATAATAATAATATTAATATTAGTAATAATAATAATAATATTAATAATATTTATTTCTATAGTACTTTTCAAAACAGGTGTGCAAAGTACTTTACAGACAAAATTAGAATTAACAGAATAAAAGAGAAATAAAAGAGAAATGTGAGGAATATGACAATGACAAAAGTAATTGTTAAAACAGAACAGTGGTAAACAGCGAAGGGCCACAAATGACAGAAAAGAGAGCAAAATAAATAAAAAATTAATATCACAATAGGTAAGAAAAGGGAAAGGAAAATAAAGGAAAGGAAAGGAAATTAAAAGGCTTAAACTACCAAAAAATAAATGGAAGTAATACATAAAAAGATGGAAAATAAATAAAACCAAAAGAGGATAAAGAGTCAAAATGATGAAAAGGTTAAAAAATGAAACAATTCTGCCTGTGACACTGTCTCAAACTGGAAATAAAGCAGCGGCAGAGGATTAAAAGGACATTCAGGTGTCAGCTCTTGAAAACATACCTTGATAAAAATGTGTTTTTAAAGACATTTAAAAGAGGACAATGAGGTGGCTATTCTGATCTCCTCTGGGGAGATACTGCCTATACATGTCTGCAAAATGTTCTTTTCTGTTGATATGAATGGTTTAATTTTCAAACAAGCATCTGCTTGTATCTGCATTAAGCTGATGCACATACCAGCATAATTGGTATACTACACCTAGTTATAATAAACAACTTCACCTGGAGCTTCATCTGAGACATTATGTGAAGGCATTAACATGGGCATTTGGTTGGGTCTCAGATCATTTGTTTTCTTGATATTATATTTCACCTTCATTCTTAAAAAAATGGCTCTTAACAGTTGAACTTTATTCTAGAAATAATTTCCTTTTAACTTATTGCTCATAACTTTTACATTTCATCTCATTCTTTTAAAACAGAAGCTCAGAGGGGATCGAGTTTTTACTGTTGCTGCTCCTAAATTGTGGAACAAGCTTCCCCTCCACATTAGACAACCACCCTCACTGTCCATTTTGAAAACTCCTCTTAAAACCTGTTTTTATTCCTTTGCTTTTAACGCCACATGAGACACAATCTGCTCATGTCTTAGTGCTTTATGGTTTGTTTTTAGGTACTTGTTTTATTGTTTTTAAATTGTTTAAAAAAAACGAGACAACTCTTTTAGTGTTATACCTGCTTTATTTTATCCATGTTTGAAATTGTTTTATGTCTTGTTTATGTACAGCACTTGGTTTCAGCTGTGGTTGTTTTTAAAATGCTTTATAAATAAAGTTGAGTTGAGTTATCTGAATGTTTCCGAAAACAAGAAAAATCTTCCTCTGGTAATATTTTACTCTCCTGCCTGACTCTGACATCCTTTCTGGTGAAAGTTGTTTTTCAGATGTACTGGTTTCAGTTTCCTGAATGACTTAAACCAAAAACATTTGAGGAACAGCCAAATTCAGGCCTGATAAGACAGTCATGAGATGACACACAGGAGAACAGTCTGATCAAAGCTGAAGGATATCACACTGTTACTCAAAATAAGATTTCATCATTCGTACCCACCACTCATTGGCCGGGTATTTTAATTCTCTGACAGTGATTCCCCAGAGAGCTGTCCCTCACGGAGCTATAAATGGAGAGGATTCTCATCTTTCTGGGCTGATCAGCTCACTGGTTTTTCTAAGGGTAGGAAACTTAGTGATGTGAGGGCAGATGCCCTTATGAGGAAATGCCTCTGAATGAAGACACACAGCTCACTGCCTAACCTTGATGCATAATTAACTCTGTGTCATGAAGAGTGAGTGCTTGTCTGCTGTTTGGTCTTGTATCTGAACACTTTGAATAATATGACATAATTTGGCTTAACTGGATATTATCACAGAGATGGAAATGACCTGTGTGAGCACTTAGGTCATAGAAATGTTTTTGTTCTGACTTCGAGTTTCTGTTGAGACAAATGTGACATGAGAGCTGGTGTGACAGTCAGTCGATCGATCAATCTTTATTTGCACAACGCCTAATAATAAAAATAAACATATATCTTAAGATGTTTTAAGATGTTTTTAAGGTGGTTTGTGATCTATTAGGATAAATAATTAGTAACTGTAAATGTTATACCCATAAAAATCTATTTAAATGACTGTTAGTCAGAGCTGGGCAATAACTCAAACTGAAAGGGCAATTAAAATTACTGTCTACCACAATTATGAAAGTTTGGTAATCGAGATTTCTGTGCCACATAACATGAGGAACTTTTATTTCTGCTACTACATGCATTATTTTGAGGTACTTCTGCACATGTATTCACATTTATGGCCCTTCTTTAGTTAAGTTTAGACAACTTTATGTATCCCAAAGGGCAATTCTGTTTTTGCAGCCCACCCAGACTATACATACATCTACAAACAGCAAACAGATACAACAATAAATAATATATAAATAAAATAAGTCTATACATGACAGAGATGCTCTTCGACATGTGTACTTTTGACATTATGTGTACATAATGTCAAAAGTACATATCAAAAGCATCTACGTTCAATGAAAGTATGCAGTGCATGTTTTAAAATCAGAAAATGTGTTTCATAATTGTGATCTCAATAGCTCTTACAAAAAATCCTAATCATGAATTTTGCTAAATCAAGCAGTCCCTTTTATACTTGAGATGTGGTTCCATATCAGCAGATAATAATTTTGAAAGTTCAATAAAAATACCTGCAGCTATGAAAAATTTAGCCCATATTTACAGCAAATACACCTGCCATAAATATCGACCATATATCTCCTCTATACCAGCTAAAATATTTGCATAATGCATTAATTTACCAAAATGCTTCACTTTAATTTTCACTTAATGTCTACATTAAGACACCAACTGTATCATTTTCATACTATAAACGATGTTTCCCTTGTTTCAGATCTGCTTCAAATGCAAATTAAATGTCACAGAATAAGTGACAGGTCAGTTTGAGTTTGCTTAAGACTATATGCTCAGTCCAAAACAATTTGGTATCATATCTGCAATACTTAAGAGATTTTAGTCTACCGAGTAATAGCAAAAGTCCAATATCATGCATCCCTAATTTGTACTCTTTTAATAGAAACTTTGTCTAATGTTGTACAATTTGAAGGTTTTAAAACCTAAACTATGGCCTTCTTAGTTTCCTTTAGGATCAACCTGTTGTATAAACTGAATTTATTTTACTACTTTTTCCTTGTTTAACCTAAATCTATGCAATTTGTTCTGGTATTTTGGTTAATTTACTAATCTTGTCTCAGTTAAGGCCGACTGTTGATGTGCGTGATATTATTCCCTCGTAACTTTGTGTATATCTGTATCGACGGACGAATTACCAAATCAGTTTTTGAAATAAGTATTAAATATTTAACGTCATGGAAGTTAGACAATTAAAATGGGACACTAAAGCGTTTATGTCCTAATAAAGCCCAACACTGTCATCCATACAGTCTGACTAATTATTTATATGATATCATATGTTTTGGGAGTCTTGCATTTTTAAAATTGTGCAAACAATACCCGACTGTCAGATACAACATACTTTAACTCGTCGGAAATAGTTCAACATCTCCGTAGTTATAAAGTCCGTTCAGTCTGAGGTTTGCGGCCTACTTCTAGTATTTACAACAACTGGTGCGCTCACAGTTCACATGTTACCGAAGAACATACTGAAGGGAAGTCTTCAACATCCAGTAAATTATCAGTAACTTAACAAGTTAAACTGTCGACTTTACAGCCAACAATCTAATCAAAGGAATGAAGTTGAATCTGCGTCGCTAGCCACGCAGCTAATAGTTAGCCGTGTTTGGCAAAGCAGTCGACCGGATACTTCAACTGTATTGTATCTGCTTCTCTGGTTCACTCATTTAATACAGCCAAAAGGGGGGCATTCTTTTCTCTGAATAAATCTTTAAATTAAAGCTAATTTCGACGGACAGAAAAATATAACTAAGCGTTTTCTTACCTGACAACAACCCGAGACTTGTCAGTTGGCCCTGCGCTGCTCTTGTTCTCAACCACCGCCCTTCACTTCCTGATGTTGGAGGCTGTAGAGAAAATTCAGGACAAACCAACCGGCAGGAGTAGGGGGGAGACGTCGTATATCTACAAGTTATTATTTGCAATTAAAATAAAAAACGCTGTTTTTGCTCAAACTAACATATCTCTCAAGACACACCTCGGTTTAATAAATAGAAAGTTTAATCTTTATTTCTGTCTTTTGATGGTACTTCAATACTTAATATAGCTAACACCCCCGTGTTTGAAAAATTCAAGTTCCGCAAACACTCCCTTGCCAGCGTTGACATTCCTGGATATGCCCATTTAAGGACAGAAAGAATACCACCTCCATGACACTGAGCAATTAAGGAGAGGAGCACCGTCAGTGCCACAGTTTGATCAGTACTGTCATCAAAATACAGAATATGATGTTTGATTTGATTGACTCATTTTCGATTACTTTATTTGGTTTTATTTAATTTTAAATCTCATTTTAGAATATAAATCCAAAGTTGCTGCTCTATTTTTTTTTTTTTAATTCTGATTACATCAGTTTCTTTGTTTTGTACTGTTGCTCTGTCAATAACTGATGAGAGACATAACATTACACTACACTATTTCAGACCCATGGAAAGGGATAAGAGCCACTGAAGAAAATAGAGGTTATATAGTTGATGTTAGCACAGAAAACAGCAGAATATTGACTGTATTATTTTGGTTTTGCGCCTTCACTCTCTGCTGTGTGAGGAAAAAGTCATATTTGTTACTTTAATCATATAATTCTGACTTTAGATTCAGAATTTCTGCTTTGTGCAATTGTGACTTTGTTATCAGTGCTCTGACTTTAATCACATAGGTTAAGTCTGACTTTTTCATAATTAGCTGGATTTCTTTCTTTGCAGAATTCTGACTTGGATCTCAGAATTGTGCCTTAAATCACACAACTTTGCCTTTTTTTCGGAGAATAGTGACTTTTCTTTCAAAAGTTAGCACTCTGAGAAAAGCAGTCAGAAACATGAGGAAAAAAAGTCAGAGTTTCGAAACTAAAAGACAAAATTCTGACTGTATTTCCAAAATTGGGACTTTTTTCTCTCATCTGACTTTTTCTGGAATTCTGACTTTAATCTTTTTTTCACAGACTTTAAAACCTTCACCCCCAGTGATACTAGTCCTCCATACAGATGAATTTCCCATGTAGGGCAGAAAGCCCCAACTGCATTTGCATAAGGACTTTTTTCTTAACTCAGGCTAAATGGGAGGACGTTAAAGTGAATTATTTCAAGATGAATATTATGTATATGAAAGAAGACCTATAAGACTGGCATACTGAAGTTATATACTATAAAAGGAGGGCCACATACTAAAACTCTGACAATGCGGAAAACAGTTTGTCACTGATATTAATAGATGGTGAAAGCTTATTGTGTTGGTCAAACAACAGTTGGTTTATTCCACTGCTGTAATGGGAGGCTGACCCCTGCAGGGCTTTAAGAGCAAAATATGGAACGATTGAGTCATTGCTTAAAAGAAGCCACATCTGTCCTTTGTGTCCTGTTGACATATGAGCCCAATTATTATTATGCTTATGTAAAGCCAAATAAGTTGTCTAGTTAGCGCTGGATCGTCTTTTGAAGACATACAACACATGTTTTTCATGTGTCGAAATAGAAAGACAAAAAGTATTTCAATTACACTTTCACAACAGATGGGGGTTAGGGTTACTTCTGTATTGTGTCTCTTAACTTTTCTTAAAGTGGCAGTCTTATTTTTAAATGGAGTTATGAAAATTTGGCTATACATTGCTGCAGATAGGGCCAAGAGCTCATGTGATTAAAGGATAAGTTTGGTTTCTACAGCTTTCACATTGTTTATAGAATGAAGTAGAACAATATACTCACCCAGAAGGCTTTCCTGATCCAAACAGTGCAGAGATATTTAGATCCAAAAACAAGCGGCGGATATCCATATAATGGTAGCACACGGGGCATGCATAGCGTCGCTCCTAAAACTGCATTAATCGTCCAAAAACTCATTAGTTTCTTCAATATTTCACTATGGTCCGCTCGCGCTACTCCTCCAAGACAGTCCAGGGTCGCTCCACCCATGTTTTTGTGACTGTGCTGACCTCTGAACTGGAAACTTTCTTCACGGCTGCCGTGCAAGCACAGTGCGGCTTCCTCCTTTCGATGAGCTCCTCATCTGTAAACTCTTGCTCGAAGCTGTAAGGACACCCATCACATTCAAAGTTCTCGTCCTCAACATCTTCATCTGATAGATATTCGTCAATTTTGCACGAAACTGGATGAAGACAGTTTCCAGTTCAGAGGTCAGCACAGTCACAAAAACATGGGTGGAGCAACCCCGGACTGTAATGGAGGTGCAGCGTGAGCGGACCATGATGAAATATTGAAGAAACTAATGAGTTTTTGGACGATTAATGCAGTTTTAGGAGCGGCGCTATGCATGCCCCGTGTGCTATCATTATACTGATGTCCGCCGCTCGTTTTTGGATCTAAATATCTCCCAAAGCACAGTTTGGATCAGGAAAGCCTTCTGGGTGAGTATATTGTTCTACTTCATTCTATAAACAATGTGAAAGCTGTAGAAACTGAACTTTTCCTTTGAGTGGAAAAATGGGGGGAAAACTGTTTTGTGGTGAATGTTCACAACACTGAACACATTTACAGTACTTACTTTTCTGCAAACTTTTCTGCCTCTTTGTTTTGGTTCTACTCTGCTCCAGGCAGTAGGAAGCGCAAGCTATGCAGTGTGCTTGCATTGTACCCAAATCAAAGTGCTGGCCGATGGAAAGCACTTTTAAATGTGTTCAGTATGTGCAATCACATCAATGCTGTTTTACAGGTTTGCTCTCCTCCCTGAACTTCAGTTAATTGCACTGAGCTCTTGGCCCCATCTGCAGTAATGTACATGCTCAGCATCATATCATCTCCTTACAAGGGCAGAGCCAGTCAAAATTACCCTGGCAAATATATTTACCACTGACATGAACCTTGTACAACCCCATCACAAATTTACAGTACAACCCCTTTAACTCTGAGCTCCAAGGAATGAAAAATTGCTTTAGAAGAGATTGTAGGGCAGTATTTCCCCACTAGAGTGTGCTACTGCTTCATAAAACACAAACGCGTACTTCAAATAAGAAGTTTTTTTTTTTGTACTTTTTGATGAGGGCTGTGTTATCCAATCTTTTGTGTAAGATGATTTCATTCTAGAAACTAAACATTCATAAACCCTGGGAACAACAAATCAAAAAACAAAAAACTATAAATAGCCTTAATAAATCCCATGAGACAGCCCATGTATCGCTGGAATTTCCCTGACAGCTGGGTGCAGTGACATGCTGCTTACATGAACATGATTAATTGTGAACATACTCACTTGGATGGTCAAGCAACACATATAGTCAATAGGGAGCAGACAGCTATTACATTTCAAAATAAGGCACCAGGGATGTCATCTTAGACTCTGGAAAAATAAATGATGTGATGCCAGACATTGTTGTTTTTTATTTATTTGTTTTTCAGCTTTCAGAAATTCCAGAAATAAAGACTTTTTACTAGGGATGCATGATATTGGAATTTTTGCTGATTTCCAAAATGTTGATGTTACAAAACTTATCACCGATATCAATGTTGATGCTGATATTTTTGGTTGAAAGCACAAAGCCCCCACCTTACTAAATTTGGCCTTTTCCTATCATGTTGACAGTATTTGTGTTGGAAACGGATGAAAAGCAAGAAAAAAACATTTTATGCTTCAATTAATAATGCTTTTATTTTTGAAAGGGGTGAAGACAAGTGAAGATAAGGTAAATAATCATGGTATGTTTGAACGTTCTGACAGTTTTACAGCATATATGTGATATTGTTGGGCACAAACCACTTATCTTCATTTTTCATGATTTTCAGTTTTTCCATTGATGTGCCAGTTTAATAGAATCTTAACCAAATAAAATCAAAAAAATGTAATCAGGAAAACACAATATTCATGCACTAAGTAGTGAAGAATTTTTAATTTCCTGAAAACGTACCATTTTGGCAATAAGAGGTTTTTGCCTGACAGTACCAACAATCAACTTTTTAGTCAGTTATCTGCCCAAACTGATATTGCTCCAATAACATCATGCTTCCATGCTTTTCCCATGAAAACCACAGTTGTCTTTACTTTTTGTTACTTGGAATACATACTTAAATAACAGACTGTATCATTAAAAAAAATCCACCGCAAAGTACAACACAACTTTGCACACACAATGCCCAGAAGATGTCCATGAAGCATAATCAAACATCTCTGGCCAGCTTATCTAAATATCGTGGCTTCAAGGTTGCAGGTTGATTGTATTTTTGTCAGTTGTACTGTATATATTTTTAGCTGATGAATCTACTTTAAGCCAATGAGAAAATGTAAATTCGTACAAGAAATTAAGCCAATGATAAAGTATAAATATCAATAAGACAATAAACTATTCTGTGACAATGGCCCAGCCCTAATAGACTGGCTATTCAAGGGTCACGATACTCTCTAAATATCAAGGGTACAGCGGGATAAAGATCTTAGGAGGCTCTTATCATGTTTCAGGTGAAATATGCTCTTGAGCTGCTTGACCTAACTGGAGAGATTCAAGGAAGAGACTCTTCTATAGGAGCTTTGAGAGGCAGCTGTTTGGTAATTGGGGCTTTTGTTTATATTAGAGTACATCCCTGAGTGTTAGAGGGAAAGATTTAGATAGACCATGAGCTATTCTTTCTCATTTAGTTCAGCCCATGTTCAGCAGTACTGGATGTTACTGTGACTTTAGGTTTCTGTCAGGGCAGTAATACACATCAAAACATAAATATACACAGCTAACACATAAAAGCTATTGGGGTATGCTACATAAGTGATGTGTATCTGCCCTACGGTGTTTAGGATTTAATTAAACAGGATAAAAACAAACCAATCAATCACCATCATCATCATTATTCTAATCATAAACTATCATTTTATGGTTCACAGTTTTTTTCCAAGTTTGTCCAACCTTGCAGTGCAGATGGATCAGCCTGATTTAATATCTGTAAGACTGATCCATCCTGCCAAGCTCCAATCTACAATGATATTGTGCAGCCCAAAGCAGCGGCAGCAGGAAGTGACTGCTCGTACAACGATTAGCATAGATGCTAACAGCTTCAGTCGTAGTTTTATCAGATCAGGACCACATTTCTTTATGAAGTGAAAAACAAATGGCAGCTCTACAAACTTCTCCAAAGAAAATATATTTCCCCTCCACTTCTAACATGTTTTGATGAGACCAAGTTGCTTGCATTCTGTCTTTGACATAGCAGCAGTAGTGCCCGCCTTTGACAATAGGTGATTGGTCTTTAATGTATGTGGTTGAGGAACGTTTGTCCAATCATCTGCCGGATATCCTTTGAAAGGTTCTGCCCATTCCCAAACACTTATGGGTACTTTCCTACATGGACAAGTAAAATATATTGAACGGTCAACCTGGTGTGTCAGGTTAGGTTTTTGTCAGTGTTTGAGTTTTTTTAAATCTATGAGTTAATACTGTGTTGTATCTGTTTTCTAAGTTTTGTGTTACGATGGATGTCTATCCTTCTGGCTGCTAAACTGTTTTATTGACTACTACAATTGATAAATAGGTCATATGTTGCCTAAACTCAGGTTCACATATTTATTGTTTTGACTGCTAGAGAATGTCCTCAATCATGTTCACAGAAACTTCTATATTTCACATACTTAGTGCCCCTGATCCACCTCTATTCCAAGTCTCGCTAAGATGATAACACAAGGACTCCCTTCCAAACCTGGGCCCAATCTGTCCTGATTGGTTGACTAATTCAACCTGAGGTGCCTTCTGGCTATTTCAGCAGTGCCTTGGAAATTTATGAAAAGTACAACAAGTGTTATAGTGATCATGCAGCTTATTAGTAGCCCATACATTCTGAGAAAAAAATCATCTAATTTGTCCTTGCTCCAAAAATGCCTATTCTAATACCAAGGTTAGTGAATGGATAGTGTTATATCAAAAATATTATTTAAGAAGCGTACCTATTTAAGTTTGCAGTAATAATTGGAGTGTGTACGATAAGCAGCTGCTGAAAAACAAGCTAGCATTTTCATCATCAAAACTACAAATCTAAGGCATCAACTTCATGATCCAGTGGTACACCAGCAGTGACAGAAGACAAAATACTTGTTTTATTGGTACAAAAAGTTAATAACATTGACAACTGATGATGAAATTTGGAAACCTGCCACAGAAAACCATATAGGTTACCTACCTTACAGCTACATTTATGAAAAAAATTATTCAGTCCATACAAGCCACTATTTAAAGGTTCATATTCCCTTTTTAAACCATCACAGATATATCATCGTCTTGCTAGCAATACCTGGAAAGGAGCAGGTGAATATACATCCTGAATGTTTCCATAAAGCCTGGAAATATTTGATGTACCACCTTTGTTCTTAGTCCACATGGCAGCAGTCTGTATATCTGTCAGTAATACTGCAGCTTTTCTGATAATTAGCCAGCTATTCCACCTTTCAGATGATGACAGCAGATCAGAGTAGCCATGTTGGTGAAGGATTTAGGGGCTTGTGACATATTGGGTTACACTTGTAAAATATATCCCATATTTATTAGACAGTGTGTAGTGCTGTGACCCTGCTTAATGTCTTGTATTGTTCTTCATAGTGTTGATCTCCTCTAATGAGTTTGTACTTCACATCGCTACCATAATATCTGTTGCTATGCTGACTGTAGTGTTATGAAGGATGGCAGTGGATGAAGGCCAAAAAGACAAATGATCTGGAGTTTACTGGAGTAATTCAGTCTGTTTGAATCTGTCTATTAATGATATCTTTCACAACTTTTTATAACCTTTAATGAGTCATGAGTGCTCAGGAGTGTTTCATTAATATTAACTTGGCTTGAGACAAATGAGAGACTGAAAATCTGCCAACTGATTTGAGTCTTTTATTTAGTCTTCTGATTTAAGGAGCTGTTAACTGTCAGAAGTGACAACAGAGGATATTTGTGCAACTCCACCAATTGGAGTGAAAGAGAGAGTGACAAAGAGAGAGAGAGTACCTGGCATTTGTTTTTTCTGAAGCTAGCAACAATAGCAAAGCTAAAGTTAGCAACAGCCACAGCTGAGATTGCTGCGGTGTGAAGTCAAGACAAAAGCAGCAGGAGATTAAGCAGCAATGTTGAACCACTGGCCAAAAGCCAGCAAGATATTTATATTTCTGTGACTGATTTAGATTAGAAAATAAAGGAATACAATATAATTTAAAACACTGGGCATCCCCCAATCTTCAGGAAGAGTAGGACAATAAGCTGTTTAGCAATTGTGATTTGTTTGTTTTTTTCAGATTTAGGAAATCATTTAATCCTGTAAAGAACTCTGAAGAGGCAAACTAAAACTATTGCTTGGTGGCTATAGGTCTCTGTAAAGCATGCCTTGAACAACACTGTATTTCAAGCCCTGGTTATGACCACACAGAGGCAGGAAAGTCAAACTAACACTCATATGGATGTGACCATAACTTCTGTTGCAAGCAAAATTTCGAAAATAAATAAATAGACAATTTAAACTGTTTTGAGAAAAAAAATGTTTAACTATTTGTTTAAACTAGTAGAGGTTGCAATCTGTTTCCTTGCTTGATATCATAATGCCATAGTACCAAAAGTTTGACCAGGTATTCTTTTGGAAGAAATCACCAGTTTCTTTTTCTCTGAGCATGTCCATAACATAAGCTCCATCTATTATAATGTATTAAGACATTAAATCAAATCCGCAATGGAAAAATCTGAAGGACTCCCATCTGTTAATTTACCGTGCCTTGCATGGTTCGGTAGCTAGGGAGAGAATGGCATAGCAGGAGCTCCACATACACACACACAAGCCTAATTCTTACTGCTATTCCTTCCCCTTAAATATTATGCCCCCAAGATGTTTCAGCCTTTATGGTGAAAGTCTGACCCCCCTATATTACATCTCCGAGGGTGGTTTTAAAGAGGGCACAATGCTGGGAGTGTGTGGATACATGTGTGTGTGCATGAAAGCTGTGTCACGCTGAATATCAACTCAATTTTTGTCTCCAAAATTCATTTGGTAAAATGCAAACATCTGAATTTGATGTCTAAAATACTTTCCCAAAACCATTTTAAAATTAGAATTTCTATTTCGTTCTTCATCTTCATTCACTGAAACTATGCAGGGTCTAATTTAAGATTTAAGTTCAACATGTTTCGCGTCAATCCTACGAAATGAAATTTCTACTGCCCACAAGGAACAACAGGTAAGAGTTATAAAAAATTAAAGATGTCTAATTTGATTGTCACTGTTCATAGAGAAAATAATTTCAATTTTGAGCCCAAATATACGAACTCAAAACTATAAACTTTCCTGAATTTTAAGAAAAATAAAGAAAATTGGTTTTAAAAATATAATTCAACAAATAATCATGAAATAACTTCGATTCTGTGTTTTTATAATACTTAAAAATGATCAAAACTAGTCAATGAAATTGTACAATCGCTAGTATTGTGAAACATATCTTACATCCCTTTGGGGAGTTACGGAAAATAAATAGTAACTACAGAGGCGTATATATTTCATACATTAAGCCAGTACTTTAAAAAAAGGCAGTGACAGAATTATTTAATAGAAAAAAGACAATAAATCTTGAACCAAAGGTACATCGGACTGTGTTTACCTGCATACATCAGGCAGTTATGCTCATCCCCAGAGACCTGCACCCATAAATGTGTCGGGCCCCCACGCTATGCCCTCAGCTATATTTATCTCCACCCTCACCATAAAAGGCTGCGACTGCGGCAGGGACACTCTGGCAGGGGCCAACATTATTTTTGTTGTGTAGACCGCAGCCCTGTTGCACCTACCTGTAGGTTTGCTGGGATATCAAGCTTTCAGTGTGGACTTTTGAAACACCTTTTCCTTTAAAGCTAGGAGGCAGGGGTTTTGCCTGTGGGGTAAGTAACATCTACTCAGCTGTGATAAAAAATGTGAAGAGCCAGCTGTTACATATTTCTGTGTCAGCATGCTGAGAGAGTGCCTGATTGCTTCAGTCTTATTTTATGTGTTGCTAGCTAATGTTGCAAGTTTGAGTCTCATTGTAGGCCATTGTATAATGTGAAGAAATGTGATGAAGTTTTGGCTGTTACCGTTTCAGTCTACATGTATTTGCATCACTGTGTGTGCATTTTTCTTAATGATGTGATTTTTTTCCCAATGTGAATTGATTGATTTGTCCATGTTCAGCTAAGGAGAACATGTTGAGATGAACATGGGGAAAGCATGGCCAGCTTATTAATGTGGAAATAATTAAATTCAAAATGAAGGATCTCATGACCCTTTGTTTGCTCTCTGATTGGTTTGCTGACCCACCAATCATTGGATCCCTCTCATAGCAGTGATTGCTGGGCTACTTCCTGTTACAAACTTCTGCCAGGGCCAAGTCTTCTCCCTGTAGTCCAAAACTGTGACTTCGATTTTGTTACTTTAGCATGATAAGGTGTTTAAAGAAAAGGCTCAACATTTACATTTTATCATCCAGGAATATTTTTCATTCTTCTTTAAACTAAGCTTTAATATAATGGAACTATTTATGGATATGGATTATATAGAGCATTAGCAATCGAAAAAACGACACATTTGTGCTTGAAGTTTTGAGGAAATATTTTCATAGGTAATGCTACAGACAAGCAACCATTGTGTCACCTAATGGTAAACTTGGTAATGTTATATTCCAAGTAAAATATGTTACTGATCTGTAAAGTTTTACAACTAGTATTAACATTAATGTATATCTTAGTGTTAAGGGCATGTGTCCACAGCCGCTGTTTATTTACTCGGGTGATTCCAATTTTCAATACAAAGCAAATGTGGTTCACCCTTTTCAGCATTTAGCATCCTGATTGGATAATTGCCCTCAACATCAGCTGCTTTTTGTTGCTGCTCGTCTTAGTTGGAAAACATTTCAACTTTTGCAACAGCACTCTGTTGTAAATGTTACTTCTCCCTCACTGACCATTTCAAATCAAGATGATTTGGGACCACTGACTGTTGAAAGAATTGCCTGAAGCTGTGTGCAACAGGCATTTGATTATAAAGAGACATCTCAACTGAACTTCAGATCAACCTACTCACAGACAAAAAGGCTGAGTTGAGGTGGAACTTAACCCTGTCTAACCATTAGTGACACTGTGCATATCTGTATCCAAGACAATCATGTTCCTAACAATCAAAAAATGGATATCCCACGAAAACAATATATACAAAAAGCAATTTACTCTTGTTCAGTAACATTAGATTAATTATTTAGATTCAAGCCGCTGTAAAAATGTTTATTTAGGCTATAAAAACTGTGTGTACCCAGCACAAGCCTCAAAGTTTCCTGCAGATAGCCACTTGAGGAATTACAGTTTTTTGAATCTCCACATTGGTTTCATTTTTAAGCCCCAGAGGTTTCCGCTTGTCTGGGACTCCTAATGTCTGCTTAGTCCAAATAACACGGGGAAGAGAGACTGATCTGACTCATTTCTAAGAGGGTATACATCCCACCGCTACCAGTAAAACTGCCAAAACCTGGTCCTTGACTTAGTTTTATGGATAAGACCGAATTTTGAGCAAAGGGAATATTTTCCAGAGAAAAGTGGAAGTCAGCTTTTCCAAACTTGCAACAATTAGTGCAACTGACAATTGAGAATCAGAGAATCAAGGTTTTTAGCACTTCCCAGTATAAAAAGCAGATGTCGACACCTGCTCTGATGCTCTCCCTGTAAAGGCCTGTTTTATGGTTCTACATGGGACCAACACCAAAGCCTTCACTGCAGATCTGCATAACACTCACCAAATGCTCAAGAGTAGCCTGTTGAGCACTTTTTCAGAAATGTAACTATGGGTCAAAGAGATGCAGCCCCAAAAATTTGTGAATGAACCCTGTGTGGCACTGGGTGGCTGTCAATCTCTAAATAATGTCTGCACTCAGTGTGTGTCCAGCATCGTAGGCAATTCACACCAGCCCAGAGCCAAATCCTGAACATTCTGTACATCGTAGCATGAATGTTACCAAATCACCAGCTTCAGTGGTGGACATAAAAGTACATTTTTAACTGTGATGTACAATATGAAAATTTGGCTATTAATAAAACAACAATTTCTTAAATTGACTTGTTGGTTTACTAGAATGACATTTTCTTAATCATGTCTTATTCAGTGAAAAGCAAAAATGAGTAGATTCCCTTGTCCATGTTAATATCCATATGGCTGTTTACACCTCTCCTTGCACCATATTATCCTTCATACTTTGAAGTCAGCACAGTCAATATATTATGCCCTACCACTGCTAGAGGCTCAAGACCAGGAGAAACTTCTCCTTTAAATATGATGCAGCTTGTTTTCACCTCTGTGATTGTTGTTCACCAAGAGAAAAGCAGAAGTCCAGAAGTTCAACAAAGAGTGAGGCTCTTTGCTCAGGGCACTAAGTGCTCCAAATTATGGACTATAATTGCTTCTGCTAGTGCAAAATACAGTGCCTGTGGACACAAACCCTTAATACTTCTTCATTATGTGCTCTGTTTCAGTCGCCATGATTTCCAGTATACAATCTGGTAGGGTACGTGACAGGACTCAAATAGAAGTTACATAGCAATTTGGCAAAGTATGCCAAATTACGGGGCCATCATGATGCAGAAGTATTGATTAGACTTGAGGCTGATCAAGATTTACAAAGGGCTCACAAGCGCTTTTGTTGATGAGCCTTGGAAGACAACTATAGCTGGCATCACTGGCATCAAACATATGAAATATTTTAAGAGATTTTGACTCATTTTGGAAATTTGGATTCCTTGTGCATTCAACTGTGTCTCAATTTATACTAAGGAAAAGTTTATAAATGAATCAAATCAATTACACATGAAGTAATTCAGTCAAATCACAGGTTATTTCAAAGGATTTAAACAGGAAGAGGTCCAGCAACAAAATGTTTTGTCTAACATAGTAATAATATGCCAGGAGAGCGGGTCTTGACAAAGGGTCAATTAAATTCTTAACTAACCACACAGACAGGAAGGCAGCAAGCAGCTCAGGTAAAACTTCAAGGCTCGCACCAAGAGAGGCCTGCGGCATGTCTGGGTCTATACCATACTACCAGAAGCAACATCTCCACTATGACCGTGGCTACCGCAGCAGGGAAACGGAGTCCAAACTGAGCCAGTACCAGGCCAGCAGCAGATATGCAGCCAGCAGCAGCTCCTCTGCCACCAGCTTTAGCAGGGGGTAAGGAGCAGAAGGAGGCAGAGGACCAAACAAAGGAGAGCCCCACTGCTTGCCTTTAACACCATCACCTCAAATCAACTGACCAGGCTCACGTTCACCACCCTTGGATCACTTCGTCTTCAGCTGGGGGGTCACGTTTCCAGCTTTGCGGCCATATTGACACCAAAGTAACCATCACCCCCTCCTCTCAGATTTCTTTCACATTGATCAACCTGCATACACAAACACAGAGATCATTTCTCTTTAAACAAGCTTTGACACTTGCACTTGCACACTTTGCATGCTTGTTGCTCTTGTTTGCTTTCATGCTACCTCTAACACTTTTACAGAAGAGACTAAAATTATCTTTGGCGATGGCGTGTTTTGCTCCATTCAAAGGAAACCCCTTTGAGTTCAAAGGAAATCCATTGTTATGTAATGGTGGAGTTGATCTAACAGAGAGGACAGAAATAGAAGCTTGACCTGTGCATACCGTGCTAAGAGGGAAAGTAGGAGGTGAAACCTGAACCCCCTGTGTTGTGGATGAAATCTCTCTGAGCACATTAAATGGAGAACAAGGCATTAAAGAGGGACAGAGAGAGAAGTCCAGATGTTGTGGACCTCTTTGTCATGAGCATAGAGAAGCTCTATCATACAGAAAAAGACTAAAGGACAAAATAAATAAAAAAAACTATAGAACATTGACTCAGTTAACACAGATAGTTAATATAAAGTTATACTATTTTATTGTAGGTTTTAGAGTTCAACTTAAAACAACAGAGGCAAAAAAAAGGCAACAAAAAAGGTTAAAAAACACTTTTGGCAAGATTCCGCTGGTGGAATTTGCATACACTGAAATAAAAAAAATATTTTAAGATGTGAGTTCTTTACAGCCTAAAAACTCAAGAGTGTGCTTGGTTTACATTTGTATGTAAATTAAAGTAGAATAAATGATTTTATTCATAAACTGACTTCAAAATCATGCTTTGATTAACATTATAAAATAGTAAAAAATAAGATTTGTTCTACTACTTTAGTGTTGTTGGTTCCTGCATTGTGTATTTAGATATCAATCATATCGTATCATTAAATAATAAATCATTTGATGTGACATATTTTACTTTACTGCAATGTATCACAAAATATTCAGTCATAGTTTTATTGCTCTTTATATTGTGAGATAACATATCATATTGTATTATATAGATTTAGATTATTGCTCAATATGCTTGTAGTTTACCATTTAGTCTGTATTATGTAGTATCGTAACAATTTGTCTATACCATGAATCAGTTTATCATATAGTCTATAAGTATTTTTAAAACAGTTTGTCAAAATAGTTGTAACCTGAAGTTTCAGGGTTTTGTGTTAGGTAAAATTCTGAAAACATAATGTGACCAGTGCCTCTTCATTAAAGTTAATGTTCAGTTTTATGAAATGATGAAATTTGACATCTTGATTTTTTACACTCGCTAAGGAGGTTATGTTTTTGCAGGCATTTGTCTTTTAGAAAGATAACTGAAAATGCTATACTTGTTATGATAACCTTTTCAGGGAATGTTGATTATGGCTCAAAGAAGAATTTATTTGATTTTGGTTGTGAATCAGGAGGTTTTCAAGGATTTGTCAGAGGCCCTGGTTACCCGCAGGGGTTTGTGGTAAAATCTCTTGATTAGACCTCTTTGTGTGGTAGTGGTTGAATTTGTTTGACTGACAGCTCAATAATATTAAATAACATAATATCAAATTGTATAGCATTATATCATATCATTTCATAATGTGCAGTATTGTCTTTAGTTGGTGGTGTAATGTTTGAATCATTTAAAATAAGTAGGTGATATTATGTTAAACAGTTTAGCACAGGCACAGATAATTTAACTAGTGTAACAAGACAAAGAAAAGTGTTATACTGAATGTCTCCTTTAAATCATATTAATGGAGAGTTGCATTAACCCTTTCATGCATGAGTTATAAAATTCAAATGAATGCTTTTAAAAATGTTTGTTTTTATCTTTCAAACAAGTTAAAAATCACAGTCATTTTTTTTTTCAATATTATATTTTGAGGTAGTGGGAACAATGCATTAATGGTATAAACAGCAATTTAGTGGAGCTTAATAAAGATCCACAAACATGTCTTTCAAAAGCATTTATTAAGAGTAAATTAAAGGAAAAGTAAATCTAAAGTATATGTATTTTTGCTGTTTAATCAAACCCTTTACTTGTGAATTACACCAAAATTTAAAATGAAAAAATACATAATTGTGCAGAATCTGAATACAGGCGTAATATCCAATTTGTTGTTTGGTAACTATTTTGAATTTATGATGCAGTATCTCAATATGGTGTACATCTGCAATGAAAATATTTTTATGAAACTTCAGACAGGGATTTGGGAATTTACTACCTGGTAGTTGGAAATGGTACTGCAACCTAAAGAGTATAAAATGTATCCCAAATATCTCTCTACTGTAGTGGACACCATGTATGAAAGGGTTAATTATGCAAGCAATTGCTTAAAATAGTCTTTAAAATATTGCAACAGCAACAACAGAATGGTATTTCCAGTAGGTTTGGTTTATTTTAAAGTTCCTACTCTGTCATTATGTGGACTTAGTCTTCATTAGGTCAACATTTTTTAATAGGCTACAGTTCAATGTTGACATGATTTGTTTAAGCCCTTTTAATTAAAGGGATAGAAAATCACAGAGCTCACAGTGATCTGATCTTCACAGTCCAGCTATAAAAGCACTGGCCTGCTGAGTGTGAACAGGTCAGAGGGCTTAGGTTTTACTGACACGATCCCATCTTGGCCTTTACACCGAGTGCTGGACAGACAGCAGATCTGTGCTGTGGTTAGGAAAGAAGGATCAGGATGTGATGAATGATTTGGCAGTCAGAGTGGTTATGATGAAGTTGTGATAGCACACAGACAAATATATTTAAACGGACATGAACGTTTCAGTTTGTTAAGTGAGCTGGATTTCATTTGTGGAACCGAGCCTTGTTATAGTAGATGTGCTTTAATGGAGGTTGGAGCAGCTCTGGTCCTGGAAAGCTGAAGTGGATGTAGCTGGTCATGGCCTGGACGGTGATCCAGATAAGATACACAGAAAATGAGGGCAGTTAACTTGTCACTCAGACTGCTCCTGCTTTCTTATCAGGCTCTTGTTATCTCATACTCTAAGCCCCCACCTCAGACTGTCTGATTGCTATTAAAAGAATCTGAACTGACCTAAAATGGAAAAACAAAACAATCTTTCTATTGCTCTAGTTTAACTCCTAAGCCTAATAATAGATATAAAAAGTGACAAAAATGTGAATTCAAGGATATTAAAGTGGTATAAAGTTTTATGGGTGACATTCGAGTGTAAACAAAGGCTGTTTAGGATGTTGTACCATTGTACAAGCATCTCTGGGTTTTGTTGACCATTAAAGCTCCTGACAGAAAAGTTTAACTGGTGATGAAACAGGCTAAGATTATCATCAAAAGTTCTTTATGAGTTCTGAAAGCAAGCAAGATCATTTTATACAGATTGGTTATTTCTAGTCAGTCTTATAGACCTAAAATTGGTGCTGCAGTGGGGTAGGTGTCACTGTACATCGTCATATCTTCACACTTTTTTCAAAAACTCTTTCCTCAATATATAAGTGAGACCTTGTATTCTTTGTGCAGAACAACAAAAACTGGCAAAAATTTTAATTTTAAACATAGGTCTAAATGAAAAAGTACAAGAAAATCAGCACATGAAAAAATAGCTCCCTTGAAAAATTCTTATTTCAATCAACAGTGGTATTTTGGGCCATACGGCTCTTCCTCAGCATTTTTTTTTTTTATAAAAATCTTTAAGGGACCTATTTTTTGGTGTGCAGATTTGTTTATCCCTTTTCATGCTAAATTCCTTGGATCTGGAACCCTATGTCGGATGTGCATGTCTACCCTGTTTATTTTTTAAGCAGTGGTTTAAAGACATGAGATTTCGATTGATACCATCTATGCCATTTCAATCAATCAATCAATCAATCCTTTATTTAACCAGGTAAAAAACTCGGTGAGATTTAAAACCTCTTTTACAAGAGCGACCTGGCCAAGCCGGCAGCACAGAAATAGAAAATAAAACAGATTAAGGTTACAGACACACACTACAGAAAAAACTGCTTTAGGATTATGTTATTACACAGCGCAATCACAAGAGCCAATAAAGCTAATCTCTCTGTCTTTTCTAATTGTCTTGAATTCCCCTAGGGTTACAAGATGTGTCTACCTCAAATCCTTCTGCACATCATTCCAGGCAGACAGGGCAGAAAATTTAAAAGCCTTTTTGCTCGGTTCAGTTCTTACTCTCGGGACCTGCAGCTGTGTGATGTCCTGAGAGAGCAGGCCATATTGGCTGAAGTTTCTACACATGTGTGAACACAGATATGTAGGCAGAAGTCCAAGAATAGATTTATATTCTTGCATTTGTGCATTTGTTTTTAAGACAGAAGATGCATTTATTCCTAACTTTATAGGATCAAAATCAAACTTGTACTGATGCAGGGCGCATATGGCAAATCTAGAGTAGAGTAAGAGAGCAGAACTACTTGCAAAGAGATAGTCAAAGGTCATGTCGTGTCAGTGAAAATGAACATGTTGGTGGGAAGTTAGTGCAGCATCAGCTGTCTGCCTGAACTACCTAATTCCTGGTATCGGCAGTCTTGCTGTTTAAAGGGACTGTGAGGAGTTTCTATTACAAAAAAGTCTCATTTTTAGATATATGCCTGATGGAAATACACAATTTAAGATAAGTTTTATAGCATCAAAATAGGTTATCTTTAAATGCTATTCCTTAGCCTTCCGGTCGGGTCGGACAGAGCTGGACTGGCCTGGATACTCAACTTCGGGAACAAGACAATTAAAACCAGAGCAAATTTATATTAGTCGGACATGTCTTAGAGCACTGGGGCTGTTAGTAGTGATACATAGCCGGCTACAAAACTACGATACTAAGTTTTCCAAAAATTGCTTGTTGTCACACATCAAAAACTACCACTACGTAACTAGAAAGAGATACATTACCTCGTCGCTTTGCATCCTGTAAGTTGTTGAAAAAAGAAGTTGTAAAGCAATGCAGAGTTCTGATGAAGGTCCGAGCTGCATTCATTAGCATCACAACAAATACACGCTTTGGATTGCACACGTCTTGTGGTGCGTTCCAGTTGTAGTCAGAAGTAGGAATTTCCGGGTTCAGAGTAGGAAACTGCAACTAGAACGGCCCCCAAGGTCGGAATTTCCTACTGGGAACTCCTATTTGTGAACAGGCGTGCTAACAACAGCTATTGCCTGGTAGATCGGCTTGTTTTTTTCCGACTTCAACTGGAACGCTGAACTCTGAGATGATGTCACTCCCAGTTCCACGGTTACTGGAACGCAGCATTATGACAGTCGCCACGCATGCTCATGGGTAGCAGGGTCTTTTACGTTGCCCGTAATAGATTCTCCTCACAGTCCGTTTAAGAGAGCTGAAAGTACTAAATAATCCAAACTAAATCATTCATGCCACTTTCCCACTGAACCATCACTTATAACTCATCCATCCCTCCATTTTAATGTTGTTATCAGCTGCATTATCTGGGTGTCAGGCTGATTGTCTTCTACATGTCCCAGACTCAAATTATCCTCACACTCTGGGCTGGAGGCCAGCAGACTGAGCCCCATACCAAAGAGGGCCAAGCCATCTTACTTGGCTGTGGATAAAGACAACCAAATCATCGGCTATGTAGTGCCGATCTTCAGGGGCAGGTAACAAACTCACTATGAAGTATGTATGTGATCATATCTTTGTCAGCATTAATGATTTACTGTGTTACCCCAATTATTTCCCTGGCTTGGCTCTACAATCCCCTAGTCAAGACTTTGCAGCAGGACTTTCGGATACAAAGGGTGCGAGGGTGAGAAACACTGCAGAATACATGGCTCGCAGGGATTTGTTCACCAGTGGTATGGAGATGGAGAGGTCAGAGCTGAACGCCAGGAGGGAGGCCATGCGTGGGACAGCTGAACGCATCTCCCTGAATAAAAGGGTCAGTTTGGGAAATTTTAAGGTCATATAAGAGGCCAAGGACTAGTACTAACATAGGAAGCAGCTTCCTTAAAGTGGCATAATTCTGACCCATTGACATTGGTATCCATTATAGATGTTTTGTATATTGTGAAGTTGACGTTTGACTGCTCTCCTCAGCTGCTGAGTGTGATATCACTTCCTGTTCACCAGAACAAACTGCCTTTATTTTTGTACTTCTGATCCTGCATCGTCAATTCCACCTAGCTTTCCTTTCCTTCTGGTGTATCCATTATGCAACATAATTACATACTAATTTTTAAAAAAAGGTAGACTTTAAAGTTTTCAGAGCTGCATATATGTTATCGAGAATAAATTATTTTAATAGAAAAGCAAGCAATTGAAAACACTTGGAGTAGCTTTACGGATTTAATTATTAAAAACATACTGGGGATAAGTTGACCAGCAAAATGTTATGTATATCAGGTTAGTCAGTACTGCTGTACAGACTATCGGGCAACCAAAGCAGTTTTTGTAGCTGTAGGTAAAGAGTGGAAACAGATGATGCAACCTGGTAATACCCAGGTAATAACAGTTTGCTTCCCCTGAATTGGGACACAGCTAATTTCCAATTTTCAGAGCAACATCCCACCAAGCCATCCTTCTTAGTGATATATTCCCTCAGAAATCTTCAAATTAGACCATTGTTTTCATCTCCATAACATGTTTTTGTATTGTTGACATACCAGTAAATACAGTCTGATTTAAATTTAATATGTGATAAAACACTTTATCATCTGCTTGTATGCACTGCTGGATGTAATTAATGTCTGTGCTGCTTAAGACCATAAAATACCAGCGGTTAAGTGGTTACTTCTTCTTACACATGAGAGTTATTTATGACCCTTGATCATAATGTGAAGTAGTACTTGACCATTCATTAGGCGTCATAAAAGCTACAGTGACCCCCCTCACTGTATTTATCTGTCCCCACTTTGGCGGATTGCCTTACTAATGGGTGACAAATTCCTCTAGAGATCGTGTTTCTTGAGACATAGGAAGGCAGTGTCCCAGTGGTGTTGTCATATTAAGGCCATGGTTTGAGTAATTGGAGGGTCCTCAAGCCCCTTGACCATTGACAGGACACTATAAGCGCCTGTTACAACCTGAATGTGCATTTATCTTGCATGTAAAACAAATGAAATGCTAACTTTTGTCTGTTTAAAATGTGAATGTAACAGCTTTGTTTTGCCCCAGTCTTGCATTGTGAAGTCTTACTGAAACCACTGTAAAAAGTATTTATAATGGGTAATGTAAGACCACCTTCTGGAATAACTGCTGAAGAACTGTCCTGTTTGTAGATCCATGAACAGGAGGAGCACTTCAAGCGCATGAACGAAGACAGCCTGATGCATCCCCCGGAGTTTGTGATTAAACCTCGCTCCCACACTGTGTGGGAGAAGCAGTGTGTGCGCCTGCACTGCACTGTCTCTGGTTGGCCTGACCCAAGGATCGTCTGGTAGGTCACATTGATGTATTTCCTGACATCTGCCTTTTCTGTCACCACTGCTGCCTTCCATCTTTGTATTCTCATCAGCTTCATGGCTTTATTTAGGGATGCACAATGTTGGATTTTCATGGATGTCCAATATGTATATTTCCCAAGTAATTTAGCAAATGCTCAAGACTCAAGAATTACTCAATAATTGATGTCCAACCTTCAGGAACAGTCTCTGTTTATAATAGAGACAAATGGAAAAGGCCTGATTTAAACAATGTAGGTGTATAAAAATACTAAAAACATGTTCAACCTTCATTTTATATCCAAATATTATACAGATACAGGCCATTTGTACTTTAAAACAATCAAAAAGATAATCAATTAAAATATTTATCTTCTTGACATACATTTTGTACTGATTATAACTAGATACAGGTTGAAAATTAACAAATGTCTTTGTTTTTGTTTACATTGTACATGGTATTTGTACAATTCCACCTTCATATTGTTCTCATTTTTTGACCAATATACATTTTTCAAATGAGACTTTTACTGGCAAAAAACTAAAATTATTTGGATAAAATACAATGCAACACTTCATACTATAAACTATATTATTCATTACATGCTAAAAAAGAAGATTGATTGTCCTTATTGCATTGACACGGCTGAAAGTGATGCCAGGACAACAAATTTGTGGTTCTTAAGCACTCAGTCAAAAATCTCAGACTTTTGGATGATAAACTTGGCAAAAAAAATCCTAATTTATTGTAAGCCTCAGTGGTGGCGATCAATTATTTTGGTTGAAAATAAATATGAATGTCTGCCAATTACTCACAGATTCCAGTGTCATAGATATGTGTTGTCATATTGTGCATCCCTAACACTGAATTATTTTCATCTCAACTCTGTTGTTTCCTTCTGTTTCCTTTGCTTTCATTTTCCATACTTTCTGCCTCATTCTTCAACAAGGTACAAAAACAATGTGGCCATTGATCCTGTTTCCTGCCCCGGCAAATATAAACTTGAGAGCAAATACAGCGTGCACTCACTGGAGATTGCCAAGTAGGTGTATTATCTCCGACAACTTTGTGTCAAACTATCATCAAAAGACTAAAAACCCTTAATAAATTAGAAGCTTTTACACTGACAGTCCATGGGTTTGCATTTACTAGCTTGTCTTTTTTGATTAGCTTAGCTTGTGACTAGTCATGGCAATGCTTCATTGTGTTTTCTCTTGACATGATCACAGATAGTAAGGTTTTTTTTCTTCTAAAATTAGACTCTTGACTTTCTGGTACAGCCATGTCACAAAAAAAGCTTAGCCTGCTTTTCTTCTGTAACAGGTTGGCTAGTTCACTTGTCTGCTGCTAACACTGATTGTTGTTAATATGTTCTAGCATTCATGTTTGCAAACATGTTTTTACTCTTCAATTTTGGACAGAAATTGTCAAAGTATAATTGCTTATAGACCTGAGACACATTTCACCCGTTTTAGCACCAAGATTAACAAGCTAACAATCAAGCGTGGTTGTCATAGAATATTGCTAGTGATGCTATATATTTTATGTTACATGTTAAAAGTGCTACATTTTAAAAATACTCCATAATTTTCTTGAAAATTCAAAAGACACGTAAAGACTGCTAATTGTAGTTGTTAAAGTATTAGCTTAGTGTTTTCAAACGTGTGCAAACAGCCTTTCTTTGATACGTCGGAACAAGCTACATGCAGTTCTTAACACATATGCTATGACACAGAAAAAGGAGAAAGGAGTCAAACAACTTTTGATACTGAGGACATTTTCCACCCTATCTTTAGCATTTAGCCCATGGACAAGCTAACAGTCAAATGTGGTGCACATGAAAGATGTCTAGTGAAATAAAATCATGCTTTAATTTCACATGTTGCAAGATTTTGATCTGAAATCGTCTATCTCTTTTTTGGCACTGCCAACACACATACAATGAAAATTGTTTGTTGTTGAAATGTCAGGGAATATGTTATCGAATGTGTTGCTTTCCCTTCATAACTGTTGAATTAACATTTCATTTATGTGATTAAAAAACACCATTTAAATTTCCCCAGGTTAGTACTTAGCATTAAACGCTAACGGTGAAGTGTTGTTTACAATGGGATGTAGTATAGCATGTAAAATCATAATTTTGTTACACAGTAATGAAAGAGATTTTCACTTTATAAGAATGTTTTAAGCATGCTCAAATACCTTTTCTAGAGACAACAGAGACACACAATGAATTTTTTACTGTCAAAATAACAGCTGTTTTGTGTTGTTGATATTGTATCATACTGTATTCATATTGTTGAGTTGTTTTCCCATTAATTACCTTAATATATTTTGTGACTTGCATACCGCATTTGAATGTTATCTCTGAAGATAAAGAGGAATAAGAAATTTGTGGATAAATTACGCTTGACAACTCACTTACTACAACTCACTAGGAAACAGTCAAATGTGGTTCAAGTGAAAGTTACTTGCTAAGCTAACCCCATGTTTGTGCTGAGGGGATGTTAAAGTAAGATTTTGATGTAGCTATGCTATAAATATTTCTTCATTGAATTTCTTCCAAATATGAGACCTAGCTCATAATATTTCTTAAAATATGACCAACATTTACGATGAATATCTGCCAAGTAGGCCTACGTACATTTATAAATGTATTACATACATTTAAGTGCAGTTCAACATGGAACAATATGAGAGAAAACGGTACAAAATTGAAGTATTTCATCTAAGATGGTCAAATATATTGTTTGTCAAACTAAATTTCTTTTAAGTATTTTTATATATGTGACCATGTTAAACTCTCCAACCACAAAAACTGTTGAGTCAATCAGAGCAAGAGACTGACATTAAGAAAAAAACAACAGATTTTAATAAGACTCTGTAAGATTATACATGTTTACAGAATTTTTTCATGCAGGTAGATGAGATGACTTCCCCTTTTCCATTTTATATAATGTACCGATATGTCCTTCTTTTATTGATTGCTTTTAATAAACGTTATTAGGCCTCATCGTTCTGTCCCTTCTCCATCATAAGTTTCCGTAAACTTTGGGCAGGAGCCGTATTTATACACGTCACATGCCGCAAGGCATTATGGGGCGTTTTCTTCTCCTTTCCTTTTGAAAAGGATGGTCCAGTGTTTCCTAAGCTAAAGGAGATATCAAAGGAAACAACAACCCTCCTTTCCTTAACTTTTGGAGAATTCGAACCGCACTTATCATGGCTGATGCCTAAATGCTTCCGGGTCATTTCTTCAGTAAGGAAGGTTACTTATCAAAAAAGGACTATTCGGATGCACCCTGTCTCCTTTCCTGGGTCCTAGTGCTTTCCTTCCTGTCACCCTTTCACATCAATGATGGGAGCACATGAAAAAAAAACAAGGCTTCATTCGTCACCGAGTGTGGCATTATATTTCAATTATATTTTATTCAGTTATATTTTATTATAACTGAAAAGTGAAATATTTCAGTTATCTATTTTTTTTTTTAAAAAAAAAGATAAGAGTTTAAGAGAGGATTGTTGAAAATTGAAGGTCAAGCCCTGCACACTACATGAAATTAAAAAAAAAACATGGTCACCTACAGTAAATTACGATTTGTAATGATGGGAAATGAAGTGATTAAGGAATATGGGTACTCAGCAATTAGGCTTTTTGCTTTATGATGCTTTGTTATAAAAAAGAAATCACTTTTGTAATTTTAACTTGTATCAGTTTAAATTTGAAATGACAGTTTTATCATCTTGCTTGTGTATTTGTCCTTGCCAAACAGTCCAGACTCTTTCCCAGGTTGTCATATGTAAAAATAAAGATAGGATGGCTAAAGATAGCCTCAACAATCAGCAATCAACAACATGATCAGATAAAATGGTTCTTGTGACAATATGGTGGGATACACAGCATTCATTACTTGATTTCTGTGCCACATAACTGATACTTCCATGTACTGAGAGACCACCAACACTTAGTGCAGATGACATCACTGGCGGTATCTATTTATGCCAGAGTATTTCTGGCCAGGAGTCAGGGAACAGTTCCCAGTCAGGGTTCACATAGTTGGTATAATTTACGTGGTTGAGAGGGCTGAAGTAGGGTAGGGGGCTGGGCACTGTACATGTTAATCCTTGAGAGAAAGAATGTGCGTATCATGGACACTGATCAGCTGATCTTCTCTTCTTTCAGATGTGATTTTGATGACACGGCGCAGTATCGCGTCTCTGCAATGAACTCCCAGGGAGAGCTGTCTGCATTCGCCTCCGTTGTTGTGAAGAGTGAGTTTCATCAGGCTTTAACACAACACACTGACCCCTTAAAAATGCATTTAACCAAAGGATGTAATGATAGACTCACTGCAAGATATCAAAATACAACTAGTTCCCAGTGCAGGGGTTGGGGTCACAAGACACTGAGATGCTTTCCAGAAAATACATTTGACATTGTTTTTAAAATTATTATTATATTTTATTTTCATTTTCTGAATAATATAGATACATCAAGTGAACAATGCTAATTGCGACACATGCTCTCAATGAGACAGTAAAACAAGCAAAACAAATTTAACAAGGAACACAGACACTGGATCCATATCCACAAAATGCATGAAATAAAATAGAAATAAAAATAAATAAACAATCTCAACCCCCTTACATCATTTTCCAATCCAAACTTTATCTATTTTCGAATGTATCTACAGCCACAAAAGAAAGACATAAATTAGTACCAATGTATTCTGTTAAACATTAAATTAAAATAAATCATTTAATATGATACGATGCAGTAACTATAGATACCCAATATGATACAATAACCATATATATATATGTATGTATTTGAGTGTGCTTGTGTGTGTAACCTCTTACAACCCCTGTATAAAATAGATTTTTACTTTTGATCACATTATTCTTTCTCACTGCATATCAGAATTCAGCATATAAAACACCCAGGTGTAAATATTTTTTGTCAGTATCACACTATTATTATTATTCTATATTTGTTGTAACTTCTTTTTCTCCCCATAGGGTTTAAAGGTGAAATCGATGAGTCCCTCCCAGCACCCAGACGTAAGTATGAAATGTATTTTTCTTTGGATTATATATTTTTTAAATTTATTCTGATTTTAAAAAATGCATCAATGTATTTTGTTTAAATTTTGAGCAGTATAACAAGCTGAATGACAAATCCTGTTGACACACTTTCTTTTATTATATCGATCATATATAGGTCATGATAATTAAGAACAAGCAAAGATTTGTACATGTCACATTAATATTAACTCTGTTTGGGTCTCTACCAAAGCAGGAACTATCTGACCCCTTTCTGATCCTGTGGATTATCATGTTCTGGGAAAAATTCAAGTTATTGCTGAAAGACTCCATGATGCAGCTTTACTGTTAATCATTATACCTTTGTGTCAAATCTGATTCAAAATGGCAACTTCAATCATGTTTGGTTGCACATGATTGCACCTCCATCACTGACCTGTTGCTGAAGCAGTAAGATGGAGGTTGTGAAAATTGCAGCCATGCTTCTATACTAACACCTTCTTTGTTTTCTTATGCTGCGGTATCGACACAGCTGGCAGTGTTGAAGGTAAAAGGGTCACAGGACTGTGGTTTGAAAATGTCTTGGTGAACTCCATGTTTTCACGGATTATGTCTATGCATGAACACTTTGTCTGTGTATAAAATTAGAGTTCAAGTCTTTTTTAAAGTAGATCACCTGGAAAAATCTACTGATTTTTCAGCGTTTCCAGCTTATGTTGTGTACACCAACACTGTTCTTCAGAGAGAGATGAAGGTTATGTTTTGAGACAAACTGCAATAATTCAACGACATGCCATAACAGCTCCTGAATTATCTGTTAAGCATAGCTGTGTTGCTCAGAGAGCTTTCTTCAGCTTGGTCAGGGTTATTTAGAGCATAATGTGTCAGTATTGATACGGTCCATCTTATTAGTCTAGCTTTTAAGTCCTGTGCTGGAATTAACGGACAGGAAGAAGACTAGCCACGATCTAAGAGGCTAGTGGCACTTTCTGACAGCTTTTCCCCTACATTTAGTCATTATAGCACACCATGAAATGCCAAGGAATATATGAATAAGCGAATTAACTATGTGGTGTGATAGTTAGTTTAAAAGTAATATGTTGTTCAAGTTCAAGCTGCTTAATGAAGCTCACTTTTTTGTGATTGAAAGAATCTTGTTTTCATTACAAGGCCAGAATCCGTTTTTGCATTTTTTCTGTTGATTATAGACATAAAAAACCTAACATGGTACCAAACGTGAAGCTGTTAGAAGACTGAAAGCTGTGACTGATCTAAACCAGATGACCCGAATCGCTACGATTAGGCGTAATTTCTATGAAATTGAAACTGTTTTTTGTTCCATGAAATCAAGTGAGGCTAGACAAACATGTAACAAAAACAGTTTTTGCTCACTCATTGCTTTATGGCAGACTAGCCCGTTTATAAAGACTGGTGGGATCAGGTTTTGATGTATGCTGATCTGTGTTAATGTAAAATATGTATAATGTTAGAGTCATGTAAAGCCTTCTAGCCTGTAGAGACACTTCATTTTACCTCAAAAATATATTTCGTGTAGAATTAGAGAAAATAAATGAGACTGAAACAGTAAATATTCTAAATGTAGGATTACAGACCCTTTCTTGTATTTAATCTGAACTAAACACTGGATATCAGTGGATATTTAATATTTCCAAGAGTCTGTTGTATATCACTGTTTTCTGCATGACAGCTTTTCACATCTCTTCCACTTCACTCCAAGAGCACTGTTGTGTAGTTTTTTACACTGTTGGTGTGGATTTGTTCTTCATCGTCTATTCTTGTTTCACGTTTTCTTGCCACCACACATCTGCCTGGCTGACACATTTGGATTCAGCTCACTGTTCACGTTTTTGGCAGACTTTCCTTGATGTTGTGTTGATGATGCTCTGTCTGTTCTACAGTGTGATATGTTCCTTCTTTTCTTGATCTGATTGTGTTGCTTTTTTCTGTCACCTAACATGGAGGTTTCTGTCTCTGCAGATGGCCCAGTGTCCGAGTATGGCATCAACTTCAAGACTCACATTGTTGATAAGTTTCTTGATCTGATTGTGTTGCTTTTTTCTCTTACCTAACATGGAGGTTTCTGTCTCTGCAGATGGCCCAGTGTCCGAGTATGGCATCAACTTCAAGACTCACATTGTTGATAAGTTTAATGTATCATTTGGAAAAGAGGGTGAGACCATGAGTCTTGGATGCACGGTAATTATTTACCCCGCTCTGCTCCATCTAAATGGTACCACATCCAGTGGTACAGAGACGGTAAGCAGAAGACAAAAAGACTCCAAATATGTCCATCCTATCTGAAGCTTTACTTGACATGCTCTATTATTTTAAATAAAACATGGAATAATTTATATGAAATGCTCAATTCTTGTCACTTCTGCATCATACCTAAATAGCTATGCCAGAGTGCTCTAAGTTGTTTTGAGCATGTGTTATTATTTTGTGGTCTCATGGCTCTGCAGCTCTGCTAAACACAAGTTAGCTTTGAGTATTCTGCCCCAGTCAAGCCACAGCCTCTCTTTGTTTGTATACCAAAATCTATGGCAACAGAAACCAAGCACATAACATAAGAGCTAAACCTGATTTATGTTCTGGACCAGTTGATTTTTATGCATTGGGGTGCATGATAGTGGATTTTTGTTGATGTCTGATAAGCCATCATTTAAATGGGCATGTTTTATCATAAGCACAGAGCTGCGACTTAACCAAATGAGCATGTTACTTTCTTGTTGACAGTCTAACAGAAATGGTGCAGAAACAGTAACATTCAGTTTTCCCATGATGAGTCGCATCCCATGGAGTGAATTGTTTTTAAGTCCACAATCTGCTCCAGTTGTACAAACATGTCTAGGTACATCTGTATATCCACAGTAAAGATTAGAGCACAGCATTCAAAAGCAACAGACACTTCTTCATAGAGGTGTAGTCAGACACATTTCTTGAAGATTAACACTTCAACAGCCTGTTCTGGGATGCTGGTTTGGGCGGAGAGGTAAGCAACAAGATATGACCATATACTTTGCTTCTACCTGAGAGCTGTTTATAAGCATCAAATGTTGTTATGTTTTATCATAAGCACACAGACTTTTCTTAGACAAGTCTAAGCACAGGTTTCTGATGATGAACGCATCCCATGGAGGAATTGTTTTTTGATCCTATTCAATCTGCTCCAGTTGTACAAACATCTCATGGAGAATCTTGTCCACACAGTACAATCTGCTCCAGTTGTACAAACATGTCTACAGACAGCATTCAAAAGCAACAGACACTTCTTCATAGGGGTGTAGACAGACACATTTCTCGAAGATTAACACTTAAACAGCCTGTTCTGGGATGCTGGTTTGGGCGGAGAAGTAAGCAAAAAAGTACGACCATATACTTTGCTTCTACTGGTTGGGGTTTGAATCCAGCCTGTAGCTAGTTTGCAGAGTGTCCTCCACTACCCTCTTTCGCCTCCCTTCACAAGCTTTTCCACTGTCTCTAATAAAGGCACAAACTGCCCAAAAAAACAACTTAAAAAAACAGCCTGTTTTGAGCAGGGCTGAAACAGAGGGGTTTATGGTAGGAAAGAAACTTTAAAAGTATGTTCTTGGGCTACCTGAAACCAGAGTTATGTTTTCATTAAAGAGGAAACTTGTGACTTTCAAAAAAAAAATCTTACCAAAATAAAACCATGGTTGTAATAAATAACATTTTGGTGACACCTGTGTTTAAAATTTGCCTAAAGTCTTATCTGTTATCATGCAGGAGGCAGGGGATTATAACTTGCAGCCAGGCAGTAGGGGGGGAGCTGAATGATTTGGCTTCACTCTCAGGCAGTTGTTTCCCTGCCTGTCCTAATATGTAGTTAATTGAAACTACAAGGAAAAGCACTTCAGAGTAAAAGCTTCTGTATGACGTTAAAGTTTTTCTTTCTGGCAAGACTTGTGAAGAAGAGCTTTGAACCAAGAATGCCTGAATAGCATTTTAGATCCTTCTCAGTTGTTGCCTCTTAGCTTATCCTCAACTGACTCTTAGCATTGACAGACCATCACATCTCACATCAGGCACATTTAGAAACAATCTTTAACAGAAGTTCGACACAAGCTTGGTGCTCTTCTTTGCCAAGTATGCCATCAGATCACAGCCAAAGTCAAAACAGAGAGTCATCTGGCACTCAATGACAACAACTTTTTTAATACTGAAGTGACTGAGTGGCTTTAAAATGAATCTTTCAAATGGCGATAATGCAGATCAGGCACATCAGTTTGAATACAGTGGAAAAAGCAGTCAGCCATTGCTGCCTTCAGAGACAGTCTGACCTTTCATGCTTTTACAAACACTGAGTATGAACAAGCAAGCAGGTGGATCTTGTTTTCCCCCTGAAGAGGCCAGGTAGTGTCTCCAAAACAAAACCCCATTTAATCTGAGCTGCAGGCGGGTTATTCCTAGAAGGATCAGAGGTGGAATGAGTCCGGCGATGAGCTCAGATAGATTCTGTAAATATCTGCTTCAAGGGGAAACAATAGGCTGCCCAGTTTCCTTAGTGAACTGTGAGCGAACACACTCTGGTCCGCATATGTCCGATTTTAACACCTCATTCTCACTGATGTAACAAATAAGCTTAACTCAATAGGACATGAACTTGAGGGCTTCGGTCTCAATAGAGATGTGCCTTTTGAGGAAAATAGCTATTTTAAAGGTCACTGGCAAATATTTGAAGAGTTCAGATTCAGACTTTTTCCAGAAAGACAATGGTTCACATCTGACATTGATACCCTGATGCCAACACAAATCAGAAATTGTTCAATACCATACAGGGATTTTGCTAAGAAAATCTACTTAACTTGAATATTTTAGGTAAACTTTATTGTTTGACCATTATAAAAGCAGAAATATTTATCTTTTACACTTTTAAACAGCCTTTTCCAAAGTTACCTATTACGATCCCCCCCACCACCCCCACACACACATACTAATTTTAAAAGTTTTAAATAGTGTTTAAGCTAACCAAAACTGTTTAAGCTAACCAAAGTGTTTAAGCTAACCAGTGTTTAAGCTAACCAAAGTGTTTAAACTAACCAAAACTGTTTAAGCTAACCAAAGTGTTTAAGCTAACCAAATGTGTTTAAGCTAACCAAAGTGTTTAAGCTAACCAAAGTGTTTAAGCTAACCAAGTGTTTAAGCTAACCAAAGTGTTTAAACTAACCAAAACTGTTTAAGCTAACCAAAAGTGTTTAAGCTAACCAAATGTGTTTAAGCTAACCAAATGTGTTTAAGCTAACCAAAAGTCTCAAAGCTAACCAAATGTGTTTAAGCTGACTAAAGTGTTGAGCTAACCAAAAGTGTTTAAGCTAACCAAATTGCGACCAGCTCAAAGCAGATAGAGCTAACGTGAAGAGTGTTTATGTTGAAAGATTAAATGTGGTGCTTGTTAAAAAAAATGAGTAAATGTGTTTTATATTCAGAATCTCAGTAGGATATCTGTTAAAATAGTTGAGATAAGGATTTTTTGCCCTAATTTAGCAATATTTTTCAGTAAACATGGTGTGAGCACCTCCAGCTTTTATTATTTCTGTACCTTAACTGACATTTTTGTCAACAAATAAAAACTAGACTAAAATGTTTGACAGTGACTTAGGCTAGTCAAATCTGACCTAATTTTGTCATGTGAAATGTAGGGACAATTTAGGATTATATATCCAATCACAACTACTTTGGTTGTGTGGGAAGGTTGGATGAGTTATCTATTGAGTTATCTATCATATCTATTCACAGTTGCCTTAGCTTTGTTTTGGCGGGGTCCAAGGGTAAAAAGTGCCTTACACTTTATACTTCATATTTTCATCAACTCAAATGTTGTAAAATTCTATTAACTAAAACTAGACTAAAATTAAAACAATTTAGATGACTAAATCATGACTAAAAGTAATATATATATTTGGCAAAAGACTCAAATTAAATTAGAAAGTTCTGTCAAAATTAACACTGGTTTATAGTCTCACACTACACCGTGAAATATCTCATCATGAAGTGTATATGATATCAATTGTGTTTCCAGATTCTTGCTAACACAATCTTCCTTCATACATGCTTCATACAGTACATATGTATGTTTACAAATGTTCATACTTCATATTAAAACTCTTTGAAGTTGGGACACGAGGTGCCCTGGCTTTACCCGGGCCATATGTTTCTTTAAGCGTCACCTCTCTTATCCTCTTTCACTGCGGGGCGGGCTGGTTGCTAATTTTGTCCTGCAGCCGCTGACTCCTCTCAGCTCGTGTTTGACTTGAAGACCTGAAACATTCCTGGCATGAAGCTCTGTTGCTCCATGGTTAAGCACAGCGCGACTTTCAAACAAGGAGCCACTGTTGGATCAGTTATCATGAACAATTCATTCAGTTTAATATGTGATGAAGCAGTTTGAATATTTAAAGTGTTGATGTTGTTGTTGTTGTTTGTTATTGTTAGATGCTGATGCCGAGGTTGAAGGAGCTCCAGGTGCCCCTCTGGATGTGCGCTGTCTGGATGCCAACAAGGATTACATCATTGTCACATGGAAGCAGCCAGCGATTGATGGTGGAGACGCCATCCTGGGATACTTTGTAGACAGGTCACTTAATAAATCACTGCCCTTTATAGAAACTATATTCTTTTATGTTAAAAATGTCTCTCTATCATGAATCTGGTCTCAGCAGTCCTTTACTCTTTCCAAAAATGTCTCTAATGTTACAATAAAGTCTGCGCAGAGCAAACACAAAAACTTTCAGTACCCTCAGGTGTCCGGAATAAACCCAACACTGGATAAAATGTTTCAGTTATCTAAAATATTTGTTGTAAAATGTGTGCAGGTGTGAGGTTGGAACCAACCACTGGATCCAGTGTAATGACACCCCCGTTAAGTTTGCCCGTTTCCCCGTCACCGGCCTGGTGGAGGGACGCTCCTACACCTTCCGGGTTCGTGCCATCAACAAGAGTGGAATGAGCCGCCCGTCCAGAGTCTCTGAGCCAGTGGCTGCCATGGACCCAGCTGACCGGGCCCGCATGAGAGGTACTGTTAAGTCTTATTTTATGTGTATATGAATTCAACTCCATTTATTAAGCTTATTTCACACAAGGAGCATGTATTTGTACAAAATCAAGGAGTGCCAGATGGGAAATAAAACAGAAATGAACAAGAACAGATAAACTCAGGGACTAAATACTGCCTTTGGTGATAAAAGAAATCATTAAAATAAGTTAAAACTAAATTTGCTCAGAAGTGCTTTTGTGAAATGTTAATAGACTTGAGTTTTTAAGGGCGAAAATACGTTTTTGGGCCATAATGGTACCCCAATTTCCACCCCTAGTATTTTCTTCCTCAATTTGAAATATACAGAAGTGTTAGCACTGTCCTTTTCTGTATGTAAAGATGCATCACACACATCAAATTCTGAAATACATTTATTTTTCTTGTTTGAAGGCACATCTGCACCCTGGACTGGACAAATCATTGTCACGGAGGAGGAGCCAGCAGGTAGGATTTATGTTTGATATATCAATAAGAACAAGTGGCAAAAATATAAAATAGCCCATACATCAGGCAGATCCATCATGCTTTGCTCCAATCTGCAGCAATTGTGGCACGACGTCAACAGGAAGTGACTGAGATTAGCATAGTTGCTAACAGCTTCAGCAGCAATTTTACAGGATCTGGACCACATTCCTTTATCATATGAAAAACACATAACAGTTTAAAGATTTCTCATTAGAAAGGATGTTTTTGCTCCACTTCAGACATAACCTTTTATAAAGTGGCATAAATTTTGCTTTTTAAATGGGCACCGTCATGCCCGCCTACTTCATCATCTAATTGACCCGTAGTTTATGTGTTTGGCAGAGGATTGTCCAATCCTCTGCTGGATATGCTTTCCTAACATCTGCCCATTCTCAGACACTTTCTTAAATATTTTGTACAGTATATATTCAATGGCCCATCTTCGTCTTCCTCTAAAGTTTTCTTTGTTTTGACCATCAGAGGGTGTCGTTCCTGGCAGACCTCTTGAGCTGCAGGTGACAGAAGCAACCAAGAACTACTTGGTGCTGAGCTGGAAGCCACCCAGCGAGAAAGGCCTTGAGGGTGTCATGTACTATGTGGAGAAGGTAAGTTAACCCATTTTAAGACATGTCCTTACTTCATGCCATTTAAAACTGTTAATACCAGAAGTTTCATTCAGACCCTTTAACTTTTTTTTTCAGTGCGTGTCGGGCACGGACAGCTGGCAGAGGGTGAACACAGAGATTCCAGTCAAGTCTCCTCGCTTTGCACTGTTCGATCTCGCAGAGGGGAAGTCCTACAGCTTCCGCGTACGCTGCTGCAACTCTGCCGGTGTTGGAGAACCATCTGATCCGACTGAGGCTACAACTGTTGGAGACAAGCTTGGTCAGAGAACAAACGCAAACATGCATATGTATAGTAAAGATGATAGATATATCTACATTATTTAAAAAAAATATTGGGCTCTAACAACATGCTAGATCAAATCAATGATACAACAAAAGTAAATATCATCATAGAATCATGAAGC
This sequence comes from Scarus forsteni, assembly GCA_036419115.1. NCBI lineage: Eukaryota > Metazoa > Chordata > Actinopteri > Labriformes > Labridae > Scarus > Scarus forsteni. The sequence continues at coordinate 9,367,865 of JAZDUH010000007.1, read as the reverse complement.
TTTGCTATAAAGAAGCAAAAAGATCACTTAAAGGTGTAGTCTGCGATGTGGGAGAAAACGAGTGGAGAGGTTGTTGATAAACCAATTTAGACCCGCCTCTCCCTTCATTCCTCACCCCTGGCTCCACAAACGAAAGCTGATGGACTTGCATTGTCATGGAAACGGCCATAGAAACTGCGTAGCTGACCAACGTAGCTAAGGTAACCCCGACTCGTCAGACAACTCGACTGACAATATTGATAACTTCACGACAACAGTACATTCTGGCAGATTAGACAATAAGATGAATGCCCGACGGCTGTTACTGTTATGTGAAGCACCACAAAGCTAATGTTGCTTACCTATCCAGCAGACAGACGGCGACACACGTGTCCGTTTTCAGGTCTTTCAGTTCACGGAGTTCCCTCCACCGTTGGAAAGCCACACCAATGTTGACCCGGGTCTTCGCTTTTTCATGGTCATAGCCCTTCTTTTTCACTTTTCAGCCCTCTGACCTTTTTCTTTTAGGCTGTTTTTCAGCCATTGCTATTGCACAAATTGTATCTCTCTCTTATGCTAACTGCGCACGCTACGCAACCTACTACTCCCCCTCCCCCCTCTGTCTGATCTGCACATGAGTATGATCGCCCCCTGGATGTGGGGGGGTGTACCCTGTTTTGGTAACTCGGCGCGAGCCACAGTATTTACCTGCTGAAATTCAGAGCCAAGGCTGTGTATTGAAAACTGACTTCTTTTTCAACATGCTGTCAGTGGGGACATCTTGTGGATGGAGAGGAGAAATACGGTGAATTTGACAAATACTGCATTAGATTAGAAGATTAGAAGATCGCTGACTACACCTTTAATGAATTGTATCTGTTATGGTTCTCCAAGTAATCCAATGTATGTGAAATGTGCTGCTCCACAGATATCCCATCAGCCCCAGGAAAAGTTGTCCCCACCAGAAACACTGACACATCAGTTGTAGTGTCTTGGGAAGCATCCAGTAATGCTAAAGAGTTGGTGGGGTATTACATCGAGAGCAGCGTTGTGGGAAGCAACGCGTGGGAGCCGTGCAACAACAAGCCTGTAAAAGGAACAAGGTACTAGTGCTCGTCTTTATTTTGAACTGTGGTAGAAAACATGATCTCTACAACATTTAATCAATCATATTTGCAGGTTTATCTGCCACGGTCTGATGACAGGAGAGAAGTACGTATTCAGGGTGAGGGCAGTGAACGCAGCAGGGCTAAGCCAGTTCTCACCGGAGTCTGAGCCTGTTGAGGTGAAAGCAGCTATCGGTGAGTGAAATACTGATTAGGGAGCTGCAGAAGGAGTCAGAAAAGATAGGGAATCATCGTTATTTGTGTGGTTTAAAGGAAAAATCCAACCATTTAATAAAGTGAAAACAACCTGTGGTGTTTAAGTGTGCATTTCAGGATTTAAGTTGCTGTTATTTGTATAGTATTCATTTATTTACAAATGAGAATAAACTGATTACTAAAAGACTGAAATGCACCAAACACCACAGACTGATGTTTTTTCAGTTCTTTTCTATAAAGGTGGACTGCTCCTTTAACACACACTCAAACTTAGACAGGGCTTGATGCATAAGTTGAGTTTAGTAAAATGTAAGTAATCACAGTTGTCTTCTCTTCTGTATCTCATCTGTATCCCTACACTTTCTCCTCTGTGGTTCCACTTTGTCACCCCGTCACGATATTCTGCACCTTACGTGCCCCACCTACCCACCCACTCTGTCCAGCCACATCCACCCTCCTCTCTCCACCTCCTCCTCCCTGCACAGCCTGAGGCGGGGTCAGGGTCAGGACTTGTAGACTTCCTCTAATTTGGGTCCGTGCGATCCAATTCAGCGGTTGTTACAAACCAGCCCAATGTCACACACCACCTTCCCCCCACCCCCCACCCCCCCTTTTCTCCCACCTATCCTGGGCACAAGACGTGTCGGCAACCCCTCACTGGTGCTGAAGGTACCAACATACACCTCCTCCCACCCCCACCGGTACCCATGAAACTGCTCTGTCTCTGTCCTAACCTCTTAGCTAACCTGGCGATAGAACTGATCTGTTTACTGGAAAATAATAATAACAACTTCATTTTTTATAATAATGACTATATCTTACCACAACGCATAGTTTCCTTAAAGTATACTGATACCTACAAAAATGATCAAGTAACCTGAGCCTGAACCCATTGTCCAACAGCAACATCAAAAAAAGTGCAAAGTTGATGTTTGACTCAACACATCAAGCATTAACTAATATATCCTTTAATATTGGTGTCCAAACATGGACATCATTAACAGTATTTATGTGATTAATACTTATATTCTATTCCCATGTTGTCTTTAACAATATATAAACACAAACAAGTGACAAGTTATATTCCTGTGAATGTGAAAATAAAGAATAAACAAAAAATAAAATCTAATCAAAACTGACCAAATGAAACTAATCAGAAGCCATTCTTTGCAGCCCATGTTGGTTTGTTTAAAATTCCTCCTCAAACATGGAATTTAACCCTTAAAGCCTGAAAACAGAAATTACTGCTAGAAAATTCTTATTTTTTGGAGCTGAAATGTTGATTTCACTTTCTACTGAAATCCCCCCCAAAATCGGAATTTTCTATAAAATTTAACATATATATTTTAACATATATATTTTTTGTTTGTCATTTGATACATTAGGTGTTTTTGGGAACTGATAATCCACCTGAGGGCATTTTTTTAATCATTTATCTGATTGTATTTAGATGTTTCTTTTTAGTAATTTGTTGATCATATTGATTAGATTGAGGTATCATAAAAGCATGCATGCATGTCAAATATGATACAACAGGCTTTAAGGGGTTAACCAATCACAGGGAATAATTTTGCATTAAAACCTGGGATGGCTAATTTGGTCTCACTCATTCTAAGACAACTCTTGCCCTGCCCCACTATTTGAAAAAACACTGCCTCATAGTAGTTAAAAATAATATTGAAGGAAGGGACGCCAGATAATTCACTTTTGTTTTTCTTGATCTGAACTTATCTGCAGTCTTCATTTGTTCATAAATAAACCAGACAAACATCAGCCAAGGCACTCAAAAGTAAAGTAATTGGTCGCAAGAAAAGAACTCCGAGAGCGCAGACCTCCGCCAGCACCACAAGGTATGGGTCCTCTCCCATACTGTGATTTTTACCATTAATGTTAATCCTACCTTTATTTCATGTAAATATTTAGATTCCTTGACCATGAAAACATACCATTAGCAATTGGTTTCATAATGATATCTATTTTAGTTCAGTAGTTGTTCACGAAAATCGCATTTTTCGTCATGGCGAATCCAGACGGTGATCTGGATCAACTCAGACAAACTCTCCCGAAAACATAACCTCTTTGGCGGAGGTAAAAATGTCAAAAACTGCCCTATCGCACCATGTTAACAAATCATTTAAAAGAATCCTGGACATAGATTTAGATCAAAGTCTAATCACCCCCTTATTTCATGACCAACATTCACAGAAAATTTCAATGAAAGCTTATACTTAGCCTCTTTACGAACATTAGCCATCTGTTAATAAATATTAGAGAAGCAGATATAAATTTCTATGGAACAGTGTTATGGCCATTTTAGATGAAAAAAATTATTCACGGCAGGTCAAGATGAAAGTCAACATGACTAGAATAGGTTGAAATGATGAGATAAGAGTTAATAAAAAGATAAGAGTCAAGAAAAAAAGTCAAAATTCGAGAATAATTAACATAAAATGTATTTTGACTTTATTCTCGACTTTCAACTCTTAGCACAAAATTGTATTTCAACTTTATTGTGGACATTTCAACTTCATTCTCGTCAGTTCAACTTTATTCTTGTCATTTCTACTTTAACCTCAAACTTTGGACTTTAATCTTGACTTCCCTAAAATTATTTCGTTATATTGATTATATTGAATTATATCAATTAATAGTGCCATCAAACAGACCTAGTAGCTGAATTACAGCAGATCTATGAAGAAATTACCTTTTGGACCAACATTTATATAGTTGTATAGTCAAACATGCAAGAAAATTATGTAGATTGGGAGAATTATGCCTAAAGAAATGACTTGAAGAATGTTGGCAGCAGCATAAGTATAGGCCAAACATTGCATTAATAGTTTTGTCATCAGATAAACTTAAAAAGTCTCTCGCTTGTTTTGCTGAAGTCAAGCACTCACACAACTGTGTGAAACAGATCAATTCTGCTGCTGTAATTATGCCAGCAATGCTCCATTAATCTCCTGCATTACCCCTCACAAATCTCATCATTATGTCTAATTTATCTCTCAGCCTTTGAATATCATTCACTGGCCAGCTTTGTGTTGAGCGGCATGCTCCGTTTACTCTTATGAAAAGCACATAGTCAACATGCCAGTGTATGTCAGTGCAAAGTTTAACCTATCAACATTTTTATTTCGGTTACATGTAATTCTCTGTTTTATTCCTATTTTTTTTACATGCACATACATTTGATTTGCACACATTTATGCAAGAAACAGAATTTAATATTGTTGACAAAATAACTACTTATTTACATACCTTACTTTTTATGAATTTGACCATGATAAGCTACAACTATCAGTCTGAACAGACATTATTTACATGTGTAGTGGATATCTACGAGGTGATGACAGCACTGGCACTGTTGCTAAGTGAGTGTTTGTTCATACAGGGTTGGCGCAAAGCCTGCACATTCACTCTCACTGGCTGTTCTTTGTCTTGCACGCTCATAACCCCAATAAAAGGCACTCACCTCCTCACACGGATGTACTCGTTGGTCATCTTGTCTTCATTTTTCCCTCCCAGTCAAATGAAGACATTATATTTTGTCAGATAGGTAGACGCACTATAGTTTTTGCTCTCTTAGCTCTGACTTGTGCAAATGGATCTTCTGCCTGTTCTTATTCGTTAAAAAACTATTCTGCTTTTCTCTGCTAACTCCTGTAGGGGGCGGCATCCCTCATGGTGTGTTACCGGAGATGGGGCCGGGGGGTAACGCGGGCCAACTAACCGAGCACAGGCCACGCTGGACGGGCACGCATGACACTGTCCAGTCCCCCCCTGACACTAAGCAAAAGTGCAATAAAGCTCAGACTGACACTGACGCCAGGGAGGGGGCCAGGGCGGCCCTCTGCGGGCCCAACGCTGTAGAAACTAAGAGCAAGGGGGGCAAAAGAGGCAGCGTGTCCTGGGCCCCTGACCTGGCAAAGGACATCACAGAGTCCGTGTCAGACTCGGTTTCTGACTCACTTACTGACACAGCCACACAGTTAGACCCAGTCCCTACTGAGGTTCACAATCACACAGTCGATGAGCCTGAGGTCAAACAGGCGCGTAAGTTTTCAGTAGACACACCGGCCAATCGAGCACCAGAGAGGCCCAGGAGGGAGTCTGCAGGTGAGCAACAGCCAGGGATGGAAATCAAAATGAACACAAAACATCCATCGGTTTTCCTCGTATGTGCTTTCTAAGCTGACGACAATTTGGTTTTCACACAACTGAATTTTTCCTGCATTGTCACAACTGCTGATTTCAAACGAAGTAGCTTAAGACGTGAAATTTGATGGAAAACAACAAGAATTACAGACATGGACAAAACTGTTAGTACCCTTCCATTAAAGAAAAAAAAAACCCACAATGGTCTCTGAAATAACTTGAAACGCACAAAAGTAATAATAAATAAAAATTTACAAAAAACTAACTAATGAAAATCAGACACTGATTTTGAATTGTGGCTCAACAAAAGCTTTTTTAAAAAAACTAATAAAACACATCTATATATTTAACCCCTAGAAATACCATTTCAGTTAAAGAGCTTCTACGTGCAAGTGTTTTGAGCATTACAGTTGATTTTGGGGCAGCTGTGGCACAAACCTTTTATTGGGTGTTTGCCTAATATTTTGTTAAGCACTGGATATATGTCTATACTGAGTAGAATTTTCTTTACTCTATTAGTTCACAAAAACGCCAGTCCAAATTGGTTAAGATGAACTCTACCAGGTCATGTTGCTACTGTGTTTACTAAATTAGGTCAAAAAATAAACCCAAAGTAACAAATGTAATAAAGTGCACAGCTGTTTATCTATGAAATGTAAAAGACAGGATCCAAACTCAGAATCAAACAATACTCATTTTTTACAAATTGAATCAGGATCAGGGGTCAGTAGATCGGTACATCCCTACCTTTTAGGTAATTAAGGTAGAAAGCAATGCTAGCTTACTTCTATTGTGCAATTTATCACTGCCAGGTGATAATCAATAGTAAAACAGTCAGGTAAGCCATCAGCAATGCCAGCAAACTTGCATGATAAGGAGATGTGCAGCTGGTGTCTGTAAGCTAGCAGCTATCATAGCATGGAACCAGTTAGTACAGTTTGTTTACAGTGACATATAGTAAACCTCAAAAGAAATCATATGAACGTTCAAAGTTTGTATGATTTCCACACCTTCAAGGCACATCATAACAGAGGGAAATGACTGCAACATGGTTTAAAACATCACAAAAGAAAGAATTACCAAGTTTTATCACATGATTCTGATGATTTTGACCGATTATTATCAGTGCACAGACGTCTAAATGCTTTACTGGTGCTCGTCTCATCAAGGTAAGTCACTGTAAACCACCAGACTTCTAACTCAACACACCCCTTGCGCATGTCAGTTGTTTTCTTGGCCACAACTTTCCCACACCCCCCTTACATGGTGGCTCAGCCTCATTCCCCTGGCACCTCTGGATCCTGCCATCACTCTGATTTCCTGGAGCACTCTAACACACAACACACACTGGTATTTAATGGCAGGAGCCGGCTAATCACACCATGTACTTGAAAATGAGGTCATCCAAGCCACACAAGAGCTGGACACTTGTGACCTTAGACCTTTTTGGTATCACACTTCTCAGACCTACCAGTTTGTCTCTTCTAAAAATGAAATCCACGTGACTACTTTTACAAGGGAGACCAATTCATTATCACCAATCATGGCCCTGATTTAGAAGACCAATGTTAACTCAGGCCTCTGACCTTTTACAAAAATACACCCCCACAACAACAGAAACAACACATTTCAACAGTTTTATTCCTGCAGTTTAAACATGACAGTTACAGAGAATGTTTTATGCCATTTTCTCATAATATCATTTTTTTATTGAACATTTAGTTGGATTCAAAGTGCTGCACACATTTTTCCTGTACAAAATTAGTAGATAAAACAGCCTACAAATACAATACAGCAGATTTTGGCAAAACTGTTGTTCAAGATCATGTTCTTAAAGGTTAAAAGTGCAATTGTGTTGTAGGTTTGACACCACACAAGTAGGTATCTATTTAACTTTGTCTCGTTTAATGTAACAAGAGATCACTTTGATTTGTACTGTGTGGTAAAAAAAGAATTTAAAGGTGCTATGAGGAGAATCTATTTCCGGCGACATAAAGACTCTGCTACCCATGAGCATGCGCGGTGACCGTTGTAAAGACCCGTCCCAAACTAAAGCATGTTTTTGTTGTGATGCTGATGAATGCAGCTCAGACCTTCCTCAGAACTCTGCATTGCTTTACAACTTCTTTTTTCAACAACTTACAGGATGCAAAGCGACGAGGTAATGTATCTCTTTCTAGTTACGTAGTGTCAGTTTTTGATGTGTGACAACAAGCAATTTTTGGAAAACTTAGTATTGTAGTTTTGTAGCCGGCTATATATCGCTACTTACAACCTGGTGCTCTAAGACGTGTCCGAATAATATAAATTTGCTCTAGTTTTAATTGTCATGTTCCCAAAGTTGAGTATCCAGGCCAGTCCAGCCCTGTCCGACCCGACCTCGAAGCTAAGGAATAGCATTTATAGATAACCTATTTTGATGCTATAAAACTCATCTTAAAGTGTGTATTTCAATTAGGCATATACCTAAAAGTGAGACTTTTTTGTAATTACTTAGAAAACTCCTCATAGCATCTTTAAAAAAACATCTGCTTCAACATTTTCAGTAATGAGACACTGAAGCTTTACAGCATCCAAATAAAAAAAAACATTTCTAATGAAGCTGAGACATTGTGTAAAAAATAGATGAAAACAGAAAACAATGATTTTCAATCCTTTCCCCACCTTTATTCATTTAAATACACTACAAGTACAAGATATTGTATTTTATGATAAACTGTTTTTTCTGTTTTCATTTTTAATTTGAAGCCTGCAACACTTCACTCTTCACTTCACTCCAAAAAAGCAGTTATGTGTGTGCAGCATTAATAGTTCCTTCACAGATGTGCAAGTTACCCATGCCATGGGCAGTAACACACCCCCATACCATCACAGGTACTGGCTTTGGACTTTAAATTGATAACAGTCTGGATGGTCATATTACTCTTTAGTCTGGAGGACAAGACATCCAAGATTTCCAAACAATCCATTTGAAATGTGGATTCATCAGACAAAGCACTCTTTCCATTTTTTGTCACTCCACCTCAGATGAGTTTGGGCCCCGAGAAGCCAACTGCATTTCTAGATGTTGTTGATATTTGTCTTAAGCTTTGCATGGTTGAGTTTTAACCCTACACATGTAGATTTAGTGACAAACTGTATTAAGAGAGAATGACTTCCCGAAGTGCTCTTGAGTCCACTTGGTAAGATCCTTTACAGAAAGAGGTTGTTTTAATGCAGGGATGCCCGAGGGATCGTAGGTCACAGGCATTCAATATTGTTTTTCTACTTTAGAGCTTACATGAGGAGAATGAATCTTTTGATGACATGTGGACTATAAATGTGAAAATCCCTTAGTTCCTCACAGTGAAATGTTGAGAAAACTGTTGGACTATTTGCTTATTCTGTCTGAGGTTTCAAGCAGAAGAATATTGAGCATTCCTCAACTTTCCCAGTCTTTTCTTGCCCCTGTCCCAACATTTTTGGGAAGTGTCAAAGGCATTAAATTCAAAATTTCAGAATATTTTGTCAACAAACAATTAAGTTTATCAGTTTGAACATAAAAAATGTTGTCTTTGTAATGTATTCAATTGAACATAAGTGGAAAAGGATTTGGAAATAATTATTTTCTGTTATTATTTACATTTAACACAACGTTCAAACTTCATTGGAATTGGGATTACACTCACAAAACTTTCTTACAATATTGATTTAAACAAATATGAAAGAACAACCAAAAGCTAAACTTGAGCAGACAGAGGTGACAAAATGAGCTCAAGAGTCAAAAGTACGGCCTCAGCACACTGCTTCAGTTTCCCATTACATCATTCTCTCTCCCAGCTGAGGGATTATGGTGTTGATTGGAGTTTTCTGTCATGTCAGCCTCGCCTACTCCACCCTACGGCATCACCGTCCTGGAGTGTGTGCGGGACTCCATGGTGCTGGCCTGGAAACAGCCAACCTCTATCGGCGGTGCTGACATCACAGGATACTTTGTGGATTACCGTGAGGTCATCGATGGCGTTCCGGGCAAGTGGCACGAGGCCAACGTCAAGGCCGTCAGCGAGAGGGCCTACAGGGTGAGATGATATGACCGGTCTTCGATCCAAAGACAAAAATCTTTTTATTGTTATGATCTGTAAAATGATGTTACATTCTTGTTTCCAGGTGTCTGAACTGAAGGAGAACAAGAAGTACCAGTTCCAGGTGCGAGCAGCGAACATGGCGGGTGTCGGTATCCCCTCACTGCCTAGTGACACCTTCCTGTGTGAGGAGTGGACCATTGCTGTGCCAGGTTAGATAAGCCACCTTTTTTAAAGCCATGATATGTGGCATATTTGATCTGATATGTCTACAATGATTTTTAAAAAGTAATTTAACTTACTTTGTACAGACACACACATATGTACATGTATGTGTGTATATATATCAATATATATCCAACTCCTTTATGAGGCTCAAATGGACAATTTAAAGTCAACACATGCTTTCCAGCTTAGCCCGTCTCTCCTGCTCACCATAATTCAAACAATGCCGACTCCAACAAAAGCTGTACCCTATACGATGTACACCAAGTGAGGAAGACAAACTGTGAGAAGTGGACTCCCTGGTTCATGCATCTTTGTAACTAGATTGTACTGCAAATGGACAAGGCCTCTCTTAAACATCATTATTACCCCAATTAGGGGCAGGAATCCCCAGTTGCCCCACAATGCCTTATAATCATGATACTGGAGTCCTGATTTGATTCTATCGCAATTCAAAGTATTTAGATATGCTAATTATTGTCATAAATAACATTGCGCTGTGTTACGATTTTTTTTATCCACCGCATTCACATACAAATTGGAAAAAAAGTCAGGATTCTATGAAATAAAAATAACATATCCCAGTTCATTCATGTCATCTAAGTTTTATTAAGCACAGGAGTAAAACTCACAGACTAAAGGCCACATGTAGGCACTTGATCTGCTCCTGGCTTCACCACTCTGTAGAGCTTCAGTGCCGCTGTTGGTGAATTAATGCCTACAGATGGCACATACCTGAGCTTCAACCAGCCGTTGTTTTCACAACATGATGAGGTCAGGTCAGGTTTGGGAGCACATGCCAGGTCGGCACTTCACCATTCATCATTCCTGACAACTCATCTGCACCACCAGCAAGTCGGTCCTACTTCGTTTGGAGATATTTTCTTGTGATGAAGTTTAGGGGTACACCCTATGCCTTACGGAACTCCAACAGCTCTCAGTTGTGCCTCCAGCTGCCATAACTGATGAAGCCTTTGCACATAAATTAGCTATGGTTTGAGCTATTTTCTCAGATCACTCAGAACTATTTGGCACTTTGACAAGCTAAGCATCTCAAATATTGACTTGTTCATCAGTAGCTTTAGCTTAGCATTAGGTTTTCTGTAAACGACTTTTGCTGCCAATCAGGGGTGCCAGGTTAGGTAAGACTTACATTTCCTGTGTTTTATTCTCATGCATTACTCTTCCAAGTCCAAATAAGTCCACACAACAGATTAAATGTCCATGGTGCATTGCTTTGTTTCTCTCTCTTGCGCTGCCATGTTTGTTTACTCTCCTGCCACAGGACCTCCTCATGACCTTCAGATCAGAGAGGTAAGGGGCGACTCCCTGGTGTTGCTGTGGAAACCACCCGTATACCAGGGCCGTGACCCCATCAACGGGTTCTACATTGACATCAAGGAGGCAGAGGCGCCAGAGGAGGCGTGGAGAGGAGTCAACACCAAAGCTACTGGGAAGACATACTTCAAGGTTGACCTCTGCTTATTCAGTGATCCTCTCTGTCTTTGTTACATCTTCAGGTTCGAGTGTGTAATCTGGAGGTTTTATTTCATCCCACAGATCACAAACTTGAAGGAGACAGAGTCGTACGTGTTCCGTGTGCGTGCTCAGAATCAGGCCGGTGTTGGTAAAGTTTCATCCTCGACAGAACCGGTCACAGCTGAGACCAAACCTGGTAAGAAAAACATCTGATTAACCAACAAGTTTTAAGTGCAAGTAAATTATCTGACACTTAACCTTCTTTTTAGGTACAAAGGAGATCGTTGTGGATGTTGATGACGATGGTGTCATCTCCCTGAACTTTGAGTGCTCTGATATAACCCCCGACTCCAAATTTGTTTGGTCCAAGAACTACGAGGACGTGTCAGATCTGTCCCGCCTGACCATTGAGACCAAGGGCAACAAGTGAGACAACAGACTTTCTTATTTTCACCAAGACTCTCAAAAGTCCTCTCCATTCTGTAATGCATGATGGTTTTCCTGCAGGACCAAAGCTATTTTCAACACTCCTGCAGAGGAGGACATCGGCATTTACTCATGTTTCGTCACTCACACTGATGGTGCTTCATCCAGCTACACCCTCTCTGAGGAAGGTAGAAACAGAGTCTACAAAATAAATATTACACTGATTAACTTTGTTTAAGAAAATGGAATTGATTATTGTGTATGTTCTTTCCAGAGTTGAAAAAGTTGCTGGAGATCAGTCATGACCATAAATTCCCCAGTGAGTATTTCAGCATTTGGAGGTTATAACAAAAAGAAAACCATCAAATATCAGAATATACGTAAGGATGCACAATATTGGAGTTTTGCTGGTATCCTATAGAGCTATTGCCTTTCCTAAAGACTTAAACTCAACCGTTTTTGGAGCATAAAATTGAATAACCAAAGATATTTTCTTATAAAGATGTAGCCCCCCAGATGTGATCTAAAGAAAAACTATAATTTAATATTTAATTAATGATACTTTTGATTTATTAAAGTGAACCTTTAGTTATGATGAGCTACCATGGTACACCGGATATTTTCCAATAACAAAGCCAATTTGATGATGATATATATAGCGGCTTCCTTTGTCACTATCGGCGCACAGTGGTTAAAAGGGCTAGAAAGCGTCCCGTGTATAGAGAGAAATGTCGACACACTTTAGTCCTTTGTGCTCATTAATTTTAAGACACAGTATTCCATAAATCCATCAAACACAAACTACAGCATGGTCAAAAACCGTTTTGCTTCCCCATTGTGCGCACCTGGGCTGATTAACCCACCTAACTAAATAGACAAAGAGCACCAGCCTATACTGGCACCTACTGGCACAAAATCATATTACACCTAAAAAAACAAAAAAGAGAATTCTGGCTCCTACAAAATATTTTTGTACATTCAAAATATTTGCTTAATAATCAGAGTTTTAGGAAATTATCTACTGATACTGATATTGGTCTGACAACACTGTGCATCCCTAAGTTTAATTTATATTTATGTAACAGAAAGCTTTTGTGGAATTACCTGCATATGCTCCGTAGTAAATGTTTGCCACCAAAGGAACGTAAATTTACCTTTTTGGACTCTTGTACAGATATCTAAAATTGAAAATTAAAAAATAAATTTAAAAGATGGTGATTCAAAACATATTTGGAAAAAGAAAGCAGTAATCAATCATCTTTAGCAACAAACCTAGAGAAAATTACATTTTTCTTGGTTTATCAAATTATTTTGACAAATTATTCACATAGAATCTAAGCATTTCTATTTTATTTTATGCAGATTTTATGAAGTTGATCAAACAGTGTTTCTGTAGCTGAAACAAAGAAATCTTTGAAAACAACTTAGAGTCAGCTTTGCCATTTCAATATGTAGAAGTGGGACCTAAAAGACATAATAACAGTTTATTGAGTAAAGTTTATTGAGTAAAGCAGATGGTTTTCATTTATTGTTTTTATTGACTGTTTTATTGAATTGTCCTCTCTTTCTTTTCCTAGTTATCCCGCTCAAATCTGAATTGGCCGTCGAGCTGCAGGAAAAGGGAAAAGTTCGTTTCTGGCTTCAGGCTGACAAGATCTCTGCAAACGCCAAAGTGGACTACATCTTCAACGACAATTCTCTCTCTCAGGGGGAGGTCAGTCCACATCAAGACGGGCACACTCAGAAATGTCCCAGCATATGTCGGGTCATTTTATTTCACCGATTTGTTTGTTTATTTTTGCAGAAGTACAAGATGAACTTCGATAAGAACACTGGTGTAATTGAGATGACCATGGACTCCTTGACCCCGGCAGACGAGGGCACCTACACCTTCCAGTTGCAGGACGGGAAAGCTAAAAACCAGTCCAGTCTGGTACTGATAGGAGATGGTATGTTTAAGCAGATAAAAGCCGTCCTCAAGACCTTTTCTCCTGCCTCTATTCAAGACTGAAATGAATGTGTTTTCACAGTTTTGCTATCCGGAGAACTGTGATAGAAACACAGATACTGTGTCATGCCTTATATTCTGCAAATCATCTGTACAGTATCACGCAGCGATTAGAAACCAGGTTACTATTAATAATCATGCTTACAGGGGAACTAATATCCAGGTTTTTCAGCCAACATATCCTGAAAATGATCAAACCTAGGATTCTGCTCATTAATAGTGCACTCTTAACACAGTCAAGAAAACATTTGTTAAAAATCTAAGGAAAACTTACAAACCAAAAAGTGGGTGTAATCAAGGTCCAGGCATTTAAAATGGTTTGAAAGCAATATACTTCTCATTTTTTCCAGCCCTATAAAATAAAGACCTTTTGTATTTTTTAAACCATTTGGAGTATCCTGACCTCTATTATTTGCACCATCTTTTTAGGTTCTTGGTAAGGCCCTAAAGCATTTTGTTAAGTTAATATCACATTTCAGAGGGTTTAAGCTTGTATGAAATCAGTTAATATAAATGCCTACGCCTGCAAGAAATCAGCAGTTCATCCATGCTTATTTTAATGAGCCAAAAGCCTGCTTAGTATGCCGTCATAATGCAGAGCTCAGTTTGAACACAAGAGGGCAGTGAAGATACCTAAAAATAATCCATTAAGGGTTAACTGCCAAATCAGTTTACACACACATACAGTACATTAAGGGGATTTTTTTGAGAAAGTGCATGGAAAAATGTAGCAAATGGGTGACATAGGAACCACCAAAAAAACAAGGAATTTGAAAAAAACTTGGCATGATACAGTTGTGAGGAAATGTAGTGAAATATGTGCAATATAAAACAGCATATTGAAAAAGTGTCCTAGAGTGCAGTCTTGTGGGCATCAGATCAAAAATTACATTTAGTTTATTTTGTATATGTGCAATAAAAGTAGTAATCACAAGGTAAGATTCCATGGCTTGATTGGCTTTGTTTTCTTTTTTTCAAGCACTGTTGATTTTATCAACCAAGGAAATGTCAATGTAAGAACTTTTATTTTCTTTGCAGTGTTCAAGGAGCTGCAGAAAGAATCAGAGTTCCAGAGGAAAGAATGGTTCAGAAAGCAAGGTAACACGGTGTCCCTATTTTTAATGTAACCTTTATTAAGCCATGAGCATTCCTAATAAGATTAAAAAATCTCTTTTACAAGGGAGTTCTGATCAAGACAGCAGCAAAAACATTCACACAAATAACAAAAAACAAGGCTGACATAAAGGACTTCAGAATCTACAAATAGTGACAGTGACTCTGAAGTTCAGACTAAGAGAATTTAGGAAAAATATAAAAAGCTCTTTTACCAAAGACAAAGTTTGAGAAATCTCAAACATTATTAATCCATGAGAACTACTGTTAAAGCTACTGGCAGTTTTTGAGTCAGCAAAAAGGGTGTTTATTTGCCGAGGAGTCACTGATTTGTCAAGTTTAACAGCTGAAAAAAATTATTGTGGTATTGTGAACTTTATTGTTTTTTGTGTTCTGTGGTTTCATTTATTCTTCAACAAAGGTGGCAGGTGTAA
Organism: Scarus forsteni; assembly: GCA_036419115.1. Taxonomy (NCBI): domain Eukaryota; kingdom Metazoa; phylum Chordata; class Actinopteri; order Labriformes; family Labridae; genus Scarus; species Scarus forsteni. The sequence goes on along the minus strand of JAZDUH010000007.1, from coordinate 9,352,660 downwards.
ATCATGTTGTGCTGTAGTCAGTAACATGAGTTATTTGTTGTTACTTTAACTTTTTGGTCATACTACGTTGATCACTTTCAGCATCAATTTAAGTGTTTCCAGTTAGTTTCTGCTATTTTTCACAGGTCCCCACTTTATTGAGTATCTGGGTTATGAGGTGACACCAGAGTGCTGCGTTGTGCTGAAATGCAAGGTGAGACAGATTTTTTTGAAGGATCTTAAAACTCTGTTTTCCTAAAAAAAAACAAAAAAAAAACATAAAGCTTTATTGGACCCCACTCCAAAGTAGATGCCAACAAGGTCTGAACTGTACAAAGTAATAAACAATGGGGGAACTGCAAGTCAAAAATGTGTTTAATTCGCTTTCTGGAATTGTTGTTTTGGCAGAATATACATAATTTTACTGTTCAATCACTGAAAATTCCACTGGCCATGACAATATTCTCATATATTTTTGGTGTAGAACTAAACAAGACTTTAGATCCTATACTGTATGTGTGAAAAGAATTGCCATCATATCATATTTAGCAAAAAATGTTTTCTAATTACTTATTTTTCAAGTTATTTATTTGCCTATCATGATCATTAATTTGTACTCAATCAATTTATGTATTTTATGTTATCTTATTTTACATTTGTATTTATGTTTTCAGTTAACTGTGAGGGCTGTTGATTCATTTTCCTGCATATTTTCTGTTGCATTTCAGGTGGGCAACATGAAGAAGGAGACGACTGCGCTGTGGTACAAAGACGGACACGAGATCAAATCAGACAACAACCTCGGCTTCACTGAGGGAGTCCTGAAACTGGAAATTGCTCAGGTAAGAATTGAGGAGGTAAAACTTCTATTTGATGTTGTTTTGTGAAGAGATATATCTGTATATTTATGTGCTTTTTAATTGTTGTTGAGTTCATTTGCATATATGAATGTAAACTGTGGACCTCCAGCGACAAAATATTTGGACTCCTCACAAGAGGTCAGTAAGTCGAAGTAAAAAAGAAAAGAAAAGACATTAACAAAGTATTTCTCTCTAATTTTTAAGAACTATTTATGTGGAAAAAACTTTAACTGCAATACTGTTAATCAGTTAATTAAGAAATAACTTTAGGTACTAGTAGCAATAAGTATTACCTCAAAAACATGAGCTATTTGCACCGTCAGTAGATTTAAGTCTTAAAGACCATAACTGAACATGTTTGTTTGGGACATCTTTGAATAATACAAACTTTTTTTGAAATATGATTACTATCATCACTCATGTGGCACTCCAAAAGTGCTTTATGTAGGTCAAGCAGTAAAGCTAGACATTTTAGTTCCTTTAAAAGCTCTGTAGAGCACAGCAGGTTTATACTATGCCGTGGTCATCCATGATCCATTTTACTTTTTATTTTAATAACAGTGATGTTGGGATCATTCCCTCTTCTCAAGTAAACAAAAAAACTGTAGGATAATCAGTACCCATTTTTCCTGATACTTTAGTTTTTGATTCTAGCATACTTTTAACATTTTTTTCATTGTATATTTATTGTTGGCCTGATACACATTAGCTTTATTGATGGCAGCAAGACAAATTCCTCTTTAAAGAGGACCTGCATCTTGAAAACCGTCCTCGTACCAGCACTGGCAAGCAGATTATGGATGTGTGTTGGTAGTTCACTAAATGATTAAAAGCAGGCTACAAACTAGTCAGACTATATGTCTGTTGCATTGACTCGATATGGGCCTGAAATAGGCTTTGTCAAAACTGCCATCTAGAAACAACCTCTAACAGAAAGGCTGCTGTCTTGTCTCTAAAATACCCTCAAGAGTGGGCATAAACAAAAGACTGAGGGAACGCTACAGAACAAACAGATAGCATCTGTGTGTTAGCAGCTTTTTGATTATGTTTTGCTCTTAAAAAGTAGGAAAACAATGTTATGTCGGCAGGATTAGGCCATACTCACATATAAAGCAGCATATTGCTGGTTGTATATTTCTAGCAGGTAACCAGAAATATGGACTTTAAAGTGATATTCCGGGATGGAACAAGTTGGGTCCTATCACAAGGTTTAGAGCAGAAATTACCCCTACACCGGTGTTTCTGTGTCACAGAAGCCCATGTCGCTGGGAGCACACACCCCCTTCCTCCTCCCGTTCTGCTCCTCTGCTGATTTGGCTGCACTCACACGGGGCCATATTTTCCTTGATCAAAAACACAAATAAACGGACTCCCACCGAAAAAATCTGATATCGGTCTGCATTCACGCTTTATTTAGAGAATTTTCAGCGCGTTACTTTCACACAAAAACACCGCTAAATAAGGGTCTAGTTCTCGTAGCGCCGTGAAACGGCCTCCGCGGAAGAGACTCAGCTGTGGCTGCAGAGCCTCCGCTGCAACTCTGGCTCTTCCGCTCTTCTGCTCTAAACCTTGTGATAGGACCCAACTTGTTCCATCCCGGAATATCACTTTAAACGGTGGGGAGACTAGCAAGGCTAGCACTGCTATTGTTAGCATTAGCAACAATCCCCTGTGGAAACAAAATTCAGAAAGTTGACTGGTTGATGCTGTGATCCAGTGAATAAATAGTGACACATTTTGGCTGTTTTCTGAGCACTTTGTTATCCGTAAAAGGCTAAAAGTGATTTTAATTTGCTTTGTACATATTATGAAATGATCTGTTTGAGTTCCTGTAAACCAGTTTTATCAGAGGCAAAGATTTTAATTATCTTTTCCAATTTATTGTCTGTATCTTTGAAAAATAACAATGCAAATAATTAATGATAAGTGATTGACAGACTTGTGCCCGGCTCTGAAAACTTTGTACACCACATACGTCTCAGTTTGTTTACAGCTTTCTGTCTCTAACTGTCCTCTTTTCTCTTTTAGTTTTTGCGTGCCCCAAGTTTTCTTTTTCATTCATTACCCCATAATTCATCTCCATCTCATTGTACTGTCTCCAAACATCTGTCCATGTGGCGTTCAGTGACATGACATCTGTTTAGTCAGTCTAACATGTTAAACTTGATGTCACATGTGTCCCATTTCAGCGCGACACCCCCGCAGACTCAGCAGACTATGTGGGCAGCGCAATCTGGAGAAGACTGAAAGTTGGGATCAGTTTTCTGTTGTAACCTGTGGGCCAATGCCCACCCTCTGGTTTTGTCGTTCTTGCCTGCGCGTGCTTCCTGTTTGTTCTGTCTGTTTGCTTTTTTGCTTTTGTGTCATATATGTGTGTTCTGCAGCACATATAGCAGAAGAGAAAAGCTTGGCTTTTCTGATGAATTCAAATCATATTCGGTGTGTCACTTTTTTGAGGGGCCAAATCTGACGTCTGTGTGTTCTTCGTCAGATCTCCAAGAAAGATTCTGGTGTGTACGAGGTGGTTCTGAAGGATGACAGAGGAAAGGACACGTCTACGCTGAATTTGACTGATCAAGGTAAATATAACAGCAAATCAACACGCACTCCTGTTTGTGCCCAAGGGTGTGTTTGTCTCAAGATGAGGAATGAGGTCAGGTCAGGTTTGGGAGAACATGCCGGGTCAGCACTTTATCATTTATCAATCCTGATGGCTCCTCTGCAACACCAGCGACATTATGCTAACCCCATTTTAGTTATCAGTGTTAATGTGTGATGGAGTTTACGGGCACAAGGGTGCAAACCCCTTAGCCCAAACACATCAGAGGCAATTGACACTAACCCCTCTAAGCTACATTACCAACCACTGTAACCAACGGCAGCGTGACAGGAAGTTGACCTGCAACTCCCCAGCTACCAAGCTAACCTCTGAGTATGTTTCTTGAACCAGCCACCTACCAGTCCCCAGCCCAAGCCCTTAGAGACTGAACTAAGCTGCTATAGTCAGTGTAAGCATTCCCAGTCCCAACACAGTAAATGACTGTGCCTTAAACCACCTTAAACTTGCTCTAAAGTCCCAAATCTATGGTCAGTGTGTTAATACTAGTTAGCAGTGATGTATGTATGTACACATGTACGTCCACTTGTTACATTAATTAAACTAACTTCTCCTTTGGATCATTGCTTATGCTCTGAGATGTTTCGATGAAAGAAAGCACTTTAATCTGAGCATTATTGCATTTTACACAGTGTTCTTCAAGAATAGTAGCACAGCAGAAGGAGAGGGAATGAATACCCTTATTGAAATGCAGACCAAACCACTCAAACTGCTGTCTAAATAGCAAAATGCCAGCTACCCAATGCACCATGTGCCAGGCTTTGCACCGAGAACATGCATCTTCAAATATAGACTGACATACCTTGAACTGCCGTGCTCCATACACTTCAAAACAACCCATCCCACACCTTAAAAAAAGATCTGATTTTAAAGTGAGTAAGAGTAGGGACTCTGATTCATTCGTTACATACATGATCCATCTCCTTTGCTCTCTATAACTTGCTTTTGCACCGGGTTTGGCAAACTATAGATGGACACACCCCATATCACTGTTCATCGTGAACTTGACAGCGCACTTCATGCCTTACAAACAGGGCTCCAAAAATCAGTAACTATTTAGTATTTAAGCGTTGAAAATTCACTACTTAACATCATCTTCATTTTTTCTTTCCCAAGGTTTCAAAGACTTGATGAATGAAGTTTTCAGTTTTATTGGTAAGAGCAAAAACTCTTTGTACCAAAAGAGTGTGTCCCTATGTTCAAATTGATGTAAAATGACTCTAAATAGATATTCTATTTTACTTTTCGTGTCCTTTTCCCACAGCTAATTCCTCCACTCCACTGAAGTACACAAGCACAGCCGAGGGCATCAGACTTTACACCTTCGTCAGCTACTACAATGATTTACTCTCAGTGACATGGCACTACAAGTATGTTCTTTCATTTGTGTTTTGGAAAACATCATTTTTTTTATGACTTTAAAATGCTAAATTTCAACATTTTCATGTTTCTATTTATGCTTGAATCTTTCATTTGATTTCTTGAAGACACATGCTCATAGAACACTTCCCTCTACTTTACACCAAAAAATAAGTGGTCATGTCTGCCAATTAGAGGAATAAACCAGTCATTTTTTTTATTAAAGAAAATCTGTGACTGTCAGAGAGACAAAATAGTGCATTAATCCTGTCACATGCTCCACTCTATAAGTTGTAGAGACAGTAACTCTAAACAGACTTCTTCTAATTCTGACATAAACTCTTTAACTAACATGATTTGAATGTTATGTCCAACAATATAATGATGAAGAGTCTTAAAAAATATATGGCTTCAGACCTGTTGGCAGATTTCAGTAAAAATTTGCCATCTTTGAAAAAAACTCAAAATTTGGCCAAAAATGATGAAAATTGAAAATGGTAACAGGGTCTGTCACCAGGAGGGAGCCGAAATAAGTTGTCTTTGAAAAGTCTGAAAAATACGTCCTAAAAAATAATGATTCCAGTTGTGTCGTCAGATTTCAGTTAAAATCGTCCATCTTTGCAAACTCCATAAGAATGATACCCTTAGTGCTAATGTTACCTGATTACTCATCAACATTTAGACTATGACGGATTTCTTGCTTCTCCCTAAATTATAAAAGCAAACACGTAAACAATCCATAAAACCACCATATTTTTGTAGATAATTGTCTTGTGGTGTAAGGAGAACGATTCTCTCCTAATATCTATATATTATATAATATATATATATATATCATCACTGTAGGGCTGTGTGGTTTGTCTTGATTCCTGAATACAAGTCTAAAGCACCTAAAACATCATTTCCATTAACATCTCTATATTTCTGCGGTTACCATGGGCTCTAAACATACTTTATGTCATGTTTTGGGGGTGAAATTAAAAATCCTGTGCTGCAGCTCAGCACAGTGGGAAATGCTATCCTCACTCTTATTACCCACCAGCCCTTTGAGTGGTCACAACAATGAAACCTGTCATTTTCTATATAACCTATTGTCCTGTTTGTATGTCCCAGAGTTATCTCTGTTTCCTGTCTTAAAGGGATTCAGCCATCGCCTTTTCCGACCGTATCAAGAGTGGAGTGGTTGGGGAGCAGCTGTGGCTGCAGATCACAGAACCCACAGAGAAAGACATGGGCAAATATGCCATTGAGTTCAATGATGGAAAAGGAGGCCTGAGGAGGACTGTGGAGCTGTCTGGACAAGGTGAGAGGAGAGTGGTGTAGGGTCTACATTGTTTTGAGGACCACTATGGAAATTAGCATTACACTTATCCCCTCAACCAAAAGTCCATGTTTTGTTTAAGATAATTTTGTTTTTCTTTTACCTATATTAATTGTGGAGGGACAGCTAACAGACCTGGAAATGGGGGTAAAGAGTAGGGCAGTGTTTCTAAAAGAGAGGGGCATGTGCACACACTAAGAGAGGTGTGCAACTAGTCTGGGTAGGGACATAGCCAAATTGGGTCCTTGGCCATTGGAGTTTTGATTGGACACCCCAGATGCCAATCCCACATTCTGCATTGTGATTGGTTGTTTGCCATGTTGGAGGTGGACTGTTTGCAAAAAAACATGGGCTCTGTAACAACTGGCTTCTTTGGGGGCTTATGTATATATATATTTTTTTTAATTTTGTGTTTTTACATTTCTTTGTAAAACAGAACATTACAACTACAAAGAGGAAATTATTCCATGCAGATTTCAAGATTTTTTTTTCTCTAAATCATTTACAACTCATACCTAACTCTTTAACAATTTCGTTTTAGTACTGATCTTGCACATTAACCACTGTCCATTTTCCACTTTTTTGACTTTGTTCCTCTTGGGTAATGTTTACACTTGAGCCTTTTTATTTTTTACAACTTTAAATTTTGACTCTGGTCTTCAGTCTTTTGTTCAAGTCTCCAAAGAAACAAGTATGAAAGATGCCACCTAATTGTTTTTAAGTAACTTATAACCAGTATAGTGAAGACACGCAGCAAAAGGGCCTCTGGTCAGACTGAAACCCAGACTGCCTGACAAGAGCCTCAATATATGGTGAATATGTGAATATATGAAGTCACTGCTTCATACCACCTCCCCCCCAAAAAAAATTTCAGATAGTTTATAGATAATTGCTGAAAATAAGCTCAGTAGTGAAAAATACCTTTTACAAAATATGCTTGTTTGTTCTCCAAAATAGTCTTCAAGTCTATAATTTTTGAAACATGAAGTAAGCTGCAGAAATCAAAAGCTTATGTCAGACTATAGAGGAATAACAGCATGGCAATCTGCAACATCACTATTACCAAACTTCCAACTTTTAAACAAAATTGTTTGTTTTGTGATCATCAACAAGTATAGTTAAATCATACAAAAGCTACTGTGATTGTGAGTCTCTCTCTGTTATTTGTGCTCAGATTTTCACAATCCTCTTCTGTTTTGCAGCATTTGACGATGCCTTTGCAGAATTCCAGAGACTGAAGTGAGTCACACTGAACAGATTTCTGTAATCACTGTAACAGCACACATAAAACACTTTTTTACCACAGAAAACACATGAAGTTCAGGCAGAAAGAGGTTTTTGACTTTACTTTTTTATACTTTGCTATCTTGACCTGATTTTTTGCTTCCTCTTTCTTCTTTTTATCTCTTCAGGGCTGCTGCGATTGCAGAAAGAAGTAAGTAACATTCGATCAAAGTATCTCTCAGTTAATCAGCTTTAAGATTTGATAGGATGGAAGCTGATCACAGAGAGGACTTTGTTTTAAGAGTTCATGTATTTATTAATGTCATTCAGCCTTACTAAATATTTATGTTGTTGCCCTTCTTGTTTTTGGAATTTTATTGTTCAGTCTATTTTAATCTTATTTTTTCATCTAAAAAATGTTCTTTGTTTTCTTTCTCTCAGGCCGTGCTCGTGTAGCAGGAGGCCTGCCTGATGTGGTCACTATACAGGAGGGAAAGGTAAACTGTGTCACCTGATTCTGCACAAGCATGATGACAGGAGCAGGCGTTACTAAAATTAAGTCTGCTTTGAATACACTTTGTATGCTGTCTGGTGTTTTCTCCTTTTTATATGAACTTTCAAGTTGAACAACAGAAACGTACAAGTTACTAAATGCAGCTTTCTTATGCAACAGTCTCTTCTTGACAAACTGAGTTTGAGTCTTTAAAGGGCTTTGTGGTTTTTATGTGCACTAGTCCTGTATACGAGAAATAATATTTAAAAGGTTAAATGCACCTTTATCTTTGCTGCAGAGCAGACAGCTTCCTGTATGGTGGTGCTGTACGTGCATATTTAGACAAACTATCACACCAGATACATCAACATTCTCTTGCTTCTAGTTTAATTGATTTATTACTGGTATCTGAATGCTAAATTGCATTTAAAATATGGTCTTCCTCAATATAAATTTAAAGATAGAAGTACCCTGCTGTCATGTAGTTTTGACTTTTAAATCTAGTCAGTTTTATGCTGTGGAAGCTTTTATAAGCAGTGCAGGAAGTGATTTATTAGCATGAAATCATGTCACTGTGCTGAGCAGCAAACAGAGACATAGACAATTGAAAATGCAGAAATTTACCATCCTTCAAAACTCCATAAACATGGTGTAAGGTCTAGAATCTCAGATATCATGGCATAGGATGTTTCTGCTATTCTGAATATGCATTAGAAAGACTGGTAATAACCTATGAAATTAAAACACACACCATAGTGAGATTGTTTCACTCGAATGGGATGCACAGCAGAACACCTCTTTGAGCTGTATTTTCTCATGCACTCCTGCACATGTAGTATTTCAAGAAACTAGAAAAAGCACAGATTAAAGATTTTCTCAAAACACAGAACTACACTTCTAATATTTGTATACAAACTAATGAATCTCACCAATAATTATGCTCATAGATGATAAAACAGGCTGGTTGGTGTGTTTTACACGAGACAACAGAGCCAAGAATCCTTGCAGGGAAATGGAAAAATAAATTGCTTCAAGCCAACAGGTATTCAATGTGCAGTTTACAGGTCTATCACCAATAAAAACTTCCTGACAGTTTTAACTGGAGATTTAAATAATCATTAAGTTTTGCTTTTACTTTTATGCAGCAGTTTCTGACTTGTGTTATGGATAGTTTCTTATGCTCTGGATGCTTAAATAAAAAAAACATCTGAATCTGTTCATTTACATAAGTAAAACAGTGTTCTGTATGTTATTTGAGAGTATCAGCACAATTAAAGAAGAGGTTAAAAAAAATCCAGCGGAAATTCAGACCAAACAACTAAACCTTCTGTGTAGACAGCAAAGCCCAATCACACCGCAAGCTATTGGTGACTCCTATGGAACCACATTACATGGTGGTTTCTTCTAGAAGTAGCTACAATATTTCAAATTTATAGCATTTTGTTGTGACCTCTTGTTGGGAATATTTTTTATAACCGAGTGACCTGAGCAATCAGAACAATCAGAAATACTTGCCATTGGGTCCTCTGTCTTTTTTGTAGTCTTTGTTTGCAGTTAGTTAGCAAATGATGCTTTAAACACACAACAATCGTTAAAGATTTAAAGCAGGCAACACAGATGCATGAAATTATTTCAGATTTCAGATTAGGATTCTTAATCTCAGTGCTAAATGCTAACTCTAATCTCTGTTTTTGACTCATTCCTGCACCTCTCTTAAATCAAATATAGACCAGCCTGCCCCAAGCCACTGTGCGCCACACGCTTTTGAACAATTCTCTTCATGCTTCCAAAATAGGGCCTTAAGTGGCAGAGGGTCTGGTTCAGCTCACATGTTGAAGAAGGCACATGGGATTCGTTCACTCTCTGTTTTGCCGAGTAGAAACAATGCACAGTTAAAGTAGAATGAGCCCACTGCAGGGAGATGAGGGATGTTTTTGTCTCTTGGTTTCTCTGTAGTATTCAAAGATAAGAGTTGTTTTTACAGAATACTGTGTTGTAAAAACTTTATTAAAAGTGTGTATTTGTCCTCTTTCCAGGCCCTCAATCTCACCTGCAATATTTCGGGCGACCCTGTGCCAGAGGTCACCTGGCTGAAGAACGACAAAGAGATCACATCCGACGATCACTGCATCCTAAAGTTCGCATCTGGCAAGTTCGCCAGCTTCACTATCACGGGCGTAAACGTGTCAGACTCTGGCAAGTACAGCATCCTGGTGAAGAACAAGTATGGCACAGAGAGCGGGGACTTCACCGTAAGTGTCTTCATCCCCGAGGAGGCGGGCGGCAAGAAAAAATAAAAGCGGTCCAAATCTTGTCGTAAATATGTATAAATGAAAAAACGCTGGAAACAGTTTACAAAAAAAGGCTTGAGGAATGTGTTGAATGTTTTGTGTAGAATATAAAATAACTTTAGAGGTGCTGAATATGAGATGAGAGCTCACACTGCCCTGAGAGAAGAAATATATAGATATGTTTGCATCAGGTCCAACAATTACAGATAACTAACTAAACGTTGAAGGGAATGTTGAATTTTCAGGTGGCTGTTAGGGCAGAAATAACTTTGCTCTGTTAGCCTCAGACAACAAAAGGAACATTAGTCAGCGTAAGAAAGATAACAGGGAGCAACGTAATCATGATCACGAAAAGGAAAATGTTATGTTTTAGAGGAATGTCCAGCTCAAAGCAACAAATTATACATGAATTTGTATGTTTTTGCCCATTTTATTCAAACTGTGATTTTTTTTTCCTGCTAGTTAGCTTCAATAATTCAAAATGCTAAATTTATCCATCAAAATCAGTCTGTTTGGCTGCAGTTCTCTAGGCCAATTGAAGTAAAAATAGAAAGGAATACAGACTAGAGATGGCTTAGTAGAGAAAAAAAATCAGCACCTTGTTGTTTGACTAGATACGTCCAATTAAAATACTTATACAAAACTACAAACAGTTAGCGTTTGGCTTGCTTGTTAGCAGAGTCAACCTAAATGAGGTTCAGTATTCTGAGGCTGAAAGATGTCACAATGTCACCATAGATGGATTTTCCCCGTTGCCTGAATTCTCCAGCTAAGAAAGGGGTCTGGTTTAAAGGTTTTGTGCATGTATTAGCACAAAAATAATGATCTTTACTTCAGACAAAAGCAGACTGTAGCAGGCTAATTTCTTGGTTTAGTAGATTATTAAGTGAGCCAGTTACTTTGCATTTGCTGTAAAGGTAGATATTTCTACTTCTCATATCAAACCATAACTTTTGGTATTTAAAGAAGCACATTTTCATTTAAAATGATGTGTAAGGGCAATAGACAGGGTGGATAAAGCTTGAAAACATCCATTAATGTACCGAAGGGAAGAGCATGAAAGTGTTGGTTACAGAATAAAAATAAAACCTTAAAAATAGTTCACACTAGAGCTACTGCATTATCTAGTTTAACAACACAATCAAGACTCAAATGAATTAATCTGATGCTCAATGCTCCAGAATACTTTAAAGGTTATTTCTCCACATGTGCCACTGTTGTTACTTAGAAAAGCATGGTTCAAAGTGATTAAAAACTCTGGCAATTCTCAATAAAATTGACATAAAAATTCACAGAATTTGATGAAATGGGTTCAAACATGATCTCTTCCTGCCACGTGCCTTTGTGTAGTTAAATGACACACTTCTCATGATCCACAGTCATCTGAATGTTGTGATCCTCACATCACCTTCCTCATCTCCCACTGTCTGTATGAGCACTGTCTGTTTGAGCATTACTGTGATTCATCACTGTTGTACTTCCCCTCTTCTGTCCTTGATTATTTATTCTGATGCATCCCTACTTTGTGTTTACGTTGATGATGATGCCGCTGTAATGAAGACTGATATTCGGCACAGTTTTTATTAGTGCATCACTTCCTGATCTCCTGTTTCTTGATGACACTAATAATAAAAGAAGCATGTACCTCCCCACTTCCTCTTCCTCTCTGTCGTCTTCCTCTTTGAGTTGCCTCACTTTGGTTTGCACTTTCCACCCTTCACGATTCACTCTCTGGTTTCTGTCCCTGTGTTCACTCACTTTTATGATTTATTTCTGTAGAAGTGGACACTGTGAAGATCAACAACTAGCATGGACACAACCCTACAACACTGTTTTTGAAAACATGTAGAGAAAACAAACCCACCCTCACAGACAACTAATGATGTTTCCCCTGTTTTCCCAACCATCATGTGTTCCTGTAACATAAAATGTAGGATCTTCCATACTCTTTCTATCCAATGAGAATTTCCAGACTTATGGAATTTTCCTTATGAAATTACCAGAAGTTGGGGAAAATTCCCAATTAACATTACTGATTAGTGTCAAAAAATCAGAAGAATTCAATTGAAAACACTTTCTGAAAATTACATGTCTAAACGTCAGAAATATCTAATCTACAAAGTAAAAGTTCCATAAAGAAATGTGGTAAAAAATGCTTCATTTTACAAAAGAACACTGACCAACATCAACACCCGAGCAAGAATACCTTGCACAAAATACACTGAAAATTCAATTTAGAGATCCTAAAGACAACAACTGAAACTTGACAAAAGTTCACAGGAAATATTCCCAAAAATAAGCACATTTTTATTTTAGTAGTGTTGAAAATTGTAATGACGGATAGAAGCAAAAGATGTGGAACTATCCAAGAAAATTGCCTTACTTCAAATACATTTAGAATTTTAGACTTTAAAATATTTCTTAAAAATAGTAGGGCTTTAGTTGCCTAAGGAAATGCTCTAAGTTTCGTCAGAACAACTGAATTAAAAAAAAAAAATCTAAAAAATTTAAACTTAGACTTTCAGATTTGTTGAAGGTTTCCAAGTCTGTTCAAAAGGTGCAATTAACCTTTTTTTTTTTTTTTTTTTGGTAAATGCCTAACTTAAAATACTTGAAAATTTCAAATAAATTGTGTTTTAGTTCCTGAAAAAGATGGGATGGAAATTTCTCTGATGTCTTGAAAATTCTCTGACAACACGTCTTTTGATTTTATGAAAATTTAGTTCGCGATAACAATCCTTTGGATGAAGTTTTTAAAAATTCTATTGAATATTCCAGTCTTAGAAGAGTTTTCTTGAAATTATTGATAGCTTCAATGATTCCACCTTTTTATATACCTTTAAAAAGCATCCTAAAATTTCTGCTGAAAATATTTTTTTACAAAATAGGAAATTTCCATTCAGCTTATGAAAACTAGTTTTTGTCAGAAATGGTGCAGCACTCAAAATGAAAGTTACATGTTCCAAATGATTTACATGACAGATTACCAAAACTATAATACATAGGGGTGCTGGTTTGGCAGAGTGGTTAACAACCAGCCACATCCCATGTGCATACTTCTGCTGGCCCGGGTTTGAATCCAGCCTGTCTCCAGTTTGCAGAGTGTCTTCCCCTACTCCCTCACCCCTTTCACAAGCCTATCCACTGTCATTCTCTCCCCTATTAATAAAGGCACAAAATGCCCTTATGGCTCACAATTCTTGCGATTTTCTGAAAATTTTCAACATTGAAGTGGCTGAATTTATTAAAGAAACTGTGAATGACTCCCAAAAGAATAAACCCCTTAATTAATTGATGATGAAAAGTAAATTTTACTGACACCGGCAGGTTTTGAGTCTGTTTATGTGGCGTTAAATTAACCACAATTTGAGGTACACAAAGATAATAGTTGGTGAGAACAGGCTGTCTTTATTGTTAAAGATTGAACTGTTTTGAAACTACTTCTGGATTTTGGCAGTCAGTGATAATTTTGGCCACACTCAACATTCTTGGTAAGTAGTGGACATCAATCATAGAAAGAGGTGGTTTGAATAAAGACCCTGTTTAAACTTGTTGACATCTAACTGTGGTGTTTGTCCTCACAGCTGGAGATCATAGAGGGAGTGCCTGACTTTGGAGTGACTTCTTATTGGACGGATGCTGAGGGAAATGTGGTCTATGGCCCAAATACCCCAAAGGATAAGATGAAAACACCAGACAGCCTAACAAAAACACAGAAGCGAAAGGGTAAGAGAGGTGTAGACAAACCCCCTTATGTATGTGTACTCCCTAACATGTTATGGTCATATGTTTTTCTTTATTTCTTTTCTTTTAGACTCTGTCAAAAAAACTCCTCCTCCAGTGGAAGAAGTGAAAGCCAAGCTGAAGTTTGAAGAGCAGGAAGATGAGAAGGTTGCAAAGGAACCCAAAGCTTCAGATCCTGAGGGAGAAGTAGATGACCAGCTTTTAACCGCTGACCAATCAGATGCCCCTGAGCAGCCTGAGGACCCAGTGGAGGAGCCTGAACCAGAGCCTGAACCAGGGGCTGAAACAGCATAAAATACCAATATGACCCTTTGTCAAGCCCCTTGATTAATGTGACTTGATTTGACAAAACCTCTTGATAGAGGGCCCCTTTTGAATTAAAAATAACTGAAAATATCAAATTACCCAAATTTGAGTGAGGTTTAATTTTATTATCATCATCACCGAGACCTGGCTTTACTGAACGAATGAAAGATTGATGGGTAGGTGGAACAATCAGTGAGCTTACAAAGGGTCAAGAGAGGATTCATATCTACAGCATAAGTAATCACATGTATGTTGCATGGTTGGCATGGTCTTTTCATACATTATGTAATGTGTTTTCAGTATTATTAGTCAGATTAACACCACGCTTGTTCATCTTTGCTAGAATAAAGGTCCGTATGTATTTCTTTCACTTGTCACATATGTTAGTGTATGATTCAAAAAGAAAAGTAATGATGTGTTATCGCTAAGCTGTCCAGTTTGGTCTGGTGAACCTTGCTTGTGTTTCCTCGATCAGCTGTACCCTCATTTGAAACCCATCAAGGATTTAAATATGGTGCTTCCTCTGTTTGTCCATCATTTCAACTGCTGCACAAGTGGTATCAATCTTTTGACCAATCACAGGCAAGCATTGTCTTGCTCCACCCATAAATAACGCACTGCCTTTATCTTTCTTTTTGTGTCTTGCCTCACTCCGAATTCATGACAAGCAGAAAGACACCAGTCTGTTGTTTGTCCATGCAGTGACAAGGAAGAGGCACCGCTAATTAGCTTAGCTCAAACACTGGGAGTCAATGGGTAGTGTTAGCATCTGCTTACAGTCGTCAGATAAACTCTTCAGAAACTCTAAACGATTCTATGTGCTTGATGTGAACTTTTTATGTTACATTATCTTCTTCCATCATTGCATCTTCTACTCCTAAACAGAGGCTTTGTTTTGTTGATCTACTTCAACGGTGGTTTGCACTAGAGATGTGACGTTAGCGAACAAGTCAAGTCGTTTGACCAGCTCTTCTAAGTAAACGGTGAGAACCGATTCACATTTGTGAGCCATTCTCTAAGGCAGAGGCAGGCTAGCTATACCCGTTGACTCCCAGTGTTTGATCAAAGCTAACTGGCGGTGGGTGAGCTTTGCCCGTCTCTTTCTTGCTACTGGACACACTGATGAAAGAATGGAGTCTATCTGCTTGTCATGGACTCAAGAGTGAGGAAAGACACGAAAAAAAAGAGTTAGCGTATCACTTTAAAGGGCCCATATTATGCTGTTTGGAGTTTTATATGTTCTTTAATGTGCTTACATGTCTCCTACGTGTGATAGAGCACTTCCCTAAGTAAGAAAAAGTCAGCGACATCAAGACTGTTTTTTCTACCCATGTGTACAGTGCCAGTAGCTGCCTCAAATATCTCTTTCTGATCTAACAGTATGTCATCCTATATTGTTTCATTGTTAGATTAATTGGCTCAAAGTAGCAAGCCAAGTGCTGAGGAGTAGGGATGGGAATTGATAAGATTTTATCCATACCAGTGCTATAAATAATCCTGCTAATCGATCCAATTCTTTAACGATTCCCTTATTGACTCATGCAGATTTTCTGTGTGGGCAAATGTTGGCCTGTAGATTTTCAGTGGCAACAATGTCAAACACATGCCACAGCATAGATAGCTGCTTCTGCAAGTTGCTGGTGTTTCCACTCACTTAAGATTGTGCAGTAGGCGCCTTTTGTAAAAATTAAGCCACAATTCTGACGCTTCTGAATTCTGTCAGTGGAAGGAATTGATAAAGGAATTGATTAGCAAAAAGACTCATGATATCGATTCTTTGATGGAGATGTCAAGGATTCTCAACTGGAATTGGTTTTTGGTTCCTATACCTACTGAGGAGGGACAGCAGAATAAATGCAGAGTTGTTGAAAACATGGTGCCAAGTAGCACTTAGCAAACTAATTACAAGTCAATTCAAAAAAATTTATTTGTATTATAGAAAGTCTAAGTTAAGGAAAAATAAACAAACAAAATAAACAGTCCTTCCAATCAAATATATACACAAATGATATACAAAAATAAATAGGGAAAAAAGGAAGTAATAAAATACTAGAATGCTTAAAAATCTGCAATCACAAAGTAGACTAGTTAACCAGAGTGAACAGGGCCCACACAGGGAAGGAAGCCTTATAAGGGCAGAAGATCTCAAGACAGAGCGAGAATACAGCTGGATCAGGATACTCTTCATATGAAAAATAGAAGATATTTTTTAACATTAGTGATTGTGAACTTGCAGCCATCGAAAATGAATACATGAACCTGAGTTAAGGAAGAACATGGGCTTTTTAAGGCTCAGATTGGCACAGTTACCTGGTAAGAATGCATTATAACAAGGATGGTCCAGATCAGCTGATGTGGTACCTTTCCAACCATGAGCAGTGGAAACATGAATAACTGTGTACCAGACCAACAAGCGGAGATGCTGAAGCTCCACTTTGTCACAGAAATGTGTCTCATGGGTCATTTTATGTACAGGCAGCACTTCACAGAAGTCTTTTACACCCTACTTGCTTTCTATTCGCATATCTTGAAGACCACATGTATCTTTTTTCATATACACCTAAATAAAGAACCATTTTTACTGGTTTGAGTTGTCACATTTGTCAGTAAATGATACAATAATATGGGTAACAGAGGGGTCAGAGAGGTCATACTGTGGTGCCTGACCCAGAGAGATGCAGACTCAGGCTCTCAGATATGAGGCCCTCACCAGTTCAAACGAAGAGCAAAGAAAACACCAGAAATTCTTGGTGTGAATTAGAGCAGAATTAATGCAGACCTAATAGGGTCAAATTAGACTAGAGGTTTGGTGTAGACATGGCTCATGCAAGTATTTCAACACTCACTCGCTACTGTTTTTATCTTTTCAAACAAGTTATGACTAAGGCAAAAATAAATTTGACTGTCATAAAACAGTGTTACCTGACTGCAAAACTTAAACAAACAACACTCATACATAAATTGAAACATAAATTGAAAATAAAGGAAATGACAACAGCTGTATGTGAGTGTCTTCCTTGAAAAAAAACCCTGAATAAACACTCATATATCCTGACTCAGCTCATGCTTGAGGGAACTTAACTTCCTACTTCCTCTTAGTGCTCAAGAATAGTACATGCCATATGTTTCTCCATACATTCATATAAGTTTAATGAATGCTGCTCTTTGTTTGGCTGAGGATCCTGGTTTATTTATTGCTAAATATCCGCCCCGGAGAACTGTCCTGGAGCAAATCTCTCAAACATTTCAAGTACCAGGCTGATGAAGATCCCTGACCTAAAAATGCAGAGCGTGGAAAATTAATTTCCTGGCTGTTTCCATTTATTTCCTGCATTTTATCTCAGAACAAGAACACTGGATGAATTCATTTTGTCCAATATAAGACTCTAACATAGAGATTAACACAGTTCAAACATGATTTGATCAAATTATTTCAATATACTGCATGTTAGATATTGAGTCATTTATTTTGTTACTATCATTCGAGATTAGATTAGATTAGATAGGACTTGATTAATCCCTTTGGGACACTCTAAGGGGAAATTAGGATTCCAATAGCAATTTCAATAAAAAAGAGTTATAAAAAAGATAGACATAAATAAAAATATAAACATAAAAATAGATGTAAAAAAAAATAAAAGTGCACTACCTCGCTGCCGACACTAAAAGTAATTTTTATAAATAATCACAATTTGACATCTTACTCAAGGAGTAAGATGGTTTTGTGAGTCCCAGTTTTTGTGTAAAACAGTTAATTTGAAATTTTATAAATAAAAATGATTATATTTTAACATGAAGTTTATCATTACAGGTAATGAGCTTCTACATGCTGGTGTATTAACAAAAACATGAATTGGATTCTGGTTATTACCAGTGCTGTTAATTTAGGGCGGCTAAACCTTACATTGGATGTTTGTCTAATAATAAGTAAAGCACTGTATCAGTGATCATTTTGACAGCACTTTTTATGTAGCTTTAGTTATAGTCTTTTTCCTAAAACATCTTTTAGTTATAGTCATTTAGATTGTTCAAATTTTAGTCTAGTTTTAGTTGATGAAATTTCCCATTTCAGGCGACGAAATCTACTGTAAATTACTGTAAAATATGAAGTGTAAACTGTAAGCCATTTTATGTTTCCTTTAAATTCTGATGTCATGTTTTACACTTGGATAAAATGAAACATCTAAAAACCCATTAATGAATGCTTGTAAAGTTTGAGTGTATTAACAGAAAAACAACTTTTGAGTGAAGTGCAATCACCTTATATCTATGCTACTAGAGCAGTGGTTCCCAAACTGGGGTACGCCAAGTGATGTAGGGGGTACGTGAAAAACTGTCAGGTCTAAACAGTTGTTTCAGTAGTTCAAGTTCAAACTGATAAATGGTTGTATTGTGAGCTTTGATAAAGGCCTGGAGTGTTGGCAGAGAGGCTGAGGCATCTTGGAGAGGGAAATCTGTCCAGAATTATCTAATATTCTTAAACTAACATACAGTAAGTTCAGTCAGACAGCCTATTAACTAAAGCTTTAAGTTCATTAATGAAAATGTTTCAGAAATGTACATTTCTTTTTCAAAAGTGGACCGGTGTTGCCCACTGACATTGCTGGTAAATCAATCTATTTAGTTAGAAATAATTCACTTTAATAGGTTTTATTTGGATGTTATGCATGTAAAATGTGGGAGGTCGGAGTGCGACAGGCTTAAACATTTATTCTTCTCGGTGTTATAAGTGCATGAGAGTTGGGGGTACATGGCTGGAGGTCAAGTGTCGGAAGGGGTACAGGCTGTGAAAAGTTTGGGAACCACTGTACTAGAGCATCTCAGTTACAACGCCAGGGCTGACAACAAACAGTGAACCTGCTCTACATGAATATCAGTTTATAAAGAGAGCAGCTCTGATTGGATCACTCTTCAACTTAGCCCACCATAAAGCTAAGGCAGTTGTGATTGGATGCCCCACTTAACTTATCCAACCTTTCCACACCAACAAAGTAACTGTAATTTAATATATTCGTGTCCCTACTTTGAATTCAGTCGTTGTCAAACATTTTCTTCTAGTTTCTAGATGTGTCACTGTGTAATTTTCGCCAGGAGAAAAAAAAAATATTGACGAAAAAGATGACAAAAATTATTTGCCAACTAACTGAACACTGCAATGTATGTGCAAGAGAAAAATGACTCATCTGTTTCTGGTGCTCACATTTACATGAAGTTGGAAAAGGAACTACATTTACCAAAAACCTCCAATGACGTGCAGCCTCCACTGTACGGTCACGTGCAGTCAGCTTCAAACAGCTCAGAGAGAGAGCTGCTCGAGGTACCGGCGGAGGAAGTGGATGAAGGTGAGACTCTGCGGGGGAGCCTGAATACTCCGGCAGGTAGGACAAATATCAGCCCCGCTCTCTTCTTTATGTTCATTTACGAGCTTTCGGACACCCAAACAGGTTCAAATCTGTAAGAGCCCTTCACTTTCGCTTTCTTGTGTCGTAAAAACCGGCACCGGAGTCCCTGGAATCCCCCGAGGAGAAAGGTAGCGGTTCATGTGTCCTGTTGGGATCCCTAATTTCGCTTCTAAAGCACATATTAATCATAAAGACTGACATTTTGAAATTAAAACTCACGCACGTCTTCTTCTTCCGCTTAAACTTCCATTGTTTCTATTTAAACTTTCTCATTTGTTTTTAAACGTCTCTTTCATTACGTTACAACGACTCCTCGTCTGAGGCTGTGGTGCAGATATGACTCCATATTTGACATAATATAAATTTTTATGAGAATAAAATGGCTGCCTCTATATCAGAGGCTAATGTGCGTGCTTTATTATCTGACATCATTATCCCAGGTAGATAAGAGTCAGGTGTTTGCTCACTACAGGCTGATTTAGAGCTGCCGTTAGAAAATTGTTGATGAGAAAGAACGAAACTGATACCCATAGACGTTCAGGGTGTGCAAAGCTAACATCTTAGAAGGAAGTGGCATTTCTTTAATAAAGAGCTCTGATATTTATGTATACCTGCCACATAGAGCAGGAAAATATAAAGAGTTTCAAGATACATTTATGTACTTTGAAAGTAGATATGCAGTAGTACATTTACAAACCCAACTCCAAGGAAGCTGTGACATTGTGTAAGTCTTACTGGACACAATGATTTGCAATTTTTCCATGTATTCAATTGAAACCAAACTGATTAACTTGATAGTTTTTGAGCAATGATTCACATATTTTGGATAATATGTCCAAAAAGCTTAGAAAGGGGAAACAAAAGACTGAAAAAATTGAGGAGTGTTGAAAAAACACCTGTTCTAACGTTAATCTAACAGGTTCATTGGTAACAGGTGAATGTCCTGGTTATCCAGTCATTTACAAACATGAAGCAAGGTTCACCACTTTGTGAACAACTGCACGAGTTTGAGAACAATGTTTCTCAACAGACAATAGCTAGGAATGTAGGAATTTCATTATCTACAGTCCATGATATCATCAAAAGATTTAGGGAATCTGGGGAAATCTCTGCACGCAAAGCTGAAACCCAAAACTGAATGCCCATGACCTTCGATCCCTCAGGTGGCACTGCTTACAAAACCAACATCATTCTGTAAAGGATACCCCCACATGAGCTCAGGAACACTTTAGAATACCATTGTCAGTTAACAAAGTTTGTCATTACATCTAAAAATGCAAGTTAAAACTCAAAGATGCAAAGAGAAAATAATGCATCAACAAGGGGAAAAGTGTGCTGTAGTCTGACGAGTGCTTTGAAATGATAAATGTTGTATCCCACAGGCTAAAGGGGATCATCCAAATTATCAGAACAATGTTCAAAAGTCAGCATCTGTGATGGTATGGTGTATGTTACCCATGGCATGGGTAACTTGTATATTTGTGAAGGCACCTTTAGTGCTGACAGCTACATACAGCAGATGGAGAGGAGGTATTTTCCCATTATGGAGGACTTTGTTGCAAGGACTAGGGATGTAGGAAAACACTGATACACAAATATATTAAGTTATTTGGTGGAGCAATACTGTAATGCAATATTGGGATTTTCTATTAATAAATAATCTAATGAAATTTAGGAAATTTGTTTTTTTAACGGAGCCTCTGGTACAAGTTGAATGCAGACATTGACTTTGTCTTCACTTTACTTTATTTTTGTACTATTTTTCAATATTTGTATCACTATACTTGTGGCATGGACCATGTTTTACGTAATTAAGACTGAAAAACTAGATTTTTATGCATGCAATGCTGTGGGAACTTAATGCTTTAAGAACGGATTAAAATGACTTTCAAGTGAAAGAAATCATGATGCATTTCTCTGCTTATATTACCACGAAATGTAGTGATACATCATATAGTCACATATGAATCCCAATGTGTACCGCATGGCCAGAGTCTTACCAATACACATTTCTGACATGGGCACATTTTTT
Organism: Scarus forsteni; assembly: GCA_036419115.1. Taxonomy (NCBI): domain Eukaryota; kingdom Metazoa; phylum Chordata; class Actinopteri; order Labriformes; family Labridae; genus Scarus; species Scarus forsteni. The sequence goes on along the minus strand of JAZDUH010000007.1, from coordinate 9,331,032 downwards.
TAATAAAACACTTAAAAAAGCAAATTTACCATATGATGGGGCCGATGTTCAAGACACTAAAAAATAATGCAAATAAAGGTTGTCACAGAAATCCTATAAATGCCACATTTAGATTAAACATTACAAGTGATGAACAATATCGAAATATTTCTAGGTTAAAGCTCCTGTGAGGATCTTTAAATCCGTACTGATTCTGGTTATTCCAGTTATTACTCACTATCTTTGTTGTGAAAAATGTAAACAAAGGCTACATCTGCCTGTCTGACACTTACCCCACCGCAGTGGTTAGAGATTAAAGAAGCGTTTAATCTCTGTGCTGAATGTCTTATTTGGTTTTTGTAGATCCCTGATTCATAACCACTAAAACTCCTTCCAGAGCTTTTAACTAGTATTTGACAACCATATTACACACTGTAGCTTTAAGAAATGCAGTGATGTAAAAAGATAATTTAACAAATAGATTTACAGCTCTTGGACTGCATTGTTCATTTTATGTAATCGTACTTGGTAAAGCTGAATGCTGGCCTGATTACCCCAAAAATTAAGGACTTCAACAACTGTAACACAAAGCTCTTGTATCAACACAATACAGTCACATGATCTATAACATTCAGACTCATGATGGGCCACATCATAAGAGGGATTCTGGTCTACATTTGCTCCAATAATGGGCTGACTCAGAAGGCGTATTGAACAGGACAAACGTGCAGGGACAGTGAAAGCTAGATTTGTTCTAATCCTGTTAACGGGATTAACACCTTCTTAACCTGGATGGGACCTGGTTGTTATGGATTTGTTTCCATGTATACCGGGGCAATTTTGTAATGTGACACACAAACAGAAAAAGAAACAGCACAACAAACAATAAAAACACAACTTAACTAATGACTGGTGCTCTGCCAACATGGACAGGCTTCAGTATTTATCCAAACTGAAGCTTATGGGCTTAAACTATTATGTCATTACAGTTTGGTTACTGTGAAGACTTTCAGCCATTTACTGTTTAAGAGAGGAAACTGAATAACAACACTGCAGAGATTACATATTTTAGCAGAATTCTGGTTTTGTGATTAACTATATTATTTAATCATGATGACGCTTTCTTTGTCTAATAGACTGTCAAATAAAAATCAGGATGTAAAGTAATGTCTGAGTCAACCTTCTCACATTCTCCTTGCTATCTGCGTCTGAGCTGTGGGAGTTTTCCTAAATTTGGTGTGCTGTTTGTGTGTTTATTGTGTAATCAGCTCATTGGAGAGATCTGGTGGTGCAGAGCTGTTATCATGGCTGATGACTCTCATCCAGACACTTCTGCTTTGTCCTTTTCAAGAGTATTGCACAGTCAGTCTACATTGTGTTGTGGTACGCAGAGAAACACTGATAATAGTGTCGGGGTGTAAACACTGTGATACTATTATCAGCTTGTGTCACAACTATGTAGGCCTCAAACTTTTCTCAGCAGGTAGCCACTGATTAGAACGCTTTACTAAAAATAGACTTTAATACGAGGTGTGATTCTGCACTATGCAACAAGTGTCTGATTAAATACATAGTTAAGTAACGTGTTGAGAAACAAAACACAACCTAATGAGGTGCGAAGTTGATTAGGAATTGCTCTTAAAAGAACAAAAGGCTTAAAGGGACTGTGAGGAGTTTCTAAGCAATTACAGAAATGTCTCGCTTTTAGATATATGCCTGATTGAAATACACACTTTAAGATGAGTTTTATAGCATCAAAATAGGTTATCTATAAATGCTATTCCTTGGCCTTCCGGTCGGGTCGGACAGGGCTGGACTGGCCTGGATACTCAACTTCGGGAACAAGACAATTAAAACTAGAGCACATTTATATTATTCAGACACGTCTTAGAGCACCGGGCTGTTAGTAGTGATATATAGCCGGCTACAAAGCTACGATACTAAGTGTTCCAAAAATTGCTTGTTGTCACACATCAAAAAGTACCGCTACGTAACTAGAAAGAGATACATTACCTCGTCGCTTTGCATCCTGTAAGTTGTTGAAAAAAGAAGTTGTAAAGCAATGCAGAGTTCTGAGGAAGGTCCGAGCTACATTTACTAGCATCACAACAAACGCATGCTTTGGCTTGTGGTGCGTTCAAGTTGTAGTCAGAAGTAGGAATTTCCGGGTTCAGAGTAGGAAACTGCAACTAAAACGCCCCCCGAAGTCTGAATTTCCTACTGGGAACTCGGTGAAACCTCACCACCCCCGAGTTAACAATCGAAGATGGATACCCCAGTGTGAACAGTTATTTAGCTCCTGTAATAATCAATTTGTTTGCACTTCTGACAGGGGTGAGTCGCTCTAGATCAGCTGTATACATAGTATTGTTAGACCTTTATTTACAAAAATTCTGCCATAGTGATAATCACATTCTTCATGCAACAACACAGGGCGTGCTAACAACAGCTAACAATAGCCTGGTAGATCGGCATGTTTTTTTCCGACTTCATCTGGAACGCCGATAAGTCGGAGACGATGTCACTCTCATTTCCAAGGTTACTGTAACGCAGCATTACGACAGTCACCGCGCATGCTCATGGGTAGCAGAGTCTTTATGTGGCCGGTAATAGATTTAAGGAGGGTGTGAGAAATATAACAACCAATATTTTTACTGTTTTGGCTAATATTTTGAGGCCCTGTTTATTCTTTGTTTTCATTGTTCCACATCTATCCTTCTGCATTTAAATTGTGTGGGAATTAAATAATTTCAGTTCAAAAAAATCTGAATGTTATTATGCTTGAACCAATATCATGTTGTGTACAATACACTTTAAAATCATCCGTTTCAGATTTCTGCTTTAAACTGTTACGCCAAAATAAGATAAGATAAACCTTAATTAGTCCCACAGGGGGAGATTCCAGATTTACAGCAGCAGCAGGATGCAAGAGAAATATCAGAAAAAGATTTACAAATGAAACAATAAGTAATAAAAATAGAAAATAGCATAAATACAACTAAAATGAAAATAAAGGAAAAGAGCATGAGCCTTTCAGCAACATCAACTTCTTTATGAAGGAAAATAAGTAAAATTTAGTGGAAATAAGACTGACTGAGATGGATGTATACACGGTATTAACTATTAACAATATTTAACAATATATAACAATATTTACACCACAATTTTTGGGTATATCTATATGGAAGTGGAGGTATACACAGTATTAGAGTTAACAATATTTGCCTTGTCATAGCACATACTGTTAGCATTTTTTCTTTGTTCAAGAGTACAAAGTTGACCTTTGGCCTTGTCAGTCTGTTTCTCTAATGAACAGATGAAACAAGAAAAGAACAACTTATTTTGTAATAAATCATGCTGTATCTTTTTTTACATAGTCATTCTAAAAGAAGAGTTTGAATATTATGGGACATTTATAAACTGAGCCAATAGAACAGCTTGATATATGTGATATTTATGTCCATTAATTTCTGCCAATATCAGTAGAAATTTGATGTATGGGTACTGATAATCACCTTTTAAATGTATTATCTGCTGATATTATGCTAGAAATACTTTGCTGTATATGTGGCCTGTCTACAAACCCACCCCAATATAAATAAAATCCCTCCTCTGGTGTTTGCTCCATCAGTCTGAGATCAGTTTAGTTGAATTATGCAACAATGTAATATAGCCAATAAAACAAACAAATGTCACCTCCAAGAAATTATATTTTCCAAGTTATCGTTAAAGAAATTGAACTCATCATATGTTGACCATTGTCTGTTAGCTGATTTACAAAGCACATATCATAGTGTGCCAACCTACGTATCACAGCCTGCTGGTGTCAGTTCGTTCAGTGAGCTCATCAGAACATTTCAACACAGATCTCAAACTGGTTAAATATTCTTTTCCATCAGAAATCACAACAAAGCTGGGATTCGACTCCTGCCTGTGGTCTGTTCTCTACTCTCACTCTCTCTCTGACTCAGTCTATTGTTTCTCTAATCTGTCACACCAGATGGATCGTTCAATATATTTCACATGTCTATCCTGCGACACTCAATAGAAAGTGTTTGGTAATGTGCAGAACATTTTAAAAGCATATCAGATTGGTGACTGGATGATCTTTCTGTTAATCATACTCATTATGGGCCAATCAGATAATACAGTAGAGAGGCGATGCTGAGGCAGTGTGAAATAAGAATTGTCAGCCACTTTGTTGATCAAATTATGGCCAAAACATGTTTGAATGAACACAAAAATTCTTTCTATCGAGGAATGCTTTTAGTGTTGTTTGTTCTTCATTTAGTGAAGAAATGTGCCAGATATTGTGAAACTAGTACTAAAGCTGTTAGCTTCTATGCTAATCTCTGTACAAGCAGTCACTTCCTGCTGTCGTCTCACTTGTAGCGTGCACCTTCTGTGGGCAGCACACAATTGTAGATTTGAAGGTTGGCAAGACGGACCTGCCTGATTACAGACAGTGTATTAGGCAGATCCAGCTGCTGTGCAAGGTTATGATGAAGCAGCAGGGGACCCAAAGGTCAGCCCATCTTTTTAACCCAAAGTTGCATTGAGTAATAACCACAGAAAACTGTATCACTGACTTAAGGCATCAATTCCAGTCAGTGATTCTTACATTTTTGTTACGCATTGACTAATAGTGATTGGTTCCTCGACTTTTACTGTTTTGCTTAATTTTAGTGCATCTATTTTTATAAGTATAAAGCTAAGAGTTATGTATTAGGGAAGGAGCTGATCCAACTGGAAGGCGGGTATATTGTAGCCTATTGCTAAGAGGCTAAAGGCTTGCTTCAGATCCTTTTCTTTGCTTGTTGTTTGATCAAAAGTTAGATTAAGACGTCATTTGACAGTATGCTAACCCCATTGTTAGCCTTACAACTTTGCTTTAGAAACAAATGAGTAAGGTCAAAAAGACTGTCCATATTTCATAGAGCTGTGGTGACAAGCATGGCCAAGTTCAATGTTTGATGCACAATAGAGTAGAAGTATGTTAAATATCTTCATTCATATACATATGGTAAATCAGCTTTTGATATAGTGTTTTTTTTTTTAAGAAAATGGCTCCTCTTTTGTGCAGTCTTTACTGTTTCAACATGCTTCCCTGTACAGACTTTCTAAGTGCAGGTTATTGGTGACTTGGTGCTAAGAGAGGTTATGTAAGGGTTTTAGGGCTTGGGTACTTTTCTTTAGAGAGTTTTTGTCCTTAACAGAGTGAGTTGAAAGTTTGCTTTAGTTCTGGTTAATGGCTGGAGAAAGTCCTGATGGAGTGACATGGATCACTCAGAGAGCTCGTCTGTAACACAGCAAGATCAGACGCTGCACCTGAAGTCTCCCTGGACTCTGGTGAGTTATTGTGCTGGTTAGCTTGACTCTGTTTGAATACACAGAGGGTGAGGTTTTTCATTGTTGATCTGCCTCTTCATGCTTAAGGAAATGTTTGACCTTGCTTGTGTTTTGGGTTTTATTTGCAGAGGATCTCCGTCTGCCTGATGGACCTGATTCTGATTTTATAACTCTGGTACTGACTGTAATCCCAAACTAGTCTATCTTACTGTTGGAGTTTTAACCTAACTAAAATGACTAACAATTACAAGCATAAAATAGAAGTGTTCTGTGGATAATTAACGAGATTGCATCAACGCACCAGTCTAATTATGAAAGGGTTAGCTGGAAAAATGTGATCAAACTTTAAGCCTTTTTTGTAAATGAATTTACTTTTATTGACAACATCAATTCCTAAACCTCTAATTATTTCTAAGATGTAAAGAAAAAATAATGTGATGATGTTGAAGTTAGCACACAGACAACTAAACAACTGTTTCAAAAGTTCAGTGCTCATGCGGTGATATGTGATGTAGAAATATGTCTCATTTTACTGCAGACAGACATCACATGCAGTGTTGGTCTTTGGCCTCTGAGTTTCTCCAACTTGTTCAGTGTTCCCGAAATTCCTGGATACTTTGTTTTAAGTCAGTATGCTTTAAGCACAGCGCAAACTTTTAACTAAATCTTAAACAGCAGGGGACCTCTACTCATCCTTCCTTCAGTTAAAATTAGCATCATAGGATGTCTTTACAAACACAAGCTTAATGCCAACCTGCTGCCAGTTGGCCTTTCAACCTGTGTTTAAATCATTTCACAACTTTTTCAGTCTAAAATTAACACACTAAATGTTTTAGTTTGCAGTTACTCTGCACCATTTTGACACATAAGGCAAAGGGCAACATCTAGATGCTCCTACTTTCACAACAATGGAAAATAAGGATACTGCTATTCCTTTGAATGTGTCACAGACAGGCGACAAATGCAAAACAGTGAAATAATCGCAGTGGGTCTGAAAGAAGAGCTAGATGTAGTTTGTTTTTATGATTCACATGAGTCTTATAGGAAAGGGATGAACCTAGGACCCAATGGCCATTGTTTTATTTATTTATTTTATTTTATTTTGGATCCCCATTAGCAACTGCCAAAGCAGCAGCTACTCTTCCTGGGGTCCACACATTATAAAAACAGTCAACAAAATACATCAGTGACATTCAATGTACTCTAAAAATTGAAACAGAAAATAAAAGACAAAAGACATTGTTGAGATGTCAAGTACTAAAATATGGGATGATGATGAGTACGTTTCACCTTGTTCCTTCAAAATCTGGATTTATACTGGACATGTTTGCAAAATTTAAAGAGAATCCTCCAAGTCATTTCTTTTGGGATATCTTATTCAAATGTTGGGGGTAAAATAACACCCTTAGACCTCCAGAATCTACTCAGTTTATCTTTTAGCTAAAGAACACTAATGTGAAAAGTTTTGAAGGAAATCCTTAAAATGATCTGTAGAATAACCTCGACATTTGAACTCCAAAATCTAATCAGGTCATTTTTGTGTCAGAGTGGACATGTGTGAAAGTTAAATGAAAATCCTTGTAAGCATCACCGTATTATCATGCAGTGGAGTTTAGACGTGAGGCTACAGGGCCTTGACCTTTAATCCCATAATCTGTTCATCCTTGAGTTTATGTGGACATTTATTAAAAGATTGGAGAATATCTCTTGAAGTGTTTTGGATGATTGATTGAATATTTAAAATTCAGGTATTAATTAGACTCAGAAATGGTCATTACAGCTGAGATGTTTATTTGCCACAGTTTGAAGGCATCAATGAGTGTGCTGTGTCAAAATGTATATTTACAAATAGTGTGGGGTAAGCTTTGGATACATAAATATATTTCTGTTGTTGGATCACATAAGAGGTTGACTTGCTGTGTTCATAAATTCGTTTTAGTTTTAGTTCTCATGTTGTCCTGCCAGCTCTTAAGTTCATGTAAGTTTATAGTGCTGAGGCTGCCAGTCTGGGAAACTGAGGTTTCAAAGTTCATCCAGTTGGTTATGTAGCGCTGATTTCATCATTATAAGGCATTGTCCATTGACTGCTGTGGTCAGAGATTAAACAAGGTGAAACCAGGACCACTTAAGATAAGGAGTCTGGTGTCCAGATTAATGAGGCCTCAAGATGCCTTGTGTTCATGTGTCTTCATGTTTGATTATTTCTTCAGACAAAAACAATCCTTAAAGTTACTACACTGTGGTGTCACTCCTCAAAGACAGGGCTAGAGTTGAAATTCATTCATTCATTCATTACCTACACTACTTATCTCTTTGGGGGTCACCAGCTGATTGTAGGGCCATATAGAAGGATGGACAACCATTCACCCTCACACTTCATACCTGAGGGCAATTTAGAGTCACAAATCAACCTAACACGCATGTTTTTGGTCTGTGGGAGGAAGCCGGAGTGCCCGGAGAGAACCCACGCATGCACTGGAAGAACAAACAAACCACACAGAAGGGCCTTGCACTACCTGCTGCACCACCCTACTACTACTATTAATACTTAAAAATTTAGAATATAATTATGAGAAGATATATGTGTGTCAACCTACACATTTAAACTTCTTGAGAAAAGCAATTTTTTACAATTGTAATTGTAATTTAATAGAGGTGTCCCTACCATTCAAAGCCCAATATTTCAATGGGTGCCCAACATTTCTCAAAACACATCATCAGATGATCTTGTGTTTTGATAAATATGATCACCTGTGGTTTTAAGCCATGCTTCAGAATGCCAACAAATCATCCACCCACTTGTCCACTCATCTGTTGTTCTGTCATTATATTAACAAAACAAAACTACAGAACTTTACTTCAGTGGTAATTTTGTTGACTAATTGTTTTCATCAATATTTTCTGCCTGATGAAAACTTGACTTCAACTACAAAAACAAGTGCAAGTGGACTTAAACTAAAACTAAACTGACATTTCCATCAACAGATAAAAAACAGACTAAAATGTTTGAGAGACTTAATCCAATCAGACCTGATTTTATCGTGTAGAGAGTAGAACAAGTTTGGAATATATCCATCACAGCTGCTCTGGTTATGTGTAAAGGTTGAATGAGTTAAGAGAGACACCCAATCACAGCTGCCTTAGCTTCATGGTGGTGGGATCTAAGTGTAAAACATAACATTAGAATTTCAAGGAAACATAAAAAAAGCCTTACATATTACACTTCATTTTTTAGTTGATTAAATTTACAGTAGATATCATTGACTAAATTGTTGTGACATTTTGTCAACTAAAACTAGACTAATATTAAAGAGACTGTGAGGAGTTTCTAAGTAATAACAAAAAAAGTCTCACTTTTAGATATATGCCTGATTGAAATACATACTTTAAAATGAGTTTTATAGCATCAAAATAGGTTATCTATAAATGCTATTCCTTAGCCTTCTGGTCGGGTCGGACAGGGCTGGACTGGCCTGGATACTCAACTTCAGGAACAAGACAATTAAAACTAGAGCAAATTTATATTATTTTACACTTCTTAGAGCACCGGGCTGTAAGTAGCGATATATAGCCAGCTACAAAACTACGATACTAAGTTTTCCAAAAATTGCTTGTTGTCACACATCAAAAACTACCGCTACGTAACTAGAAAGAGATACATTACCTCGTCGCTTTGCATCCTGTAAGTTGTTGAAAAAAGAAGTTGTAAAGCAATGTATACATAGTATTGTTAGACTTATATTTACAAAACTGCTGCCATAGTGATAATCACATTCTTCATGTGATATTTGTGAACAACAACGCGGGGCGTGCTCACGACAGCTAACAATAGCCTGGTAGATCGGGATGTTTTTTTCCGACTTCAACTGGAACGCCGATAAGTTGGAGATGATGTCACTCTCATTTCCGAGATTACTGGAACGCGGCATGACGACAGTCGCCGCGTGTGCTCATGGGTAGCAGAGTCTTTATTTCGCTGGGAATAGATTCTCCTCATTGCACCTTTAAAGCAATTTAGATGATTTAATAATGACTAAATGATATTTTAGTCAAAAGACTAAAACTAAATTGAGAAGTGCCTTCAAAATTAAAAGTGCTTTGCTTTTCATTCTGTAAATTGGGAACATCTGTCTAGTGTTTAAAGCTGTGTCTGTGAAATTCACATTTAGAGCAACAGGATAAATGCTAATCAGCTAAGCTGTACAAGAAAGCATGTTGTGTTTTGTGATACTCAGTCACATCATGTCACATAGTGTAACTGAGTAGGAAGGGGATCAGATATTCCAGTTGAATATTGATAACAACAGGGCTGGACAATTAATCGAAAACATAATCGAAATGTACATTTAGACCTTCTAATCTAAGTTGTTTTTCTTATTTCAATTATTTTGATTGTTTTCCCTGTGTAAGTCATGTGAGCGTGCCCCCTCCATATAGTCTGCGTTCACTTTTGCCCAGAGGGAAGGACGCACTGCCAAAATGGAGGAGACAAGCTGTTATCTTTCAAAAGACCTTGTAGCCCAGAAAAATGCTGTCTCCATTGTTTGGACACATTTTGGATTCTGTGCAGAGGACATCGAGCAGAAAAAAAGTTAAGTGTAAAAACTGCAGAAAGACAGTTTCGACGACCATTGGTATCACCACTAATTTGTTCCAGCATAGCATAAAATAATCGTTCATTAATCGTAATCGAGGTAAAAGCTTCAATTAATCGTGATATTCAGATTAGGTAATATCGCCCAGCCCAAATAACAACTCTGTTAAGGAATCAATGTCATGTTTTTCTTCATATTGCATGCTTGGCAAAATAAGGACATCACACTATAAAAAGGAAGAAAGAAATGTGAACACTGCAGCTGATTTTTGACAAAATAGCTCTCAGCATTTGAAGGGTGAAAACATTAGCAGCTTGCAGAGGTGTTAATCTGTACTGCATGGCATTTAGGGCTGAAACGATTCCTTGAATATTCGTGAGTACTCGATTACAAAATATCCTCGAATTAAATTTTGTGCCTCGATTATCAGAGTCAATAATGAATTATAACATATAAAATATATATCTGGACTACTATACAGTGCACGGTGTTTGACACGGACGGTCATTTCTGTGGCACAACGCGCCTGCTACCTCCGCTGCTGGATGCTGCGCAGCTTGTAAAATCATGAAGGAAGAGAAAAGAGAGGGACAGAAAGGAGAGAGTCTGCAGAAGAAACGTCAGAGAGTGTCCCAGGTGTGTGGTCACTACAAGAAGGGACGAAAAGAAAACACAGTGCAGTGTGTCTGATGTCAGACAGAGTTAGCCTAGCACGTAGCTTAGCATGATAGCACGTCGTTAGGGCTGCAACTATTACTATTACAGCATTTTAAATATGCTCATCACAGACATGCGCCCTCTTTCCATGGTGGAGGACACAGGGTAATGTTCAGCCAAATCAGGTCCATGTTTACCCATCAATGTGTTAACCACAGTATTTGCTTGACACTTCAGCAGTCCATAATTGCAGAATTATATTACTGCTTTGTAAATCAGTATTGTATTGGCTTTGTTTTAAGCCAGTACTGGTTTAAAGTTTGAAAGTTGTTAAAATAAAAACCCTTTTCTGAGGAATAAACGGCATTTGGTTGCTCAATATGAAAGCCCTAACATGTTGCATTGTATACAATTGATTTATTTGTTTAAAAACAAAAAGTATATTTTGTTAGAGGTGATGTGGTGATGATTCAGTGTGTTAGGACAAGAATCCAGTTTCAATGTTAATCGGTTCAATGGCAAAAATCTAATGAGTTAACTTAGCTAAGTCAGGTCTAAGTCATTTAGACCCTATATTCGAAGTAGTTTTACTCATGATGATTATTTAGATTATTTTCCCTGTGTAAGTCACATGACCACGCCTCCTTCATATAGTCTACATTCACCTTCACCAAGAGTGAAGGATGCGCCACCAACATGGAGCAGACAAGCACCAATATATCAGAGGACCTAGTAGCCAAGAAAAATGCTGTCTCCATTGTTTGGGCACATTTTGAATTCTGTGCAGAGGACATCGAGCAGAAAGAAGTTTGGTGTAATGCTACAAAAAGACCATGTCGATGACCATTGGTATCACCACTAATTTGTTCCAGCATAGTATAAAATAGTCGTTTATTAATCATAATCGAGGTAAGATCTTCAATTAATCGTGATATTGAAATTAGGTAATATCGCCCAGTTCTAGCTAAATGTCAAACATGCACTTAAAGGGGCTGTGAGGAGTTTCTAAGTAATTGCAAAAAAGTCTCACTTTTAGATATATGCCTGATCGATATACGCACTTATCGATGAGTTTTATAGCATCAAAATAGGTTATCTATAAATGCTATTCCTTAGCTTTGCGGTCGGGTCGTACAGGGCTGGACTGGCCTGGATACTGAACTTCAGGAACAAGACAATTAAAACTAGAGCAAATTTATATTATTCGGACACGTCTTAGAGCACCGGGCTGTAAGTAGAGATATATAGCCGGCTAAAAAACTACGATATTAAGTTTTCCAAAAATTGCTTGTTGTCACACATCAAAAACTACCGCTACGTAACTAGAAAGAGATACATTACCTCGTCACTTTGCATCCTGTAAGTTGTTGAAAAAAGAAGTTGTAAAGCAATACAGAATTCTGAGGAAGGTCCCAGCTGCATTTTATTAGCATCACAACAAACGCACGCTTTGGCTTGGGTCACATCTTTTGGTGTGTTCGGGTTGTAGTCAGTTTCCTGCTGGGAACTCAGTGGAACCTCACCACCCCCGAGTTGACAATCAAAGATGGATGCCCCCAGTGTGAACAGTTATTTAGCTCCTGTAATAATCAATTTATTTGTACTTCTGACTGGGGTGTGTCACTCTAGATCAGCTGTATACATAGTATTGTTAGACTTATATTTAGAAAAATGCTGCCATAGTGATAATCAAGATCAGCTGTATACATAGTATTGTTAGACTTATATTTACAAAAATGCTGCCATAGTGATAATCACATTCTTCATGTGATATTTGTGAACAACACAGGGCGTGCTAACAACAGCTAACAATAGCCTGATAGATTGGCATGGTTTTTTCCGGCTTCATCTGGAACGCCAATAAGTCGGAGATGATGTCACTCCCAGTTCTGAGGTTACTGGAACGCAGCATTAAGACAGTCGCCGCGCGTGCTCATGGGTAGCAGAGTCTTAATGTCGCCGGTAATAGATTCTCCTCATAGCACCTTTAAATAAACCACTAGAAAAGCACTTGGAGAAAGCAGTCCTCCGCCAGCGCCACGGTCCTCACCCATATTGTGATTTTCACCATAAATATTAGTCCTACCTTAATTTCATCTAATTATTTAGATTCCTTGACCATGAAAACATACCATTAACAATTGGATTCATAATGATATCTATTTTAGTTCAGTAGTTATTCATGAAAATCATATTTTTCTTCATGGCGGATCCACACGGTGATCCGGATCACTTCCAAAATCAAGTCATTTGTTTCTTGTCCCAATCTGGACATTTCCTGAAAATTTCATCAAAATCCGTCCATAACTTTTTGAGTTATGTTGCTGACAGAGAAACACACAAACAAAAAACAAACAAACAGACTCCTGGCGGAACTAACACAGCTGCACAGTGTCAACATGACCAACATCTGTTTTGTTCTTTACAAATCAGTTCTTCTAAAATTGAGACATTTAACATTTTAACATAACAAACTACATTGATATAAGCAAGTCTTGCCTAAAATGCTGTTGGAAAGAAAATGGATAGATTTCTAAATACTGAATATACTTTCTAGCCCTTAAAGCTTGTCTTAAAGCTTGTTTCAGAATGGAAAAGAAATCGAGTGTTGATTTTATGTGCTTGTTTATTGTGTTTTCCAGGTTGACACCATGAACTACGTCGGGCAGCTGGCGGGCCAGGTGCTGGTGACAGTGAAGGAGCTGTACAAGGGGATCAATCAGGCCACGCTGTCGGGCTGCATCGACGTAATCGTGGTCCGACAGCCTGATGGGACGTTCCAGTGCTCGCCTTTCCACGTCCGCTTTGGGAAACTGGGGGTGCTGCGCTCCAGAGAGAAAGTAGTGAGTGCCAACTCTGAACGACTGCCCTTTTAATTTTCATCAAGAAACCTCTGCCAGAGAGGTCATGTTTTTGCCGCGTATATTTGTCTGTTTGCAAGATTACTCAAAAACTACTGGACAGGTTTTGCTGAAATCTCTAGGAGGTGTTTGTAATGGCCTAAATGAAAAATGATTCGATTTTGGTGGTGATCTAGTTAACTGCCATTAGTGAATGTTCGTTTTTGTTCAATAACTGTCAAACTAATAATAATTTCAACATGATTCTAAGTGCTAGGTGTGGGTTTTCAGGGTCAATGGATTATATTATTGTAAATATACCATCATACTGTAACTTACAGATGTAACAGTAATATGAGAGCTACTTTGGAGGAGTTTTGCACTCTCTAAGTGCTTTCTAGTTCCTCAAGTGAACACAAATCACCCCGGTAAAGGGGATGTTAGACTTATGAGGTTCAGGGCATCAAGTTCAGCATGATACCATTTCACCAGTAAGGGTCATGCCATCAATTTAGTGCAGTTTGGCTATGACTCATTAATGGTATTTTAATGATGAAAGTGATGTTCAAAATGTTGCTGAAATCACTTTTGGACACTTCACAGAGTATCAACTATTGCCTCTAGGGAGAACAGACCCCTTTAAGGCCCTAAAGATCTGAGGAAGAAAAGAACAGAGCAAAAAAGCAGGTGGGAGGAGAAGGGAACTTTGGCTTTTGTAGAACATGAGAAAGGAGGAGAAAGAAAAGTCTGCCAGTCTGCCAAGTCTGATCAGAAATCCTGTAAACTTTGAGACAAAGGAACAGGGAGTCTTGAAATGCTCATCATTTCTCAATTTAAGGACTCATTACCAACTGCTTGAATAATCAGATGATAATTATACAAAAGCATGAAGTAACATGCATAATAACTACGTTCAGACCAGACCAGCCAGTCTGTTGTGATGAAGCTGCTAACAGATTTTCTCTCTTTCTAATCGCCCCGTGCTCTTCACTCTCCTTTTAAGTAGCTCTCGAAACATCACCATCTGATCCACTCTGCTTCTCACAAGTGCAGACAGCCCTTTCTTTCTATTTTTAGACACTGTGCAGTCATCAGCTGACCACTTAGGTGGGATTCACAGACTAAATCTCAATTTAGCCACTTATTCAAAGCTTGTGAAGATTCATCCCATTCAGAGAGAAGCCTTGTCTTTATGAGCTTACCAGTGAGCCAGACAGTTCACACAGTCATCTGTTGGTGGTCTGATCTTTGTTGATTTCTGAACCTCCCTGATGATGTAAACATGCTGAAAAGCATTACAGCTTACATACAGTGCTCTACTTCACATGGACAAACAACCTAATTCCACCTCCAAATAAAGCCCTGTCTGTTTAATAAATGAATGCAAAGTCTTCTGAGAATTGTGAGCTCTTGTACATGCTGTTCCTTATTTTTCTGTGGCTTAACTCAAATTCTTCAGGTAAATCTGTGCCACAGTTCTGTGTTTACCCCCCGAGCTGCACTGCAGAGGTCCTTAAGTTGCTTTTGTGTTGAGCAAACACAGGGCAGCATTGTTCAGAGCATTTACTGCAGGTTTGTGTTGTTTGACTTTGCAGATTGATATTGAAATCAATGGAGAACCCGTGGAGCTCCACATGAAGCTTGGAGACAATGGAGAGGCCTTTTTCGTCCGGGAACAAAACAATGTGAGTTATTAACAGAACAAGATGGAGAGAGGAGAAAATTGTAGGTAGAATCTGAGCTTTGCTATGATGTGTAGGGTTTATGTATGCAGTGTGACCTAAATATCATATTGCTTTGTATTCTATTTTTGATAAACTGATTTAATCAGATTCTTATGAAATTTAAAGTGATATGGATGTAAATGCTACTTAAATGCTACAACCTTTCCTCCCTTAAATAAGCCTGTGATGGCAATACCAACTCATGCTGGAAACACATTTGAACCATGTTCTTTTCCATCTTGGCTGTTCAAATAATTATAATATTATACATAATATTAATTATGGACTTTTGTCATTTAAGATGAAAGTCCAAACACCAACCAGGAAAAGATACTTTAGATGTGGCTTTCGGTATAAAAAACCCCTCCTGTATGATTAACAACCAAAAAAATATATATTAAAATGCTGTTCCTTCCCTTGCAAAATCTAAGTCTTTAATATTTTGTTCAAGCTAAAAATTATGTTTATGAAATCTTTTATGAATGTATCTTATGGTTTGGATAATACACTGCCTGGTCAAAAAATAGTTGCCACCTGGATTTAACTAAGCAAATAGGTCAGAGCCTCCCCTTGGATAATGACTTCATGGGCAATTATCTTTCAGCTGGAAACAAAAAGACACATTCTGTGGTTGTGGAAAAGATGCTAGTATGATTAAGAAGGGTCAAATTATTGGCATCAAAAAGGGAAAAAATGTAAAGAGATTGCAGAAACTACCAAAATTGGGATAAGAACTGTCTAATGCATTATAAAAAACTTGAAGAATAGCGGGAAACCATCGTCTTCCAGGAGGAAATGTGGTCGGAAAAAAATCCTGAGTAATTGTGATGGGCAAATCACTTAAATTTTTAGCCAAATCAAATCAAATCAAAGAAAAACAACAGTAGAACTCAGGAGTGTGTTTAACAGTGAAAGTAAGAGCATTTTCGCATACCCAGTGTGGAGGGAACTCAAGGGATTTGGACTGAACAACTGTGTAGACTTAGGAAAATCACTAATCAGTAAGGCTAACTAAAAAAAAAGGTTTCAGTTTGCTTGAGAGCATAAATATTGGACTTTGTAGGACCAGAAGAAGGTCATGTGGTCTGATGAGTCCAGATTTACCCCGTTTCAGAGTGATTGGAGCATCAGGGTAAGAAGAGAAGCAGGTGAAGTGATGCACCCATCATGCCTAGTGCCTACTGTGCAAGCCTGTGGGGGCAGTGCTATGATCTGGGACAAATCTTGTGACATTGCAGAAGCTTATCCAAACAATGCCACAGCATCTTCAAGCTGTAATCAAAACTAAAGGCGATTCAATGAGATTTTAGAGTGGCCTTTTTTTTTTTGGCCTTCAGTGTATAACATAGTTTTGTAGTTTTGTAAGTTTGGGTCCTCAGCAGAGAGCAAACATCTTGTTTTGGGCCCGAGCTGAAATAGTACAATATCAGCTTCAAGGTTAAGAGGTTTGTGCTCCACATTGACAACCACCCTGTAGTCTTAGAATTATTATTATTAATAATTATTATTTTTAACCAGAAGCACAAAACTTTTTCCTCTCTCATCATTCTTAGCTAAACCTTGTGATTAGCGGTTTTAAATACATGTTAGATGCCAGCAGACTGCCCCAGGAAGAACACGTTAGATGAATATTAGAGTGCTGACAGCCTCATTTATCTGTCAGACTGAGTTTATTTATCACTTTTCTTTTCATTGAAATAGGAAGTCGTGCCCGCTCACCTGGTGACCTCGCCCATCCCCACAGAGGAGCTTCTGTTCTGGAGCAGAGAGCCCAGATGTGGGGGATCAGCAGCAGAGAGCAGTCAGCCTCAGAGTCCTGAGGAGATGGCCTCTGGAAACATCCAAGTGTGCTCCAACACAGCAGTGAAGAAGAGGAAGAGACGCAGGAGGAAGCACAAGGCCGAGCCTCGGAAAGAGGAGCAAACAACAGCTGTGGTGGGGGAGATCGAGCTGTGTGAGCTCAGTTCAGACGAGGAGCACAATGTTCACAATGGACGGTACGTGAACATGCTCCATTTAAAAAGTCAAACTTATCCTTCAAAGTCTTAATTTGTCGATTCTGACTGGGATTATTTTTTTAAATATGGAAAGGTGCAGATATTTTACTATTATTTAAAGGGATGGTCCAATTAAAATCACTCTCTGTCTTGTGCACTGCTAAATACACAGCTGCAGACTAACTTCACACTGACTAATGTTCTGTCTCCATGATCAGTTTGAATTCAGACCAGGTCACCAGGTTACAATCCTACCTGAGTCTTTAGTGATTAATGATATTGTGGTTTAATTGATGACGGTCAGAATGATTCGCCCTCTTCATTGATCCATCATGACTTTTTTCTACATTGTCATAAAGGCTAACTGCAATTTTTAGGAAAGAAATAGCTTGTAATTAATTCTCACCAAAAGGACTCAAGCCATTGTTGCGGATAATGCAAAATCAGTGTCAAGATTATTAAAATAGGAGTACCCCAGGGGTCTATTCTGGGCTATTGTTAGAAAATAAATGACATATGAATGATAAATAGAAATCCTGTAAAGTTCATCTTTATGCTGATGATTCAGTTTTATATTCTTTAGCACCCAATCATGGTCTCCGTGTCTATCTGTTATAATGCTGTACAGCAGGCTCTGGTGTATTACCAATCCTGAACCTCATTAATAACCTTGCAGTGCAGATGGATCAGCCTGATTGTATATGTGTAATCAGACAGATCAATCTTACTAAGCTTCAATCTATGATTGTGGACTTATCAGCGTCCTATAATAACTAAATCACTGCTCCACTTTCGACATGCTTTGCTGACAGATTTGTTTTTTTTATTTTTGTTCATGTTTTATACTTAACATGATGTCAGTAGTGCCTGCCTACCACATTTTCTAACTGACTTGCAATTAATGTGACTGATGGAACGATCTTTCAATCACCTGCCGGACATGCTTTAAAAGGTTCTTCCCATCCTTAAACACTGTATATGGACTTTTTCACAGACGAACAAGTGAACTATATTGAACGGTCTATCTAGTTAGCCAAGTTACCTCATTTAAAGCCATTTTCATGATTTCTTAAGGTAGAATATTGACAAGATCTGCAGGTTGGGGACCCTGCTGTAAGGAATTCCCTGAAAGAAAACTCCATCTTAGTGGGCCTGCTCTGCTACAATAAAGGATGAAAGAATGTTTTTAAATTATTGTAACTTTTTGTTTTTCTTCCTTCAGGGCATCTTTACTGGTGAAGGATAATTTGGACCACAAGCAGCACTCTCCCGTTACTGCGCTCGAATGGGATAGCTACCCTTTCTCTGATGGAGACTGGTCTCCCTGCAAAATGTACGTAATTATTTACTCTTTTTAAACAAACAAGGTGTCAGAAATTCAATTCTGCATCATCACTCACAGAGTACCACCGTGTTCACACTGATGACTAAGTAGAAATATTTGTGTTTGTTTACAACAGTGAGATGTCGGATCCGTCGTCACCAAAGAGCGACTCTGAGCTGATGGTGAAGCACACAGACAGCATGCTCAGAACCGAGTCGCACATGCAGTGGAGCTGGGGAGAGTTCCCAGAATCCACCAGGGTAAGGCTAAGATCTAGACGGTAGTTTATCAAAGTGCATGCAGATTAAGATCATATTATAAATCATGTTTTTTTTTTTTGTTATTCAAACATGAGATAAACCATAATACGCAATGGGAAGGCCTAATTTATTGCAATAAATAAGAAAAAACAGTATGCCAACTGATCTCTTTCAGCATGAGTATATTTTGCCTGCTTGCACATCAATTTTAAGGAGTCAAATAAAATCCAAGCTAGCTATCATCTTCCTTCAGATTGTTTCTCGCAAATTTTGTGGTTATGGAAAGGTTTATTTTGTATTATGACAGGAAGATTCAAATTCATTATAAGCTGCTTTCATTTGGATTGAATTCTCAGAAATTTTTATGTCACAAGATTGAAATTTCAGAAAGTCTCAGTATCAGAATGCCACTTTATGCTAATGTCATTTAGCCAATGCTGCTAAAATGCTAAGTTGCTTTTTTGTGTTCTTCTTTCTTGCATCCAGGTCAACAAAAAGGACAAATCTGAGCCTAAGACTTTGACAATCACTCCCTCAGAGAGCACACATTTCAGGGTCATCTTAAGCACTGAAGCCAAGGAGGAGGAGGAGTGCAGAGAAGGGGACAGACGCACGGACCCTCCCTGTAGCATCGTGAAGCCAGAGCCTCGGACGATCACAGCTGATCAGAGCAGCTACAAACCGCAGCCACCTGAAGCTTCTTCACATGTTACGCACACCTCAAAGCCAGACCTTAACGATCTAAGTCCAAGCTCTTTAACCTCTGAATTATCTCCCACCGACTCTGAACTCAACACAAAAGCTGCACACAAGATGAGGTGGAAGTCTTCTCCCCCCAGCCGCAGGGACAGCGGCTCTGCTGCCAGCGGAAGCTCAGCTACGATCTATCCTGATGGGAAAAAAGCAGCAGACTCGTCCAACAAGAGGAAAAGTAAAGCAACTTTTTTATTTGTTCTAAGAAAGTTAAGCTATTTTTCCAGTTTGTTATTTAACAGGAGGATCACAAAAGTTTGACAGGACTCTAGTTATGTCAAGATAAACTCAGTTTCAGGGTGGCAGATAGCTGTCAGTGCAGTCGTCTGCACACAGAGCCTAATAATCCCTGAAATGCTAAAGTTTTTGAGGGTGCTCAGAAACTGGATGTAAAGTGGGAAGGCTTTTGGCAAGCATATATGATGTAATAACACATCAGCCTTTAAGAGAAATAAACACCCAGTCCTGCCCTCCAAAAAGGTTACAAACTGTTTCCCTCCTGCCCAATCAGCCTCTTCACACAGTCCAGAGAAATCATCTTTACAGTAAAATAAGCAGGAACAAGATTTTCTAAAACTTGGAAATGATTTTCTCCTTCATATATTCATGGAAGCTCAATGACACGTTGAACTTTGATATTTTAGAGGTGTTTTAAGAGGCTTTAGATCAGTGGTTCCCAAACTTTTCACAGCCTGTACCCCTTCCGACACTTGACCTCCAGCCATGTACCCCCAACTCTCATGCACTTATAACACCGAAAAAAATAAATATTTAAGCCTGCCGCACTCCCACCTCCCACATTTTACATGCATAACATCCAAATAAAACCTATTAAAGTGAATTATTTCTAACTAAATAGATTGATTTACCAGCAATGTCAGTGGGCAACACCAGTCCACTTTTGAAAAAGAAATGGACATTTCTGAAACATTTTCATTAATGAACTTAAAGCTTTTATTAAAAGGCTTTCTGACTGAACTTACTGTATGTTATTTTAAGAATCTTAGATAATTCTGGACAGATTTCCCTCTTCAAGATGCCTCAGCCTCTCTGCCAACACTTCAGGCCTTTATCAAAGCTCACAATACAAACATTTATCAGTTTGAGCCTGAACTACTGAAACAAATGTTTAGACCTGAAAGTTTTTCACGTACCCCCTACATCACTTCGTGTACCCCAGTTTGGGAACCACTGCTTTAGATCAATAACTTACCCAGAACTGGCCTCAAGGATTTTCTTTTTGTTGCTGTGTTATGAAGCTATAATATCTCACACGAGTAATGATTAATGCAGAGTGGATGGAACTTGCCAGAAGCAAGGACTCCTTGCATATTTGACTCACTTTCAGAAAGTTTGCAAACATCTTTGTAAAATTTTGTGTTATTTTATGCTGTTAAATATTGTACATTTTACTATTTGTTTATTCAAAGGCCCAACTAGGGACAAGAGTTGGAAATTAGCATTTGCTGCAAACTCTCCGTGCATCCTATTAGATTCATGCTCAATGATGGAACCATGTTAAAGTGCATTGTCCCTATCAAATAAACAAATTCAAATAAAATTTAGGCTGTGGTCCTTAACGCATTTCAAGACATAACATTTAAGAGTATACTTTTATACAACTTTAGGACAGAGTCATTACAAATGTTTTTGTACATTTGAGATTGTGTAGTGAAGTTTTTCTTCAGCTATTAAACTCAAAATTGTCAAGAACTAAGCATCTTGGAAATGTGTTTAAAGGTTTCTTTACACACTAAACATTTAATTTCAAGAAACTGTAAATGTAAAATTTGCTTGCTGCTTGTAATGTCTAAAATACTAAATTTAACTGTACTTTTCAGGATAATGTGGCCTATATGTAGTGAAATAAGTATTTTGACAAGGAATAGAAACTTTTGTAGTGTTGAAAAAGGTCCATCTTTGTTCTTAAGTTTCAAAAGAATTCAAATGATCATCATCATGTTTGATATTTCTTAAAAGGACAGCATGGGAAACTTTGAGTAAAAGGCCTCAGTTCTCTACAGACAGTTCAAATGCACTGTGTGTAAATGTTTACAGGAAGGATGTGGTTCCTGTTTAGGCTGATTGTTATTGAGTGTCTGGGTCTATGCAGTATTCACATGCACAAATCAAAGAAAGGGAAGTAGGTTGGGTGAGGGTAAGACAAGATAAAATCAGCTTTTTGTAAGAGAAAGTGTCTCTTCCTGCTCTTTTTCAGGTGTGAGGAAGAGGAGCCAACATCAGGGACCTGAAGACATCTACCTAGACGACCTGACGGCACTTGAGCCCGATGTTGTGGCCCGGTACTTCCCAAAGAGGTACAAACATGAGCACATTACATCGCCCAAGTTTAGGGAGTATTTGATGAGTAGTTTACAAAATTGTGGTTTTCAGGAGTTTTCAAGTCATTCAACTACTTGAAATACTTGTCACACCACAGGCTTTAAACATTCACATCTCATTGACACACTGGTGGTAAAGACTGCTGCATAACGTAATCCATTCATTCACATTCACATCATTGACACAGCAGTAGTCGAGTGAAACAAGAGCAGGAAGTGATGCTTGTACAGAGATTAGCAATAATGCTAACAACTTTGGTGGCATTTTTTTCAGATCTGGACCACATTTCTTTGAAAAATGAAAAACAAGCAAAAGTGTTTCTTGATAGGATGGACTTGATCATTTCTAACATGTTTTGACAAGAACTTGTTTATGTTTTGTATTTACATTTTGCAATTTCCACCAGGGCAGTAGTGCACACCTGCTACATTATCTGATTGGCCTTTAATGAATGTGGACCAGTGAAATGTATTGAACGGTCCTTCTGGTGTGTCAAGTTAACATTTGTTAAGAGAGCTGTCAATTATCTGTTCTTTTTCATAACTAAATCAAATCTATTTTAAAATTTAGCACTTTTGTTGATGAATCAGAGTAACAAATTCTCACTTTGCCACAAAATCAAGCTTTGACAAATGACAGGTCCTGAGATCTTTTGCTTGATTTGTTATGGAGTGAAGTATTTGCCAAACACGTACTAATGTGCCCATGAGAATCCAAAAAGGCTGTCCAACCAGCTATCCTCTGCTCTTCAGCAGAGTGTTTGAAGGTGCTATGAGGAGAAGCTATTACCGGTGACATAAAGACTCTGCTACCCATGAGCATGCGAGCTGACTGTCGTAATGCAGCATTCCAGTAACCTCGGAACTGGGAGTGACATCATCTCCGACTTATCAGCGTTCCAGTTGAAGTCGGAAAAAAACATCCCTATCTACCAGGCTATTGTTAGCTGTTGTTAGCACGCCCTGCGTTGTTGTTCACAAATATCACATGAAGAATGTGATTATCACCATGGCAGCATTTTTGTAAATATAAGTCTAGCAATACTCTGTATACAGCTGATCTAGAGCGACACACCCCAGTCAGAAGAGCAAATAATTTGATTATTACAGGAGCTAAATAACTGTTCACACTGGGGGCATCCATCTTCGATTGTCAACTCGGGGGTGGCGAGGTTTCACCGAGTTCCCAGTAGGAAATTCCAACTTCGGGGGATGTTCCAGTTGCAGTTTCCTACTCGGAACTTGGAAATTCTTATTTCTGACTACAACTGGAACGCACCAAAGACGTGACTGAAGCCAAAGCGTGTGTTTATTGTGGTAAATGAAGCTCGGACCTTCCTCAGAACTCTGTATTGCTTTACAACTTCTTTTTTCAAGAACTTACAGGATGCAAAGCAATGAGGTAATGTATCTCTTTCTAGTTACGTAGCGGTAGTTTTTGATGTGTGACAACAAGCAATTTTTGGAAAACTTAGTATCCTAGTTTTGTAGCCAGCTATATATCGCTACTTACAGCCCGGTGCTCTAAGACGTGTAATGTAAGTAATAAAATAATATAAATTTGCTCTAGTTTTAATTGTCTTGTTCCAGAAGTTGTGTATCCACACAACTTCTGGAACAAAACAAGATGCTTTGCATCCTGTAAGTTCTTGAAAAAAGAAGTTGTAAAGCAATGCAGAGTTCTGAGGAAGGTCCGAGCTGCATCTATTAAAATCACAACAAACACACACTTTGGCTTGTGGTGCATTCAAGTTGTAGTCAGAAGCGGGAATTTCCGAGTTCCAAGTAGGAAACTAAAACTGGATTGTCCCCCGAAGTCAGAATTTCCTACTGGGAACTCGGTGAAACCTCGCCACCCCTGAGTTGACAATCGAAGTTGGATGCCCCCAGTGTGAACAGTTATTTAGCTCCTGTAATAATCAATTATTTACACTTCTGGCTGGGGTGTGTCGCTCTAGATCAGCTGTATACATAGTATTGTTAGACTTATATTTACAAAAATGCTGCCATAGTGATAATCACATTCTTCATGTGATATTTGTGAACAACAACGCAGGGCGTGCTAACAACAGCTAAACAATAGCCTGGTAGCTAGGGATGTTTTTTCCGACTTCATCTGGAACGCCGATAAGTCGGAGATGATGTCACTCCCAGTTCCGAGGTTACTGGAACGCAGCATTACGACAGTCGCCACGCGTGCTCATGGGTAGCAGAGTCTTAATGTCGCTGGAAACAGATTCTCCTCACAGTCCCTTTTAGTGCACAAAATGTAATAAAAATTTGACGTTTTCGAAAATTTACACAAAAATGCCACTTCTTAATATACCTCTGTTTTTTTGGTCTGCCTGCAGTGAGTCTGAGCAGGTTCCCAAACACTGGGTGGAGGTGGGGACTCGCTCTGGATCTCAGTCTCCTCAGTCTGTTGGCAGCGCAGCAGCAGACAGTGGCACTGAGTGTCTGTCTGACTCTGCTGGAGACCTGCCTGATGTCACCCTGTCACTGTGTGGAGGCGTTAGTGAAAACTCAGAGATCTCTAAAGGTGAGCTATGAACTCTACCAGCAGCAACATACATTTGTTTTAGAAGTCAGGTAACTCCTTTACCTGTGCATGCAATAGTCTTTATGTTTGGAGCACACAAAACTGGGCTGCACCATATCTGCACTGTTAACTTGTGTCTTTCTGCTCATCTTATTCTGCCTTCCCACACCTCTTTCTGACTCTGCATTGCCTCTCATTTTATGAAGGTTTAAAAAACTTATAGAAAATGAAATCTTACTCTCGAGGTACAGCGTAAGACTGGCAAAGAAGAAAACCATAAAATTTTTTCTACCAAAATCAATACAAATTTAAGTTTCTAATAGAAGCTCAGAAGAAGAGGGATGAGCCTAACCAACATTTCCCAGCACCATACTGCAGCTCTCTGTGTAACCACGATTCTCCGTCCTTTCTGTCTCAGAAAAATTCATGGAGCACATCATCACTTACAATGAATTTGCAGAGAATCCAGCGATAATCGACAATCCCAACCTGGTGGTTAGAATTGCAAACAGGTGAGTCTTCCTGTTCGGTTTTTCAAATCACTGTAATCAGCTTAAGTCATTTATAATTATCTGTATATTGTGCATGTATCTGCTAAAGGCTGATCTTCTTTCAGGTATTACAACTGGACTCTGGCAGCACCGTTGATACTCAGTATGCAGGCTTTTCAGAAGAACCTACCAAAGGTATCCTCATGGTTTAAAGTAATGATTCTCAACTGGTGGGAAGTGCAACTTGATTCAGTTTACCGTGGAATGAAATTCAGATAGAAGTGCTTCCACTGTCAAGTTTAGGGAATGGTACTCAAATATCTGATCTGTGCCATCCCACTTTTAGCACTCCTCTGCTGGGGTGTCGAGCGTATCGAGCCAACTCAGAAAGCTGGAGCTAAAAACTCTGCAGTCTGTGCCACAGCAGCTAAAACAAAAAGCAAATACTGTGTCAGGTGTAGATCACCTGTGGGTTTAGAATGAGTAAGTTCTCTTCTGTCTCTGCTATAAAAAAAGGTCCACACATAATAATGCTCCATTGTTCCATTGAGTACTGTGGAACTTCATTGCTTCACTTGTTGGAGAGTCAGATTCATTTTTCTCCACTAAAGGGCCAAACGGTTCCAGATTGCAAGGCATCACAGATTTTAAAACTATAATGACTTAAGAGTTACAGCTGTAACAAAGATGCGAATCATCAGATTCAATTGTTCCAAGGGGAAAAGATTTACAAGTTGTTGTTTCTTTTTTTCAAATTTTGCACATTGACCATGCTTTTAACAGAATTCCCCACAAGTTTTGTTTTTTTGTTACAGAAATAACAAGAACATGGATTAGTTTTAAAGGATTCTACAACTTAAGACACTTTAATTTAGGTCCTGAAAGATGGTAGACCTGAGTTTAAATTTGGAGCATGTGATTCATCATGTAGCTTGGCTTCTACTTTGCACTGTGCTATTGCTAACATTAACCAAAGTGTACTGACAACAACTGTCAAAACACTGAGGCCGTATTGATTCTGTAGAATCCGTATCGATACACGTATCCCCAAGGAGTGCATGATGGTATTTTGCCATATTGATGTTTTGAGCACAGGTCTAACATATACACAAATCTTATTATGGAAATACCTCTACATCCATTTTTTCATGGTGGATTTGTCTTTTTTTCCACATGGAAATCTTTTTATATCTAATATAATCTTGGATGCCTGAAAAGTGTCTGCCTTTGGCCCATAGGCCAGCTGTTACCTACCCCAGATCTAACAAAAAAAACAAAATAATGTGGTAACACTTTACTTTAGAGGTCCGCAAATTTCATCACACTTAGGTAATAATTAGACAAAGTTTTTTCTTATTTCTTTGAAATTACCCCCGAAATTTCAGGAGAATTTGGTGAAAATTAGCACAAAACTTCTTTAAAATAATGTCCAAATTTATTGTCGCAAGTCAGAATTGGTAGGTTACTGTTTTTTCCAGTTTCTTTGAAATTTACTCCAAATTTCAAGGTAGGAAGGTGACGATTAGCAAATAATTGATTTGAAATTAAATCACAACCCACCACAAAATGTTTTTAGAAGTATCCCAACATTTCTGCTATGTCCAGAGAAGCAGGTGATAAATAGCTGCTTAGTTCTTGAATACAGAAGTTAGATTCATTGTTTCCTGTGATAATTAGCTTTGAAATGTTAAGTGAATAATTCAATTTCCCAATAAGCAGTTGATAGCTATATGTTATTTAATTTCGCCAAGTTCTTTAGTACAGAGTTTGTTGATATGCATAATAGAGATCACATGCAAAATAGAGATGATTTATATACCTTTATGATAAGACCTGTCATCACAACCCACTACAAAACGTTTTGTGGTGGGTTGGGATTTAATTTCAAATCAATTATTTGCTAATGGTCACCTTCTTACCTTGTAATTTGGAGTAACTTTCAATGAAATTGGAAAAAAACAGTAACCTACTAATTCTGACTTGCGACAATAAATTTGGACATTATTTTAAATAAGTTTTGTGCTAATTTTCACCAAATTCTCATGAAATTCTGGGGGTAATTTCAAAGAAATAAGAAAAAACTTTGTCTAATTATTACCTAAGTGCGATGAAATTTGCAGACCTCTAAAGTAAAGTGTTACCAATAATGTTTCAAAAAAAGATTTTTCTAAAAGTGGTGAAAAGTTTTCTGAGACTTTGGTTGCAGCTTCACATGACGAAAGTTGTCGGTCCTGATATTGATCAGCTAAGAACCACTGCTGTGAAGTGATAAACTGAAATGTCACTATATCTGCTCTTTATAGATATTTTACTAATCAATTATATGGTCTGCAGGCTACAGAGGAGGCCTGGGTGAAGGAGAAAATGCCCAAAAAGTCTGGACGCTGGTGGTTCTGGAGAAAGAGCAGCGTGAAGCAGGTACTGAATTTGTGTTTCTTATTAAAGCCTCCATCAGACTTGTACAGTATCTGTATGTTGACAGTGCTGTGAGATCATAAGCATCCTACACTGAGTCACTTTGACTGGTAAATGACTTCATACAAATGAGGAACTGGTTTCTCAAAGGCCTAAAGAGCCATTAGTGCTCGTTTTGCATTATTATGGTGGAACTTTAAAGTAATGAAAGGCCATTTATTTCCTAACTTTTGTTTTGGTAACTATCTCTGTGTCTCTGTGTTTCTTCAGTCATCAGAGGCCAAGTTAGGGAGCCAGGAGTCTCTGAGCAGCGACAGCCCTGCCCTTCATCGGGCCCCTGAAACACAGTGAGTCAGCAACAAAGCTCAGTCCTCACCACACTCGAGTCTGTCACGCACCAACACAAGCTGTGTCAGATAAACGTGGCTCTCCAAGGCTGGATTAGCATGTTAGTTAGAGAACAGTGCTCATGTTTTATGACTCAGTCACTCAGATTTTTATGGATTGTTTGATCTCAAGCTGCTTTTTGTTAAATGTAATAAAGGAGGAATACAGTTTTTGTTCACGAAGAAGACATCAAAAACATAAAACGCTGGAAATTCACTGTTGGGAAAAGCTTATCCATTTGCAGAAGGATATCTGCTGCCCTCTAGTGGCTAAAAAAGTATACTGTACACAATGTAGCTGATTATGATGGCATTGTATGAGACACACTTTGCTCATTATTAAAACTCTCTCTGTAGAGGCCAGTAAGATCTGGAACAGTCTCCTACTCTGCATAAGGGGGTGCCTCACATTACAAACCTTCCAACTGCACCTCAAGCGGCAGCTGATAGCAAACCAGTCCTGTAACTAAGACTTTTAGGGTTTTAGAAACAGAGTATTGCCCTGTTCTATGTTTTGCTTTTTTTTTTTTTTATTAATTAATTTTCTGGCCATTTTGTGCCTTTATTGATAGGAGAGAGACAGTGGATAGGCTTGTGAAAGGGGGTGAAAAAGTAGGGGAAGAAACTCTGCAAACTGGTCACAGGCTGGATTCAAACCCAGGCCGGCAGAAGTATTTACATGGGACGTGCCTGGTTGCTAACCACTCCGCCAAACCAGCACCCCCTATGTTTTGCTTTTGTGTGTGGTGTCATTGGAATCATGTTTTTGTGTTACCTACCTGTTGCTATAATCTGGCATATTTATATCTATTGGTTTCTAAATACGTGTTCATTAATGTGCACTGTCCCTATTAAATAAATTAATTCATGTTGTGGTAATATACAGGGAAGGGTTTCTTAAATTTGGCATCATTTCACCTTTCGATATTGGATAGTTTTTAATTGGGTAACTTTGAATCGGGGCAGCACGGTGGTGTAGCAGGAAGTGCACGTGCCTCACAACAAGAAGGTCCCTGATCCTCCCACAGACCAAAAACATGCTTGCTAGGTTAACTGGCGACTCTAAATTGCTCATTGGTATGAGTGTGAGCGTGAATGGTTGTCTGTCTCTATATGTGGCCCTGTGATTGGCTGGGGACTGGTTCAGGGTGTACCCCACCTCACGCCCAACGACAGCTGAGATAGGCTCCAGCCCCCCTGCAATCCCAAAAAGATTAGCCGGTATAGAAAATGAATGAATGAATGAAAATTCTGAATCGCTGTTCTCTCTTTAAGGAGCAAAGCAGCAGAGTGGTCGAGCGATGACGAGACTAAAGAGCTGAACGCTGTGGCATCAGCTCCAAAACCTTCTGAGCATGTGCAGGGTGAAGGTCCAGCACCAGCGTCAGGCCACGCCTACAAGAAATCCCTCCGCCTGTCATCTGACCAAATAGTAAGAGGAGTTTTCTTTCAATGCCT
The DNA here is from genome assembly GCA_036419115.1 of Scarus forsteni. NCBI lineage: Eukaryota > Metazoa > Chordata > Actinopteri > Labriformes > Labridae > Scarus > Scarus forsteni. Next base: position 9,301,923 of record JAZDUH010000007.1, on the reverse strand, counting down.
TCACCTTGTTCTCCTACATCAGGTCTGAATCTAGAAACCAACATGTTCCACTGATTCTTTCAGGCCAGTCTGAAGCTCAGAGACGGTCCAAACGACGTCACCTTCAGCATCACCACTCAGTACCAGGGGACCTGTCGCTGTGAGGGAACCATCTACTTGTGGAACTGGGACGACAAAGTCATCATCTCTGACATCGACGGCACCATTACCAAGTAAGACCGAGTCTCACTGGCTCTCTCTGTTTCTCTGGTGTTCACGGATGTTTTCTCTAATCCTGTTGGTCATTCTCTCCCCTCAGGTCAGATGTGTTTGGACAGATTCTACCTCAGCTTGGAAAAGACTGGACTCACCAAGGAATAGCTAAACTTTACCACTCAGTGCACGAGTAAGGACTACACCACTGCGGCCTTTGTTACTCTTCTGTTGGGATCAAGTTGAGTTCACGTTTTAAGATAGAAAATATCTCTTCCTATCACAGGAATGGTTATAAGTTCTTGTACTGTTCGGCTCGAGCGATCGGCATGGCGGACATGACTCGAGGGTATCTACACTGGGTGAACGACAGAGGGACCCTCCTGCCTCAGGGACCCCTCATGCTCTCCCCCAGCAGCCTCTTCTCTGCTTTCCACAGGTAACATACCCACTGAGGATTATTTCAATAGTGACTGTCAGACTCAAGGTTCCGTCCCGATTGCACCCCTTAGCCCTCGTCTTTCCCCTTATTCCGTGGTTTTGCACGTTCACGTCTGGTGAAGTCATGTCCCAAATCTCCATAGGGCTAGGACCAAGGGCTACACAAGACGAAGGAGAAGGGCTCAGGGGTAGAATTGGGATTCACCCTAAAGGTCCCACGCGCTCGTCCAAGTAGGTTCATGTTAATAATAGTCTTATACTTTCTTTTTAAACAGACAAGAAGATCCTATATGCAAAGGTATGAACTAAAACACCTTGTTGTCTGTTAGAATAAGGCATAGGTCCCATGTGCTATTGTGGGTGACTTTTTACATCATGTCTTTGGTGTCTATTAAAGGGATAGTTCAGTATTTTTGAAGCGGGGTTGTATGAGCTCCATATGGACACTAAGTACATTGGATGCAGGAGAAAGTTCTCTCCTCTCCCTCAGTAAGCCACAGGCTGTAAAGCTGCTGACACACCGGACGCTACTTGTACTACCTCGGCGATCACTCTCCATGCAAAGTCAATTTACAGCCGCGATGGGGCGGGACTAACCCTCCCGCGATGCGTTTGTTGCGTACAAGACGATCACTGCACACGTCACGCGATGACAAAGTTAAAAAAAAAAGTTGATCTTTTCAGGCGATGTCGTGTGTGGCTGTGCGGCAACAGCCAATCAGCGGTGTGTGCATGTGTGACGGTACCGTGATAGAGCGGCAGCATTATGCTGCGTTCACACCGCAGGCGACTCTGCGATCAAAATAGCGTCGCCTACTCAGTGATTTCAATCATCCCATGATCAGGAATTTAAAAAAAGGCAGTGTCAGCACCAGCAGATGTTTAAAGTTCACGTCTCCTTCTCTTTGTGACAGAGAGGTCATTGAAAAGAAGCCTGAGAAGTTCAAGATCGAGTGCCTCACAGACATCAAGAACCTCTTCTTCCCCAACACGTTTCCCTTTTACGCCGCATTTGGAAACAGAGAAAATGTGAGTGTGCTCCCATCTGCTGTTAGTATCACACCTCCTGATTATTTTCTGAGCCTTTTTTCTGAGAAGACTCTTATTATTCTGTGTTTTAGGATGTCTTTGCCTACAAGCATGTGGGTGTGCCCGTGTGTCGGATATTCACAGTCAATCCCAAAGGAGAGTTAATCCTGGAGCAAGCCAAAGGCAATAAAACATCGTGAGTGTTTAAATTACTCAGTGCAGTCCTTGTTTGTGCCCGTGTGACAAACACTTATTGTTCCCTGCTGCTGTTTTTGTTTTGCAGATACAGCCGGCTGAGCGAGCTGGTAGAGCATGTTTTTCCTTTAAGAAGTTCTGAGCAGAACGCCACCTTCAGCTGCCCAGAGTTCAGCTCCTTCTCTTACTGGAGGCAGCCCATAGCTGAGGTGTGTCTGGAGGAGCTGCTCTGACTCAGACTGAGGTGAACGTGTTCATGAAGTGCTGGAAATCAAAGGAACTCAGAGATGAAGCTCACGCTGGAGTAATACTGGAGAGGAGTTCATGTCATTTTCACTGGAGAAGTAAAAACTGTGAGACAATCGCTTTAGTAAAAGAGACTAAGATCCAGTTTACTGGTTGAATGTTGTGATTTAGCACTTCTCATAACAACACTCAACTGTTTGATACCAGTGTTCATTTTGTTGGCCAATTATTTTCGTAATAGTTATCATCAACAAGCTTTTTTCTATGACAAAAACTAGACTGTGAAAAAACAAGTCCTCGGGGTGCTGGTTTGGCGGAGTGGTTAGCAACTAGCCACCCCATGTACTTGCTCCTGCCGGTCCAGGTTCGAATCCAGTCTGAGACCAGTTTGCAGTGTGTCTTCCCCTACTCTCTCACCCCCTTTCACAAGCCTATCCACTGTCTCTCCCCTATCAATAAAGGCACAAAATGCCCAAAATATACATAAAAAAACAAGAAAAAAAAAAAACAAGTGCTCATTGACAAAAACTAAAACTAACAAATAAGCACTTGACAACAATGTTTGACAGAGACGAACTCCAATCAGATCTAATTTTGTCATGTAGAAAGTAGAGACAAGTTAGGAATATATCCATTCACAGCTGCTCTGGTTGTGTGGAAAGGTTGGATGAGTTAAAAGAGACATCCAATCACAGCTGCCTTAGCTTCATGGTGGTGAGATCCAAGTGTGTCATCAGAAATTCAAGGAAATATAAAAAAAGCCTTACACTTTACACTTTATATGTTAGTTGGCTAAATTTACAGTAGATTTAGTAAACTAAAATGTCAAATTTCATCAACTTAAACTAGACTAAAATTTATATATTTCAGATGACTTAACAGTGACTAGAATATATTTTAGGCAAAAGCCTATAGCGAAAACTGAATCAAATGAACCCTGTTTGGTACAACGTTCACCGTTCAATACGCACGCATGAATTATTCATCATTGTTGCCCTTTTCTCTCAGTATTACCACTGTTGTGTTTGAGCTCATGAGGGATTGGTAAATCAAACACTGTTCCTGAACTGCTCAAAGCAGCTGCACACCACAGGTCGCATCTACACATTCACACCCATTCATTTACATATACACTGATAGTTGGAGTTTCTATGTTAGTTATCCATCAATATCTCTAACACATTCACACCCTTTCATACCAGTTTACACACCACTGATGCAGCAGTGGGAGCAGTCTGGGTTTAAGTGTCAAGGACACATCCCCATGTGACACCCAGAGCTGAGCTTGAATCTGCAACCTCCCCATTACTAACCAAGTGCACTATTAGACCAAACGCACTATCAGACTGCACCACCACAGGGGTGAGCAAAGTTACGCATTGTGTACCCACACACAATATACCAGGGACCTCTGGTTCTCCTGATCCACGGTCTCCAATATTTTCACCCAGGACTTAATCTTTCAGGCACTTGCTGAGATTCCTTTGAGCTTTAGCTGCAGTTTTGCCTATTTTAAAGCCTTTGAGATATGAATTCATGTTTAGTGTTTTTTATGTTTTTAAGTGCAATAACAAGAAAAGCTGAGGCACTCGTTTAGAGGGGTGTGTCATCAATATGCAGTATTGGAACAGCCATTAATTTATACACAAACACTTTGTGTAAAACTTTTATCTTATTTTTATTTTCATTTCTCCTCAAAGCGCCACAGCTGGACTTGGCCGCAGCTCCTCTAAAGGCTGTTTGCTGACCACTAACAATCAGTCAATATGTCTATACTATTAAACCACTATTCAATAACTAAAGTGGCAAAGAGACTGCTGAGGAGACGCTCAGAGTATTGTTAAGTTAATTTAGAACCAAATACACTGTTAACTCACCATCAATAAGCAAAATGGATGATATATTAAGTTTAAATAATTTTGGTGTGATGCTAAACCTGTTAGCCCGCTTTTATTAGATGCTAGCATCAAGCTAAACAACTCAAAGTTCAATTTTGTCTATTTTTAAGAAATGTTACCAACTTCCTGAAACTTAAAAAAGAAAATCTAGAACAAAACAGCCTTCATATTTAGACATTAAAACTTTTAATATTCTTCATAAACGAACAGTTGTTGGGTATGAATGTAAAGTAACAACTCAGTCTTGCTTTTTTGCTTTTAGACAACCATTATTTTGTCCCTTAAGGCCTTATTATTTTGTTAAAGATGAATGTATATTACATGTATATTAAGCTTTAGGATATTTTGCACTTAAATGGTAAGACTTTTTTGATACAAAGTATTTTAAAATGATAAAAATTTATTGAAAGATGTAAACAAAAGCACCAAAGCTTAAATACAGTAATTTTTTCCCAAGATAGACGCTGAGGAGAGGAATTAACCCTCACAAAAACCTCGAGAATATGCAGTATTGTCTTATAGATTTCATGATTTAAAATAACCACAACAGGTATCAATGACTGTGATATCACAACGATTCACAATATTATTATTCAAGCAGCATCAGTATCGGCAGATAATTGCCTCAAAAAGTTGATTATCGGTATAAGCAGATATGAAGTTTTGCCAATATTTACAGATGATAAGTTTGCATTTACAAATTGGCCATATATGAGCTTTGATATGGGCAGATTGACAATGTAGTATAATGCTTTACTTCATTACCAAATGGCCACTTTTATAATCAAAAGAGTCCTTTATCAAAGAATAAATGTTTTGTTTTTTTTAACATCTGTTTATAACTCAAATAGACCATACAATTTAAAGGAACAGGTCAGCTTTAATAAAGTGGAAGCTTTACACCAGGGGTGTCCAAACTTTTTCCATCGAGGGCCACATAAAGAGGAATACATGGACAACTGAGCCACTTTCCGCGCCTCACTTTCAGTGATTTGTAGTTAAAGTTTTAAGGTTTATGGGTGGGTTATCACCTGTCAAGGGGCCTTTGTAATCCCAGGCTATTACTAGATTCACACCTAGTACGGACGAGACGTTTTGAGCAGTAGAGATGGGAGACACTGACGTCTTATCTTCACTTTCTGACACAAAACACGATTAAACTGCAAGAGTGTTGGCGCTTGAAGATGAATAGTGCAATATATTTTGTAAATTGGGCCTTGTGGTGAAGTAAATGCAGAAGAAAATGTGCATGATTGATGGTATAATCAAAATGACTTGATTCCTCAACTGTTTCGGGGGCCAATTCAAAATGGGCAGCGGGCCGCATTTGGCCCCCAGGCCACAGTTTGGACACCCCTGCTTTACACTCATCACATAAAACATCTGTCCTGAGGATAATGAGTTTGGAAACATGTCTCCACGTTTTTAACAGTTTTCCTGGTAGCAAAAACCGGGCTTCTCTGAATCTGCAGTATCCTGGTTTCTGAAATCAGAGTCCACATTATCACAATAACAGAAAACTTAGAAATAAACAGTCAACGCCAGGATACTTGAGTCCATATTAACAGTCAGTTGGTTGTTTTTCATGATTACTGTTTTAAAGTTTGAGTTTCTTGTACTCTGACCACCCCATTGAACAGAACAATGACTTTTCTCAGACTTGACAAAAGCACTTTTCTGAATTGTAGATGCTGCTCCAGCTTGGCACTTAGTATTTTTCAAAAATAAGTTTAGACAAATGTAAGAAGCTATTTTTGATTTATTTTTGACAACTCTTTGCTTGTGTTTTCGTCATGTACAATGCAATAAGTGAATAGTCGACCCTCATATTTTCACTCAAACAGATGTCGGTGGATTGAAAAGACTTCTTTCTATGAAAGTGAATCATTTTTGTGTGAACAGATCACACAGCATTTCCAGGTTTGCTGCTTTGGCTTTTTCAAGAGATTGTTGTTTGTTGTAATCTAAAGAATGTTTTATGTCACAATAAAAGCACAAAGTATGATTGTGATGACTGAATAAAACAGCATTTATGTTTTCTTTATGAAAGTTGAGTTGAGTTTGAATGTATTTGAGAACTTTACATTTGAAATGTTCACAGTTTATTTACTGTATGTAAAAAAAACTTGAATCAAATGTCCTATGTTGGATAATCCTTTAATAAAAATGTATCTGAGAACAATAAAAGCTGATTTAAACCTTTTTTAATCATTTTTGCACCAACATGAAGGGAAATAGGTTTGTTTGTGTGTAAACTCTTTGAGAACTTGTTTTACCCCGGAAGTCAAAAGAGATAAATATGACCAACTAACATCTAAATGTAAACAAATCATTGAGAACAGACATTATGAGTAAGTACAGGTTCAAGGTACTTTGTCATTTAGGTTCAAACGCTTTGCAGACAAAGATTTCAGATCAGCAGCTCACACTCTGGTCTAAATTACTGATGACACATGACCAGTGCTCACAGTTTATGTGCTCACAAATATGATCCGATGGGCCACAGACGACCCCAAAGCTTACACTGACAGTGGGAGCAGATTAGTGCAGAACATTTGTAGTGTAAGTAAAGAAGACAGAGGTGGAGTCGCTTCTGACGGCAGTTCAATAATTCATTTTGTAAGGCTTAAGAAAACAAAGACCAACCAGAGCAGAGGTCCCAAACCACTGAGCAACAGACGTGCCAGGCCATGAGCACCCGGGACTAAGGCACAGAGAAACCATGAGTCAGGATTCTGAGATTAAAGTCAAGATTACAGTCGGAATACTGAGATTAAAGTCAGAATTCTGAGATTAAAGTCAAGATTAAAGTCAGGATTCTGAGATTAAAATCAGAATTCTGCGATTAAGTCAAGATTAAAGTCAGAATTCTGAGATTAAGACCAGGATTCTGAGATCAAAATAAGGATTGGCACAAGCACAGAGAAACCATGAGTTAGGATTCTGAGATTAAAGTCAAGATTAAAGTCAGGATTCTGAGATTAAAGTCAGAATTCTGAGATAACAGTTGGAATACTGAGATTAAAGTCAGGATTCTGAGATTAAAATCAGAATTCTGAGATTAAAGTCAGGATCCTGTGATTAAAGACAGGATTCTGAGATTAAAGTCAGAATTCTCAGAATAAAGTCAGGATCCTGAGATTAAAGTCAGGATTCTGTGATTGAAGTCAGGATCCTGAGATTAAAGTCAGGATCCTGAGATTAAAGTCAGGAGCCTGAGATTAAAGTCAGGATTCTGTGATTGAAGTCGGGATCCTGAGATTAAAGTCATGATCCTGAGATTAAAGTCAGGATTCTGTGATTAAAGTCAGGATCCTGAGATTAAAGTCGGAATCCTGAGATTAAAGTCAGGATTCTGTGATTGAAGTCAGGATCCTGAGATTGAAGTCAGGATCCTGAGATTAAAGTCAGGATTCTGTGACTGAAGTCAGGATCCAGAGATTAAAGACAGGATTCTGAGATTACAGTCAGAATACTGAGATTAAAGACAGGATTCTGAGATTACAGTCAGAATACTGAGATTAAAGTCAGGATTCTGTGATTGAAGTCAGGATCCAGAGATTAAAGACAGGATTCTGAGATTACAGTCAGAATACTGAGATTAAAGACAGGATTCTGAGATTAAAGTCAGGATTCTGTGATTAAAGTCAGGATCCTGAGATTAAAGTCAGGATCCTGAGATTAAAGTCAGGATTCTGTGATTGAAGTCAGGATCCTGAGATTAATGTCAGGATCCTGAGATTAAAGTCAGGATTCTGTGATTGAAGTCAGGATCCTGAGATTAAAGTCAGGATTCTGTGATTAAAGTCAGGATCCTGAGATTAAAGTCAGGATCCTGAGACTAAAGTCATGATCCTGAGATTAAAGTCAGGATTCTGTGATTGAAGTCAGGATCCAGAGATTAAAGACAGGATTCTGAGATTACAGTCAGAATACTGAGATTAAAGACAGGATTCTGAGATTAAAGTCAGAACTCTGAGATTAAAGTCAGGATCCTGTGATTAAAGTCAGGATCCTGTGATTAATGTCAGGATCCTGAGATTAAAGTCAGGATTCTGTGATTGAAGTCAGGATCCTGAGATTAAAGTCAGGATTCCGAGATTACAGTCAGAATACTGAGATTAAAGACAGGATTCTGAGATTAAAGTCAGAATTCTGAGATTAAAGTCAGGATCATGAGATTAAATCAGGATTCTGAGATTAAAGTCAGGGTCGTGAGATTAAATCAGGATACTGAGATTAAAGTAAGGATCCTGAGATTAAATCAGGATTCTGAGATTAAAGTCAGAATTCTGAGATTAAAGTCAGGATTCTGAGATTAAAGTCAGGATAATGAGATTACAGTCAGGATCCTGAGATTAAAGTCCGAATTCTGAGATTAAAGTCAGGATCCTGAGATTAAAGTCAGGATTCTGTGATTGAAGTCAGGATGCTGTGATTAAAGACAGGATTCTGAGATTAAAGTCAGAATTCTGAGATTAAAGTCAGGATCCTGAGATTAAAGTCAGGATTCTGAGATTAAAGTCAGGATTCTGCGATTAGAGACAGGATCCTGAGATTAAAGTCAGGATTCTGAGATTAAAGTCAGGATTCTGCGATTAGAGTCAGGATCCTGAGATAACAGTCAGAATACTGAGATTAAAGTCAGGATCATGAGATTAAATCAGAATCCTGAGATTAAATCAGGATTCTGAGATTAAATCAGGATTCTGAGATTAAAGTCGGGATTGTAAAATTTCAGTCACAATGGAATTAATACAATTCAACCTGGAATTCTGACTTTTTTATCACAATTATGACTTTAGGCGTGAGCTCTTTCTTTTTTTTTTTTTTTACATTCCTTTAAAGAATTTTCAGTTTTCTATATTTTTTGTTTGTTTTGTATTTTTGTTTTTTCATTGGCCCTAACCAACAAATAAAGCCTGGACTAGAAATGCTTAAACAATGTGAAAATGAAAGGATTTTAAGTGTGGTATAAAAGCATCTTAACCATTAGCTCTTTGTACAGTTTGCAGTGGCTTTGCTTGAATATGCAGTAGTAGTATGTGATATGTGGTTCAGGACTAAGCCTGACAGTTTGACCATCACAATCAGGAACAAAGACCTGAAGCTGGTAAAGCAGTAACTGGCTCTGCTCTTGTCATACAAGTGCATGCAGTCGAACAACTCAAGTGTCAATAATGCCATAAAGTCATCTGCCCTGTCCTGAGCAGTTTTATCTGTTGGGACAAATAAAGCAAAATCAGGCGGAAATCCTCATAAACAGTTGAACTCAAAATCTCACAGTGTCCCCTCGGCTTGAGACTGAAACAAAGATCTCAAAACATATATTTGTAAATTCTAGATCAAAAGCAAAACTCTAACCGACATCACTGCCCTGTAACACACTATATATTAGTACTTGAGATAAAAACATTTATACAGATTCATTTTTTCATTCTTTTGTTGATCCCTCTCTTTCTGGTTAGTAGATGGTCCCTCTGCTGATAAAACACAATAAACCAAATAATATACCACAGATGACGCACGCACACTCTTACGGCTTATCAATGTCTTTAGAGGGGGCGGGGCTACCGTTTTGATTGACTCGGGTAAAGAAGCACCCCACTGAATGTGGACAGGAACTCTGGAGAGGTCGAGATGGCGAGTTTTCCAGCAGTCATAACAATCCCCGCTCGGTCTCCTCTCTTCAGCGACACCACCAGACTCAGCGTGGCCGAGCTGCCGCAGGTGCAGTTAGAGTGGGATGGGGCTGCAGATCCAGACGGGAAGCCCCAGGAGTCCAACTTCTGGATGCTACGATTGGACACAGAAAGGACGGCCTCTACTCTGTCGCCTCGCTGGGCGGTGAGCACGGCGGTAAGGAGGTAACGTCCGTCTATGGGAGCTGTGAAGATACCTGAGGGTGTATAGAGGTGTTTGTGTTAAAAAAAAATTAATAAGGGTGTCAGTAAATCCAAGTAACTTCTTCATTGATGATTTTGTGAGGACAGTATCCATAAATGTCAAGGAGGGGTCTCTGGTCGGCTGTGGCTACCACGTGATTTGCCTCTCCAGATGACGGTCATGGTTTATCACCACATTCAGATAAAAAAAAGCACGAGGAGAATCCCGGACATTGTAAGAGTGTTGGTTTCTTAAAATGATAACACGTAACAGGTAACCTGACTCAACAGATGGACCGTTCAATGTATTTCACTGTTACATCTGGGGAAGAGCCCATAGAAAGTGTTTGGGAAAGGGAAGGACTTTTCAACAGCATATTCAGCAGGTGATTGGATGATTGTTCCATCAATCACATTCAATATGGGCTAATCATACAATGAAGTAGGCGGGCACTACTGCAGCAGTGTGAGAGACAAAACTTTGTAAAACAAACTTTTGGGGACACATGTCAGAAGTGGAGCAGAAATATCCTTCATAATGAGAGATGCTTTTGTGGTAGAAAATATATGTTGAAAATGCATTGATGAACATGAACTAAACAGTGATTAATTTTGATCTGATCACTTATAACATGTACTTAAATTATATATCATCACCAAGGTTTGGTTTCATTACACAAGGTTTAATATAAGCTTGACGTTTCATTATATTGTTAGTTAATAAATAAGGTTTTATCATACCTTTGCCTTTGTTTTTCTCTGTGGATGTCAGCATTAGAAATGCTGAACATGCCATATTGTACATATAGGCATGATAATAAAGTAAATTTAGACACCATTAGGATTGTGTAAAGGCCTATGGATAGGAAATATTACACAATTATGTTCAAGAATAAACTAAATTGAAGAACCCCCACCCACCAGGGATAAAAGAAGGTGCACAGCAGTTCAGTATTCTGTTGCTTGTTGGTATCCATAACAACTCTTGGGTTGTTATTGTTCTCTATGTGGAACCTCAATAAACTTTATTTTTGCATTGGATTCCGCCTGCCTCAGTGCTTTTTTAGGGACAAAAGCATGAATTTGAAATAGACTTTTTTACATGTGTAGCACATCTTGGCTGCCATTTTTGAAGCAGGTTTTGAGCCAACTCTTCAAATATTTTTAAGAAATTGAGAAGACACTTCCCCTTCAGTGCTGTATTATGATTTTCATTTCATAAAGAAATGCAGTCAAGATCTGATAAAACTGCTATTAAAGCTGTTAGCATCTACGCTAATCCTTGTAGGGGTAGTCACTTTCTGCTGTCATCTCGCTTGCAGCTTCCACCTCTTCCTACTTACAAGGATGTAGATTAGGTCGTCCTGCTTTGGGCTGCTCACAGTCATTGTAAAATTGAGCTTTGCAAGATGGATCTGCCTGATTAAAGACATTGAACCTGGCAGTTCCAGCTGTTGTGCAAGATTACGTACGAGTGCGAATGAGTGCAGCTGGTTCTGCCATTAAATACTGTGATCCATTTGTCATTATTCAACAAGTAAAAAAACCTATAGAACATAACAGATCCTGAGCCACATTATGGACAACCCTAAATTATCAAAATAATAAACACTTCCATTTTTTGATCAACCACTCTGAGCCAAGCAAGATCTTTATAACTCTACAGCAAAGTACCAAATGTTTCAAAAGCTATGAAATAGAGATACTTTTATAATCAGGTTGTTAAAAGGTAAAAGATGGATGAATAACTTGATTAGATCAGGATATCAAATTCTGTATTTGTCCTGATAAAACCTCCAGTTTGGGTTCAAACTTTTCGGTAGGATTACTTTAATACAAATCATCTGGATCATCCTGATCCCAACAAAGGGCTGGATTCAAACTGGATTACAGAGGCCAAAAAGGGTCAAAATTTAAACCCTGGTCAATCAAAAACATTTTTCCATAATAGTTTGCATTTGAAGAGCCAGTTTGGTGACAACGTTTAAAGAAGACTACAAGGTTGATAAAAATGACTGAGATTATAAACCCAAAACTGTTTTCCTTAAAATCAAAAATGAAACAGCAAAAGTCAATCATCAAGTAGCTGTGAGGATCTCTCTGTTTCAGTAACAGTCTAAAATGAATCAGTGAGACAGCAGTGGTAGTTACCTGTCTGAGTGTCAAAGTGTCCTCCATCATTCACGAGAATTTTGTTAAATCTAATGATTCCAATCTCTCCGGGGAACGGCAGGAGAGTCAAACCAGCTGAGAACGACACTGCATCATCTGTAAAAGTCACAGTAACACATGACTCACATACTTTATATATCCAAGACAAGAACCTGTGATGTAAAGACACAAACACTGACCTGATGCCAGAACGGGATCCTGTGGTGACTGAGTGTGCTTCAAATTCACTTCAGATGATAGAAGAAAAAATAAACAGTTTTATTCACCTCTTTCTCGGGAAGATTATAAATACAAACTTTATAGAGGATTTCAAGTGTTGTCCTTTTTTCAACCACACATCTGACTGGTGTTATGACAATAGATCAAATGCAGATGACAGTCGTTTTGTCTCTTTCCTGTGGTGCCATGTTTGCTTACTAACTCTCTCCTGCACAATTAACATCACCTTTGCTGTCCTCATTAGCAAATGGCTAAACAGCACCAGTATGGGGACTTCAAAAGTACGTGATTTAATTTCTTTAGAACCAAAAGCTTTATTAAATGTTGTTAATTAATACATAAAAAATTTAAACTTGGCAGCCTTGAATGGATACATAATCGCCTCAGCAAATATCGAACACTAGGCTGTAGCAGGTTTTTTCCTGTCCACCTTATCTCGTAAATTCCCATGCAAATTTTCTGACTCTGCAAATTCCTGGAATTGTGCAACCCTCATAGGAGCAGCTTTTCCCTGTTATTATTTTTGAAAGGCTAAGATACGATTCAGTACTAAAAACATGAACAAAAGTTACCCGTAATAGTTGGTGTACTTGGTTTCAGAGTGTCGGTGGATTTGGACGGTGAAGCTGTCAAACAAAGGATGACAAATTAGAAACTTTCCTGAGAAACTTGCAGAGCAGAGTGTTTCTGTGTGTATGTGTCTCACCTGGAGCCCCTGCAAACCCCTGCACAGGCATGGTGCTGCCATCCGTCCCCTTAGGCAGCTTGGACAGGGTCATCATGCCGGGGGGTCCCGCCTCTCCGGTCTCCATCATGGTGGGCTGCAGCAGGGTGGGGTCGAGGGGCCCGACAGGCACCACTGGGCTCTGACTTGAGCCTTGAGAAAGTTCTGCGTCATCCACGTTAACGTTCACACCTGAAAGTGACAGATAAGGTGTTGAGCGATGAGGCTGAGGCTGCAGGTCAGACAAAGACAGATGTGTGTCCAGATGTTTGGAGGTCAGACGTGTTAACAGAGCAGCTGGTTACAGAGATCATCCCGGGAACTCTGGGAGACTTTTTCCCATAATCCTCAGTAGGGGAGAGCTTAAATTATGAGCAGAAGGGAAAGGGATGAGGCCGCCTGCTGACCAGCAGGAACTGAACTGTGAGCCAGCTGTACTTATCTCCATGTTACAGACATATTTACTGTAAATATGTACAATTTGAGTCATAAATCTGGCCCTCGCTGACTCACTGGAATGACCCACACATGTTTAAACTCATCATCATGACAACAAAATGAGGGGATATTTACAGGGTCAGCTATAAAACTGAGAGGATTCAATGCTGGTCTTAGGTCAGGGAACTTACTTTCTTTTTGGATATGAAATGGGTTTTTTTATTGTTATGTTTAAGACATTACAGACATTGAGGAGCCATATACACGACAACGAAAATGTGTAAAAACAGAGATTTTTCTTGCATTTTTGCCTCCGGTCCAGTCCAGTCCAGTTGGTGAGGGTAATGCACCTCTAAGTTGGTTTTGCCAACTATTAAACAACAAAGAAGAAGAAAAAGACGACTTCTAATCATTATCCATTTGGCATTTTTCAATGGTTGAGTGCCACAGCTATTAGCAGCACAACTTCATCATCTATCCAGACAAAAAACTGCGTCTTTGTGCAACTACTTACCATTGTTGTTTGTGAAAAGTTGTCTTCACCGCAAAGTGTTGCAGATGCATGTTGAAATGTCTCAGTTTCTCTACAAACCTACATCAGCAACTACTGGCCTGGCATGCACACTACAACGATTTTGGCCGTTCTTGCAGACCCGTGTGAACGTGGATCGTTTTGACATTGCCTCTGTTTGAGCATAGAGTGCTTTTGAAAATACAAAAGAAAACCTTTCCGTGACAATGTTGCCTTGTAAACGGGGCCTGATTCAGGCACAACCAAATTGCCAAACTACAATCTACAGTGACTGAGCTCGGCCCAAAGTAGCCAAACCAGGGTCCTGCAGGAAAAGGTGTCGTATCCCTGCTTGACCCTTTGTTTTCAGATCCAGCAGTTCATCTCTTGAATAAGTGAGAAAACTGGCTCCTGGTAGCATTGGAGGTGAAAATGTCCATGGGATATGTTTGTAGCACCTGCTTGCTTATCAACCTGACACTGCTGTGGTGGTGAATGATCTGACTCGTAACAACTCAGGTCCACTACTTTGTTTGTTTGACTGTAATTTAATTGCAAGTGTTCAAACTCAAAAAATCAGTCTCACACTCAGAGACACGCTATTACAAAATGAAATAAAGTCAATCCAAACCCACAAACAAATAATCTGAGAGCCAAGGTTTAAAACTGTTCTCAACCCAATCAGCAACACCTGCACTCTGCCACCCATTCGCTCTTTATGTGGTCACCTTGTCAACATGTCACCAGCTCCCCCAAGTGGTGGGAGGACAAAGGTCCTGGCCAAGGGTCAAACAAACCCAAAAACATAGAAATGGCTCTTACAATGTATACTACAAAAATGTCTTAATGAGAGGTGCAGGAATGTAGGAATGATGGTAAAAAAACAGCTGATACTGGATAAAGAAATACCTAAAACTGGATTAAAAATCTAAAAAAAGATTTTTTTCTGGAGAGCAAGTATCTAGGGATGGAAACTGATAAGATTTTATCAACATCAAAGCTATTAACAAACCTGCTAATTGATCCAATTCTTTAGCGATTCCCTTATTGATTCCTGCAAATTTTCCATGTGGGCAAATGTTGGCCTGTATATTTTCAGTGTCAACAATGTCAAACACACGTCACAGCATAGAAAACTGCTTCTGCAAGTTGCTGGTGTTTCCACTCACTTAAGGTTGTGCAGTAAGCACATTTTGGAAAAAATTAAGCCACAATTCAGACACTTCTGAACCCTGTCAGTGGAAGGAATTGGTAAGGAAATTGATGAGGAAAAAGACTCATAATATTGATTCTTTGACGGAGTTGTTAATGATTTCCACCTGGAATTGGTTTTCAATTCCCATCTCAAGAAATACCTGGCATACCATGGCAATTATTTGAATCTCTTACCACTTTCACTTCACTTTAGGAGGATACTGTTCTTGTGTCTTTGTTTGAGAGTACCCCCTCAACTCTTATTATCATCCTAATACAGAGTGATTATCCTACCCCATTACTGTAGCTGTAAACACAGAAAATGACAGACCCCTGCCCCATCAAATATCATACAGTAATCCTGCATTCCTGAGACAGACCCAGGGCTTTATCACACATCACTCCTCCTGTCTGGGGGGCTCACTGTCCCTCTTTCCCTCTGGTCCACGATCAGACGACCGTTCTGCTGTTTAAAGGGGGAGAATTAAAGGCACATTAAAGGCATACCAGCAGCATACCGGGCCACATGTTCCATCAGCACACAGCTCGTCCCCTCAGGCCCCGGGGGAAAAGGTAATTTGGTATAAAAGGCAGAGAGGTCTGCCTGTTAAACACACCATGTGCAGGGGAGCCGGTGTGTGACCGTAAAACAGCACGGGGGGTAAAGTCTGCACATGTGCTTGAGTTTCACTGGTCTGCTTTTGTTAGTCTTCTCTCCTCGTATAAATTCAGGTATGTGCTGCAGAGAGCAACCTTTGACAGGAGGGATATAAAACTGATTTCAGATCCTGTGACGTGAGAACAGAAGCACTGTTCATATACCGGCAAAAATATGATGGAAAATGTTGGTCAACAACCAGTATAACATGATGATGGGATACTAATGAGTTTGAGAGAGATCTGTGGATCACTGCAAATAAAGAGGAGTTAAAATTTGGGGGTTGGGAAAATTTCCGCAGGTGTAGAGTTAATTATACTCTGGATGCCGTCAAATCCCCGGAGAGGTTGAAAAAGAGTTTGTGTCAAAAACAAGTGTAAAAGTTTTGTGTCAGTAAATCAAATCCTAGGACATTACTGTAGGATCTTTAACTCAGACCTTTTAACTCTAAACTCTGAACCTGTTAGTGACACTTGTAGAGTCAATCATCCCACCTCTGCACCACACTGGAGAAGAACCAACAGATGCCACATGCCCACGTCGATAAAAAGATACGCCAACTTTTTTTCTTTTCACGTCTTACCTCACACAACATTCTTTTGACTGTGTGAGTAGTAACAAGGAAGAGACAGGCAGAGCTCACCAACCACAAATTAGCTTAGCTCAAACACTGGACAGCAATGGGTAGTGTTAGCCTGCCTCTGCCTACAGTCATCAGATAAACTCTTCAGCAACTCTAAATGGTCCAGTGTGCTTGTTTTGACTTATGTTTTACAGCATTGTGTAATGCTATCTTCTAATGTTATCATATTATCTTCTTGTACTTGTGAGGCTTTGTTTTGCTAACCTACTAACAAAAAGGTTTGCAGTGGTTTGAGCTAGAGATGTGACATTCACTCACAAGTCAAGTCTTTGAACATCTCTTTTCAGTTAACTATGAAAACGAGTTCGCAGCTGTGTTTCATGCAATTTGAATTTAGGAATAGCTCAAAAACAAATATCTCTTCCTTGCTACTGTATGCACAGTCAAATAAATAATGTATACCTGCTTGTAATAGACTAAGAGTAAGGTAAGACACAAAAAACAAACAAAAAAAGTTATGTCATTCAAACTGCAGTGGAAATGTTTTTTTTTATATATATATATACTTTAACCAAACATTAGCTAATTTTCCCCATCAACATATCGTAGATGAAGACGGAAATCTTTACACTTTACAGTGCTGATATATTGATTTCACACTACTGCAGTTACAAAAAGACACTGCATAAAAGGGTTGATCAAAAGTCACGCTGATAAGTGTTACACAGTTCTAATTTAACTTCAAAAAGATTCAACTATGACACTTGTGACGGTCTCTGCCTTAGCTCCTCAGACTAATATCTTCTCTCTCTCTGTTACCTGAGTGAGCAGCAGTGATTGGATCACCTGGTGCCTGCTGGGTATAAAAGCCCAAGCCATGTGCTGCTCTCACTCTCTCATTCTACCTGGACTCATCTCAGCCATCGAATGCACCTTTTTGACTTAGTTTATTCTCCTTATCAATACCACACACTTAATGATTTATATTTGCAGTTTAATAACCTTGGTTGTTTTCTATTGTTTGTCAATAAATCACATTATTTACTGCAAAAACAACGTGTTCCTCCCATATTTGTCATGGCCCTGAGCCAGGTTATGACAAATTGGGGGCTCGTCCGGGATTCGGACCCGGGACCTCCAGTTAAAGCACCAAATCTCCAAAAAGGATGAAACCAACACTTTGTGATGAACCCATAATGATATTTAATTTCAACTCTGATAGTGTTAATTTGTCTGTGCTGATTTTGTTGTGTCATAGAAGACTCTGAGAATATTAGTTTATTACCAAGCCATATCAGGAGGTAGAGCTGAATGATCTTCTCTGGTCTTCAGTTTTAACCTTGGAGCAGCTTAAAACAGCTACTCAGTGGACAGCGGTGACCTCGCAGGGACAGGACTACCAAAGGTCAGAAATATACGAGGGTCTTCACCCTTGTAATGATTTAAAAACAATAGTAAAATTTAAATTGAAGCAGAAGCAAGAGGAGAGAGGGCAGAGGGGGAGGACGTGCTCTTGCTCCATTGTGCAGAGGACTGAATGCTAAAGTTAGCTCTGATCTGGACGTAGCATACAGGTCATCCAACATGCTTCCTTCAACATTAAATGTGGTCGATCTCTCTCCACATCCCCAGCATACATCGTCCTGATAGACATTATGACAAAAATTAAAGTATTAAAGTAGCGACTGGCAGCTCGTTTCATTTGCAACTAGATTTGTGAGACAACGTAACTGAGACTAACGGTATGTCTATTCAATTGACCATTTGTCAGCCCTGTGATTGGTTTCCTGACCAACTATTCAGAATCCAAAGAATCCCTGACCAATGCCACACAGGCTAGTCTAAATTAATGCAGTTACATTTTTAATTATTTTTAGGGATACTTCATTTTCTTGACTTTTCTTCACACACAACACAGCAGTCTTTGCTCTCTTACTTCTGCCAAATTTAAAAAAAGGATTAAAAGAATTATTGAGAACAAAAACTCATCAAACTGTGAGTTTTCTCAATTGTTTTAAAAGGGGGCAAGATTATAGACAACAGATTTTTTTCTAAGGAGGAAAGGGCTTAACAGAGAACCACTTCCTGGAAAGGGCGGAGCTTGACAAAGAATCATTTGTAAGAGTTTGCTCTGTGAGGCAGTTGACCGTGCTGGCATGTGGTATCTTTGCCATTGGCACAAAACATGACTTTTATTCTCCTCAGAAAGGTTTGTAGATTTTATTTTAGTCAATTATTTCTCCCCTTTAATAACAGCAATGTGTGTTGTATTTTAATCTGTTGAAAAGCCTGATTATTCACTTTTACAATAAGATACAACTGGTGAGAGTTGAGTAAACATAGAAAGAGCAAAATCACTTTATGTGTGGGTAGAAAAAAAAGGTGTACATGAAGGAGGAGCAGCGGTGGAGTAGATCATGTAGACTGTTTTCATGGGATTCAGGAAATACAAAGAAATAATGCAGCAAGAGGCACAGCGTCCTGAAGATCCACAAAGCTTTCTGTGCAGGCATTCGTGTGCAGCTGCTCTATATGATCCAATCAATCAATCAATCAGTTATTTATTGTCAACTAAAGCAACAAAATTTTTCTTTATAGTACAACCTGTCATGAACAAAGACAGTGGCAGGCATGGGGGGAGGAGGATCGGGAAGACCATCGGGTCGCCAGTAGAATAATGCCCCATTATCTTAGATAGGAAGAGGAAGACATCGGGAGAGAGGAGGAGAAAAAAGGCCAGTTTCACACTACGCCCTGCAGAGCACAGCGTGAGATCAGAAAAAAACACCTCAGCATAAGAGCAACATGATAAGAAAATTTCAAACAAAAAAAACCTCACTTTGCAGCTTCATGGGAAGAGGGGCAGCTAGCGAAGGCATTGAGTTGAAGGGAAAGGGACCTTGTCTGAGCTTAGACCCCAACAATGAGTCCAAAAATCAAACACAAAAGCTCTAAAAACGAGTACAATAGCTCTTCATTAAACGAAAACAACACTACAAACTTCTTTAACTGTAAGGATATCTTAGTTCCACTTCTAACATGTTTTAGTTAAGAGTTTGTTTCACATTCTGTCCTCAATACCACGGCAGTTTGCCCACCTACTTCATCATCTGATTGGCCCATAATGAATGTGATTGATGTAATGATCATCCAATCACTTGCTGGAAAGGCTTTTGACAGGTTCTGCCAATTCCCAAACATTTTCACTGGGCTCTTTCCCAGTAAGACAAGTAAATAAATTGAATGTTTAATTAGGCGTGTCAGGTTAGTGACAAGAAAGCTTCATGTGGTCAGACAACAATAAAAACACTGTGCATGCTCAAGCCCTTCTGTCACTGAACATATGATCAGGGTGCTGGATTGACTTTGCTTAAACACTCACCTCATTGAGGGCTGAAAAATCTCTGTAGGTTTAGGGGCTGATCTTTTATGAAAACAGCTTTACATGACAATCTGTTTGTCATTATTAAAGAGGTGAGGTAAATAAAAGCAGCTGGATCGGCTGACGGGGAAATAACTTCATCCTAACCCTGCTGGTCCGGGCTGCAACAGCCCATATGTCAAAAAATGTCAGTTTCCCACATTACACAGCACATAATAATGACTGCACTGCAATTTAGAGCGTGTTGACTTTATGAGTCATGTTAAATGAAAGCAAAGTGAGCTCTGAAGACTTTAATTTTGGAACCATTAAAGCCACAGAGGAAAAGGCAGGATGGTTAAATGACTGTGATACTGTAACACCCTCTCTGTCAGGATAACGAGGGATAAATAAAACAGGCACCAACCTTTACGGCCTGTATTGTTCTCCAGGGGTTTCTGTCAGGTCCTGTCTTGTCTTTAGCACTCGGGGTTATCATGTTTGACCACAGAGTAGTGCATGTCACCTTAAAAGTTACCTTATCTGTGCAGGTCATGACCCCCGCCCCCATCCCAGAACAACCACACAGTCTTGTCGGGAGCAGGAAAGTTTGTTTACGTCCTCAGACCATCCCATATAAGAGGAGTTACTTCAGTGCAAATAAGGTGATTAAGAGGACTGGACTTAAACTAATACACTAATTAAGGAGAGGAAGTAGCATTTTATATTTTGTGGCCTAATAACATTATTATTCTTGGTTGGGAGGTCAATTAGTTGAGGCAATCTATGTGGAAATAGTATGGTGACTATAGACTAAACTTTTTTAAAATACAATAATACAGTTTTCCCTCCCACCATTGTTCTGGAGCAGGGATCCCAGAGAGCCATACAAAGTTGCATTTTCCACAAAGCCAAAAAAAAATAGCTTTATCTGCAGGATTCTAGGCTAAGTGAATTTAGGAACTGATCATTTGATTATAATGTGGGTTCAGATATAAGACACTGATGTTCTCTATAGCAGGTGTGTCCAAGCTATGGCCCTGGGGAAAACTGCTCAATGCGGTTCTCTTTAAGTTAGTCTTCGACCAGCAGAAATCCAACAGATTCCATGTCTGTAATCAGGCAGATCCATCTTGCCAAGCTCCAATTTGTAATGACTGAGACCAGCCCAAAGTGGCATGGTCCAATCAGCATCAGAGCAAGAAGAGGTGGGAGCTACTAGTGAGACCACAGCAGGAAGATTAGCATAGATGCTAACAGCCTCATTAGCAGTTTTATCAGATCTGCGCTGCATTTCTTTTTCAAAATGAAAAACACATAACATTTAAAAGTTCAAAACACAAATCATATTCCACTTCTGACATGTTTAGTTGAGCTTGTTCCACAAAATGGCTTATGTTCTGCCCATCATCTGCCAGATATGCTTTGAAAAGTTCTGCCCATATCCAAACACTTTCTATGAGCTCTTTACCAGATGAACAAGTGAAATGGATTATACGGTCCATCTGTGCCAGGTTATTAAATAGCAACACAAATTTCTAAATGTCTACCGTCTCATGGTCTGATTCACCAATCAAATTGAGCCAATTATCGAGCACCAACACTCCTGCAAGATTTGGCAGGTCCAGTGGTAAACTAGGGAGGAAAAAGGCCCTTTGCTTTTTGATGGATCATCTCATACACTTAACAATGACTGGATATTTGCTGTTAATAAAGCTGTGATGTCAGCTTTTTTCTTAGATAATACACAGTTATTTAAGTTTAAGCATATGTTGACTTTGAATGGACTGATTAACTAATCTAAAACTCTAATGGTAAGTCTGTTAATGAAGTCTTGTCATACTTATACTTTCAACATGCGGCCCTTGGTGAATAAGTTTGGACACTCCTGCTCGAGAATTTTTCACAATCACTTATGTCAAAAAGTGTTCAGTGTTCACAATTAAGGGCCCTGGATCTACATGTTTTCTCAGCAGGTCTAAGACACTGCATTGGATCTCCTGTTCCTTTAAGGCTCATTCCCTCGCGGGGCCTGTCCACCATTATTCGAGAACTACCCTGCGCTGTGGTAAAGGGTCAGGTCAGTGCTGCTTAGGTCCATTTTTGTCAACAACTCTTCACTCTACGGTCTCTGTTCTGCACTAGGCTTGAAACACCAAGCCAAAGTGATAATGAAGCAATAGTATGAAGTAGGGGTGTCCCGATACCACTTTTTCACCTCCGATACGATACCGATATTCAGCCGTGAGTAATGGCCGATACCGATATCTATCGGGTACAATATCAGCAGGAATCATACAGACTTTTATTACTTATTTTGTAGTATGGACTGTAAGAAAATGCTTGAGCAAGTAAGATTACTCAGTCAGCAATAGTAGGTATGAGAAACACTGACTGATTTGTAATTAAACAATGGGTTCAGTAAATTTCAACATTAAACATTAGAATATAGTACAATTAAAAAAATAAGTTAAAGACCCCGAAAAGTAACCGCAAGAAATCCAGTAAAAACAAAAACCAATATTTTCGATTTTCAAAATAACCACTGTGTTTAACTTCAACATAAGCATATTCTAAAACTAAATTAATTAAATAAAAATAAATTAGAATGGACTGCTTATATCAGAGTGCTTATATCGGAGATTTTAGATGCAGGACGATATAATCCGATACATTTTTTTTTACACCTCTAGTATGATGTCACACTGGTAGGTCTATTCTGGGGGGCTAGGGGAACAAGATGTTTAAAACTACTGTTAGTGCTGTAAATAGGGGAAGAGGGAAAAGTCCTGATACTGCAAGGTTGCATTTTAAACACACTCGAGGGAACATATAACATTAAAAATATGTAATATTGGAAAATGGTGCAATAACAAATTTGTGAGTATGGCTACTTGGCTCCTGTGAGGGGTTTTTAGCTATTTAATGAAAGGTGGGGTTGGGGGAATAGTCGAAGTGCTTGGCAGCACACGGCAAAATGTGCAAAACTTTTTCTGCTAACTCAGGACCACACAAACCAAATGCTCCCCACAGGAGCTTTAACAGTTTGTTTACCCTGAGCAGCTGCAGCTTTAACTCACTCAGACATATCTGGACAACTGTTCTGTGAAGCAATGGGCTGTAAAGCTAAAGCTCGGTGGTTTTTGTGTTTCTTTATGTAGTGTCAACAAGCCATAATAAGTTTGAGTGTAAAAGTCAAGATCAGTTTGACATCTTGCTTCTCTCTCCGGTCCTTTACTGACCCTCTCGTTCAAGGTTTATACCACTGTGACATCATGGTAAACATGTAGACATACGACCTCTGGGAGCCTTTTAGGGTTTGCTTTGTTTATTTCTACAGGAAAGGAGCTCAGCCGAGGAAGTTTAAAATACGAGAAAGACACAAACTGACTTAAAAACATGAGATGATAGGAGCATTATCAGCATCAATTTGGAATCAGCTGATAAAGGTAGTTTTCTGATGAAGTTCCTTCACTGCAGAAAAATCCAGACAATGGGAAAGGAAGTGTTTTCTGCAGAGAGGCACCATCAGGTTTTTGCTGTTTATGGTTGTTCTGAGACGTTCAGTAAAGAAATAAGAGGCCCATAAAGTAAGGATACATGAAGGCCAAAAGTATAAAAATGTTAAGGACAAGCTACAGATGTTCCCTGGTGGATCATTTCAAATCTAGGGTGGGTAAATCTGTTTAAATGATCAGATATGCTCACAGTATGACAGGCTGCACATTTCTGTGATGATGTCACATGTTGTGATTGGCTGTATATTGAGAAGTTTGAGCCTTCATCCTCATTCACGGGTCTGAAAATGGATAAAGTAATCAAAGTTAAAAAAGTCTGGACAAATGTTAAATGTATAGTATAGATAAAGGTCTTGATAAAAGTAAACTGTTATGAAAAAAGACAGTTGAAAAATGTCTTTAAAACATAAACTTTACTCAAAATGCACGTATTAAAAAATGCTAACGATGTGATGATTTATGAGTTATCGATAAAGATCATAATAAAGCCAATGATTTACTCTGTATATACAGTATACAAATTCTTACAGATAAAGTAATAATAACCACTTAGATTATAAACATCTTATTATTTATTCATTATATTTCCCCCCTCTGTTGATTCTTGCATATTAGATATAAAACTCTAAACTAAGTGATACTTTAGAAAATCAGCAAAATATGACTTAAATGTGACTTTTGTTTGAGTCAAAAAACTATATGTGAAAATAGGCTTTAAGTATCAATGAGTTTGTTAAACCTTGAATCATATGAATTATTATAAATGTATAAAAACAAAATTATATCATTGAACATCAAGTATTAAACTCTCATTAAAATTTGAATTATTTGACGTATATTACAATTAATAAAAAATTTGAATAATACATTAACTTATCAGGTACTGATACACAATAAACCTGAATTAGATCATTTAGAAAAAAAGTGAAAAAACATAAATCATCTGAAGATTTATAAATGAATTAAAAATCAATAAAAATATATGATGGTTAATTAAGTATCAATAAATTAAGAGATAGATAGATTGTATGTTTTTTTAAATGGTAGAGAGTTAATGGACATTCAGTCTGAGTTCCTATGTAAGTAGTCCATCATTTTCAGCATTCACACCCATTAACACACCAGTGACACAATATTGGGAGCAATTTGCAGTTAAAGTCTTTGCCCAAGGACACATCAACATGTGACAGCCAGAGCTGGGCTTGAACCCTTGACCTTCTGGTTGGTGCTAGAGC
The DNA here is from genome assembly GCA_036419115.1 of Scarus forsteni. Taxonomy (NCBI): domain Eukaryota; kingdom Metazoa; phylum Chordata; class Actinopteri; order Labriformes; family Labridae; genus Scarus; species Scarus forsteni. The sequence continues at coordinate 9,277,424 of JAZDUH010000007.1, read as the reverse complement.
GTACCCCCAGCCCAAGCCAACGTTAATTCATAAACCTGTAAAGGAAATGAATTACCAGGTACTAATAAACCAGCTGAAAAAGGCAGATTATGTGATATTTATCATTAAATCTATTAATCAATTACAGAACACTATTAATCCTATTTGTTTTGCTACTTCTGTGTCCTTCAGATACAGATACAGATATCAAACAGATAATAATGTGTGTCCCTACTGGTATTATTGACATATAAAAAGATATCCAAAGTAATTTACAAAATACTTTAAAGGTGCTATGAGGAGAATCTATTCCCGGCAACATTAAGACTCTGCTACCCATGAGCACGCGCGCCAACTGTCGTAATGCTGCGTTCCAGTAACCTCGGAAATGGGAGTGACATCATCTCCGACTTATCGGTGTTCCAGTTGAAGTCGGAAAAAAACATGCCGATCTACCAGGCTATTGTTAGCTGCTGTTAGCACACCCTGCGTTGTTGTATGAAGGATGTGATTATCACTATGGCAGCATTTTTGTAAACATAAGTCTAACAATACCATGTATACAGCTGATCTAGAGCGACACACCCCAGTCAGAAGTGCAAATAAATTGATTATTACAGGAGCTAAATAACTGTTCACACTGGGGGCATCCATCTTCGATTGTCAACTCGGGGGTGGCGAGGTTTCACCGAGTTCCCAGGAGGAAATTCCAACCTTGGGGGACGTTCTAGTTGCAGTTTCCTACTCGGAACCCGGAAATTCCTACTTCTGACTACAACTGGAACGCACCAAAAGACGTGACCCAAGCCAAAGCGTGTCTTTGTTGTGATGCTACTGAATGCAGCTCGGACCTTCCTCAGAACTCTGCATTGCTTTACAACTTATTTTTTCAACAACTTACAGGATGCAAAGCGACGAGGTAATGTATCTCTTTCTAGTTACGTAGCGGTAGTTTTTGATGTGTGACAACAAGCAATTTTTGGAAAACTTAGTATCGTAGTTTTGTAGCCGGCTATATATCGCTACATACAGCCCGGTGCTCTAAGACGTGTCTGAATAATATAAATTTGCTCTAGTTTTAATTGTCTCGTTCCGGAGTTGAGTATCCAGGCCAGTCCAGCCCTGTCCGACCCGACCGCGAAGCTAAGGAATAGCATTTATAGATAACCTATTTTGATGCTATAAAACTCATCTTAAAGTGTGTATCTTGATCAGGCATATATCTAAAAGTGAGACTTTTTTGTAATTACTTAGAAACTCCTCATAGTCCCTTAAAGAAGTTAAATAAAATAAAGCTGAATAGGGTGTGAGGAAAATGTGAAGCTGTTGATCCAGTAGCACCGACGCCCAGGAGTGATCTCTGTGAAGGGGTCACTGATAAGCTGCTGCTACAGAGTCTCTGTAATGGACTCTCCAAGCAGCATTTTCCACTCTCTTTAGATAAGCAGGAACAACGGGAAGAGGCAGCCGTGATGGTGAAGACAAACTGAAGGTTTTACTCAACAAGAGGCTAAACGGCTCCTGGAAACGGCACTCAGGGAGTGGAAAATGTGCATAAAGGTCTAGTGCTTGCTAAACTTCCCTCAGAAAGAATGATGATCACAGTTTTATGACGGCAACTGCAGGGCGGAGCTGCAACATGTCCCAGTTATCATTATCCCTTAATAACAAAGGTCGCAAAGGCGTATCAAAGGAAGGAAATGAATGATGTCTTGATGTAGGGCTGGAAAATATTGACCGAAAATAGAAAGAGACAATTACACATCATTTTGATTTTGGTCTGCTTGTAGATTGTCTGTCTGCCTGTCTGCCTTTCCACCAGCTCTAAATCACTTTAATGATTTTCTTGAAACTCCCCAAACATCCACTTAGACTAGAATAAACTGATTCAGTTTAGGAGGCCATGGGTGTAAGTTCAAGGTCACCATATTTCAAATTCAAACCATGTCTTTAGAAACAAAAACTGAAGCTTCTCAAGACAGATTTTCTTTCAAGCTTGCATAGAAATCCACTCAGACTTGAAGATGAATTGGCACCAAATGAAGTTGCCAAGATTTTCTTGTAAATGTAGTTGTATTAAAGCAATACTTCAATAATGCTCTCAGGTATTACTTTCCAAATCTGCAGATATTCAATCTGACGAGTAAACGGTCAAGATCAAGGGTCCCCATAGTCATCCCTTGCTTGTAAATCTGATATGTTGGGAATGCTTCCTGAATTTCCTTTACATTTGGCTTAAAATGTCCACTCTGACTTGGGAGAAAAATCTAATTCTGTGGACATAGGTCAAAGATCTAGGCCATAGAATCTCATGTCCATCCGTTATTTTTTAACACAATCCCTGAAAAATCCTCTGAGAGTTTTTTTTAAATGTAGCACAGACATCCACTGAGACTGAAGGGTGAATTTGTATGATTTTTTAAGTAATATGTCAATGGTCAAGCTCATAGACTTTTATGTTCTTTCTTGTGTACATGATGTTCCATGTATCCTTTTTTTAACTTGATTGACTTGGACAGGGAGTTTAAGAGTAGGGAAAGACACTGCTGAAATGGGCTACAGTTCAAATCCGGCTGCCAAACAAGGCAAGAGCCTTAAAGCTGCAGTATGCTGTTTGAGTGTCACTGGCCCAAAACAATATGATTACCCGTCTTATTGTGAAGTCACATAAGAGACACCTGTGCACCCCCTTTGCTAAGTATGAAGTCTTTAGAAAACTTAGCAAGGGACACCCACTTTTCAGCCAATCAGCGACAGTGTTAATGCGCTTATTATATCTAAATGAGCTTCAGTTTTTGTTCAGATTGTACAAATAATGTTGATTTCATGAAGGGACAGGGTGGTTTGTGGCTCTTTTGTGGCTGCCAGTGTATTAATATAACGCTAATAGCTGCTAAAGGTTCAAAAACAGTGTTTTGGTTGAGCAAAAGGGAAAGGGTGTTGCCGGGAGCATAACCATGAAAGGGACGACGGTAAAGCTGCTTCCACTGCGTCCCCCACTTTAATACATGATAAGAGCACGATTACAGTCCACAACACCTGGCTGGCATCTGTACTGTAAACTATCATTTAACTGAGCATTAGACCTGAATCAAAAATTTAATTAAATCAAATTGCTCAACACTGACCTCAGAAATAGATACATAAAATCAGATGAGGACATTATTTTAAAGAGAAATAGGTAACACTTAAGAATAAAGATCATTTGTAAGGCATTTATAAACTATTTGTAGACATTAGTAGGTAGTTTACTAATCATGAACAAACCACTTATACACATTTGTAAATGATTATATCATTAATAAATGATTATTAAATCAGTTATGACTTAAGTTACAAGACTGAACTAATCATGAATAAACCATATATATATATATATATATATATATATATATATATACATATATATATATACATTTGTAAATGATTATTAAACCATTTGTAACTAAATCTGCACATTTTTTTTTATGATTCATACATTATGATTTTTTTCCACAAATGCTGGGCTGCAACAAAGACCTAGACTTTTTTTATTAATCATGAAAACATAATACATATAGTTAAAGAATGCTTCCTTAAATCATTAAAAATGTCTTCCTATACATAAAAATAACAGTAGTTAATGATAAATAAATCATGTACAAATAACGTTTTTGCAGTGTTTTTAATAATGTAACTGATTTAATAATCATTTATAAATAATATAATAATCATTTAAATGTATATTAGTGGTTTGCTCATGATTACTAAAATATTAATTTTGGCTAATAGTTTATAAATGCCTTACAAATTATTGTTATTCTAAAGCAGGGGTGGGCAAGTGGCGGCCCGCGGGCCAAGTGCGGCCCTCCACATCACTAAATGTGGCCCACCATTCATTCCCAACCAGCAGTTGTAAATATAAAGAAAAATCAGATATCCAACAGAAATAATTCTATATAATCTAGAATTGCTTATGTAAATTGTTTATGACCTTACTTTGCTATAAAAGTGTCTCTAAATCTCTTTTATGAAGCCTTTGAACATTGTATCACGTATTACTCAATACTTTATTTTAAAAATGGCAGCAGCAAAATATTTTAGCTTTGAAATTTGAATAACACTTCATTTTATTGATTTGAAAATAACTTCATTGGTTTTAATTCCATGTATGTTAGCTAAATTTGCTTGAATTCTATGTCAAATTCATTTGATTATGCATAGTAACTTGTATTTATGTTGTAATATATGAATATTGGTATTCTAATTTTATGACAAATTTATATTCTCATATGTTGTTTAATAACATTCTTTTCCTAAGAATTATCTGAATAATTATGTAACAATGTATATAAGTGGTTATGTTCTTGGATTAAAGTAAACTGTTCAATAAAAATAATCAAACCAATAGAAACAATAATCTTTTGTCATAAACTTAATTTGAAAATGTCCTGCTATATCTGAAAACTTACTATACTGCTCAGCCCTGTATATATGAAACCATCTGTTTTTGGGCTTGATTCAGTGCCACAACAAGAGCCATTACTACTCTGTCCCTCCCTGACCTCCCAGTAGACTTCAGACTGGCTCATATGCTGCATCACCTGCTCCATAAACGCGTGATTGAAAGCTAACTGCTCCCTCAGGAAGACTCTTGGCTTGTAAACATGGTGGGTGTGATCTGAGCTCACGTTTACTACAGTGAGAGCCAGAGAAGTCCAGCTGAGTCTCTCAGGCATCCTTACAGAGTGAAATCACACAAGAGGCATGCAACATATGTACAGATATTAAAATCACTGCCCTACAATATGTGTGCTCTAACAAAGCCAAGTCCCAAAGCAAGAATATCCAGCATGATTTGAGAGAACAGCCATGGACGCATGTGGTGTCGAGCAAGGTGAGCAGGATCCACCCTGATGTTCTCGTGTTTATGCCTTTAAAGATGAACATATGTAGAGATTTTAGACTAAGACGTAAAACCCAGCATGGTTCTCAAAAAAGGCAGAATGAGCAGTTTTTTTCTTAAAGCCAAGGTATTGCTCAACATTAATGGGCTCTATTCACCCAAGCATGTGTGTTTAATCAACCCTGCCTCCTTCAACAGAGAACTTGGTTAAATGAAAATCAAACTTCCCCTTGCTCACACAGAAACGCTTCAATGCTGTTGCCTCTACAATAACCCAGCCAGAATGTGATGCACAAATGGACTCTGCTCCAAGCTATGATCTAAAAATTTTGGGAAGTAATACAACAGTTTGACTGATCTCAAGCTTCAACTCTGCCTACAATATTGGATGATTAAGTTTAGCCTTGTATAAAAATGCTGGTGGAGATTGAGATGAAACTTTTGAAGCATTGACACTGGGCACAAGTGAACCCACAGCAGGGTTTTGCCAAAGGAAAACTGCCCCTTAGAGTTGGCTTGGTGAGTTTGGGGAGTCATGCTCTGTTCCATTCGAATAAAGACAGCTCTTGATCAGTAAAGCCCTTTTCCCTGAACATATTACACAAAAACAGAGGAATGTGCCACACTTTCAAGACATTTGCTTATTCATCAGGGTGTAATGTTCATACTGTTATTCATTGCAGGCGCATGTAGTGCATGTATATCAAAGCAAAAAAAAAAATCAAACACCACCACCTTTGGTTTATTTCTAAAACCTAAGATGTTTATTTGACAATAATACCTACAGTTAGGGGTGTAACGGTACATGTATCCGTGCCGAACCACTAGAAATGGACATTTGGTTCAGCACAGTGCTGTATTCAAACGAGTACAGTAAGTTTACGCTAGCCGCTGCACAAGGCTCTTTAAAATTCAGGGGGGTACTCGTCTACAATTTGCATGGTTAGGGAAGACTTTTTGACATTCATGAGGAGAGTGGTCTGTGATACGTGCTCTTGCGATCATGTCCATATCATGTGGACGTGATGTCCCACAGCGAGCCAATCAGAAGACAAATATCAAAGAGCCGTATCCACAAAAAATTGTGTCTGAATTGTGCTCAATGGCTACTGCTAGCGACCAACCGGAGCTTGGAGACCCTCCCCCGTCGCTGAAATCTCCTGTTTGGGAACACTCTGGCTTTCTGGTGAAATATTTCAACGGAGGAAGACAGCTGAATAAAACGACGGCAGTGTGCCGATACTGTTCAACTGAGGTCGGGTGTTTTCCGACAGCAGATTTCCGACAGATGGAGGCTATCCCAGCTGTCATCGGGCGAGAGGCGAGGTACACCCTGAACTGGACAGCCATTCACACTCATACCTAAGGGAAATTTAGAGTCACCAGTTAACCTAATGAGCATGTTTTTGGTCTGTGGGAGGAAGCTGGAGTGCCCGGAGGGAACCCACGCATGCATGGGAAGAACATGCAAACTTCACACAGAAAGGCCATGACCGACCTGGGAATCGTTCTAGGAACCTTCTTGCTGTGAGTCACGAGCACTACCTGCTGCGCCACTGTGCCGCCCGCAATTCTAACAATTCTTTAAAAAGGATTCCTGGATCTGCACCTGAATCCAGATCACCACCAAAATCTAATCACTTCTCCCTTGTGCCATGACCAAAACTTGCTGAAAACTAGATCAAAATACAGTTTTGAGTTGTCTCGCTCACAAGACGGATGGACAAACGAACCACATAATAAATAAGTTTGAACCCATTTTATGCAGTTATTAATGTTGCAAAGAGGCAGAGAAGGAAGGTCCTAATGCTGTAGACTTGTTTTCTGGTGCATAGAAGTACTCTATCACGTGAAGGATACATGTTAAAACATATACATACAAAACTTAAAAAAGGAGAATATGGGCAGTCTTACTCAGATTAATAGGTACAACCAAATTTGCATTTGCATACCCAAAAGAACCAAACTTTAAATCTATGGTGGACTCCATATTTCCCCTTTGATAAGTTCTATAAAAATATTTGTGTAGCTGTATTCCGGTAAAAAAGCTAACCATTTATACTTAGGGGCAGTTACAAGAGTCTATTAATGAGTGTGTAACAGCTTACCTGTCCTTGCAGCATTGAGCTCTTGAAGATATCTAGCAACATGACTGATGTGGTTCTGGAGGTTCTGACTGGTTCCCTTTAGTCCTCCGATGTCTCTGGTGTGACTTCTCACCGTAGCATTCAGCTGGTTCACACAAGTCCACAGCCCGGTGACGTGCTTGTTCAACCCCTCTTTAATCCTCTGTAGGCTGCCGGAGATAGGATTCAGCTTCCCGCATAAACTCTCCACACTGTTGATGCGGTTCTCCATGAGAGCTATCTCCTTCCCGATGTCGTCTGTTTGCTCTCGGCAGTTATCAGCACTGGACTTCACCTCTCTAGAGAGACCATCCAGGCGGTTCCTCAGTTCTTCATTCTGCATCTTGTGGAACTCCATGAGGTCCTTGGCTTCCTGTTCAGCCCCAGATCTATCTTGACCCAAAGTGTCATTGAGGCTCTGGATCGTCTGAGACTGTTGGTTGACTACATCTGAAAGCGAGTCGTCTAACCGACCCATGTGTCCTTTCAGACCGTTCAGCTCACCTTGCACATTCTCAACACTTGTGCTGTAGTTCAAGAGCTTCCCTTCAATAGCGCCAAGGCCGTTCATACTGGCTTTGAGACCAATCTCCATGGCATCCACAGCTGTTCTGCAGCTCTGGAAGTCTTGCTGAATGATTTCCATGACAGTTGAGTCCGTCTTACACTCCTTTGAGCAAAACTGGTCCAAGATGCTGAACTGATTCTCCAAAGTTTGAATGGATCCCTTTAGAGATTCAATCTCCTGTTGCTGATTACCATGACTCTCTTGGTGGCCACCACTTGAGGAGTTGGTGCTTGGATCTTCTAAAATGGTGGTGAGTCTGTCCTCCATGGAGATTAGCTTGTCCTCTATGGTCTCCCTCAGATCTTTAAATGCTGCTTCCTGTTCTCTCTTTAGTCCTTCTTTCACGGAGAGGGACATTAGAGATGACTCTGATGAGTTCAGGCGATTCTCAAGGTCCTCCATGCGAGCCAGAACTGGGTCGGCTTCATGATTAAGCTTAGCCTTGAGGTCCTGGATCTCACTGCGAAGGTCAGTCTCTTTTGAGTCCATAAGCTCAGCCAGGCTCAGGTAGTTTGCTTCTGTTCCCTCACACTGCTCCTGAACAGACATGATCTTGTAATCACAAGAGTTCTTCAAGTCTGCCATTTTGATTTCCATGCCTTCCATTAACTCCTCTCTTAAGGCACTGATTTTCCCATCTACATAGGCTCGTAGATCTGCATCACCAATTGGAGCAGCTGGGGTTTCTGTGGACAAGGGGTTCTGGGCAGCTTCCATCAGGAGATGAATTTGTCCATCATGGCGGTTCACGCGTCCCAGCAGGTCGTCTATGGTGTTCCTCTTGGACTCTAGATCATTGGACACCTGGTTGATCTTGTTCATGACCTCATCAATCGCCCTTGGATCACGCTCAAAGGTAAAGCCCTGCACTTGACCTGTTTGGGCCTCCTCCCCTGCAGCACTGGCCTCCTGTTTGTAGTTATTCATCAGCGTGTCAAACATTTTACTGGCGTCCTCTTGAAGGTCCAGTCTCAGGCTCGACGACATGTCTGTCATTCTCGCCTGCATGTCAAGGACCATCTGGGACAGCCTCTGAACCTCGTTCTCCAGGTGTTGTGCGTTTTGCGACCCTCCATGACCCCCCAGTGGCCTGTGACCTGCCTGACCTCCAGGCTGTCTCTCCCCTCCCCATGGATGGCTCCTCTGGATGTCTGTCAGCTGTGATGGTGCTACAGGGAGAAATAAAAGTGAATGTTGGCTAACAAGAACAGGAAAGTACATTTTCTGGCATTTTTCCAGTAATGACATAAATGTTTATGTCTGTTTACTACACAACAACAGTTCAAAAAGAGTTGGGACATTGTGTAGAGAGTGATTTTAAAGGACATTTTGTATCTTTTTTTGTCAATCTGGGTAACTGAGTGAACACAAAATTAGGGATGGGAATTGATAAGATTTTATCAATGCTGATGCTGTTAATGATCCTGCTAATCGATCCAATTCTTTAACGATTCCCTTATCGATTCATGCAGATTTTGCATGTGGGCAAATGGTCTGATTTTCAGTGGCAACAATGTCAAACAAGTCACCGCATAGATATCTGCTTCTGCAAGTTGCTGGTGTTTCCACTCACTAAGGTTGTGTAGTAGGTGCAATGAAAATTAAGCTACAATTCTGATGCTTCTGACAGGCGTCAGTGGAAGGAATTGCTAAGAGAATTGATAAGCAAAAAGATTAATGATATCGATTCTTTCATGGAGCTGTTAACGATTCTCAACTGGAATTGGTTTTCGATTCCCATCCCTACACAAAATTGTTCAAAAGTTGTCCAGAGAGAGAGATAAAGAGATAGAGAGAGAGAGAGAGAAAGATAGATAAATAGATAGTGTATGTTATATAGATCTGAGTCTCTGAATAAAACAATACAAACAGCTTGAATTTATTCAATAGAATATTAAATTAAATATTATTAAATATTAAACTTTATTAAATAATAAAAATAATGTGATGAAGCAATGTTTCTTAAATCATGGTAAAATGACCCTTTATTCACACATCTTGATGCGTCTGATGAATTTTAAGCCACTCTTTGCTTTACTTGTGGCGATAAAGTGGAGGACAAAGCATCATTGGTTTCAATTAGATTTAAAACATAGATGTTTAAACTGTAAGTATGTATAAACATGACAAAGCACTGGCGAAGACACAATATCAAAGCTGACATGTGTTATTTACCTTTTTCTAATTATCACAAAGTATTTTGTTTTTGCAGAATTAATCATTTTCATATTGATTTTTTTTTCAATATCCTGCAGGCTTTGCACATTTGAAGCACAAGACCCTGCACCATGAGCAAATGAAGATGTGCACCTAGCAAGAGTGGGAAATATTTAACTTTTCATACTTCCAGAGAGTTGCTCAAAGACAAGAGATGAAACCCAGCTATCTCAACTATTACAGGACCATGCTGCATGCAATTCATGATTTGTGTATATATCCCCCCACTCCACAAAACTAAATAGTATCTAAACATAAATACGTTGAAAACTGTTTTGAAATCACTGTACTTTATATTTAATTCACATTTTACACAACGGTCTTATTTGCCTTGGAATTGGGGTCTGTATTTTAATCCTACTTTCATAGATATAATGATCATTTTACCTTGAGGGACCGGAAATTGTCCTGAGGCAGAGTTGTGTGCGTGAGGCAAACGCTCCACTTGGAGCATCCTCATGTCTCTGACCTCCCTGCAGTCCTGCCCCTGGTATCCCGGGCAGCACTTCCATGCCAGCTCTGTCACAGTCTTGTAAGCAATCTTATACATCGGTCTGAAGTGTGTCCGGTATCTGAAAGAAAACATAGATTCTTTAACATTGTTTTGGTTTATGCAGTGGTAAAAATTCTACGATAAAGTCCTGTCTAAAACAGTTTATATTAAACTTTGCACAAATCTTCCTGCAAACTCACAATCACAGCACAATAAATACTCATCTGTTGATATCTATGACCAGATAAACACCAGTTGAAGTTTCCATTAATTAATGATGCAGTTGGCAGGATGGGCTTATTACACTTCCACCAGCCCCCCTTTACGAGGACTCTTTTGGCCCACATGGCTCACCCGCCCAATGATTAACTCCATCTCTCATGTGTTTGTTGCTCAATGGACAATGAAGCCAAACAGAGCTGAAACACAGTCAGGCTGTGTTTACCATGCAGGGGTATTCAACACAGATGCCTGAATTAGACAGCTTTCTAAGATCTGTTTTTGAGCTTCTGAGACTAGACAGTCTGAACTACATATGTATTATCTAGGAGAAAACAAGTCCTCTTTTTCCTTGGAGCCCCTCTAGTTGTACCCCCACCAGCACCTATACGTGAGCAAGCTTCAGAGAAATAAAATCAAGATAAAATGGACATTTGTGGGCAAAGACCTTTAAAGACGGTGTGTTACCTCTGAATTAGATAATACATGTAAACCAAATATTGACAACCTCACAGCTGAGATAGCCTTGTGCACCCCTGAGACCCTCTTGCGCCCTGACAAAGGGGCCTGACCCCCAGGCACACATTTCAGTCTTCAATCACTTCAACCAGGATATACTTATAATTAAACCAAACTTTCCTCCCTCATAAAGACTGGTGTGAGATAACTAGTGATGGGACGATACACTTAAACTCACGATACGCTGCACCTCAATATGCCCGGGGCACGATACAAGACGTCACGATACAATATTAAAAAGGTAAAAAGGAAAAAATATTACTGTGTAATTACAACTTATTTATTTTTGTTTAAGTTGCACACTGGAAAACACAAGGCCTAAAGGCCAAACACAAACGATAACACTCTCTCTAACCCTAGAGAGGTTAGAGAGAGTGTATGCTCACGAGCAGTAGGCTCCCTTTCACCGTCTTCGTCTTTTTTAATGAGAAAACCAAAGTACTGCCAGACAGATGACTTGTATCCAGGCGGAGCGTCCTCAATTTCGATCTCATTCGACTCTATCATTTGGCTTTTTGGAGGCAAAGTAGTTGGTGCTAATGTTTGTTGTCGTCACTTCTGGTCACATGCGCTATTACCGGACGTGACGTCTTTATTTTGCGATCCATTTTTTTCAAAATCGATGTGTTTCATCATGTACTGTATCGCGATATATTGCCAAACGATATTTCATCCCATCCCTAGTGATAACCACCCCTGTCAGGCATTTTGCTTGAAGTTTTGACAACAAACACAACTACAAGAACTTAGCTAGCAAGACCTCGGTATGCAAAAATCAAAGCCACAAACTTACATTTCCTTAAGCCCTTAATAACATTATCTTCTACTATTATTGCATTATCTTCTTCTACTCATAAACAGAGGCCTTGTTTTGTTGACCAGCTTCCATGATGGCCTGTACTAGTGATGTGATGTTCACGAATGAGTCGAGTCTTTTAAACAGCTCGGTTAAGTGAACAATGATTCGCACTTATGAGTTAGCCGTTCATTTGCAAGCCATTCTTAAATTTGCAGGCAATTTGTAAAACTAGAGAATTCTGTGCAAGCATGCAAAGGGCTAAATGCTGGCAGGTATGATAGGTAGTCTTACATTTAACAAAGTTTAGCTGTCGAAATCAGTATGGTATTCTCTCTAGGTCCTTAATCAACCACTGACATCTTTTATTACCAGAGAAAGAAGTTGTAATGCCAAAGGTTTGATTTTTTTTGTATTTAAATATGCCAAACCTCTCTGAACCAATGTCCCAGTCTGGCCCTCCTATTAAAATAATTCTAGACCCGACCCAGTTGGGCGAATGGGATAGTATTTAAGCAATTTAATAACCAAAAATACTGATGTCACATAAAGATTTTAGTCTGTTTTTGTTGCAGTTGTACATATCTTTAGAAATTTAGCAACTACACAGATTTGAAACCTTATGATAAAAGCTATGAAAATTCATTCATTAATATTATTTTTCATTTGATGAATTGTTATCTTCCAGCTAACTAACATCTGCAGCTTCTCAGTAGGTCCCAAAACAAAAATGTCACAAAAACCACAAGACTTTAAAGACATTAAACGTGACAGCACAAAGATGTACATCCCAGACAAACACAGATTAGACAAAGTAACTGCAGTAATATAATAATTCAATTATTAAAATTTTAACATCTACCTGCAAGTTTTTTCTTTTGTTTTTTTAAACTGCAGGTTGAATTTGCAGGTCTTAATATCAGATAGCAGAGCATTTCTGAGTCCAAGCTTTAAAAGAAGCAGATGCCATTGACCTCACTCCAAAAATTTCAGGGTCAGCTTCCTGCCCACATGTACCTTGTTCACCTGGTCTCAGAGAAAATAAAGTTTGATGTCATTCATTTGGTAAGGAAATAAAACTTCTTTAGTCTGAGTGTCTCATTCAACCACCCAACAGGTTGCATGACTTTAAATTGGGGAGAAAGTTCAGTCCTTCAGACCAAACTCTCTATAAACTCTTATACTATCCATAAATTCCTGCATCATTACGGTAATACAACATGATTTGTTTCAAATATAAAGATGAAAACAGTATTTTCTGCATTGCTGGAATAAATCAGTAACATCCACTCATTGTGCTTGACTTGAGGGAACTTACACCACTTCTTGGGCGCAGTGTGGCAGCTCCGGTGGACACGGTAGAGCCTCTGGCTGGACGAAACTCTCCGTACCTCCAACCACGGCACAGGTGACGTTTTTGTGCACGACGTAGGCGCACCAGTTTCTGCGGAAAACAGCAACAATTTAGCCCTTATGTGTATAACGGCGGTGCGCACTCGCTGCATGGAACACTTTTACGCATTTGAATTTACGCACGGATTGGTACAACACAGCAATAACAGTGAGAGCTCTTTCATTAAAAATACACGGTAATTTAGACTACACAGAAGTTACTCACTTGTTTCTCTGCCTCACGTCGGAGCCTGAATACGCGTTTCCTTGGAACATGCTATAATGAAAAGGTGTCCCACTGATGAAGGGAAGAGTTATGAAGAGAAGAAAGAGCTGCAGTCCGCATTGTAAAAGCCCCATGGTTGATAAAAAGTTAAAATCCTCCTGTGTATCCTTTAGTTTTGAGACTTTGAGATCCACAGATCAGTTACTGCACCGTAGGTTTTTCCTCTCGATGCTGAACAGATCCTCAACACGCTCCCTCCTGCGTTCACTGTGTGACGTTTCCGGACCCCCTCCAAAACCACAGGAGCCTTTTCTTACTTCAACACCCCACCAGATCCCCCGCACACAGAAACTCGCAGAGTAAATTCAGGTATAACAAAGGTCAGTGTATCGTTTGGTCTTTAATAATCAAATCTGTTTCTAAAACAAGCATGAACAACACGATTAACTGATTTTCTTTGGGAAAACTAAATCGAAATGCGGGGTTATTTTATTTCTTTGTTAAAAAATGTAACAGCAAAGTAAAATAAATATTCTATTTAAAGGTTTAGACTCATTTTTTAAATTCTGTTATTGGAGGATATTACAGTAAAAACCCCAAAAACTGATGCTTTTGTGTTTCTACACCGAAGCATGCCTCATTCTATTAAAGTGTGTAGTTATCAATATCAAAATGAACTTCCTGCCACTGCCAGGAAGAATGGAGAGGGAGTGAAAGTGCAGAAGAGGTCCACTTGACCCTAACCTTACACCTAAACTTTGATCAGTTCATCCTCAAGTCAGAAGACATTTGCGAAAAGTTGACAGTAACTAACCTGATACACCAGATGGACTGCTATATCTCAGTAGTTCATCTGGGAAAGAGCTCATAGAAAATGTTTGAAGAGGGCAGAACTTTTTAAAGGCGTATGCAGCACAGGATTGGACTAATGTTCTGTCAATCACATTCATTAGGGGCTAATCGGACACTGCAGTGGGCGGGCACTGCTTTCACAAAGAGCAGAACGTAGGCCATTTTGTAAGTTGAACTCCTCACAAAACATGCCAGAAGTGCAGGGAAAAATCATTTCTATGGAGAAGTTTGTAATGGTGTATTTGTTTTTCATTTAATTACCTCTGCCAAGGAGGTTATGTTTTCGGGAGAGTTTGTTTGTCTATCTGTGAACAAAATAACTCAAAAAGTCATGTATGGATTTTGATGAAATTTTCAGGAAATGTTCAGCATGGGAAAAGGAAGAACTGATTTGATTTTGGTGTTGATCCAGATCAGCGTCTGGCCACCATGGTGAAAAATGTGATTTCTGTGAATATCTACTGAACTAAAATAGATATCATTATGAATCCAATTGCTAACATAGTCAAGGAATCTAAATATTTCGATGAAATAAAGATAGGACTAATATTTATGGTCAAAATCACAATATGGCTGAGGACTGTGGCGCTGGCGGAGGTCTGCGCTCTCCGAGTGCTTTTCTAGTTAAGTAATGCGGTCAAAATATAAAACAGCTTCTGAAGCTGTTAGCATATACAATCTTTGCACTAGCGGTCGCTAGTCTTAACATTTTTATGTTTAATGTATTTCATGGAAAAAAGTAAAATGTAGGTGTCTTTTGCAAATACTTCAAGCTGCAGAATGTAATTTATTTTTATGTCCGTGGCTCAAAAAGATGATTACCCGTCAACATCTTACTGCTGAAGCCACATGAAAGATCATTGGACATCTGTGGTCCCTTCTTTCTCTGTTTAGAGCTTTTAGAAAATCAAGTAATGGACCCCCAATTTTCAGCCAATCAGGGCTCAGAACAGGGATGGAAGGGTAAAACCGTTCCACTGCAGTCTCATACGTTTACAGGGATACTCCTGACTTTAAGAGGCAAAGATTTTTCCTTTGCGTTTTCAAATTCTTCTGCGTTTAGACGCTGGAGACGTGTGGACCCGCTGAAGTGTGCATGCCGGTTCAGTAGATGGCAGTTTAGGTCTGCAGAGAGGCAGCGCTGCTACAACACACTTATGAAGAGAAAGACTTTTCACAAACAACAATGGCGAACAGACACACAGAGGCAAAGGAGTTTCTTTTCTGTACAACAAATCAGTTTGGACAACAAAGCTGTCTGGATAGTTTCGTCTGGATGACAAACCGAGCACGGTGAGAGGCCCACACATTACCCGTTTTCAGACACATGTTTCAGTGTAAACGCAAGGCCAAAACGTAATGAAAACGTATCGGATTTGACTGTTTTCGGCACCGTGTAAACGCAGCCCAAATTTTACAGTCCAGCTTTAACTCTGTATAATAACATTTATTCAGAAAGGGGCCATTTACAACACTTACTAGAGTCGTGCTTGACAAACATTTTCTTCCTAAAAGGTACACCACCAACCAGGCCAAATGTCAGGTTAGATTTGAGTTTGGGGTCATAAATATAGCTTAAGGCCGAGCTGGATTTTTTGGGCCTGATTTAACTTCCAAACTCAAATAATCAAAGTTAGCAGATGAGCTAGAGCAGTAGACCCCATGGGAACTAAGCTGAACCAGACTGCTTGGTGGAAAAGCATCCACTTCTGTCTGAAGTGATGTTGAACTAAAAAGAATGGGTGCAAGCTGAAAAGCGAACTACTTCAAATGTCTTCAGTTCCGTGACACAGTACCCCAATGTGTTTCAGGCTCTAAACAGATTTGATCATACTGTGTGTTGTGCTTGGATAATCTCAACATAGCATACCACACACATAACCATTCTGTCACACCATCGATCTAGAATCTAGTCCTTCATGACAGAAATCTCACGTGATCAAATGTGATCTAACAAAAACAAAGAAGAAGCATCACAACAACTATAGACGTATATGTCTACGGTAACAACCGGAAAACAGCATGCAACATGGACCAGGACATATGAGAAGAAGGAATGATGATGGTGACCTTTGGATTATTTTTGATGGAAAAAAATTGCAAACTACATAAAAGAAAATCCTGGAGGCTATGTGAACACAAGCTGGTGGTCCGTTTCTGTAGTCCACCGAACTTTTTGTTTCAGGTTGGCCATGCTAGCTTTTAATTATGCCTGCTTCCTTGTTACTCAGTCCGCTCACTTCTTGATTGGCTACTTTCTGTTCCACCTCACAATTCACACAGTCATGACTCAGGAGTCGTCGGCTTTCCCCACGCACATAGATTTTTGGTTGTAAATATTGAACGATTTGTATTGGAGTCAATTATCGGTCCAATTCACTCCTAACACACCTTACACCACAGGACAATCTTCTATGATAATTATAAGATCTTATAAGGCATAAGATAATCTAGTGTTTGCCGTCCTTGGTCGAGAAGGAGTAAAGTGGGGACAAAAACAGCCCCACTTAATGCATTAACCACTGACATGAATCTTGTACAACCCCACTGAAAAACACCAAACTGTCCCTTTAAGAAACACAAAGCAACACACAAGCCAAAAATCCAGAGGTAAAAATCAGGGTAAAAATCATCCTAGTTATTAAGATACCCGGAAGTGGAGTAAAAATATCCTTGATGTGGAGACATATGCAGTGCTGTTATTTTTCATCTAATAAAGAAATGTGGTCAAAATCCAACAAAACTGCTACTGAAGCTGTTAGCATCTATGCTAATCTCTGTACAAGCAGTCATTTCCTGCTGTCGTCTCACTTGAGGCTCCCCCCTCTTCCTGCTCTAAAGGTCACTGATTGGGCCGTCCTGCTTTAGGCAGCTCATGATCCTCGTAGATTGGAGCTTAGCAAGATGGATCTGCTTGATTACAGACATTTAATCAGGCTGATCCACCTGCACTGCAATGATAATAAGGACACAGACAACAAGATTGTATATTGAATGATTGTTTTCTTAAATGCTTACATTGCAGATGTGTTTTCAGGTATAGCGTGCCTTGAACAAATCTTTCTCCAAAAGCAAACTAATGAGTTAAAAAGATCAATAACATGTTTCTATGTAATTAAAAAAGAGTAACAAGAGACTCAAATATAAAAAAATAAAGTTTTTACATCAGGCATTTGTTTGTACATGTACTGGATCAGCCACAAAAAAGAGAGGGTGAAGATTTCTTTTTACATTTTAAAACAAAGACAAACCGTTTTAAATAATGGCTGAATGTTGAGGAAAAGTCAAAACTATAAAAAGTGGAAATGATCAAAAAAGGAAGTTGAAATGTCCAGAAAGAGCTTAACAGAGAAATTTTAAGAAGCAAGGCAAAAAAGTCACAGGTCACAGACAGGAAGTGTCACAAAGGAAAAGTTGATATGTTCAGAAACATGTCTATGGAAAGACTTAGAAGTCCAGACAAACTACACTGTTCAGGAAAAAGATCTAAATACAGCTGGATGAAATGAAAAAGTGCAGAAAAGTTAAAATGATGAGCCAATGATTCTTTATACTGAGTAAAAAAGTGAAAAAGACCCCCTTTCAAAAAATCTCTTACATTTTTTGAATAAAGTCAGCAAAGTTCTTTTCACAGTTTCACAACTTCTTGACCCTTTTCCCTGATATTTTGACTTTCTTGAGTCCAAGTAGAAAACAAAAACATTTCTCTTTTTATGAACCTCATCGTCTTCCATATGTTTGTGCCGACCATCAGGTTGGCCGTCCTCTCTTAGCACTCGTGCCCGATGGCTCTCCAGCATCCCCGGGGCGTTTCACAGGTCTCACCGGTGACGCCACTGGAGGCAGAAGACACATAATCAGAAACAGACTCTGATAAAACATCAAAAAATATATTTTGTTGTTTTATCTGCTTTTGCTTTTGGGTTAGCAAACATACGGATTTGTCTTTTGATGTCCTCGAGCTCCGTCTTCATCGCCTCCATACGATCTTTCTCCCGCTGCGCCTCAGGAGACTGTAGTTCCCTCAAGTAGTCTTGATGGTTCCTAAAATCTACGTCCCTTTTCTGCAAAGCTGTCCGGTAGTGATGAAGCTGAGCTGTATGACAAAAATATATAAAGATACACAGATGTAAAAGTAGGACTTCCTGTCCTGTACAGAGCTTCTTAGTACCAACAGTGTGAGTGACATCACAGCATTAGCTCAACAAAGTAAAACTGGAGGCAAAGACCAATAACTATATAGCGGGCAGCTCAGGTGACTTGTGTTGACCCATGACCCAATAGAATAAGTAAAGGCTCAGTTATGCTTTTCACATGGATGAGCGCGCAGACCAATATTTTCCCAAACGTCACAGGGCAGTGTCTTTTTGAAAAGTCTTGAGTATTTCATAATTTAACTGAACTCAGTGAAAATTGCTGCACCATTTTGAAAAGTTAAAAGATGCACTATCCACTGCACAGCTGTACTTTCCTCTCATCAGTTATATTCCCGGATGCTTGTATATGCTTCCCGATGTATATTTTTGAATACACTGCATTTGTTAAGAGTTTTCATTTATATTTCTTTTAAATTTATTTATTTAATCATATCACCTGTTTTTACATTTACCTTTTTTTGTTTTGCTTTTTTATCACCTTGTATTGGACAAAACAACTGCCAAAATCAAATTCCTTGTGTTTCGCATATTTTGTGATAAAAAACGACTCTGATTCTGACATAGATTACCTGCTGCTAACATAGAAAATCACGAGGAGAACCATGAGGTTGGTGGTGTTTGCTCATGCTAAAAAAAAGTGACGATAATATCCCTAACATTACCATCATGTATACTTTGTTATCAGCTGGTGATGGCATGAATTTTAAGTTCATGTATATAATCATTTTAAGTCATGGACCAATTTATGTATCATGAATCATTATTTGAGTTATGGACTTATTCTATCCATATTTAAGTTTGCTGTCAATGCTCACAGAAGAGATGAACACAGATAGAAGTCTGGCACATATCATAAATACCCCGACCATACTTGAACTGACCAATGCATGAATATGTATAACTCTGCTGTATTAGATTTCTTCAACCATATTGTCTATATAACTGAAGACGATACCCTGCCTCTTTTACTGAACCAGCTGCAATAAACTACCCGATAAACCTCCATTCTTGTATTCCATATTATTGTTTCCATTGAACATCTGATAACAGCTGGGATCGACGTTGCCGGGCTCTACAGTGGTGTAGTGTTTTAACTGTTAATGAGGAATGAGAGATGTCACCTATTTGGTTCTTCAAGATTTTATGCTGTGCTGGGGGAGGGGCTCCAAACGCCTCCAGCTCGCTGATTGGAGGGGCTTTGTTCTGTGCGCCTCCAAATTTGCCTCTACCACTCACTCTTTCCCCCTGCCTGGTCAGGATGGTGGGACATGGCATCCTGTTCTGCACCACCTGTAAGCAACAACACATTTAGAGAAAAAAACATTCACTGCAGAATGTTTGCAGATTGATTGTTGCTTCATTTTCTGTGTCACTCTTTCATGCTACATTGTTTAGGTCAAAAGGAATGCTCTCGTACAACTGTGTTGTCTGCCACGTCTGTCAGTCCAGTCTTGCCATGACTTTTTGGCTCTGTGATCATCTAATCGGGGTTCCCACTCTTTTCTAGAAATCATTTTCCAGGACTTTTCCAGGACGTTCCTCTCTCACACACACCACACTTATGTCCTTTTCTACAGTTGTACTTTTACATTTTGCACATTTGTCCGGATTAGGGCTGAATGATATGGACAAAATTTTATATCTCGATTTTCATGCCAGATATCTCAATATCAGTGGCGGCTGCTGGTCAGTCAAGGAGGGGAAGCTCATTTTTTTTCCGGCCTACATCATAATTTTGTTTATTTATCTAAATGATCTGTTACCCTGTTTGGTGTCTTTTCCAGGGATTTTATTCCCCAAAACTCACTTCTGACCAGACAACACATTTTGTGACAGCACTTCCAATGAGCCAGCTCACCTTGTCATAACAGGAATGCTGAAAAGAACTGTTTCTTTTCCCCACCTTTTGCACTAAATCAATCTTAGGAGTTGATCTGCCCTGCTGTTTTACTCTAATTTTTTCTTCGTAAGTAAAACTATCAAATGGATTCACCAAAATCTGGTCTACAACATTCATACTATCTGCCATGATGTGCAGCTTGCTAGCAGCTGGAGCAGCTATGTGAGACTATTGACTGGCTGTGAGTGTGAGTGAAAGGGAGAGAAGATCCGCATCTGCTCGTTGGTGAAAAGAAAAGTGGCAGGAGAGAGTCTTCAAACACAACGCTAGTCGTTTTTAAGAAAGATAAAGTCACTGGAGATCGATAAAGCCTCCGGATCAGTCCAGAACAACTGAATGTAAAACTTAAAAGATGCTGCAGTAAAGGGTGATACTTCAAGATCGCTGATTGGCTCATTTCACTGTCAATCAAAAAGGGATTCGGCCTCAGACAGATCATCCAATCATCACGCAGAAGCTGAGCGTCCAGGCCAGCCCACTGCCTCATTGACTCCCAGAGACGCTGAGCGTCCGATGGGCGGGACAAAGCCCGGCATTTATCCAATGACCGTCCAGTTTCCACAGTGGAACAACCCACTCTAAGTTTTCCTGTTGAAGTCTGAAGACGCTCAGCGTCCAACTCCGACTATAGCGCCGAGACGCTGCGGGGATGAATGAGAAGGAAGTCGCGCCAGTTACCTGTGATAAATAGCTGATTCTGAACAAAAGATGAAGGTATTCTACCTCATATTTAGTCAATGAAATGTACACACAGCAGTACATATCACCACTTTTTTTGGGGATATTTTAGGGGAAGCTGAGCTTCCCTTGCAGTCTCAGAGCAATCGCCACTGCTCAATATATATACAGGATGATACGACCATTGAAAACCAAGTGGTGCATTCAAGGGCAATTGCAAAAGTGAAATCTGTTGTGACTTCCAGAGCTGTACATGCAGGGCGAGCGCGGGGGAAATCAATATCATTTATGTCATTGCTTTTTCTCGAATAATAACTTGAATGTTCATATCTAGATATAAAAATGATAAAGATATCGTACAGCCCTAGCTCAGAGTCTATGTTAATGTCTCTTCCGCCCTGAAGTCTGATTTACAAGATGTTCAATCTATAGCTGTAACAATTCTATGAAATATCATACATTCGCTGACATTCTTAGAAATTATGACAGATTTATCATAGAATAGCACAATCACAACCACAGATTCCAGTGTCACATAAAAAACTAACTTTGCAATATTGGTGTGGACAATGCTTAGGTTAATCTAGCCCTCTAAAAAAATGATTACAGGTTGATGACCTATATCTCTACCTGGTTCCAACGTATCATACTGAATTTATGTATTTATTTCCAACTCAGGGTATGAAAATTGTCTGATACCTATCTCTTTAGTCTGGCTTTTATGTAGCATTTTACTATCATAAATTGAAGGTAATTACTTTTTTAAATCTATTTACTCTGCTTTTTATAAATAGATGTTATTCATTAACTTTTTAAGTAGCACAAATGTTATTTTGCCATTTTTCATTATTTCTTTTGTCATCATTGTTTTGGGTTTTTTATTTTATCTACTCATTTATGGCTCAGAGTGCATTCATTACCAAGAACATTTTACTTCATTTCCTATTTTGGATTTCTGTTCACTAACAAGGTAGAAGGAAGATTAAAAAAAAAAAAATCCAGGACACTTCAAGCTCTTCCAGGACATTTGACTTTTTTTTCTCATTTTCCATATGTTTTCCATGATTGGAAAATTGGTCCATCATTTTCCAGGTTTTCCAGGAGGTGTGGTAACCCTGCTAATAGCAGAGAAAAGTTCTCTGACCTTAGAATTTGTCTAAGGCACTGCTCATTACTCACCATTTCCCTGTAGTGAAGTGCAGAGTCAAGGTCATCCATTAGAATAGTGCTTGCGAGTAGGTTTTTGAACACTGCAAAGGAAGCGCAAATATAAAAATCAGTTGCCGTGAAAGAACCAAACAATCAAACTTGAAAATTATTTATTGTTGTATCCTCTAAAAAACAGTAAACCACCATAAAAAAAGATCAGTACACTTTCACCAGATGCCCATAACTTTTTCCCATTAGACAAAACATTCCAAACTACAGGAAATCCCCAAATTAGCAGCCATTTAAAGTGGCAAAGAGGCCCAATTTCTGCCCAAATGACAAGGCCTCCAAGCTAGGGACCCCCTTTCCTCTTCTAAGGCTCACTTCCAGGTGGAACCATTTACCCAAGACTGGTCAGAAGTTTTGGGGAAAGGAAGGAGATCTCACAAAATGGTAAATATTTAGAAACCTGTTGAGCTCTGACACAATGACAGAAAGCCTTAATTTCACAGTTTCATACATCTGTGTGAAAAAAACAAACACAAAACTAAAACAATGGGGAAATCCGTTCAAGGAATTCACCTATTCTACAGTGTTCCTGGTCTTGGTCTTCGGGACACATAAGGAGGTCTCTGGCATACACTGGATTCCCACGGGGTTCAAAGAGAGGGCGTCCATTTCTCACGTGTGGCAGCGGTCTGAAAGGGATTCAATGTTAGCAAAGAGATAGAAGAAATGATCCAGGAGTTTGTCACTAAAGAAATCAACTTCCTTTAAAATGACTGCAGTACTAAGAAAACATTTCAAAACTACTGTAAGTTATGAATACTTTCAATGGTATAAATTTTAATTGTTTATTATCATCAGTTTACAAAATGCAAAGTCAGTGAACAGAACAAAACAAATCCATGTTTGGCGTGACCACCCTTTGCCCTCAAATTGCCCATCAATCCTTAACCGTTTCAGGCTCAGCGTCAACGAGAGTGGGCAGATATTTAAATATACTTTGTAACAATTAGGCAGCAGCTCCATGTCTCAACCACCAGGTTTAAGTTTTATATAAATATGACCTTTCTATCTTTATGTCATGTGGGGATGTTGCATCATAAATCCAAAATTGTCAACAAAGGGACTCCAGACTGTTATAGGCGTAAAGTTCAAAAGCCAGCATCTGTGATGGTATGGGGGTGTATTAGTGCCCATGGCATGGGTAACTTACACATCTGTGAAGGCACCATTAATGCTGAAAGGTACATACAGGTTTTGGAGCAACATATGTTGCCATCCAAGCAACGTCTTTTTCATGGACGCCCCTGCTTATTTCAGCAAGACAATGCCAAGTCACATTCTTCACGTGTTACAACAGCGTGGCTTCATAGTAAAAGAGTGCGGGTACTAGACTGGCCTGCCTGTAGTCCAGACCTGTCCCCCATTGAAAATGTGTGGCGCATTATCAAGCGTAAAATACAGCAACGGAGACCCCGGACTGTTGAACAACTTAAACCGTACATCAAACAAGAATGGGAAAGAATTCCACCTGAAAAGCTTCAAAAATTGGTCTCCTCAGTTCCCAAACGTTTACTGAGTGTTGTTAAAAGGAAAGGCGATGTAACACAGTGGTAAAAATGCCCCCGTGCCAACTTTTTTGCAATGTGTTGCTGCCATTAAATTCTAAGTTGATGATTATTTGCAAAAGAAAATGAAATTTCTCATTTCAAACATTAAATATCTTGTCTCATCAGTGTATTCAATTGAATATAAGTTGAAAAGGATTTGCAAATCATTGTATTCTGTTTTTATTTACGATTTACACAACGTGCCAACTTCACTGGTTTTGGGTTTTGTATTCTCAAATAATCAGTCAGGTAAAAAAATATATTATCTAATTTATTAGATGCTAGGAATACTTTTATGCAGATTTTAAAAATACTTTTCTTGAATATTTTTGTCTGTGACCAAAAAATAATCTGTCAATTCCAGTCGACATTAAACACTGAGGAGTATTTTCTGTGCATTATGCCTGTATTTAGATTTCACATGATTTTGCATTTCTTACTTAAATTTTGTTGAACAACACATTTAATAGTTAAATTAAGCAGCAAAATTAATCTACTTAATATTTTCAATTTTATTTTATCAACTCTTAATCGAGTGTTTGTAACAAATATGTGTGTTTGTGGAGCTATATTTAGTTACATTAAACTATAACTCAAAATACAGCATATTGAAAGAAATACCCATTTGCAAATCTTGTTTAAAAGTAAAAAAAACAAATCATTTGTGGTTTAAAAATTCATGCATGAAATGGTTAAAGATACTTCCACACAATCAGTTATTTTAACTGTATGATAAACCAGTTATAGCAAACATACCAAAGTTCTTGAGTGATACATTTATTTCTTCTGTATTTTTCAAGATAATAAATGCAAAATGTATTCCACTGTCTGTTCCCTTTTATTATCAGAGCAGGTTTGTGTTTCTGCAAAGTTCCTTGAAATTCAAATCATGCATTTTGTGGTGTGAAAGCAGGACTTCACTCATTTGCCAAGCAGTCTGTGGCAGAAGGAAGTGCAGTAAGATCTTTAAATAACAGTTGGTAAGGTTCGGATATGGTTGGAGATTAAAAAGACTATAATCAAGGTCACAGCGTAATCTCATCAGGAAGGCTTCACAGGCACCAGCAGAGAGACTGGACTGAATAACAGTGCAGGAGGGTCTGATACTGCAAAATTGCAACATACAAGTGTTCACTTGTGAAAATGAGTGAGTTTTTATTTTTTTTAGACTCGGACATACCTGTTGCCTGGTTCCACAAAAATACCCTGGAGGGCCATGACCTCCTGTCTTCCCTGGGTTAAATGATAGATCCTTTTTGCAGCCTCTGTGGTGTGAGTAACAACACACTTCATGTCGCCTCTGATGTGCCAGGTGACAACTCGTGCAACTTCATCGTCACTTATGTGGGCCAGGTGACCAACCTGCAGACAGACAGTTAAGAGTTAAACTTTACCCCCTTAGAGGAAACCCCTCCCCTTATGCTAACACAAATTAAGACAGTTCCCTAAGCCTTTTACACAGACTGAGAAAAAAGCTTTAATGTGAATTATATACTGTTCCTTAATCATGTCAACAATCAAAACAGCTTATCACCTGATATATGACCACATTTTTCT
Organism: Scarus forsteni; assembly: GCA_036419115.1. NCBI lineage: Eukaryota > Metazoa > Chordata > Actinopteri > Labriformes > Labridae > Scarus > Scarus forsteni. The sequence goes on along the minus strand of JAZDUH010000007.1, from coordinate 9,252,095 downwards.
CTACTACTACTGCTGAAGCTTGTTAGTTTGTTATTTATTGACCATTAGAAGCTGTTACACCACAAATATAGTTTTAAATAACAAAAGGTATCTATCATCACTCTTCCACATTCTCATAATACAGCTGACAGTCGACTGTGGAATATTTAGGAGCGAGGAAATTTCACAACTGGATTTGTTGCACAGGTGGCATCCTATCAAAGTCCCATGCTGGAATTCACTGAGCTCCTGAGTAGCCTGTACATGAGCCATCTTAGTCAAATGGATGATTTAAAAAATCTACCATCACATCTTTATACAGTCAATGTTTAAAAAGTTTGGATTTTTACACAGTTATTTGATTGCATAAATAAGAAACAAAGTATTTTCTAAAAGGACTTAACCATTCCCAGAACATCAGGCTGCTCTCTGTACATATTACGGTAAGGAAAAACTCTGGTGATCATGTTCTGGATCCTGTTTGCTTCTTCTCTCTTTCCATCAATCAGCCTGTCAATGTTTTCCAACTGAGAAGAAAAGAAAAAAAATGTTATCCCATAAAAAGGAATTTACACATGAGAGCAATATTACTGATCAGAGATGTTTAGTGAGGTGAGAGTGAAACATCTTACAGAAATATTTTGTGCTGATATCAGGTTACTGCGGATCAGCTCCGTTCTCAATTCAGCTTCTATTTTACTTGAATTCATGAGTTTCCCTTCAGGTGAAAGAAAGATTTGCATTAGAGACATCTTCCACAAAGAGAGGACGGATTGGGATGCAAAGAAATCACATGATTTGAATCAAAACGACCACCAATGTGTCTAAAGATACAAGCTTTATTGATGCATTTAAAAACACAATTATTTCAGTTATGCCTTTACTAAGTGACCAACATATTAAACCTGACTGATTTGGGACAATTTAGATAGCTAGATAGGTAGCAAGCTAACAATGTTAAAAATACACAAGACAGCAGGTAAAATAAACATATAAGAACCAGTGGCGGCTGCTGGTCAGTCAAGGAGGGGAAGCTCATTTTCTTCCGGCCTACATTATAGATTAGCTTATTTATTTAAATGTAAATTCTACCCTCAGTTCCTTTCCAAGAAAAATGATCTGTGACCCTGTCGTACCAACTAGGTGTCTTTTCCAGGGATTTTACCAGTGTTCTCTCAATGGTCAGCAGAACTAGACTGCTTAAGCGGCCTTAGTCCATTGTGTTGCGGGTGTAAGATTTGAGCCCCTTTAAACAGGAGAAGCTCCTCTCCAGAACAACTGAATGTAAAACTCAGAAGATGCTCTGGGGGAGGGTTATACTTCAAGATCACTGATTGGCTCATTTCACTGTCAATCAATTAAAGGACTGATTTGGGACAGAAAGATCATCCAATCATCACGCAGAAGCTAACAATGTTAAAAATACACAGGCCAGCCCACTGCCCCATAGACATATAAGAACGCTGGCGTCCGATGGGCGGAAGAGCTTCCAGCGTACATTATCCAATGACCGTCCAGTTTCCACAGTGGAACAACCCACTCTACGCTTCCCCACCGAAGTCAGAAGACGCTCAGCGTCCAACTCATGCGCTGGGTGAGCAACTCCAATAGAAATGAACAGGCACTATTTTTCGGTCCGGCATCCAGTTAAAATAATACATCCATGGTCCGACTGTGCTATATCGCTGAGGCGCTGCGGGGGTGAACGAGAAGGAAGTTGCGCCAGTTACCTGTGATAAGTAGCTGATTCTGAACGAACGATGAAGGTATTCTAGCGCATATTAAGTCAATGAAATGTACACACAGCAGGACATACCACCACTTTTTTGGGGGACATTTTAGGGGAAGCTGAGCTTCCCTTGCAGTCTTAGAGCAATCCCCACTGATAAGAACATACAAGAACATGTGAGAAAAGCTAATAAAAAAAAGTAGAGTAAGGAAGTGTTTAATAGCCTCGATCTTATGAGAATAAAGTTGATTTTGCATTGGGTCAAACTATTTTCAAAACAGATGTAAGAAATTAAATAAGTAAATAAAGTTTTTCAATACATAACCTCACGGGAGCAGAACTGCATAGCAACATAAATATTAGAAAAGCAAATACACAGGACAAATAACAGGACACATATATAGACAATTAAACAAATGAAACAGTCCAACAAATATGCAGAAAATTATTGGTTGTATTAAATAATAATGACAATACCAATAGTGATAAAAAAAATAACTATGGTAACAAAATAATCATAATAATAAAAATAATAATGATAAGAATTAAAAATACAGATAAAAATAGTCATGTTGTGTGTCATGTTACTCTTAACTTAGAAGCTTTAGTAAAGTGAGTCACTGTGGTGATTTGTCAGTTCACTACTGCTTGTCGCCATGTTGTCAATGACTCTAACATTATTCTAATGTCTATGCTCAAACTGATGAAAAAAAATGGGAGGATGTCACGATGGAAGAAGATTATGAAAGAGTCTTTGTTGTGTACACCTAGTTGCCCTTTCATTCCAGCAATTTTAGAGCTCTATAAAATCTGGATTCCCCTCCAGTAATTTTTCAAAACTAAGTTTTCAAAAGAAACTTCAAATTTTGCTGAAAAAAAAAACATTTTTAGGAACTGAAATTTTCCTCAAAAAGGTTTATATTTCACACACACTAATACAGACAATCCATCAATCAATCTGTTTGATACATTTGCACGTTAATCAAGTGAGAAGATACGCGAGCCACTTGACTGGGCAAAAAAAAGGAACAAAGAAAATGAACAAACAAAAAAAGACAGAAATTGAAGAAATAAAAAAACCTTACCTTTGTACAATTCACTGAGTGTATTCTGGTCCTTAAATGTTTCTTCCATTCTCGAAACTGTCTTGATGAGTTCATCTTGCCGTTTCCGCAATGAAAGCACTTTTTGTTGGTTCTCCACATCTGAAACATGAGATGGATTGTTTTTACGGTGGAAGCTCAGAAAAAAATACTACAAATCATATTTGCAGATTTCAAACAAGAATATTTCACAACATAGTCATCTTTAGATGCAAATATTATTGAAATCGACACACTGAAGCCTCTCAAATTGCACAAGTCGTGTTTAAATAGTTAAAAGAATGAAGCTCTAAGACCACCTACAGTCTGGGGACTGAACAGCTCTGAGTGCCTCTCACGCTTTGTTTCCTCTTTAACAGCTATTTTCAGACAAGGTGTTTGTGATGCAGGCCCCCACCAAACAACCAAGAGAGTGTAGCTCAACTACAGCAAAACTGTCATGATTTATTCTGACCTTAAAGGGACAGTTCAGTATTTTTGAAGTGGGGTTACATGAGCTCCATATGACCACTAAGTACATTAGATACAGTAGAAAGTTCTCTCCTCTCCCTCAGTCACACACAGTCTGTGAGAGTCTGTGATGAAGAAATAGCCGCTAACAGGAAAGTACTGTACCAAGAACAAAGGGTATTTTCTCCACCTACAAACAAACTTAAACGAGTCGAACAAACAAAAGAACTCAAATCAAAAAGCAATACCACAGTTTAAGAGTATGATACACATGAGTGTTTTTAATTGCATTAACATTTCGAAAAAATAAAGTTTATCTGGAACTAAGCCAACTCCTGTCATGTATCCCTCCGCTAAATCACTCCGCCTCACTCAGCTGATAAAAACATACAAGCTAGCAGCTCCAGATGCCGGTTAATGAATTTGAAACTGTTAGGTACAAACTCTCCACAGTTTTATCGAGAAGGATGTCTGACTGAACTTATGATACTATCAGAATCTTCGAAAATTTTTGGTGGATTTCTTTCTCCAAAATGCTTCAGAAATCCAGACTCCAGCCTCTCTGCCAACACTTCGGGCCTCTATCAAATCTCACAATCCAAAAATTTGACAGATTGAACTTTAACTACAGAAACAACTGGTTGAAATCTGACAGGTATTCGCGTGCCCCCTACAACACTTTGCATACCCCTTGGTTTATGAGTACTCCAGTTTGGGAATCACTGATTTGTGCTTCTGCTAATTTGTCAAAGCTCTTTGTAAACTTTTGTTTCTTCATTCATTTTTGTTTCTTCATTATGTTGAAAAGCTGAGTCAGCATTTCAACATATTTTTCTTCCTAAAATGTATTCTTCTTTTTCTTTTTCTTCTTCTTCTTCTTATTCCTTAAGATTTTGGCACCTTTCACAGGCTTCAAATTTGCACAGATTTTCACAGAAAAAAATTGACATATGCAGCATGTTCAGGAGAAGTGCGCTTGTATTTTTCACAGATTTAACAGTTATACTTTTTACCATAAAAAATTAATTTCTGCATGTATTTTTACATTGAAATCAATGGGACATTTCCGCAGCTCTGCTGAAAACTTCAGCAACTTTGAAGCTCCACAGATTGGGCATGCTTCCACCTACAGACTTCATTCATGCTTTAAAAGCTGCATTGACTTCTCAACTATTTTTACATATCTTCAGCTTTTTGCTGGCTTCTACAGTTGTTTAAATATGATTTTTTAAGCAACACCAACTTTTGAGGAGATCTGTGTGTGTTCAGCGTGTCACGTGACTTCAGACTGAAGCCCCGGACAGCCGAGTGCTGCAGTTTGAAGCGCGTTTTTAACTCGTCACTGTGTTAACATTTTGAACAGTACAGATATGAGAATTATATTACACGTTTTAGCAGGTTCTTGGGATGCTCACGGTGAAATCCTTTTCCTGATATCTATTCCGGTTTAGACACAGCGAGCGTTCGTTTACCCGGAAGTACCGAGCATTATCAGAGTGCTCTATGAGACACACAGAAGAAATACCGTGCTTTCCATGACTCAGCAATTTAGCCCTGTGGCTAAAAGATTAGAGCAGCAGACTGTGGAGTGACAGCCCCGGGTTCAAATCCAGGCTAAGGCGGACATACTTTTCTTTCCATCTAGTACAGATTCTTCATTACAATAGCGTAATCATGCTTGTCTTTACACTCTTAACCTTACTTTGGATGTATTACACTGACTGGCCACTTTATTAGGTACATCTACAAATATCAACACATTTAACCATGTTACAAAACAGTCATTCATTTTCTGCTTTCTTTCACAACTGCAAACAGTTTTTAGTGCACTTTTCACTATCTGCTGCAGTTTCTGAGATATGACTGTTGAAGCTGCATCAACTTTTGCACATTTCTTTGAAGTTAGAGCGTGGTCACGTGACCTGCGGACCTGAGCTCCATTATCTATAATTTTCTAACATTTTTATTGCACATTTCACACATTTGCAGCCCTGATTTACTGATTACAACTATTCATGTTACATTTTCTACTTTCTTTGCATTACTTTCAGCAATTTCATTTCACAGTTTCAGCAGTCACAATCAGCATTTCAACGCATTTCCTGCATGGAAATGCAAATTCTCTAGTTGTTCTTCTTCTTATTATTATAAAATACAGATCAAATCCTAGCCTCTTGTAATCAAGAGTGTTTTCTGTATCATACCGTTAAAAAAATGGAAAGGCAGCTCAAAAGGAGTCAGAGGAACGATGAAAACGTCAGGCTGGAAGCGCAGGATGTATGAACTGCCATTGACACCTGGACTGTTCTCCATGATGGTCAGCCTCTGTGCAGAAAATTAAAAGAATACATAGTTACATTTGTTCCTTAAAAAAATAAAAAACATAGATGAGGAATGCCAACTCACATTAATGTGGGCTTTTCCTTTGACCAAGCTAATGTCACAGCTGCTGCTTTTGCTTTCAAACAGAGGGCTGCTTCTGCTCTCATCTCCGTTGGGGTTCTTTATAGAAATGAGGACTTTTCCATCCAGGTCCTGCCCTGCTGGGTTTCCATAGGAATCCTGGAAATTAGTTAAAGGAACTTAGTCAGATTTGTGGATGACCATACAAGTCTTCACAGTGAAATCTGTGTGTTTAAGAAGACAGATGGGGATTTAATCTCACCATTATCACAAGGGTCATGTTCTCCACCAAAGTTCTGTAGGAAATGTCTGTGGTGTAGGAAACAACAGGAGTCTGTGGCGGAGAGTAGGGCCCGATCTTGACTGGCTTATTTGCCTCCACGTTTATGGATACCTATTAAACAAAATGCTGAGACTTTTCAAGGTTGTGACCTAAAGTGTTAGGCAAATTCTCTTGGCAGGTGTCACTGTTTATTTTAATGACTTAACCATTTGCAACGTAGGACAACAAAAAGTCAAATTAAAGCTGCAAGCAGTATTGGTCAGGTCCTGGCTATGTCGCCCACCCCCAATGGGTTGACCTCCATTTTGAGGGTTTCATCCTTTTTCAACCTTTTAGAGATCTCACAGTTTAAGTGATGTATTTTTTCTCCTTAGACTTTCCAATGGCTCTTTATAACACATTTCATTTCCCCGCCTTCAGTGAGTCACATGACCAGCTGCACTGATCTGTCAATCAGTGAGTGACATCAAAAAGTGTCCAAATCCAGACTGAAATTGAGTAAAATTTTAAAAGCACTTCCTCACAGATGCCACAATTTTGACCAAAACTCTCTAAAAATATATAAGTAGGCGGTAAATTTTGTCAGGAATCCAGCCATGTATTTTTTAAAGCTGCAGGACTTTGTTTTTTTTTTATTCGAGGCCTTACTTCCACAACATATCTGGAGCTGTTTCCTACTCACCCCATTCATTTGAATTGGAAGAGCAGGGAGAGCTGCTTTGAGTTTGACCGACTTTGAGGGCTTGTTGTTCTGAAACTATTTGAGAAACAACAAATTCCTTCAGAACTTTTGAGCAGCATGGCCAACCCTGTCATCTGTCATTTCAAGCTGATACCATTTCCGGCCTAGGGGGAGATATTTTTGTTTGAGGGGTTATCTTGGTTCAAAATTTATTTTGAAAGTTAAACTGCCCGCTTACTGTTTGAGATAGGTCAGGGGTGACAGCACATGATTAGCGAGTCTTGATGGGCTGAACCTTTTTCTGCTGATTTGATCTCTCAAAGTGTGCCTAGGCAACACTACAGAGCACATTTTAGCATGTTCAGGGTTCATTTTTGCATTTTACCATTTTTTTAGCCAGATCTCGGGGTGTGTGTGCCAATATCTGTTAGTTTTTGAGTGTGTTTAGGGGTCAAGTTAAGGTCATCTCAAAGAGGAGATGAGCGTTCTAATACAAAAGAAGCGCTGAACAAAGCACAAGAGTCGACTGTGAATGTTCCTGGAAGAACCCCTGTTGTTTTGAAAGCAAAGGATAGTCACTGCAAATATTGTTTTATATTATGGCCCTTTCCACTAGCACGCCTTGGCCCTACTCGATTTGCAGCGTGTTTCCACTAGCCTGGTACCTCCTAAAACAAGCTAGTTTTAGTACCTACTCCACTCTGATGAGCCATGAGCGCGACGACCTAGCGTGCTAGCAGTAGCTACTATTAGCTTATCCTCATACGTCTTTTCTTTGCAGCTCGATTGCTCTCGTCCTCGGCTTCATTCTGTTGTATAGCTTCCAAAACTCTCCTGTGCTTCTCAAGGGGTATTTCTTCCTGCCACCTGCAGCCTTCTTTTGCTTTCCTTTTTTACTCGGTTTGTGACAAAAAGCCACAGATTGTTGTGTTGCGCTCAAAATTTCGTCACCACAGTGCTGCTCAGCTGTTTACAGCAACACTGCACCCCGTTGGGTAGCCGACTGGGGCTAATGGAAAAGCAGCACAAGGCAAGTAGAGTAGAGCCGGGTTGAGTCGAGTAGAGTTGGGCTAATGGAAAAGGGCCATAAGATTCTCTTCTGTTCATAAACTTTGCATCTGTTCATACATAAAAAGAAAAGAATACTAACTCTTCTAGTTGTGAAAACATTCTTACTTTAAAGACTAAACTGTTCAAATCTGAAATAAACCACTGGACAACTATACTCAATAAAAGCACAACTGCATGCTAGCAGGCTTTGAATCTATCAAGAATTATTAGATAAATCATTCAAATTTTGGATAATTAAAGTTTGACAATTAAACCAACCTGAGGACTCAGCAGGACTTTATCTCTGTCCAAACGGAGGGAAAACTGAATGGTGTACTCTCCAGCCTGTTCTGGTATGTCTTTATCTCTGTGACGACAGAAATAAAATAAATTCAGGAATTGCCTGGTTGATATGCACAATCGGAAGAAGACATGAGAAGAAAGGCAGTTTGCCCTTTATATTAATCATGCAAAATACAATTGAAACAAAGTTCAGCTGATTTAGCTTCAATCAGGGCAAACTGTCAATTAATATATGATCATATATCTTTAAACAAACCTGTAAGCATAATCTTTTATGCTTTTATACAAGCTTGTCCCTACCTTGAAGGGCAGAGATTTACCTGCTAAGCTGAAAATCTACCCACAAGTGATGCTTGTTAATTTCAAACCAATGTCTTCACATAATGCTGTATTTACTGTCTGCCATGTTTTCAGTGATAAACCCCACAGACAATATTAACGATCACCTCTGCTCAGCAAGAACAATGAATTGGTGACTTTGGAGCACAAATGCATTTGATGAAGAGTTCCCACTGGAGACGAATTACAGCAAAGCATGTCAAGCCCCCTCTGCATCATTGCCCTGTACTTGCTTTTATCACTGACAGTGGAAACCCTGACTCACACAGGTTAGTGGGGGAAAGTGGAACAAGCGTTTTTGTTGCTGCTTTGGAGATCAGGCACCGTGGTCTCTATTAACCCTTTAACTCCCAACTCAACTGTTTGGCAGAGGCAATTCAATTCAGGGATATCTAATGTGTTAAATAAACATAGCACGTCATTGTTCGTTTCTGTCAATGTTTTATGATACACAAAAACACTGCAAGCAAACCAAAAGAGCTGATATTTTGATTTTTGAAAGGTTTAAAAAGTTCAAAAATACCATTATTATTATTTTAAATGCTTGACTTAACCATTTACTGATATGATGAGTTTATAAGTTTTCCAATCTCAATATAATCTTTTAGTTTTTTCTTTTGCAATTTTTTACAGATATTCCTGAATCTAATGATGACCCCTGCCAAACAGCTGAGCTGGTAGTTAAAGGGTTCACAGACATATGTGCTCAGGTGACTCTTCCATCATCTTTTTGTTCAAATCAAATTTGAAGCACCACAAGTTTTCTTTTTACATGTGTTGTTTTCCCAAACCTCTTCTGAAAATATCTGCTGCCCCCCAGGAGAAGTGTGGCTCACACTTTAAGACACTGTTCTACAACAGACAGAAGAAAAACCAAATGAAAAAGTGTGTTACCTGAAGTAGAAACAGTCTTTGCTGTCATTCTCCAGAGGTTTACTGCACTTAAAATCAGTGGCCTGGATGAGAAAAGAAGAATTATAAAACTCTATTAATGAAACACAAGCTGAATATAGATTAAATGAAAACTTTGCTGCACTTAGTTGGTCCCATCAAGAGTCTAAAATGTTATCTAGAAGCCTTTCCCTTCAGTTCCTTTTGAAAAGCCACCTACAAAGTCACCAAAACAGTGGAAACTTATTCTCAAACTGGAGTGGTTAGGGATGCAACAATACACTTAGGCCAAAGTTCAGTACATACCTGGTTAATTTAGTCATGGTTTTCAGTTTGGGTGGCCACTGAAGACTTTTTTTTTTCACTCTATTCCATTCTGAGGCATTTATGGTAAATTTTGCAAGAAGAGCAAGGGGCTAAATATATATTTTCATTCCTAAACAATATTTCTTTAAACAAAAAGTAGGAAAGAGGCCTTTCTATAAAAATCCTTGATGCAGTAAATCACATAACGTGAAATACTGATAAACACATAAAAAAACACAAGTGCCCAAAGAGCACAAACCTCTGGGAAGGTATTTCTGACATTGTTAGTTGAGCTATCAACATTAACAAATCCTTTTTAAAAAAGAAATGTTTTTATTAAAGATTTTTACAAAATACCAAATGTTCAATGCTGGATAAACTTTACAGAGTGTAAAGTAGACACAAGTATACCAGAACAGCACTGTGTGCCAATGTGCTGAACTGGACGTAATAATTTAAGTCAAAAGGGAACTTAATCAAAAATAGGAAGAACTGGTCAAAATAATCTCTCCCTTGTCACTAAATCTACATCCGAATTCGGATTGCTACCTAAGTCTAGTCATTTCCTCTTTGTGCCATGACCAAAATTCCCTGGAAATTTATTTAAAATCAACTGACAATTTTCAAGTTATCTTGCTCACAGATGGACGAAAAGACAAACAAGCAAACTAGGAAACAAATGAAAAACACAAGCAAAAACACAGCCCCTTTGGCAGATGTACCGTCCTTCTCCAGTACTCACTGACTTTATTTCAATGGCAATCTAACTGACTTCAGCAAGGATTTCAAACTTAATTACAGTTTTATTTAATAGGACTATTGACAAAGGTCTGACTGGGCTTTTCACAGCAGTTTGAGCAGATGAAAATATTTTTTCTTAGCAAAGAATCTTATGACTATTGAGGAAGCTTTCCCAGGCTCATCAGGGGAAAAATAGGCCACATTTTAACTTTGAAACACGGTGCTGGTGTGTTTTACACACTTTTACTGCTTTCATACTAAAATCTGTAGGTCAATGCCATAGACTGTAAAAAACATGGACGTCATGTCGCTGGGCTTTTGTGAAGCCGCCACAAAAACTGCTCCCCCTGGTGACTGGCTGCAGTATAGGTCAACTCTCCGTCTCCCCCATTCATCTGATCGGGCCGTAGTGAAACTTCAAAACATTAATACACCTCGTAGAAATATTTCTCCCATCCGTATGCCGTGGTGATATGAAAGCATTATTGGGCTGCGTTTTTTCCAAGTCCTATTTTTTCTGAAAAGTTTCTTTCTCATCAGTTATTAGAGTTTTAAAAAAAAACGCGGTTTACGGCAGTTTCACAATGATTGTGTACGCTGTATGCTGCGGAGTTTTGCGACCATTTTACGACATTTACGACCAACAGATATGGTCCAGATTCTCTACTGGCTGCACAATGGCGTTGTGCCGTTACATGGTAGAAGGCGGAGCCACGCTATCCAGTTCTTATAATACATCCATGGTCAATGCAGGTTTTTTTCAACCTGGGTTAACCCGCTGACCTATACATCAAGCTGATGTCATCCCATTGATGACATCATCAGTGCGACGAAACATGTCCATGCAAACAATGGAAAGAAGCATGGAGGCCGTAGACACATCTGTTTTCTGTACTTTGTACTTTTGTCCCTCTTTAAAAATGGACAAACTCAGCACAGACAGAACAACATTCGAGCGCTGATGATATGAAGACAGATGGAATTTGCAGCTGATATGGCAAAGAGTCACACAACTTACAGACAGAGAGGACAGGTGCGTAATTATGCCATGGGCATGTTATGCTAACGTCACCCGTAAATCAGCGGGTTGACTCCGGTGTGATGTTCCCACAAAAGCCCATCAGAGGGGAGCTGATAAAAACCTGCGTTGCTTGCAGGGTCAGACGTAACACTCAAACTGAAAATGCATCTAACATTTGCATATTCAAATGTGAACATATTTTATTGAGAATTGTTGCATCCCTAGTGGTGATTAAGCTAGTATTATAAAATGTCAACAGCTCTGATCTTGGCTGAAAAATACTCCCAGGTAGTCTGAATCAGTTCCCAAAGCCCCCTGACAAAAAAGGAGTCCTCCATCAGACCCTTCTGTCTGTTATTCATTTAGTCACCGTTGGTGGAGGCTTGTCTCCTGAAGACATCCCTCTCCACAGCAGCATGGATGCAGCGGCAGGGTTGAATTTTGTAATCGGGGTTCCTTCTTCAGACTCCACAGTCAGAGAGAAAACTGGAAATAAAAATAAAAAGTTGCCCTCAGCACCTTGAGAAGGATAACGGTTCCACATGAGCAGGAATTGAGGGCACAAATGTAACACAAACCTGGGAATTTGCCCCCAGCAAGAAATTTGGCTGATGTGTCGTACTGTGCTGACAGCCTGACCGGCTTGTTGGGGTCTGGGGTGACTGTAAAGTTCACTGATGGACCAGGAATGGGTTTCCTGTCGAAGGATCCTTTAAATTCCAGCTGATAGTACCCCCTAGTGGAGGAAAAGAGTACCAAATCATAGGCTGCTGAGTGGTGGAGCAAGAAATATCCTGGCGGTGGTATCAAACAATACTAGTGGTATTTTAGGGATGTCAGTGACAAATCTAACTGGCCAGGGGACACAGTAAATTCAAAGCAGGGATTTTGCACCTTTTGATTTCATGAACACATTTGACTATTTTAAGACCAAAAATGGAGTAAAATTTGTACCATGTCCTTATGTGTTGTGAAAAATGCTGGAATATTGAAAAACATAAAAGGTAAAATAATATTACAATGACAAGATAAAACACATCTCATAATTAATGCCTTATAAGACATTTCAATAATCTGTGGGTCCCGATTAATAAAATATATTTGGTTTTATTACATGCAGCAGGCGTGTTGTGAAAGTACTTCTATGTTTAGATTTCAATTTGAGACGTTATTGTATGAAGTTTGTCTAGACAAATCTATGGACTGTTTTGCTTTAATGGACACAGTTGTTTGGACTCAGTTGTGTGAGCAAATAAAAGAAGAAATAACTTCAATTTATGAAATTAGACATCATTCACTGCAAATCACAGTGTGCAAGGCGCAGCGCGTCAGTCACTTAGCCCTTTGTAGCTCATCAAGGTAGCCTTTAGCATTGGACAAATCAACACATATCCAACAATTGGTGTCCATCTTAGGAAATATTCCATAAAGAATGTTACTCACTTTGGTCCTGTCACTCCCTTTAAGATGAATGAGGCTCTTCCTTCAGCATTTACAGGCTGTGAGGTTGCAGGTGTCATCAGCTAAAACAACACAAAATGAAAATTTTCATTTCTTTTAGCTTGTTGCAAGTACTTTAAAGCCTAGCATGCTAATCAAGCCTACTTAAAAACAGAAAAAGACACAAGTGCTTAAACCTCAGTAACGTCTCACTTTTTTTGTTAATATATATACTTTCCATGTCATTAATGTTTCGGAGACAGTAGTGCTGTGTTGTTGAAAAATTAACTGTCACACTTAAGCTTCTGGGACAACTTTTCTGTCAGATTTTTTTTTTTTTAATAATCAAAAAATGTCAATATATTGAGTAACATTTTTCACTAGAAAGTGACATTTGCTCTGACATACCGGTCAGATAAGAAACAGCCCTGTCCTGTCTTTTGGTAAATTACATGTTGTGTTGAGTTTCATTTTTACTGCCCCCTGCTGGTTAGAATGGAGAAGCGAGGACTTACGAATAGTAAGCTAACAGCAGTAGCTTACGAATAGTTAAAGCTATTCGTAAGCTACTATGAAACCACAACACTGCAGTTCAACTTAGATGCAACTACAATATATCCAATATATAACTTCTCATTGTGAACTTTTGTTTAAGATTGATTATTTGGTCCTCACAGCTGGTGATAAGTGTGAGCTACTAATTATAAAAAACAGTCAGAAATGCTTGCTGTCAAGCCATTTTAGTAGCAAATACCAATAATTAGCAACTTTTGTTTGAAAACACAACGGTTTTAAAAGCAGGCAGCATCAGATGTATTTTATTATTTCTCATTAAACACTGAAATCTCATGCGAGTGTGTTTGCCATGAACCTCATTTCAGGCACTTTTCTAGAGCTGTTACTCTAAATTCCATTTACTCTTGGGGAGTTGGGAACCAGAAAGTGCTAAATGCGAATTAACTTCTGTGTTTTTGGGCTCATTCCTGAACCACTCTATTGCTATCCCAGTGCACAGACAACAGCTATGTCATTCTCCTGCATATTATTACCTCCACCAAGGAGGTTATGTTTTCGGGAGAGTCTGTCTGTGAACAAAATAACTCAAAAAGTAATGGATGGATTTTGATTACATTTTCAGGAAATGTTCAGCATGGGAAAAGGAAGAAGTGATTCGATTTTAATGTTGATCCGGATCACCGTCTGGATCCAGGAATTGTTCAAAGGATTCTTTGCGGGAACTGTGCTGCTTGGCAGAGGTCTGCGCTCTCCAAGTGCTTTTCTAGTCTTACACATGTTACCTTCTACACTATCATTCAGCAAGTACTATGCTCTTTTTGATTCAATACAAGATACAGAGGTTGCATAACTTTTATGCTTGTGCCCCATTTTGCTTCTGTTATACAGAGGCTGTGAGATAAGCTAATCTTACTGAAAGCTGGCAGTGATGTGAGCTGGCAGTGACGAAGCATTTTGAGTTCAGAAATTGCGTTCTTTCTAATTGAGCTTAATTTTTGTATCTATTATTTTAACATATTGTGCAATTTTGTTTCAATTTTACAAATAACTACTGTAATAATTCTTCAATAAATAACAAAAAAAGTCAGGTGTTGCACTTCTTGGAGGATTCTCACTTGTTAGCTAAGAATCTAGTTTGAATTTCAGCAACTCATTGCGAGGCCAGTATGAGCCGCAGAAGTAATAAACCACAAATTAAAAGAAGTCTGCAGCTATAAACTTAATTATCCCACAAATGTAATATGTTTCACATCTTGAAGTATGAAAAAAAAATCAAGAGGGAAAAACTCACTTGAATAAACAAAGTCAAGCCTTGTGAGCTGATGTCTCGCTCTCTAACCTTTTACATGAAAACATGCAGAAAGAGCAGTACAGATATGTTTCTTTGATTACTCCCTAAACAATGAGCATGTCAGAAGTCAAACCTTGAGGCCTGGGGGTGAAGATCTCAGCTCCACCACGACCCTCCGGTCAGAAGAGGGGTTTCCCCAGGCGTCGCACAGTTGGATGAGGAATGGAGTCTTGATGCCATGATCATTCAAAACCTGCAAAGGCTTTAAGATTATAGAAAAACACATGCATTAACATTTAGATTTGGCTGATGAATTGTAAAAATATAATCAAAACAGTATCTAACAAAAACAAAAACACAGCAGTTAGAGTATTTTCAGCACTGCAGATTTTTTATGCTCTAGTTTAGAGATCATCAACTGGTGGTCCAGGGGCCACATCAGGCTCCTGAAGCAAATTCAGAAACAATGTGAGTGGAAAAAAATTTGTTGTGGTATTTATAGTTTTGTTGTTAAATCCCCTCAACTATAAAATGCATTCCAATAGCCAATATATCTCAATTTCCTACATGGCTGCCGTTAGAGTAGATGCTAGGGACTGATCATATGTTAAAAAGTTAAGAAACACATATAATTCTTACAAAATAATAAAAATAACATACATGTTATGACTAGTAGTATATTTATTAGACCAAAATATCTGTATTGCTTCAGACTATTATAAAGTTTGCCCCCATAAACATATGTCCAGAAAAAAACTGGCCCTTGCACAAACAGAGTTTATGAGCCCTGCTTCTTGCTTTGTTTACCAGAGGTAAAACTTAATATGTACACCCAGGGCTGTCCATAACCAGGGAATCTTACTCTTAAAATGGTGCAATCTTGATTTTTGTGATATTTTTGTTGTCTGGACAAGCCAAAAAGGCACATGTAAGTAATCTCAAATGCTAACACTACCTATCTGAGGTGAGCTGCTACCATTTTAAAACTTTTTGAGTTATTTCAGGGGTTTTATGCTTTTGTGTGAGCAACATAATATTGGATAGAGTTAGAAATTGGGGAGATCAAAAGCCTTGATTCATTACCTTCATGGTCAATGAATTCCCCAACACATTTATAATGTTATAGAAAATCTGAGGCCAGCCCACTAACTTGGTATTTTAGGGCCTAGATATTTTTGTGGGTTGGCCTGTTAACAACACACTATGAATCATTTGTCTGTACAGCATAGGAACAAGTTTACCTAATGTCTTATACGCAATTACAGCAGCTGTTTAAACAGGAAGTGAGGGTTTCGTGAAAGTGACAAATGTGATTCAATCTTGTCAGTTTGAATCCCTAACGATCCTCCAACAACCATTCCTTACCGTTTCAGGACCACTGACTAGTTTCAGCTCTGCAGGGACTCCAGCTGTCACTTTGACCATGACTCGCCCCTCAAAGTTCCTGTAGGCGAAGCAAAGCTCTCTGGAGCCGAGAGCTCCGGACTCGAACTTCAGACCTGTCACAGTGATGGAGCTGGTGCTCTCCTACAGCAAACACACAGAGATTTACATTGGATAAAGAGAAATCTGAAGAAAAATCAGTGCTTTTAGACATCTTTTTGAGGCCCCTTTCACACACTTTAAGACACCATTGCATCTGTAATTTTCCACTGGTAATATCAACAACAGACTGATGTAAACTGATAGAAAGAACGTACAGCTGGACCATTTAAATCTGTGACAACTCCTAAGAAATTCAGCTTTATTAAGATTTTTGCACTGGAACAAAACAGAAGACACTGGGTTAATAAACAAACCAAATCCCTAGGGAAGGATTATTTGCGAAACCCAAATCTCTAAAAAAACAGCATCTGACCGATAAAGAATACCAATAACACTTAAATCTGATAGAAAACAGAATTAAAGACTTCAAATTACATTTTTTACCATAAGAATAAACACAAAACAGAATTGAAACATTAAGAACAACGTTAAAATTACATCTTATAATTACATCATCTGTTTGTTTTATAATTAACTATAAACCTTAAGTCTTTAAGATCCTTCAAACAACCTGATTAATTCATCAGCACAAGTGTGAAAGTTTCAAACAGGTGTGAACAAAGCTGTCGAGCAGGAAGGTTTTACAAATAGAGGAGCTGATTGCACTGCTGCACTTCTTCAGATTTTGAAGGATAGCAAGCATGATGTGCCTTTCATCCACTGCAACAACTCTGCATCTACATATTGTACATCCCTTGTTTCCTGTCTTTTTGTGCTTCCTCAAAAGAGCTTGAAAGGCACATTTTAAAACTCCTATCTGGATTTGAAATCTTGGTCTGGGGGAGATGTTGCTGATGTAGTATAACTACCATGAGTCTCATTGCAGTGTTCAGTCTTGCTACGGCATATGATCTGTGACATGAAACTGTCTTCCACAATCTCCCCATGGTAGCAGAGTTTGGCTGTTGCTCAACACAGTGTATCAGTTAGTGACTGTGTTTCCACATACTGTATATGAAAATGATTAGCGTTAGCATCTGATTGGTATAACTGGTTAATGATACACCTGACGATAGCCAAGCAAAATCCCTGACTTTGCACAAGTGCACCTGAACTAATCCTGGTTTGAAGGTTTAGTTTTAAGTTTAAGATTCCATTAGATTTCCCTTTGCATTTTGCAAATTGCAGAATAATAAACAATCAGAATGTGTAATTTTGTAAGACGTTCTTTCTTGACAGCATTTTGCCTTAAAATTTTGCACAACACTTTTAACCTTTAAAACAATACATTCCCTCTATCAGCAGAGGGTGCTATCTGCTTTTGGCTCTTTTGCACTGCCATTACATAATGATCAATTTTCTTACCTCAACAAAGTAGTTGATAGAGGACTGGTCTAGACCCTCTGCCGTTACTGACATGTCTTCCAAAGACGTGGAGGTGAGTGTCTGGGTAACATTTTCATACTGGTCCACCAGCTCCAGAACTGCGCAGGCAAAAACAAGAGTGTAAATTGGTGGGCATCATGAACCAAAAATAATGCTTTTTAAATTTGGGACCAATACACACTGGTTTTTCCTGGTAGAATTTCCCCAAGCTGCATGGTGCTCTGGGGTAAAGTCACTTTCAGTCGCTCTGGTTCATCTGGGCGGGGTCTTACAAAAAAGACAACAACTTTTCAGTTATAACTGGTTGATCATATACCTAACTACAATTCAACAAAACTCCTTAGGCAAAGAATACTCATGCCAAATATTGGCTTTAGTTTTTAATTCTTTTTGCTGATGTTGCATTTTGAATATTGATTTACACTGATCAAAAAGCACACATTTTGCTTTATCTCATTTATTATCATGGCCTGCTCACTCAAACCAATGGGTGTTCAGTGACTATGACACAATGGTTGGATGCAACACTGGTGGACCAGGGGAGCAAGCTGTTTAAAGCAGGTACTGGCACCACAACCACGGAGAGACTGAGAAGCCCAGATGGCATGGACTTGTTGTTCTGTTCACACAAGTGCACTATCTAGCAAAGGCGGCACGTGTAACACACTAAACTCAAAAAAGAACAGCACTGTACATGCCTAAAAATCATACTTTCAAACTGAAGAAGCTGACTATCACTGTGAGTTGGGCGTGTGCCTTACATGATGTAGAAAGAGCAGGACACACTCTGATCCTGGTAGGACACTTGGTAGAACTGTTCTCTGTTCGCCACACTGGGCACCTGTAAGTCAGGCAGCTTCCCCTTCACCAGATCCTTCGCATTCAGAGCTCCAGTCCAGGTAACCTTCAACACAGGCAGAGTAAAAGTCAAACATCAGGAGCAGAGAAAGACAATATTTAGTGTGATGACTCAAACCTAACAGCTTAACTGCAAGAGCATGGCTGACTGATGAGTCATCACACACCCAAACAAAAAAAAATACTTAAACATGTTCAAACAAGAACAGCAAACAGTGAACAGAAAAGTAAATAAAAATAACACACCTTGATCTTCGAAGCTATTTCTGCAGTGAGAGGGACCTCCCTTTTTGCCTCATCATACAGCTTGTAGCGCAAGTTTTCCAGCGAGCTCCCAGCCAACCACTCGATCTTTTCATTGTTTGTCATCACCAGATTTTCATCATCTTCACTGTAGAGCTCCATCCATGAGACTCTACTGCTGGGGACCACTTTAATGTGCCTCACTACAGCCTCAACGCTCTTTTTGCTCTTGGAAGAAAACAAGGAGACAACAAAATAAGGGGATTTGACTTAAAAAGTAGTGGCAATTTTTCTTAGTTTAATGCCCCCATGAGGTATTCAACAGCCAGACAGTACAGGTGTAGAGGAGGTCCAGGAAAATGCAGAATTTACAGAGTCCATACAGCCTCAAATGCAATGACAGTGGTTGTAAAATACTCCCAGAGTGCAGTTCAAAAGGTAGTAGTAGAAGCCAGAGCAGTGGAAAGAGAGAGTAGCGTCACTGAGGGGTCAGAACGCAGAGGGTCACATGGTTCATGTAGCAGCTGAACAGTTCCAAACAAAGCTTTGTGGGACATTTAAATGAACTGCTTAGCCTTGGTTTTTGGTAATTGCTTACCTATACTTTTTTTACATTCATACATTGACTTTGGCAAATTTCCAACATGATACATATCCTATGCCCTTGTGTAGGAACATTATTATTGCAATAATGCTTTTAAAAATGCTGAAGCTTCCTCTGAAAAAGAAGAATGCGGATAGTAAATATTACCTTTACTTTACGTCCTTGACTAGGAAATATTCTTATGGTTTGCGTTCAAACAATCACTCGCTGCTTTCAGTTCCATTTGCCCTCACAGAACTGGGAAAAAGGATTTTGTATACTCTGCTCGCTCTGCATGGAACATGTTGCAAAAGTCTGGAAATTAACTGAGCTTGTATCTTTAAATGCATTTAAATCCAGACAGAGTGCACTTGAGACAGCCTCTATAAATTGTACCTGTTTTTAGTAATATTAATTCTTGATTGTAAATTGCCGTAATTTTACTGTGTAACTTTGCTGCCTCTTGGCCAGGACTCCCTTGAAAATGAGGTTCTTAATCTCAATGGGACAATCCTGGTTAAATAAACTTATTTTTTTGTTGTAACATTTCAGAAGAAGAAGAAGCCTGTGTGATCCTTTTGTGTGTATCAGGAGGAAAACCAACCCACAACTTGTTATTTTTTACTGGTTGACTACTTACTTGTTTTTATTTGTTTTGTGAAGCACTTTGTGACTTTGCTGTTCTTGAAAGGTGCTATATAAATAAACTTATTATTATTATTATTATCCATACGTTCTGATATTAAAGCTGTGGTCTACGATTTGAAACCGCAGCCTGCCCGTGACCACATTAAAAGTAATATTTTGCTTAAACTTGATGAGCTGTCGTGCTTTAAATTTCATTGTTAATTCCATTCAAATGTGTTTATAAAATGTTAATCATTAAAATGTCAGCTGCAGCCTCCTTTCTGTTAATTTGGCCTTCAAAAAATGTGACAAACATACACCTCCCATAAGATTCCTATTGCCTCAGTTGTACAATGTGGAACAATCGTGGTCTCCCATGATGCACCATTTCTGTCAAATAATTGGCCCACTGGCAGGAATAGAGATGACGCAACTCTCTCTTTCAATGGCTCTGGTAGAAGCTAAACTACATGATGCAGAGCACAGTTAAAATGTTAACTTAAAATTTTCTCTGTGCAAAAAAAGAGCACAAAATGGTCTGGAATTCTGCGAAAGGCATAGTAAATGTGCAAAATTTTAGTATGTCATATTTCACATGGTATTGTGAATGGTACTTATCGTATCATGGAGCCAGTGGAATTACCCAGCCCTTCATGACAGAGTGCGTTTTATCAAGACACCTACCTTGAAGTGTCATAAAACAAGAACTTATTAGGATTTTCCAGGCATTAAATTAAAAAAAAATGTAATTCAAGGCCTAATAAAGAGTTTCAAGGATCTGCGAGGACCCTGTTTGAACATTTTCCTACCAAACACACTAGCACAGAAAACATCCCTCCACCTTCTCAGCCTGCTGCGGTACCTTCACTGTCAGCCAAGTACTAACCTTATGGAGGCATATAACCACCAGGTTTGGCTCTGGCTCTTTGTGTTGTTGTTTCTCTACTTACAGGCATCTGGAATGTAGCAGTGACTGTCTGTGGCTCCCCATCTACTATTTTCAAGTTTATGGGATCAGTCACAATCTGCCCAGCCCCAGTGCTGCTGCAGTCGGTTGCCATCAATGGAAGTTGAAGAATCTGGAATCCAAAAACAGGCATACTGATGAATATACACTGAAGATGAGTTAAAGGGTTTGTTTTGTTGACGATTTTTTTTTTCAACAGTTAATCCATTTTAATTTCAGAAAGGACAGAAGATTTGTGAGAGGCAGTAGGGGAAGATGGTCCGCAGATTGGCCATTGGCTGGATTCAAACACGACTGGCAGAAGCATAAATGGCTCATGCCTGGTTTCTTACCACTCCACCAAACCAGCACCCCAACTGTGAATGTGAATGATTTGCAAATATGTCCCAAGAAATGTAAACATTGGAGCAGATATTTAAGAAATAAGCATGAAACTGCCTGCTGTAATTTACTTGTTTTGTTTTGTATCCATCAAGCACCAGCAACAAATTTCATTGTCTTGTCTGGCACCAACAAGGCTTTCATACCATCAGCGCTCAAATGTCGTTCAATATGTGCTGAGTTTGTACATTTTTTAAGAGGGACAATAGTACAAAGTAGGGAAAACAGCTGACTACTGTGTCCACAGCTCTCATGCTCCTTTTTGTTTACTTGGATGTGTTTTGTTGCGCCTATGACATCATCAATGTGATGACATCAGCTTAACGCACTAGAGGAAAAAAAACAGCCATGCAGCTCGTCTGCTGCCGATTAGACCCGGGTCTGCTGGCAGTGAGAAAGGAGCCACTTGCTGATTGTGAGTGGGTGAACCCACATTGAAAAAAACCTGCGTTGACCTGCTAATTTTAGTATGAAAGCGGTATAAAAGAACACTATGTAACAGCACAAGAAATTTTAGCAAAACATTATATTTTTTTGAACAAACAAAAGTGCTGATACTGCAGCACAACCAAGCAGCATAGTTTCAGCTCGTCCCATGACCAAACGTCAGGTTACCCACTGTTTTTTGAAACTTTCGACAGATTTCACAGATTAACCCTGGTATAACAAGTCAAACACACCTGATGACCTCACAGCAAACAGGCACACTTACCACACACTGGACGATCTGCTTGGGGAAAGCCGTGATATTTCCTGCCTCATCGTGGACTTCAAGGTCAAACTTAACAGAAAGTCCATTTTCAATTGTGATTGGATCGTCCTCTGGTTTCACATGGAGGGAATGTGTATTCCCTAAAAAACATAATTATGTAGATGAGAAACGTGCTAAGAGTAGCGACGGCAGCAACCGCCAAATTTTGCACCAGGAGACTGCATATGAGATGGTTTGGTGCGAATAACCGAGTGAATCAGCAGTTTCTGAAATACTCAGACCAACTTGTCTGGCACCCGAAGGTTATTAGGAAAAAATGTTAACATATTGTTCTAAATGTTTAAACAAGTATGGTCGTACCTGGATTAAGGCTTATCTTCATACTCTGCGTGTCTTCTTTCAGGCCAGGCAGGGTCACTTTCAGATCATAAGTCTGCAACACAAGAATATCTTATTATCATCCCCACATTCGGTAATGCAGGGCTTTCCACAAGCGCCAGCTACCTGCAAAACAGTCTACAACTCATATTGACATTCAGCTACCTTTTTTCTCTGTCTCTCTGACTTAAAAGGGTACAAATGTATACCTCCATCTATAATCTTTACTGCTTGTCCCTTTTTGGGGGCCATGGGATAAATGTATAGATATTTTGAAAATGTATACATTGCTATTATCTTGTGCAGGTTGTCTGAGAAAGACACAATTTTATTTTTCAAGTATGAAAAGTACTTTCCATTTACAGTCTATATTTTCAAAGACGTGCTTTTGACGTAAGATTCATTCTAGGGCTGAACAACTTATCGTTTTCAGATCGAAATCGCAATTTTAGACAATGCAATTTTGTGATCGCCAAAGCTCCAATTTTTTTGCAGCGCTCCTGACTGACTCAGGATCTGTTGTGTCAAGTATTATACACATACTGTTTTACAAATTTGTAGACAATCTATATGTTAAAAGTGCTGGTAAGCAGGTCAACAACACAAAGCCTCTGTTTAGGAGTAGAAGTTAATGAAAACAGAATATTTATCATCACTATTGAAGGTGAATAATGTGTTAAGTGTTTTTCATCATTTATTTTCTTACTGTTGTCTATACTGTAAACAAAGTGAATTTTGCACTGAAGTTTGATTTGAAAAAAAAAAATCGTGAATTGCAATATCTGCCAGAAAAATCTAAATTAGATCTTTTCCTAAAATCGTTCAGCCCTAATTCATTCATGCATATCCATCATCTTTTGAGAAAAATGTACAAACTTGAACATTAGATAAATAATTTCATCAAATCCACAAGCTCTGTCTTGAGTCCATTTTGTAGTCTTTTCATTTATAACACGAGTTTTCCTTCTAATATAGCTGAAGTAAGATTCACATCAGTGTATTTGAACATTTTTGGAAATTTGAAATTGGCAGGCTACAAGCAATAAAAAGGGGGGGCTCATGTGTCTGCACATGCCACTCCTATTAAATATTGATGTTTGATGACAAGATTTATCAGTTTGTCTTAAAAACATTGTTCTGGAGTTCTCCAAAACTCTCTGCACTCACAACTACTAGTAACATTACTGAGAGCCCATTAACGTTATAGAAACATGCGCGGTAGCTCTGCTCGCTCGCAGTCCTTCCAGACGTGACTGTTACAACTGAAACAAGGCAGCTGATAATGTGCATACAGAAATAGTCCATCAAAGCAGAAGTCTGTATGTGTGTGAGTAAAAACGTAACCCCCAAACTCAACATACAGCAAACATGCTGCGCATCGAAACACCGTAGTTTTGCTCTGACTGACAGGCTGGCTATATTGCTCACTGTGGCGTGCACACCATCAACATCTGTACAAGCAGAAGAAAACTGGTTCAGTCAACAAGCTACAAGACCCACTTCAAACTAGGTCACGCTATTGTATGATCTTCATAAAAATAATCAAACTTCTTGTAGATTGATATTTTTCATTTCACAATGTGCGTATAAAATAAATTTATGCCTCTGAAGTTGGGTGGAAATCACAATTTATGGATGGAACTGAGCTGCCTGCTGGAGGTCTCTGCTCTCTGAGCTTCTCTAGTTGTTATTTGTTTTTATTTAATAAAGAAAAGCTGTGAGCATCTATACTGATCTCTGTACAAGCAGTCATATCTTGTGGAAATCTCACTTATAGCTCCCACCTCTTCCTGTTGCAAAGGACTCTAATTAGGCCGTCCCTCTTTGGGCCGAGAACAAGCACTGTGGATTAGAGCTTTGCAAGATGGCTCTGCCTGATTACAGACCTTGAATGAGGCTGATCCATCTGCCAGGCAAGGTTAAATCTAAAATGTAACACTTAATAATCTAATATGATGATCAAATGTACTTTTTTATAATTTCAGTGAGTCATGCAAATTCAACTGCTTCTCCATCCATCTTCCATAAAGACCAACATCTCCTGAAAGTACAAACCTTTGACTGTTGGATGTTCTGAACTTTTCCTATTGCTTTGACACCTCTGATGGTGAATGTGGTCCCACGGACGTCTGCTTTCTCATAACTCAGTTCCAGCCCTCTGAAAACAAAAACCAAAAAAGTCAACAAAGCAAAATTAAGGACACAATAGAATTCAGGGCTTGTGTCCGTGAACGGCACTTTCTGCACTGTCAGCATCCACACGTCCAATCCAAAGTTCAGTATGCTTCTCACCTGCAAGCTGGATTGGCCAAAACATTGAATTAATGGTTTGACTGGCTCAAGTCAGTTCCTGATTATACAATTCTGCCTATATAGACTTTTCAATGTGTTCAAGTGTAACAAAAGAATATCCCGTGCAGTAGTTTCTGTGTCAGTTACCTTTTTCAAAGTGCCTTTACAGCAAAGCCCCACAACAAATCTCCATCCTTATTACACTACGGGACATTCCCATCAATTCTCAACACAGCATTGTTTTGTGGTCCCACTTCCACTGTGGTTAAGTGAAGCTACCAACGAGTCAAGTCTTGTGACCGGCTCTTTTAAGTGAGCGATGAGAACCAATTTGCAGCTGTTAGTGAGCCATTCTTACATTTGCAGGCAATTTGCATTTAATTATGGTTGTAAACCTTGACCGCGACAGTTTAGAATTAAAATCAGAATTCAAATTTATAGTCATTACACATGCTCAAGTACAGAGTAACAAACAGTGTTAATTTTGAAAGGACACTTTAAATTATTTTTAGTCTTTCGACAAGAATATATTTTAGTTTTAGTCATCCTTTCCTCATCTACTTTGTTTAATTTCAGTCTAGTTTTAGTTGATGAGATTTCACAAAAAATTTAGTTGATGAAATCTACTGTAAATTTAGTCAACTGAAATATGAAGTGTTAAGAGTTAGACATTTTTTTATGTTTCCTTGAATCTCTGGAATCATGTTTAACACTTGGATCCCGCCAACATGAAGCTAATGCAGCTGTGATTGGATGTCTCTCTTAACTTATCCAACCTTTCCACACAACCAAAGCTGCTGTATTGGATATATTCCTACCTTGTCTCTACTCTCTACATGATGAAATCAGGTCTGATTGGAATAAGTCTCAGTCAAACATGTTAGTCTAGGCTTTATTTTTTTTTTTAAAAATGTCAATTAATTTAGCTTTAGTTTTTGTCCATGTACGATTCTTTTGTTTTAGTTATAGTCTAATTTTTTGTCAAAGAAAGAAAAGATTGTTGACAAAAACTGTGATGAAAATAATAAGTCAAAAAACTAACAATGGTAACGAAAAGTCGTTTGGCATCCAATCCAAAAGTGCAATGTAACAGAGTGAAGAATATAAACAGCAAACGTGTGATTATATATCGATATGCATTTACAGAGGAAAAGAAAATGGTTACGTTATTGTTAATTTATTTTTTATCACCTAATGAAAATCTTTCCATCAATAGCACCTGTTAGGTGTAAATTTCAAACCCTGTTCACAAGGTTTTCTGTGTCACTGATGTCAAACATAACACATGGTACCCTAAGTGAAATAAAATCTTTTAGCAGGCTGCTGGTGTTTCCAATGTTGCACAAAATCACACCGCCTCTGACCTTGCATTTTGCACTTCTAATGTCATTTTGTGTAAAATTCAGGAACGCTTTAAACTGCTTATGTCTCCTTTCTGCCACAATCACTTTCTTGACTCATTTGTTGTAATTTGTGCTACCTTCCTTTATTAATAGTGGCCACTGTTCTGCAAGTCATGTGGAACTAAATGGAGGGCATTGACACATTAAAGTTAATTACAAAGATGCCTCAAACTACTTGGAACCAGTCATCCACTTGAACCAGAGCTTGATCCCCACCCCTACTCACCCATATTACAAGCTTTCAAGCAACAAGAAATGTTCAGGTGACTGAATTGGGGACTCACTTGCATTTGAGATCAGGTTTTAAATCAGGAGGAGGAACGGCTGAGTGGCCATAAGCATCTTTTATCTGCAGAGGAATGTTGAACGGCACGCCCACATGAACGGTGGGGCTCACTGTTGGACTGATCAAAAAGCTTTGAGCACTTCCCTCTGCAAAAGACAAACACCAGACAAGCTTATGATTACTGCTCTGAAAACAGATAATTAATATCAAAGGAATACTTGTGCGGTTTTCCTGACCTGTGATGCTGAAATTAAGTTTGTAGCTTGGCAGCTCCTTGCCTCCAAACACCGTTGCATTGCTTTCATTGATGGCAGTCGTCAGGGTCAGAGTATACTTCCCCAGACTGGTCAGATTTTCTGCAAAAGAAAAGATGAATTGCCTCATTACTTTCCAGCAGACATAAAAAAGGGCATATAGAGAAGGACCACAGATGAATAAAGCTATAAATACCAATTTTCTTGAACCAGTAAGCCCACTGTGCAGAATGTTTGGCAACTAAGGACACACAATCTTCATTGCCTTTAGGACCTTTGGTATGAAAATGAAAAAGAGTTAACAACAGTGAACACAGATGATAACAGTGATCAAAACAAAGGTCAAAACAAAATAAGCCTGAAGACTACTGAGGGCATTAAAGGTGTAGTCAGCGATGTGGGAGAAAACGAGTGGAGAGGTTGTTGATAAACAAATTTAGACCCGCCTCTCCCTTCATACCTCACCCCTGGCTCCAACTCCGAAAGCTAACGGACGTACATCGTCATGGAAACGGCCGTAGAAACTGCGTAGCTGACCAACGTAGCTAAGGTAACCCCGACTCATCAGACAACTCGGCTGCCATTATTGATAACATCACAACAACAGTACATTTGGGCAGATAAGACAATAAGATGAATGCCCGACAGCTGTTACTGTTATGTGAAGCACCACAAAGCTAATGTTGCTTACCTATCCAGCACAAAGACGGCAACATCCGCGTCTGTTTTCAGGTCTTTAAGTTCGCGAAGTTCCCTCCACCTTCGGAAAGCAACACCAATGTTGATCCGGGTCTTCGCTCTTTCACGGCCATAGCCCTTCTTTTTCATTTTTCACTCCTTTTTCTTTTAGGCTGTTTTTCAGCCATTGCTACTGCACCTATTGTATCTTTCTCTTACGCTAACTGCACGCAACATACTACTCCCCCTTCCCCCTCTGTCTGATCTGCGCATGAGTATGATCACCCCCTGGATGTGGGGGGATGTACCCTGTTTTGGTAACTCGGCCCGAGCCACAGTATTTACCTGCTGAAATTCAGAGCCAAGGCTGTGTATTGAAACCAGACTTTTTTTTCAATATGCTGTCAGTGGTGACATCTTGTGGATGGAGAGGAGAAATACGGTGACTGACAAATACTGCATTAGATTAGCAGATTAGAAAATCGCTGACTACACCTTTAAGAGATGTTTTATTTTGGGTAGAGTGTTTAAAAATTCATTAGATTGCCATCCCATGTAAGGTTTTTCCCACAGCAGACCTTAAGTTTCAGCACTGGTTAGTGCCATTTCTTCTGATTTTTCTGTTGAATCAGTAAACCAGTATGTAGACAATGTTTGAATTAAATGATATTTTTAATTCTTAAATATAACTATTATTGTTATTCATGAATGTTTAAGTTTACTGTTTTACAAAAAAAACTGAAAAATAGTGAAGCACAATTTTTTTCGTGTTCTTGTTTTCTTGTTTCTTGCACATCATAGTATTTACTTGCACTGCTGTATGGACATTTAAGTTTGAGTGGTTTAATGTTACACTTGACTCAGTTCTGATTTCTCAGAGCAGGCCAGTGAGATGGCTCTAATTGGGTATAAAGAGGCGAATTCCATAATACAATAAGATTTTCAGTCCTAAAGAAGTTGTTGAAAAAGTTCTAAAACATCAATTTTTTCGTTGTAAGTGATCTATAAATCCTACTGTCCATGCAAAGAATTGTCTTTGTGCATCCATGCAAAGACCATGTATGAAATTAATTAAAATGTTTTGAAAAATCTAAGCAGTGTTTCTTTTCAACAAAATCAACATACACAAACACTGCAACCATTGCCCCTACATACACATGTGGCAAAGATAGCTGGTATCCTTGTGTTAAAGAGAGAAAAACCTACATGTTGCTGAAATAACTTGAAACTGACAAAAGCGATAATGAATAAAAAGTTACTGAATATCAACTAATGAAAATCTGACATTGCTTTTACGCTCAAACAGTGACGGATGGTGCAATCTGATTCTGATGTTCCTTGACCTAGGAGTTCATCTCTAATCTCTTTGGAAGTTGTTCTGGGCTCGTTGGTTACCATTCGTATAATTCATCTCTTCAATTTGTCATCAATTTTCTTCTTACGACCACAAGGGAGGGAGGTTGGCTACAGTCTTGTGGACCTTAAACTTCTGAATAAAATGTGCAACTGTAGTCACAGGAACATCAAACTGCTTTGAAATGGCCTTGAAGCATTTAGCTTTCACATGCTTGTCTACAATTTCATTCTAATCTCCTGAGACAGCTCTCTCCTTAGCTTTCTGTGGTCCATGTTCAGTGTGGTACACTCCATGATACCAAATAGCATAGTGACTACTTTTCACCCTTTAAATAGGTAGACTGACTGATTACAAGCTTGAGGACACTTACGATACTAATTAAAGGGAACATCTTAGTTTAACTTGTCTCTATGGACAAATCATTTTCAATCTTTGGTAGGGGTACCATCATTTTTGTCAAGGCCAGTTTCATTAGTACATTTTTTAAATAATTCTGTTGAACAACAAGTAAAAAGCAATGTGAGATTTTTATTAGTTAATTTTCAGTCAATTTTTATTTTATTTAGTTTCAGGTTATTTCAGTGACCACATGGGTTTTTGTTTCGTTAACGCAAGGGTACCAACAACCTTTGCCACATGTGTATCTTATCATAAGTGTATTGGTAATGCCTCACCCAAGGAGCCTGTTTGTTAACAACCCCAGGAAAAAATGAATACATTTTTCTGCTAAAGCTCAGGAAAATATCTTACTTCTGTCTTACCATGGTGGATTATTTTGAGCTCAACAACTAGTTTTTTCCCTGTCCCTCGCTCCACTGATGGCATCCAGGGAATGGACTCTTTGTTCAAGTTGAGTATTTCAACTCTTAATGGTCCTAGAAAAGAAAAATAAATTAAGTGTTTCAGCTCAGCAGAAGAAGATAAGATACAACATTAATGTGTGGCACACACAGAAATGAGATATTGCATGTTTTTTACCTAATGAGGTCCCGGCTGGATTAGCAACATTCGGTGTCCAGGGATTACCCTCAGGCCACTCCACTTTTAGTTCATGTGGAAGTCTGCAACACAAAGAAAAATCAGTGAATATGAAGTCTGCAACACACAAATAGCACTGATTGTAGCAGGTAATTATTTTAACAATTTATCTATTTTAACATTTTAAGATAAAATACATGCAAAGTTTCATAGTTTTTTACATTTTAGCTAAGGTGTCAGATTATCTGAAAAATAAAACACATTCTTGCTCCCTGTCTGATGCTCTCAGAACCTGTTTCCTGCCTGCATGTAAAAGGCATCTGATGTTAAACTTTTGCCCTGTGGTTAAACTTCCCAAAAAGACATAGCTCATGAAACCAGACACAAGGGTGGATTTCCGGTTCTGTACACTTTGCTCCAAAATAAGTGAAATGATGAAGACAACAGCTCAAAAGTGTATAAATATATAATAGCATTTTTTGATCATCTTGGAGGGGGGAGGGGGGAGCGTTCAGAGCTCTCAGCAGCTAAGGGGTTTTCTATGTATTTGTGTATTGCTTTACATATTGTCAACAGTTGGCTAACCAATGTAATCCGAACTTGTGCTTCCTTCCAAACTTCTTTTGCACAGACTAGGCAAGATAAGGGAACAAAGTAGACAGACTGTGATTGGCATCATAAAGACAAGTACAAAAAAACTCACAAACTGCGTTTTATATTCACAAACCATGCTGAAATAATACAAAAATGAAGCCAAATGTTCTTCAGTTTAGTCCACTACAGCAGCTTTTATGGCTCCAGGCATACATACAAAAGTAACACGTTGATGCAGAATTTCTGAATCATGTCAACAAGAACTCAGTGGATTTGACTGGATGGTAAAATCAAAGTTTCATGCTTGATGACTGAAGGCACTGCATCAAAGATGACTCACTTTGCACTGTCAGCTTCAATGTGTTTCTTGATGGCTTCATCAGTGGCTGTCCTGTCGATCTTGGAAATGCTTATGATCTTGTTCTTGTCATGGAGAGCTTTTGGTTCCTAGTAAAAGACACACGAGTCAATCTTGAATTTGAATTTACTGAAAATGTACTAAAATGTTCTCACTTATCTAACCTCTACTACTAGCAGTAAAATACATGGCTTATAAAGAGGGAACATTCAAAGAAAAATTCATTGAATTCAACTTCTAAACAAGCTGGCACAGAACATACTGTCACACATTGTAGGGAAAGAACTGAACCTTTTGCTTTAGTTACAGCAATGGCAAGAGCAGTGATAAAAATAAAAGACACTTTACCTCAAAACAATGCAAAGCTGTCATTTTGATATTGAAAATAATAAAGACTAAATAATAATAATAATAATAATGATTTTTTAATGTGAACAAAATGTCTATCATAATTTTATGAAATGACTTTCAGAATAATGCATTTTACAGA
Source organism: Scarus forsteni (assembly GCA_036419115.1). Taxonomy (NCBI): domain Eukaryota; kingdom Metazoa; phylum Chordata; class Actinopteri; order Labriformes; family Labridae; genus Scarus; species Scarus forsteni. The sequence goes on along the minus strand of JAZDUH010000007.1, from coordinate 9,221,258 downwards.
CACTTTAAATTTGAATCAAAATGCTTTGTCTTGCTTTTGTGGCAAAACTGGAGGTGATTCCAGGCTCTTATTAAGGCTGTTTCCACTAGCACACCTTGGCCCTACTCTACTCGGCCGTACTCGATTTGTAGCGTGTTTCCACTGGCCTGGTACCTCCTAAAACAAGCTAGTTTTTGTACCTACGTACTTCGCTCTGGTTCCAAGCCAGCTGAGTCGATAATAAAACATGTCGTCACCGACTGCCGGCTACTGATTGGTCGGACAATGTCGTCATTGCCTTCTCCTGCTTTCCTTTTTTACTCGGTTTGTGACAAAAAGTCTCAGATTGTTGTGTCGCGCTCAAAATGATGTCACCGCAGTGCCGCTCAGCTGTTTACAGCGACACTGCACCCTGTTGGGCAGGCGACTGGGGCTAATGGAAAAGCAGCACATGGCGAGTAGAGTAGAGCCGGGTAGAGTCGAGTAGAGTAGAGTAGGGCTAACGGAAAAGGGCCATTAGGCCCAAGCACAGGGCCTCATCTATCCTTAGACCTCTGTACTCAAACATGTATCTGATCTAAGTCTAGTCTTCTAGAGATGTGCTGGAAACGGAAACTGAAAAGTTCAACCAGCTTACTTGAATTTTATTCAGTCATGCAAACAAGACAGATGAGTTTGGTCTGCAGAGTTAACTGGCTAAACAAAAGTGAGCAGCATTTTCTAACACATTTTAGTGGGTGTACATCTTCACACACAATCTAATCACAAAACTCCCTTTTTCTAAAAAACTTCCTGATTAGATAATTCTAATTTTGTTAAAATCATTGATTGGATGATCCTTGATAACAACGCTCCACCTTGACGTATTACTCAATGTCATGTTAATAATGGAACGACTCCTTAGGTGCAATACATAGTCATACAGGCTCATATGAAAGTTAAGCATGTGACCATCATGTGACCAACTGCAACTGCCCGAGGGTCTGTGTTTATGTATCTACATGTACAATAACATCCTTTCTGGGGTCGATACAGGGTCACTGCTTACTAGAATACAATACATTGCTTAAGGCTATGAAAAATTATTTAACTATCTGAAGGCAGCTCAACTGGCTGCTGCATCAGAGAGTTTAAGAGAAGAATTTGCAGATTAAACATCGAAAATATCACCACAGGTTCAATCTTCATTTTGGTCAGTATCATAACCAGCTAAAAGCCCCTCACAGGCACTCAGGTATTTTCTTAAAATGTGCACATAAACTGTTGAAGACTTTCAAAAAATTGTTACAGTTTTATCCTTACCAGGACCAACTCCACATCTCCTCCGGTGGCAAAGACGCCTCCATTTGTCTTCTCTGTTTTTCCATACCGTAAAAACCGAAGTATGGTACCGTACCAAATAGGCTGTGTTTTCTGAGACTTCACCTGTTTGAACGGGTGAAGGAGGAAACAAGATTTGCACAGAATAAAAAAAAAATTGTGCATTTTTAGACAGAAAGAAAAAGGAACAGCCACTCACAAGCTGGCCTTTGCTGTAAAGTTTCCCGTGCCATTCAATGGAGGAAAACGTCTCCCAGGGATGCTGCATTTTCTTTGTTTGGACATCTTGTCGAGTTATGGTCTCCATATAGCCAGTAAAATTGATTTGCTTGTCATGCTTCCCATGACAGTATTGAAGCCACTGTTTAAAGTCTTTCTTAATGTCAACTCTTTGATTCTGTGAAAATGACCATTTGAAAAAAGAAGATGATTAACTAAGCAAATGGACTAAAGCAATACGAGATAAGATTGCTGCACACAATGAAACGAAGAATCAAATGATGGATATCTATCACTGGAAATTACAAGTTGATGACAAATCACAGACTTTTCTTATCTTTTCACAAACTTGTCTTAACTGGACAGATATAGCCTTAAAGGAACCCAGTAGCCTGTGTCCACCACACAGATAGGTTTATTTTGTCGTTTGTTAAACTTTCTTTCAATTTTTTCACCTTGATTTCATTGTTTTGATTGTTATGTTTTCTAAAAACGTATGCTTGATTTGCATTTACCATGTAATGGACTATATTTCATAATTGTTATAGCATCAGACCTGATGAAGATTTGAAAAAAAGAAAGAAAATCAAGACTGACTTAAATGTTCACAAAATATGACAGCCCTGACCATCTTCCAATTAACTAGGAAGGGTAAAACCCCTCATAACACCTCACACCATAGGAGAACCTGGCAAGATAGACACTTGGTTGAATGGTGTTCATTTTGTCTTCTGTTTCTTAGAGATAGTTTTATTCTTAATCTCAGGCATGTATTTTTTCACACACCTTGACAGGTTTCTGCAGAAACTTCCTGCCTTCCTCAGAAGTGTCACTTCGCGGTAGATGTGACTCATCATATCAGCTGCATACCTACCATCAGGTGACACTTCTGAGGAAGGCAGACATGTCAAAGTATGTGGAAAAAATGCATGTCTGAGATAAAAGAAAAATGAAAACTATTTCTGACATAAACTCTTGGATCACCAGATAATCAAGCCTTTGATGACATTGTTTGGAAGGGGGAAATGGGTTAAAAATTTGGCCACTTACTCTATAGTGTGTTCTTCATTTTATATACTGGATTTCAGGATACTCTTACACATACAAAAATAATCACTTTTTCCAGGGAGGAGCCCCAACATTGACAATAAGAACAAAGTCTTCACAGGAGATTTAAGCTGAAATTAAAGGGACTGTGAGGAGAATCTATTACCAGCGACTCAAAGACTCTGCTACCCATGAGCATGCGCGGCGACTGTCGTAATGCTGCGTTCCAGTAACCTCGGAACTGGGAGTGACATCATGTCCGACTTATCGGCGTTCCAGTTGAAGTCTGAAAAAAACATGCCAATCTACCTGGCTATTGTTAGCTGTTGTTAGCACGCCCTGCATTGTTGTTCACAAATATCACATGAAGAATGTGATTATCACTATGGCAGCATTATTGTAAATATAAGTCTAACAATACTATGTATACAGCTGAACTAGAGCGACACACCCCAGTCAGAAGTGCAAATAAATTGATTATTACAGGAGCTAAATAACTGTTCACACTGGGGGCATCCATCTTCGATTGTCAACCCGGGGGTGGCGAGGTTTCACCGAGTTCCCAGTAGGAAATTCTGACTTCGGGGGTCGTTCCAGTTGCAGTTTCCTACTCGGAACTTGGAAATTCCTACTTCTGACTACAACTGGAATGCACCAAAAGACGTTACCGAAGCCAAAGCGTGTGTTTGTTGTGTTGTAGCTCGGACCTTCCTCAGAACTCTGCATTGCTTTACAACTTCTTTTTTCAACAACTTACAGGATGCAAAGCGACGAGGTAATGTATCTCTTTCTAGTTACGTAGCAATAGTTTTTGATGTTTGACAACAAGCAAGTTTTGGAAAACTTAGTATCGTAGTTTTGTAGCCGGCTATATATCGCTACTTACAGCCCGGTGCTCTAAGACGTGTCCGAATAATATAAATTTGCTCTAGTTTTAATTGTCTTGTTCTTGAAGTTGAGTAACCAGGCCAGTCCAGTCCTGTCTGACCCGACCAGGAAACTAGGAATAGCATTTATAGATAACCTATTTTGATTCTATAAAACTCATCAATAAGTGCGTATTTCGATCAGGCATATATCTAAAAGTGAGACTTTTTTGCAATGACTTAGAAACTCCTCACAGTCCCTTTAAGAATGTGAGCATCAAACAAGGTTGCTCAAAGGAGGTCACATAAATGTATGTCTGCAGTCTGCTGTAATCGTCAAACAGCCCAAGAGAACCATTAAAAAGTGTCTGTATCAGATTACCTTTCCATTATTCACGCGGGTGAAGATTATGTCCTTGCTTTTAAGTCTCAGCTCAAGGTCCACAAAGTTGAGCTTGCTTGTGGTGACCTCAAATGAATCATCTGTGAAAAGCACCCCTGAAAAACGACTGAAACACTCTGCTGGCAGCTTATCTGTACCAGGTTGAGTGCACCAATCAAACCTGCAACAGACAGACAACACAATGGTTAGAGCACCTAAAAAAGTCTTTGGGTGCAGTCTTTGGTTTGTTTTGTGCTCAAACTGTATTATTGTGAAGTAGACTGATGCAAATCTCTACAGAGGTCATTTTTCCATTATGAATTGACACCTATGTCCAATCTGTGCAGAATAAAAAGTCCTTTTCATGGCGCCTTTGTGCAAAGGCACTGCAATAAAGCTCCGTCATCCTTACACCTCAAGACATTATACCATGAGGGCACGTCAGTGTCAATTCATGGTGCCACCTGGCTTGTATCTGCACGACTCAGTGTGTGCTCCCCATAAAAACAAAAGCACCGTTGTCGCCAAAAAAGGGAAGGTTTTTCCTTTGCGTTAGTAAAAGTGCTTCACGTTCACACAGATCCACGAGAATACCGAAAATGTGGTAATGTGCATGCCAGGCCAGCAGTGATGTAAGCTGGTGGTGAAACAGCGGTAGAATAACATGCGCCTGCGCACAAACACTTTCAGGTGAAGACAAACTCTCCCAAACAACGACGGATGGGTCTCTGCTGGTCAGAGTATTGATGCAACTATTCACATTTTGTTCAAGGAGCAACAGCAAAACTAACACAATTAGCAGCACACATGTTGCTCAGCAATCAGCCATGTTGATTATCAAGCTTGTGTTGTTGCTAGCACAACCGTTAACTTAAAAGAGTAGTAAAGAGATTATGCAATATGCCAAGCATGAGAAGGTTAGATACTCTCCTAAAGGGTCTGCCTAAAGATTTAATGAAACCTAGAAGCCTTTCTTCATGTTTGTCAAGAAGTTAAGAGAAGAAAGTATAATAAAATTTATTTTACTTTTTTTCCCTTTCTCTGTTGACTGTTAATATAGCATATTATCTGTCCTGTGGGTGGGTTAATGGGTAGGGCTTTCTTTGATATCTGTATATATGTTTTCTATATACTCTTTTACTTCGGATACTGCAAACACTTTCAATAAAGAGGCCTTGATTAAAAAAAGAGAACTGCAATTCCTGTTTGCACGGAGACAAAACAAAGTCATCTTCAAAACTTTTTATTCTTGACCATGGTTTCAATGTTTGTGGATTCAGGCACTCAGGGCACCATTCTTGTGTAAACGGGGGGCCAAACACAGAGAAAACTCTCAATTTTCGTCCGTTTTAGTTGTCGTGTAAACAGGCCCTTATTCACAGTGCTTTCGTCTACAGCGGAGGCCACTTGCTCCACTCTCACCAATTTCATGCTTCTGATATTCCCTCTGAAGACAGAGCATATGAAGGGACAACTGCTTCCCACAAACTCCATTTTTACAATGTCCAAAGCGGAGGTAAAGTGTCACATGGGGGGGGGGGGGGGGGGGGGGGATTACAGCTTAAACCAGCAGCATCGGGCCACTGTGAACGTCTTAAGGGGCACTAAATGTCAGAGCATATATTTCAGTACATCTTTCTTCAATGTGAAAGGGCCTTCTGGGATTTTTAAATAAACCCCCCCAACTCCGGTCATTTGAAATATTTTGAAATCAATATTGATATAATTATAAGCTTGAAGATGTAGTGTGTAGAAGGTGGCAGCATTTTGCTGAACAGAAACGGTGAATTTAGGATACAATGTTTTTATAATTTTTATTTTTTTATAATATTTATTAGTTTTCAAGTTTTATAATGAAAGGTGAACTGTACATTGTATTTACTATAAAGAACATGTATCAAAATACAAACATCCACACACTCACACATTCATACAAAGTAGATTTGCACCAACTAACCTAAATATGTGCACACACACCTTTTCCACATACATAAGCTTGAATGTACACACATACACGTACCTCAGTAACACGTAACTACACATATTCTTATAAACATACAAGTATACACACACACATATATATATATATATATATATATATATATATATATATATAAATCCATATGCATACACACATATACACATCCATTCTCATATATATGTGTACAGAGGGACAAGACCAAACTATAACGGTAAAAATAATATTAAAAATAGCATATTGATGATTTAAATATCATCTCCCTATTTTCCAGATGCTATAATGTACATATATGGCTCCCACAAAAGTACAAATTCCTCCAGTTTCCCTTTGGTTATATAAGTCAATCTTTCCAATCCGATGCATTCTGACAGTTCTTTTATCCATTGTTTTACAGAAGGACCTTCCATGCTCTTCCAATTCAATGCAATAGCTCTCCTTGCATGCAATAGTCCAAAGTCCAACACTTTAATTTGTTTCTTTGTAGATACCAAGTCCTTGGGATACATTCCAAGTATACAAAGCTTGGCATATAAAGGAATCTTCATTTTAAATACTTCAGACATACAGTTAATTATATCTTTCCAGAATCTCTGTATCTCTGAACACTCCTAAAGACAGTGAATAAGAGTTCCTTTATTATCGTGGCACTTAGCACATGTATCTGGAATATAGCTTGACATATGGTCGAGTTTTTCAGGGGTTAGATAAATCCTTGTTAACCATTTATATTGACAATGTTTTTATTTGTACGTAAAGCCTGTTGGAACGTGTTCAATCATCCTCATAAAATTTTTGTTTTCTTTTTATTAAGTTAGAGAAACCTTTTTTTATGTGCCATGGATCTCCCCTTTGTGGAGGCTGACATAACGATCCTCTATGTTGTCTACTGGTGGGTTTTGGAGACAATAAGAGTGGAACGCAATTTTTGAATACAAATCTGGCCACTGACAACAGGGGGTGACTTGAAAAGAAGTGAAGTCACTTCCTGTTGTACAAATAATGCCAGCTAATGTCGGTTAGCCTGTGGTCATCGTGGTTACTCAGTTATACTTGGCGAAATATGCTTTCCTCATAAGTTTACTTCATAGGGATTGTCTTTTGACAAGGTTCATGTCAGATATAAGTGTTAAATGATATGTATGTGTGGTATAATTTAATGTGAAACGATGGTCTTAAGGTAGTTAAGCTATCGGCTAACAGCTGTTAGCCGTAGCGGCTTACAACAGTTAACAAAATCTAAACGCTTGATGTTGTTTAAATGCTCATTTCTACACCCCACCTCCTTGTACTTACTGAAAGTATCCATTCTTTGGTATGAGCCGACCATTCCAGAAACAGTCGAACATTGGCCTTTTTCTTCTTGCTGATTTTAAAGCTTCAGACCCTTCATTGTTGTCATCCTCGTCTTCAGCAGTATCTGGAAGTGGAATGAAAACTCAAATTAAATCTTTTATTTCACAACAATAGCTTATTGTTAGCCATATATATAATAGCCATATATCATACAGGACATCATTTTACAGTTTTTATACCTTCCTCAGAATCGGGGTCTTGGGGGTACGTTTCTCTGTCATAGAGGAAAGGATGATATCGAATGATTCCCTCCACTTTTCCCCTGTCATTTAAAGAAGCCCTGAACTCGTATGTGTCTGCAGTACTGTTTATGCACAGGGTCTGCATGTCGTCGTCCACCTCCCTGAGGTTCATCAGACAGGGGCACTTTGGGGGCTTCTCACGCAGAGTGACCTGATAAAAAAAAGGGATTTGATTACCTTATCTGTGGCAGTCTGACTTAAAGTTAGGCAATAAAACCAAAAATATCATGTTAAAATACTTTTTCTGTTTTATTGCGGAGGGTAAATGTTAAAAAAACAGCATCTTGCCAACGGGATATTTTTCATCCATTGGTCATTAGTCTGAGTTGATCAAGCATCTGCATTGATTAATAAAGCATATTTTTCCTCAGAATTTTCTGCCTTCATATCGGAAGTTACAGCTTGAGTGCTCTTGTGAGCCTCACATACCCTCTAGTCTGTGTTAATTTTGACAGCACTTTTTAATTTAGTTTTAGTCTTTTGACTAAAATATGTTTTAGTTTTAGTCCTGATTTAGTCATCTAAATTTTAGTCTTGCTTAATGGACAAAATTTCACAACAATTTAGCTGATGAAATCTACTTTAAATTTAGTCAACTAAAATATGAAGTGCAAAGGGTAAGGCATTCTTTATTCTTCCTTAGATTTGTGAAATCATATTTTACACCTGAATAAAATTAAACATCTTATAATCCTTTACTGAATTCTATTAAAGTTGAATGTATAAATTAACAATTTTAACTTTTGTGTGAAATGCAGTCAATTTTATTTAGGCTACGTGGCAGAGCATCTCAGTTACAATACCAGAACTGACAACACACAGTGAACCTGCTGTACATGAATATATCAGTTCATAAAGAGAGCAGCTCTGATTGGATCACTCCACAACCGCCACTTAGCTAAGGCAGCTGTGATTGGATGTCCCTCTTAAGTCATCCAACCTTTCCACTCAATCAAAGCAGGACATGTCCCTAACTTGTCCCTACTTTCTACTCTATGAAATTAGGTTTGATTGATTTAAGTCTCTGTCCAACATTTTTGTCAAGTTTTTATTTGTTGACACAAACGTCAGTTAATTTAGTTTAAGCTTTTGTCCATGTGCACTTGTTTTTATTAGTTACTGTCTAGTTTTCGTCAGAGGAAAAAAGGTTGTCGAGGAAAACTATGAAGAGAATAATTACCTAACAAAATAAACACTGCCTCCAGTAATGTGTCATGCAGAAACAAACATTTTTAACACTATGTTCAAGACACAGTTGGATGAGTCCACAAGCACCGAGTTACACACCGAGTTTATCTCAGGCCTTACTTTTAAGTCTTGCTTCCTGACACTGACCAAAAACATGCCCATCAGGTTTATTAGTGGCCTTTAGATGTGGGTAAAAGGTTAACCGTCTTTCTATGTGAACCTGCAATGGGCTGGCATAGACTCCAGCCTCCTGCAACCCCAAATTTGAAAAGCAGTAAAGATAACGGATGGATGGATTTACATAAATGAACAAGTGTAATCAATTAATCATCAGGTTGTGGGATGTTAGGACACTTGTTGGATTGCTTCTAATAAAGGTTTTGTACTCCTCAAACACTTAACAATCACTACAAAGGCAAAAGGAGGCAGAGTTAGCATTGATGAAATGAAACTCAATCCTGAGGTAAATCCAATAATATTCACCCTTCTAAGACCTGCGGCCTCACCTGGATGTCCACTTTAGCAGACTGATCCTGGCTTGCAGGGCTGCTCCTCATGTCATTTCCATGGAAGCCGTGGATGTAATAGTGATATATGTGACTGAAAAATAGATTTAAAAAATGCGTCATAAAAAAGATTCAAAGAACATCACAGCACTTTGTTTCGATCGAGTGGATGATCAAACTCACGCGAGCTGTCTGGTCAACACCTTGAACTTTTCTTTGATAAAGGCTATATGCTCAGGTTGGACATCAGTGATGACCACAGCTGTGAAGCTTTCCTTCGTCACCTCCTCACGAATGAGGTCTTGGAGGAAGCGTTCCTCTCTTGCAACATGTGATGTGTCACCAGGCTGCAAGAAAAGGTGGGAACAGACGAAGAAAAGGTTTACAGAGATGCTCGTAACTTCTTAACAAGTATACAAAAGAGCTGATTTGTTTTTTGAACAAACTCTCACCGGTCTGTTTTTGATGTATGTGCTGAAGACATCTTCATTGTTCTTTTCTCTCCATTTAAATTCTTCTTTTGACAAAACGAGCTCGTGAACATCTGGGGAGCCTCTTTCTTTACTGATCATCTGTAAAACATTGAGGGATTTATTCTGTGCTCATTTAACTAACCACAACAAAGGGGGTGACACAGCAAACTTTTACTACAGCATTAGGTTCTTTCAAAGAACTAAGAAACATACACATAGGTTCACCCTGTGTTAACAAACAGAAACCCTGAACAGACCAAAAGATCACTGCTGATTCAAATAATGTACCATCACCTTAAAACACAGCAGCTGGATCTGCTTAATTCAATGTCTGTAACCGGGCAGATCCATCTTGTTAAGCTGCAGTCTAAAATGACTGTAAGCAGGCCAAAGTGGCAGGGCCCAATCAGCATCCTTTAGAAAAGAAAGAGTTGGGGGCTGTGAGCGAGAAGACAGCATGGAGTGAATGCTCACGCAGAGATTTGCATAGATACTACCAACTTCAATTTGATCAGATCTGGATCACATTCTTTATTAAATAAAGAACAAAAAACAGTGAAAGTGTCTCATGAAGCTAAGGCAGTTGTGATTGGATGTCCCTCTTAACTCATCCAACCTTTCCACACAACCAAAGCAGCATGACCAAATTTGATCTGATGGGATTAAGTCTCAGTGGAACATTTTCATAAAGTTTTTATTTGTTGAGGAAAATGTCAGTTCATTTAGTTTTAGTTTTTGTCCATGTGCACTTGTCTTTGTTGGTTTTGTCCCTATTTTCTACCAGGAATGAACTTATCCATCAATCTGGATAGACACACCCATTAGTTAAGCAATGATCCAATCAAATCGATAGAAACTCAGCGTATCGATCAACACTGTTGTCTTTAAAATACGCCTTTATTTTGAAATTTGGACCAGATATCTGTTTCAGTTTCTGCCCAATCGCACCTCGTTCTGAAGCTCCCAGGGCTTCCAAGTCTCAGGCATTCAGCGTATAAGACATGTATTTGAAGCTTTTCGCTCACTCGCACCCCACACTTGTTATTTCTCCAGCTTAAAAATGTATTGTGTAGCTCCCACCGAGTAACACCGCTATATGAGCTTTGCAACATGGCCCTGAATAGAATCAAATTGAGATCTAATTGTGGCAGACTTTGTGATATCAGCAAATGTGAAATCAGTATTGTTGTCCAAACGATGGATATCTTATGGTATCAACATAGAGCTGGTGATGTACACCCCTACTTTCTTCATGACCAAATTAGATCTGATTGGGATGAGTCTCTGTCAAACATTTAAGTCCAGTTTTTTTTGTTGATGAAAATGTCACTTTATCAAATTTTAGTTTTTGTCCATGTGCACTTGTTTTTATTAGTTACTGTCTACTTTTTGACAGGGAAAAAAGGTTGTTGACAAAACTATGACGAAAATGATTATTCGACAAAATTAACACTGTTAAGGTATTCACTGGATAATGAACAAGGAATCAATACAATCGACCAAAGTTTTTTTTTTCCACTGTCAGTATGTAGTGGTAGTGTATTTGTGACAGCATATATATATCTTGTAAAGCCAATGCACTTTTGACACTCTTAGCTGTGTTACTATTAAAATGCAGCAGCTGGATCTGCCTCAGTCAGTGAGACACATTCATCTTGCCAAGATTCAGTCTACAATGACTGTGCTTAGCTTTGAGCAACACAACAACAGGAAGTGAGTGCTGGAGCAGAGATTTGCATAGATGCTAGCAGCTCTAGTAGCAGTTTTATCAGAATCTGGACCACATCTCTTTATGAAAAGAAAAACAAAACACTAAAAACATTTCTCTATAGGAGGGATTAACGTAGCTCCTTTTTGCCACAGCTTGCTTTACCAAGTGTCTCTGGTTTCGTACAGTACACAGCGGCAGAAGCGCTCACCTACTACGTTCTCTGATTGTACTAACCAAGCACAAAAACAGAAGTGCTTCAGGCCATGAGATGGGTGTGGAGCAGGGAAGCATGCGAGAGAGGCAGACAAGAGAGCCTACGGTCAGACCAGCCACTCCAAAATTTTATGTTCTCATGTATTCTCAATCTTCACTGTAACTGCTAGATGCCGATAATGAGAGAGGACAGGCAACTTAAAAACGTTCCTATTTTTCCTTTTACCATCAAAAGTGTGACATAAAGGAAGAGCATAAAGGAAATAAAGGAGTCTTGTCTTAACGTTGGATCTAAGATGCTTCTTTTCCCTACATGTATAAACAGAACAGATAATGACATTGTATTAACTTTTTCATTTTCAAAGTACACAAAAATAGAATCTTCTCAAAAAGTGCATGGTAAAAATACACCATACTGCTTGCACACATTGTCCAGAAGCTCCTCTTTACAATATCAGTTTTATCAGACACAAATCAAAGAGAATTATCTTATTATAGTATCTGTCCCAAAGTGCTTAAAATAACCATGCATCATCAAGCTTTATCTGAAACTCTCTAAATACACATTCTATAACACTGCCAATTTCCCTGAGGAAGTTTTTCCAAAGAGATTAACAAAGTATAATCTGATTTTATCTAATCCAACGTTAAGGTAAGACTCCTTTTTCACACTTTTGATGGGAAAAGAAAAACAAGAACATTATAAAGTTGCGCAGCCTGCCCGTCATCCCCCTCGCGGTAGGCACGGAGCATCTACAGTGAAGGTTCAGATTCATGAGCACTTCAAATTTAAGAGCGACTGGCTTGACTACAGTTTGTCCCAAACACATGCCCTGCTCAACACCCTCCTCCTAGCCTGGAGCACTCCTGTTGTTGTACTTGGTTATGCTGCATTTCTGCTCTTGCTGGTCTTTCCCTCTGATTGAACTGCATTGAGCCTTTTGCCCTGGTCGGCCAATGTTTTCTGCTCATTCAGAAACGCTTTCTGTGGGCTCCTTCCCACATGTACAAGTAAAACAAAGAATCCTTCACCTGGTGTGTCAGGTTGACTTTGTCACACAGTGTAAACAAATTCAGAAGAAATTCCAGAATCCATGTCTGGATTTGTCTCACCACCAAATCCAATCACTTTCTCCCTGTGGCATGACAAGCACTCCTTAAAAACTTAAAGCCTGTTAAGACTTTTTTTGAGTTATCCAGCTCACAGATGGATGGATAAAAAAGAAATAAATAAATGCCAGCAAAAAAAAAACTCCTCTGGAGGTAATTAGGCAATTAGATACATTATTTCTTCCATTACAAATAAAATACACATATGACATTTAAAAGGAGGCAAAAATTATTGTTTTATACCAAGAAGAAATCCTTTACATTATTTTTTCATCAGTGTTTCTCACAATTTTTATTAATCCAAGGCCATAATTCAATCATTAAAGACCAATCATGTTTGTTCTTGGGGGACTATCTGGCATAACACACAGCAATACTTGTATCAATAAAAGAGCATTGGGTAAAAAAAATTAAGAGCTTGAACCCTGTAAGTCAACCATTGGCCTACTCTATTAAGGACATGATTTGAAACTTAATTAACATTCATAAAAATTAATGCATACATTTGTTTTATCTAGTTTCTATCTTTTTGGGAAAAAAATTATATAAATCACATAAGGAGATAATGTTGAAATTATTTTTTTTCCCCAACATCGTAAAACCCAGCTGCTTACCCTGGTTGATTCTCCAATGTAGAAAGCAGAATGCTTCCCTCCAACCCCAAAGTAGGAGATATCACTGTTGAGGCTTCTGGGAACTGGATCAGGCCGGACATACTCACTACTGTAGAGGAGACATTTAATCAAATCTATTAGAAATTAAGGAAAACTCTGACATCATAGTTTACTCAGAGCTTTAAAGGAGCTCAAACAAACCTTGCAGAGTCATTCTTCTTCCTCTCAAATTTCGAGTGTCTGTACTTTGCCCAGTTCTTTAGGCCCTCGGTTGACATACCGCACCCGTTATCTAAAATTATAACAGCAGGTTTCCCGAGAGTTTCATCCAAGAGCTAGAAAACAAAAGCAGACAACAAGTTATTTTTGTAAAAAAAGTCAAGACTAATGTTAGCGCAAAGATAGAACAATCTAGTAAGACCAACCATGCGGATCTCGATTGTCCTTGGGCCTTGGTTTTTCACCGTTGCTGACAGTGCATTGTCGATCAGCTCAGCTAGAGCGAATGCTGGTAGAACAAAATAAAAGGATCATTTGTGATTGCTGTTTTTTGTCCTACAGGAGTTGTTTTCATCATTAGAGCACTTACGAAATGGCTTCTTCCCCTCACAAGTGCTGTACTCGTGCTTGCCGCCCTCCACCAGTGTGTTATAGTGAGGTGTGAAGGTGATGAACTCCTGTGTGGCTGCTGGCAGAGCTTGGTCCTGACTCTGCAACAAATACAAGGTGCTGCCATCCTGGAGCTTCTCTGGAAACACAAGACACATTTTGACTATCAGTCTGTAAAAAATGGTGTTAAACAGCTCATGTTTTACCTTAAATATGGTTCAAATATCAATAGTGATGTCCGCAAGGGTATGTTGACAATCAATAATCTTGAAAAAAAAACTAGATTTCATAGACAGAGCACCCCTGATAGTTCTGTATTCTCTCTCTATCTGAGATGCTGTTTGAGCTCCTGCCCCTTGGTCTCCTTTTCCATCTGGGCCCAGTTTGCTCCAGTTGGTTTACTGGTCAACTCTGTGGTAACTGATCAGTTGTTGTCAACAACTATGCATACATTATCTCCATTAAGGAGGTAATGTTTTTGCTGGGGTTTGTTTCTTTGTTTGTTTGTCTGTCTATTTGCTTGCTTGTCTGTGAGCAAGATTACGCAAAAACTTCTGGATGGATTTCCATGAAAATGTTGCCAGAGGTGTGGTTTGGTCCAAGGAGGAGGTCATTAAGTTTTGGTGCTGATCCAATCCAGCACCAAAACTTTACATTAAAGTTTATAACAGCAAATCTTCTTCATTTACGGCATTACTTGAATTGTAGTTTATTTGCAAACTGGTATCTAGTTTTTCAAGCCCATGTCACTGCATTTCCCAGCTTCCCTTGCAATGCCAGGAGAGGAGTTCTCCACATCGCTCCATCTGCTCTCTTACAGAACGCCGAACGGTAAATCAGCACTGAAGGCTGTACATGTAGGGTTCTGCTCACAGACAGCAGGGAGGAGGAAGACATTCTCGACGGAGCCTCTTAATCACTTGAAACAAGGTTGCTGATAATATCAAGATGTACATAGTCTGTCACAGCAGAAATCTGTGTGTGTGTGAGTAAAAACCTAACTCTCATTTTCCACACAGAGCAGACGTGCTGTGCACCAACATCTGTACAAGCAGCAGCAAATTGGTTCAGTCAACAAGTTACAAGACCCACCACTGACTAGGTCACTCTACTGGATGTTTCTATCAACAATAATCACTCTTCTTGCAGATTGATATTTTTCATTCCACAATATGCATATAAAATAAATACAGGACTATAATGCTTGGTGGGAATCACTATGTATGGGTGGAGCTGAGCTGCTTGGCGGAGGTCTGTGCTCTCGGAGTGCTTTTCTAGTTATAAATTCTCCACTCTGCAATGGCCTTTCCTATTTGGGGCTGTACTCACTGTCTGGCACAGTTTACCTCTGACAAAGTTACAAGCAAGCTGAGCTTTTACCGTAACATGATGTGGAGATGCTGCTGACCCCACAGCAACAACAAGCCGGGGATAACCAACACGAAAATTAAACACCTCCTTGTTTGTTTCATAATGAGAACTTTACTCCTTACTGTGACAAAGAGTCACAAGTTGAGGGTGGTCAGCAGCTCCATCTGAATCCACCCTCTGTTTCATCCTTTGTTGTTGTTAAAAGGATGACATTGTGGTTTCACCTACCGTAGAGATGCTTTCAAAGAACACAACCTGATGTAAAATGATGCTGATAGTAATCGAGCAAAGCCAAACAAATACCACTAATGAAAGATCCTGATAAGCAAGTAACAGTAACCAGAGAAGGTGGCGCTTAAAAAGGGTCAATAAATGAGTGAATCATGTTTATATCAATGTCCACATGCATAAATAGCACATAGTTTAATCTAAAAGGATAAACTCACCAAATTTGTCAAAATCGACAGTCGTCCTGTCTGTTGTAGATATCACAAATGTTTCATGTGACCTGATTGAAAATTCCTGTGAAGAGGCAGAGAAGTAGGTGTAATTTTGAAATGTGTCCATGAGTCGTCAATGACAATAACACCAGAATTGAGAACAAACAGTGAATCTGCTCTACATGATTTCCAAGATGGCCGCCGTGGATTGTTTTAGCTCCCAACTTTTTATTTGTTATAAGTCTTTGACACCTTGTATTGACTTTTAATGAATATTTCATTGTATTTTTTTGGTTTTACCTTTTATCTGTTTTTAAAACCATTTGAAACTGTCAACTAATCTGTTTGTAAATTGTTACACTCTTACTTCTCTACACCTTAGAAGCCACCTGTCGCCTGTTTGGATGCAAGCATCGAGGCTTTGGACACAGCGGAAAGCAAAAGAGCCCTGAGGTGTGAACTTTGTGAAACGTTTTTGATACAGATATGGTTTCTTTTTTTTATTTGTTTCAATGTATTTTTAGTCTGTATTTATTTATGTCTGATGTTTCTTGATTGTGTTGCTTTGTACTTCCTCGTGCATCTTTTCTTTTAAATGTATCAGTCATCTTAGTTTTATGATTTCTTTTGCTTTGGTGTGCATGAGTCTCTAAATCCTCTAGACGTCCAACTACAATCACCACAATTACAGAAAAGAAACAGTCATTGGAAAACTGATTGCCCAGTCAAGAGAGATAATCTTTTAGATGACTTAGATGTTAACAGAATTATTATCTTCCATGTTTTACAAGCTACAAAGTCATAAAATTGCTGTTAAGATCTGCTGCTTAGTATCACTTTGAGTTTTAATTATGTCTGGATTTTGTCACCTTGGCTTTGGAGACTTATGAGTTCAAAGTAGAGTGTTTTTCAACCTAATATTTCCCACCCACAAACCAGAGCCATGACAAAGAGACAGTGTTGATCGCTTCACCTGTCAGGTCATAATTTTCTGCCTGATCAGTTATAAAAACAGTCAAACATGTATTATGCGCCGACTTCATATTTTAAAAAAGCATGGATAACAGTAATTATTTTATTTAACATTAAACATGTCATTTAGGTTAATAGGCATCAACATACCGGTTTCTTAATTAGTAAAGAAACATGAAACAATTTTGGCTAATTTAGGGCAGCAGTGGCATAAACCTTAAGTTGTTTGGTGGTCTAATAAATTCATTTAACACTGTATATACATGCATTGTTTTTAAAGCCAAATATGTATCAAATCCACTTATGGACTGCTGTTTGAACACCAAATGTTCAGTCAAAGCAGTTGTAATATTTGAGCTTTTTTCTGATTGTTGAATGCTTTCCCCTCTCTGCTCTCCCTATTATGGATATAGTCACGTCTTTAGTGTAAATATTGTAAGTTGTTAATACTGTGCATACACAGTACTGTGTATACACACTTAAAACCCTTCTCTACAAAAGTCAAGTGCTGGCTAAAAACAAATCCGAGCTGTAATCATTCTTAGTTTGCCACATTTTTCTTTTTACTTATTTTGAACTGGTTTGTGTAATTACTTGTTTTTATGTGACCAAGTATTTTATTGTTGTTATGTAAACTTTTTTGTTATTTTATGCTGTTAAATATCACACATTTTCTGACTTTTAAATTTACAGGCCCAACTAGAGACAAGAGTTGGAAATTAGCATTTGCTATAAACTGTCTGTGCAGCACATCAGATTCATGCTCAGTGATGGAACTATGTTAAACTGCATCGTCCCTATCAAATAAATAAATTCAATTTAATTCAATACCTCCGCCTCCACCCTGTCATAGGTGTATTCACATCTGTGGTGTAATTATTAGTAACAGTTAATACTGTGTATACCTCCATCTCATTCAGTCTCATTTCCCTTAATTGTTGATTATTTTCCTTCATAAGGAAGTTAATATTGCTTAAACACTCTGCATGTTGCAACCTGTTTACTTAATTTTTCATGCTCTTTTCATTTATTTTAATTTTAGCTGTATGTATTCCATTTTATTTCAATTCTACTTTATTTTAGTTTTGCTGAATGAATGCCCCTCTCTATTCTAATGTCATCATCTGATATTTCCAACTGTTATACTATGTATAAGAGCAACTGAAACAACCAAATTTTCCCTTGGGGATTAACAAAGTATTTCTGATTCTGAGATTTGCTCTCTATTATTTTTTTTTAATTAAACTTTGACTCTATCTACAAAATGATGGAATGTTTGTCTTTATTAGCTTTTTGTAGGGAAGGACTGTTGGGAAAAAGATCCTACCTTTTGTTTGTTATTATGTCACATAATGGCACCTTAATTGGTAGTCTTATTGAAGCTCGAACAGATCTATATTTATGTGATATACACAAAATAAACAAATCCATCAATATTGCATCCTTGCACCTCCACACTGAGTTTCTACAGTGGGGTATGTTGCTAAAAAAGTTAGTACAATTAAGAGAGGTGCAGGTGTTTGCAGATTTCTGTAAACAGTAAATGGCACACTGCGGTGTTAGTCAGCAGTGACTTGTCTCACATTTCAGTGTAAAGTTAGTGTATGGCACAGCCTTCTGGACAAATCAGGAGACCTACAACAACTCAATTAGCAACAATTACCTTGAACAGCGCTCGGAGAAAACCATTGAAGTCCAAACCACCCGTTTCCAGACATCTCGATGTTGTCTCCTGGCCTTTCCTTCGGCAGTCGTAAACATGAATCTGCTTGCGGGCTTGTTGCTGCTCCGGGTTTGGAGCAGAAAGCCGCTGGTTATTTTGCTTCGACATCCTCTAAATTTCAGGGCTCAACGTCGCTTACCAAGCCGAGCCTCCTCTGCGACGGAGCTGATGCATGTTTCTGTTTAGAGAAACTGAAAACGCACGCTTCAATATATATCAGGCATGTTTGTGGGAGTTGCCTGAGCGCTGTGCACTTCTAATGTCGGAAGCAAGTTTAGCATGTGTTTGCTCATTTGCCTCTCGTTTTTTTGTTTCTACGGCAAAACATTTGGGCCAAATCATAGATTTCTTGCACTTAGATACCACCTGGATGCTACTTTGCAGGGGCAGAACTCTAGAGGTGAGCAGACCGCGAACGTGTCGCTTCAAAGAGTCGATTCATTTGTTAGACTGACAGATGTGATTTTTTTTTTTACCTTTTTTTTCTGACCCCCTGAATTTGGCAGCAACACTGTGTGTTCTCAAAACTTCTTAAAACGTTGAATGTTAACAGAAGTGTATTAAATTCTCATATTCGTATTTCAACCGACCTTTTTATATGGGGGAAAAATGAAAGAGGATAACAGCCACTAGGAAAAAAAACAAAAACATTTTTTGAAAGTTAATTTCTTTAAGTCCGTTATAAAAATGTGAACTATAAAAACAAGGTCAGAATTCTACCTTTCATCCCGTAATTCTGATTCTGAGATTTATACAAGATTGGGCTTCAATCCCAAAAGTCTTCATTTTTGCTCGGAATTCTGAGATTATAATCTATCACCCTGTTACAGCTTATAGGCTCCAGCCACCCTGCCACACTGAACAGGATGAGCAGCATAGAAAGCACATGGATGGAGATTACAGTCAGGAGTTTAACCTCCGAATCATCCAATTCTGCATAAAAACTATTTTGAATAAAAATATGCAGATATAAATAATATTAATACATTTTAGTTTGTCTCATTTAACGCGCCAATATTGTACAAAACACAATTTCTTTGAGCATCACTGAATGAAGCAAAAACTATCAGATCACTAAAAAGAGCTTAAACTCCCATGAACAGTGGGGAAACGGGGGCGCCATTTTAGAGAGGGTTGAAGAGGCAGCTAATTGAATTGAAGTCTATGACAGCAACGGTTTTGTTAACAAATGCTATACAGTACAGGCCAAAAGTTTGGACACACCTTCTCATTCGATGTGTTTTCTTTATTTTCATCACTATTTACATTTTGAAATTCTCACTGAAGGTATCAAAACTATGAATGAACATGTGTGGAATTATGTACTTAACAAAAAGTGTGAAATAAATGAAAACATGTCTTATATTCTAGTTTCTTCGAAGTAGTCACCCTTTGCTCTGATTTGCAGACTCTTGGCATTCTCTATGAGCTTCAACAGGTAGTCACCTGAAATGGTTTTCACTTCTCAGGTGTGCCTTCCCAGGGTTAATTAATGGAATTTCGTGCCTTTTTAATGGGGTTAAGAGCATCATTTGTGTTGTTCAGAAGTCAGGCTGATGCACAGCCGACAGCCCTATTACACAACTGTTAGAATTAATATAGCAAGAACCAATCAGCTAAGTTAAGAGAAACGAGTGGTCATCATTACTTCAGTGAGGATCTACAATGGAATTAGTGATAAAAAATAAAGAAAACGCATTGAATGAGAAGGTGTGTCCAAACTTTTGGCCTGTACTGTATAATGTATTTTTTAGCAGTTTTGATTCTGAGATATCTATTCTATTAAGAACATATCTTTATATCATTTAGTAGCCTATTGCTTACTCTTGAAATTCAGAAATTATCTTCTCGAGAAATTTCCTGTGTTTTACGTGGCCTTGTGTCATGGCTAATGCTCACACATCAAACATTTAATTTGTGGAAACAACACTTTACCTCCGTTTGCTCCTCGGACTCTTTAGGAGTGGCTGCTACACCTCTCCAAAATGGCGTCCACGGAGACGCATAGTTACAAGCCCGAAGGCAGCATCTATGAGTACCAGTCTGAGCAGTGATTTACTTCCGCGAAAAACAACCCGCGCACAATTCAGTCGACAGGGTGCCTGACTTTCGGTATCGTTTTTGACTAAATGTGACATATTGAAACTCTGTGGATGTAGGTAGGGGTGTGCCATGGAAACACCAACGCATTATAAAAAGAATTATTACGCCAACATCCTGTTCAGTTGATCGGTTGTAATTATGGCCGTGTTGGCTCGGAACAGGCACGGCTGGGTTTTAGACGCCTGTTCACTCATTGATCAGTGGTGTTCAAGTTGTATCCGCTATAAGGACTCCCAGAAGTCTCATGTGAAATGCTGTTTTAAGAGACAGTGTTTCCAGATCTCTAAGAGCCACTTTGATGTGAAAGCCGAAGCTGCTGCTGATGAAGGAAACTCAGAGATGTTGCAGAAAAGAGACAAACCATCAAAGGTAAATCCTGCTGCCAGATGACTTCCTGACTAACTTGTTTAATTCCGTAAAGACAGATAGGTGGATGGGTGGATAAACTTTATTGCCCCTTGTCATGGACAGCAGTGCTACAGGCTAAGAGCACGATACAAACCACTAGACGGCATAAAAAAGTGACACAAGCACAAGCACTGACGCATGGTCAGCAGTTATTGCACAAGGTTAAAGTGCAGTGCTCTTACAATCAGCAGTAAAAATAGGAAGAAACAGTTAAAATGGCTATATAATGATAAAAATAATACAACCACAGATTCAAGCAGGATAATCAAAACAAACAGGAGACGTGGCAGTAAAATAAGTTGAAAAAAATATATAAAATATATAACAATTGCAGAAGACTTAGTAGGACTATCTGTTGGGAGAAAAGAAAGCTTATAGTAGTGGAGATCTAGTTTTTTTTTTCACCTAAACAGCTGGTTATTAACCAGACCTAAGTTCATGATGGGCTGCAAAGTGGTGCATCCGGTAGTGCTGGTGCCTCACAGCAAGAACATGCAAATATTTAAATTACACTGTAGACAAGTATAAGTAGATTCATACAAATAATTCAAAGATGACATGGTTTTATACCAAAGCAATTTGTTAGCATTAAAGAGGACATATCATGCTTGTTTCTCCTTTTTACTATGCCAGACTAGGATGCCTGTAAAGCATTTCTGCCCTCAGTACAAGTCATTTAGTTCCTTCATTGCCCCACAATAGCGTTCTCAAAATCCTCATTTTAGGCCATTATGAAGCCCTCCTTGAAACACTCGGATCTGAGGATGACCTAAAGTTACCTCGCAACGTCACAGCCCTTTGTGCTCTGATTGGTCAGTTCTATCGGGGGCTGAGCCAGCCTGTCCTTCTTCTTCTACTGTATTTTCCGGCCAGTTCAAAGCAGCGACCGCATATTGAGCCCACCTACAGGCCAGAGCTGGTAATGAGTGAGTGTGAGCTAGGGATCTATATACCCATGCTGGTGGATGTGTTCCTCGGTGACGGTTTTGTGGCTAATGGACATCACAGAGGAGGAAGTGTTTTATCAGATTACTCCAATAAAAAGAAAGGTACCTCGTGTCGTCACGACGTTTGAAATATCACGGACATCTCGCAATGACCTATTTTCAGAGGCATCAAATCTCGTTCTAGGATATCAGAAAAAATACAATATCTCATTTTTTTAAAATTAAGGGGGTGTAAGGTCTTGTATTCAAATTTATTATATTATATGTAAGTATTAAATCATGCATCAGCATGATATGTCTCCTTTAAAGTAATTTTAAGTATGTATATGAACACTGGTTATTATTAACATGTGCAAATAATGATAGTAATTAACATAAAATGTAGTCTAGAACTGATTTAAAGTAGTAATTATGAGAAGGATGCTTATGGATACTGTAATGAACATTTAAATAGTTTGATTATGTATATTCTGTATTTGTAATACATTTATATATATATATATACACACATATAGACATACATTTTTTTCAGAAGTGCTTACTTATTAGGATGTTGTGTTTGTTCTCTTGGAGGTTTATATGAAGAATGGGGTTGTGCTTGCAATTTTATTTTTCTATGAAGACTGTAGTTTGTAAAATGGAGCTATTACCCATTAATTAAACAGGTTCCATGAATAATGTATTCTTTCTGTCCTTCTCAAACTGGTTGTTGTGTTGACATACATATGCAAGTACTCACATGTTTTGATTTGTTTGACGCATATGTAGTTGTTGGTGTGCATGATTTTGCATTGACTTGGTTGTTTTTGTTGTTGTTTTTTAAGTTTGAGATTAATAAAAAAAAAAAAAAGAAATAGTGCTGCTGGATTCATTACCCCTGTTGGACAGGGTCTTTCACTGTGGAGTCTACATATGGTTCTACAAACTCTTCCCACATCAAGTTCATGCTAGTCAGGTTAACTGGTGACTCTACATTGGCCTTAGGTGTCTGAGCACTGTCGATTGACCATTTACAAGAAGATGTAAAATATTTCTTTTCCCTGAATCAAAAAACAGGCCATGGAGTCAATACTCAGATTTTATTAGCTGTGTAACGTGAATGCTTTTTTATGCTGTCCAATAATGAGTCCATATGTCTTACGCTTTTCAGAAAAGGAAACGAAAGCACAACGAGCTCAACCAGGGAGAGGCTGATTTACTGGCATTTCACGAAAAGGTAAAGTTAATCATCAATATGTGTTGTGTCTACAATTTGTGTGGTTCACTTTCATTTCTGGAAAAAGATGTGAACTACAGGAAGTGATAAAATCAAATCAACATAAGCTTCAGATTACAGCACTTATCTGAAACTGCTTTCAGAGATAAATATTGAAGTGTCCTACTGCTTGACAGGTAGGCTCCATAGTGTGCTGTACCAAAACAAAGATGTTTGCTAGCAGAAAAGTTAAGTTTCACTGCGGTGTACAGTCACCTCAACACTGGTCTTTTGTTTGCTTTCACCCAAAGTTCAGTTTATGGGCTTATAATTTGTCACTTCCAAAAATGCTAAATCAACAAGGCAAAACCCTGCTCTAAGAAACATGTTCAAGCCTTTTTCACACTGGCGACCCTAATGTCCAAGAAAATATCTGGGTAACCTGCACAGACAACTCCCTGACCTTGTTCCCTAACAGCAGGATGTTCCACTGCAGTCTGCATTTCAGTCAATGAAGGACTGAGGGAGGGGAGACATTCGGGGAGAAAAAAGTGTGCTCTTAGTGGTCTCACAAACAGCTCAAATGAGTCTTTGTGAGGCAACTTCAGGGTTATTCTGCAAGTGTGAATGGGGTCTGAACACCACAAACTGCAGGGAAACCTCCTGCTGTAGGGTAAATTACATATAGGTTGGGTTTTTCCTGTATTTTCTAGGAAATATCAAGGTTGCATGTGTGAAAAGGGCTTGCAGGAAAACCCTTAAATTGTCCTGAATTAACCGGGTCAGCTGCACGTATGAAGGCAAACAGCAATGGACAGATTTTGAGCTGATAATAAAATGTCTCTTGCTGCAGGAATCCCAGCAGTGGTCAGTTGATTGGTGGGGGAGTGGACCATACGAGGGGGGCAGCTGGTAAATTTCAGGATCGATGCTGCATTTCATTTACATCTGAACTGGGAAGAGGGGAGAGGGATGACATTATATCTGATATGTTAGCGTTCCAGTTACAAAGTCGTAAAAATGTGCTGATCCATTAGCCTATTGTTAGTCAATAACATGCCCTGTGTTGTAAAGTTAGCAACTACCACATGAGGAATGTAAATAATATGACAGCAGTACTTTCATATATATGTACATCAAATAATACTATGTATGTGGCTGATTTAGTGCAACAAACACTTGTCAGAAGTGCTTATAAACTGAATGTAACAGGAACTTAATAACTTTACACCTGGGGCAGCCATTTCGATTGTCAATTCAGGAATGGTGAGGACCCCCTACTTCCAAGAAGGAAATTTGGACCTCTAGGGGCGTTCCAATTGAAATTTGCCTCTCAGAGCTCGGAAATCCTGACAACTGGAACACAGCAGGTCTTGTTTAAAATTTCTGCTGTTCACATTCACACAAATAGCTAACCAAGTTTTTCTGCTAATGTAAATGGGCTTTGGGTAGGAATGTCCTGGTACTTTATGGATAAAAATCAGGGTTGCATGTGTGAAACGATCAAAGTCTTTCCTCTACTAAAGGATATCCCAGTGTTTCCCACAGCTCCTCAACAAGTAGCCCCTCTTCCTAAATTAGCTTTGGTAAAATATTGTAAATGTATTCATCATTATGTCAACATGAGATCTTAAATCGTCACAAAAAACCCAATCAAGGTCAAAAGCATATCAGTTACTTGTGTCCATAAAAAAAGAGCATGAAAAGGTCACTCATTGTGCAGAACACACCGCTAAGAGTATTTATGTGAAAATACACTATATTGCCAAAAGTATTCGCTCACCCATCCAAATAATCAGAATCAGGTGCATATAATGACCAATCAAACCTAAGAACCTGCGACTATTAATTGGTCCATTGAGTTAGTCCATGAGTCCATCAATCCTGCGTCTCCCTCACTCTGCAATCGCGCAGCATCTTGCCCATGGTCCCGCCTCCCTCCCTCTACCTCCGGTGAGCAGCTGCTTGGCGTTAGCTACTGAACTATCATGGGCAGGAGAAAATCATGGTGAAAATCTCTCACATTCACACAAATAGCTCATAGTCCTGTTACTGTCTGGGTAAAAATCAGGGTTGCGTGTGTGAAACGATCAAAGTCTTGCCTCTACTGAAGTATATCTCAGTGTTTCCCACAATGCTTTGTGGTAAAGGTGGCTCCTCAGTAGCTCCTCTTCCTAAGAAAGCTTTGCTAAAATATTGTAAATGTATTCATCATTATGCTAACATGAGATCTTAAATCTTCACAAAAAAGTCCAATCAGGGTCAAAAGTTATAAGAGGCAGCCCTTCCTTGTGTTTGTATGGAGTGTAAGCGTGATTCTGCATATACACAGCTAAGGTTATTTATGTGGAAATATGTGTCCACAGCCTGTCTACAAACCCCCCTCCCCCCTCAGCATGAGGCAAATCCCTTCTTGTGCCCTGTTGCTTCCCCCACCTTTCAGAAAACATGTGCTCAAGGAGTCTGTCCAAGAATTTCCCACTGGTGATGTCACAGGATGAAGAGGAGTAATGTTTTTGAGGGAGAGCAGGAAGACGGTCCCATCAGGCTGCTGCAGTCTGCCTTATCTACCCTCCCTTTACCCATGATTTACTCAAAACAGGGAGGACAACTACTGGAAGATTAATGGCACAGCTCAGAGTCCATTTCAGAACAAAAGGACAAAAGCATCTCAAGGTCCTGGTAGCCTAGTGGTACACAACAGTTAATATGTTTCTAGCTAACACATGATTCATAAGGCTGCATGTAGTGCTCAAAAAAGGTGTTGGTATCAGGGCAAAAGCTCAGAGTTCTGTATGTTATCTGTTCTCTGAATCCCTGAAGACCTTTTTCTAATTTCAGGTTCTACTATTAAAAGGCCCAGGCACACATTCCTGATTCTCATAGCAATGACTGTACACAATTAGCAAGGCTGGTTTGATCGGCATGATACAGGAAGAAATGACCATCTCCCCCGGACACAACCCACTGTCAGTAATTTTTCCACAACGCTTCTACAGCGTTAGTGCTGCTTCAGTTACGTTAAGACAACGACAGAACGAGGATTCCATGAGTTTCCATCCCACCGACATGATGTCAACCCTGTTCGAGCCCTGTTTGCGTCACATAAGCCACGATTGAGGCTGTGAAATAGCCTTGAACGGGACACAGTCATGGCATTAATGGATCGTCCTCAGAAAGCTTTCTGGATTGAGCCACGATCAGCTCAATTAAGCCCCGTACATGCCATGCTAATACCGTTCACCTTAGGACTGCATTAGACATCCACCCCGCTATGCTGAGAGCGGCGATTCTCCACAACAGTTTTGAACAGTTCAAAACAATCGGGACCCTCCCCCATTCCCCGGTGTTTGTCCACAACTTAGGGCTGGGCGATATTGCCTAGAAATAAAATCCCCGATTTTTTTCCACAACACCCAATTTACGATTTTAGTCGATTTTTCCATCCCTAAAAGAAACAAAACTCCTAGTGACATAAAAATGAAACAAATCAAGTTTTGCCTTTATGTTGTCTAAATGTTTCCCTCTTAAAGTCAAAGTCTGGGTCATAAAAGGTTGATTATGTAGTACAAACGTAGGCAGGTTTGTCTACATAAACACTAAAAGGCTGAGATATTTTTGCAGTATTAGCATGAAACTCTCTGATCAATATTTTATCTACTTAAATAACAAATACAAGCCTATCAAAGTGCTTGTGCAAACCCTACAAGGCCGACCATTATGATTATTGTAATTTTTTTTTTCCAAAATTGCAACTATTTACAATTGGACTAAGGCAAGAAAAAAAAATCCTGATTTTTAATTTTTTAAATCTTCTGCAGAAAATAATTTGAATTAATCAATTTAATCGATTTTTTGCCCAGCTCTACCACAACTGCACGATCCAGATCAAATAGAGACAGGCACCATGACCAAAGCACATTTCATCAAGATTATTACAATGTGCACCATCTCCAGGAGAAATAGGAATGTGTGACTGGGTTTTTAAGAACAATTCAAAGATTATTTTATTAGGAACATTTCCTGTTTGCTTTCCATTTTCATTATTAGGAATTCAGTTAAAGTCTAAGGGAGGCATCATCTTTTTCATTTGAATAAATGATAAGTTTAGTTCAAACATATTACAAAAAGCAAAACAAAAGTACGGATGAAAAAAACAAAAATGAAGAAAATCAGCCCTTGGACTTTCACCTCAAAACTGACAACACATTGACCTCCCTCCTCCCATGTCCACAATCTCAGTATCATCTTTGAGTCATCTTTTCTTTAATGAGTAAATTACTTTGTTTAATCCCAGGATAAAACAAATTATTTTACTTATTCTTTATAATCCCTACATTTAACTGAAGAGCTTTGGTTTTTGGAACATCGCCTGTAAATATAAAACACTTAATCAAATAAATACAAACTGTTTTCTGGACTTATGCAGGGCGAGCCTTAATTTGAGAATAAATACCATGTCCATCTTAAGTTTTAAATATCTGTATGACAGTCATTAAATATTTGTCTTCGTTTAACAGTGTTTGTGCAGGCACTTGCGCAGAACTTACACTTCTGGGAGAGTGTGCAGTTTGAAAAAGGCCTGAAGTCTCATGGCTGCTCTTTCCTCTCTCCACCCGCTCATTTCCTTCCATCTGTCCATGCATCTCTGGCGGGAGGGACTATAATGCAAGGAAGAGATGCATGTGGAGGAGGAAAAAATTTGCAGTGAGAAAACCGAGATGCAATGGAGGTGGAAACCTTTGCAAAACCTGTTAATGACTGAAGTGTTAGTGTTGATAAACCACAACATATTCACCTTTAGTATAAGATCTCTTTAAAGTTCACATAACTTCAAACATCACTGATACAAGTTAGAAATCAATTAGTCGATAAATCAGTCTTTATTTGAATAGCGCCAATTCATAACAAGTGTTATCTCAAGACACTTTACAATAGAGAATAAAGCTCTTCATTTTATGGATACACATATATGCATAGATACATATATAAAATACACATATACATATATATACAAATATACACATCCAACATGAATCCATATAGCCAATCATGGATCCCTCCATCATGGCGGCAAGAAAAAACCTTCTGTTAAGCAGCAGGAAATCTTGAATGTGGATCCCAGTCTCATGAACAGCAAATCCACACGATGCTGTGTTGAGTGTGAGGGCAAAAGAAGGGAGGTAAGAGGAGACAAGAGGACTAAAGTAAGAACTAAAGTTAGGAACAGATCCATAGACCAATCATAGACCTGTTGTTGTCAAATTTGTCTCTGCTGAAAACAAATTTATTAGAGGTTAGCCTCTTGAGATACTACATCTTGTTGTCAGGAGGGTCCTCATTTCTGAATGGTTGTGATGAGAATATTATAGAAGTATAATCAATGGTAGTCTTACTGAAAACTAGAATGTATGGTAGTGATGAACTCATGGGTGCCCAGACCACAAGTGCACCCGTACCATATTTGTCACTGTTAAGTATAAATGTGTTAAAGGTAGACCTCTTGAGATGTGACATCTTTTTTTCAAGAGGGACCCCATGCCTATGTGGTGGTAAAAATAGTTACTATAGAGGTATCAACCATGAAAAGAGAGATCATGCTAATATCTACATTAACAGCTATAATGATTGAGAGCTAGAATGAGGCTAAAGAAATGGCCACATATGTTTTATGTCTATAACTGTAGTTATTGAGGCTTCGTGACTCCACAGCAGCGTGGCAGCATACTAATGGAAAATATAGTACAAAAAATGTAGTATGAGAAAACAGAACCAATTCAACAACTGCACATACTGTATATCAGTTCTTACAACAGCTCAAAACACACTGATCATCTCATATGTGTTCTTGTGCAGATCAGGTCTGTAATCCTGGAGGGAACTAAGTCCCTGGTGGATTCTGCTAAATCCCTCGGACATCTAAACGGAGCAACAACCACAGAGAAAGAGCCTCTTCCTTCTCTTGAGTGCGGCCTTGTGGCTCTTTGTGAAATGGCCAAAGAGCTTCCTCTAGTGGACGATGAGGAGCAGGAGGAGTGCTCTCAGTCTCTTGTGGCCGAGGATGGCCGTGCATCACATGTGGATCTGTTCTCTCGGGTCACAGAGAACATGGATGACCATGCAGCAGTGGTAACTCTGATGGGAGAGGAGTATGTGATACCACCACACACAGCGTTCCTCCTCTCTGATTTCACAAGAATAAAACCTCTCGTCCAGTGTGAGTACCATGTGTGAATGCCTTTTCCATGACATCTGAAGAAAGTCTGACTAAAAGCCTCAGCCAAAGCATGATTGTGGGAACCTATGTGTGCTTGTGGTTCAGATACGATCACGGCTTCATGAATCATGTTGTAAATTAAACTAGCATGACTCAGATTGTTTATCAAGTGACAGCTGAGTGGTTGTTTTCCAGCCTCATTTGTTTTTTTGCTAATTTGTTTGTTTCTCACACAGATGGGCACAAGTTTGACTTGATCGTTATTGATCCTCCGTGGGAAAACAAGTCTGTGAAAAGGAGTCGCAGGTGATGTGACGTAAAGCGTGCTTAGAAAACAGAAGACAGGGCTAACGCCTAGTCCACGTGTAGGCGAGGACCTTTTAAAACTGAGGGTCTAAAAATACTTACATAGAGATTTTAGCAGTGTCTTTGTCCAAATAAAAACACAAAACTCACAAATAAACTGTTGATGGCATGCACTGAAGCTCTTTAAATGCAAAGTTGAAATGCAGCAGCAGATCAGCTCAGACTGATGACCAATGGATGATGCAAATCACAGCATTTTGTGTGTGCAGTTTTTATGGCATTGTTGGGTTATGTTTAAGTAGAGCCCTATATAATCCATGTTATTTTATCCCAAATTCCGTTTTAGTTTTTTCCATATCCCGCTTTTTCCGTTTTAATTTTTTGATAACTAATTTTTTTAGTATTTCATGCAAATTTAAACCCGAGACACTGCATAAAGTGATGAAATATAATTACTCTCTCTTCAGGTGGTCCTCACATGCATCTTTATGGGTCCAGTCAATATTATGTTGACAAAATTTGCCGAAAATTTGATCTCCTGACACATAATCCACCCTGTACTCTGAGTACTGAGTTTCACAGATACTTTACAAACTCACGCGCTGCTCGAGGTGGCTCGCATCGCGCCATTCATTGCCCCTCGACGCCACGATCATTGAAAATAAACAGCAGCCTTCTGCAGAGGATGCTCGGATTGCTTTTGGTGTGAACACAGGGTCAGCCGATGTCTCAGACGGCCACTGTGACATGTTGAAATCATTAATGAGGAAGGGAGAACGGTTGAGGAAGTGAAGTGTGCAGTGTCCGCAGCATCAGTGACCCCTCGGGGCATTTTCCCAAGACATACATTCCTTTTTAGTCTGAAAAAATTAATGTTTATGCGTAAAATGTTGGCTATTTCCATGATTTTCCATGTTTACATTGAATTCCGTGTTTAATGATTAGTTTTGTGATTCTGTTCACGATTCTGTGATCGCAGATTTTAAAGGGTCCTATTAGGGTAGTTATCATGTCCATCTGTGATTTTCAGCTGACCAATTACTGCATTCCCTGTAAAGGCCATACTGTGACGACACTGTATGATATATAACCACGCTCCGGTACATAAAAGGTTGGGAACAGCTAACCTGACACCCCACTGTGGACCTTTCAAGATATTTTTCTAGTCTAACGAGGAATGAGCCCATAGAAAGTGTTTGCGAATGGGCAGAACCTCTTAAAGCATATCTGACAGATGATTGGACAATTGTTCTGTCACTCACATTAATTATAGTCCAATCAGATAATTAAGTAGGTGGGGTACAGGACAGAGCCTAAGCCATTTTTTAGAATAAATTTTGAGCAAAACATGTCGGAAGTGGAGCAAAGGTTGTTGTGTTATTTTTAATTTAATAATCAAATGCTGTCCTGATTGGATAAAACTGCCTCTGAAGCTGTTAGCATCTATGCTAATCGCTTTATGATTAGCTCCGCCTCTTCCTGCTTTAAAGGTCCCATATTGTGCTCCTTTTCTGCAGTTAAATATGGATCTTTGATGTCTTCATGAAAGGTTTGTAACATGCTTTGGTCCAGAAGCAAACGAATAAAGAACAGTTGCATTCACTCTTCTCACATAATCCCTCTGTTCAGAATGACTGGTTTTGAGGGTGGTCGCCTTCATATGCTTAGGAGTCAGAGCAGAGCAGCGCACATCAGGGAATTCACAATAGACCTAAAGTGTAGCTTGAGTAAAATGAAGCGCATTGCCGCTGCTCCGATCATGCACCACTGTCCCAAACAAACACAAACTTGTGTGGATTCGTCACAACAGCACTGTGTTTTTCACATTAAAGCAGTGGAGTGCTGTTCAGACTGAGAGACCTTTTGTTGACACCAGAATTATCCCTTAGCAATCCTCCATGTTACTGCAGTAATAATCATATTGATGTAACTCAGAGGTCTGTTGTTAGTTTTTTCATGCTTTCATAACTTCATTTGTTTTCTCATTTAAGATATTGTTCCCTACCCTCAACCCAGCTGAAACGACTACCTGTACCTCTGCTGGCATCACCAAACTGTTTGGTCGTCACCTGGGTCACAAACCGGCTGAGCCACCTGCGGTTTGTGCACGATGAGTTGTACCCTTACTGGGGGGTGGAAGTTATAGCTGAATGGTTCTGGGTAAAGGTACAGAAACCGATATCAAGAACAGCTGTCGTGTATGAAAATATTCATCTCAGATGTACAAGACTTTGTTTTTTACCTCCAGGTTACCACAGCCGGACAGTTCGTGTTCCCACTGGATTCAAATCATAAGAAGCCGTATGAGGTGTTGGTGCTGGGCCGATATCGTTCATCTGCTGATAAATCCACAAGGTAAACAGACTGAATCCTACCTCTGTATCGGGGCGAGAAACATTGGTTATAAGAAGGCCAACATTATAACTATTCTGACTGCTAGAGAGCTGTATTATTGCTTTGAAAATTATAAAATGGTTAATATGCTGTAAAAATTGAGTATGATTTCACTAAAAGAAAGGCTGTAACCTCTCCAAAAGACGAAATTCATCAATATTTCCAATTTTACTCATAATTGCAAAGATTGGGGTTTAATTGAACAAGTTTGACGCAGAATTTATACCTGTTTTCAAATTTACTGTGTAGTTTTGGCCTTTGTGTGTGCTGCCATGTTATACTGACATTAGCTTTTTAAACCATGTAATTCCACCAACAGGAGGCTCTCAATCAAAACTGTATTTAAAAGATACGTTTGTGTGTAAACCTGCTGATGGTACTTAATAAGGTGTACTTTCTGAAAAGAAAACCAACATTAATACTGACAGACATGGCAATTTAAGAATATGTACACACAACATCCCACACCAGTGTAAACTTGTCAAAAAGGCCATAAATACTGATCATTTAAGGGTATAGACAAACTGAATAATTGGCTGAATTTTAAAAGTTGCCCTCATGATGGTGTATTTATGCCGACTCCATGACTTCTTCATGTTAGTGACACTTCAGCAAAGCAGAGCACTGATCTGTTTATTTCACTATTTATGTCATGACATCATTCTTACTCGGCAAACAGTAATTATAGAAAAACAACTAATGTGTCAATAACTGTTACAAGTCAGGATCAATGCATGTATATTATTGATATTTTATCTTTGCATGTATGACTTCATATATTCAACCTATTATAACATGAAAACCACCATATGTTACGTTAGATTTTCATTGTTCTGTATACATTACAGTGCATATTATACCCTTCAATTGATATTTTCAATCTAAATTTATTTTCTATATTTGTCGTCTTCTAGTTCACCAGGGAAGTCAGTAGTTCCTGTGGAGGATCAGCATTTGATCGTCAGTGTCCCATCAGCTCTGCACTCCCAGAAGCCCTCACTTTCAGGTAAATTAAAGAAACACTGTGTTTCACGTCAGTTAAATGATAACGCAGTTTTAAACCCTGCCACCAGATGGCAATGCTGCAGCACCGGTGATTGGTCAGCTGCTACAGTTTTGATGATAAACTCTACATCCCACTCCCTCAAACTCTGTTAGATTTTATTTTTGGAAATAATGAATGAACCACTCCCAGCTGAAGCAATTACAGGACAGTTTTTTGTATTAGAAATAAAATGAAAAAAAAAATTACCGTCAGAAGTGTCACTTGTATACATGATTTACTGCATCAGAGAGTTTTTGGAGTAGTTAAAGCATCTCCAACACTGAATGTGAAAAGGGAAAGTGCATTTTGATCACAATGAGCTTACAAAAGTTGGGAAAACTAACAGAGACAGTAAAAACTGGCAATACAGAAGTCATGTTAAAATTTGTTTTTACAATATAGATAGATTGTGTTTTTTTATTTTTTTCGTCTATTTCAGATTTATTGAGGAAAGGGTTTAAGATTTGCTCTTGATTTTTTGTGGTGTTTTTTCTCAATAATTTGACTTTATTCTCAATACTTAACAGGACTTTTTAAACTTTATTCTTCAATTTTTTTTTCTTTCTTTCTTTCTTTCTTAACTTTAAGTCTATTAACAAATATCCAGACCTTATCAAACCAAATATTTATTAGTTGTTTGTTTTGATTTACTTTCCGCCATGATAAAAAAAAAGATTATTTTCAACTTTAATTTTAATTCATTTTAACTTCTTTCATATTATTCACAAACATGTATCTTTATTTGTAAAAAGTGTTATCGATATGATATTCTTCTACTTTATTCGTTAATAAGGCTTATCTCAAGTCTCTTTTGTTGCCTATCCTTTCCAATATTTAGACGACTAA
This sequence comes from Scarus forsteni, assembly GCA_036419115.1. NCBI lineage: Eukaryota > Metazoa > Chordata > Actinopteri > Labriformes > Labridae > Scarus > Scarus forsteni. The sequence continues at coordinate 9,187,478 of JAZDUH010000007.1, read as the reverse complement.
CAAAGTTGTAGGCTTGATTACAGTTTTATATGTGTTATAGAATATTTTAGATTTTTTTTCCACAAAATTAGGTTTATTTAGGTTATTCTTGACCTTGTCCATTTCATTTAAGCTTTGGTTAAATGATTGTTGCCCTAGTCCATCTTTATTTCTCATATGTGACTGTTTTCAACATTTGTATCTGTTAAAATGTCAGCTGATTTTTAATCAAGCTATCTAAATATTTATCCTTTATTTATACAAATAAACACATTCAAAGTTTATATATTTCCACTTTTGTTTCATAATTTACAAAATTATGGCCCAGTTTCAGTGCTATCCTTAATTCATTTTGTACATCTCTTGACAAATTGACATTTTTCGATCAAAAATTTTAGGCCGATTTCATTTTATATATATTTTTTCAATCACACCAACTTCAGATGCAAAATTGTGGGCCTGTTTGAGCTGTAATCTTGAATATCGTGCAGTTTTTGCCCCATTTCAGAGATATTCCTGATCTTTTTTCTCAATCATTTTACTTTACTGACAAAATAAAAGGCCTATCAGGACTTCAATTTTTCTTTTTTTCTCAACATCTTGACATTATTCACATTTTGGCCGAGCTTACTCTTGGTTGACAGTTGTAGAGGTTTTTTTTGGATACATTTCCATTTTTCTTCACTTTTTTGTATGTGTTAAAATTTTGACTTCACTTACAAAAAGAATGGATTATTTTTACTTATTTTTTTTAAACTTTGACTTTTTAAGTGAAACATTTTGATGTGATGTATTTGGGCTAACATTACTGATAGAAAAGGTGAAGTGCAATATTTTTCCCCACTGCAATGTATGTGTATTCGCTAAATCCACTTGTTTTTGTGGGCTTACTACAGCCAGCCAATGCTAAATGAAATATGCAAATAAAAATGTAAATCTTTATCTTTTCATACATTTTAGTGAGTTTTCCATAAGTAGTCTCATGGTTTCAAATAGTACACGCTGCCTGAGCGTTTGTTGCAGTGAAGATAGTTTTGAGGACAGTGTCCCAACAGATATCAGTTTAAATGTACTCTAAAGACAACTATATAGTATTTTTATTTTTATCGTAGATAAACATGACAACTTTGATTGTTTTGGTCTCCAGAAAACACACAATAGCCGCAAGACATGCTTGTAGTCATGTGACTGGCATTACCTGTCACAATGCAATCATTACCTATGCACACGCTGTAGTTCCATTTTTTAAAAAACAGTTGTTCATCCCTAATTTCAACATGATTGTTGGCAATTTTTATTTTGTTCTTCTCATTTTCAGTAATCCCCTTTAATGAGTTTAAAGACTCCTCGGTGGGATAGAGCACTTCTATCCCTAAAACCAAAGTCTGTGGCATAAGCACCGCCCCCTATATATCTGACATCCAACTCAGCTGACTTAAGGCCAAACATGAGCTCTTTAGGCTGTGTCCAAATGGAGACGAAAACTATTGGTAACACTTTCTATGAAGCCCACATTTACAATGCATAATATCGGCATCCGTAATGCATTATAGTGCATTCATAATGTCTCATAACTACACTTATAAGCAAACATAATGCTTCATGATGCTTTATATCAACGGCCATAAAACATTATAGTATAATTTATAATGAATTATAATGACTTGTTCCATTGATGCTCATGAATACTCATGAACACTTCATCCATAATGCTTTATGAGTTATGAAGCCCTGACAACAAAGCATTATGAGGGCATTCATAATGCTTCATAACTACACTCATAATGCTTTATGATGCACTATATCAACAGTCATAAAACATTATGATATCACCATCATATCATCATTATGAATTCATTATAATCATTATGTTTTATGACTGTTGATATTGTGCATCATAAAGCATTATGAGTATAGTTATGAAGCATTATAATGCATTATGGATGCCGTTATAATGCATTATAAACGTGGGCTTCATAGAAAGTGTTACCAAACTATCTATTTTGTTTTTGTTTTTTTTTATGGCTATGGCCACATGCAGGCAGATGTTTTTTAAAAACTGAGGTTTCCTCCTCTGATTTGAAAAAATTTCCCCGTCCAGACTAAAAACGCAAAAAACACATAAATGCTCTGCTAAATGCTACTTTATTTGACAATGTCCATGATATAAACCCTTTTCTGGTTTATTTTTATATCTATTCCTACCGCTTTGTCCAACTGGCGTTACGATTTAACTTGTGGCTATGTTGACTGGTGATAGCAACATGTTGACTTAATTTCTTTGATTAGATTTCACTTTGAGATATATCTGATAACCTTGTTTCAATCCTGTTATTACAAAGTTTGTAGGCACTCTGTTTGCTCAGCTTATAACCATGGTAACCACAGAGCAAGTGGCTATGGGTCTTTTATTAGCAAGGTCACTTGTTAAACAGTAACACCCGCTTTTGTCCACAAGTCTGGCATGTAAATAGTCCAGAATCAACACTGTCAAAGAGCAACGGTTTAATAACATGCACTGCTATGCATGAAGAACAGTGAGAACATATCAGACATACAAAACAGCATTTTCAAAATTTTTCACTTTGGCCGGATTTACAAAATTTTCCTCTTTATTGTCACGAAATGCTGTTCCTGATGGACAGAAAGCCAAAAGTTACAGAAAAAAAAGTCTGTTTTTAAAAAATACCCGCCTACATTTGGACATAGCTTTAAAAAAAATTCCGCAAAGACGACACTGTTTCAGAAAAATGTCCGTCCACAGGAGTTGTAGTATAAATGCCGGGTCTGTTACTGGTGCTGCAAATCTGCCACAGACATACACCAAAACCAGAGAAGAAGCATGTACGATGTAAGCAAACACAAATGCTTGCTCTCCAAAGTGGATCTAAGAACCTGTGGCATATGCTGTTCTCCATATCCACTTGTTGCACTTGTTGGTTGCAGAAGATTTTGCTGTTAAAGCCAAAATAAGCTCAGTAGCTTCTGCAGCATGAACGCAACACTGTAATCCACCATTGTTTCTACTGTTGTCAGGGTTAGCACATGCAGTTTATGAGTCTATGAGTTGATCTGTGTGTTTGTTGTACACATGGAAATGCAAGGACGATATTTTGTGACTTGCCCACTCTGGGAAAATATGTTTGTCCTCCTAAAACGCTGTTTCTGTGTGGATGAAACACCCCTGCAATAAGAGAAATCTTGTGCAGATACACCTCAACTCATTCTTCTTCTTTAACAAGCTGAATTATAATTTCTTTATCACGTCTGACCCTAATAATCATCCTTCCTGTTGTCATATACATAAAGATTTCAAATTTATAAGTACATCAGTTGCATATACTACAGTATTCTCTTCAGAGTATCAAGAGTTATAGTATCAAACAAAAACAGCTTTTATATTATTTCTGTAATATCTGATTTTCAGTCCTCAGATTATGACCGGTTTTATCGATCAATGTGTGAGGCCTCATCTGCTCACGTTTCATCTGATTTGTCTTGATTCAACACTCCTCTTGAGTGGTGCTCTGCTGCCTAGAATCAGTGATTATGAATATGCAGCAACTATAAGCAGGAGAGGCTTGACGTCATCGTCCTCCCTCTCAGGGGAACGCGGTTTACTGTGCCGTATGGAAGGCAAAAAAAAACATTGTAGGTGTGAGCAGATGCCCTCTCAGAAGCACAGGAAAGCCTCCACCTCCTGAGAGTTATTGGATATTGTTTAAATACAGTAATTTGGACTGTAACGACACCATTGTGAAGCTGTGATGACAGAGAGATTAGGGAGATTAGGTAGCAGACTGTTTTCGATCTCCATGTTGGATTGGAAGTCCCTCAGCACATTTAGTCTGTTGTTTTGTTATAAGTTACTTTCTTTACTGCTGAGGAAGACTTTTGTCACAGCCTCTAATGCACAGAACATCTTATGAATGGCAATAGGGTTGTCCCAATGCCAACATTTTACTCTCTGACACAATACAAGTAAAAATCAAAATAATAAAATGGCTCTATCTGCAAAGAAAAAAGCCCTGGGCATACAATGTCATTCATTTACCGTTTCCAGCTTGAACCTCCGCCTGATGGTATACAACTGCTGGGCAGTAAATTTACAGGGTGGGTCAAGAAGAAGGGCTTGGGTGGGTTTGTCATCATGTCATCGGAGGAAATGGGTTCTAATAGATCAGAACAGAGCTTTTGGAGTTTGTTGGGGTCAAATGTATGCATAATACAATGAAAGTCTAAGCATTCCACCCTCCTGCCAGTTGAAGGTTTGTGCCAAATGTCAGAGCAATCCCTCGTTCTTACAGCATTTTCATCACAAGAGTAGCCATGGTGACTAAAGGTGCCTACACACAGAACGCAACTTGAGTGTCCTCTGTGACCACTCTCCATGCAAAGTCAATGTACAGTCGCGATTGGGTGGGGTTAACCCTCCAGTGATAGGACTGCTGCGTTCAAGGCGATCACATCACTCGCCGCGCGTTGCCAAAGTTAAAAAAAGGTTGATATTTTCAGGCGATGTCGTGTGTGGCTGTGCGGCATCAGCCAACAGTTTTTATTCTGGACTACAGAGAGTAACAATCTATGTCCGTGTGGGAAACATTAGTCAGTGAGTACGTTAGTTCTGCCTCGACAGACCGCAGAAAACCCACAGACAATGCTGCTGCAGGGCATCAGCTGCAGTGTTATGTGGTTGGTAGGTGAGTGAAAGGATACAGCTGGAATAATGTCAGCTTATTCATCCTATTATATGATATATGATCTGATCACAGTGAAACTTGAGCAGACATGACGTCACTGAGCGACTGCAACGGGTGACCAAAATGAGGTATTTATGGACACGCGTTCCAACTTCAGTGGGCAACGCAATTTTGATTGCGTAGTCGCGTTTGGTGTGAACGCAGCTTTAGGGTCAAACTCAATTGTACCCTTTAGCCCTTGGCTTTGCATGTTCACATCTAGTTAAAGGGGTATACCAATTCTCCGTGAAGTTAAGGCAAAGGGCTACAATCCCCTTGAAATAAAGGCTAAGCAGGACTTCACTTACAAGGAAGGAGTAAGAAATTTCACAATACACCGCGCCCGCTCGCAAGATGGCAGAGTGGAGACCAAAGGAAGCATATAAATTTAAATAATTATACTCAAGTTAATGGTCTGGCAGCATTTTTGTTAGTCCTGTGCTTCACCCCTCAAGAGGTGATAGAGCTCTTTCATTTGTAACAAATTGTTACAATTATTTGTTGGCTAGATCAGGGAGTAGTTTTGTAGGTCAACCTGTTGGTTGACTTGCCTGTTAAGGGCTAAACTGGGCATGAATGGATTTCTTTCATTTCTGCAGCAATTTTTTTTCACATGAAAACATCGGAGAGAGCAAAATTGTGATATTTAGCTGTTGACAGTTTTCTGAGGAACCATAGATAGATTTTTTTGGTTAGTCCTGTGCTTCACCCCTCAAGAGGTGATAAAGTTCTTTCAGCTGTAATTCAGAACAGTATATGCACATTCGTAAACTGCAGTATGTCAAGACAACAGACGGACAAGACTCTGTTTCATATTTTCCATTTTTCTAAATGCAAGTTTAAAGCTTGAATGATGAATTTTGACTTTTGTAGACTTCTGCAGCAGATCACACAACAGCAAGAAATTTTGGCATTAATCTACCTCAGCTTCCACACTCATCCCACATTATCACCATTATCATTCTGCAGCTTTTTCTGCTCCCTATAAAGCTTGTCACGTCTGCTGGAGCAGACTGAAATATGTGAAGCAGCAACCCTCAAGCATGCAGCGCCCAGAAACCCAAACCCACTTCTCTTCCCCTCTTGGTCGGGGCTCCTATCACTGACATTCATGGTTGCTATGGGGCACCATTTCCCGAAGCACTCACAACAAAAACTTGCCAGATGGTCAAGCTGCAGAAAAAATGTGTTAACGCTGCTTTCAATGACAAGACGTGTGGTTTGTTTATTAATTAGGTCCCTAGTAAAACTTTAGGAGTCACGACTAATGAAGTCCACCCCCAAACGTGCTCTATAATTTCATTTCAAATTGCTGTTCCAGGGAGATATCTCCTGCCAACTGGGCAGGCTGCATGAGTTTTGGACAATTTATATCTCAAGTGTAATTAAGGAAAATTAAACATAGAGAGTCTATTTATGAATTGACATTTGCAGTTTGCACGTGATACTGCTCATATTTGCTGTTCCAGAGCTTTAAAATCCTGATGCCTTGTATCTGTATTTTGTTTGTTTTTTGGCTTCTTGTCTGTAGTTAGTCTGTCAGTCTGATTGATTGCACAGTATTACCTCTCCAGGGGCTACTTGAAGAGTCTGAAAGATATTGGAGAAATTTACAGAAAACTGCCAAGGCCATTCACATTTATTTGGAATCAGAATTTAACAACTCACATCATCAAGTGGTTTATAGAGGGCTCAAAAAGTTTGTGGAGGATTTGGCCAAAAGTCAAATGTGTTTTAGGAATGTAGACCTGCTAAACTGCCACAAAATATGTCATAATATAGAATCAAAATCAAATCAGAGACTTGCTTGTGGGTTTCGGTGTACTGTAGGTATAAGGGGGTTGTAGGTAGGCTTGTCTATAACTACAAGGACTATTTTTGATGGGGCTGTGCTCTAAAGCATTTTGCCTCAATTGAACTAACATATCTTAAAAGTCAAGGGTAACATAAATTGAAAATTCTTTTTGTATTTTTACTTATGTATTTGAATTTACAGAGTATCTTCCAGCCCAAAAAATGAGTCAAATCAACCCAGTCTTTTGTATGTGATCCACCCATGTCTAAAAACATGAAACCTGGAAGCCTGTCTAGAATCTGCACTCCTTATCAGATCATAAGTGGTCATTATAACAATGCCTGTCCCATATCTGATATCCCCACCCATAGATCTCCACTCACAGCCATTGCAGCAACAGTTGCCAACATGTTTGCAGAAGAAAATGATAAAGTGAGGAGGAGCTCATTTGTATTCTCACCCTTTGACTTCCAAACTGAGAAACACATTTGCAACAAATTATTTGTTGGTTAAATCAGGGAGCGGTTATGTTGGTCAACCAGCTGGTTGACTTGCCTGTTAAGGGTTATACTGGGCATGAATGGATTTCTTTCATTTCTGCAGTAATTTTTTTTTTTTATTTGAAAACGTCACAGAGAGGAAAAGTTTTGATATTTAGCTGTTGACCCAGTTTTCTGAGGAATCATAGCTAAGTTTTTTCTCATTAAATTTATTTCCTCTGACTAAGTTATGATTGTGAGAAGATCTGGAAATATGTGGAAAGATTTGTTCTTACTCTGATGATGTTCTTACTGCTAGATTTCTGAGAAGCTATACAGCAACGATTTACTTTCAATTTTTACCAGTTTTCAAACCATTATATTCTAATACAGCAGCGCCTCCCAGTGGATACATACTGGTTTAACAAATACTATGCAGATAGGTGAATATGGAAAACAGACAAATGCTGGTTTTCAAATTTTTAAATACAGTTCTAATGCAGCAAAAAGTCAACCGCATGGTTACAATGCCTGTCATAGCGTTAAGGGAGGAACATAATCAGAGCATTTTAAGAGAGGCTGTTAAAACTAGTGTATACAGTAGAAGTGGCGGAAAGTCAATGTACCACAGTATTATCATTCTCGGTGTACAGACAGTTTATCGACTCACTGCTGCCAAGAATCAATATTTTTTAAAAGAAAAAGAAAACTGAGAGCTTCCTGGACTTAAAAGAAAGTTTGCTTGGGTTAATATTTGGTTCATTACAACTACAGAAGCTGTCTTTGAAAGCTTCAGGAAACAGATTTTTATAACTTTATAAATTTAGATGTTTAAACTATTGCAAAAAAAAAAAAGATTAAATTACAAAGGAACTCATGGCACGGCCACAACAGATGACATTAGGTTGTACAGAGAAATCCAATGGAGCCAAAAACAAGGCACTGAGTAAGAAACTTTTATTTCTATTGTAACTTTCACAAATAAAAATCACAAATTTCATTACAACAAAAATTAAATAAAATAGGGTTAAACAATTATATACAGAGTACAGGAAAACAAGCAACAGTACAATAGGTCACATGACTCAACTTGAACTAAAAACATTTACATCACTGTATTTACGACTCTATCTTGTTGTCCAGTGTCCATGGATGTTTCCTCTGTTTTCCTTTCGGTCTGTTCGGTCTCCATCTTCAGCAACTCTTCTTCTGTAAACTCCGATACATACAGGTATTGTCTTGACTCCAAAGTGAATGGGACTTCATTGGCGCTGTCATAATCATCCTTTTTTAAATTTCCTGTATTGGCTCTTCCTCACACCGCTAACAGTCAAAACAAAAGTGTTACGATACTTGATAAAAGTTACACAAAGCTACAACCAGTGGCTGGATTGAGGGGGGGAGTGATTTAGTGGAGGGACACATGACACGAGTTGGCTTAGGTCCAGATAAACTTTATATTTCCAAAATGTTTATGCCCTTAAAAATAGACATATGTAGTGTATTCCACTTTTTGATTTGAGTTCTTGTAGGCGGAGAAAATAGCCTTTGAATTTGGTACGGTACTTTCCTGTTAGTGTGTTTTACTCCGTCTCCAACGGTTACAGTCTGTGGCTTACTGAGGGAGAGGAGAGAACTTCTACTGTATCTAATGTACTTAGTGGCCATATGGAGCTCATACAACCCCACTTCAAAAATACTGAACTGTCCCTTTAAAATCATCAGTAGACTTAACACAGTGTAAAGGCAAGACAGATGCTAATGCCCAGAAAGAACAAGCTCCCGGGTTTTAAAGCATGCGTGAGGACCATCAAAAGTTTTAGGATTGATGATCATGAGGAACTTCATGTGTGTTACGAATTAGTCATTGATGATATTGAATCAAGTATAAATGCAATTCCAGAGACTTGGTGTGTTCCCAGTCCAGAAGGTAGTAAACCGTCACTCTCCTTCACCTCCTGGCAGAAGTGTTATACCTTCTCCATTTCAGAGTTAAGTGGATAATTAGACCTTTTATTCAGTGTTCAACTTTGAAAGCTGAGTCACTGGTAGGGGTGGAATTAGTCGGGGAGAGCTGCATGTTTGGCCTTTCCACTCCCTGACTCTCTGACGTGCGGAGAAAGAGAAAACGAGAGGCAGGACACCACACGGCGCTGGTTGGATCGGTTTTGGTGGATCAGGCTTTCGAGCTCATTAACTTTCCCGAATGTTGGCGGAGGCGAGTGTCAGCGAGGTTTGAGCATGCACAAGAGCAGACAGAGGAGCACAGGGGCAGAGGAAGCGAAACGGATCTGTCAGGTGTACCACTCCTGGAATATCATCGCTTATAAACTCAAGGTCACCGTCAGTCTCTACGTAGAAACTCTGCGCTGGGGTGTGAAGGAGCTGGGTAGTTGCCAGTGCTGTTCTCTGCCCATTACTGAATAACATGGAAAGTGCCCTCATTGTTAAAAAATGGATGCAGTGAAGCAACCTGACTTCCACTTTTATTACATTTTCACACAGGATGGCAAAAATATATTAAAGCCTCTGGTGCGCATATTATATAAGGAGATGAGTAACAATGATGTGAAAAGAAAAAAAGTAGAAAAAAACTATTACATTCTCATTATAGGGCTTCGTTGGTTCACAATGACACTACAAATATATTGGACAGTGTGTTTGGCTGTGTGGAGCACCGTTTTTGAGTCTCTCCAAAAACAGTCCAGGCTGATATCTCAAAAAGGCTTTTAAAGAGATTTTATTTAAAATTAACAGGAAAGTTCAGCATATGTGAATTTAGGTTTAACGAAGTTCCATTCAATTATAAATAGCTCTACATAATTTACACTATTCTATTCATTAACAAACTCAAAAAACAGCATTGGGTTATTTGTACATAGTACTGACGTATCAACAATGCTTTCCCCTTTCAGGCCTCTTTGTTTTGATTAGTCTTCATGCCAGAGTGAACGGCACGAAGGCTATGCAGAGTGCTCAAGTAGTACCAAAGCAAAGGAGCTATAAAGTGAATTGGGGATGCACTATGTAGGAATATCCAACATGCTGATATCTTCATTTTCATTATCTCAGATACGATATTTCTGCTCAAGAGCACAAGCTCTGTACTTACCACAAAAATGACTTTCTTTAGTGTTGCAGTATATTTTTGCGAGGAACATATGTAAAACAGGAAAAACAGCATTAAAGTCTTGCAAAAAATGAAATTCTTGATTTGTTAATGTACCCATACTGTGATGAGAAGCTGCATCAATATTGTCCATTTGTGTGATTTAAGGATAGTCCAGTTGGTATGTGTGGCTGACATATGTGCTGTAAATATCTGAAAAAATGTAATTATGGGCCGATACGATACTTAGGCTGATATCGTCCAATATCGATATCAAACCGATAATATTGTGTATCCCTAAAACGAAGCATTGTAAATCTGTTTATGAACCCGGAACACTGGTTAAGTAGATCTTGCCTAAAATTCAGCAAATTACATTGTTCTTGGCCCCATCTGCTACAATGTACAGCCTAGCTCTCCTTCAGCAGAGCATAAACTACAAGATAATATGCCAAGCCTCCAAAGCCAGCAAAGGCCTGATTTTCTGGTGGTCCCAAATATTATCTTACCATATTATCCTATGGTGTTTGGTGTGTCATTTAACCTCCACAAGTATCTCAAAAACAAAAAGACAGGTTCCCGGACACACTAACTTAGAGTGTTTCCAAAGGGGAGGGAAAAAGAGCTGCAATCCTATACATAGATGAAAGTGTTCATTTTTTTCATCCTGAATTTAATACTTACTTAAGAGACACTCAAGGCATGATGTGAATGGTCAAACAAACCAGGAAAGCAGACTGTAGGAGCTAAGTCTATAGCCTACTTAGCCTACCGAGCCGCTTGACCCAGAGTGACCAGGTTGACGCGCTTCGGTACTGTTTCCAACTGCTACCGCTTGTTCTTGATGATCAAAAAGAGTCTGGAGACTGTTCTTCAGATGCTGCATAACGAACATTTATTTTTGAAGCCTATATTAACATCCTTAAGTTCCTTTTTATGAACAATCGAACAGCAAAACACACCGGCATTCAGCGCCACAGCGATCAAAAACCCTTTGCCCTTCCGGGTCAACCCCCTGATGTCAACAGTGATGTAGCTACCTTTATACCTGAAGGGCAGGTAACAGCCACATCCTATCCTATGAAATATTATTTATTTAAATTGTTACAGCAGGTTTGGCTCCTATACAGGCCTTTAAAGACAGATAGGGTTGGGAATTTAAATCAATTCCAGCTGAGATTTGATAACAACTCCCTTAGGGACGTGAGACATTTTTTTCATTCTGTTTATCAATTTCCATATGAACTCCTTCCACTTCATTCCGCAAGTTTAACAAATCAAAGATGTCAAAGTCCTGTTAGTTGCACTAATCAGAAATGATAGAGAACTTAGAAAATCATTTGAAGAAAAATTGGAGATACATTTTAGACAAAAAGAAGCTTAAAGCACAATATTCAATGAGCAGAAACACTAGCAGCTGGCAGAAGCATTCATGCAGCACAGCACTGAACATCAGGAGTGTCATGTGTCAACGATTTATTTCCATACAGAAAATCAGCAGGAATTTAGAAAGAAAATGTTAAAAGACCCGAATCGATAAGCTGAATGGCATTGGTATCAGTAAAATCTAATCAATCCCCATCCCTATAATAAACCAAGTAAGCTTTTCAAGGTTGTACCTTAAGTTCACCTCTTACTTGTGAACATGAAGTCCTACAAACACTGTCAATAAAACCCTTCAAACTCTGATTTAAGACTGAAATGATTAGATGATAGAGGCTAAAGGCCAAATGATGTTCATCCCAAACACCTCGTTCAATCCCTGAGAGATGGAGGAGCATGTAATAAAACATGACTACTTGTTTTTTAAAGGTACATTTATCATTAGTATTGCTTTTTTGTCTTTCTGTAGAGGTGCTGAAGCCATACGTCGGAGCAGAGGCCAAATGCTTGGAGCTGTTTGCCCGAAATCTTCAGCCTGGTTGGACAAGCTGGGGTAACGAGGTGCTTAAATTTCAACACACAAGCTATTTCACTCTCACACCTACTGTTGAACTGGCAGGATTTCATCAAGACAAGCCCCAAGACGGCTCCTCAGCATCCCCCTGCCACTGACTAGGAATGTAGCGTGATGATGGACTCTTTAACCTCGTCAGTGATTCATTTTTTAAAAAACAGAGATTCAGTAACTAAATATTTCTTCACCAGGTCTGTTTGATGTGTTCCCATGTTTGTAGGACCTTTGATTTCTATTTTTGGGTCTGGGAGCATGTTTTAGGTATTGAATGACAGGTCTGATGATGCACACGGAGAGATGAAAGTGCATATCTGTGCTGCTTTGGTTTTACCATCTTGAGCTGCCATTAGATAAACAACTCACAGTTTGAGTGGTCTTTGGTATTAAGGAGAATAAAGATGTTTCTATGTTTACTAATTTTTTTGGACTGAATGTCAAAATGAATCCAAATAAAAGAAATATTTCATATTGAATACATGCCTGTATCCATCCTTTATTCGACACTTTCTTTACTTGAACAACTTCTGCTGTTACTTCCTCTCAGCCAAGGACACTCTGAGAATACTCTTTGTTTTGCTCTAAGACGCACACTTTCCTTTGACACTCTTACCTCCACAGAAGCCATTAGCTACCTTTTCCTGTCGGGTGGGGCTTCTCTAATGAGCCTGTGGTCTGCAGAGAGAAGGGAGATGGTGTGGTGATGTTGTAGGGATGAGCTGGGCTGTCTTTATGGCTGCAGAGAATGACTTGCGGCCACTGCAAAACAGAGGAAATCACAGCTAATGAAGCCAGGGTGATACCACGGCAGTCATTTGCACTTTACCTTGTCATGCTCTTTGTCTCTCTGATACACACACAGGATTATACTTTCATTTCTTTTTATACTTTGACCAATGTTTGGTAAGAATCAGAAACTTTGAGAATGTTTTACATATTTCGGGCAGTTTAGTTTCATAACAGTTTTGCTTTGAGGTTCATTGAATATGGATGGTACAGTTGAGCCCATTTCAGCCCTTTTTACATGGTTATCAGTGCACTGGATATTAGCCACAGGTCCATTGTTATCAAAAGGTTAAGACTTTAAACTGTTAAATGAGGTTGCATAAACCAGAAATGGGGAACTTGGATTACCAAGAGGGACAAATACATTTTTTTCAGTGCCTGAGGGCCACTCTGTTACTTATGGTTGGGTAGTTGCGGAAAAAATGTATAAATAAAAAAAAAATAGCAAGTATAAAGCTCAAAAAGTAAAACCTCATTATACCAACATTAATATGTTTTAATTCAAACATAATTTATATTACATAATCTAATTAGACTTCCATCCTATTAACTCTCTCAGTCAGGAAGTTGATGTGTTTTTTGTCTGTTTAGTTATTTTTTTTAAGTGCAGATGTGACGTCATAATGATGATTGGCCACAGGTGTGATCACCTCATCCTATTCAAGACGTCCAGCCTTCTTTGACAAACTGTTTGCCTGATGAAGGTCTGAGACCGAAACGTTGCAAATAAATGATTTTCTTGCAAGTTAGACAGTGTGCAGGAGTCCATCTTTGTGTTTAAATCGACTTTTTTCTCCGACGCATCTGTCTCCTAAATTAGATGTGCGAAGTACTCTCCTGAAGTCAAACATAATTAAAAGTTCACAATTTAATGGCACATAAAGCTTAAAAAGCATTGTTCGCTACTTTTAAAGCACAAATATATCACTTCTAGGGCTGAACAACTTCAGGAAAATAACTAATCGCTATTTTTCTGGCAGATATTGCGATTTCTGTTTGATACTTCTTTTTCTTCATATCAAGCTTCAGTACAGTATTCACTATGTGTACAGTATAGACAACAGTAAGGAAATCAATGATCACAAACACATAACACATTAACTAGAAAAGCACTCAGAGAGCGCAGACCTCCGCCAGCGCCACAGTCCTCACCCATATTGTGATTTTCACCATAAATGTCAGTCCTACCTTTATTTCATCTAAATATTTAGATTCCTTGACAATGAAAACATTCCATTAGCAATTGGACTCATAATGATATCTATTTTAGTTAGTTACTCACAAAAATCACATTTTTTGCCACGGCGGCCAGACGCTGATCCGGATCAACACCAAAATCAAATCAGTTCTTCGTTTTCCCATGCTGAACATTTCCTGAAAATTTCATCAAAATCCATCCATTACTTTTTGAGTTATTTTGTTCACAGACAGACAGACAGACAGAAAACATTACCTCCTTGGTGGAGGTAATCATCATCTAAAATCTATGAAAAATATTCTGTTTTCATTATTTAAAGGATACTCCAACTTCTACTCCTAAATAGAGACTTTGTATTGTTGACCTGCTTACCAGCACTTCTGTAAATGTAAATTTCCTGCAAATTTGTAAAACAGTACGTGTAAAATAGTTGACACAACAGATCCTGTGTCAGTCAGCAGCACTGCCAAAATATTGCTGCTTTGGTGATCACGATTATGTTGTCTGAAATTGCGATTTCGATCTGAAAATGACAAATCTTTCCGTCCTACTTCCTGGTTCTCAAGGCCAAATATATGTGATTTAGAAATTCTGGTTTTGGACAAATGCCTGAAATAAGGTTTGTGATGAACACAAAACACTAGGTTTTAACATTTACTCTAAAATAATACAATTAATTTCATACTGCCCACTTTTAAATGTCAAAGCCTTGTTGTGTGTCGAAACAGATGGTTGCTAATGAACTGCTAATAAGGATTACTAACAAGGCGGGGGACCCTAATGCAAGCATTTCTATCATTCATTAATAATCAATAATTTACACACTCTTACCAAAACCATGAAGACAACTTTTCCAGCTCACATAGTTATGAGGAAAGATGTTACAGCATTACATTGTATGTTGGAAAAATGTAACTGCATGTGAGTTGAACTGCCATTTTAAGGTTCCTTAATGACTTTACAGCTTTTCACTCTTGCTTATTAGGTTTAAATATTAAAATAATGAAAGCTGGATTAGTTTCTCAAAACAATCACAAAGAACAGGATGCAACAGACTTTATTACCAGTAAAGATCCAAGACCACAGTAAAAAAAAAAAAGCATTGGATCTTTAGTTGAGAGAATCTGCGTGTTGCTTACTTCTGTGTTGGCCTACAGCAATACATCTTCTCTACACCAGTCTATAGCCTGATCTCCTTTTGCATTGTTGTTGCTAATTGTGGCTGATCAATTAGTTAAATTAACAGGTCAGATTATTGACATTTGCATGGCTAACACTCCAAGAAAACAGCTCTAATAATAAATGGTTATTATTATGCTTTATACTACATGCACTTGGCCTATTTAACTGTATTCTAGCTTTTTAAGCTTAATTTCCATCACAGTCTTGACAAGGACATTTAAATTAATCTGTCTCTCAAAGTTCTACGGTGAAGTAATAGTTTAATGAAATTAATTAGCAGCTGTTCGCCCTTGGTTTATTATCTACATGCATTCTGTGAGTTCGAACAGGCTATATTGTGAAAATATAAGTGTAGAAGAATGATCCACTGTTCAGAATTACAACAATAGATGTTGTGATGAGGTTTTATTGAGAGGTGGAGGTGTCAGAGTGGCCTATTCAGCAGTCTCAAGATCCCTAGATTTCCAGATACTGTCTCTGTTCCAGCATAAACAGAAAGAAAATACTGTGCCATTCATACTTCTATTCACCGTTCATCCTTGAATATCTGAGAAGCGGTTCTTTTATGAGACACGACACATTATTAATACATGCCTGTGACGCAGAATTGTCTCTGTGACGCACTTTGTTTCCATCTTTTCAAAGATAACCCATCAAGTTCAAGCAAAATCACAAACTTCTACAGAAATTAACCCACTGACATGAGGGTCCAAAGTGATATTGCTGTGCGATCTATAACACTCAAACCCAACTCTGACAGATACAGCATGTCTGTACGTCTGCCCACCTGAACCCAAGTATCAGTGCTGCAATTATCTGTCCTTTCTCCCCTTCCTTTGTTCTCCTTTCTCATCACCAGCTTTTCTTTTGCTCCTCTCTGAATACACAATCACTCTCTAAAAGCCCACAATGCACTGTGGGGTGATGTCACTACAGTCATTATCGCTCATGCAGGCGCCAGTGGACGGAGAGCATCCTGTCAAACTCAAGATGGAGCACCTGAGCGAGGACAAGATCATCTCCGGTACCCCAGACTCCCCCCACCCCCCACGCTCTGCTGGTTGTATTATGTTTCCAGGTTGTACATTTATGCGGCTGTTGCCTGTCTGTGTGTGAACTTGATCTCTCGAGAACCTACTGAGGAGATTTCTTTAAACTGAAAGCAAATGTCACTGTAACTTAAGTATGAGCTGATTAGATTTAGGAGGTTATCAGTCAAAAGTTAAGATGACCAAGCCTTTGGATCATCTCTTACTTGTGACTGCAAAATCTGCAAAACTTAAACTTCTATTGAACTAAGATCAAATGTGTGCGCTAATAAGGGCTGTCACCTTATGTTCGATATTCAAATAACCGTTCAAATATGGGAATTAATACCCATAACCGAACAGAAAATAAACATTTGAATGTAAAATATTTAGTGTAGCAGCACATCAGGGCACCTGGAGCAGTGGAACGTTCCATCCATCAGAGGGCGCTCTCAGCAAAGTTTGACTGCCAGATACACTTGCTGCTCTTTTGACCTCAGTTAACAAAGAGGTGCGTCTCTGAGCGGACATTAACAACCGCAAATCACATGAGGAGTTCTGTGGGGTAGTACTTTTGGTTCTATACCGTTGATGGCAACTTTAAAATCAAAGACTGGGCTGTTAAGGTCGATTATGTTCAAAGAAGTTTACTCGCTAGTCCTCCAGGGGTGAGTTTGGCAAGGACCTCATGATACGATACACTTCACGATACTTGGGTCACAATATGATAATATCACGATACATACGATATCACAGTATTGTGATATATTCTAAGGTTAACTTAGAAAAAAATAGAGATGGTGTATTTGTAACTCACACAATATTACTCGAAACTAAAAGTTTTCCATGTAATTGTTTTTGAATTACTTCAAATGCAGTGTTACATATATACACTTACACTTGAATACAGAGTGCATCAAGTCACTTAAACTAATGTTGCAAAGACATCATTCTTGTTTTCCCTCTAACAATGTTTTTAAAGCCTCCTAACCTGCAGTGCAGCTCAAACTGTAGTTGGACACATGAGGAACAAAGTGCTTTGAGTTACTGACAGCACAACAGTAAGTAAAAAGAAATCTAATTTTTCTCTTGTCACTGTCTGAACTGACTAGACTGCAAAAAAAAAAAAACCCGTACATACATATTTCTAAGTTGTATTTTATTTCCAACTCTGATAAAATATGATTTTTCATTTTTGCAAAAAAAAGATATTAAGATTTGAAATGTTGATATTGTATCAGTGGTTAAAATATTGCGATATATTACTGTATCGATATTTTTTCACACCTCTATAGTCCTCCACATCAAATTTGCAGGCTCAGTATTGGCTTTTCATCAAAGTTATACAGCCGAGTGCAGCAACACTTCGTCATGAGTTCACTCTTTTGTGACTGCATTTTTTAGGCCAGGTCATTACCGAAGGGGTGGATAAGAGAGCCTCTGTCAACTGTTACAGGGTCGGGGGGTGGAGGGTGGTATTTAAATGTTTTTTTGTTTTTTTTTTGTTTTTTTGGGGCATTTCATGCCTTTATTGGTAGGAGAGACAGTGGATAGGCTTGTGAAAGGGGTAGAGAGAGTAGGGGAAGGCACTCTGCAAACTGGTCACAGGCGGGATTCGAACCTGGACCGGCAGAAGCAAATACATGGGGTGCCTGGTTGCTAACCACTCCGCCAAACCAGCACCCCGGAGGGTGGTATTTGAATGTCTTGATTATTTGGGTGCATGTTCGGAAACACAGTTTGATTTTAAGGAAAAATGACAGCCTTATGACTCATGGATAACCTACCAAGATTTGGGATATCAGAGACTAAAAGTCAAGGTCGTTGGGTCTCATGTTCAGCCCTTGCCTGTGGCGACCATATCTTGGTAACACTTTCAATGATTTCCTTTCTACCACACTCAAAGGAGCATCATGTTCAGCCCTTGCTGGTAAACACAACAATTTATTCACACTTTAAGGGATTTTTCTTAAACTATACACAAAGTACCCTCAAACAGGATGAACAGATTGTTTTTTAAAGGTCATAAATAAAAGTTCAAATGTATGAGTACTGACATTTATAAATTGCTTGTGGCTACCATATCTTCCAGGGATGTCCTTTATACCACACACAAATATCTGCTCTGACTCATGGATGACCTGATGCAGTTTAGGGTATCATAGGCCAAGGGTCAAGTTTGTTGAACCTCATGTTCAGCCATTGCCAGTAAACATGATAACTCATTAACACTCTAAGGGATTTTATCTTAAACTACACACAAAAATACACTTTGGCATAAGACTAAACAGGCTAGATTTTTAAAGATCATAACTCAGAGGTGAAATTTATAAAGCCCCATGTTCATCTCTTGGTCGTGGCTACCATATCTTGATAAGACGATAAGGAATTTCCTCAAAACTATACACAAACATCTGTTCTGACTCAAGGATAAACTGATTTGATTTAGGATATCATAAGCCAAAGGTTAGGCTTGTATGAGCCTCATGTTCAGTCTTTGCTAGTAAACAGAAGAACTTGTCTAAACTTTAAAGGATTTTTCTTAAACTTCACACAAAACTTCAAGGACGAACAGGTTGGATTTTTAAAGTTCTTTAATCTAGATCAAATTTGTGAAGCTTCATGTTCATGGCTTGTGTGTGGCTACAATATTTTGTTAACACTTTAAGTAATATCCTTCACACTATACAAAAAATGTCTGCTTTGACTCATGGGTCACCTGATGAGATTTTGGATATCAGAGTCCAAAGGTTGTTGAGCCTCATGTTCAGTCCTTGCTAGTAACACAACAACTCCTTACACTTTAAGGGATTTTTCTTAAACTTCAGTTCACTCCAGCCCAAGGTTGAACAGGTTGGCTTTTTAAAGGTTAAAAACAAAGGTCAATTATACAGTGCCTCATGGTTATCCCTTTCTTGTAAATACAACAAATCCCTTCACCTGAGGCAAGAGACTTTCTTTTAGGCCCCATCCACACGAAGACAAAACGCTAAACAGTTTCCAAAACGATCGTCATAAAGACGAAGGCGTTTCAGAAAATGTGTGCGTCCACATGAATGCACTCGATACGCATCAAAACGCCGTAAAAAAACATGCCAGATCTCTTGGGGCACTGTAACAATATGACGGAAACAAGTGGAAACAGACAAAAAAGCAGTGGGCATGCGCACTTGCGGAAAAAGTTGTAAACAGAGATTGTGATAAAGTGATCATAAAGTGCCGTAATGTGTCCTCGATAATTGTTGTTCAACTCGGTGGTGATTGAGGAGAAGGAGATTTTGCTGCAACAGGGATAGTAGGGTCACTAGCTTCATTAGCACATATGCTACACCGTACGTCGCCATTGTTGTTGTTGTTGTTGCCGCATGTGGCGCATCCGTGTCAATGACGATATGAAACTATGACGTAAGCGTATCTGAAAAGTTACAGAGAGCCAGTAAACACGGAGCTGCGTATACGGCGTTTCAAAATCTTTCCACTCTGGAACCTGGTTTCAAAAATGATCGTTTACAGACCCCCAAAACGCCGTCTCCGTATGGATGATACGCAGATTCGGCAAAAAATGTATGCGTTTAGACCTCGATTTGGCTTCGTGTGGATGGGGCCTCAGTCTGACTGAAATCTTCTGTTTTTGGAATAACTGTCATTCTCCCAACTCACATCAGAAGCATCACACTTAAAAAAAATCATCTGGGAACTGATAATTGATGGCTTTGTGTGTTTGGAGCTTTCAACAAATTTCCATCAAAACCATTTTATACCAAATGTGCTTTTTGTCTGCTTTCAAATTGAAATGGAAACCACTAAGACCATCACAAGGTCCACCACATTACCCTTAAAGCCCTCTAATTGACACAACTGAGGAAAGTAGTCATTATAATTGACACTTAAGGTGGCAAAGAAGTCTAAAGAGCCATCAGAGATATCTGGAGAAAAGGTCACAAAGACTGAAATAATAATGCTGATTAATTAAGTGCCAAAGTGAGACCGAGACAGTTCAGAGTCAGATTAATTTTCATTCTGATCTGTAGTGACGGATCCAAACTTAAGTGAAAAGCATGTTGTTATCGAAAGGTTTTTGGTTTTGTTTCTTTAACAGCACTATCAGTTACTCGTGTTCCTTGGGCATTTGCTCTCTTTTGTTCCTAACCACTCCATCCTTACCGGCAAAAGCCAATGAAGTTTGCTAATGCCTCCAAAGGCTCTAAAAATGCAATGCTACGTCATACACATAGTGAATTTGTACACAGTACATTTGTTTAGCTGCACTAATTTGGGAAAAGTATTCAGAACTGTTAATTGCTCAGTCTTGGTAACTAATTAGTATGATGTGAATATTTTAAATCATGAAAACTCCTTGACTCATTTTTTTATTTTAGCATTATTATTTCTGTCAATGGTCCAATGACTTAAAAAATCAACTTTCTGTACTCTAAGCACTGTTGGAAGGGCTTGAGGAGCAGAGGAACATGACACTTTTCACTAAACTCTCAGTTTATGGCAACATGGGATCTGCCTCTTTAAAGAAAATGTATTGCATCCTGGGTTAATTATGTAATAGCTGTACAGTCTTCTCCTAAATGTCTGTTTTGTACTCAACACAGGCAGACAGTTCAAAAAGTCTACCTCGGGTCTACATACCCTCATATGAGCACAGAGCTCAGAATCATAGCCTCCTGCAGCCTCCCCATTCTCATGGATCTGAGTGTTCCCAAAGAGGAGGGTAAAAGAGCTGCATATGATCCTCTACAGAGACTAAGCTTTTGTTAAATCAAATCCTTGCTCAATAGACACCGAGAACATGATGTAAACTGTCAAACACACCAGGACATGGGACCTTGAATGTTCTCTTTGTCACTTATTTTGCCGATAACTCCATTGTACCATAAATTAGTGCCATAGCTTCACTTATTGATTCACTGCATGGCTGTTGGTTGGTCTACTTCATTTTTTGTTTCAAAGAGACCCTAAACCTCAGAGTTTCACCTGAACTGAAGTTGCAAAAACTGCCTCAAGAACATCACGGACAGGGTTGGGAGGGGGAGGAGATAAAATACAACCCATAACCCTTTCAGCACTTCAGCAATAACACCCCACAGTCTATGCTGCTTTTATGTATCAGATTTGGGGCCACGTACACAGGCCAAGCCTGCATTTATTGGTCTACCAGTCTGCTTGAGGCAATTGGACAGTTCTGTGCTGCTAGACACCATGTTGCCAACAACTCTGCATTCATAGTCTGTGCTCTGCACTGGGCTTGCTAATGGACTCAGACAGTTTAAACAATGGTAGAATGTCTTTTAAGGGGGTGAGCAGGGCCTTTAATCTGGACAGAAGAACTCCTGATGCTGCAGACTTTTTGTCTTGTTAATAGAAGTACTCTATCATGCGAGGAAAATGTAAGAAATATTAAAGGAATGTAAAACTAAAAAAAATGAGAAAGTTACTGTTTAAGTTACAGATGTAATTTTTTTTCTTGTTAATGAATTTAGTTGGAGAGGTGACTCTATGGACTGGCCTCGGTGCCGTATGTTACCCTTTAAAAAACAAATGCAAGCAAATAAATATTTATTTGCCCTTTTATGCATCTCCTTTCTGACCTGGGCCTTTTTCAAATCTAGACTGAAGACATATTTATTTAGAATGGCTTTAA
Organism: Scarus forsteni; assembly: GCA_036419115.1. Taxonomy (NCBI): domain Eukaryota; kingdom Metazoa; phylum Chordata; class Actinopteri; order Labriformes; family Labridae; genus Scarus; species Scarus forsteni. Next base: position 9,165,576 of record JAZDUH010000007.1, on the reverse strand, counting down.
ATACCGTGCACCGGTGCGGTGACACTTTTACTTTTACTCTGTTTTACTTTATTTTACTTTATTTTATTGCTCTTATTTCTTTTATTGTTTTCATTGCTTTTATTTGTTTTAATTGTTTTGATTTATTGCTTACTTACTACCTATCATAGAGCACTTCGGTTCACCGAAACGGTTGTTGTAAAGAACATTCACAAAGAAATAACATTTTTAACTATCTAGTCTGATAGATGATCATATCTGTAGAATCCAATTGTGCATGGAAACAATAAATGTGACGGAAAAATATTGCTTTGCTGGTCAGGCAGAAAGTTAATACTGGACCCTGGTCATTAGTCTCCAACAGCATCTGGCATTGTTTAATTACACTAGACAACAACACATTTGCAGTCAGATGAAGCTGTTAGTTTTGAAAATTAAAGCAATTTGGGACTGTATTAGCAAAGTTGGTTGAAAAGTTATGAATGGATTTTGATGACATTTTCAGTGAATGTTGGTAATGGCACAAAGGGTAACACTGCACAGTAGGGCCATTTTTCTTGTTTTTAATAACTCACGTAATAATAACAGTCATTCTTTGGCAAAGGAGCACTTTAGTGCTGCTACAGTTGCTGATGCACAGTTTGATTATGAAAGTTAACTTAGCTAAGTACTAATTCAAACCCCACACTAGCAGTGGTTATTGCCAGTCAAATTTCTCATCTGATTTTTGGTAATTGAGTTGGAAAAAGTGATACTCTGAATAGGCTGAAGTTTTATCCTCACCGCTATCAAAGGGAGGCGAAAATAAGGGCCTTTAGTATAGAAACAGCTGTGCAGCCAACACGGCGGGGTCTCCCATAGGAAAACACAGGGGGGGATACAGAGATAATTATTTCCTAAGAGGTGTTGCTTCTCTGTATGTGTCCCTCAATCCAGTCCCCATTGCTCTCTTTTCTAGACACACAAGCTGCTCCAAAAATAAGTATGATAAATGAGAAGTTTCATCACTCGGCAGCATCAGAGAGAATGTGAAATCTGAAGTTCAGGGTGCAAACGTAGGAACAACTCCCACAATATAAATTTATTACAACCAAACTCTGATGTGTTTGCCTGCAGCTCCTGTATGTTCTTGCATTTCTGAGAAGGACTTCTGGGATGGAAAGAAACACCAACAGTAGATATTTTTATGCCTCTGGACCAGTTTTAGCCTGTCCAAATGTTTGCTTTCAGACTGTTCAAACATCTGTGTAAAGCAATCTGAATTTTGCTCAAGTATCTACTCTAATCCAAGAATGAACTGTAAGGTTATGAGGAGCATGGGTCTTAGGTCAAGGTCAGTGGGTCTCATTATTATCTCTCAACCTGACACACCAGATAGACCATTTAATTTGTTGGTACATCTGGGAGAGAGCCTGTAGAAAGTGTTCGGGAATGGGCAGGACATTTCAAAAGCATATCCACCAGGTGATTGGACAATCGTTCCTTTAATTACATTTATTACAGGTAGGGATGCGTGACATTATTGGTTTGATATTGGTATTGGTGGATATCAGCCTAAAAAGTAAAGTATCGTATCGGCCACTATTGATATTTTTGCAGATATTTACAGCCGAGATATCGGCCACATACATTGACTGGAATATTGGCAAATCATACAAATGCTCAAAATTAATGCAGCTTCTCATCACTGCATGAGTACATATAAATATCAAGGGTTTCATTTTTGCAAGAGTTAATAGCTGTTTTTCTTGTTTTACATCTGGTCATATGATAATATGCTATAACACTGAAAGAAATTAAGCACTGAGCTTGTGCTCTTGACACATAATATCGGTAGCAGCCATAATAAATTAAAAAAATATCAGCATATTGGATACTGGTAATAATCAAATACACCGTGCATCCCTAATTACGGGCCAATCACAAAATGTAATAAGTAGGAGCTAATAGTGTGCTGTGACAAACGAAACCCAGGCCAATTCGCAAAACAGAAGCAAATATATCCCTCCTGTAGAGAAGTTTGTATGGATGTTATAAGTTTTCTAGATCTGACAAGACCGCAACTGAAGCTGATAGCATCTATGCTAATTTCTCTATGGAGTAGTCACTTCCTGCTGTTATCTAAATAGTAGTGCCCACCTCTTCCTGCTCTAAAGGACTCTGATTGGGCAGTGCCGCTTTGGACTGCTCGCAATTGTTGTAGATTGTAGATTAAAGCTTGGTAAGATGGATCAGCCTGATGATAGACACTAATCAGGCTGATTCTAATGGCCCTTTTCCATTAGCCCTACTCTACTCTACTCGACTCTACCCGGCTCTACTCTACTCGCCTTGTGCTGCTTTTCCATTAGCCCCAGTCTCCTGCCCAACGAGGTGCAGTGTTGCTGTAAACAGCTGAGCTGCACTGCAGTGACGTCATTTTGAGTGCGACACAACAATCTGTGGCTTTTTGCCACAAACCGAGTAAAAATGGAAAGCAGAAGAAGGCTGCAGATGGCAAGAAGAAATACCCGTTGAGAAGCACAGGAGAGTTTTGGAAGCTATACAACAGAATGAAGCAGAGGACGAGAGCAATCGAGCTGCAAAGAAAAGACCTATGAGGGCAAGCTAATGGTAGCTACTGCTAGCACGCTAGGTTGTCGCGCTCATGACTCATTGATGACGACATTGTCTTACCAATCAGTAGCCGGCAGTCGGTGACATCATCTTTTAGTATCGACTCAGCTCGCTTGGAACCAGAGCGGAGTAGGTTGTGAAACTAGCTTGTTTTAGGAGGTACCAGGCTAGTGGAAACACGCTGCAAATCAAGTAGGGCAGAGTTGAGTAGAGCCAAGGCGTGCTAGTGGAAAAGGGCCATTATAAACTGCAATTCCATAGAATGTTAGCAGGAAGTAAAATCTTGGTGTCAGAAACTTGTTGCATTCTCACAAACTTGCTACCCAACATGAGGGTGAACTGAAGTGATTTCATAAGTCAAATGTCATTGCAACCTACATTAAGTTTGTAGCGCTCTTGCTCCCTATGATCTAAACACAGCAGGGGCACTTTATTCTTTTAGTCTGTTTTAAATAAACCGATAATTTAATCTGTAGTTTGTTGTGTAGGTTTAATTTCTCATGTAGCTGTTTAAATCTGAAAAGAAACAAAACGAGTGATTTACTAATGCACTACACCTCAAAACATTAAAAGACAAAACCTGCATGTGAGAAATATCGTACCCTCAAAAGCACACTCAGATACTCAGGGAAGTGTGAAATTACAAAATGTTTACTGAGGTGAATAAATGTGCAAAACAATTTTGAAAACACTGTTCCCAATTTGGTGACTATCTCACTAAATCAAGAGAGTTTTCAGCCTTGGTGACTTTACGTAAAAAGCAACTAGCACCAAATCAAGCTACTTTTTCTAGTGAAATTGGCACATTTTCTGGCATTTTTGAGACTCCTGAAAGCACGCATCGTTCTGCAGTTACTGTCCTCAACTATAAGGGAGTGGAGACGGTCAGTTTCACAGTGCGCTGTCAGAGCAGAGAGGAGAGCATCACTCCAGGTCCACACGCTGAAGCTGCCTGATAATGTTTCGCAGCTTTCTGGCACATCAGCTGCTCACTCATTCAAGTCAAGTCCCTGAGCTGCTGAACCTGAGGCTGCTGAACATGACCTACTCTGAAACTGTTAAAAATGTTGGCTATGTTAAATCTGTTAATGTTTTACTGGGACATGTAAAGTGGAATATGAGGTTAGAAGCTTCAGAAAACAATAAGAAAAATGACAAAAAAAAGAAAGAAACTTGAAAAAGTAAAAAGTACTTCTGCCAAAGTGTCAACTTAGGGTCACATTGCTGGTCCCAAGCCTTGAGAAAGAAGAAGGCTAGTCTTTTATTACCTCCACCAAGGAGGTTATGTTTTCGGGAGAGTTTGTTTGTCAGTCTGTCAGTCCGTCCGTCCGTCTGTCTGTGAACAAAATGTCTGTCTGCAAAAAATGTGATTTCTGTGAATAACTACTGAACTAAAACAGATATCATTATGAATCCAGTTGCTAATGGTATGTTTTCATGGTCAAGGAATCTAAATATTTCGATGAAATAAAGATAGGACTAATATTCATGGTCAAAATCACAATATGGGTGAGGACTGTGGCGCTGGCGGAGGTCTGCTCTCTCCGAGTGCTTTTCTAGTGATAACTATTTTAGTTCAGTAGTTATTCACAAAAATCACATTTTCCTCCATGGCGGCCAGACGCTGATCTAGATCAACACTAAAATCGAATCAGTTCTTCCTTTTCTCATGCTGAACATTTCCTGAAAATTTCACCAAAATCCATCCATTACTTTTTGAGTTATTTTGTTCACAGACGGATGGACGGACGGACGGACGGACGGACGGACGGACGGACAGACAGACAGACAAACAAAATTCCAAGCTCAATCAGGCAACTCAAATTACACTTTAAGTGTGTTTCATAAATCAAATTCAAAAAAAAGGAAAAAGGTGGAGGACATCCAGCAAACCAATTAGGCCTGGTGCATTATTAAAGAATGTAGTACAAATATAGATCAATAATTTCAAAAATAAAATAAGTCTAAGTCTTAAATATGCCATTCCTGTTGTCACCTGGGCTTTGTTTGGTTTGACTAGAGACGCATGTGTGAAGTGACGTGCCACTGCCATGTACGGGTCCTCCAGCTGGCCAATATCAAAATGTTTGTGTGCTATGATTAATCGCGATTAATTTTTTTAATGCATTAATTTGCGTTGTAATTAATTAATCTAATTAATGCACTACAGTGACAGCCCTACTTACAATGTATTTGTTTTTAACTCTCAGACATAAACATTGTCTGCTGGCTATCTTTTTGGTCTGGCTTTTTTAAAACATGTATAGCACTTTGTGCTGCATTTTAACGTATGAAAAGTGCTTTATAAATAAAGTTTGATTTGATTCTAGGTAGTTTCTTACAATAATACTTTTATGGTTTACACAAATTTCTCTATCTTTGGTTCCTCAGCTTTTTTTATAAATATATTTTGTTGATGTACTGTTTTAATAGCCTACATTTTATTTTGACTTTTTATTTATTTTTTTCAACATTGTTTTGAGTTGTCATGTTTATTTCTTCACTTGCAATATTTTATACCACAACAGTATTTTAACCAAGATTAAAGTCAAATTGATGAGATTTAAGTTGAATTGTCGACAATAAAGTTGAAATACAATTTTTATGCCAAAAGTCAAAATGATGAGATTACAGTTAAAATATCGGGGAAGTCAAGTTGAAAATCTTGAATAAAGTCAAAATGAAATGTATTTTGACTTAATTCTTTATTTTTCACCTTTTTTTCTTGAGGTTTCTACTACTTTCTTGAAATGTCAACTTTTATCACAAAATTGTATTTCGACTTTATTCTCAACATTTCAACTTTTACCTCCAAATTTTGACTTTAAACTTGACTCCCCCAACATTACTTTCTCCATCTTACATGGCCCTTATACTTTTCTGTATTTGATCTACTCATATTTCATGGCTAAGTGTGTGTGCATTAGTTACAAACTACATTTTTATTCCATTTTGTATTTTTGATTTCGTTCACTTACAAGGAAGATAAATACTTTTCCAGGACACGTCAAGCTTTTCCAGGACATTTTACCTTTTTCTTAATTTTCCATATGTTTTCCATGACTGGAAAATCGGTCAGTCATCTTCCAGGCTTTCCAGGACATGTGGGAAACCTGTAAAATAAATCAAAGTTGCAGGCCTGTGTTAATGCTCGCCCTTTTGCTCAGACAGAGACAAAATAAAAGTAAATACCTCAACAGGTTCACATGTGGCGTTCAAGGTTCCTTTGTATGTTCCTCCTGGAGTGACTTCCACAAACTAAAGTAACAACCTGTCCTCCCATCCAGCAAACATTTAACTCTGCGGTGTATCCAGGAGGCACCGTGGTCGTCCTCCTCCTGTGGCCCAGAGGAAAGTCTTAACTTTAGCTTCAGTCTCACTGGGCTAACAGCTAATGCTGTTGATTGAGCTAATAGGCACTTAACTCACACCTGAACAAGTCAGGCAGACTCTGAGACCCTCTCCCACACCTTGGAAGCTCAGTCTCTGAATTGTTAGCTTGCTAATTACTTTTTGAAAAAGTCCCAAAACATAATGAGAAGCATCATTAAACTCTTTTTTTATTCTTGCATTTTTCTGCTTCGCTCTCCTTCGTGCCCTTACCCCTTACTCAGGTATCACAATAACGCTTTAACTTAAAAAATATATTCTTTAAAATGTGTCCCTTCATAAACCTTTTTTTTTTTTTATCTTACTTACCACGTTAAACATAACTATAGGAATTTTATTAAAATATATATTGTGAAAAATTTCAAAGTTGAACTTCAACATACTGTATTTTATTGTAGCCCATTTCCTTTTTACTAGCTCAACTGTTGGACAGAGGTCCGTAAATTAGGAATATTTAATGTGTTAAAGCAAAACGCACTAGCGCTTGTTTCTGTCAGTGTTTTAGAGTAAAGAAGAAACTGCAAACAAACAACAAAAACACATTTTCTTTAGGTGGGATTTTAAGGTTTAAAAAGCTAACAGTTGATAACATCATTAGATAATAATGCAGAACATATGGGGAAAAAAATAATTGGCAAGTAAAATATCAATCCAAAATAACTTGAAATAGATGATTTTTAGTTTGACAATCACTTGGTTATAGCAAATCTTTATTATTATCATCATCATTGCTATTGTTAATACATATAAATTGGTAAGGGGTAGGACCAGATAAGTTTGACTTTTTCCTACTCCTTTTCAAGCATGTACACTGTAAGTTATGATGAACATTATCAATTAGTTTTTTGCCGTCTTATTTTCTATTGTCTTTTTTTTGCTTTGTACGTATGTAGTTGCTAATATATTCAAAGTAAATTACAAACTTAAACTAAAACTCATAAAATACAATGAAGTATACATGAATATATACATCTGTTATCCATCAAAACTTTTTTTTGTATTTGTCATATTCAATATTTTAATGGATTTGAAGTTATTTTTGATGGTTATATTATTTACAAACGTTTCTACCTTTTCATTCAGAAGCTGATCTTTAAGTCAGGATTAAATATTGTACAAAGAAAATATCTGTTTGTTTTTTGTAGTTTTCTCTGTTCCCTGAGTTTAATGGAATCAATGATATAATTTCTTCTATTTTTAAAACATCATATATCCCTGAATCTATTGACCACCTCTGCTACACGGTGGTAGTTAAAAGGTTAAAGCGGTACGTGAACTCTTATGTGCAAATGCTATTTTCTTTTTTATTCTTAACCATCATTTTCCCACTGGGTTACAAGTTGATGTTTACTATGCTCCATTTTAACTCCACTCTCTAATTGAGCTCCTATTGCTATAGACAGTTGTATCTGTCAGACATATTAACAGTTTGAGAGCAGTTCTAATTGACATAGCCATCACTTTTTTCTTGTACAAGGACAGGACAATTTCAATCAGCCTCACTCCTCCATTTTTCATTTCTCGTTTATTGTGGACATTCATGTTTTGCTTTCTGACATGGACTTTGTTATTCATGGCAGAAATCATTATATCGATTCAGAACACACATATCCTTGAACAGAGGCAGCGTGTTGAGTTTTGATTTCTTCTCTAACGCACATTCAGATGATAATTTCTTTTCCTCAAAGGATTCATTCACCTCCACATTTGGGAGGGATGGAAGCAAATGCCTGGCTGAATGTGTTGAATGTATTCATGAGAGTATAGACCCTGGTAACATAATCTGATCCAACATAGGGCTATGTACTTTATGAAATGTTTCAAAGTCACTCGAGGGACAAGACGGATCTCGCTGTCATTAAATATGAATATTAAATGAGAGGAGAGAGATGAGCATGAGTCAGAGCTGGGCGAAGATGTCTTTTTAATTTTACATACTGGAGCCCAGTGGTTTCATACCTTCATTTGATAGCTGCATAATGGATAATGCAAGAAGGATAATACTTTCAGTGTTGCTTAGTGTGGGAGAATGGCAGCCCTTCTCTCAGAAAGGGTCCCAAAATAGCATGTGACAAATGATTTGTTGTGGTGCCAAAGGTCTGTAGTTCTCACATTTTGATGGGAGCAAAGCAAAGACACAGGCATTGCAGTAAATACAATAATGAGATGGGCAGGGTTGATGGATTGGTCCAGAAAACATCTGACAACTTCAAGAAAGGTGCCCGTAAAGGCTCATTCGTTTAAAAAGATAGGAGACAAGCAAGTAAGAAAGTGTTCTCTAATATGTATGAGATGTGTTTAAAAGTAAATTCACTCAAACTGCAACAAGAACAATTTGTCTAGTTATGGTCCAGATGGATCAGATTAATTAAACACAAATGAAATAAGTAAAAATAGTATGTGAGCTACTTTTTACTACTTTTTTTTTTTTTTTTTTTTTTTTTTTTTTACGATTTTTTAGGTGCCGATTCGGTTTAAATTGCGATTCTACAATATTGCTTTTTTAACACCAGCGAAAAAGATGAACAATGATGTTGCCTACAGACTTTATGAAGAAAAATACACATCACATTTGAGTCTGTTTTTAGGATTTATTCAGCAATATATTTTAGCCAGCTGTTTATACTGTCTCTTCAAAAGCCTGGATTGCATTAAAAGTGGCTCATTAACCCTTTAGGCACCAGAGTTTTGTCAAGAAAATATTCAATTTTGCTATCATGATTTGAAAAGGGAAATAGTTTCAAAGTGGTTAGAGATAATGGAAACTGTCAAAAGACCAATGCTCAAAATTTGTCCAAATTCTGTCTCCACAATGCCCAATAGGCTCATCAAAATATCTGATCCACTTGTGGTACTCTTCCTCATCCCTAAGAAAACCCAACTATCATCATCACTGTAATTTACGGGCCAAGCATGAACGCCTCTGCTGCCTTCACTGTGCTTTTTACCCCGGCTTCTCCCTTGTCTTTCTCATTCCCGCTAACACCGTCACTTTTCGCGGTGTTTTGAGCTTCCCTCCTTCCCAGACCACGTCCCCTCTTCGATTACTTCCACCCCGGTCACAGAGAGGCAAAGCATTGGCCTCGGTATGTGCCGCTTGGGGACTGTAATGGCGCGCGGATCCATTGCTGCTACGTGTACACACGCCGCCAGTTTCGTCCTCACTGGACGACTGACCATCATCCTCAGAGAGTAAATATTCCTCAAATTCAGAGTCAGCCAGTCCTGGAGAAAGTACTCTCAGCATCGTGAGTACTCTTACTCACTCTCTATCTCTCTTTACCTCTTTCTCTCCCTGCTCCGCTCTACAGCCACTACAGCCGCACTCGCGTCCCTTGGTTGGGTGTGTGTTTCAAAATAAATATACACCAAAACTTTGAATAGAAACGCCCACAAATGCTGCTATTACTGAAGTAACACCTGTCCACTATCTGCTGGTCTAAAGTAGTAACACTATTCAGCAATATTTTAACAGCTATGGCCTGTTTTACTCAGTAATGTCTTGTTGCAATTTTGCAACTTTAGCGTCTAAAGAGTTGACACATACTAAAATGAAGCATTTAAATTTGGAAAAAAATAGATTTTTGAACAAAACAAAAAACCTATTTAAAAATCGTCAAACAAAAAATCCAGATACTTATGTGAATCGTTTTTTTATCCCATCCCTAAAGACTACAATTACTCCCAGTGTTAATTGACACTACTTAAAATTCAAGTTCTGCATTATTGGAGGTGCATTTTATAAGATGGTTGGCATCGTTATCAGTAACTGTATCAGAAAATTACAGTTAAGATTATTGGATCAATTAGAAAAAGCCCATCACTAGCCTGGAGCACTCTGGTCTGAGAAGTAAGCAGTGGAAGGATACATAACCTATATGGGTTATGGGTTGATTAAAAGGCTTTTGGAGACACCACTGACTGCTATGTATCGCCTATCAATACCCTGCCAAAGGGACAAAGCTGCTTTAGTGTGCCTTAGTGGCAATCTAATGCTGCATTCCAGGCGGCCCGTAACTCGGAAATTTCCCAGTTGAAATCTCCAAGTTCCGACCTGTAAGCGTTCCAGGCAAATCACAACTTTGGTTTGAGCGCAAGGAATTCTGGTATGTAAATTAACCAACATGGCAGGCGTCATAAGATTTATGCTTTATCAACTAAATCATTTGAGTGAAACAGAAGCGGGGAAACGGCGCATAATGTAACAGAAGCTTATACTTTACAGTGTTTATCATTATTAAGAGGCTGTCATATTGGTTCGGCAGTGATTTGACGTCACAAGTTGTAACTTGAAGTACATCGATCTGGTACAAGTTCACGGTTCGGAAGTTACAAGTTCGACTGCCGTTCCAGTGCACAGAGTTACAGGTGGGAAAAACACGAGTTACGGGTTTCCTGAACCCAGCCATATTTACTTGTGCTCTAGGCCTTGAGCAACCCTACAAAATAACTTGGTGCTGCACTCCGGAGAGTTCAAATTTCAAACACTGAGGAAACATGAATATTTTTGCCAAATTACCTGTTGGTGGATTGTTCTTCTAACAAACCAATAGATAAACAAGCAAACACTTTTTAGTGTTACATTCTGTAGCAGATCCTGTATTGAAAACATCTTTTGTATTCAGGTTTGATTTGAGATTCATTAATGAGTCCTCCTGTCACTGTGTGGGTTTTTCCTCTTGCTGCTCTGCCGCTGCACATCCAAAGATGTTCATGTGAGGCGGAGTGGAGACTCTTAATTACCCGCTGGTCTGAATGTGTTTGATACTCTTTGTCTTTTAACTAACAACCTGCTGTTCGGGGTGTTCTCTGCATTTTGTCCAGTACATGCTGGGATAGTGTCCAGCTCTGAAGATTAGCATGAATGTCCTTCTTCTTGTAAATTTGTATTTCTTGTTTTAATCTCTGCTTTGCTCTGCACTGCACTCTGATTTCACATTAAATTATTGTGCAAGCAATTGCAAGGGCCAGAGGAAGAATGCTTTTAGAGATATTCCTCCAGCTTTGTCCAAGTTTCCAACCAGACTCAAAAAAAGAGCAACAAAAAGAGGGCAACAGAAAGGGCAGAGAAGGGGTGATAGGTTCATAACAGACCTTACATAGGTATTTCTTTATTAAAGCCATCCTATACCATAAACTTCAGAACCATAAGGACCCATAGCTGTTAGGGGTGTAACGAAATGGTCAACTCACGAAACGATACGAAATATGAAGCAGGGAAAGACTCACGATACAAAATAAAGATTATAAAAAATTTCCAACAGGAGGAAGTTGTGCAAAAATCTCATTTTCTTTATTTTCCTCCTAAAGCAGACATACAGAAAACATTGCTGCATCAGTACAAAATAAATGCTCTTTGAAAAATTGTAGTTTTTTTCCCCTTATTTAGACTACAGTGCAAATACAAACATAAAATTTCAGTAAGAAGTACTTTGTTGTTGTAACAATCAGGATAAGTACATTCTTGAATGAAAAGGAAAACAAATAGCAGTCCTCAGAGCTGCAGTTTAGACCTTTAAATGTCTGAACTGTGAACTATAATATTTAGCCTACATCAGTGCATATACTTTTGATCTTCAAGTATGATCAAATTCTGTTAACTCAACAGTAGATGCAAAAATCAAATATTGTTTTTTATGCAGACTTACACAAACATACAGTTGCTGCCTGTCTCCAGTTCAAAGTAGTTGGTAGTTGTACTCGCCGCAGTATACAGCGAACTGTAGCGGCATATTTTGCACACGATTGTTGTTTTGTCCGCAATCTTCTCACCGTTCTCTCGTCTTTATGGGACGCCAAAATAGGTCCACACAACCAACTTATTTGATGAAGGAGCGTCAGACACTCCACTATGTCTTCCTCCATATTGAAGGGAGTGTTTTGCTACAGTAGGTGAGGAGGGTAAACATCACTAGTCGTGTGCGCGCTCCTTCGCGTTTTTTATTTCGTGCGTCTTTGAAATTTATTTCGTCATTTTTTTATTTCGCGATATTTCGTGGCCCGAAATTTCGTTTCACCCCTAATAGCTGTAAATGCTAACTCACTTGCATGTTGTTGGACTTATTCCTGCACCAGCCATTACTCCTCCCCCTTATTGACAAAGAATTCACAACCCATATTTCACCGGCCCTGACCCACCATCTTGCTTTACAGGGAATTCAAATGTTGTCCAAACAGTCTATTAAGGCTGACTGACTGCCTTCCCCTCTGGGCTATCTTAGAAAGACCAAAGCCTCAATCATATCAAGCTCATTTTCAGATTCTTTTCAGGCTCTTGCTGAGCCCTGTCAGCACTTAGTGTCAGCGAGGCCCATTGGTAGATGGACAGATGGACAGCTCCATACATATTCATTAACAAGACACTTTGAGTCTCTCCTGTAAAGAACTGCCTGTCAGTTAGCAGCATGTGTCAGTGAGTCAACGAAAAGGTGTCAGAGAGGGAAAAAGGTATGTTTGAACTTCAAGACATGAGCAGTCAGTCCAGTGTAGTCACAGAAGGAGATAAATTGCGGGATATTAGCAGCTTTTGTCAAAATGGCTGACAGGTGGAAGGCGGCAGGCAGAACATCACTCAGTGCCAGATTAACAAACCTTGTGGCTCTGTTAGAGGTTCATGCCCGCTCTCTTTTACTGTCTGTCCCGATTCTTTTTGTTTGTCAGCCTTCTGTAGTTTTTGTAGATATGTGACTTTTTGAATAGGCGAGGAATAAGCATCTGTTTTGCTCACAATGCTTCAAACACTCCAATATTCTGCTCAGGAAGCCTATATTATTCCTGTGTCAGCTGCAGGTGCAGGTTATGCTGCTCCAAAAGAATGCAGCACTCTGATGTAGAAGTTTGGGAGGGCAATAAAAAGTAATAAATGAATAATTTGGTAAAGGTTGCAGTTAAATACAGACTGATGTGGAAAAAAGCTTTTCTGTCCCTTACTTAAAACTTTATCAAACCACTTTGGGCTACATTCGGGAACTCAAATGACAACATTATTCACCATGGCTTTGGAGGATATCTCTTGCCAGCCTCTATTGGATGGATATGGACTGGCATCAGCCCTTAGAAAATTAAAAAATACATTCACTTTCTTACCCTTTTTTGAATAATGAGACAGAAGGGTGTTTCAGTTTGACTAATGACCAGATACTCTCGTATCTGCCTGTGTGGCTTGACTGTCCTTGGCACTGCAGTCAAGAAGTACAACCTGAGATAAACTCACTGCTTAACTACTCACCACATCAGAAACTCATAGGACTTCGAACAGAAAATCGAGGACATCATACTGCCAAAGTCTAATTCTTATTTGCAGTGTTGGTAATAACGGCGTTAGAGTATAACAGCGTTACTAACAGCGTTACTTTTTTCAGTAACGGGTAATCTAATTAATTACTTTTTCATGCCTTACAACGCCGTTGCCATTACTAGCAGGGAAATGTGGCGCGTTACTTTGCACTGATGTCAAGCAGCTGTCCGACCAGCCTCACCCTCAAATTCCACGGCACACGGAAGCGCCGCGCCACAGTCTTGCCCTGACAGACAAAACCCAGTGAAAGGGCGCACCGAGCAGAGCTGCGGCTGCAGCTCCGTAGGGGCAGGGCTGTTGCCTGAGGAGCCACAGGCTCTCATGATGAGCACAGCGATTTCACACGCTCATAAAACATGTTATACACTGAGAAAAGAAATAAACAACACCTCACTTTGCTTCTCTAAGGTCTCTTTGCTGGTCTCAACCACACAGCTTCGTGAATTATTTAACTTCTATCCGCCTATATCCGTGTATAAAAGAGGTTTTTGTCATGTACACAGTGTTGCTTCTGATGCTCGTGCCTCCGGTTTTTACATAATGACAAACAATTGAGGAAATTTACGTTCGAGAGTCCGTACATTCTGTTTTATTTTGAAACTTCCGGATACTCCATACATTGACTTCCTGTCTGGTGCTTTCTTAACGACATTGAATTTATGAGGTTTGGACGCGGCCGAGCAAAAAATAGATCTGAAGCGAATCTCCAGCGCCTTGGCGCGCACTGGCTCTCACCAACGCAGTGCTGCACGTAGGTGAAGCTTAATGCGGAGCACTTCCCTCCCATTCTATCAGGCAAATTGCCCTGCACGTGCTGTTGGAGAACTGATGATGTCAGAGCTGCTGCAGCAGGTAACAACAAGGAAGGACACAGAGACAGAGACACACAATTCAAGCAGAAAAAGATTTTTTTTTTTAAAAGTAACGCATCAATTACTTTACCTGGTAACTAGTTACATTTATGAAGGAGTAATTCCGTTAGTAATTCAGTTACTTTTTTGGGAAAGTAACTAGTAGCTATAACTAATTACTTTTTTGAAGTAACGTGCCCAACACTGCTTATTTGAATATTTTGCATGACTGCAACTTTGGGAGAAGACTTTGGCTTTTTGTTGCCTGTTTTTGCTTCTAAATCAGGCCCTGAAGACATCAAACTAGCACTGGTTGGGCTGTATTTTTTAAAGTCCAGCTTTGTTCTGTTTTTCTATGCACGCTACATAAACTTGCCTTGACCTTGCATCAAATAGGAAAATATATTAAAAAACTACTGCCGATAAGTCCCAGACCATGTCCCAAAGTGACACTCATCCCTGTTTATTCATACTTCACCTCAGCTCATTAACTTTATTGTTTTCACCAGACTAGAGCTCTTTCGATACACAGGAAACTCTGCCACTCTGAATCACCATTGTCCCCAGAACAATCTGTTTTTGCCTAAGTAGCCACAGAAAATGTTGCAGTCTGTGCTTATTTTGTGTTCTCAGTGATGAGATAGGATTTTCCACAGCTGACGCTCATGCCTGCTTGAGTGTAACCCTCACTAGCATCTTGAGGAAGAGGAGAGCGTCGTCAGATAAAGCCAGAGAATACAAATCCACCCATCACTGCTGAGCAAAGGTCAGCGGTGTTTACAGCAAGATATGGACGTTTTTCCTCCTTAACCCCACACATTCAGCAGCTTTAGTGTTTAATCTGTGGATATTTTTAATTAAGAGGTCTAGATGACACAAACAGTTTAGAGAGGGGCTTAAAAATTAAAAATATAAAGCAAATAAGAAATGTGTGTTGATAGTAAGACTGGGCTGTGTTTGTAATGATCGTGCAAACTGGTTCTGGTATCCAAACAAAACCTGATTTCAAATTCTGATGAAGACCTCAGAGTTTTCTACAAAATACCAAACATGTCAGATTGAATTTGGGGTAATTTGCTTCAGCATGCTGTAGAATACATCGAGAACACATCCTTTTGAGCTGAATTTATAATAAATAGACTTGGGTTTTAATAATTTAAAGGAATAAGATGTTAATATATGTAATAGATAGCCCCAGGTGGTCCTGGCTCCTGCAAGCCACTCAAAAATATAAAGCTATGTTTTGTAAAAAGCGTTAGAGAACGAAGATAAATACATGATACAGGGTTTTTTGCTGATATCTAATATACCAGTATTTCAAAATTCTTCCAATATATGGTATATATTCAGTATATGTATCTATATATTTTCCCCTATTTTGCAAAGGTACGCTGCTACCCTGTTAATACTGCCTTGAGATTTTAATAAAATGCAGAAACAGTTATATTCCCTCCTGTTTTACGCCACTAGGTATTTACAGTGCAGCATCTAAGTAGGATGTAAAGTGAGGGAATCTATGATAGTCTGGTTCTGTGTTCATGAGGCTGTAGTGCTGACAGATTGCTTCCTTTGAGAGTTAGATACCCTGTGGTGCTGAGGAGTTTTCCATCAATCACAGTCTCAGTGGCATGTCTACAGCAGTCCCAGTGTGACTGTACAGCAACATCGTCCTTTTTTTCCTTTCCACTATTTTGAGACATACACAAATTAGAAAAGACAATTCTTCCAGAGTGGTTTTCTTTGTTGTTCAGCTGTTGTATCAACAGCCTAGGAAGCAAATTTAGAGCAATGAAAATACTCTGGGAGTTTGTAATTCAAATTTTAAACAAAGCCAGTGATTGGATGGTTGTTTGAACGAACTGCTTGTACAGCAGTATGGATTAAAGCGTTACAGGAACAATCTGATTATTCGATTTTGACTCACTTGCTGAGTTAGTAGTCCTGAAAGTGAGGTGACAGTACAATTGATCAGTGGAGACAAGTGGACAGATATCCAAAAAGGGTTCCCTCGCAAATTTTGGGATGGGAATGATGAGAACTAAGAAATTCATCATGAGTTCCAGGTCGGTTTAAGGTGGAAGGAAGGGGGGTTAATTTGAGAACGGTTAAAAAGTCTTAACTCAGGTTCATTTAATCAGTTTTTTTTTTATTGTTTATTTGATGGACACACAGTAACATTGATGCTGCAGTATTTAAATATGCACAGGTCCCAGATGCACTGCTGTAAGTGTTTATAGCACAGTGCTAATTTTCAACACCAGTCCATGGGAGGCTTTTACAGATTAAAAATATACAAAAAGGGATTTAAAGAACAGAGATACCTAAGACACGGTTCATTAAAAAGTACATAAGAATTAAAATATCCAGAAAATAAATAACTAAACAAAAATAAGTTCTAAAAAGATGAATGAGAAGGTTTCATCTGGTAAACATGTTTACAAGCAAATAATTTATATGTGTAGTTTGCTAGAGTATGTTCACAATCACTAATGTTCTGTCATCTCTGCTCTGCACTGGGTTTAATTTCAGAGCCAATGAGCTTAAACTTTAGACAGAACAACAGTAGGATGTCAAACTGGTAGGCCTGGCGGAAGAAGCTACTTCAGGCAGCTACTGCCACTGTAACGAGGGAGGAGTCCAGATGACTCCGACTTTTTCATACTCTTGTGCATCGAAGTACTCTATCAAGCAGAGGAGATATAGTAAGCACCCAAAAGGGCACATAAAAACAAAAAAGCTTAATACTGACTCTTTGACTCAGGTTTATATAATTAACTTCGATGGCTGCCACAGTATGTTAACCACTACTGTTAAAATCCTCCTGGTCTCACATACCAGGTAATCAGGATCCAGCTGTGTTCTGAGTCTGTCTAAGGCCCCCTTCCTCATGGTTCCAGTCCACTCTGATCGGTTGACAGATCAACTTTGTGGTAATTGGTCAAATCAGCACTGCTCAGCATCATGAGCCAATGGGCTTAAACTAACAACAAAACAATTATGGGACATCCCAGGACAATTAAGGCAGATTCTGGTGCCATTAAGAAGGGAAGAGGGAGAAATCCAGATGCTGAGGACTTTTTGTCCTGGTTATAGAAGTGCTCTGTCACATGGAAAAGACCTTTAAAACACACTGAAGTGCATATAAAACTCAAAAAGCATAAAATGGACTACCTTACTTTAAATGGGCACAATAAAACATTTAGAAACTAAGTGAGTTAGTGTCAAAAAGTGGGAAAACTGCCCCACTGCACTGTTAAGAAATCATTTAAGAAATGTCTGGATCCGCATCAAGGTTTGAATTATCACGTCATCCCTGTGTTTTTGAGTTGTTTTCCTTGCAAATAAACAAACAAATGCTGACAAAAAAACATTACCTCCTCAGTGGAGCTAATAAAGTAAAGGAGTTTCAGAAGCAATACTATCTCCATTGGTGTCTTAATAGAGTCCAGTTCACAGTGCCAACCTTCAAATACTGATTCTAGTTCATTCTAGAAATAGTAAATGTTTCAGAAAAACAAAAAAAATGTATTCCTATATGTATTCCTCCTTCTTTACTCTCCATACCTAGGAAAACAGGTCTTAAGACGGGCATCCACTGTGCGATTTTTGGCCCTTTTTGACACGATATTTCACCCGTGCGACTATTTTGGGGGTCGGGACGAGTTTTGGCTCAATCGTGCATCTCACATCGTGTAGTATACACGAGGTAACGAGAAGCAATTAACACCTCACGACCACCTCCCAATCGATCTGATGAAAATCAAACCTGTTTGAAATCCTGGACGCCACTTATGAGGCTATGCCACACTACACATGTAGATACAGATGAGAAAACAAATGCACAAGACGGAGCAGCATGGCATCACAGTGGACCTGGACCCAAGCAAAGGAGGGTCGACTTGTTGAGCTGTGGCAGGCACAGTGGAGCCTATTCGATGTAGCCTCCGAGAGCTACCATGACCGCAACAATAGAGAAAAGAGTTGGATGGAGATTGCCGCACAATTGCAAGTGCCTGGTAAGTTTATTTTCCGGATGTAGCTAAACTATTGGTTGTTGTCGTTGTTGTTCTACTACTACTTTTTACTTTGCATTTCCGGATACAAGAGTCCAAGGTGTCGTACATGGATGTACAGTGTGAGCAGTCAGATCGCATCAGAGCATCGGGTCGTATAGTGTGAGAAGAAGAATCGTGATCTGTGAACTGTTAACCCCTGTGATTCACTCGTACAGTATGAGCAGCAGCTGAACGCCACGATCGAAAAAGTCGTACAGTGGATGCCCGGCTTTAGGAAAAATTGGACCGGTGCTGGGAGTAAAGGTTAAGATTTTGTTTTTCAATTTCTGTAAAGTCAACTTAAGCCATGTGAGAACAATAAATACTGACCATTGAGCTTATGTTGATAAAAGATATATTTTATTAACTGACTTTGCTGATTAAGTTGATTTAACTTGTTTCTTTGCCTGAAGCTTCATTAGTTTTTTTTACTTCTTTTACTTTATATCTCTGACTGAGGCAGGTGACTTATTACCCTTTTCCACTAGCACTCCTTGGCCCTACTCTAGTAGCTTATTGCCCTAGTGTTCCACGAGCACGGTACCTCCTAAAACAAGCTAGCTTTAGTACCTACTCCACTCTGGTTCCAAGCGAGCTGAGTCGATACTAAAAGATGATGTCACCGACTGCCGGCTACTGATTGGTCAGACAATGTTGTCATCGATGAGTCATGAGCGCGGACAGGATCCAACGGGAGCTGGACGGAGCCACAAGGAACGAAAAAGTGTATCAGGAAGTTGCAAAGCTAATGGAGGAGCAAAGCTACCGCCGGACTTCCCAGCAGTGCCGGGAAAAATTGAAGAAGCTAAAAAGTGATTATAGGGCGATTAAGGACCACAGCGGCTGGAGTGGGTTGAACCAGCTAGTGGAAAACCATCACAAAGGAGTAGAGTAGAGTCGGGTCGAGCAGAGTAGGGCCAAGGCGTGCAAGTGGAAAAGGGTCATTAGTCTAGTTTGCTCAACTATGAATTGTTGAGTCAAGGGTTTGAGCCCAGGTCAAGCTGTCACACGTCAAAGTATCATTACACAAGATGCTTAACTCCAAGTTGCCTCCACTGCTGCTTCAGTGTCATCTATTTGGGTATGAAGGGGCATGAATATGATGGCTGATACTGATGGACACTTCCGTACAAACTCCAAATGAGTGATTTTGTGTGAATGGGAAAGTGTGTCCTGAGATCTAAAAGTGCTTTGAGTAATCAGAAAGCACTTTTCCATTTACTATGATGGTAAAAGAAGTCATTTCACGATTACAGATTCTCTAGTTTATAGTGGGACATAAAAGATTTTTATCCTGAAATGGCTCGACTTAAAGGGTTGGAGTTTGACACTTGAATATTTATCATACATGTTATTCCAACTCCTATTTTTGCCTTGAAAACCCTGAGGCATACAACAAAAAAAATAAAGTCTGTTTGTTTAAAAAATTCCATCATTATATACCAGCAATAGAGAAATACAGCCTCCAAATCCACTCCTCTTCCTTTTATTATCCTATAAATTACAATTTCAAATATTTCTCTCAGCATCAAGGGCCGGATGCCCTGCAGCGACTGCCATGCCACATAAAGCATTTCTATTTGGCTAAAGTAACATTTCAAAGTCTGCACTTTATCACTCCCCTCTTTATTCCCCTTACTCCTAAAAGCCCACAAATCTGGCGCTGAGAGCATCTTTCTATAATGACATAACATAATGTTTCCGGTGGTTTAGGGAAATCCATTTCTCATGTATTCTTAATTTTTCGAGCCTCTGGAACAAGGGAAGACTATGACTGCAAACGACATTAAACAGCAGTCAAAATCACTCAGACTTGTTGATGAGTTGTTTTTATTGTTGACCACGCCACAGGCCTCATAATCTGGCCAGTGGCATGGTCAACAATAAAAACAAATAAGGCTTTATTTTAATGTTTACTGATGATTTTTGTCTATTTTGGATGGCTGGTTTTCTTTTCTTATCTTTTATACAATGGCAACATGTAGTGCTATCCAGCCAAACAAATCCTTCATTCAGACAATCTTATAAGTGAACATGGAAAGACATGAAGGAGAAAGCAGGCAGGAGGAACAAGAGGAAGAAACGAGAGGAGAAAGATGATGCAGTGTGCTTTTATATCAAACTAACTGCCACACTTAAGTTTTATGCCTCCACAAGGTATACAAGTGCCAGGGAACAGAGTTAACTACTGGGATTTGGGTGGTTAAGTCACCTAGATTGCCTTTTAAATATTACTGGTTTATTTTTGAGTAAGATCAAACATTTGTTTAAGGTCTAATAAAAGTCTCTTTATGGCTTCTTGGACAAATGTGTGCACAAATAATGTGTGCACAAACGATGAATAAATAAGGTTCCATGACCTCCACTATCTAATCATCAGGTCCAAGAATTAATGTTGATGTTTGAGTAGAGTTTAATGAAAATCCCTTTAAGTTTTCTAGAGATATTGTATTCACAAACAACAAATGAATTTGAGGCTCCATGATCTTGACATTTGACATATATATAGATCTAGATCAATAGAAAGATAGATAGCTAGATACATAGATGAAGGCTTTCCTGATCCAAACAGTGTTTAGGAGATATTTAGATCCAAAATAGAGCGGCGGACATCCATATAATGGTAGCACACGGGGCATGTATAGCGTCGCTCCTAAAACTGCATTAATCGTCCAAAAACTCATTAGTTTCACCAATATTTCATCATGGTCCGCTCGCGCTACTCCTCCAAGACAGTCCGTGGTTGCTCCACCCAAACTTTGTTCACGGCTGCCGCGCATGCGCAGTACGGCTTCCTCCTTTCAATGAGCTCCTCATCTGTAAACTCTGGCTCGAAACTGTAAGGACACCCATCATATTCAAAGTTCTCCTCCACAACATCTTCATCTGATAGATATTGGTCCATTTTGCACAAAACTGGAAGAAGAAAGTTGTTGATTAGCCAGCGGTCACCCATGAAACAATGAGCCGCACTGCGCATGCGCGGCAGCTGTGATGAAAGCTTCCAGTTCAGAGGTCAGCACAGTCACAAAAACATGGGTGGAGCGACCCCGGACTGTCTTGGAGGAGTAGCGTGAGTGGACCATGATGAAATATTGGTGAAACTAATGAGTTTTTGGACGATTAATGCAGTTTTAGGAGCAGCACTATACATGCCCCATGTGCTACCATTATACAGATGTCCGCCGCTCGATTTTGGATCTAAATATCTCCTGAAGCACTGTTTGGATCAGGAAAGCCTTCTGGGTGAGTATATTGTTCTACTTCATTCTATAAACAATGTTAAAGCTGTAGAAACCAAACTTATCCTTTAAGTACACAATGTGACAGTAAAGCTTCTTTACAAACCTCTCTAACTTTGCTCTGCATCACTTTATCAGACTCAAACTTTGCAGAAGTAATGTTCACATATTAAGATTTGTAAATTATACTTCATTAGCTATGATCATGCAGTCATATTTAGAATAGGCAGTTTCAATGGCAATCACTTGAAGCCTACAAGGAAAAAGAACACCCTATCAACAATTAAGCATGGTGGAGGTTCAATAATGGTTTGGGGCTGCTTTGCTGCATCAGGTACTGGGGGCCTTGACCGTTTTAGAGCGAAATGTCCAACCCAGTGTAAGAAAACTTGGTTTGAGTCGAAGATCGTGGGCCCTCCAGCAAGACAAATACCCAAAGCACACATCCAAAAGCATGTAGGAATGGTTGAAAATGAAAAAATGGACTGTTTTAAAATGGCCAGCAATGAGTCCTGATCTCAATACGACTGAAAATCTTTGGTATGGCTGAAATCTGCCATTGGGATAAAGAAACCTGCAAATGTTCAAGAGCTTGAACAATTTGCATAGGAAGAGTGAGAGAAAATACCAGCTGAGAAGTGCAAGAAGCTTATAGATGGCTACAAGAAACATATGGAGGCTGTCATCAGTGCTAAAGAGTGTGCAACAAAATACTGAAGAGGGGTGCCATTATTGCTGCACATGCTTTTTTTCAGTTCCCTCTTTGAAATTACAATATGTAACTTGTAAAAACAGTTTTTTTTGTTAAAGTATTTTGGACCTTCAATTAAAAGATCCTTATGACATAAATTTGGTACATTTCCATTTATTTCTGAAGATATTGTTAAAGTAATGAAAACAATGAAGGGGTGCCAATAATACTGAGCAGGACTGTATAATATGGGCAAGTATAAGGAGTATATAGTAAGTTTGACAAAGATGACTTTAGCGTACAAGACTTTAAGACAAGTTCGCAGGTGGTCATCATGTTATTTCTCAACATACTTCAGATTTTAGCCTCTTTTTGTTTTGTCCTGTGTATGCTGTTTTTCTTTGTTTTCTGTTCTGTGGTATGCTGTCTGCAGTGTTTTTGTCTTCTTTTGTGAAGCACAGTGCCTCTATGACAATGAAGGGATCCAATTCTATTTCCATTCTGTGCCTGATCAGTCAACATACTTAAATCTGCTTTGAGGTAGAGTTGACATTTTTGCAAAGTCTGAAGTAAATCTATTGAAGCTACATTGAGGTAATAGAGATCATGCTCACAAAAATTGAACATACAGACATATGCAGAGAAAACATGAAAACACAATTTATTCTAGAGCATTTTAAACATAGCAGGAGCACTTCACTGAAAAGAAACAGGAGATTAAAGCCTCCCAGCTGCCAAGTCATGACTATTATTTCATCCTTTGTTGGTTTTAGTTGATATGTAGTCAAAGCCTTGTGCTAACGGAAGGCTACAGTTTGACAAAGAGGCATACAGGTACTTTAGAGCTTCTTCTTATGTGAATCTCTTCATCAGTTGTAGATTTTTCCTCACTGGTGTTAACAACCCTTAGGTGGCGAGACATCACGCTGCCAACTGGACCAGCCAGAGAGAGCGACAGGCCGCTGACAGGCCGGGGCAAACGGGCCGCGGTGAGTCACTGATATGGGACAGAAATGACACGCCGTCACTTCAGCATCCGCTCTCCAGGGCTCTGCTGCTCTATTTTCGAGGGGAGGGATTTAGTAACAGGGGCTGGAGGACGGAGAAACACCAGCCCTCTTATCCCTCCACAAAACAGCGTGGAACAGAAATAAATGTGATGTAAAATTGCGTCACCAAACAGGGAGTGCTGGAGATGACTGTCCCTGCAAGAAAAATGACCTCAGCAGCTGTTTGAGGTGGGGCACAAAAACGTCACATTTGCATCCTACAGCCCCTCCAGTGGATGTTGTGATGCTGGCTTTTGTCCAACAACAAAAGACAAATAGGAATATCTGTATGATTCTGTGATTGAGCCAAAGGTTCATAAAGAAGGCGAGAAGGAAGAAAAGAACTGGAGCTGAAAGTGCAGAAAAACTGTCTCTTGGTCCAAATCCATGATGAAGTCACACTCTGCTTAGCCTATTAACATGTTTCACACCACTTAATTACAACATGAAATGTGGATGTTAGCTCTAAATTTGATTGTTACCTCAAGACTGATCACATTTAACAGCATGTTTAGGGTTTTATCTCAGTTTTGTTGCCAAATGTATATTGATGAAGAAAGGCAAATAGGGCCACTTCATTGTTTCGGGAACCAAATTCACGGACTTTTACTGTCTTTCATATAAATCAGTGTTCACTGCAAAACAACTGGGCTAACATGAAATAATCAGAGGTGCACAACATGTCAAATGATTCTCTGTTAATGGGACATAATCCTCAACTTTTAAGAGTTCCAGTTCAGCTAAATTTTCTGTGTTACAATATTAGAATTTTAGAGGTGATGTACATCTGACAGTAAATACAACACATGCAAATAGACTGATGAGAACATTTAACCTTTCAGTGCAGATGCATGATCCAGTGTCTGTGATCAAGCAGATCCATCTTACCAAGCTCAGATCTACAATGATTAAGCAGCCCAAAGTGTAACGGCCCAATCAATGCCCTTTAAAGCAGGAAGATGTAGAAGCTACAAACAAGATAACAGCTGTAAGCAACAGTGCGTACAGAGATTAGCATTGATGCTAACAACCTCACCAGTAGTTTTATCAGCTCTTTCCCTTTAGTTAATGAAAAACAAAAATTAAACTTCTCTATAAAAAGGATATTTTTGCTCCAATTGCGACATGTTTTGCTTAGAGTTAGTTTTATGTAGTAACTCACTGTCTGTCCATTACATCATAACAATAGCTCCTTCCACTACAGTATCTGATTGGCCCATAAAGAATAGTATTGACAAAACGATCATCCAATCACCAGCTGAAGATGCGTTTAGAAAAGTGCTGCTCATTCCCAAACACTTTCTGTGGGCTCTTACCAAGGTTGACAAGAGAAATAAATTTTACTGCCTATCTGGTTAAGCATGATCATGAGGTCCAAGGGTGTTCCATCCACAATATTTCTTACATATTGTCCTTGAGTAATACTGGAAATTGCAAAGAGAAAATCCTGGGAAACATTTAGACATTTCATTCACAAGCATGTGGTTAATGTGTTGCCCAAATACCTTTGACAGATGACCTCCAAAATCTTAAAAAGTATGCCTCTAGCCTCAGCACAGACGATAAAAACGATAAATCCTGCAGAAGTAAAGTCAAGAGTTATGCAACACTTAATACAGCGCTACAGTATGGTTAAGAGTTTCATGATTTAAGATGTCTATGCAACAGCTCTGTTCATTGAATAAAACGCCAGAGGAAACACCCCAACCCTGCGTGGGATTTCATCACATCAGAAATGATCATGAACTCGAAAAATGTAACAGTCATTAAGTAAACATGCCAGACTCGTTTGAAGACGAAGGAACAAGCAGTTTTATGCTGAAACCCCTTTAGGAGCCGCCGCAGATCTCCTGTGTACAAAATGAGACTCTACCCAGGGAATGTTCTCCTGACAACTTGACTTATCGGCCTTTAAACAAAAGTCTTCAAACAGATGTATCGGGTAATGTGAGCTAGCATCGGGTCGGGACCTGCAGAGACCTGCGTCCAGTGCCCTACTTAACCTGTCAAGGCCGCTCAGCGGTCCACTCAATCAAGTCTCTACAGGCGGAGGAAAAGGCGGAGAGCAGAGGTGAATGAGACATTGAAGGGATCAAGAGGCTGGTGTGTATTTTTATCCTGAGGCATTCACTTGAATCACTTGAAAATACGTAGCTTTCCCTTTTTGTGCGTGTACATGGGCTCTGTGTTCACCATTTTCTGAGCGCTAAGGAGGACTTAGCTATGTGAACAAAAGAATGATGGTTTGGATCAGGAGATAGAAACATTCCTTTTATTCAGGAAGAGTGGGTGATGTTTCTGCCAAGATTTTAAGTGGTTATTTGTCATGAAGGTCATAAGACTTGGGACACAAGTGGGGATCTGGGCATCTAAAAGTTGTTCAATTGATAAGCCCAATTAATGCTGCCATTTCAAGCAATGATATTCAGCTCTGATGATGCTTTGACTCCAATGTGTTAAGAGATTTGAACTCAAAACAATTGAAAATTCCCAATTAAATGACCATCAAGCACAACTAAAATCAATTTTAGCATCTTTTTAATGCAATTAAAAACTAGAAAAGCACTCGGAGAGCGCAGACCTCCGCCAGCGCCACAGTCCTCACCCATATTGTGATTTTCACCATAAATATTAGTCCTACCTCTATTTCATGTAAATATTTAGATTCCTTGACCATGAAAACATACCATTAGCAACTGGATTCATAATGATATCTATTTTAGTCGTCATGGCGGCCAGATGCTGATCCGGATCAACACCAAAATCGAATCAGTTCTTCCTTTTCCCATACTGAACATTTCCTGAAAATTTCATCAAAATCCATCCATTACTTTTTGAGTTATTTTGTTCACAGACAGACGGTCGGATTGACGGACAGACAGACAGACAGACAAACTCTCCCGAAAACATAACCTCCTTGACAGAGATAATGAATGTGTACCAGGTTTGAAAGCACAGATATATTGCTTTTTCTAATGCTGTATATTACCTTTAATGCCTTCATAAAGATATTCAGAAATTACAGCAAAGTAAGCTCTTTAATGACTAAATTAACAAAGCATACATCAGCAATCCAGAGTTAATTAAAATATTCTATCACCTATCCTATTTTGTGAGTTATGTAGAACTGGTTTCTGATGATAAATTAAATTTACAGTTGTTGATTTATTTTAGGCCTTAACGATATGGACAAAATTCCATATCTCGATATTCATGCTAGATATCTCGATATCAATACGACACGATGCAATATGACTACGGGTTTGTTGAAAACCAAATGGTGCATTCAAGAGCAATCAGTTGCCCACCCCTGATTTAGGCAGAGCTGAGAGTTGATAAATTGACTATTTACATGCAGACACATTCTCTCTGTCACTCCTTCGCTATGATGATGGATTAAAAACCCTCCAATGATACAAATTCTGCTGATGTTTTGAACAAGACCGAATGATGTTGTTTTACAAGTATCCGTGTTAACTGGTGACCCACAACTGCTCTCTCTGTGGGTGTGATGGCTATGACCATATGTAAAGGAGTTAAAGATTCCACTTGCCATCTCTCTTTCTTTATAAACTGTTAATATTTAATTCAGAGCATCCACTGAGACTCTGTGTGATATGAGCAACCTCTGCTGGCGCCCTTGCAGTCATGAGTGGTGCAACCTGTTTATTTCTGCCAGACTGCACCGCGCTTCTCTATGGTAAATTCATGCATTTATAAGCTCCGCTAATAATGCAATATTAAAGTTGTTTTTCTGGACAGGGGTGCTGTCTTTTCATTTGACATGTTTGAGATAATCTCTAGGACTGCTGTGAAACTTTTCTGCTATTAGATGAATTGTTTTTGAGTCATTTAGGCTCACATGTGATGTGTGTTGCTAGCTAAAATGTAACGTCTGATCCTCATTGGTAGCACCTCCAACTGTTAGCTAAATTATTTTTTGTGTTTTATGTTTTAGCAATGTTGGAGCTTTCTGTGAGTGTTGCGGTGAAAACCGTATATGCCTCTGTTCTTATCAGATTATACCACGCTTCCCTGCGAATAAACGGCGTGTTGGTGCCAAAGCTAACGACCTGTGACGATCTGATTCATCACACAAAGCAAGAGAGAGAGTACACAACCGCTACACATATTATGTTTACCAACAGGATTTCATCACTATTATCTGATGTTTCTCGAACTCAAAAAAACTAAATATGTAGTCCACACACCTCCTATCACAAACTAACCTAGCACCAGCTGGACTTGGTGTGGCTACATGTTAAGCAGTTACAAAGGAATTCTCTGAGGGAGCAGAAAAGAGGCTACCCATGGGCTTCACAGAGGGGGATGACACAAGAATGACACCCTGATACTCCGATATGTGGTGGTTTATCCCAACACTGCTCTGACACCCCTCTGTGGGGGTCTGTGGGTGACATTTGAGTGCAGCTCCAGGAGGGCCAGATGTTCCACTTTGATGGAAAAGATACGTGTCAGTTCAGAGTAGCGGCATGACGCCAATGCCTCATTTGAGGAAAGACTCAGCGCTCGGACACCACAGTCCACAATCAAGAGCACTTGTTGAGAAGGCACTGTTTCTTTTTTCAGAGAGGCAGAGAAGATGCGTCCTTTTTCACTGATCTAATGACACTGGAAAATCCTCCACTGTAAGAATGGAAAACAAAAGGAGAGAATAAATAAAGGCTGCTTTATCAACCGCTCGCTGTCTATGAAATCAGGCCTTATCAAAGTCCTCCAGCGTTATTAAACCGCCGCACACTGACAGGCGAATAACCTCTGACAAATTAATTGAATTTTGACAGACGGCTCGTGGCAAGAGGAGAGATCATTAAACAGACCTCCGTGGAGATCAGTGAGCAGACCTCGATAAGCTCCGCTGTTTGGTGGCAATGACACATAATATGGCTTTAATATGTTTGCTCACATGTTGAGTTCATTATAAACGTGTCCAATAACAGACTTTTATGATTCTATGTGTTTGTGCCTTTTGTAAAAGATGTCTTTCAATAGGAAGGATACAGCACAGCTTGTAACGTCTGTCTGTGCATTAAGTATTTTGGTTCACTTGGAAATTCAAATGGCAAATTCAGTAAGCGTGAACCTTTCAATTCAAGTGAAGTTGGTACACTGTAAAATGTGAATATTACCAGAATACAATTATTTTTTAAAACCTTTTCGACCTATATTCAGCCGCTGCTGCTGTTATGCTACATTGTTTTCTATAATGCTGCTCCACTGAATAATCTCCTCCATAAAACAATTTAATGTACTTGCATGACACAAAAACATGGGATGATGTTACTTAACTATACTGCAAAGAAATCTGTCATTGACCTTATATGTTGTTGAATAATGTTGACTATTGGACCTTTTCCACTAGCCCTACTCTATTCTACTCGACTCTACCCGGCTCTACTCTACTCGCCTTGAACTGCTATTCAATTAGCCCCTGTCGCCTGCCCAATGGCGTGCAGTGTCGCTTTAAACAGCTGAGCGGCACTGCGAAGACGTCATTTTGAGCAGGACACAGTAATCTGTGGCTTTTTGTCACAAACCGAGTAAAAACGGAAAGCAGAAGAAGGCTGCAGGTGGCAAGAAGAAATATGAGAAGCACAGGAGAGTTTTGGAAGCTATACAACAGAATGAAGCCGAGGACGAGAGCAATCAAACTGCAAAGAAGAGATGTATGAGGGTAAGCTAATGGTAGCTACCGCTAGCATGCTAGGTTGTCGCGCTCATGACTTATCGATGATGACATTGTCTGACCAGTCAATAGCCGGCAGTCGGTGATGTCATCTTTTAGTATTGACGCAGCTCGCCTGGAACCAGAGTGGAGTAGGTACTAAAACTAGCTTGTTTTAGGAGGTACCGGGCTAGTGGAAACATGCTGCAAATCGAGTAGAGCCGAGTAGAGTAGGGCCAAGGCGTGCTAGTGGAAAAGGGCCATTTGTCTGCCTGCTTCGACGAGAATACTCTTGTAAATAAGACTGTCGATCTCAATGTGTTTTTTTTTTTGGTAAAGTAAAGTTTATTTTAATTCTAAATGAATTATAAATGAAAAAAAAAAACACCTCATTCTTCCCTTCAGACTAGCCAGACACACTTAAAATCTAACCTGTACCTCCACTCAGCCTCCCCCCACTGTCCACTGAACATTTTGCAGCCTCCGTCTTAATCTGCATTCATTCATAAACACTCCTCCTTTTAGCGGCTCGGGGATGCAGCCATGATTGTCCCCATGTCACAAAAACACCTCCGTTTTTAATATCTGCAACCAACATAATGTTTAATATCTACCTGTTTACATATTTTTTACATTATTGTTTTTTTCTGTGTGAAGCATTTCAACGATATCTCCTGTCTTGCTGGTGAAACCTCGCAACTTAATGTGCAAAGTTTAGCATCCTCTAGTGTTTCATTGAACCCTCATTATGTAGTTTCATGTTTTCCAGGGCGGACGAGCTTGGCTCTTACATGAAACTCTAAAATTTTACTGAAACATTTAGCTAAATGAACATGTTCAAATATGCCTTTGAGAAGGTGTTTATTTCAGGTTGTGTGCCAGGTCACTTCTGAGAGTGTAATATCTATCAAATGCTTTTTAAGCTTTGAACAAATGCTCAATGATTTGACTTTGGAGACCACAGGCCAAATGTCGAAGCAGTTGTGCCCTATGTTTATCCCTTTGTTGTGTACAGTACATCTCAAAAAAGTTTAAGATATTTTCTTCAGTGTTTGCACAAATAACCATCTCAACCTCAAGGGAAAGGTCAGATTTTTAGATTTTGGGGGTTACAAGTCAAGGACCTCAGGGTTCTAAGAGTTATATTTTAAGAATGGCCTTAGGTATCTTCTTTAAACTTTACACACAAATGTCCAATATGACTTACAAATGTGTGCACTTGATATTTGGGGGTCATTGGTCATGGTGCAATGCACATATGTTCATCCCTTCTACTGAACACAATGTCTTGAAAACACTCTGAGAGTAGGGCTGGGAAAATAATTGAAATAATCAAAATCGACATGTAGTCCATGTAATCGAAGTTACTTTACTCATGCCAATTATTTAGATTATTTTCCCTGTATAGGTCATGTGACTGCGCCCCAACCATACAGTGTGTGTTCACTTTTGCCAAGAGCGAAGGATGAGCTGCCAACATAGGGAAACAAGCACTACTCTATTAGAGGGCTTTGTAGCCAAGAAAAATGCTGTCTCAGTTGTTTGAGTATGTTTTGGATTCTGTGCGGAGGACATCTAGAAGAAAGAAGTCAAGTGTAAGTACTGCAGGAAGACTGTTTTGATGACCGTTGGTAAAATCACCAATTTGTTTTGGCATAGCATAAAATTTTTTTTCATTAATCTTAATTGGGGTAAGAGCTTCAAAATTTGCTACTTATCCTCCTGAGTGCCCGGTTTGTATACATGAAGTTTGGCGCATCCACTTCCATCACAGGGATTTTTTTTATCGACAAATTACTTACAAACACCTTAGAAACATTCAGGATAAGTGCAGTTAGAAAAATTATAAAATTCAACAGGTACATAATGATTAACATGAAAAAAAAAAACATCACAAGGATATCCGGCACATCTTCGGACGCTATGACGTTCAGAAAATTTCAGTGGAGTGTCCGAAATCTCATTTGGTCATTCCCTATGTAGTTCACTATTTCATTTACACTACATAGGGACGATTTCGAACACAGCTAAGATTTCAAAATAAAACGGGAAATGAACAGTTAACACTCAATCAGGAAAAGAGAACGTTACACAATTGACTTCGTGTTCAGCCCTTTCCAACCACAATGTCATGTGAATAAAAACACTTTGACATACTGAGATATTGAGTAGCTTTTGGAAGAAACACGTCAAATGCATACAGTGAAAGTAGTAACAGTAATGGTGCCTCATGTTCATTCCTCGATTTTCATTGTGAAATCTTAAGTGTACTTCGGGGTATTTTTCTCAAACTTGCACATATGTTAATTTCAATTTTCCTAAGATCTGGCCCTCACAGCATCCATCAAATAAAAAAATTGGCCCATGTGCAACAGCATGATGACCACTGCTCTCACTTTGTGGGAAAAAATACTTCAAGAAAGTTCCTTAGTGGCTGTATCTTCTTTAAAGTGTTGTCTTTTGGGGAGAGTTTTATTATTCTCAATCATAGAGTCATTGTTGTTCATTGAATGGAGCAATAAAAGATTTTTTAATCTGTCAGATGATCTTAATGATGTTCGTGTGATGTCAAAAGACTCAACTTTGATTTCCCTTTGTCCTATAAGAGTAAAGGAAAAAGAATACCTTATTTCATCAACTCGACAATAGTAAGTGGATCATAACCACAATTTCTTTCTTGATTACTGCAGGAATTGTGCTGTTATCTCTGATTGGTATAACACTTATGATGACACTAAAGGGAAATAAGACAGAAAAGGTGATAATTACAGCAGATTAGAGGCAAAAGAGGGTATTCATACTGATTTTTCTTAAAAAGCTGCTTGAAGTCTTTGGTAAAGTTACTAGGTGACATCTGTAAAAACAAATTCAGGATATATGGTTTATATAAAGACTTGATTTGTTAAAATGAATTGGTCATGTTTTGCTTAAAAACCCACAGCCTGTCGTATTTTTTACTTGGTTAAAGTAGATCATGAATGGGCAACCCTGGTTCCCAAGAGGGGCACTTTATTTTCCTTCTCATTGCCAGAGGAATGGATTGTGGCAAACAGACACTAAAAATCGAACATAAATCTACCATAAAGAGATATCATATCCAGGTTAAGTCTTTTGAATTAAATACAAGAAGTTATGTTCAATTTAATAATGTGATGAACACAGAATTGAAGACAAATTAGGCTACTCTTTCAAAGCAAGTGCTTTTACTGGTAGTTTAAATGTGATTAACTTTATGAACGCATTTTGTAACAGACATAAAAGTGGTAAGGAAAAAAATGTAGCTCTGCTTTTTTTCTGATGTTTTGCCTTTTCTTTCCTGGCAGATTTTGTCATGTTTAGCTGTGATTTTTCTTTCATATCTAAAATAGACATTTGTGCCACACCGAGGGACTTTTTGCCCAAGTCTGGACAAGATAATTGACGATACAGATTTTTGTACCCCAGTGCTAGAGCAGTGAAGCCAGAGGCATTGTGTTTTCAGAAAAAGTTTTGTGAATCTAACATCTCATAAAGACTTCATGGGATATTTTCGAGCTTTGACCAGACAGTATGTTTGCATCAATTAAAAGATGAAGTTACATTTTGGAATTCTCAGGTTGGAGTTCAAGGTTATAGTGCAGAGGGGTCAGACTCAATCGGAGAAGGGGCAAAATATTGTAAAATACAGTCTAACATGCAGGCCAAGCAGGATCAACGAGTATTGAACAGTCTAAAACTATGTTATCATGAGAAATATAAAATATGATCAGCATATTTATATCCGTGCAAGCTGTGAAGTCCCTGAAGCATTGACCAAAAGAGTGGAGCAGCAACGACATATTTTTGTATGTTAATACAGAATTTAGCATCACACTGCAAAGCCTACAATAAACCTATTGGTATTTTTCACTTTGGTTTGGATCACTACTTAAAGTAGGCTCTGTATGAAACTTTCTTGTTCAGCTCTTTGTGATAACCTCAACAAACAAACCAACTTTTGACATTTTTTGAAGTTTAAACAAAATATGTTAGCCTGGAAGGTATAGCAAGCAATAGAATTACAACATTGTGGTTCAACTTGGGTGATTATGAATACTGTGGACATTGACATGGTTTGATTATGTATACACTCTTTTTGTAATATGTATGTTTGGAATGTATATATATATATAATGTATATATGGATTTTTCTGAAGTTTCACTAATTAGGATGTTTTATTTGTTCTCTTGATACGAAGAATGGGTTATTATTACCCATGAACACAAATCGGTTCCATGAATAAGGACAGCGGGTACTGATTTATAATTCAATATTGTATCTGATTTGTAAGAAAGGGCAGGACGAGATTAGCTCTTTGCTTCTTTCTGTTCCTTATCACACTGGTTGTTGCGTGTATGGACCCACATACTCCACTTGTTTGATGGACATGTACAGCTTGGTGTATGTATTACTTTGCATTAATTTGGTTGTGCTGTTTTTTGGGGGGGTTTCTTAGTTTCAGATAAATAAATAAATAAATATAAAAATAAATAAATAAACTGAAAAGCAAGGCCAGCATCTCCAGAGTATAATGTCTTGCAAGGCTTTAAAAATCAGTAGCATGCAACATCAGATGCATTTTGTTATTTCCCATTAAACATTAAAATTATTATGTGTTTCTTCGCCAAAAAAACTTTTTTAAGATGTTTGTATGAATATGGTATTCTTAATCCCATATATCTGGGTTATTGAAAACCAGAAAGTGCTGAATGCTAAGTCACTTCTGTGGTTTAATTTTTGCACCACTGTCCATCCGCTGACCACTGATCAGTGTGGTATTAAAGCAATGGGAGGAGGGCATGGCAGCTGCTGCAGTATTAATGGAAGGACATTAATAATAGATAAATGGAATAGTCTAGCGGGCTGTAACTAATTATAGATTTAGCCTTGAGTTTGACATGTCTGTTATAGAGTCTTGTGGCCATCCTTGACATGTGAAGACTGAAACACTTCATGTGGGTGCGAAACTCAAACATTCACTGACATAAACGTGGGCTTATCTTCTCTTCAGCCATGTTTGTTTGGCACACTACAAATAATCATGATTTACCTGCCTTGTGAGAGGTGTTATTACCTGTTTTGACCTTTTTCTCCAGCAGGTGAGGATGCAGATCTGCGGGAGGGCACGATGGTGGGTCTGTGATTAGACTAGATCCTAACTGCAGGGTGTGGTGTTCTCTGTATACCGCTGTCACCCACGTCAAACAGCCAGGTGTCCCCGTCAGGTATGGAGGAGCAGCAAGACACTGGAGGTGGAGAGTGACTCAAAGCTATGCTCCTGTTTCTGTTTGCTCTCTGCTGCTGCAAATTCAGGTGTCTGTTACATTCAGGGAGAAGAGGTAGAGAACTATGAGTAAGTGTAAACGAAATAACCCAAGCAGCGCTCAAACAAGAAAAACACTTTTCAGGCTCTTCCGACTTAAATGCCTTAATTATTCATAAACTTTTCATATAAAGCAAAAGACAGGGAGCCTGAGGGGTTTTAACTACACTATAAATACTTTAATTTCTGAGGGGTTAAAAATGCCTCCATGTCTGCAACAGCAAAGGCTGATGGCTTTTTAAACACAATATCCAGCAAACTCTTTGAGGGTCTATTTGTTCAAGTTTCCTCTGAATTTTTTTTTTTTCTCTTTTCCCCTTGTCTGCATTATCTTTACAGCTGAGCACTGTGTCTGGTGGTAGCGTTGGAAAGACCAATGCATTTTTTTTCTAGCAGTGAGAGGTGTATGAATATGATTCACTGCTATAGTGACCATCACCAGCCCTCCCTGTAGGCTACTCCATCAAATCAAACTTTATTTAACCCCTGACGTGAGCTGAAGGGGAGGGCCGTGCCACACCACAGTGTGAAAGAAGGGGAAACAGTGACAGACAGGACAAGACAAGACAAGACAACTGGGAGGAGGACAAACAGGTATTGTAATTAGTTTAAGATAGTAGTCCAGGTGCTGTGCTGATCTAAATCCATACAGGAAGTAAAGGCTGTAAGAAACCAGGTACACCAGAGATGTGGGGTCTTGATAAAAGGGGGTGGACCCATAGGGGTGAGATATGGAGGAGCACGCGTCACGGGACGTGAGAAGATGTGTAGGAGCCTGTTCCTCTGAAATTTAAGACTGGGCTGGTTATATTTGGGTGATGACATGTCAGAAGTCAAGGTCACTGGTTACCATGTTCAGATCTTACACCAGATCTTAAGATCAGTTATAAATCACTCAAATCCATTTTCTGTTCTCTTGCTTTGTTGTACTGAGAGCAGGAGAACATGGCAACTTTTAGTTCACAGATAAATGCCTCTTGAAAGAAAATGCCCCAATTAATGTCCTGATTTTTACTTTCTCTGGTTTATGATGAAATGGTCATACAGCCTCAACCCACGTGTGTTTTCTGCTCTGTTTGATCAGCCAATCAGCGGAGAGCTCTCTATTATAGCTCCCCATCGCCACCCACCCCTTTAGATATCAGTGTTTCCAAAGAGGAAGGAAAAAGTGCTGCATCTGATCCTCTAAAGCAGGGGTAGCCAACTGGCAGCTCTGGGGCAACATGTGGCCGTTCGGTTCACTTAATGCAGCCCAAAAAAATATAAATAATTGTATTTTTTTTAAATAATTCTGCTAACCTTAGGTTGCTGATAAATATTTTGTTGTCTTTACTAGTAATTGGGGAACGTTCTTTGCTAAGAATGTATCTCATAATATCTTTTATGAGCCATTAAAACGTAATATGGAATATAAGTAATAAACTACATTTGGAAACAATGGTAAAAGTCATATAGCTGTGCTTAAAACGTTGGTGAACTTTCAACAACAATGCAAAAGTGTGGCCCTCAGGCATTAAAAAAAATATGTGGTCCTCTTGGTAATCAAAGTTGATCACCCCTGCTCTAAAGAGATGAAATATATATTTTTTTATTATTATTCACATTAACTCAAGTTGTTGCTCACAGACATCTGAGACGTGATGTAAATGGCCAAACAGACTAGGACATGGGACATTTAAAAGGCTGTGGTCGACAAAGTTTTAGACGGCAGTTTTTGAGGGCACCAAAGCAGCTCTGTCCTCTAACAGGCGAGTGTCAAACTGCCAAACTTTCCAGCATGAAAGGTATGAAAGTCTCCAGGCATGAAAGTTGCAAAAAATATTGATTACCTTTGTTAAATGCATTTATCACCAGAGGCAGAAAAACACAAGCAAATGTGTGATGCATGGAGACATATGTATTTGTTTGCATGCCCCATACAGTGAAATTAAACAAATTGATGGACATAACAAAACAAAATGCACAGCAGATATGTATTGTTAACATAGTAGTATCTATATGCTGAACACAGTCTGTCTAGCTGTGAGTACAGGTTGACATGTTCACACATCTAAAGCCACTGTGTCAGCAGAGGTGTTGATGCTAGGCTCACAGAGTTCTGATTCCAACTATTCTCCCTTTCTGCCATTGCTAAAGTGACTTTGTTAGGGCAAGTAATAAACCGAACAGATGAATCATAAACATGGAGCAAGGAGAATGCACCAGAAAAACAAACGCACACTTTTGATTAACTTTTTTTGTGTTCCAGTCACCTTGTGCAGGATGAAAACATCCAGTATACGATGTTATTAAGTATTCAGACAGCATACAAGGGAAGAAAGTTTCAATGCAAATCTGGGCACACTGTGTTCAACAGGCTGAATGAGGGAGCTCCAGGACTTTCTCACCTGCTCCTGCGCATGTCTGTTCGTGTCCTTGAACGTGCCTCAGCATCTTCTGCCCAACAGAGCGTGAGGCCTGAGCTCATCTGTTACATCGCAGAAAAGAGATGGTCACCAGAACATCTGGTCACACTGTTAAGTTAGAAAGCTGTTTACCTGTGGTCTCTTCCTGGATTACAGTCACAGCAGACAACAACATTTCTCTGGTTTGAAGAGGATGTAATTAATGACTATGCTGAGTCTCACCCTGGAAGACAAAAAAGACACAATAAGAGCTCTACAGGATGAACAGGGCAGGCAGGTAAGGCTTCATTTAGGGGAGTAAAACAATAAAATGACTTCATCTTTTGATCACAACTCCGGCTGTTTTAGTGCCAGTGAGTGTTTATAAATTCAAGAAGGAAGACCATTTTGTACCTTACATTTTAGAGTGTATGTATTTTTTCTTGCTTATCATTTTGAAGGAAAAACCCTTCCATTTAATGCAGAAAACTTAAAGAAATTTGACCCTTGAACATTTCAGTTTATCTTCTCAACACTTACCCTCTTGCCTCTGAGATCAGCCAATGAATTTGCTTTTCCATAATCTGATCCAAAAGAGAACAGATTGTATTCTGTATGTAGCTTGACCCAGGGGCCATCCATAAAAGGATGAGTTTGGAAGTATCCACAAAATTTTTCCATCAAATGGGCATTACGTCCACTAAGAGCTGGCTTCACTTCCAAGAGTAAAGAAATCTCAAAACACCTGTGGACACCTTTCTCTTTTTGTTGTGTTTGTTTACTTCACACATGATTTATGCACATGCTCCATGTCTTTTTCCCTGGTTGTAGTGTGAAGAAACCAAAACCAAACTCCAAGGCTGAAAAATGGAAGCCCATGCAGAAGTGCATTAAAGCTGCAGTACTTCAAGTGTCCACTTGAGGCTGGCTGCAAAAACCTGACACCATAGTAATAGAATGTGTGTAAAAGACAGATGTTATTGTCTTGATACAAATCTTTACGTCCTTACTCAGAAAACAACCTCAGTCTGAATACACAATATATTTATGTGCTTTCACTATGAGGGGTTGAGTTTTTTTTCATATTGCTACCTTTTTTCTTTAATAAAGTTCAGTTGAGATGTCATTACAATATGGCAGCAACAACAATAAAAGGCGTTACGTGACATGACTTCGTCCAATTCTTTGACAGTCTATGGGACACACATTTCCTGAAATGATGAGGTCTCTCTGGAAAACATTTAAAAAT
The DNA here is from genome assembly GCA_036419115.1 of Scarus forsteni. Classification (NCBI taxonomy): domain Eukaryota; kingdom Metazoa; phylum Chordata; class Actinopteri; order Labriformes; family Labridae; genus Scarus; species Scarus forsteni. The sequence goes on along the minus strand of JAZDUH010000007.1, from coordinate 9,127,745 downwards.
GAAATTGTTTTCCTCTCTGTGTGGACAGGGCCTACATTGTACTGATGTGCCTGATGCCCCATGTGCAAGTAGATTTTTAAACCTAACTTACCGCTACTACTAAACTACTGCTTTTAAATCAAGGCTATGTCCACACCTAAGCTGGTATTTTAAAAACAAAGAAGAGGTTTTGATCCTCCATTTTTCTTTAATCATATCTAGGCATGTTTCTTTCACTGGAGGTGACATTTTTCATAGTATGAGACCTTTTAAGTGGCAGAAAACCACATATTTTTCCCTCTTCTAAACCTCTGGTGTACAGTAAAGTTATTTACAATTTCAACAACTTCTGTTTAATCTGTCTTTATTTCTGTACTAAGTGGTCAGCCTCTGTCAGCCTTTAAGCCCCACCCCTTCAACAAGCCAAGCTTCCTCTGATTGGCCAGCTCACCTGAACCCTGGAAACATGTGTTCTTGTTCAATTACAGCTGATCGATATCTGGCCATGCCTACAAATATAATAGTATACATGCAAGGATTTAGACTATTAGATTAGATTAGATTATCTTAGATAGTGCTTTATTTATTCCCTTGGAAAAAACTCCCCCCAGGGAAATTGGGATTCCAGTAGAACTTAATTATTACAGATCAGAAGCTCAATAAAAAGAAAAGGTAGATCTAAGCAAAAATATAATTACAAATATAAAAATATATTGCTACTGGCTGGGTACTGCTCCTTCCCATCCTCTGTCTTCCTGTTACTCCTCATCCCCCTTGGTGAGGAGTTGTACAGTCTGATGCCTTGAAGGACTACCATGTAATGTCAAAAATCATCCATGCTGAATAAAGTTGTCTCAAATCTTCAGATCTGCTCACATAATTGTCTGAAACTTGGCCATGTTGAGTAAGAATATCTAGCATTTTTTAAACAGTTACATGCCTTTAATGAGATTATTTATTCTTTTTAAGAGTTCATCCAAACTAAATACATTAGCCAAGCAAAAAAGTATAACAAATTTGATATTTTTTGCTCTCAAGGTCAAAGCAGGGGTGTTGCATGGGTGCATTAAAATAAAACAGCTTATCAGTTTGGATCACATGTGCCGAGCTTAGCCCTGAGCCTATATGACAGGGGGCTAAAGGGGCGAGACGTGACAAGGCAGGAGCTCAGACATTCATGCTGCATGGTGATGTCTGCTTCACCCTCTCCCTGTTCTCATTATCCTCTCTCTGGGTGTTAAGGAGGAGTGGAGTCTGGAGTGGGAGGGTGATGATGCTAGTGGCGGTGGTGGGGACTGACTGGCGAACCCAAAATCCCCCGTGGACAGAGAGCAGATGGGACCTGACTTCCTTCACACAAATCACTGCCAAGGAAGCTTGGCCTGCTCTAGTGACCACTTCGACACGACGAGTGCTGTTTGCTCAGACAAGGAGAGCGCCAAGAGATGAGCGAATACAGGGACTCTGAACTTCCAAGAACATAAAGTAATTAACAAAAACTGATATTGAGAACTTACATTTGGAGACCAACATTCTGTGTCTCAGTATACTCAAATATAAGGATACACATTTGCAAAAAACACATTTTAATGGCTTTTGTACAAAATATAAGTCTACAGCCTGTCCAAAGTTGTGCTCAAACCATCTGTTAAAAAATTACCCCCTGATCATGTCAGTAAGGGACATACCACCTCCCCCAGAAGGGAAACACTATGCCAGGTGTTTGCTTAGCCCATAGCCTGCTCCAGTGGAAGGAACATGTCCAGGCAGGTATGCACAGCCACAGTAAACATTAGAGCAAGGCACCGGAAAGTTGAAGCCACATCCTTCTTAAATGGTGCGAATAACTACTTAAATTTTTTTGTGGGAATCCAAGATCAGTTCAAATTTGTTCAAAAAGAGTAAAATATGGGACTTTTAAGCTTCTGGTGTGTTATACCCTGACACTGACCTTGTTTCTGTCAATTCAAAAGTTATCAAAGAAAAGCTAAATATGAAAATGTGGATACAAGCCCTTGGCCTCAGAGCTGTGTCTATTGGCTGCCATCTTGATATGGGGGGAAACAGTTTCTTAGATAAACATGCCGACTTTTGAAACTGTCTATTTTACACTACTGTTGCTCTGCATCTAGCAGTAGCATTCCATACCACTCTGATATCATTGGCTATGTTTACATCAGGCCTTTAAGTCCCCTGTTATTCAAAATGAAACTTATATCCTCTTATTCCGAATGAAATGACCATTCTGAATTACATTAAATTACAAAGTAAGTGGCTGGTTTATTCTGGTTTTAAATCCACATTAAATATTTCCTCAATCATATATACATTCATTTTGCTTTAAGCTAATTTTGGTCATTCTGCGCATGCTCGTTCCCTTGTCCTGACACGATGACACACATATTACATGCTGACAGCAAGAAGCCTGAAGCAAGCCTTGGACTCTGGCTGAGAAAACTTATTTAATTAGAGCCTTGGAAGATTTGGAAACAATCAAAAGAGTGGATGGACTTAAGCATAAAAACGTTGGCCATTTTAAAGTTGTAGTGTCCAAGTTTGACGAGGTTTCCCTGACAGAGATGCTGAAGTTTGGACTGGAGTTTGTTTTCTTCCAGTAGCATAATTACGTCATGTCCGCCCCTTGTCCAATCAGTACCATTCCCAACCCCCAGATCTTAGGCAGAATTAAATAAAGGCAAATTAACATGTTTCCCATGCAAACCTCAATTTGGAATGACTATTTCCATGTAAACACAAAGGACAGTACTTCAATTCCAAAATATTTAATTTTGAATACTTAATTACAGATTTAAAAACATCATATAACCATGGCCAGTGTGTTTTTTGCATGTAGAGGGTCTTGCATGCTGAATCCTGCATGCTACAAAACCAGAATGAGCTGATAGTATGGAAGGTGTTATGGTTACAACTAATAGCTGTGCAAGTGTAATCAAATCAGTGCTTTTTGATTAGCTAAGACATTTAAAATGGCATTTAAAGAGCCAATTTAAAGAGGCAGAACATGCCTCCCATAATGGCATATGCAAGACCAAACACACCCATGATGCTAAAGGACAAACATCAAGCAGGTCTCTGGCCCTACACACTTTTGCCTTAGCTGTAAACATCACAAGACAGAATGGTGGTGTAGAGTTTACCCTCCATTTGCTCTGTCTCCAGAGGCTGTATCATAGGCTTAATAAAAGAGAAGGGAGCATACAAACTCAGTGGGGGATAGCTGTGCTGTATGTGTTTGTAGTAAAAGATAAAAACAAATCCTGGCTTTCTTGCATCAACAGTGATATCAACTCACCTCATTTGTGTAATTAGATGATTTCTCCTAATCAAATGTCTCATGTATTTAAACATAAACAACAAATACCCCTCCCTAAATAATCACAAAGGAAATGATTCATTATAGTTGTCATTTACACAGTGATAGTCCATCTATGTCCACCCACAAACCTATCAGAGGCCTGGGGTACCTGGGTAATGTAGTCGTCCACTGGGGACATAATTAGTGAGCTGCCACCTGTACTTCCTCTCCTCTCTCCTCCAGACGTCGACAGCTCTCATTAGAGAGCCCAGAGCCTGTCTCTGTGCGTGGAAGACAGGAGTAAATTAATCTACAGTGGAAATCTGACACTAATTAGTTTTTTTGGCCAAAACGTTTTAAAGGTCCACAGAGACAACAGGCATCGAATCACCCGATACATTTTAATTGTGCTTGTTGTATGCAGGAAACAAAAACACATCAAAACATTGCAATTGGATTTTAATGAACAGCTATTAACAGGACAAAACTGCCAGAACAGAGGAACACCCCTGGTCTCCTGAGGACGAGATCGAAGACGAGGGGGAGAGTGAGGATGTGTCTACTTAATCTGTAAATAACACCTCACCCATACGTAAGTGTTCTTCTCTGTTACTCTGTTTGTGCGCAGGCCAAAGGGCAACTGGTGTTTACTCAACCTACCTGACACTAAACCTCCTCTGAGATCACTGTTTGAAAACATCTCGTAAACAAAGTGATTGATATGAAAATTAACATCAAATCTACAAATTAAGAGATTATTTAGGTGTTTTGAACCAGTATTATCACAAGTTTTTTTAATTGTATGTACATTATTTATACATTTATTATTTCTTTCCTCTTGTGTTTATGTGTATACATATATATATATGTATGTATATATATATATATATATATATATATATATATATATATATATATATAGAGAGAGAGAGAGAGAGAGAGAGAGAGAGAGAGATCTATATCTATATCTATATATATATATATATATATTTTTTTTTTTTCGAATTCCTTTATCTCACTACAGAGGCTTAATGAACTTATGTTACTATTTTTATTATTAAAAATATTTTCTTTGTTGATACTCTTTCTTGTGAACTGAGAAAAGAACCAAACAACCGCAATAAAAAACTGTATGAATATGGTTTAACATCGAGGAGACCGACAAGTCCGCACACTACTGTACACTTTGAGCGTCATTTATGCATGTTTTATTTATTTTTCTTCTGCTGTGTTTTTTGCTGCTTGGTCACGAATATGTGATTGTTTGATTTATGTTTGATCAGAAAATAAAATCACTACACACTTTGGCACTTGAAAAAAAAACTCTACACATTATATTAAAAAAACAACATCTTATACACAAAGTGATTTATATGAAAAATTAACATTAAATCTACAAGTGAAGTTATTATTTGGGTGCTTTCAATCAAATTTAGGACCAGCATCTTCAGCATTTTGGTTTATATGCATTATTAATGTGGTTTTATGGAGTAATTCTATGTATGCATGCGAAACTGCAGAACTGTATATTGACAAAAATAGAATATTGTGCATCCCTAGACATGAAATATATATAATTGACAGATGGATGTATGGATGGATGTTTTCGACATGCACAGTAAAAGCTAAAATATCCATACAACTTAGCCCTTTCAAAATTGGACTGAAGCCTTTTCCAGCTGTCATTGGGCAAGAGGCTAAACTGGCCACTAGCCAATCTCAGGGCTGACAGATAGAAATGGACAACCAATGACAAAGACGCTCACACCTGTGCAATTTACAATTAACAGTTTACCTAATGATAATTTAAGTCCATAGGAAGAAACTGGAGTACCTGGGAGGAGCATATCATATATAAAATATAAGAGCATGCAAACCCCTCACATAAAGGCCCCAACCGAAGGTAGAAGTTGAACCAGCAACCTCTTTTCTTGTCGAGCTTTACCTGCAGTGCTCAGTTTTTATACTGTATGCTCAATGTGAAACCAAACACAATCAAGGTCTTTGTTTTTCATTTACTTCATATTGTGTTTTTGCACTGCCAAAAGTATCAGGTTTTTGACAGTTTAAACAGAAACTCCAGATGTTTCACAAACTTTTAATTAATGTTGTTGAGGTTCTCTAATCAGAATCCTGTAACCACATTAATATTGGAGTGCTAAATGTTGCATATATCTTTTTTAGAAGCTGTAAATCCCACAAGCCAAATTTCTTGAGGTGAAAAGTTATGTGTGAAATACATTTACACTAAAGGGCGACATGCTTTCCATGGTAAAGGTGACAAATTTAGCTTCTGTTAACTTTATTCCAGCTGTCACATCCTGCACATGCAGTGGAAGCTCCCAGGGGATCGACATGCTTTAAAAAGTGTCTCCCGTCATGAATGCTGGGTTCAAAGTAGATGCACAGACAATAAATTTTCCCTCTTCACTGTGGACAGACAATAACAACGAGTTTAGGGGTGCCAGATTTGTCATCGATATTCCACAGCCCTGACAAATCTGGCGACTGTTTGTTTACTCATCAACCAATAAGCCGGCAAAGACGGAACAGATGCTGCTAACGTGCAAACAGACATGGAGACAGACATTGCTTAATCAGCTCTGTCTCTTTGAAAATAAAAGACTAAGTATGGTGACAAGGCATGTCTTACAGTTGGTGCTCATTAAAAATGTTAGAAGAATATGACCTTTTTTCATTGGAGACAGGGAAGTATTTGTATAACTAAGAGCTTAAAAGCAGCATTTTAATGTAGAGTGCATGTTTATTTACCTAACCATACATTTAGCATATTTTAAAGCTCCCGTGGGAAACTGCTGGCTGTTCAAATTTCAATGCCATATTTTTGATCGAACTTACACTGCAGGAATAATCCTAACCTTTCAGAGAAAATGTACCTGCCTGATTCATTTAATAAAATCCTGCAGGACCATCTATAGCTCTGTTGTCCAGACATTTTCAGAGCTAAATGCTTAACAGCCCAATCAGAGAAGAGAGGTGGAAGCTGCAGATATGACATCAGTGCCAAGTGACTGCATGTTTGAAAACAATGGCGGCTTATGAAGTGGTCTCCGTGGATGTGGCAATATCTGCGGTTTTATCAGAAATGGACTAAATTTCTTCTTTAAAAGATGACCAAGGAACGTCCCTTAAACCTCTCTTACGAGAAATCATGTTTTTGCTTTCCTCATGACTGGGAATCACTGCCGGGAACTCGAATGTAGTCATGGTTATGCAGTGATTCCTGGCGAAATATGGTCTCCTGAGAAGTTTGAACTTGGTGTGGATTGTTGTTGACGAGGTTCATGTCACATATGGGTGGTAAATAATAAATCTCTGTGGTATCATTTAATTCAAGACAATAGTCTCAGGACTGAAATGTAGTTCAAGCTAACAGCTAGCAACAGGGTCTAGCTGCTATGCCATACTGAGGCTTGATTTGGATTGGTCTGTGATGAACGATCGTCCAATCACCAGCTGCAGTTTTTTGAAGGTCCTACCCCTGAAGTCATTTTCGAACGGCTCTTTCCCAGATAGATTAGTGAAATATTTCCATGGTGGATACATGGAACTGTCCATCTGGCGTCTCGGATTTGAGTAACCCTGCTGCCTTCTACTGCTGCGTTCACACCACACGCTACTTGTCCTACCTCGGCGATCACTCTCCATGCAAAGTCAATGTACAGCCGCGATGGGGTGGGGCTAACCCTCCCGCGATGCGACAGCTGCTTTTCACACTGCCACATAGCTTGTCACGCAATGTCAAAGTAAAAAAAAGTTGATCTTTTCAGATGATGTCGTGTGGCAACAGCCAATCAGCGGTCTGTGCATGTGTGATGGTGCCCGTGACAGACAGTTTTTGCTCCGGACTACAGAGTAACAATCCATGTCCGTGTGGGAAACATTCGTCAGTGAGGACATTAGTTCCACCTAGACGGACCGCGGGAAACCCACAGATAATGCTGCTGCAGGGCATCAGCTGCAGTGCTTTGTGGTTGATAAGTGAATGAAAAGGATACAGCTGGAATAATGTCTGACGTGACGTCACAGAGCGACAGCCGATGGCAACGGTGACCAAATTAGGTATTTATGGACATGCGACGATACGTCAGTGGGCAACGCGATTTTGGTAGCTGGATCGCTTGCGGTGTGAACGCAGCCTAACACTCAAAATTCACAAGGATCCATCCTCTGATGCAAACCCAGGGCACATCATCAGTGGTCTCAGGTCAATGGGTGTGTCAGGTGTTTCTGGAACATCAGACACCCTCTCCTACGCAACCCATTTGAGGTCGACTAAGCATCAGCTTGTGCCCTGGCAGCATACTCCCACAAATCTGCTCTCTTTATGATGCAGAGGGACTGTCCTTAAAAGCTCCTGCACCTTTGCCTTCCAGCCTTGTCAGTGGCAATGGCTCACGTGGTTTTGACACCTGTCACAGTGAGCTCCAGCATGACAGCATCCTTTGTTGCCTCTGACACAAGAATGATGTCAGATCCGAGGGTGGTGTTGGCTATGTGCAGGGGGGAGCTTATTTTGCCTGACCTGGTCAACAGCTGCCAGACCTGAGCAGTGATTGGAAGCTCTGTTCCTCCTTCAGATGTTGCTTTACTGGTTCTGACCTTTGACAGGCGGTGATACAGTGATGTTGGTTAGGTGGCTCATGGTCATGTCATGGCCATCCCCAGAACTTTGAGTGTGCTCAAGGGTCCTCTTCCTCTGGCAAAGGGGGCATGATGGTGAATCAGCAAAATCCTAGCAGGTTGGATGAGCTAGGGAGAACATCGTAGACAGCCTGGACATGGAACTTGATACTTTGTGGCCCTTCCTGCCAGAGATCAGTCCATGTGGTCTTCCTCTCAAAAACTTTCTCCCATCTAAACATCTTGCTGACTCACCCCCACTGCTTTGCTCCAGCTCTCCTTCTTCATGCTGCTTTCACTTTGTTCTGAACTAGTTTCCTCCACAGTGATGAGAATGGCTGCATAAAGTCGATGCATCCTTTTGACAACTACCCCATGGCATAAGTTTCAGGTTTTCCATCCTTAAATCTAGAGATTAACGCTCTTGCTGCTGATGTTCTTGTTTGAGAGTCATCAGCATAGATTTCAGCCCTTTTTATTACCCAGCTAAGGCACCTCACAGAAGCTTTAAAGTGTGATATGCATCATTCATAGTAGATGTCACGTAGATCTGCAATGTTTGCCAGACAATTGCCCAAGTCCCTCCGATCCGAGTCCCAAGCAAGTCTCTAGTCATTTGATCTGAGTATCAAGCAAGTCTCAAGTTTTTTCTGTTGTGGGCAAGTCGAGTCGAGTCGAGTCACAGGTTTTGTCAAGTCGAGTCGAGTCACAGGTTATGACAGGTCGAGTCCCTCACCACTGTTCCCCAGTCCACCCAAAAAGCACTCAGATTTTTATCTTGAAGAGAGAAACCTTATCTTCCCACACATAGAACACACGAACACCCTCTTTACTAATGTTAGCTTTGCTAGCTTCATATTGACCACAGGTTGGGCTAACCTTCCTGCCATATTGACCTATGGCAGGAATGTTAGCTTCCTGCCGTAGGTCAAAGTTTGATTTTGTGCCCTCTTTTTCGCTCATCGAAGCGTTGCAGGTCGTGCACTTGGCGTGTCTTCGTTTCCCATCTTGTTGAAATTCTTTATATGCAAAGAAAATAACTCTTGGCACAGAAGACATAGCAGTTGCCAATTTGAAACCCGCGTCCCGCGCACTCTGCCCACTGATCATCACTGAAGCAGAAGCAGGTGTGTGGTAGGAACGTATGTGTGTAGTACTGTGTTGTGTGCGGGACAATAATAGGTGACGGACAAGTGTACTGTGAATGGAGCATCAATAAAGTGAACCTAAAGGAAAGAGCAGCGTATATTTCCTGTCTGGCTCTTCATAAAAAGCCTGAGTGCATGCAATTTTCCGAATCATGTTGTCTCAAGTCAGGTCGAGTCTGGAAACATTTTCTCTGAGTCTGAGTCGAGTCTCGAGTTTGTACCTCCCGAGTCCGAGTCGAGTTGCAAGTTGTCTCATTAGTGGCTCAAGTTACCTCGAGTCCGAGTCCCTTTGACTCGAGTCCAATTGTCTGATGTTTATACCATTCTCTCAGAGAACACCATTCCTCCCCAATCCATAGCGTTCTTATCAAGCGCTGATATTTGTATGGCTGTTTCATGTTCCAATATGCCCAAAATGTATTTATTTCCATTTTCTAGATGTTGGACCCAACAGTCTTTGAAAGCTCGCCTGTGGTAAAACTCTATTATTAGTATAGTATAGGTATTTTCTCACCTATTGTGAGGGTTGGGTTAAAGCAAGACAGAGAGTTTTTCAGGGGAAGAAAACAACAGCAAAACACATTTCTTACAAGTCTGAGCCTCTGAAAGAAACATAAACACACTGGAGAATGCACCATCCTTTCAGTGTGAGCACAGAGCTGCAGCAAACTCAAGAGACGTTTGATTGATCTCACTTTCGACGGTAATAATTATTTATTCATTCATTAGATATCCAGAAAGAATTATCGATTCCTGCTATGTTTATGTTCAATGCGTTGTGTATTATAACAATGAACATTGCAAACACAGAGCAAAGAAAAACAAACCCCTCCGAAGAATGTTTTCTCTGATTGAAATGGAGTGATTGATCAAGGAAAGATTTGTTACATTTTAAGAACTTTATCTATCTGTTAGTAGCCTAATTTGTGTGAACACACCTATGCAGACACAACATGAAGCCTTAGAGATAGCAAACAAACAGCAGAAAACATAAATGTACTATTTTAAAGCAGCTTAGGATAAAATCAATAGGACAATGAAACCAGTAAGAAAATGTTAGATTGAGGAGACTATGAATGAATGCATGAATAATTGCATGGGGAGTTTGAGCTTACAGTAGGTGTTAATTAATCTTATTTAGGCTTGCACTGTGCTAGACATTGCACTTTTTCTCCTGAGGGGAGAGGCTGTCTTGACTGAGCTTGTTCATTGATTATGTGGTGTGTGTAATGATACAGAGGTTAACAGTAGTCCTTTCTTTAGAGTCTTTCAGTGGAAAATACACTAGCAAGATATACATCAAACTATGTGAACACAGAGCTTAGAACAACTAACCTTGGATGGATTGTCACCTTATTAAAAAGCTATTGCTATGCCATATATTTTGTTTAGTTACATTTAATATCTACCAAAATGGATCATCTGTAAATACTCTTAAATAACTTGATGCATGTACTTGAGGAATGAAGAAATACGAGGGATGATGGCGTTCGTAGCACACAGACGTGTTTGGAGCACAAGGGATGTGATATTTGCTCGAGTGAGAAGCAAATCAAAGTGAAAGAGCAACCAGAGCAGCAATGAGAACTCAGCTAATTAACACTTTAAATTTAGCTTCAGCTCACACATTGCCGATGTCAGCAACAGTATGAATGGACAAGTGATGTGAATAAACCAGAAACTAAATGAGGAAGTGAAAGACATAAGAGTATGCTCTGAAGGCACTGTTACTTTGAACACATGGAACAACAGAGCAGGCTTTTATCGATACTTAAAAAAAGAGAAGAGAAAAGAAAACACACAAGTCTTGGTGAAACATCTAAAACCTCCAGACTGCAAAAACTCTTTTATATGCTGATCTCTGTAAAACAAAAAAAAAAGTTTTAGGTTGGTGTGAAAAATGCTGTAAAGTAAGAAAGTTTCCAAAAATAAAAAATGCTAAAAGTGAAGTTAATGAGCAGAAGAGAAATCTGAATCAAATCAATAATTGGTGTGAATACTTTTGCCTCCAAAACAGCATCAATGCTTCTGTTTGCACTTAAGCACAGTTTTTGAAGGAAGTCAGCAGGTATGTTGTTCCAAACATCGTGGAGAACTAACTCTAGATCTTGTGTAGGATGGCTCAAATCCTTTTGTCTCTACATGTAACCCCAGACACACTGGCTCTGCAAAGACCACACCATCAGTTCAGCATTAATGACTCTTGAAGACAGTTCTTCAGGCTTTGGCTATATGTCCTGTTTTGTCTGCTTCAGAGTACATCTGGGGCAAATAAGACAGCTCCCTGCTGGTATTGCATGATAGATGGGTATCTGTATCTGTATTTCTAAATATATAGGACAACATGACTCCTCACCAAATCCCCAAATGAACCTTCAATGCTGCCTGAAGACACTCGCTGTGCTGCTCTTCAGTCCTTCAGAGTATAAAATCTTCTGCTACAGCCAAATATTCCAAATGTGGACTTCTCAGTACAAAGCACCTGCTTCCATTTTTTCAGTTCCTTTATTTTCATGCATGCTTGAGTTGATTAACCCTGCCAGGGCCCCACTGGTCAGCTCTGCTCTGATGGAAGCATAACCAATATCAGTACTTCAGTCCAAAACAATAAACAAAGGGCAGCATGGTGGCACAGCAGGTACTGTGTTTCACTTGTCTCATAACAAAAAGGGTGCTGGTCTGAGCCCTGTGCCAGTCCGTGCATTTCTGTGTGGAGTTCGTATGTTCTCCCTCTGCATGCATGGGTTGCCTCCAGGCACTCCTGCTTCCTTCCACCAGTATTAGTTTTGTTGACTAATTATCGTCACCATAGTTTCCATCAACAACCTGTTTCCCCTGATGAAAATGAGACAGCCCCTAAACAAGTGCACATGCACAAAAACTACAACTAAACTAACAGATATTTTCATCAAAAGATAAAACCAAGACTAAAATGTTCAACAGAGACTTAATTAAGCCAGACATAATTTCATCATGTAGAAAGTGGAGAAAAGTGAGTAATATGTCCAATCACAGCTGCTTTGGTTGTGTTGAAATGTTGGATGAGTTAAGAGGGACATCCAATAACACACAGCTGCCTTAGCATCATGGTGGTGGAATAAGATGCAGTGATCCAATCAGAGCTGCTCTCTTTATGAATTGATAAATTCATGTAGAGCAGGTTCACTGTTTGTTGTCAGTTCTGAAATTGTAACTGAGATGCTCTGCCAGGTAGCCTTAATAAAGGTGACTGCATTTCACACAAAAGTTCAATTTGTTTCTGTTAATTTATACATTCAAACTTTACTACCATTCAGTGAAGGGTTATTATTTTCTTAGTTTTTATCCAAGTGTAAAATATGACTTCAGAAATTCAAGGAAATATAAAAATGCCTTACACTTCACTTCATATTTAAGTCGACGAGATTTACAGTAGATTTCACCAACAGTTGTGAAATTTCATCAACCAAAACTAAACTGAAACTTAACAATATACGTAGATGACTAAATTATACGTAAAGCTAAAGATATTTTGGGCAAAAGGTTTTAACTTAAAACTTGATTAAACAGTGCTTTCTAAATCAACACTGCCTCCCAGAGACCAAAAACATGCTAAACAGGTTAACCGTCATCAACTCTTGACAGGAATTACTTTTCAATTCCCGATTCTAGTGTCAGCCTCTCCAGTGTCATCACACCAGGCGTTATAGGCTTTCAGTTTTAATCCTGTTGTCATGTTGAGCAGGTCACTGCACAATTTTAAAGCTCTACAGTCACCTAATCTGACAAAGACACTATCGTAACTGATGCAAAAAATGCCTCAGTATTAGATCTTTGATCAGTTCACCTACTTTTCATTTTGTGAATGAGTTAAAAAAAAATGAAAGCCTACTGAATTCAGTGTTTATTATAATAGTTATAATAAACTATTAATATAAATTAATATAAATTATAATAGTTATATAAAGAGCGGCATGGAGGCACAGCAAGACATGCAGGTGTCCAATAGGAAAAAGTTTGCTAGGTTGAATCTCACTGTGTATGCATAGGTTCTCTCTGGGCATTCTAGCTTCCAAAAAGCACACTTGTTAGGTTAATAGGAGACTCTAGACTGCCTTTAGGCATGGGTGAGTGTGAGAAGGGTTGTCTGTCTCTCAATGAGGACTTGTGATTGGTGGATTTAGGGTGTGCCCTGAATGTCAGCTTGACATTGACACCGTGACACCAAAAGGATAAACGGTATGGATAATGGATGGATATTTATTAGTGCTGTCAGGAGATTAAAAAAAATAATCTAATTAATTACATGACTTTTAATTAATTAATCTAATTAATCACATTATAATTTCGTATCTACTTAAAGTCCCCAAATAAAGAATTTGAATTTTTGGATATCACAAAATTGTAGTGAATGACCAATAAAATCAATAAACTAAGAAGAGAACATTTTTTATTGGTGATTGAATAAAACCTAAGTCAGGGCATCTTGTCCAGAAAATTCTAAGCTCAATCAGGCAACTCAAACTACACTTCAAGGCCCTCCTCTCATGAGGACGGCCCCATATTGTCTTGGCGTCGGCATCAAAACATGTATCGCTGTTTACACATCGTATTGTACATGGGCTTGTGCATTTACATGACAACGCAAAATCCATGCAAAATCCTGTCGGGTTGCCCGTCTGGTTCTGCTCCGAGGTGGATTCCACATCAACAAGTGCTCATGCACGCGTAACATGCTGCGTCTCTGCATGAGCACTTGTTGCTGTTGTTGCCGTAGCTGGTGTTGTTGGTGTTCTGTGAGCAAATGTTGGTATAAAAGTCGTAGCAATATTTGTAGCTGCTGGAACAAGATCAGAATCAGCCCGGCTGCCGCCATTTTTGTTGTTGTTGGAGTGTGTGACAGCGTGGGTTGGGGGGCGGGGAGGAGGAGGGGTGCTATGAGGTCACCATCTTTCTCGGACTTATCTGCTTATACCGACTACGGCAAGAAGACGAATACGCAGATATCCACCTGCAGACCCGTTTTCAAAAAAGATGCAGAGTCATGGACAAATACGCGTCTTCGTGTGTCAATATCACCAGATCGATAGTTTATTTCACCAGAGTTTTACAAATTCGTACTCGTGTAAAGCCCACCTAAGTGTGTTTCAGAAATCAAATTCAAAATAAGAGAATGCAGTACAAATACAGATAAATACATTTAGAAATAAAATAAGGCTGATTCTAAGGTAAGCCATTCCTGTTGTCACCTCTGCTTTGTTTGGTTTGGTGAGCGACGCATGCGTAAAGTGACACTGCCATGTACGGGTCATTCAACCCAACAATATTAAAACGTTTGTGTGCTATTATTAATTTTGTGTTATAACGCATTAATTTGCTTTGTAATTAATTAATCTAATTAATGCACTAAAGTGACAGCCCTTATATTTATTTAAGTTCTTCTATCACAGCCTTGCTTTCAAACTTCAGACTTTGGGCTTTTTTCTTGTATTGTTTTCATCTCTGGTTTGAGGTCAACAGTGGGTTCAAAACCTTCTCAACCTCATCTCTTTTCTGCTCCCCTGCATCCCATCCACTGTGTGATCATAGCACAAGACTGAAAAACCAGGGAAGAAAACAGCAATTAAAGAAGCATAAACATACTCCATTGTATGGAGTAGTACTCCATACAATGGATGTACAGTATGTATTTCCTCCCATGTTGTAGTAATGTGACAGAATGAGCGTGTTTATTATTGTCACACCTCTCTTGTTTACCATTCAGCAGGTGTTACATCACAGCATATGTATAAGCCTCCATGTGTGTGTTGTGCTATCTTAGCTTCACCATATCACTGGTGACACGTGTTTTCCACCTACCCACAACCACATGGAGAGAGAGAGCAAACAAATAGATACAGGAGTGTGAATGTGATAGCAGCAATTAAACGTATGAAAAATCAGTGAGCAGCAGCTTCTCTTCATGAATCAGAGGGAGTAAAATAAAAAATGTCCCTTTGTTTGTCACAGCATCACAGTTTGAACATGATTAAAAAGCAAATTGAGATTTTTTTAACCATTATAGTCCGAAGGTTTTTTTTTTATAATTCTGACATAAAATGAGTGAGGAGATCTTCCTACGCGTGCTTGATGATTCAAGAATTTCTATTTTAACTCAAGGTAACATCTCAGGTTTTCAAAGACACCAATTTCCGTCACCTTTTTCATAACAATGTGGACAAAATGATTCCCAAGGCTCTTTTCTATTTTCTTCTACTTCTTTACTTATGACATAAAAATCCTTTGGGTCTGAATATGGGTGTTATCTCACTTCCTCAAGGATTCAGTGTTACATGCAGAAGACTGTGTCATAGGTTCAATGTAAATCTGAATAGAAAAACAGAATACAGTTATTCTGTAAGTCCTTTACAGTCCATACTTGTTTAAATGCAGCACAAAGTCAAGATATTTGATGTAAAACTGATATTTTAATTAGGGCTGCCACTTTAGTGCATTAATTAGATTAATTAATTACAAAGCAAATTAATGCATTAAAAAAATTAATCACAAGATTAAATATAGCACATGAACATTTTGATACTGTCCAGTTGAAGGACCCGTACATGGCAGTGGCACGTCACTTCACACATGCGTCGCTAGTCAAACCAAACAAAGCTGAGGTGACAACAGGAACGGCCTATTTGAGACTCCACTTTAATTTATTTTTGAATTTATTTATCTATATTTGTACTGCATTCTTTAATAATGCACCAGGCCTTATTGGTTTGCTGGATGTCCTCGACCTTTTTCTTTTTTTTAAATTTTACTTATGAAACACACTTAAAGTGTAATTTGAGTTGCCCTGACTTTGGTTTTATTTAGTCACCAATAAAAATGTAGATTTACAATCTTCTCTTTTTAGTGTATTCATTTGATGAATCATCCACTACAATTTTGTAATGTCCTAGAATTCAAATTCTTTATTTGGGGACTTTAAGCAAGATATGAGATTAAAATGCGATTAATTAGATTCATTAATTACAAATCCTGTAATTAATTAGACTATTTTTTTTATCACCTAACAGCACTATTTTTAATATACATTCACTTTGAATTGGATCTAAACAAGCTCCAAAAACAGTTGGAAAGAGAAAAGATTTGGTACACTTTGAGGGCTGCCCCCTCTCTGTAACATTGCATTGCAGCTGGATCCACCTGTTTCAATGTCTGTAAGTCCATCCATCTTGCCAAGCTCCAATCTACAGTGGCACAGTGTAGAGTCTATTAAGTAAAGTAAAGTACATTATAGTCTAGTGACCACAGCTGTACTTCTACCACCCACAGAACTGACTGACGTTATGTTCACATATCTGCAAATGGTCAATACTCACAATGAACACTATGTCCCAACTCTTTTGGAGTTAGTGTTTGTACTCCATCATCATCATCTTTACAGATGGTTTCACTTTGGGTTGGCAAGGGGTTGAAGCTAGTCCCAGTTTATGCCTAAGTCACACATTCCCGTTTCTCATGGCGATTGTGCACGACTGTACATGATTGACGAGGCCGGTGTGATCGCTATGATACAGGATGAAATGACTGTCTCACCCCTGGACACACCCCGTAAGTACACCGTCAGTAGCGCTTCTACAGCACTTCGGGGGCGTTCGTCCTGCTCCAATTAGGTTAATACAATGATGTGATGAGGATTCCATGAATTTCCATCCCGCTGACAGGACGTCAGCCCCGCTCGAGCTCAGTTCGCGTCACGTAAGCCCCGACTGAGCCCCGTCGCTTGCGCCGTCTTGAACGGGACACAGTTGGGGCACAAACGGATACATCCTTGTCAGCCTCAAAAGATTGAGCCACAATCAGCCCGACTGAGCCCTGTACATGCCGCGCTAATACCGTGCGCCTTAGGACTGCATTAGGCTTCCATCCCGCTATACTGAGAGCGGGGATTCTCCACGACAGTTTTGAACAGTTCAAAACTGTCGGAACCCTTCCACGTTCCCCGCCGTTCATCCATCGACTATACAAGGCTGATCTAGACCAAGTAGCGCATGCACCACGACCAAAGCACGTTTTATCAGGATTATGAGAATCGGGCACAATCGCCATGAGAAACGGGAATGTGTGACTGGGGCATAGGGCAAGAATGGTATGTCCTGGACTGGTTTCTAGCCAATCAGAGGGCTGAGAGACATAATCTCCAATTAAGAGTCTCTAATTAACCTACCATGTTTTTGGTCTTTGGGGGGCACTGGAGTAACCACCCGTGCCAAGGGGGACCATTCAAAAGGGCCCTGCTAAACTGCGGAGTCAAACCAACAACCTTCTTGCTGTGAGGCACCAGAACAACCAGCTTCTCCACTGAAAAGCCTTGTTTTTCCAACAGGTCAACATAAATTTTGATTATCGTTTTGATTAACATCTACTATTTCTCATTTTTTAAAGTACTTCATTCTTCACATATCTGAGTATCAGGAAAATAAATTGCTTTTTCTTGGAGACACTCATGTGGACACTGAAGGAGAAGTGGCACACACTGTCTCTCTCCAGCCTGATGAGGGGACATGCTCGTACATGCCAACAATGGGATTATCAAATCTGAGACGATCCATCTATTGAGAACAAGTGGGACGCAGTAAGGGGGATACTCAGACACATGCACAGGCTGCCGTATATGTCACACTTTGTTAATGAGTGTGAGTCACGGGCAGACTGTTGAGTGTTGCTCATCTTGAGGGATAACTTGGCTCTTTAATCTATATTTTAATCAAGCAGAAACTATGTGGTTCAGAATTTAAGACGATGTGGAAGAACAAAAAAAGACTCAATTTGGGGCTGGAAGAGTCAATATCCCAAAAGCCCTTGGATAAAACACAATTATGTTTGTATACATAACATAATAGTTCTTTGAGCAGATGTGATGGGGGAGGCCATAGTGTGGATGCTATCAAACAAACTTTGTCATTGTAGAGAGAAGCAGAGAGGTGGAGCTAAAACAGTCCCCTCATCTGCTTGATAGAAGAGAGTTTATATCTTGTCTTAATTCTAATATGTTCATTTTTGATGACTGCTTAGGTATGTTCACCTTGCAGTGCAGCTGGATCCACCTGATTCAATGTCTGTAATCAGGCAGAACTATCTTGCCAAAAAGAGATGATAGCTACAAGTATGATGACAGGAGGAAGTACTTGTACGGAGATTAGCATTAATGCTAACAGCTTTAGCAGCAGTTTTATCAGATCTGGACCATATTTCTATTGTGCAGCGGAAATGGTTGGCATCCCCTATCCCCATAACATCTGGGTTTAAGGTTTGCACCCTTGCACCTTTTAACGTCATAGCATTTAAACAATTACGTGAAGTAGAGTTAACAATGCCTGTTGCGTCTCTGAAATCATTCTACACTCCTCTCTGCACTGGATTTGCCCCCCCCCCAAGCTACTTGGCATACACCACAGACGAAACAATGGCAGGCCTATCTGGGGAGGCTGTGGGTAGTCACTGGACCGTAAAAATGGGAGAGGAGGAAGTCCTGGTGAGGTGGACTTTTTGTCTTGTGCATAGAAGAATCTCAGCTCTCTATGGAGTGTATAAACATAAATGTGGGCTCTAAAGTGCGAACCTAGACTGAAACAGAATCATTTGATCTGACTGACAAGTTTAATGCAGCTAATCCTCATTAGTTATTCAACTGGAACCTGAATACGAACAATAGCATAGACACCAAAAAAAAAAAATCAGATTAACCTGTCTGGAAAATCCAACTCAACACTTCCAGACCCAGGCACATCCCAGGGTGTTTACTGTCATGAAAAAACAACAAATAAAACCTCCACTAGCCTCCCAGCTAAAATCAAGCTCTTGAGAGTAACTCTGAAGACCCTGCCTCGCCCTCTCTGCAGGTTTTCCTTCTGTAAGGTTAAATGTGCTGCTGACAGCCTGTGCTCAGACTACAGCTCGGCCTCTTATCCTCTGGCCTGGCTCTGGCCCCTGCCTCCACAATGTGTCAGCAATCAATGACAGGTCTGAAACCTAGCACACATACACACACAAAACATATAACACACACACACACACACACACACACACACACACACACACAGAGTCTATGGTGGGTTTTGTCATGTTAAGATGACTTTACACACAGTATATATTTTATGTATTCTCAAAATCAAATAATGTTTCAATTGGATTTTAAAGATATTGCTAATAAACCGAAGTTGAACTGATAAAATGAAGGCCTGGTAGAAGTCCTTGTATTTTTCAAGGGTTGATAAACATAACATAAGTTAGTACTTAAAATGCATGATAGTATCCACATGATACCAGTGTCAGAAAGCTACATTTTGTTTTTGGGAAATGTTAAAATTTCAACAAATATTTACTGACCATATCATAGCCATCAGTTAGCATTAAGATTGAGGAGGTTTTGTACATTAATCTTAATTTGAAAACAAAAGGAGCAAATGTTCTCTCTGATAATTCACTCATTATGGATCTTAAAAGAGGAGATGAGGCTTGAATTTTCATTTGCTGTTAAAGATACATCTTGAGTATTAGAGCTGCAGTCACTTCCATCTTCCCCTTCCACCAAAATGCATGGCAACTTCCAGCCAATTACAAACTAGATTCTAGCCACTAGGTGTCCCCTCTACCGTAATGGGGGTGTGTCCACCATCAGCTTATCCATTTCCCTTACGAAGGGCTTCAACTACTTCTTTGTCACATCACATTGGGGAACTCATTAAAGCTACAATGGTGGGCAGGTCCCCGCGCTCTCCAGTTCCAGACCAGTCAAGAAAAGTGAAGAACATTTAAATAGCTTTATCTGTATTTAGGTGAAATACGAAAATATACTTTGAATTATTTCCATATATTGGTGTTGACATCTCATACAAAAGGTCAGGTCAGGTGTGATAGCACACATTTGCCAGCACCAACCTTACTTCACATTAGTCAGTGTTTACATGTTAAGTTTAAGGGCCACCAAGTAAATGTTATGTACACTTCTCATCTAACATATGGCTGTGTCTTTATCAAAAAAACAGTCAGTGTAAGCCAAATACTTACTCTGACATTAGGCTTTAGTTTGGCCCTTCTGGTTTGTCTTTTGAGTTTAAAAACAGATTTGGGTCTGCATGACAAGTGCCACTGACTGCAGGTTGACACACATTAGCTGCTACTATTTTCTGATTCTAAAAGGTCTTCAAGGGTTTTAATGACTTGTGCTGGTATTTCACTGAATTTGACAACATTAATCCAAAACTTTTACACCTGCATCAACAGGTAACCTGGATGTTCTCATGTCATCCAGTTACTATTGAAGTTTCTGCCATTTATCACTCAAACCTGCTAAGTAATAAAAATAAAAATACTTCAATTATTTCCATGTATTGGTATTGATAACAGATACAAAAGGTCAGGTTAGGTGTGGTCGCACACATTCGTCGTATCATCACACCTCTACAGTACCAGCAACGTTAACCTTACTTTATGTAGCTGTTTTTTTTACATGTAAAGCTCTGATGACAAATGATGCCAACCACTCCAAGTGGATTTACAATTGATGTAACAGATTGGAAGCATTGCGGGTGCTGGTAGCTGGATGGTTTACATCTGTGCACCAGTGGCGATTGCTTTAAGACTGCAAGGGAAGCTCAGCTTCCCCTAAAATGCCCCCAAAAAAGTGGTAATATGTAATTCTGTGTGTATATTTCATTGCCTAAATATGCACTAGAATACCTTCATCTTTTGTTCAGAATCAGCTACTTATCACAGATAACTAGCGTGACTTCCTTCTCATTCATCCCTGCAGCGTCAGCCGGACGCTGAGCGTCTTCTGACTTCGATGGGGAAGCGTAGAGTGGGTTGTTCCACTGTGGAAACTGAACGGTCATTGGATAAACGCTGGGCTTTGTCCCGCCCATCGGACGCTCAGCGTCTCTGGGGGTCTATGGGGCAGTGGGCTGGCCTGGTCGCTTGGCTTCTGCATGATGATTGGATGATCTGTCTGAGGCCGAATCCCTTTTTGATTGACAGTGAAATGAGCCAATCAGCGATCTTGAAGTATAACCCTGCACCGGAGCATCTTCTAAGTTTTACATTCAGTTGTTCTGGAGAGGAGCTTCTCCTGTTTAAGGCGGCTCAAGTCTTACACCTGCAACTCAATGGGCCAAGGCCGTTTAAGCAGTCTAGCTCTGCTGGCCATTGAGAGAACACTGGTAAAATCCTTGGAAAGACACCTAGTTGGTACGACAGGGTCACAGATCATTTCTTGAAAAGGAACGGAGGGTAGAATTTACATTTAAATAAATAAACAAATTTATGATGTAGGCTGGGAAAAAATGAGCTTCCCCTCCTTGACTGACCAGCAGCCGCCACTGCTGTGCACCTATCACACTCATGTTTGACCTCAGCCTCAGACTCATTTCCCTACTTTCTTGACCCCTTCCTGACTCTATCATGATCTCCCCACAGTAAAAAAGGCAAAAAGCCGCAAAGAAACGAACAATAAAATCAAGTATCGCTCCTTGGATATTGTCAAAAAAGCAATAATCGTACATTCGTAGTTATTACCCACTCAGTGACATGTTGAGTTTATTATCCTCTTCCATATAAAATCAATACTCAATTAAATCTCCTGCTCCTTTCAGTAACTGGTGTTAGATGAAGTAATTGTTTTGACAGCATCTGAACATCACTTAGCCAACAACACCATTTAAAATCAATACTGTGACGCTAATGTTTCATGATTCACGGTAAATAAGACACCGAGCCCACTTATTAAGCATTTAAAAGGCTTCCACTTAGTGACCACACGCTGTTTTATTGAGCTGAGCTGGGAGGAAAACTATTCCCACTGACAAATATTTATAACCTATTGAACAGACCTCAAAAAAGTTCATTTGTTTCATCTTGTGCTGATCTGTGTAACGATCAAAAAGGGAACACCACTCAGCTTAAAAGATCGGGAGGTTCAGGTTAAGTGAAGGGGATGGTGTGGATTCTGGGGGATTCTCACTCATGCCACAGTCACACTGGAGCATTAAGCTCATACATGCAAAGAGGACATGTTTAAAAAAAAGAAGTGTAGGGTGCCTATGGTTTACCTTCTGTGTGATCAACATCAGCCTGAGCAGATCAACTTTTTTCTACTGATTATTGAGGGTTATTGTGTTAACTGATTTTCATTTCTCCTTGTCTGTGGTTCGCTTCTTAAACATCTCTTATATTGCATAAGACCCTCACTTTATCATATACTACCAGTATCATCTAGTACCATGGGGCATGCATAGCCAATTACATCTATACTCACTCCAGTGATTATCAGGCATGCATTTGTTTACTTTTTTTGTTACCAGGGCTGACAAAAAAAAAGTTTGTAAATGAATGAAGCAATCAATCAAACTGTACTTATATAGCACGTCTCATCCTGGAAAATTAAGCACTAAGTGCTTTACAAACAGACAGATACATCAAAACAAGACAAAAGGAAGTAAGGCCCAAATCCACTCACTCCACAATCCGTGCATAATTATTGTAAATTGCATCATAAATAAAAGAAAATAGTAGGACAGGAATATTGTTGTATCCAATACACAAGAGGAAATGCCATCTTAAAGGTTTAAAATGAGTTAAAGCTAGGGTTGGTAATTTTGGAAAACTAGCATGAATTTGAATGGAGCATCTCCTCAGGGCTCCGCCTAGCCCCTCCCACCCCTCCTCCAAAATGACGCCCCTGCTCACATGCACGAGCGCTGCTGATTCACAACCAGGAGACTGATTCAACTCCAAACTGGCCCCCGGCACAACGTTTATGTTTTACATTACACCAATTCATGCCTCAGTCAGCAGTAAGAAAACAACAAAACATTCTCATAGTAAAGTAAAAAACAAACAAACATGTAAAGTTAGTTAGTACTCACAGCCCCATGTTGATCGGGGTATAGGTAGTTCCTTTGACATTCTCCACATAGCTGTCAGGTCTCCCGTTTTGGCCATGAAACTACCATAGTTTACATATCTTATTCTCTTTCCCGACGTCCTCCTGTATCAGTATTCTCCCGTAAATCTCCCGTGTGATGATATAATAATAAAAACATTCCTCAGCCTCTCCAAACTGAACTTTGTCACTAGCCTGAATGGGGCGGTGATGCTCCAAAATGATGGATGCCAACCGACATAAAACCAAAGAAGAAGAAAAAGCCTCACGAGAATGTCCACCTGCAGTAGCCTGGGTGGCAGCTGTCGCGAGATTAGAGTCAACAGCAGAACAAACTTAGAAAAAAAAAGTGTTTATTTTAGATTTCTTGTACATCTGTCTTAAAATGTGAGGGATACTGTGGCTTGGTTGGGGTTGTGGGACGACTCGCAGCGGGCTTCCCTTAATGCAGGAGTGTCCAAACTGTGGCCCGGGGGCAAAATGCGGCCCGCTGCCCATTTTGAACTGGCCCCAAAAACAGTTGAGGAATTAAGACATTTTGATTACAGCAGCAAATACCATCAATCATGCACATTTTCTACTGTATTTACTTTGCCACAAGGCCTCATTTGCAAAGTATATTGCAATATTCATCTTCAAGCCCCAACATTCGTGCAGTTTACTCTTGTTTTGTGTCTGAAAGTGAAGGTAAGATGTTAGTGTCTCCCATCTCTGCTGCTCAAAAGGTCTCGTCTGTACTAGGCGTAAATCTAGTAATAACCCAGGGTTACAAAGGCCCCTTTACAGGTGATAACCCACCCATAAACCTTAAAACTTTGGCTTCAATACACTGAAAGTGAGGCGCGGAAAGTGGCTCAGTTGTCCATGTGTTCCTTTTTATGTGGCCCTCCATGAAAAAAGTTTGGACACCCCTGCCTTAATGCTTACTTGACAGGTAAGCATTCTCCCTCTCAGCTCGACTACACGCACTGAATCAGAGTCTATGCACACTGGCAAATTGTACGCGCAGGAGGCGGGCAGAACGGTGACGGGATTTAATTGGTTTAAAAATATGGGCTCCAAAGACGTGATTGGTTGGCGTTTTCCCAGTTTTACTCCTGTTGTAGATAGCGGATATTTTTTGCTCTACTTTAAGAACATATTATGAATTGATTGCCATCGGGTCATAAAGATCATTTTACCCAGTATTACAAAAAGTGAATCTAAATCAGATTACCAACCCTACCTTTAATACTGGAAATTAGGTTAAAGTGTAAAACCAAATATAGCATGAAATAAAATCATTATACACTGAAAATATGTAAAAGATAATAATAAAATGATGCTGTAATAAGAATAAAAAAACACTAAAAGCTAATTCAAGTCAAAGCCAGACTAAAGAGGCAAGTCTTGAGTTTGTTTTTAAAAACATGAGCATTAGGTGTAGCCATCACGTCTTTTGGTTGGCTGTTCCATAAACTTGGCCTTAGGTGTAAGGCCAAGTTTGTAATAAAAAGATGCCCTTCCATAAGTTTTATTCCAACATTGGGAACTTCCTGAAGAATTAAAGGCTCTAATTAGGGCTCGCTGATAGAGTAAAAGCAATCCGATAAATAAGAATGACTACAACCGTTAAGAGTTTTAAAAACCATTAAAAGAATCTTAAAATATATTCTAAAAGAAACAGGGAGCCAATGCAGGGACCTTAAAATCGGTGTAGTATGGGCTTTATTTCTGGTCCTCGTCAGCATTCAGGCAGCTGAGTGAAGGAGGAAATGTTGGAGGGATCAAGCTTCATATAAATAACTCTGATTAGAAACTTTTTTTTTCATGTATACAAAAACTGTGGGTTCTTAATGGGTTCATAAAGCAAATAACTTAAACACTTGTTTAGCCTGTTTAAAGTACAGGGATATTTTTGTATTGTATTGTATCATCACCCATATATCATACTGCCAGATTCTTGCCAATAAATATGCTTAGTTCCATTCTCCACACCCGATTGTAAAATAATGGCCGTGGTTTTCAACTAAAAGAGGAAAAGAAATTTTTGAAAGAGACGAGGTATCCGCATAAACTAAAAAACACAAAGTGATCATGACAAAGTGCTGAAAAGGATGTGTGTGTGTGTGTGTGTGTGTGTGTGTGTGTGTGTGTGTATGTGTGTGTGTGTGTACAGGGTGTGATCCATGATGTATTAAATTTAATATAAAATCCGTTACATATCCTTAAAGCCTAGTTTTCAGGTTGTCACATGCTGGAGGTGAAGTGACGGACGTGGAGAGACGGTTACAGTTACGACGTGTGAGCAAACACTGCATGTCATATCACACAAAAATAACACAATTAGACATCCTATCTCCATGTACTGCTGTCTTCAGTTTGCAGCCCCATTGAGCAGTAAATAACAATCTTTTGATATGGAAATCAATCTGCTAATTTGGGCCTGCATTTTACTCCTGAGAGTAAAATACCCGCAGCATGACTATTCAGTGGTCACGTCAAATAGATGAAATATTTAGTAAACATTGACATTTCTGTCAGGCAATCCTTTCATCTCCAGAATATGAGAAGAAAGCTAAAAGGGAACTGTTTTCACTTTATTTATATATTTCAGAAATCTTTATGGAGATTTTCAGGTTTGGCTTGTTTCACACAATAACAAGCAAAAACATCCAAAAACAGACAAGTTTGATGTAAGTTAAAGCCCCACAATAATGACTAAATCACATGTGACCTTGTGCCAGCATGCAATTATAATGCATCTTAACTCCACTTGGAAGCCCTCAATAAGCTCTGTTTTTAAATCCACTCACACTCTAATAGCACAAATTACAGTCATAATACAGCTGTTTGCTAATTTAGTTAACAGATTATACAGTGAGCAGAAGAACACTTTCCAATTTCCTTTTTGTAATAAATGGACATGTGAGGCTTGTTTAACAGCCATTGAATACCAATAAACTCTAAGGACGTGTTTGCTTATCTAATGACACAGTGGTGTAACCTACATGGCTTTATCAGTGATGACAGAAATTATGTTTACTCATGTGCGGAAGGGAGAGCTCCTTAAATCATTTTCAAGTTATATAAACATGAAATGACAATGAACTGTGTGAAAAAAGCAGAAAGGTTGGGGGGATACACCATGACATAGCGATATGTGGTGTGGTGATATATCAGTGTAAGGTCACTAAGTATTGATGATTTATACAGTATTAATTTCCAACATTTAATAAAGCTTTTGGTTCTATAGAAAAAAAAATCACTCACTCATTAAGTCCACCTGATGGTCCTGTTGAGCCATTTGTAGGTGAAGTCAGCAGTAGTGACATTCAAGGTTCATAGACAAATATGGCTACACAGGAGAGGGAAGAAAGAAATGCACACATAGCATTTTAATCCATCGTGTGGACTTATTTTGGACTTTTAAAGAGACACAAGTACTGTGGCCAATATGAGCAAATGGCCTCCAACGGCTTAATGCAGTTCAACCAGGGGAAAACAGTTTCAATAACAGAAAACATGTCTGGGGACCCAATGGCAAGCTTTTGTAATTGTTTTTTGATAATCAGTTATTCGCACACTATTGCCACAGCCATGAGGGCCAACTAGATTAGGTCACGTGATTGGAAAGAAACTCGAAAACAAGAGGTGAAAAGAAGATGTTAAACACTGGAAAAAGTGCAGGTGTTTTTGAAGTGAACCATCCTGTAGTTCATTGGTAGCTTTATAATAGCTTATCACTCTTGCAAATTACATTGAAGTTTAAACCATTAAGATGTTGGTTTGTTTGTTAAAGGTGCTGTGAGGAGAATGTATTTCCAACGACATTAAGACTCTGCTACCCATGAGCACGCGCGGCGACTGTCGTAATGCTGCGTTCCAGTAACCTCGGAACTGGGGGTGACATCATCTCCGACTTATCGGCGTTCCAGTTGAAGTTGGAAAAAAACATGCCGTTCTACTAGGCTATTGTTAGCTGTTGTTAGCACGTCCTGCTAACATATTTCCTATTTCAGTTCAGATTCATTATGTGGAACTCTATTCTCTGTTAACGACTTTCCTTTTTACCATCCTACTTTGGCATATTTTATTACACATCTGGATTTAGGTAATCTCATTCTACCATATTTATTTTAATTTTATTATATTTATTCATTTATATATTTACCTTACTTATCCTATCGTACTTTTTATCTTTTTCTTATATTTTAATTATAGCTCCTATGTTTCCTTGTTTATAATGAAAGATAGCATTTCCGCAGTCTTTTAATTCTGTTTGTTATTTAGAATTTCCTTTTTATGTCTCTGTGCATTTGATTAATTAAGCATGTGTTGCATGTGAATTATGAGGGTGGGTGGGGTCTTTATTTTCATTGTACGCAATTTTCTATTTTTTAGGTCATTTATGGTTTTATTTTATTTTATTTCTTATGTAGTATTTTGTGTTACTCATTTTTGTATGAAAAGTGCTATACAAATATATTCAATTGATTGATAGCTTCATCATGGGCCTAAAAAAGTACATCATCCCTGGATCTCTGTATGTATTAGTTTCCATGTGACTTTATATGCATAATATGAGCCTTTAGATATCCTATGAGAGAATCACCTAAGGAAGAGAAGGATGTTTTTTATATGAAGAAAGTAAAAAAAAAAGGTTTCTCTCTGGTATCTGTTGACTTAAGTATACTGTGTGGAGCTCCTATGACGCCTCAAAACAGTTGCGGTGAGGAACATCTCAGCAGCTGGTGACTAAAAGGTGACAGATTACAGAGAACATGTTTTACCTGGGGGTCTGGTTTAATCTAAATCGAAACAGTTCTTCTCTTTTCTCACCACAGTGCTCTGACAGTGACCGCAGCACTGAGCTGCTGATGGACTCATGAAAGTCATTAGCAGGGAGCACTCCCTCACCACAAAGAGAGCTCCTCAGTAGTGAGCCTGTGCTTAACCTTTTGGGCGTCATTATAGTCAAATAGAGACTCATTTTGATCTCATAACTAATGTCTGATATGAAATATTCAAAGACCTGAGCCTTTGCCAATTAGCAGAGCTGTGGGTGGTTGATTATTCTGCTCTGACTGGATTCACTGTGACGGGGATTCTGACCACAGAACTACAATAGCCAAATGCACAGGGGAGGCTTCAGGGGAAAGTACACTCTGTGCAGATGCTGTTATTTACCTAAAGTTGAGCATCAGCAACAAATGACATAAACCCTAAGTATGTGTCAAAGTGAAGAGAAGAATAATCATTTACTTAGTTGATTGAAAACCAAAAGGTTAAAAAAATAATTTCACATCAGTGCCACAGAGGGCAGGACAACCATGTGAATGAGGTAAAGCACAAAGCACTACTTGGTCAAGGTTTAGATTACCTTCGGGACTTTTTTTCATTCTGTTGAGAAATCTCAAACATGTGAAAGAAAAGGAGCAGAAAGAAGGAAAAAAGTGATAGAGTCTGCCCCTTTCTCACAAGATACAAATGAACTAAATACATAATTCAAAAGTTTAAAAAAATTCACAGTTCCATCTCAAAAAAAAATATTGGCGCCTACCTTTTTTTCAGAGTAAGAAACTCCAATGTCCAAGGCCCATAAAATTCAGAGGTCCTAATGTGAAACTTATACAACCCTAATGTAGCCTGGGTTTGTCAACAAAATGGCTGCTCGGTGCAGAACAGAACCAAATGTAGCACATTATTTCCCAAAATAACAACTTAGGGATGTTTTTACGCATTTAAACCAATCACACAGATAGTATTGTACACCATTCGCATGTGGACATATTGAGATGTTCATTTTTGGTGAAATTGTCCAGAAGTGAGCTGTTTATATTGATTATGAGCTAACAGTGCTAGCTGGAGCTAAACTCCAATTAGTTGATGCTGATGTATTAAAAGTGCCACACAATGTGATACTTTATTTAATTTCAACTAGTACATAATCTTATGCCTAAGTCACACATTCCCATTTCTCATAGCGACTGTGCACGACTGTACACAATTGAGGATGCTGGTGTGATCGCTATGATACGGGATTAAATTATTGTCTCACCCCTGGAGACACTCCGTAAATACACCGTCAGTGGCGCAGCTACAGCGCTTCAGGGGGCGTTTGTCCCGCTCCAGTTAGGTTAATACAGCGATATGACGAGGATTCCATCCCGCTGACAGGACGTCAGCTCCGCTCGAGCTCAGTTCGCGTCACGTAAGCCCCGACTGAGCCCCGTCGCTTGCGCCGTCTTGAACGGGACACAGTCGGGGCTCATACGGATACATCCTTGTCAGTCGTCCTCACAAAGCTTTCAGGATTGAGCCGCGATTGGGCCACGTTCAGCCCGACTGAGCTCCGTACATGCCCCGCTAATACCGCTTGCCTTAGGACTGCATTAGGCTTCCATCCCGCTATACCGAGAGTGGCGATTCTCCACGACAGTTTTGAACAGTTCAAAACTGTCGTGGAGCTTCTACGTTCGGCTCCGTTCATCCACGACTATACAGCGCTGATCCAGACCAAGTAGCGCATGCACCATGACCAAAGCACGCTTTATCAGGATTATGACAATCGTGCACAATCGCCATGAGAAACGGGAATGTGTGACTGGGGCTTTAGGAAAAGTGTTTTGGCACTAAAGTTCCAGGAGTAGTTTTTTTTTTATATATATATATATAAGCTTTATTAACGTGAAAATGCATTTCAACTTCTGCTCATGGTGAAACTAGAATGTGCTTCAACTCAGATATGATGTTATTCACAGTTCCCAAGTTGGACCTTCATTTTAATTGAAAACATATGTTCTAGTAGCTGTGATATTAGATGTGTTTAAGACTAGATGAGTGTCTCCAGTTGAAGGTGTGTGTACTCAGACTAACACAGGTGCTCTTTTTTCTCTGGTGGTTTGGTTTTATCTCATTTCATTTTTCCCCACAGGTGTTACAGTCAAACTGACTAGGTGGCTTTAAGATAAAAAGAGTGATGAAACTGCTACTGAAGCTGTTAGCATCTTTGCTAATCTCCATATGTGCAGTCACTTCCTGTTGTTCTCTGGCTCGTAGCTCCCACCTCTTCTTGCTCTAAAGGATGCTGATTGGGCCATGCTGCTTTTTGGTTGCTCATGCTTGTTCTCGATTGAAGCTTGGCAGGGAGGATCTGTCTGATTACAGACATTGAATCAGGCAGCTCCAGCTACTGTGCAAGGAAAAAGCACAGTTAAATTTCTCAATGGATTTTCATAAAATTATCATGGAATATTGCTCATGGCAGGAAGTAGTAATAAGAGTTTGGTGCTGATCTGATTGCAGATGCGAACTCCTTTATTTTCATGATTTGTTACATAAATCCACATTTACAATAATAACTCAGCTAAAAATGTCTCAAATGCCTTGGCAAGGGGTCTGTGGTCTTTGGGCAGTTACAGTCTTTTTTTTGTGTTTCCTTGTCTCAAGCAATTCTGACGTGAGGGTGGGTTGGGGTGAGGGAAAAATGTTCCTCACAGTTTTTGCATACTCAGAGCTAAGCTACATTTATGGCCCACCAGGGCCCTTACACTGGAATATTTCACAAATCCAGCCTTGAAGCTATAAGGCCGGATCCATGTATTGATGAAAGTTTGTCTGATTTTTAAGGTATAGGCTGCGGCACTAATACAATGCAATAATACAACAGTTATAATTTTGGTACTTTAAATACTCTGCATTTTTTTTAAAGGTGCAGTGTGTAGAATTTGGCTGCATTTTGCCGAACAGAAACGGTGAACAAAGGATATACTGTTTCTATTTGTATGTAAAGTGGACTACAGTCATCCCCATAAAATGTTTGTTTTGTTTCTATTTAGTTAGAAAAAGCTTTAAACAATTGACATTACTGTGGGCCACGTTCATGTAGGCCGACTTAAAGATCAGCCATGTTGTCTACGGGTGGGTTTAAGGGACGAAAAGAGCGAAACGCAACTTTTGCTTGTTGCATGCTTGTTGCATGTTGATTCTTAACTGACCGATAGTCTATTAAAATAATACTTACAAATATGAATGAAAATACCCTCACCTGTTAACTCTTGTAAACGATGCCCTGTTCACGATCCTTTTTGGTCTTCACCGGCTCTCGCCGCTTCGTGAAGTCACAGATCTGAACACTTGATGTCGCTAAAATGCCAATTTCTACACACTGCACCTTTAACGCAAGTACTTTTACACCCATCTTGGGATCCCTCAGAAGAGCTGGACGAAGTCGCTGGGGGAGGGAAGTCTGGGCGTACCTGTTCAGGCTGCTGCCCCCACGACCTGACCATGGAAAAGTGGAAGAAGATGGATGGATACTTTTACAGAACCTTGTCCACAAATCTAAGAGTGATTTGACAATTTATTTCTGATTTTAACTGAGTTTTTGTTTGTTTAGGTGTGACTTCTGTGCAGATATTGTGCTTCTTCCCTCAATAAAGACATTTTTTTTCTATCAATCAATCAAATACATTCCTCTCAGTGGATTTATTTAGCAGCAAGACTAACGCCTACACCCTTGAGCTCAGAAAAAAGAGTCCTCAATATTATGTAGCTGACAGAGAAAATGTCCTTCTCAAACTTATTCCACAGTCTTCTTTCTCAAGTTCCCTTAAAGGTCTCACTTACCAATGATTAAGAAAAGTTTGTAATCTTCCCACCGTATCCCTGAACTCACCTCACTCATCGGAGGGTGGAGCGGGTGATTCTGTGCGACAGGCGAGGCTGAGGGAGTAGCGGCGGTGACTTTGACGTGAGAAAATATCGCGCCACCGCTGAGATTAAACAGCAGCTGAATCAATGGGGAGCTCGCCTCATGAATATCGCATGAGGGGCGTTCTCCCAGCAGCCATGGGAAGAGGAAGCACAAACACACATCAAATATGCAGGTGGAGGTCAGATTATTGGCCTTTGATCATGAGTATAAACAGGAAATCAGGGGAGGGATTGGCGCAAGGACATCAAGATGAACATGCTGTCGCTGAACGTGATATGGGCGCTCATAAATTCAGGCGATAATGCAGTACATGCCAAGTTATGGATAAGGTTTGGAGAACTTTCTCTTTTTAAAGGTGCATTATGTAGAATTATTAGACCGAATAATAACAATTCCAAAAAGACTAATTCCTAATGATTGTATAAGTATATTTTCGGCTGAGACTTTTCTTACTCCAAAGGCCACATATTTTATTCCTTTTCAACAAGTTTATACCGGCCAGAGGTGTGTCCAAAACATACTAATGGCTTCTTGCTTAAACCAATACTAAGTGATCTTTTCCACTCCTACATTATATTTCTAGTGTCATTGTGATGGTACATCACCTTACAACAGGTTGAATGACACCTCTGTCATGGTCTGGGGGGTCTGTATTTAGTGTTGTGTTACTCAAGACCGGTCTTGAGACCATATTTTGAAGGTCTTAGTCTTGTCTCGGATTCGAGAACATTTTTACTCAGTCTTGTCTCGGTCTCGGACTGGGTGGACTTGAGATTTTCCATCAAGATCGATCAAGACCATCACTGATGTGCTGTTCTTCAACTCTATTAATATAAATAAAGAGGAACACTTGGTAAAACAATAAAAAGCTTCAATTCATTTGTTATTTCCCCTGTGATGACTGCAACCTTCCCATTGTTGTGACTGAGTGACACCCCCCTTAATTGTTCAACCTTGTCTCCTGCATTTTTTAAATTGATTTTGATGGTCTTGGTCTTGTCTCGGTCTCAGCTTGTCTCGGTCTTAGTCTCGACTCGGGCTCAACTTCCAAAAGTCTTGGTCTTGTCTTGGTCTCGGTCAAGTCTTGGTCTCAGATAGAGTGGTCTTGAATACAGCGCTACCTATATTACCTTCACTGGTACTACGCAACTTCAATGTGGATGGTAGGAACACTTCCACACTAAAAAAACTACAAATTTGCTTGGTCGCTTTATGGCATACATCACTATCCCCTTCAAGGCGGAAGCTAAAAGTTGGGAAAAGGAAAATATAAAGCAGTGAATTTTAAAACATTCTTAATGAACAGAATTTGGTTTAGAGTAAATACGAAATGATTTTCCTAATGGAAACAGGGACCTCTGGCTCACACACCTGCATAGTAGGTGGCAGTAATGCTCCTCTGACGGTGGATACCACCCATTGTTGAACAAAAAGAAAAAGAAGAAAGCTGAATGTAGAGTTGTTATCATGGTGGAAGCAGCGAAAAACCAGAAGAAAGAAAAGTTTTATTGAAGGAGACGAAAAAAGGAAAATAGGAGGGTAACAAGCTAAAGACCTGGACAGAGATAAACACTGACCCGGCGTTCACTTGCTGGCGTGAGCTGAAAGATGAGGAGGGATGTCCAATCAATGTTGATTTAGCCCTGTTATTGTTGGACTTGTAAGTACATGATGATTTATTCAAAAAGAAACATGATCAGACTGTACCTTATCAGCCCACATGGTTTGTTTGTCTCGGGACGTCCCGTCGGCTCACTTCTCCTTCCTCTGAGAGTGATTTGCCACTATTTTACTTTAATAAAGATGCCGGCCTGCAATTCCTGTCCTCAAATTTGAAGCATGGGGGTGCTCTGTCTTAAATGTATCTTGAAATCAGACATCAGAAATAAAAAAAAGACTATTTGCGCTGAATTCCGGTGTTGAATCACATTCAATGGTATACTTTATTACAGTTTTCATGTCTAAAAGAAAACACGGAAACCTACTAGCAAATTTTGGATTTACAAAGAAATTGAGGATGCATGAGTGTGGTCGCTTCTGTTTAAGGTAAGGGCTAATCAGTAGAAACTGTATTATTAACTGTTAACACTACTCTGTATATGATGCTGATGAGGATTGGATCTCTTTAAGGCAGCCTGGCCAGTTTCTTCGATTTATGATGGTCATGTGTGTGGCGTCATTTATTGGTTTGTTGATGCATGTTATAGAATTTCAGAGGTTATTTTTCGCATGTTAATGAGGACTCGATTTTTTGTACCCAGGCTGGTGTGTTTTGGTTTTGATTAAGATTTAATGTGTGTGTGGAGCTTGGATGGGATATGGGATTATATGTGACATAAGGCAAGCAGAATTACAGGCTTGTAAATCCCCCATTGCACCATTAGATGCTACAGTATATAACCTTGCATCAATACCCAGCTATCTCTTCTCAGGGACAAAGCTGAGGACACAATAACCACAAAAATATGGCAGCCAGGCTTTAACAGAGTGAATACTCAAAAAAAAGAATAACTTTTCACTTCAAAATCCACAAAAATGGAATTGGGATACCATCACAGGTGTACAGGTGGAGAACCGTCACCCTTTTCTACAGCATCCATCATTTACACCTTTAACTGAAGTTAAAGAGATGAACCTTGATGTATAAAGATGCTAATGTACCATACTGAAGTAAATTTACTTTGTTACTGTCGAGGGGGGAACAGAATGGATCAGAGCTGCTTTAAGGCACTGCAGGAGTACTTCAGCAGCTGAAGAGGTTGACGTCATTTACTTTTTGATCTCAGAACAGTCAGTGGATCAGAATCTCATGTACGCCTGAGGGAGGTATTCATGCAGACCTAAAGTGAATACTCCAGTTGTTAAACCTGAATGAGAACTTTGCTTTTTCTCTCTAAGCCTGTGACATGTTTGCAATTGAGATGCAGCAACATACAGACATTTTGGTTCTAACACTAGACTAGAAATATCGAGAAACATTTGTTTCTTCTTTTTATCTCCAAACATTCTTGATTGTTTGAAGGAAAAAAACAAACTTAAAACACCAGAGGGACTGTTAAACATGTCTATTGCTAAGGATGCACAATGTTATTGTTATAATATTGGTATCATCAAATATTATCCCCAGAGGCCAAATATTGGTATCTCCAGATATTAAAATATCGGTCAATATTTATAGTGAATATTTTGGGAGTACACATTGACCCTATAAATCCCATAAAGTGGCTCTAATATTGGCAGAATGTACAGATGTACAATCATGTTTTATTTCATCAACACTGATTGTGCACTTTTATAAATCGAAAGAGGAATTTGTAAATGGATAAAATGTTTTCCTTGCTTTATGCATGTCAGTAACTCACTACCACCATGAAATAAACAGGTCAACTTTTGTAAAGGGGTATGGTATTGGTATAATAGACATTAGCAAAAACCCATTACTGTGCATCCTTATCCACTGGGCATATTTCTCTAGTCCATCTAGGCAACATCCTGTAGCAACTGGAAGGGGCAGAAATTTTAAAGAAAAAGAAGAAGGTGATTGAATAAATGCTTTTTTGTCACATTTATTTTGGGCCAACTAGAGGCTTTCAGACACGTCAAGCTTCAAGAACAATTGACCAGAAGTTTGATGTAATTAGAATTTGGAGGTCATAGTTCATTGGGAAACCTATTAATTTGTGTCCCTTTAATTTTGCACGAATGTCAATTCTGGTTCAGAGAATTTCCATTCCCACTATTACCACTAGGTAGTCACTCTAGTTTCAAGGAATTTAAAAAAAAAAATCTTTCAAAATCAGGAGAATCAGAGAATTTCCATTCCCACTATTACCAATGTCCCATTTCATGAGCTGAATTCTTTGGAGAGCATTTAAAGACAATGGGCATCACAGCAATCTGTTTAAGGCTGTCCTAGTTTGTAAGACAAAGATGTTATCCTGTTTGTATCTTACAACCCAACATTTCCCAAGATTCATTGTGTAAATCTGGAATACCAGCAAGTTCTGCCAGAATTTCAAACCAGCATTGGAAATGTTAAATAACCAGTCAAACATAGATGATGTTAGTTTTTTCAGCTTTAGTGCAACATGAGATTGCCAGGCAAGAGCTCAACACAAGCACTGGGATAACTGACTTGTGATGCAATAATGGAACCCCTGGAGACAAGGCTACAAAAAGGCAGGGTCCTCTGAAAAATGATACCCCTGAATTGGGACACAGCTGAAATTATTTTTAGGAGGGTTTTAATTTTCCCACTGACACCACACACTTTATTTCCACGAAGTTTGTGTTCTGGCTAAGGTTGTAGTCAACAACCCTGCACATTTTTCACCAATCATTTCTCGCCAGTTAAAAACTAAACAACTTCTTTTGGATTCAGCTAATTTGCTCCTGTTCGCTGCAGAAATATAATCGCACATTCAGTTGGAGAAATATTGTTATGAGACTTTCCAAAGCACTAATGAGGCTCTATCTCCCATGTTGGTATTTATTCAAAGTAAATTTATTCACAGAAGCGTTGTTAAATACTGCCCTTATTAGTTAAACTTTGTTGGATGATCTGATAGCGACAGTCGTGCTGACGATAGTGATGATGCAGGCTGAACGAAGTGTTTCATCAAAGTCCTTGAGCCTTTGAAAGAGTTCTGGATTCTCTGTAAGTGTGAAGATGTTCTGCTGCCGTGCATCTGTTCCCAGTGATGGGTTTTATATTACTAGTTAGTTGCTCAGAGTTTTATTGAAAAACAACAATACCTACAGATGATGCTGAGGGAAGATTGTGTGCTTTGTTGGAGTACATTTCTCTCAGTACACAAAAGATTTATTGAGACGAGTGCGGACCAAAAGCTTCTTTACAATTCACTATTCAAAGACCTTTATTGGCACAAATGTGTTCAAAAACATGTATAAAAAATACTCTGTACAACAGATTCCATAACACTATGTTCGATTTAAATGTGGTTTATTTAAAATAAATTTTCATTTTAGGGCTGGATTTAAAAGTGATGTTGCTTTCAACTGTATGATTGTCTATCAACACTTACATTTTAGGACAACTTGTCAGATAGATAACAATGCACGTATAATTAAAAAATAATTGGTTTGCCTACTTTTATCAAAGGGGTTCCACAAGGCTCTATACTGGGTCCTGTACTTTTAACAATAATGTTGTATAATTAACAAAACAAAAAGATATATATTTAAAATTTTATTAGTTTGTTTCAACTGAATTTTTTCGGCTTTTGGTGTGACACAGAATCATATCTCTGCTGCTGGTGGCGGGGTAGCCCAGTCCGCACAGGCTTTGGCTGAGGTCTGGAGGGTGGTGTCCCATACAAACCATACATGCAAGTTCATTTGGTTTGTTTGCTGAGGGGATGCAAGTTGACTTCCTGGTGCACTACCATTGGCTACAGCAGTTGGTAACAGCTCAAAATGGTTGGTGTCCCCTGCCTAAAGACTCGAGGTGGAGAGTTTTCACCCTAACATTCATCACACATTAACACCTAAGAACAAAGTAGGGTTAACGTTGCTTGTAGTGCAGAAAAGGCATCAAGAATTATGACTTGAAAAGTGTTCCAGCTTTTTCTGCTTCATGCTACGAAAATAAACAATACCAATGACAGGTTCCCCCCTGCCTTTTATTCTCAATCTCAAAAAGTGTAAATTAAATTTAAAGGTAGCTTTTAGCCAGCACTAGCCTCATGCATTGAAAAGGGCAGTTAAATCTTTACTCAACTACATTTAAAAGCTTTGTCATTGCTAAATCCTATTGCTTTTCCTCTGGGATCCTAACAACTCCCTCTATGCCGATGAAACACAGAGCTTAAAGGAACACTACACCCAAACAACGATTTGGCCTCATTTTCTACTCACCCTCATGCTCAACAACACTGTGGAGTAGTTTTGGAACATCTAGGATGCAGCCGGAGATCTGGGGGTATTCTCGCTGTCCACTGCCATTGATATGACTTAGATACGAGCCCGAACGAACAGTGTCCTTAAAAGTCCACAAAAAGTCGGCAATATTCCTCCATACTGCTCGTGCGCTGTAATCCAAGTGTCCTGAGCGGGTAACGTCCACCATTTACTCAAAGCGACATCATTTAGCACATGTTTATAGCCTAAACAGTACTACTTCGCATTTCTATGATACTCTTCACGGGTGCCCTCGGATGATAAACCAAAGGAATGCGCACTCTGCAATAACTAGGAGCGTAGAACAAGAAACAAGAACCCAAGAAATCCCACATTCTGCTGACCCCTCTTGTGTCTGTCCACAGCTCCGTTGCTCACAGCAGAATGTGGGATTTCTTGTTCTACGCTCCTAGTTATTGCAGAGTGCGCGTTTGTTTGTTTGGTCATCCGCGGCTCCCGTAGGCACCCGTAAGAGTATCATAGAAATGCGAAGTAGTACTGTTTAGGCGAAAACATGTGCTAAAGGATGTCGCTTCGAGTAAATGGTGGACGTTACCCGCTCAGGACACTTGGATTACAGCGCACGAGCAGTATGGAGGAATATTGCCGACTTTTTGTGGACTTTTTGTGGACTTTTAAGGACACTGTTCGTTCGGGCTCGTATCTAAGTCATAATATCAATGGCAGTGGACAGCGAGTATACCCCCAGATCTCCGGCTGCATCCTAGATGTTCCAAAACTACTCCACAGTGTTGTTCAGCATGAGGGTGAGTAGAAAATGAGGCCAAATCGTTGTTTGGGTGTAGTGTTCCTTTAAGTCTGACCATATGTGAATTTGGCATGCATACAAATGTTTGAGGAGCCTTAATATCAAAGAGGGAATTTCTTCTTGAAAAGTGGCTGTAAGCATTATAACCAGAAAAAATTCAGGTGCAGGTGCAGCTCTTCAGACCGGTGTTGACCTGGTTACCTGAGGCCTTCAAAACAAAGAGGGAACAGCAGAACAAAGGACAAGGGAACACCGAGAAGAGGAGAGGTCACTGTGCAGCATTCTGGCTTTACATTACATGCTGCAGCTTGAGGAGAGGACTCACCACTCTCACAATGTCCTCCTTGTTCACTCTGTATTACATCAAAGTCTGGGATTTTTTCCACTCATATGCAGTGGCGTCAGCTGTAGTTTATTAAGCTCCAGGAACATTTTTGCGATGAAATACTTTCTAGAATATGAAAGGGATAGTTTGGTATTTTTAATATAACTAATACACATTAATGATCGTGTGCCCCTGTCTCTGCTAGGATCATTATGAACAACAACCAACATATAAACCACGTCTTTCACTGTTAGACTATTCCATTTTGCGGATCTTTTTATACATAAATTGCTTGCAATGACCTGTTTGGATACTAAAATCAGTAAAAAAAAATGTGCCATCAAACCTGTTTATTTTGGCTGCTTCCCATTTAAAGATATTCATCTCCAAATAAAACATATTGTCAGCATCTCTTCACACACACACAATGTCCTCACTCCAACTAATGTCACTACTCAGGCTGTCAGATAACAATATTTTTCCTTTTCTCCTTCTCTTGTGATGGTGTCCAGCTCAAAGTCAGAGAAACTTCCTCTCTTATTTCCACTGTTCCGTTATGCTGCAAATTCTGGGCTTTATCATGAATATTTAGGGCCATGTTGTTTAATTGATTATTATTTTCAGCTGCTGCTTTTATCAAGTCTAGTCTGAGATGATTTCTGCACCCAAATTTGCATGAGTTTATATTCAGGGGAATAAAAACATGAGAGATTAATTAATCATGATCTGTATTTAAAGAGGACATATCATGCTGATGCATGATTTAATACTTACATATAATATAATAAATTCGAA
Organism: Scarus forsteni; assembly: GCA_036419115.1. Taxonomy (NCBI): domain Eukaryota; kingdom Metazoa; phylum Chordata; class Actinopteri; order Labriformes; family Labridae; genus Scarus; species Scarus forsteni. The sequence goes on along the minus strand of JAZDUH010000007.1, from coordinate 9,088,240 downwards.
AACAAGACCTTACACCCCCTTAATTTTCAAAAAATTAGATATCGTATTTTTTCTGATATCCTAAAACGAGATTTGATGCCTCTGAAAATAGGTAATTGCGAGATGTCCGCGAGATTTCAAACGTCATGACATCACGAGGTACCTTTCTTTTTATTGGAGTAATCTGATAAAACACTTCCTCCTCTGTGATGTCCGTTAGCCCCAAACCCTCACCGAGGAACACATCCAGCAGCAGGGGTATAAAGCTCCCTTGCTCACTCTCCCTCATTACCAGTTCTGGCCTGTAGGGGGACTCGATATGCGGTCGCTGCTTTGAGCCTGCTGGAAAATACAGTAGAAGAAGAAGGACAGGCTGGCTCTACCCCCAACAGACCTGACCAATCAGAGGACAAAGGGCTGTGACGTTGCGAGGTAACTTTAGGTCAGCCTTGAGACCAAGCGTTTCAACAAGTGCTTCATAATGGCCTAAAATGAGGTTAATGCTATTGTGGGGCAATGAAGGAACTAAATGACTTGTACTGAGGGCAGAAATGCTTTACAGGCATCCTAGTCTGGCATAGTGAAAAGGAGAAACAAGCATGATATGTCCTCTTTAATTAACTTGGTGGATATTGTCTGTGTTGAGATTCATGTCACAAGTGGCAAATGATACATCTCCGAGGTATAATTTAAAGTAAGATAAGACAATAGTCTAAGGACTGAAGTACTCGTAGTTTGAGCAAATGGCTAACAGGGTTTAGCTGCTACGTCAATCTGTGGCTTGAAATGGATTGGTCTGTGAAGAGTGTGATGAGTGGACCAGCTGCTCTGGTATTTTAAAGTTCTGCTCTCTGAAAATACAGAAACTGTGAAATCAGATTAAAAATTAGATTAAAGTGATTTAAAAACATAATGTGCTAAATATGACTAAATCACAATAAATACGATAATTTGGCAACTGTAGTTTTAATACCAGATTGATAATTGGGCCATAGTGTTTAAAGTCAAGAGATGGACATGTCACATTTTGCATATGACCTCAAAAGATTTTCCCTCAAGTCAGAGTGAATATTGTGTTTTGAGACATCAAGTTCACAAGAATGGCTTACAGATCAATCTGAAGACCTCCTTGCCCTGGTAGATAGACATGAAAAAGTGGTCCACTGACAAGTAAAGCGCTGTGTAGGTTTGGATATACTTTATAGATTACTTAATCAATGTTTTTGATAGTTTTTTTCTTCTTCTTAAAATTAGCTTAACATGGACAAATGGACCAATCTGCATCATTTAGTCTGGTTTCCTTACTGAGCCAGTCCCTCCTTGAAGAGCAACAGTCCTGGCATTTTCTTTTTAAAAATATACAATTGACAAATATCTTATAGAACACTACGTCAAGAGTGTAAAAATGTCAAACTGTCCTTCAAAGTTTGAGGTGATGTATACCAGCTGGTCTTGATGCAAAATCACCAGGAGTGCCATCTTTAAAAGTTCACCCTGGATGTTTGTCTCTGTGTGATGTAATTCAACGATCCTTTCAAGCTTGTTGGGGGGCTTGTTTCTAAATACCATGATATCTGCACATTGACTTGTTGCATTCACACAACAGCCAACAAAAGGCTGACTGTGAGCTTCTATTGATTTGGACTGAATCATGTTTAGTCACCTTTATGATTTCCTTTCAGGTCTGCTTGGTGCTTTCTTTCGGTGCCGACTGTTGATATTCAAACACAAAGTCTCAATCAATGGGTCATTAGCATTAGGATGGACGGTGGCCATGGAAACCAAAAGTTTGGAGGTACGATAGCTAGGCTTGTATATTTCATTAATATTCATCTTTGAAAATCGTCCTTCCTGAGGAAAAAAAATCAAATGTTAAGATTCTCACAGGACAATTGCACCCTGTATGTCATATCAGACCAGGAGTCCACAGCAGCTTTGGCCTGGTTAAGGGAGCTCAGCTGTTCATTTCAACCAAACTATCAAATCAGAGACCACTACAATGATTGCCCAACTTGAAAATAGCATTTAATTTGAAGATTATTCCACCCAGCTCAAAATAACTACTTGGCTTTCTCATTTCATTTTCTCTTTCAATGTCCAGACTCACTCAAATTGCTTGCTTTTCTCCTCCCAGTTGTCAACACTTATTTGTTCCATTTATAAGACAGTCTCTCTTTCCGGTGCTCACTCTTTGTGGAAATGCAGTCTACAGTCTGCAGGCATTTATACTCTAATGGGATACATGCCCTCATTAGATATTTACCGGGGAGCTGAGGTATAAGTTAGAGGGGCTGTTGTGCTAACCCGACCCCACAGATGGATCATTCAGTAAATAATGTGCAGAAAATTTTTCACTTGTCCATCTGGGAAAGAGCAGATAGCAAGTGTTTGGGGAGGGCTTAACCTTTCAGGAGCATAGATAGCAGTACAAGTACATATGTTGGGTATATTTACTTGACTTGAGTGTTGATTTTTTTATGGAAACTTGTGACTGTTACTCCACTTTATTTGAAAGATAACTATTGTACTTTTAACTCCACTACATAGGGTCTTATTATTACTTGTTACTTTTAAATAGCTCTGAAGTCAGCAAATAGATCTGATCAAACTGCTGCTGAAGCTGTTAGCATCTATGCTAATCACTGTACAAGGCTTTAGCTTCCACCTTTACCTGTTTTGAGGGACATAGATTGGGCTGTGTAAATTTGAGCTGAACCCAGTCTTTGTAGATTGGTGCTTCGCATAATTAATCTGCATCCAGTTACAGTTCATTTGGGTCCTGAATTACCTGTGACTTGATTCAGCATTTTTAAGTGGAGGAGGTCTTACCCTGCTAGTTTTCCTCTATCTATAGACTGACGTATGATCCTCTGAATCACCTCCTACACACACCTTTTCCCTCATTTCCCCACTGTGCTTTCCTTTAGTTTGTTGCCGCAACACATCCATTCAGCTGAGATGAATAATAGTGAAAGCTCAGACCTGTAATGCTACATTTTTCAGTGTTGAGATCAATACAGAGCGGTCGGCCTTGACTGAATGGATGAGTGTGTGGGTTTAGTGAGGATGATGCAGTCATCAGATCAGTAAACGCATGTTAATTGGCTTTGCAAGGTCTTCTTTCCTTTATAGCCCATAGAAACATGCACACAATACTTCTTTACTAATTGGTCAGTTGAAAATGAACTGTTGGAGAAGAAAACTGGTGTTGATCACCCAGCGATCATAAAAAATGAATTGGTTTAATTCCTTACACTATAGCTTCTATGTGTTTTATTACCATGTGTACTGCAGGTTTGAAATGGAAAGTATGCACCTTTATGCTAATTGGTATTCATCATAATCAACACTTCTTTCGCAGAGCAGAACTGCATGGTCACCTATTCTCCCATGAGGCCATTGTGTAACACTCACCGCAAGCTTAAATAGCAGGTTGAAGCAGTGAGCCACTAATGAGCTGGAAAATGTGGCAGGTGGACACCATTTAATGGAACAAATATTTGACAAAACAAACGTAAATAATCACAAGGGAAAAGTTTTAGGTCATTTTAATGTGGCTTCTCATGACTGTGGTTTGGTTTGGACTCAAAATGTTACAAAAATGGTGCTTGGTGTCAGCGTTGGTCTTTTTTATAAATTAGTTACTGGGTAAGGTATTGAAGTGGACCAAAACCTTCTCAGGTGGAGAAATAAAGTCTCTCTGACTGGTCAGATTTGTTCCCCAGGACAGACGATTCCTGGCTTTCTATACTCTGACATGTTGCATTAAACCACAGAGATTTACTTGCATTTTTTTCCTTCACATCAGTTAGCCTCAATAACAGTTACATTTATCTACTTGCCTGCATGAGACACATGTTACTTGAGGATATCACTACAGACTGCAAAAAGCAGAAGGTGTATGCAACTATTTGTTTATACAATACTTTTCTTGATGCGCAGTCATAATCCTGTCTGGACAAGCCCCTCAGCAACTCTGAATCTAAGCCCTCATTTGCAGGCATAGTTAGCCAGCTAGATATCGTCCTCATGTCTCTGTGAACACAGAGCGCTTTTGAAACTAAAAGGCATAACCTTTCCTTTTCTGGTGACAATGTTGTCATGTAAATGGGACCTCAAATCCGTGTGTCTCTCTAGAGCAATCGGTGTTCTGCATAACTTAAGTGTCTGAACAATATTTTTGATTTTTCTAGTGCTGCTGCTTTCTCTGTATCTTTTTATGTGTTTAAATGTATTTCTTTTGTTTAAAAGTGTGTTTGAAGACCTTAAAATTATTTTAAAAGTGCTGTAAAAGTTATAAAAACATGCCTCGGGTATATTTGAATAGAGTGTTTCTATATCACGGATTTTCACTTCTTGCAGGAGGGTCTGGAAACTAACCCCTGCATTGGAGAGGGGACCATACTGGTTAAAGCATATGGCTTTAATCAGCACTATGTAAAGTGTTTTGACATGACACTTGTTATGAACTGACGGTATACAAAAAATTTGACTGCTGGCCAAAAGCAATTTGCAGTGTAGACTTATCAGACCACAACTTTTTCCACTTTGTGTCAGTGCATCTTAGATGAGCGCCAGAGAAACCAATGGCCTTATACACAATCAGCCAAATTGAGCCACGTACATGCCACGCTAATACCGTTCGCCTTAGGACCGCATTAGGCTTCCACCCCGCCATACGGAGAGCGGTGATTCCACACAACAGTTTTGAACAGTTTAAAACAGTTGGGGCACTTCCCCATTCCCCGACGTTCATCCACGACTATACAACGCTGATCCAGGTCAAGTAGCGCATGCACCACGACCAAAGCACATTTCATCAGGATTATGACATTCTCGCACAATCCTTATGAGAAACGCGAATGTGTGACTGGGGTTTTAGACTTTAAATCAGTACGGTGATGTGATTTATTTCTATTTCACAATTACATGGATCATCAGTTTCTCACATAGTGTGGCATGAGGCAAGTCAGGCGTGTATTTGGAATTTTTATGACCATAGCACAACTTTATGCCTTCAAGAAACTGAACCAGTCCAGTTGGCACTTGGATCAGTGTTAGATAACCATGACCTGAATGACTGAGAACCTGCAGAGATATTTAAGGTCTCATTCACACCTAAAATAGGGCCGACTCACTTTGGTTGTGGGTAGAAGTTGCAACGTTGCTTTATTTTTCACTTCATTTGGTGTGCTTTTACACTGCTCTTGGTCTTTTTGGTGTTGTTGGTATCCCACTCTGCCTGTGCATGGCAATGTTTTAACTTGTATTTGTAAGCACAGAGACAAACTGTGTTAACTGAGTGTTTACCAAAGTGTTCCTGAGCCCACGTGGAAATATGCTTTATAGAATGATGCTTACTTAAATACAGTGGGTATCACAGGTCACAGGAAGGTATGATGGCCTGTAGGTGTTGAAACTCTTATTTTTTTTACAATTGTACTTTGAGAAATATGTGACTCTTTGCACACACAGTTTTTCACAAACCTCTCCAAATCATTGTTTGTGTTTACATAATGACACTCACCTGTTTCCAATTTAATTTTCCACCTGTGGTATATTCCACAAATGTGTTTCTTAAGCATTCCTCTTTTCATTCCTGTTTTTGTAGTGTATTAAATTAAGAAACAAATCTGTAAATCAGTATTTACTCTTTTTATTTACATCTTACATAATGTCCCAACTTGGGGTTTTCTCGTCAGGGTCATTGTAGAGCTTTTGATGCTTTTATCAAGGACATAATACAATAAAAATTAGGGAGCCATAGTGGGAGCTGACAGGCATCATGACATGAGCCACGGGTCAAACTCAAGTACAAGTTCTTGGTGTACAAGAAAACTACTGGGCCGGCAGCACTGCTCAGCTGATACTAAGGATGATTACATATTCCTCTTTAGGGATGTTTTCTCTTTGTTGTGTGTAAAAATAACACAGAACGATTTTGTAGCCTGATCACTGCGTCATTTTACGAGGTTACATCACTGCATCAACAAGCTTCAAACAAATGAAACATCAGAACACATGAAGTGTCTGTTTTTTCATCTTTGGGAGTTTTTCTGTCTCCGGACACTTTGATGTGATTTCAGCTTAATGATCAAATGAGAGCAAAGTTTAAAAAAGTTACAGTCTAAAGATCCTTATTGACAACTGCTGTGATGAAATAAGGAAATAAAGGATGATACAGGGTTCGAGTTCAGAATATAAGACGGAAGAAAATAAGCTGTTCCTAACCCAGGCTGTAACAGCAGGAGTCACCAGGGAAAACTACATTAAAAATACTCTTCGACTATGATTTTGGAGTACTGTTATGCACTGAAAAACGCAAAAAACAAAGAAAAGCCTGCACCACTTTTCAGCAAACTGTGAAGCGGTAAAAGGCTGCTGCTTCAAACTGTGAGGGTTTGGGGTTAAAATGCCAGACTTGACCTTGAATGAGAGTTTGGGATTTCCCTTACAGGACTTGGACTGTCCTTAACGGACAGCTCAAAGCACTTTTTGTGCCCCTGATGAAGAATGATACCTTCAAGGTTGTGCAAGTTACCCATGGCATGGGCAGAAATACTAGTACTGTGTTAAGTTTCAGTAGATTTCTAAAGCCTTCTAATTCCTTTCACAAGCATGTTGAGGAATTTCGATCAATAAGAGTTGAACTAAATGCTCCTCCAGTCTCATGCAGAAAGGAAAACCTAAAGCAGTTGTTGATTGATGAGGACGTGAGCCTTTCAGGAAAGCTTGTGTACTGTCACTGTTTGCCAATGATCGTACTGATCTGAGAAATGTTCCAGGTGTTTTGTACATTTCACAACTTCCCCGGGCTTTTAACTGTGTTTGCAATGTGCTGCAGGAATTAATCCTGGAAGTGTGTATGTTAATTAAAGACAAGATACATTTTTAAAGGATAAGTTCGGTTAAGACAGCTTTCACATTGTTTATAGAATAAAGTAGAACAATATACTCACCCAGAAGGCTTTCCTGATCTAAACAGTGCTTCGAGAGATATTTAGATCCAAAATCGAGCAGCGGGCATCCGTATAATGGTAGCACATACAGCATACAGCGTCACTCCTAAAACTGCATTAATCGTCCAAAAACTCATTTGTTTCTTCAATATTTCATCACAGTCCGCTCGCGCTACTCCTTCATTACAGTCCGGGGTTGCTCCACCCATGTTTTTCTGACTGCTGATCTCTGAACTGGAAACTTTCTTCACGCCTGCCGCGCATGCGCAGTACGGCTTCCTCCTTTCGATGAGCTCCTCATCTGTAAACTCTGGCTGGAAACTGTAAGGACACCCATCATATTCAAAGTTCTCGTCCTCAACATCTTCATCAGATAGATATTCGTCCATTTTGCACAAAGCTGGAAGAAGAACGTTGTTCAGTAACCGGCGGTCGCCCCTGAAGCAATGAGCCGTACTGCGCATGCGCGGGAGCCGTGAAAAAAGTTTCCAGTTCAGAGGTCAGCAGAGGGCTGACCTCTCCCGAAGCACTGTTTGGATCAGGAAAGCCTTCTGGGTGAGTATATTGTTCTACTTCATTCTATAAACAATGTGAAAGCTGTCTTAACGAACTTATCCTTTAATTTCACTAGCTGAAACATTAAATACCCTTTCTTTGTGTCATCTTCATTCATTTTAAGTTAGAAAGCATTCCAATTTTAAACATCGTCCCAACTCTTTTAGAATTTAGGTTTGTCCTATAGCAGTGCCTTGTATGGACCCCATGTTCCCTGTAAATGTCCCATAAAGATATAAAAATACAGATACACTTGCTTTGAACATGAACATGATCAAAAGTGCATCCCCTCTCCCCGTGCTCTGGGCTCTTTGCCTTTTGGATGTAGCAAACACTGAATGCCACACACAGTGAGCTGATCGAGGACGACAGGCTCTGTTGGAACTTGTGACAATGAGGAGCGCAGACACACACTCACATACACACTCATGTACACACTCATGACTCAGTGAGATCCTTGTTGCCCAGCGGGGAGGCTGCAGGGTGAGCTACAGGGAGAGTTGATCTTCCTTCAAAAATGCCAGGAGGTCAATGCCGAGCCGCTCTGACATCTCATGTCTTGTGTTTGCGTTGTGTGCATACATATTGAGTTAGAACCTAATTAAATGTGTTGACATTAAAACAACTGACTGCTGTCTTAAAGGTGTAGTCAGCAGTCTTCTAATCTTCTAACCTAATGCATGATTTGTCAAAATCACCGTATTTCTCCTCTCCATCCACAAGATGTCACCACTGACAGCATGTTGAAAAAAAGTCCGCTTTCAATACACAGCCTTGGCTCTGAATTTCAGCAGGTAAATACTGTGGCTCGGGCCGAGTTACCAAAACAGAGTACACCCCCCCACATCCAGGGGGCGATCATACTCATGCGCAGATCAGACAGAGGGGGGAGGGGGAGTCGTAGGATGCGTAGCGTGCACAGTTAGCGTAAGAGAGAGATACAATAGGTGCAGTAGCAATGGCTGAAAAACAGCCCAGAAGAAAAAGTTCACAGGAGTGAAAAGTGAAAAAGAAGGGCTATGACCATGAAAGAGCGAAGACTCGTTTCAATATTGGTGTTGCTTTCCGACGGTGGAGGGAACTCCGCTAATTGAAAGACCTGAAAACGGACGCGGATGTCGGCGCCTTTCTGCTGGATAGGTAAGCAACATTAGCTTTGTGGTGCTTCACATAACAGTAACAGCCGTCGGGCATTCATCTTATTGTCTAATCTGCCAAAATGTACTGTTGTTGTGATGTTATCAATATTGTCAGTCGAGTTGTCTGACGAGTCAGGGTTACCTTAGCTACGTTGGTCAGCTATGCAGTGTCTACGGCCGTTTCCATGACGATGCATGTCCATCAGCTTTCGGGGGGCGGGTCTAAATTCGTTTATAAACAACCTCTCCACTCGTTTTCTCCCACATCGCTGAATTGCTTGTTGATCGTATGTACAGCTTAAGACATCCATCAAATCAAGGACAGAAATTCAAGAAGATATTACACTCTTTGTCAGCATACATGAAGACATATGACTAGTTTTAATAAAAAGCTTTTGGACAAAGCTCAGTATTTGATTTCCTCCAGCCTTATGCCCCAGTCACACATTCCCATTTCTCTTGACGATTGTGAACAACTGTACACGATTGGCAGAGCCGGTTTGATCGGCATGATATGGGAAGAAATGACTGTTTCTCCCCCGGACACACCCTGTACATACACCATCAGTAACGCTTCTGCAGCACTTCAGGGCCATTTGTCCCGCTTCAATAAGGTCAATACAATGATAGGACGAGGATTCCGTGAATTTCCATCCTGCTGGCATGACGTTAGCCCTGTTTGAGTCCAGTTTGCATCACGTAAACCCCAATCAAGCCCCATTGTTTGTGTCACCTTGAACAGGACACAATCGGGGCACAAACAGATACGTCCTTGTCACTCATCCTAAGAAAGCCAACGCGTTGTTGTGAAAGCACCCTTAGATATAAAGTGAGGGTGTGCAAAGTGTAAAAAGTGTAATGTGTAAAAAGTCTGAAGAAAATCCCTTAAATCATTCTTGATCTATGCATCACAAGAATTGCACAGACAGCCCAATCACAAATGTCTCCAGCTCTGAAAGTCTTCAGCAGGAGCTTTGACCAAATGTTAGGTTCATTTCTCTGCTAATAGCACATGAGACCTTAACTATTGTGACAGTTTATAGCTCTATAATTGCACTGATTTGAATGTGTGGAAATAGTGCCTCTCCTCATGCTGTTCCCTGCTCTTTCATGAAAACCTTGAAGTCAAAGCTCAGGGGGAAATCTGTCCACACACCTCAACCAGCAATGTGCTAAATGACAGAGACCATTTAGCCCCCCGTGGACCAAACTGCAGGGACTTACACCAACAGAGCATTAATTCCAATCAAGCTCTTCTCTCTACAGCCTGACAACCACTTCAGCACCAAGGCCACTGTGTCATACTTAACATAATACTCATGAGCTTTTATGTGCATTACCTAGGAAGAAATAATGAATGATAATAAGTTTTATATGTTGGAACATCATTGAATTATCACAAGATTAGTTTTCCCTGACAACTTTGTTTTTTGGGCATGATTACCGATTGTGCAGTTTTCAATCATCCTTAAATATCCATCAAACAGGAGGATGAGAGTTACAGTTTTAGGTGTTACATCACTGAAGTGTGATTTTTTGAGCAGGTAGTTTGGGTCTTTTTGTGCTTATGTAAGTCACAGACGGTGTGCATAACAGCAGTTGGAAAAAAGTTAAACCAATGTGCACACCTTGTTAAACTGGTCCTTTAATACTTGCTAACATTTCAGTCCGACCAAGACCATATTCAAGTGGCTTTCTCAAATTCACTCTTATATCACAATACTGAAGGCTGAATGTGCTCCACAGTTTGCATTTAAGGCCTTGTTAACATTCAGTCCACATGATATAACAAGTAGAAATAAATCAAACTTTTTAAAAGCCTATGTAACTTTTAGCTTATGTGGGAAAATAACCTGTCTGCATAGTCTGAAGTGAAATATGTGTCAAAGCCACATGTCAATAAAAGAGTTATTGTCCAACATTACTGTAATTTCATGTGCAGCCAGGGTTAAAGAGAGAAAGAAAGATATTGCCATGTAATTCACATGTACCTAGAAACACTAATGAAACTGTGACTCTGTGTAAAACATAAATAAAAGCAGAGTACAATAATTTGCTAATCTATTCGAAACTATGTTTAATTGAATTGACTACAAAGAAAATATATTTCTTTTTTTAACTGATAAACTTTGTTTTCTTTGCAAATACTCACTCATGTTGAATTTGCTATCTACAACATGTCCAAAATAGCTGGGACAGAAGCAACAAAAGACTGGGAAAGTTGAGTAAAAAAAAAAAAAACAAACATCTCTTTGGCCCATTCTTCAGGTTAACGGGAAGTGTCGTGACTGGATTTAAAGGGGGGAAAGAAAAGTTCCCCACTTTGTGAACAAGGCAACAAATAGCCCAACAGTTTGAGAACAAAGTTTCTAAAGTACAAATGCAAGGAATTAAATAATCTTGTAGCATTAAATGCTTACCAGGTTTGCCAAGCCCAATAGTCACAGCCACACACAGAGGCAGTTTTTAATCAGTCCGGCTTTATTCACTCACAAATAAAGTAACATAGGTAACATATATGGAAATGCTCTGGTCCTGTTGTGCTGGTGGGTCCAACTCTGTGTACAAACAGTCCAAAATTCAAAAAAGCCTCACTAGAAAGGTGCACCTCCTTGCTGTCTGAGTGCGAGCGACTGAATGCCAGCTCCAGCATGCTACTGCAGGGAGGACAAAGGGAGAAATTAGTGCACACCTGTGTCACTTAACCTGAAACTGCTTCCACCATCCCCCACACCTCTCTCCCCTGCAGCTGAGCTCAACCACACCCAACTACCACATCTACAGTCCGTAAAATCAACAAAAGACCCAGAAATCTCTGCACATATGGCTGAAAACCAACACTGAATGCTAATGATGTTTGATTCATCAGATGGCCTGCAATAAAAAACACCATTCTGCACTGACGCATATGTTCTGGACTTGCCAAAGCTGCTGGATCATTATATTTCAAAGTTTATCTGTCATAGATGAATAATGCTGCGTTCCAGGCGACCCATAACTCAGATATTTCCCAGTTAAAATCTCCGAGTTCCAACCTGAAAGCGTTCCATGCAAAATACGACTTCGGTTTGAGCGCAAGGAACTTTGGTATGTAAATTAACCAACATAGTAGGCGTCATAAGATTTATGCTTCATCAACTTACTCATTTGAGTGAAACAGAAGCAGGGAAATGGCGCATAATGTAACAGAAGCTTATACTTTACAGTGTTTGTCATTATTAAGAGGCTGCCTTATTGGTTAGGCAGTGATGTGACGTCACAAGTCGTAACTCAGAGTACATCGATCTGGTACAAGTTCACTGGTCGGAAGTTACGAGTTTGGCTGCCGTTCCAGTGCACTTTCACAAGTTACAGGTGGGAAAAACACGAGTTATGGGTTGCCTGGAACCCAGCATTAGTCTTTACTGCCCTCGCAGTTTATAATTTGTTTATCACACCATCAGATCAATGTGTTGCAGTATTGTCTTTTCTTTCTTCATAGTCAACTGATCATCTCTTATGACAATGGTTATTTCATTCATCTTGCTGAGTCAGAGATAGTTTGTGAAGATAGTGTTCCTTTAAAATGGGCTTGATCAGAATGATGCACCACCTGGAGGAAGCCCCTGAAATGAGACCGAGCTATACTCGACCAAATTTACCAACTGAATTGGTAAATGTTAGAAATGGTGAAACTGAATTCAAAAAACAGTATTTTTTCTTTGGTCCAAAAATTAACAACCTTTAATACTGAGGCAAAATCTGATTGGTGGAGGAGGCCAAATTGACTGCTTCATTACTGCAGTAATTAACAGAATATATCTGTCAGTGAGCATGTGTCGGTCTCTCAAACTTTAATGAAGGTAATGAATGGACATGAGCAAATTACTCCCCCTTTCTCTGTCATGGTCCTGCTCACATACTCACACATGGGCTATATCCCCTCCCTCCGTCTTCATCTGCGTCAGGGGAAATTTACTGTGACTTACTGTGAGCACCCGATCCATACAGGAAGTCATATGAAAGCATTGCCAGGGGCCAACATGAACACATCAAGTATGTGAACCAAGATGTTGCTCTTAAAAGTGTCAGTGTGTCACAAGGAGCCACAGATGTGCAGCTCTGCATCTTTGATTTACATTTTATACTTTAAAACTCCTCCTTAATCAGGACAAATAAAATCTAAGAAACCTGCACATTACAGCCTCAGGTTTACATCTTCAAAACCTTGCCTGCCCCATGGGAACCTGCACACCAGGTAACACAAAAGGGTTAACAAGTCTCATGTTTATCCCCTGTTTACAATGTTAAATACACGGCCTGGTCAAAAAAATAAAAAATAACCACCTGGATTTAACTAAGCAAATGGGCACGAGCCCCTTATTGGATAATTACTGCATGGGTGATTATTTTACAGCTGGTAACAAGTTATTTAACCTCAGCCAATGCAATGAGTAGCTTCTCATTTCTTAAACAACCATGTGGAAAGACACATCCTGTGGTCGTGGAAAAGATGTTAGTCTGTTTAAGAAAAGTCAAATTATTAGCATGCATCAAGCAGAAAAACATCTCAGGAGGTTGCAGAAATTATTGAAAATGGGTAAAGAATTGCCCAACACATAAATAAAAACTAGAAGGATAGTGGGGAACCATCGTCTTCGAGACAGAAATGCAGTCAAAACAAAATAATGAATGATCATAATCGGTGATCACTTAAACGTTCGACTAAATCAAATAGAAGAAAAACTTTAGTAGAACTCAGGGGTATATTTAATTGTGAAAATAAGAACATTTTCACTCCCACAATGTGAAGGAAACTCAAGATATTGGGACTGAACAGCTGTGTAGACTTAAGAAAATCACTAATCAGCAAGGCTAGTTGGAAAAACGGCTTCAGCATAAAGATTGGACTCTGGAAGAAGGTCATGTGGTCTTATGAGTCCAGATTGATCCTGTTCCAGAGTGATGGGAGCATCAGGGTAAGGAGAGAGGCAGGTTTAAGGATGCACCCATCATGCTTAGTGCCTACTGTACAAGCCTGTGGAGGCAGTGATATGAACTGGGACGAATCTTGTGACATTATAGAAGCTTATCGAAACAACGCCACAGCGAATGCGTGCTGTAATCAAAGGTAAGGGTGGTCCAATGAAATATCAGAGCGTGTGACCGTTTTTTTAGGTGGTGATTTTTTGGGGGGCCATGTTGTGAATCAAGTATGCGCTTCTTCATTTCACTAAGTTTAAGTCTAGTTGATTGTTTTCATCCCGTGCTTTTTAAGATGAATACTATAAACGTGAATAACTATGTAAAAGTAGAAACATCACTGTAGGACATGGTATGAAGGGTAGGATTAAATAAGTTTAGACTTCATCCTGCTCCTTTTTGATCATCTGGACTTGCGGCACATGCAGGATGTCGTTGGCTGTCTTCGACTGTTTTCTTTGTTTTTTTAGTATATGCTTGTGTTTGTTCTGTTGCATGTTCAAAACAAAGCATTCATTCATTCATATCTTTTAAAAAACAATGTGTGTAACTCACTAACTCACTCTAAAACTGTGGAGGTCCTAGCGACCGAGAGCTTGTGTTCATTTGTTTTATAGGACACCATTTCCTGAGAAAACTGCAGAAGATTTTCCTTACAGCTTCATATTACGTTTTACTAAGTTTTATATGTTTGCTATATAGTGCGTTTAACATGTGTGCTGCACTTGATGGAGCCCTTCTATGAACAAGACAAAAAGTCTGCTATATCAGGACATCTTCCTTTTCCCCTCTCTTAAGTGCAAGTGAGTGCTTCAAACATCACCACCGAATACACCTACAGATTTGATGTCCTTCTATTTTTCATCAACAGTTTAAGTCCATTGTCTTTGGCTAGCACGCCCAGACATGGCAGAAGTAATGCAAAGCAGAGGTGTTGAAACTGGCAGTGTCGCTCAGCCCATAAGGGCTTGGTCCAGTTCAAATCATGATTGAAACATACATGGGTGTTTACTTGATGATACAAACTGACTACCTTAGTCACTGACACCAGCTACGGTAGCTGGTAACACAGCTGAAAGGGGTTGGTGGGCCAAGCCTCTGGAGCAGTGGGGTGTGGCATTTGCACCCTCGCATCTTTAAACTTCATCACAAGTTAACACCTTGAAGGAGGGTCTACTTTGCTGGTGGTGAAGGCAAGTCGTCAGGAAAAATGACCCAGCCTGTGCTTCCAACCCTGAGCTGTCATAGTGAACCTCAAAGTTATTGGTCAAAGATCATCTCAGAAAATAACCATCCTTTGCTCATCCATCCCTCGTTATTTGCTTTGTCGTGCCTTGCTTAAGGCTGGCCAATCTCATGAAGACTTTGACACATATTCTTTAAACTTTAAACTTATTTCCACTCCAATTAGAGTATGAAAAAAAATCATTTTGGAGGCCATAGGCCAATTTCATTGTGTCTCATTTTCACTTCTTGCTTGGAAACTTGGGATTTGCGTCTAACTTTAAGAAAGAATAACTCTGACCCAAGGTTGATGTTGAATTTAGTGGATCAAAGAACAAAGAGTAATCTGCTTTTTTCGGTCCACCTGTCAGGCATAATCAGGCTAAAGACATCTTGTTCTTTCAGGACAACCTGAGCTTTCAGAATATTTATGCTGCACTGATGTTTTAAAAAGTTTTACGAGCAAAGAGATAACACAAAGTTCAAGACAGACATTGATTCTCTACAACTACCCACACATTTGCACATATATTCCTCCAAACGGTTATTTTTTTGGCCTCATATAGGTATTAGCACCACTCTTAGATGCAACTTCAATCTGTTTCAAAGAGCGACAGCACAGTATTCACACTTTTTAATTATTTTGGGGAGTGACAATTAACTATATTTTCTCTTTTTCACCTCTGGATGCTCCTGATTGGAAACTAATGTCGAGAAAAAAGTGAAAAATGGGTGCACCTAGTTGGTCTATCAGACTGATCAGGTCAAAATGAAGGTCTAGTACTATTACTGTTTTTAAAAAAAAATCTAAGACAACATGATTAAAAATCACAAACTGTGGATTATTTGCTGCAAAGACAAAAAAGTCTAGAACAAAGCACTTCAAGGCTGAATTATAAACTTTTTGATGGAGAAATTTTTGACCTAAAGCCATGCTTTGAATTGGAGTTAGAGTTAGATCCTCCAAACACAGTTATCCACATAAAGATTCTTGATATGGTTTCAGTTATAAGTAAACAATGTGAGTGTTAGTGCTTGGGGGCACGTCGATCCCATGTAGGTAGGAGGGTTAAGGTAATTGTACTTTTTGTTCAGCCTTTGTTTGGAACAAGATCTCCAGGAAGCTTTGAGGGGCTTTCTTCAAACTTTTTTTAGACATTTTTTAGACCCAAGAGTAAACTGGATATTTGTTGGAGGTGGACGGTCAACTTCACGATAAACTCAAATATTGCAAGACTGGATTACAGGATTTATTCATCAAATTTGGCACCCTCAGGGCGAACTGAGGACATTATGGTTCTAGGCGTATGATGGCCAGAGGATAGTACTCATTAATTAAAGAAAAGGAGAATATTTAACCTGCACAATTTGTCCAGCATAACTGAGCTATCTGACATCAATAAAAGTCAAGACCATTTCCCAATTAGCTTCTTCTTTAATTAAACCCCCTGATAACCAAGAGGAGCCTTGTATTAACATAATTTTAACTCATTACTCCCGAGAACAACACCACAGCATAATTTGATGACACACAGAGACAATTAGCACATTTACCACTTAGTAATTCTTTGACCTCTTCAGATTTTCTAGATTTTAATCATGTTTTTAATAATCAGAGAGACTCCAGCTAATTAGCTGAGGCAGAGGTTCAGTTTTTGTCTTGTTTCTCCAAACATTAAATGTCAGGTTCAAGCATTGTTTCAGAGCAATTTTTCATCTCCACCCCAGCTGCTAAAACTGTCAATCAAAGCTGTCAGAAAAAGTAATGAGCTTTTGTCAAAAAACTGTTTGAGGCCTTCAGATTTCACTTCCTGATTCCACATGGATCATCGCTTTTAAAGCCTCTGCAGGGGCACATGCTTGTACTTTCAGGTCATTCAGACTGGAACTAAGGTTGACCCTGCAGAAGACATCCCTGTCAGACAGTTTGTGTTGCAAAAACATCTCTAAATGATGTCCTACTTTGCTGTTTCTGCTGCAGCATGGTGTCATTGCAGGTGAAGTCCATTGTAAAATGCCTGCCAGGTTATTTCACGCAGATAGACACACGTCATAAGGACACCAACGTTTTTTACTGTTAAATCATTTGTGACAGTTTTACTCAAATCTAACCCTCAAGCTGAAATTTTGTGAGGCATGAATAAGCAGGACAGCGCTAGCAGACAGTGAAGGACACAACTCAGAGCCAAAGCCATCAACACAGCATGAGGGCCTGTTCCCTTTGTGGACTGCAGAGTCAGGAGAGGTACTGACTTCTGTCCTGTGAAACACAAACTTACACCTAAATACAAAAAGAGAGCAAATCCATTCAGTTATTTAACTCGAATAACAGATGATAATAGGCATGCTAAGTAAAACTGTATTACTTTTATTCTCATGTTGAGGCTGAGAAACAACTTCCACTTGTGAAAAATGAGGCCACCTGTTTCAAACCAAAGACAGCAAAGGTCTGATTATCTGTTGGTCCTGAAGATTAACTCACCTGAAACAGCAGGTTAATAAAATCAATGCATGCAGGCGAGAGAGCACAAAGCTATTTGCTGCATCATAAAACAGTGCCAATAACAGAGGCTTCTCTAAGGAAAAATAAAACACCCTTAAATTTTCTCCTTCCTGTGCTGTAGGTGGGCCAGTCTAGTACCTGAACTCTTCTACTATGAAGCCATGATGTTGTAACATTTGCAGAATGTGTTGTTATGCTGATATAAGCAGGGACGTCCCTGAAAAAGACATCACTTGGATGGCAGCATATATTGCTTCAAACTTGTATGTACCTTACAGTATTTATAGTGCCTCCACAGATGAGCAAGTTACCCATGCCATGGGTACCAATCATAGACTGTAAAAAACATGGACGCCATGTCGCTGGGCTCAAATTGAAGCCGCCACGAAAACTGCTCCCCCTGGTGACTGGCTGCAGTATAGGTCAAATCTCAGTCTCCCCCATTCATCTGGATGGGCCGTAGTGAAACTTCAAAAAATTAATACACCTCGTAGAAATATTTCTCCCATCCGTATGCTGTGGTGATATGAAAGTATTATTGGACTGTGTTTTTTCCAAGTCCTCTTTTTTCTGAAAAGTTTCTTTTTCATCAGTTATTAGAGTTTAAAAATAACCGCGGTTTACGGCAGTTTCACAATGATTGTGTGCGCTGTATGCTGCGGAGTTTTGCGACAGTTTACGACAACTATGTCGAAATATGGTCCAGATTCTCTACTGGCTGCACAATGGCGGCGCCCTGACGGGGGATATTATGGCTTCAAATCTGTTACATGGTAGAAGGCGGAGCCACGCTATCCAGTTCTTATAATACATCCATGGTACCAATACACCCTCATACCATCACAGATGCTGGTTATGAATTTTGTAATGATAACGGTCTGGATGGTCCTTGATTTCCAAAATAACTTTGAAATGTGAACTCGTCAGACCACAGCAGACTTTTATACTTTGTATCACTCTGTCTCAGATGACTTTCTGGCTGTTGATATATCAATCAGTCAATCAATCAAGCAATCAATCAATCAGTCTTTCTTTGTAGAGCGCCAATTCATAACAAGTGTTATCTCAACACACTTTACAATAGAGCATAAAGCTCTTCATTTTACGGATACACATAAACATAACATATAAACAACATATACATATATATACACTCAACAAAAATATGAACGCAACACTTTTGTTTTTGCTCCCATTTTTCATGAGATGGACTCGAAGATCTAAAATTCATTCCAGATAAACAATATTACCATTTCTTTCAAATATTGTTCACAAATCTGTCTAAGTGTTTGATAGTGAGCACTTCTGCTTTGCTGAGATAATCCATCCCACCTCACAGGTGTGCCACATCAAGATGCTGATCTGACATCATGATTAGTGCACAGGTGTACCTTAGACTGTCCACAATAAAAGGCCACTCTGAAATGTGCAGTTTTGTCTCACAGCAAAATGCCACAGATGTCGTAAGCATTGAGGGAGCGTGCAATTGGCATGCTGACAGCAGGAATGTCAACCAGATCTGTTGCTTGTGCATTGAATGTTCATTTCTCCACCACAAGCCATCTCCAAAGGCGTTTCAGAGAATATGGCAGTACATCCAACCGGCCTCACAACCGCAGACCACGTGTAACCACACCAGCCCAGGACCTCCACATCCAGCAGGTTCACCTCCAAGATTGTCTGAGACCAGCCACTCAGACAGCTGCTGAAACAATTGGTTTGCATAACCAAATAATTTCTGCACAAACTGTCAGAACACAATTCTTGGAAGCTGAAAATGTCCCAGTTCTTGCATGGCCAGCATACTCACCGGACATGTCACCCATTGAGCATGTTTGGGATGTGCTTGACCGGCGTATACGACAGCGTGTACCAGTTCCCACTAATATCCAGCAACTTCGCACAGCCATTGAAGAGGAGTGGACCAACATTCCACAGGCCACAATTGACAATCTGATAAACTCTATGCGAAGACGATGTGTTGCACTGCATGAGGCAAATGGTGGTCACACCAGATACTGACTGGTTCTGAGTCCCCAGACCCCCAATAAAGCAAAAAAAAAAATGCACATTTCAGGGTGGCCTTTTATTGTGGACAGTCTAAGGTACACCTGTGCACTAATCATGGTGTCTGATGAGCATCTTGATGTGGCACACCTGTGAGGTGGGATGGATTATCTCAGCAAAGCAGAAGTGCTCACTATCACACATTTTGTGACAGATTTGTGAACAATGTTTGAGAAAAATGGTAATATTGTTTATCTGGAATGAATTTTAGATCTTTAAGTCCATCTCATGAAAAATGGGAGCAAAAACAAAAGTGTTGCGTTTATATTTTTGTTGAGTATATATATAAATATATGCATCCAACACCCAATGGCGGCAAGAAAAAACCCTCTGTTAAGCAGCAGGAAATCTTGAATGTGGATCCCAGTCTCATGATGAACAGCAAATCCACACGATGCTGTGTTGGGTGTGTGGGCGAAGGAAGGGAGGTAAGAGGAGACAAGTGGACTAAAGTAAGAACTAAAGTTAGTGACTGATCCATGAACCATAGACCTGTCGTCTGATTTATTAGAGGTTAGCCTCTTGAGATGCTACATCTCATTTTCAGGTGGTTACTCATGTCTGACTGGTCGTGGTGATCATTTTATAGGAGTAAAATCGATTTTATTCTTAATGAAAATAAGAATTTATGGTAGTGACGAACTCATGGGTGCCCAGACCACAAGTGCATCCCTACCATATTTGTCTCTGTTAAGTACAAATGTATTAAAGGCCTCTTGAGATGTGACATCCAATTTTCAAGTTAGACCCCATATGTGGCTTTGGCTTTGCTTGGTAGAGTTTTCATTTGTATTTGTGGATGTAGCAACAAATGGACAATGGTTTTCCAAAGTTTCCCAAGCCCATGTGGTAACTTCCTTCACATAATGATGTTGGTCTTTAATTGTCAGTTGCTAAATACATAGTAAGTCTTTTATAGAGATTTTTCTTCTTCACAGATTTGTTTTTGAGGCTTGGGACATAAAGCTGACATTCGAGTTTAAGTGTATTCCACACCCACATTTAAGTTCAGCTTGATTAATGCTGATCTGCACATGGTATCAGCTGCACACTTTTTGGTTGTTCATACAAAGTAACAAACTTGCCAGACTCAGTTCAATCACCCAAGTTTTTGTAGCCAAGATGTGAGACGAAGCTGCTAATGTCATTGAAGTTTAGATATCGTATGAGCTAATGACTACTGTAACCAATTAAAGTATGATCAAGTACTGTACCAAAGACTTCAGGTCTTTTGAGTCTTAAAAGGTAAAATCTTGAAGCAGATCTGTGAAAGGCGAGCACTACAGCTCTGGATATTTAAGTATGAGTGCCTTTATTACCCATAATGCTCTCAGTTTGCCCTGTGAATTCATTATAACTGTTAATTTAGATCATGCAATCATTCGGCTCTGCTGTTTACCACCAAGAGACTGATGTGGTTTTAGGAGTTTCATAAAGACAAACTTGCCCGGGGTGAACTTATAAATACAGAAAACATCATTGATGATTAGAAAGAAGCACAAATCCCTTCAGAACTTCATTAAATATTTACTAATTTTCTTTTCTTGGGTAACTGCGTGCATTCTTGTCAACAAGTCTCCTGTAATTTCTCCTTCTGGAAAAAGATATATTCAGCTCTAAACAGGGTGTCAGGGAACAGACGAGGGCTGGAGCCTTGTGGTTTGCGGCTTATCGACCTTTCAGCTGCAGGGGCTCCACACTCATGTCGGCCATAACAGAAGTGAGCGAGACAGAAGCAATTATTCACCATGAGGCGACGGAGCACTGGTGGAGGGTAAATTACACAGACAGCCTCCACCAATTAGGTCTTGTAATGGTGAGACAAATCTCATTTGACACTATAACACCCTTGCATTGAATGGACTAATAATGAGCAGGTCCCTGATCTGACAAAGCAGAGAGGGGAGGAAAACACTCGTGTCTGTGAGTAACCCTCTCAATTAGACACCGAGGAAGGCTTTTGATGGAATTAAACCAAGCTTAGAGAATTTTAATGCAGATTTTTATGGTGTATTTACATTATTTATACATTAAAATGCATGGTGATTTACATTAGTGATGAAACTGACAGCTGGTAAGGAGAACCTTTACTCCTTCAAGTACATATTTGCTTGACCAGGTGACCTTGGGGGGGAAACATGCTAATGAAATTCAGGGTGCCATGTCACGTTGTCATGAGATGGGGGAATTAATGTGCACAAACTAAAATGTCTTTTCAAGAACAAACAGGCCATGGGGAGCTCAGCTATTAACATATACACATACGAAACCATGGAAATCAACTTAAAGGAGTTCATTCTGAAAAGTTTGAGCTTGGAGATTAAAATGAAAAACAAACATAAAGTATATTGATTATACATCTTTATCATTGCAGCCACAAAGACATATTGAAAATGAGATGCCACATCTCAAGGGCTTACCTTTAATAAATGTATATTCAAATATCAGAACCATTTGTGCACTACAGATCATTTGATAAATAATTAAGATGTTTTTGTTATTTGTCCTGATTAGAATTTGGAGAGATTTAGCAAGTCTATAGTTTTATTCTAAAAGTTTATTTGAAGCTGATAACTGCTTAGCTGCAGATCTTTCATTGGAGGAGATATGTAACACCAGGTCTGTGGGTTTTTGTGTACTTTGTGCAGCAGTGGAACTTGAAGCACAATAGTTTTTGAACGTGTTTGCATCTGGTCCAGATTTTGTTTTTGTTATTTTATGAAACAGGATTGTTTTGTAATGCAAAGAAAACCTTCAAGTAATCACTTCGAAAGGAAAAATAAGGACTATAGTGGTTTATTGTGGAAATTCACATCAACTACATGCTCAAGTTCAGTGGTTCTCAAATGGGGGTACGCGTACCCCTGGGGGTACGTGGAGGTATTGCAGGGGGTACGTGAAGCTTCTCCAAATATCTTTAAAAATTCAGTAGGCTCATCCTAATAAGTCTTGGGGAAAATTATTTTGTAAAAAGTTCGATAAAATATAAATGTGTGTTCATGCACTGAATTTTATATTTAGTATTTAGTTTCAATATCCTTTAAAATAAAACTGGAGCAGTGGTTTGAGAACCACTGCTCCAGTTCATCATCCTAGAGGGTCTTGAGTCATTAGATGAAGCCGCACTTACACGGTGCTATACAAATAAAGATTAATTGATTTAATCTAGATTCAGTAGATACAAATGTAATGAGGACAGATTCATGATCTTATGATCTGGGCATCTGTTTAATTGTTGCTATCATAAACTCTAGTCCCTTTGTCTCTGCCTGAATGGATACATCTCTGCATGTACTGTACGTACGTGTACACACATATATATATATATTTGTGTGTATTTGTATTTATGCATACATGTTTATCGATAAAATGAAGAGCATGGCCTCAGCCTGCTCTGTTGTAAAGTGCCTGAGATAACACTTGCCATGAACTGGCACTATACAAACAAAGATAAAGATAAAAGTGGAGGAAAAATTCTAATTATTTTTATTAGTAGTAGTAGGTGCAGTATATTTCGAACTACAAAAAATAAATGGTATATATTCTGTACATTTAAAAAAAAAATGTAGCAAATAACAATACAAAAGTAAGTAAAGGTCCCCTCAGTAGAAAAAAACACAAATTGATTTAACCCACATGCTTAAACAGCAGTGGGAAGAAGTACAAACTTTTTTGTAATCCCACCCCTTCTCCATTAGATATCAAAAGTCAATTATTCCATTTCCTGTTATGAATTAAATTATTAAATCTCATACAAAATAATCAACAACCATATATACCTTATGTATGAATATATACACATATACATACATACCACGAACAAAAAAATATATAGACAAAATAATAATTATAAATAACAAAACAAATAAACACCTGCAAGCCACACCTTATTCCTCCCTGTGTCTTGTAAAAATAAGTTTGTTGTACCTTTTTTGAACTGATGCTTTCTGGACTTTCCTTAAGCTCCACATTCAGGCTGCTCCACAGTTTCACACCACAGACAGAAATACAAAAACATTTCCTATTTTCACGCACCATTGTGACTTTAAAATTAGATTTACCCCTTAAATTGTGAGCCCCTTCCCTTTCCGTGAATATTTTTTGATAGTTAGAGGTAGTAGTTTGTTTTGTATATGATTTGAACTGTCTAAAATTCCACAAGGTCTTTAAAATTTAATAACATTGATAGTATGAATATTATGTTTTAAATTATTTAATTAAACTTTTAAGAATAGACCACGATGCTCTAAACAAGAAAGGCCATAAGATGCCCAAAGTGTAATAATAATAGGTGAATTAATCACTTTCACCATGAATGATGTCTACAAAGTTTGTATATCAAAACACATCACTACAAGTTTTTTGTTGTTACAAACTAGAGGGCGAGTCAACTAAACAACAGCCCATAATCCCCATCCAAAGAGGACGTTATCTACAAGGCTGTTTCAGCGTGATGAATTTTTATTTATATGGTGAAGATGAAAAAAGTCCACAACATAAAGGCTTAACATTCATGTAAATAAGAGATTACTGTCCAAGAAAATGAAAGTGAAATCCCCATGTGAAAATAAACCCTGCAAACTGTATGGAAGATGCAGGAAATAATGAAAATTAGAGTCTTTCATCAGGGCTGCAGCAAAGGAGGAACTCTCAAAGGTCTCCAGCCGGCCCTCCCTTCATCAGTACACCTCAGCCTCACTGTGACTACAGTTTGAATCATGCTCAGTGTGTTAAGATTGTACAGGGTTTGGGTTTAAAGGAAGCATCTATGAAAGACTCAGTCATTCACGAGCAGGGATGGGAGAGGTTGACTACTTTGTGAAAGCAGCTTGAGAAAATAGTCAAACATTTTTAGGAATGTGCAACAGAGGGCATGCATTAACGTGACAACTTGTGCGACGGCCCAGCAGTGGTAGCGAATAATGTTCAGGAATTAGTTTTGGTGGTCAGAAACAGTGAAATAATTTGATTAACAGAAAAGAGCTGAGTTTATAATAAGTAAGTTCGGTTTCTACAGCTTTCACATTGTTTATAGAATGAAGTAGAACAATATACTCACCCAGAAGGCTTTCCTGATGCAAACAGTGCTTCAGGAGATATTTAGATCCAAAATCGAGCGGCGGACATCCGTATAATGGTAGCACACGGGGCATGTTAGTGCCCCTCCTAAAACTGCATTAATCGTCCAAAAAGTCATTAGTTTCACCAATATTCCATCATGGTCCGCTCGGGCTGCTCCTCCATTACCATCTGTGTCGCTCCAGACATGTTGTGTGACTGTACTGACCTCTGAACTGAAGAAGAAGAATGTTTGCCTCCGCACATGCGCAGTACTCTCTGGAGAGCTGTTCTTCTCTTTGCCTCTGCGTCCTCCTTTCGATGAGCTCCTCATCTGTAAACTCTGGCTCGAAACTGTAAGGACACGCATCATATTCAAAGTTCTCCTCCACAACATCTTCATCAGATAGATATTCGTCCATTTTGCACAAAACTGGAAGAAGAAAGTCGTTGTGTAGCCTGCCGTCTTCCCCTGAAACAATGAGCCATACTGTGCATGTGCGGAGGCAAACCTTCTTCTTCTTCAGTTCAGAGGTCGGCACAGTCACAAAAACATGTCTGGAGCGATACAGACCATAATGGAGGAGCATCCCGAGCGGACCATGATGAAATATTGGTAAAACTAAAGAGTTTTTGGATGATTACTGCAGTTTTAGGAGCAGCGCTATGCATGCCCTATGTGCTACCATTATACGGATGTCCGCCGCTCGATTTTGGATCTAAATATCTCCTGAAGCACTGTTTGGATCAGGAAAGCCTTCTGGGTGAGTATATTGTTCTACTTCATTCTATAAATGATGTGAAAGCTGTAGAAACCAAACTTATCCTTTAAGTGGTTTTCCATAAGCCTAACTATTTTTGATCATGTCCATAACCTAGTACGTATGTTCTTATCTGACTCACGTTTAAACATGACAAAGTTAAACTTTTGGAGTCAAAAAGTTTTGTTTAAAATGCAGAATTTAAAAAGCCTGAGTGATCAGATAAAGCCCTGTAGAGATAGTTACACCTCTGTTTTTTAATTTGTATTTATTTAAAGTGAGATCAGCATATCCAGGCTGTTAGTAAGCATACATTTTAAATTTTCTTTGTTTCCCATTGTTAATTTGTCATGTGACACAACCAGAAAAGGGTCAGATACTGTCATTTAGTGTAAATAAATGACCCGTGGGAGTCATGTTGGTTTGATTACTTCATTTAGTTGTGTTAATTCTGAGGCTTAACACTCCAGATCAAAATCTTCAGACTACTTATAAGCAAGAATTTGAATTTTGCTTCATTGGCTCTTTAAAAAGTAGAGCTTCAGAACACAAGATGAAGAAATGGGAGTGAGAAACAAACCATTCTGAGCAGGCAGTTCATTGAAACCAGCATTTAAACTCAAATTTGCTTTAGTCGGCTGATCAAAAGTTTGAGACACAGCCTTTAAAAGCCAAAACCTGCACAAAAGTTTGAAATCCATGTAATAATCTGTCAGGAATTCTCACTGTCATGACTTGCATCAAGCATACCTAAATGATTTTTGAAGTGATCAACAAGAACAGTGGAGCTGCTCATTTTTGTCACTTTTATTGTCAAATTAAATCCTGTCCAATCTCATCAATCAAATATGTTGCTTTAGATTTTAAATGAGTGAATATTTTAAATAAACAATGAAGTTTATCAGTTTGAACATTTAATATCTTGCCTTTGTTGTGTATTTAATTGAGTATTACTGAAAAAGTGATTAAAACCTTTGTATTCTCTTTTTATTTTCATTTACAATGTCCAAAGTCATTGGACTTGTATAGTTTTGCTTTTGTGATGCTTTTTTTTCTATAGATGTAATTATAATCTACAATTTTTCCCAGCAGGAAAAAAAGTAAAATGCTGACCAATTTAATGTTTTTTTTTTTCAGTTCAGCTAAAGTTTAATTTTATCAGCTTTCACTTTAGGGGATTTGGGATCAAGCGCAAACTCCAAACACTCCTCTGGAGAGAAATTGTTGTGTAACATTAAAAGAATCATTTGCAGCTGACTAATTTACAGTAGTCTGTGTTTTGCTGTATAATGGACAAATAATACCATCTCTTAAAGCATTCAAGACACTGAGTGCTGCTGTTTCATGATTATTTTCATCATCAAAGATTAACAGATATCTTGGGAACCAGACACTGAGATCTTATGTTGTATTTACAGATTCATTTAGTTCACTTAAAGTTCAGACAGATTTTCATCAGACTGAGTAAATAACAACCCTTTACGTTTAGGCTTAAACTGAAATCAACCACCTTGTGCTGAAAGGCTGATATTGGCTTTCATTGCATTTTAAGGTGTTGTATTTTATTCAATCAGTATCCTGTGTCTTTATAGAGAACATATCGTGTGTTTTTGTATGTTACATGCACTTTCGGGTGTTAATCATGTTTCCTGTGTAAGGCTGACCATTAGAGGGGATAAGGGGAAAGCTGTCTGGCGTCCAGCCTCATTAAGGGCCCATTAAAAAAAGGTCCAAATTTGAGCATGTATTACCAAAATTTACCTTTAACCATAATACTCCATTTCCTAGCAAAAAGCAAAAATATAAATTTATGCATCTGCACTTTATTAAAACTTGGCCTGTGTAAAAACACCCACCAGCTCTTTATCCATTAAATTATCATTTGCAAGGTCAACTGGACCTAACCAGTGGACCTCATTGCTGGACTTTGTATTACTATTTGAAGACCAGAGTGAAAGATGTGAAGGTAGCAAATACAAGTGGATAAAAATAAGGGAGCAATTAGCGGATGAGCTGTTCAAGGCCAGGCCAAACAGGTGAATGCTGGCCAGAGGTTGGCACTGCTGCTTCTGGCTCAGCGCGAGTTTAGGTAATCACATCACATCTGGAAAAGCCGGTTTTGGATCTTTCCAGATGTGATGGGCCCAGCCATTCAATTCTTAACACTGCTGTTGAAATATGCTATACAAATGCATTCTGAAATTCACATTGACATACACACAGGTCCTCAATCCTGCTTTAATGGAGAGATATGAGAGTGATGGCTTACTGCTCCTGTAGAAGCACTATACCCAGTAGTTTTGATGTAAAGTGCCTTGCTCACAGGCAGGTCAACTGGCACCTCTCCAGTTACCAAGCCAACTCCCGAACAAGGTTAGCTCAGGACTTGATCCACCCTTTGATCCCCAAACCAAGTCCTTACAGACTGAGCCTCTCTTTCTCTGTATATTTACGGCACCAGCATTCGTCTGAATCATTTCGTTCCCTGATCACCAGAGTGATGTCCAACCATTGTTTTGTCATTAGCTTAAGCCCACTGGCTAAGTGCAGTAAGCCCAAACAGGATGATTATATAATAGAATGAATGCAGAGCTGTTGACAACATGTCTATCTATCTATCTGTCTATCTGTCTGTCTGTCTGTCTGTCTGTCTATATCTATATGTATCTATGTATCTTATGTATCTATGTATCTTTATCTAAATATATAAATATATCTATCTTATATACATACATAAATACATATACATACATAAATATATATACATACATAAATATATATATACATTTGTATGAGCTGTGCTACATGAATAGATTTTGACTGTTTTTTTAGAAATTTGTAAACATTTTGCGATGGGGCAGTTTTTCCACATTTTGGTTACCAAAAACTCTCTTAACCAATTTTGGTAACACTTTCAGGGAAAGATGGTCACAACACGGGGTAGAGGTGATGGGATTTTGGAGATGATCTAAATCTAGATGTAGATATATTTATATATATTTACTACTCAAAGCACTTTTTCACCATGGGTCACACCTACACATTCACTCTCTGATGGTTTAAGTATCTATGGAAGTTGTCCACCAGTATTAGCTCACACATACATCCCCTGTCAAACACATTTCACACACGAACACAGCAGTGGGGGCAACAAGGGCTTAAGTGCATGCATGAGGACAGATAGACATATTTACTGGTAAAGCACAATAACAGACTGAGCCATGGATGCCCTTGTAGATTGGCCTAATCTTGCTGTTTTAGTCACATTCATAGTTAACTTCTCAGCCAACATAAAGTTATATACAGCCTGAGCTCTCTCACGCTTTGCCATGCCTGTCATTTCTTGATATTAAACAAAATCAGTGCATCTTTTCCTAAAAAGTATCAGTTCATCTCTCCTTTCTTCCGTGGTGTAGCCATCTTTCTAGAAAAACTGCAGCTCTTTAGTGGGTTTCTTTAAGTCGCAGAGGCCCTTAATGTCGTCTTCAGACTTCTATATGACTTAATTAGATGGTATTAAATGGAGCTTCAGCTCACGGAATATCACCCCAGAGTGCTCTCACTTCATGTGTTCCCAATCACTTAAATAAATGACTCTTTGAATGATGCTTCTGTCCATGTGCAGTCTTTTTAATAAGCTCAGAGGTTTCACTGAGGCTCAAAGTAAGACAATAACAATGCTGATCCTGACATCAAGTGTATTTTAAGGCACAGTTGTGATTTTTCATTGAGTGCAAAGGGACAAATAAGCAAGCATGATGCATTTTTTACAGACATTATCTTCAAGGAAACAATCAATTTCATGAAAGTAGTACAACTTTACACATCCTTACATCGGTTAAGCCTGCAGATGCTCACTTTTCAGCCTCAGTCACATCTACAGTACAGTGTTCTTTTTTTATTTGTCATTATTCATGAGCTCCAGAAAGGATGATGTCAGTGCATTTCAGTCATTAAAATCATTTCAGTTTCTCAGTCATTTGCTGCCTCATCAACACTTCCATCCAGCAGCGTTACCTCAGGAGGAATCCGAGGAGACAAGAGACTTTATTTCAGGAGCTGTCTGCAAAGATGAACTGTGAATGTCTAAAGATAGCAGCTCTATTTTAGTATCTGCAGATATTAAAGATACATACAAAACAGGCAGAGGGGGAGATTAATGAAAGCACGTTCATTCAGAGAGCAGCAGCTGACACTGAAGCTGCTTTGGTTAAACATTCAGAAGTTATTGATGTTCACCGTTTGTAATAGTGGATTCTTGAAAAGGTGAGTTATCGGTTGATCAAATTAGCCAAACATCTTGAACCCCAGTGCACAGTCATTCATTTCATAACTATTTTTTAATAAATGCTTATCTTTAAAGAGCTGAGAGGAATGAAATGCAACAAAATCAGACTAAATGCACCTATTCATCATGATCCCTTTTGGAATCGCAGGGGCTGGAGCCTTTCCTAGCTGATTTGGGTGGGAGGCAGGATATATTTTAAACCAGTACCCACCGGATCACAGGGCCACAGAAAGAGATGGACAGCCATTCCTGCTCACACTCATACCTAACGGCAATTTGGAGTCACCAATCAACCTAATGAGGCTGTTTTTGGTCTGTGGGAGGAAGCCAGGGAGCCTGGAGAGAACCCATGCATGGAGAACATGCAAACTCCACAAAGAAATGCCCTGACCAACACGAGGCACGTGCACTACCTGCTGTGCCACCATTTTGCAATCAGGATACAGTGATTTCTAAATTGCTTTCTGACACATTTTTAAATATACACAGCTTTTAAAAAGATATTAAATGTTGAACTGGTACATTTTGCTGTTAATTTAAACATTTTAAAACATCCTACATTTCTGCAATTCAAAAATGGTTGGGACAAATTAAAGAAAAGTCCAGAAAAGTGGTGGAATGCTTACAAAACATTTTAAATCAACCACAGGCAGACCAAGAGTGAATGGGTGACTAGTTCATCAGCTGGGAATAAATGCTCCTCAATGTGAAATTGCAAATAAAATTCATCAAAAGTGTCAGGGAATCTAGATAAATCTTTGCATGTAAGGAGCCAAATTAGCATAAATGCCTGTGACCATCAAACCTCCTAAAGGAACTAGGTGACCAGAATCATTCTGTTTTAAATATTTAAATATTTTTTATTCATATGACACTTTTCCAATTAAAGTTGGCCCTTAGATACTTAAAATAACTTTTCAGTGCAGGTGAATCAGCCAGATCTAATGTCTGTGATCAAGCTCACAGCTCCAATCTGCAACGATTGTGAGCAGCTCTAAAGCAACATGGCCAAATCAGCGTCCTTTAGGGCAGGTAGAGGTGGGAGCTAAGAGTAAGATGACAGCAGGAAGTGACCACTCTTACAAAATATATTTAACATCCATGTTCTGTTATTTACACTATATCAGAAGCACCCGCTATCTGATTGGCCCGTTATGAGTGAAAGTTGATACTGCCGAAAATGCTGGCATCAGTATCAGTGACTACTGGAGTCTTGGCACCACCCAATACCACATGATTTCTTAAATGAGTTATTTAAGAAATTTACTGTTTAGCATCGATAAACTCTGGTACAATTCTTCTTCGCAGTTCATAAAACAGTTATGCTGTGCTACAACGTACAGGGACCTGGAGGAATTGATCATGTGACACAGACAGAACTGGCACACATGTCAGAGCCAGTTAACGCGGGGCTTGGAGCAAAGCTAACTAGCATGATTATGCTGAGTCATTGCTGTATTTATTCATGTTTTAACCTGAGCCAAGCCTTACCACAATGATAATCATATCACGGTCATGCAGGCGTAGTATGACTTTTTTTTCGTACCATACTGGTGTTGGATCAGTACTCGGTATCGACCGATACCCACAGCGCAAGTGTTGGTATTGTATCGAGAGGGAAAAAATGGTATCAGAAAATCTCTAAGTGAAAGTTGAGGATCAATCATCCAATCACCTGCTGGATATGCATCTGAGAAGTTCTTCTCATTCCCCCAAACTTTCTATGGGTTCTTTCCCAGATGGACGACAGAAATACATTGAATAGTCCACCTGGAGTGCCAGGTTAACTTAAGAAACCATTATCGGTAAACACTGAACATCACTGCATCTGCAAATAGGAGTTGAGAGTGAAAGTGACAGAATAATATTAACAACATCCAGATGTACCACTGACCTCTTCGGGCCTGGAGTCAGATGGACTAACCTAATAATGGCTTCCAAGAATCATTCTGATTGTTTTAAGACAAAAGGGGAAAAAAAATCTATGATCGGCAGTGGTGTATTAGTGCCCATGGCATGGGTAACTTGTGAAGACATCAGCAATATTGAGAGGTGTATACAGGTTTTGGGGTAACATATGCTTCCATCAAGGGGACATCTTTTCAGAGATGTCCCTGCTTGATTCTTTGAGACAATTACAAGTCACATTCTGAACAACAGCACAGCTTCACAGGAAGAAGGGTGCTGGTATAAAGGTAGCCCAGCTGTTTTCCACTGAAACTGTATGGTGCACAATGAGGAGCAAAATATGACAAAAACAGAAACATTGTCAACTCAAGATGTACATCTGGCAGCATGGGAAGTTATTTCACTTTCAATAGTTCAAAAATGGGCGGACGAGGGTAAATGGCCTACAACAGCTGATGAAGTTTAGCAATGGAAGTCCTCCAGGCACAAATATGTTTTTAAAAACCTCTTTACTTCACAAAGTCAGCCTCAATCCAAGTCACACCTACTGACGATTCAGACACCAATTGACATGGACCGGCTTTCCTCTGCCTATCTCTTTTACCAACCTCCCTACCACAGTGCCCCCTGAAGGCCTGGAGCACCTCTGTTGTTGCACTTGAATGCTGCATTTCTGCTCCTGCAGTTTTTTTTTCTGAATTTTAGTTGTTTTGAGCTCTGTATCATTTTATTTGCACCAAATTTCTGTGTTTGTATTTTTTGAGTCACTGTAGGCTGTTTAACCTTGTCAGTCCGCATATGCTTTTAGAGCGTTATTATAAATAGTTGGCGGATCACAGTGATACACATACTTCTGTCCCAACTGTTTTGGAACATGTTGAAAGGCACAACATTTATTTGTGCATATGTACAACAAACAATAAAATTCATCAGTTGAAACATTCATGTGCCTTTTGCCATACCCAGTTTAATTGCTACCTTAAATGACAGTATCCCATTTCAGCAGCCAACATCATTAAACAGAATAATTTGCATATTAGCATCCTGCAGAAGCTGACACCAGAGACAGTTGTTGCGCTAAACATTTGGATTTAACAATATTTAAATCACAGAAGGGATAAATGACTCATTTGTTTAACCCTGAATATCCAGAACAAGCTATTAAATCATGTGTGACAGGAAATTAATTTCTTCCACAAAGTAAATTGTAACAGTAGTGGAGAGATTACTGAGGTAATTTAGAAATATGTTCCAGCTTGAGTCATCTCTGGTTACGTTTCATCTTCATCATGTATTTATGTATGTGTCATTTTTGAAATTTAAATTGGTTAAAAGAAAACATAGAATATGATTAGGCTGTAGTTTGGTTATAAGGAAGAGTGATGGGGGATATTTCCAGTGAAGATAAATGGCAGAAGCCTTAATTGAATGCAGCACTGCCGGGTTTAGCTAAGGAGAGTGAGGGATCTGACTGTGACAAGACAAAAGTATGTCACATGGAAACACGAACTTACATCAATATAGTCTGTAGACTTCTGTGTTGTAAGAATGTTGAAAGATGCTGCAACATTTGGATTTAGAATATTTTACAAGAACTGACTTTCCCCACAGGACAGTATTTCTGATTCTGATTCACAGACCAACACAGGGAATAATACACAAGAAATTGTGTCCAAGTGGAATAAAATACAAGACAAAGTACATGTGGAAAAGAAAACAGGAGACAGCAACCTCCATGTAACTTGAATCGCCACCCTGCTCCACATAACTCAGCAGCATGTTAATGAGCTAATGGTAAAGTGGCAGTGGGGGAATGGAGCTTAATCAAACAAGCATGTACCCAAGCTTAACTATACACAGATGTAAGATAGCTTAAAGAGGTAGTTCAGGTTTTTTAATGTGGGATTGCTTGAGGCCCATGGCACAGGAGCCTTTTCCTTGAGGGGGATATCTGAGGGCGGACACTACATAGCAGTACATCTTGCCACCGAAGGTCTCCTTACAAGACAACGTTGTCACCAGAAATAGGAAGGTTTTTCCTCTGCATTTTCAAAAATGCTCCTTGTTCACACAGAGACCATGTGATAACAATGTGCATTCAAAAAAATCAGTGAAAATGCATTGGTGTGCATGCCAGGCCAGTATTTGGCGACGTAAGTTTGTAGTGTCATTGGCAAATAATGCATCTCTGCTGGTCAGAGTATTATAGCAGCAACAAGAAACCTAGCACAGTTAGCAGCACGTTTAGTCGACCATGATTTGTTTGTTTTTGTTTTTAGACTTGGATTTGTGTCTTAATTATTCAATCAAAAACAACTGCTCTTAATCCAAAAAATATTTCAATCCAAAATAAAAATTGCTTCAAATAAAAGAAACCTTTTCATTCAAAAGATAAAAGTGCCTGAATCCAATAAACAAACTTTTAGACCCAAAGAAACTGCACCTGGAAACTTCCCCTCCCAACCGAACCTCTTTCTCTGTTAAAGTGAGTCACTACTCGACCAAAATGCATCTCAATTAGTTAGTTAGTTTAGTTTATTTATCCTGAAGTCATCCTCCCCTACACCCAGGTAACACCACCGGCAGGACAGCTGTTTGCAACGATTCAATCACAAAAACTATCACCTTAATCTAAAAAGGATTTTCAATCACAAAAATTGTCACTTCATAAAAAAAAAAAAATTCAATCCCAAAAATTATGACCCTAATCCAAAAAAACAACCTCCAATCAAAGAAAAAAAAAAAGGCTTCAAACAAATTTCTTGGGGTCCCAACCCTGACCCCACATGAACACTTTCTTGAGTTTTTGAAGGGAAAAAAGCCTTGAAGTCATCCAGTTGTTGGTATTTTCAAACTTTCCACTCTGGACCCCAGTTTCAAAGGTTTGCAGATTTAGGCACTCCAGGCACTGGTCTCATGTAAACAGAAGGCAAACGCAATGAAAGCTTTCAAATTTTGGCTGTTTTTGTTGTCATGTAAACAGGCCTTATAAACTATTTTGGCTCAACAATATGATACAGTAAGAATCTTTACAGAGTTCAGCTTTTCCTTGAAAAAGCTCCTGTGTTAAGAAGTATTTTGTACTGAATTGAAGGGCAGCTTCCCTCCTTAGATCAGGTCAGTGTGCTGCAGTGCGGTCCAGTAGCAAAAACTGGTATAAATCTAACTCCATGGGTATCACAAACAGGTTGCTCCTCTATTTACCCCAGGTGCATAAAAAAGCATAAATTCAAATTTCACCACATTCTGCCTCGTGACGTGAGCCTTAATTTTTTTTTTTTTTTTTGATATGGACATCTGGAACGACAAATGTAAGAAGTAGGCAAGCTTAAAAAAGGATGTCCCTTTGGTAGATTTGGTGCAATTTATCACTTAAATGTGCCCAGAGTCCAAACTGAGCTGGCGAAACAGGCTGTTTGTTATGCTTCCTCCACAATTTAGAACACTATACAGACTGAACTGAAAGCACCAGAACTTATTCCATTTAAAGCTTTTTGCTCTCACAAGACAGCGAGAATACTCTGAGCAATGCCTGTGTTTTTTAATTGTTACTCTCCCTAAAAGTGTCACACTTTCACAGTAAATTTGTTGAATTCTTTCCCATATTTATCATTTATTTTTATTGCCTTAAACTGTTATATTCAATTTTTATCTATTATGTTGTGTGCTGTTGACCTCTTGGTCAGGTCACCCTTGTAAATGAGTTCATGATCTCAGTGAGAAATTACCTGGTTAAAAAAAGGTTACATAAAAATAAATATATAAAAATGGGATCAACTCACATAGTTCACAGGAGGCGAGGGAGAAGTGTAGACTCTGAAAAGTGCTGTCTTGTGCCCGGAAGTACCCTTTCATGTAGAAGAGATGTCTAAAACGCAAAAAAGGCATTCAAAACCTGAAAAATACTCAATTATCCAAAGTTAGACCACTTTCCCCCCCTATATTTTTATTCATAACTTTATTTAAAATAAAGTTTGTATGGAGTTTCCTGAAAATAAGAGCACTTCTTTCTTTTTTTGAAGAACGACTGGATGCTTTATTCTGGAAGCGAATGATTGATCTCTGCCTGTCCTGTACCTCATGTAAAAACAGTAGACAGCCATATCCACCTCAGCAAAAGTGAGATGAATTAGCTCCACCACTATCTTTAGCAGAGCTGATTTATCACCACCCTCTCACTGCTGTCACCTGAATGATGAACTTGTAGAGCGTCACCACAACAAGGCACTTTATTGCCTCGTTTTTCTGTGACCTCCAGGCACATCAGACACAACCAAACTGAAATGTGTGCATGACTTAACTGTGTACATATCTGCCAAATCTCCCTCAGAGTGTGTGACCTTCTTCATCCTGCTTGCCGGCAAAGTTACAGCCACTGTCCTCTCTCAGTGATGATTTCATTGAGGTAAAACGGCGTGCTAATGGACGGATCGATAGCGTGACGTCAGTGGATGCATATTAATGGCTCTTTGGCCTTTGTGTAAGTGTGTGGGTACGTTCGGTTAAGCCCTGAAACCTACAGTATTTTTAATGATGCGAGGAAAATGACACAAGGGGTCAACTGACAGCCCAATAATGAGTACAGAGATCAGTCCGGACCCAGGTACATGCTCCCCTAACTGTGGCCTCTGAACTCAGACTGCCATGATGTCTGAGCCGAGGACAGTGCTAATTGGGCTCTGATGTACTGTATGGTGTCCACGGAGAGACAAAAGGTGGAGGAGGAACATGAGAAATAGGCTGGGTGTGTGCTGCAAATGAACAAGTTTAAAGAGAATAAAGGATTGGTATTGTGAATTAATGATTTAGCAAGTATTTTTGTTCAAACGGCATCTCATAGATATAGACTATGTTATAAAAAACTCAAGAGTCTTTAGCACTTAATGCCTCCACTAGCAAAGGTGGGATAAAAACAGACAGTTTAACCACTTAACAAGGTCTGCTGTGAACTGCTTCCAGCTCTCCCTATTCCCCGAACACTCACAGAGCTGTGACTTAGAGACACACACACAAACACACACACACACACACACACACACACACTGTAATTGAGAGTTCTGCAAACAATTGGCAGCTGCTTGGCCTTTATCAAATGTCAGACATCCACTAGTCATAGAGTTCACCACAAATATAGATCAGATAAAACCTGAGAAGAATTCTATTTTTAACGTTAGTTTCAATGCAATCAATCACTGTGCCCTGGTGTATGCTGAATCAAATGCTGGGATGCATTTGACAAATCGTAATCATGGTGTAAATTGTCATTAGGGTAGTCGGTGGTCCAGTCTGACAGAGCGCTCAATCAGTAATCAGAGGGTTGCAGGTTCAATCCATACCTTTGCATCCCCTCATAAGGCAAAAATGTGTAACAGAAAGAATGCCACTCATCCCACAAAGCACCCTGGTGGCCTACTTATAGCACTATGTAAGTTTGGCAGCCAGCCACTGTCATCACTCAAAAAGCCTTTAGCTATGTTCACACCGAATGTAACTTTATGACTGAAATTGCGCTGCCCACCCAAGTAGCATTGTCTGTCCATAAACTTTTGGTGACATCATATCTGCTCAAGTTTCACAACAATCAAATCATATCAGAAAATATGATGTATAAGCAGACATTATTACCTCCACCAAGGAGGTTATGTTTTCGGGAGAGTTTGTTTGTTTGTCTGTCTGTGAACAAAATAACTCAAAAAATAGTGGATGGATTTTGATGAAATTTTCAGGAAATGTTCAGCATGGGAAAAGGAAGAACTGATTTGATTTTGGTGTGGATCCGGATCACCATCTGGATCTGCCATGACGAAAAATGTGATTTTTGTGAATAACTACTGAACTAAAATAGATATCATTATGAAACCAATTGCTAATGGTATGTTTTCATGGTCAAGGAATCTAAATATTTACATGAAATAAAGGTAGGACTAATATTTATGGTAAAAACCACAATATGGGAGAGGACTGTGGTGCTGGCGAAGGTCTGTTTCAACTTTTCTAGCTTTTCTAGTTTCTAGCATCATCTGTGTGTTCTCTGCGACCCTGTCCAGGCTAAACTAATGTACTCACTACCTAATGTTTCCCACACGGATGTGTATTGTCACTCTGTTGTCCGGACTGAAAACAGTCTGTCATGTGTACAGTCACACACCAACACAACACTGATTGATCATGGCATCTACATTTAGTCTACATGGGGAGTGGTTACAGAGGACGCAAAGTCGGTGTGTAAACCAGTTAGCCAAGACAAGAGGCCAGTTCACCTGTCTGTGTACTTTGTTCACAATGGCTGAAGCTCAGAGACATGAGGATGGTGATTGATGAGGCGAAGAAAACAAAAACGAGAGCCGAATCAACAATTTGCTACAGGACTACTTTTACTATATTTTTCTCACTGCACTGGCAAACCATTTTATGCATGCCAGCACTAAATGTTCTTGCATTTGTATCACTCAAGTGTGCCAGGGCACAAAACACCAAAGTAAACATGCCTAGGGATCATTCCTTTGAAAAAGAATCTCTTAGTAGAAGTTGGCATTCATAACTGCTGATGGTTGATCAAGAGAAGATCTAACTTGAACTGCAATCTTTTTTTTCTTTTACCCTTGTGAGTAAAGCAGTTTAAGAGTAAAATGTTTTCAAAGTTTTCTTTCTTTATCTTAAAACTACTAAACAAAAGTGTTCAAATTTTGTTCGCACTCATGTAAATTATTGAAGATTTGATGGAGCCAAATCAGAGCTAGATCTGCTGGAAATCTGACTGTAAAAAATGACGTATTTGACCAGGGTAAATAAGCTGCAGCTTTCCATGGCTGAACTTTTGCTCCGTGCTGCAGTCAGTCAAACAGGGCCCATGGGGTGGCACTGATGAAAGAGCTTCCTGTGGATTCCCCCTCCAGAAAGCTGTCACTCACATGGTCCCCAGAGGAGAAGGGGGATCCTGCGCTGAAGCTTGGTGTTTGCTTTCTGATGCATTACTTCAATACGTCATCGTGTGAGAGAGACTAAGCATATAGAGCTGCTATTTGTTCATGTTCAAAGTTTCACAAATTTGGTTATGTGGATGTTGAAAACGAGCTTTTTGCTTTGGGTAACAGTTACAGACTTTATAAAATGCCATTCATCGGTTTCTAAGATTTCAAGGCATTTTTTTTTCTTCTTCAACTTAATCAAAAGTAAAATTAGAACTTAAGGCAAGCTCAAACCTCTAGAACATTTGCATCTCTAAATTATGTACTTGGACTTAAACCAATTACAAACCTTGCAGAATAAAAAACGTTAAAACAAGTCGATTAGCTCATGACCAGAGCAAAGTGCTAAGAAAGCAAAAGTCATGAGTACAATTTCTGTACTGTCAAACCACCACTTTCTACGCCAAAGAGCTAATGAACCCCACTGAAGCCAAGACCTGGAGGTTGTGTGGTTTCTCAGTTTGTCTGACAGCAGCCTTGTGGATGATTGGTTGGTGTAAATGATTTGAGACTTGAGTTGAATCTGTATTTTAGCTGACCTAAAAAGTAACGAAATACACCTTGTAATTACCCTCTATTGATGGTAAAACTTGTTTTGTTTTTTACCCCATTATAACATCATTGGGGGAAACAATTTAAACAGGCTATTTCAGACATTCATCCAATCATGCTGAGACATGCCCTGTCACGTCATTAGCATAGACTGTAAACTAATCAGAGAGAGGGATGTGACTCCAGCTGTCTGATTGAGAGCCTATGAAACACTGTTGAGGCCCTAAAACAGAAGCTACTATACTGAACATTTCATCTCAACCTAACTCTAGCTTCATCTACTCACTGACAGACAGGCTGTGTCGAGGCAGAACTCAAGACCATCTGACCAATGGCAGAAACTACATTCCCGATTACTAAAACCTAAGTAAAAACCTGACCCTCAAACTCCACATAGAGCAAATCACGCACCAAAGCACCATTTGCTGGGTCTGCTCCAACCGACAGACTGGTTACATCGCCCACTTGAAGAAAACACAAACATCTGTAAAAGCAGCAACACAATGGTTCCGTCAACAAGTCACAAGACCTACTACTGACTTGGTCACTCTATTGGATGATATTTATGTCAACAATGATTACACTTTTTGCAGATTGATATGTTTCATTCTACAATCTGCATATAAAACATGGAACTATAATGTTGGGTGAAAATCACAACTTACAGGTGGAACTGAGCTGCTTGGCGGAGGTCTGTGCTCTTAAAGTGCTTTTCTAGTTTGGATGTATTTTGTCTAAGTGTATTAACATAATTTGTGGCCTTTGATTACCTCCACCAGGAGGTTATGCTATTGCCAGCGTCTGTTTGTTTTTTGGGGAGTTTGTTGGTTTGTTAGTTTGTAAGTTTGTTTCTCTGTTAGCAACATAACTCAAAAACTCGATTCTTGAAAGCTGACATGTTCGGATTGGGACAAGGAACAAATGACTAGATTTTGGGAGTGATCCGAATCACCATCTGGATCTGCCATGACAAAAAAAAAAGTGATTTTCTTGAATAACTGCTGAACTAAAATAGTTAATCATTAAGAATCCAGTTGCTAATGGTATTTTTTATGGTCAATTAATCTAAATATTTAGATGAAATAAAGGTAGGACTCATTTTTTATGGTGAAAATAACAATATATGGGAGGACTGTGGCGCTGGCGGAGGTCTGTGCTCCCCGAGTGCTTTTCAAATTCAGATATGAAATGAGACTGAAGCACATATTTATTACAGACTGAAACATTTGGTGTTGCAAAATCCTCATTTGCTTTAAGTTGTTCTTCGTTTTTCTTGTCCTCCTGTTTATGAGAAATGCTCTTATGTACTTTGACGGTTAAATCATTTAAATGTCAGCCTTCTTTGCTCTTTATTAAGTTTTAGGTTTTGAATTAATACATAAAAGTGTAGGTTACAATCTGTCCCTGCACTCGTGTGAATCACTTCATATATTCTCAACCTCTGCCTACCTCAGCGAATCCCTGCATCAACCTCATACTGCAGCCAGTAAAAAACAACAAAACCTGAGACTGAGGCCATTTTAGTGAAATACATCCGGCGTGATCTTTGGGCACAGAGAGAGCCACAAAGACCCCGCCTTCTTCCAATGCATCATCCTGGGACCGGTTCCCTAGCAACACTCACTGATTGGGTTAGCAGGGTTAAGAAAGGGTCTGGCATGGGCCGGAGGAATCAGATCACTCCCATTGATCATCTTCTCTCTGTAGTCCTCTGAGAGTCGAGGCCACGGCCACAAAATCAAAGCCCTGCCATCGAGCCTGAGAGGGGTTTACTGTGTACACAAGGAGGCAGACGGACGCATGGCAGGCTTTGTGACACACTGATCCGGGCTACACATCATGGTGTGATGCTGCGACTACTCACAGAAACGGGGGATGACTGTGTTGAAGAAGTATTCATGTCTGGAGAGAGACATATTTGGAAAACATTCTGTGTTGACCTGTGATCAAACACTTCATTTAGGAATATGTGGGATCTATTAAAGGTCATTAGTTTAACTGACACACATGTCAATAGGCATCATGTGAAGGAAGAACAAGGTGGAGGTCTTTAGAGTGGGTGGTGATGTTCTAAATGTCAACCCCTGTACCCACACCATAGGAGTCCTCTTGGGTCTTAATGGGAGGGCTAAACACTGAACTGACAGGTTATTTCACAGGAAAGGTATGTTTATAACACATATCAAAATGTCATTGTGATTATATAACATGTTACAATGAAAGTTTGTTAATCAGACACCACTCAGAGAGTGCAGACCTCCACCAGGGTAGCTCATATACTGCTGTTGCTCCTTAAAGGTGCTATGAGGAGAATCTATTACCACCGACATAAAGACTCTGCTACCCATGAGCACGCACGGGGACTGTCATAATGCTGCGTTCCAGTAACCTCAGAACTGGGAGTGACATCAACTCTGACTTATCGGCGCTCCAGTTGAAGTCGGAAAAAAACATCCCGATCTACCAGGCTACTGTTAGCTGTTGTTAGCACGCCCTTCGTTGTTGTTCACAAATATCACATGAAGAATGTGATTATCACTATGGCAACATTTTTGTAAATATAAGTCTAACAATACTATGTATACCGCTGATCTGGAGCAACACACCCCAGTCAGAAGTGCAAATAAATTGATTATTACAGGAGCTAAATAACTGTTCACACTGGGGGCATCCATCTTCCATTTTCAACTCGGGGGTGGTGAGGTTTCACAGAGTTCCCAGTAGGAAATTCCAACTTTTGGGAAAGTTCCAGTTGCAGTTTCCTACTCGGAACCCGGAAATTCCTACTTCTGACTACAACTGGAAGGCACCAAAAGACCACCCAAGCCTAAAGCGTGTGTGTGTGTTGTGATGCTAATGAATGCAGCTCGGACCTTCCTCAGAACTCTGCATTGCTTTACAGCTTCTTTTTCAACAACTTACAGGATGCAAAGTGACGAGGTAATGTATCTCTTTCTAGTTATGTAGCGGTAGTTTTTGATGTGTGACAACAAGCAATTTTTGGAAAACTTGGTATCGTAGTTTTGTAGCCGGCTATCTGTACCTACAGCCCGGTGCTCTAAGACGTGTTATATAAATAATAAAATAATATAAATTTGCTCTAGTTTCAATCGTCTTGTTCCCAAAGTTGAGTATCCAGGCCAGTCCAGCCCTGTCCAACCCGACCGGAAGGCATTATTATTTTGATGCTATAAAACTCATCCTTAAATGTATATTTCCATCAGGCATATGTCTAAAAGTGAGACTTTTTTGTAATTACTTAGAAACTCCTCACAGTCCCTTCAAAACAGTTATTCAATAATGATTCATTGACCCTGAAAACCTAAACCGAGCACATGAAATCATGATATTATTAATAGTCTGACAATAACTGACCAAGTTAGTTATTGTTCAATGTGGCAGTTGTCTGAATATTCAGAATCTGATCATTGAAGTTGAGACATTTTTGACATCTCCTGAAAATTTCAGCAAAATCTTTCCAGGAGTTTCTGCATAATCTTTCTGACAAACAAACAGACACAGGCAGGCAGGCAAATAAACTTGGTGGAGGTAATTAAACACACTACTCCTGCTTACGAATGAATAAAAGATGATGAGTGTAAATTTGATCGAAACATCCAAAGCTAATACTAACTTGATATATATGTGTTTACTGACATATTTACCCCTTTGATTCTCTGGAAACTGCTGAGATTGTTTGCATTCACGTGTTTTCATTTTTAAAAGGAAGAAAGTAGAATTAACAAAAGGATAAGGCTTTTGAGTTCTCTAAAATTCACTGTTTGAAAAACCGACTTATTCTGTTCTGTTCGGAGTCAAACAAGCTAGTAAGTTTTACAAGCTAAGCTAGCGTTGTGACTTTAGTCAAGAATTAGCATGCTAACCAATTTTGCCACGTTTTCTTTAAATACAATTTTTGGATTTTGATATAGTTTGCTCCTCTATCTTAACTGGTGGGAGTAATTTAAAAGAATTCTTCAATTTGTTGTGACAACTAAAAATTGTTCTAACTTCTCATTACCCAGAATAAGTGTCAAATCTATCAAGCTAAATGTTTTTGATGTTGTTTTACCTCTAACATCAATCTTGACTTGTTCAGGGTAAATCCCAAGCAAACCAAAATATTTTACCTGCTTCCTTCATCATCTGATCATGATAAAGATTACTCATGACAGTTTGTTGTTGAGATGTAAAATCCCACTTTAAGGCAAAATTTTGTTATTTTTATTGATTGATCAGTTTTAATTTATTTTAAATTATCCCTTCTTTTGCTAGGAACTTTGATTTTTATAATACTGGCAACCCAGTTCCCTATTTGCTGATTTTGTCTGGTCTACAGCATGCCGACTGTTTTTATTTAACAGTCAACTGTATAATAAAACAAAGGTAATTTATTATCATAGGTGACACCTACCTTGTGTATTTGAAGTCTTTAAAAAAAACATGATATATAAAAACATGTTTAATAGCATGAATTGCTTTTTTAGGTCATAAAGAGTCATCAATATTTATTTTGTTTGTTTTATAACCATTTTAAATCTCCTCACAAGAGCTTTAATTTATCTTTTTGGTTGGCTTCCTGTTTTTACTTTAGCTTGGTAAAGGAGTACTTCTTATTCTGCAGCCCGTACACCAGGTTGTGTTGTAAGAGCACAGTTCCTTTCCTGATAAATGTGGACACACGCCTTCATTTCTGTGCCTGCTGGGTTGAAACCAGTCCACTCCGGCTCCCTTTCTTCACACACTGACATTGTTGTTTTTGGCACAAAGTGGATGTACCAGTGTTGAGGCCGGCCAACTGTTCCACCAGTATATTCTTCAGGCCTTTGGTGGCGACCGCCGAAGTCCCGGGGAGGTGTAAAGTGCAGCGAGGCAGAGTGTGGCGCAGGCC
The DNA here is from genome assembly GCA_036419115.1 of Scarus forsteni. Classification (NCBI taxonomy): domain Eukaryota; kingdom Metazoa; phylum Chordata; class Actinopteri; order Labriformes; family Labridae; genus Scarus; species Scarus forsteni. Next base: position 9,044,426 of record JAZDUH010000007.1, on the reverse strand, counting down.
GGGTGATCCCTCCCACATTTCTTTACTCATGCTGTCCCGAGGGGAGGCAGACACCCGGCCAACTGGTGTCACTGTTCCTCCGCCAGCGCCTCTGAGTCACCGTGAAAATGGGGCACACATTTGGAGTGTTCGGCCTCCATTTTGCCATTTTATTCTTTTGTTTCTTGGAATTTTCTGCTTCGTTTTGCAACACCTTGCATCTTCAACACTTAACACCCACACGGAAAACTGTCCAACACCTCTTGTTTTCCTTGATTTTGTTTTTTAATTCAGTGTCTGTGCATGAATAAATTGTGTTTTTTTCACATTTGACTGTGTCTGCTCTTACTAAAACCTCAACATTTCCTCCAGCACAACCATTTATGAAATATCCACTATGATTTCAGCTGTTATGACCCGTTTTATCCTCTTAAATGTGACCAAAGACTGTTGCTGACGTTGCCGTCAAAGATAAGACAGTTTTTTTTGTTGTTTACAAAAATTTATTCATACAAATCTTACAACACTTTTTTTAAACATTTATTGACTTGACCCTTGCAGATCACCATTTAGAAGTCTAATATTCAGTTTCTACACAGTAAATATATATATATATCTTTGAAGATTATTTCATTTGAGTAAGGCTATTGGCGCTTTCATTATCATACACATAATGACTCATGGAGAAATCTTTCCCTCTATTTTCACAAAATATCTAGTGCTCTAAAACAAAGTGCAAAAGAAAGCAGTGCAAGCAAGAGCGCTTGACGTCTAAGCTGGATGCTACTTAAGGTTTCCTATATTTAAGAAACACAAAAACAACAAATTAAAGGGTGAAATGTAAGCTGGTGATGTGCAGCATTGTAGGGCCACTAAATAGCCATCTGGCGATTTTTAAAGTCGATGCAAGGCACCACAGCCGCAAACTGCTTCCTGCGTCACAAACCCTGGAGGAGAGTGCAAAATTAAAAGAAAAGATTGATACAGTAAAACAGAAATTGAAGAACTTCTACCCTGCTGACTGAAATAAATTGAGTTTTATCTGCCAACATGTAAATCTTTTCTTTAAGAGCTAGTCAGAAAAAGCAGAGGGACTCATTGAAACTCAGAAAATAAAAACAAAATCTGTTTATCAAGCTAGCTGCTTTACTTTTTTTTGGACATATCCCTTCAATTTCCTTAATCAGCATGTTCTTCTTGATGGTAGTTTTATTCCCTCAACTTCTCTTGAACTGAGTTTTTTCTTTTATTAACTTGTATCTCATCCCTGTTATCTTCAGTGCATCATATCACTTGTTCAATTATGGCAGCATACTTCAAATAAATAATAAAAGAGTCCAATCACAGCTGTTTCTTTATAGCAATTTAACAAGTTGTGAAAATAAACTCTATAATATATAAAGCATGACATAACACTGAGGGGCTCTTGTCAGCAGTAAAGTACATTCAGATAGTTCTTCCAAAGATTTCAACATACAGTCTGTGTTAAAAATGTAATGTGAGGAGAACAGAACACAAAACAACATCCAGAAATGGCAGATATGTTTGCAGGAAGTCAGGAAAGCAGAAAGTGAAAACCATTTGGTTGGAGTCGTCTGCACAGACGCGGTGGTGGCTAGTGCAATTTAACTTTAATCATGCAATCTATTGGAGTTGTTACATCAGTTCACATGACAGAAAAAAGAGGGAAGCACAATAGACCCAGAAAAGGTTCAAAAACACAGGAGTTTAAAGTGTCTCATATGTCACCAGAATTGATGGGAAAGATACCATGTAACAAGTATCATTTATGTTTTTTTATGCTTTTTCAAATTTGCTATATGGTGCTTTATATCCGAGTGATACTTATTATATGGACAGTAGATTAGGAAGTTTCCAAACACATAGAAACCACTTGATAGAAACACAAGATTGGCACTTAACATGAGTCAAGGGAGATATAGCTCACTCTGTAAACATGAGAGAAGTAAAAGGATAAGAAAAATCCTCAGAAGTACTCTGGTCTTCATCTCAGATTTGGGATTTTTTGTTTTAAAAATTCAAGAACAGGGTTCTGATCTGTTGTAACCTTGTTACGGATGCCCTAAAGAGACATACATTTATATATTTTGTCTGTTTATCGCATGATACCAGAAAATATCTTGTTGCAGTGTTAAGATATGGATATTTGGTGACTTTAGTCCAAAATGGCAGCTCTGGTTTTACAAAACCACGTACAATGCTTCTTTAAAACAAAATTTAGGGATGTATTCAACAGAACCAATAGCTCAAGAAAGTGAGCATTACTTGATTTGGTCTAATAATGGAAATTACACATGGAGCTTTCTCACTGATTTGCTGTCATCAAGGAGAAAAGCTGATCAGTAGTGGGGCTTATCAAGAGCTTGAAAGGCTAATAATTGCTAGCATCCTAGCTTAGTGTAATAGCAAACTGTTGGAGCCTCTGTTACATTCATTGTTAATCAGGACTGCCCACCTTTTAATAGACTGTAGGTGATAACTATATTTGTTATTACAACTATATAACTGAAAAAACATTTTACAAGTTTTTGTTTGTTTTACCTGTCAGTTTGCCATCCAGTTTATTTGGCTACAAAAAATAGAAATTCATGGTATGTATTATTATCAAGTAGAGCTCTTTTGACAGTTCAGCCAGCAAGATATTAACTATACACAATAATGGTACTTTTATTCAGGGTAAATGAGGTGTAATCCATGCAGTATAATTAAACGGGTTAACATTTAGCTACTCTACTGTGTAAGGTAGCACAGCATTGTATCTTCTATCTCTCCTGTATTCATCATAAAAGTATTAAAGTTTCCTGTTTTTAGCCTTACTGGTGCATCTGATGCTTTCTTGTACACACAGAATTACACATTATTAATATACTACTTGCTATGTGGCTTTTATTGTGTAAGGTGTAAATGTATTCTGTTTGGACACAGCTTAGGTTGGTAATTTTCTCAAGCTGAATCATTATCACAGGAAAACCAGAACTGTCATCTGAAGACAGGAAGATTTAAAAAATTAAGACTATGAGAAAACGACAAACATTTAATCAATATGAGAGGAAAGTTGAGTAAAATCAAATGTATGGATGCATGTCCTATTAGGGCTTCTGTAGTTATCAACAAACAGGTTTCTGATAAATCTGTGCCTTTTTTTCTGTTAATCAAGATTGATATGTACATTATATCAGTCTGTAAGGCTCTGCATACAACGGGATTGACCGGGTACAAATCTGTGAGACTGAAGAGAGACAGGAGCACAAATGAGGTGGAAAAAGAGTTTTGAGGTTTGAGTGTTTGGAGCAAGATCACAAGAGTTAAAGGTGAGAGGAGGAAAACGAAGGGACATGAGACGCCCCCTCTTGCGAGGATATGGCCACTGGGAGGAGCCTTCAACTCACCGGGAATTCTGGGGAGAACTGTTTCAGCCATTCTCCCAAAAAAGCCTCAAACTCATCCCCGTCCGGGAGGGCATCAAAGTCTATGTCTTGTAGGATTGGGTGAAAACCTAAGTCTTCAAGGCTGTTGTGAATAGAGACAACTAAACTCTTAATGTCACTTTACAAAAAGCAGCATTCAAATACATTGATTGTCTTTTAAACTATTTATTCTCCTCACAATCATATCTGGTCACTGAATGTTTAAAAGACAGGGCTGTTGGAGTAAATCATCATGGGAACAATTGACCCTTTGTTGACCCCCTCATTGGTCGGCTAACTCACCAACCTGAGAACACGCTCTTATAGCAACTTTAGCTAGGCTGCCTCCAGAAAGACAAACTTTTGCCCCCATTAAGTCTTTTCTAAACAGTTTAAAATGTATCTTTTGGGTGTCTGCAAGACCAACCTAGGATATCCAAATGTAGTATTGGGAGTATTTATCATCCTCATTAAAGAATCTAACATTATATTGCTAGCATGTCATGATGTTGCTCTTCACCAGCAGTGACATAAACTAACAACTTAACCTTATTGATTAGAAACATCTTTTTAACAGACATTACGTGACTTTCTGGTAATGTTTGAAATTTATACAGTTATTTAATTGTACATGCTATTACAGCATAATGCCAAAAATATAAGCATAATGCAATGTTGATTTAACTGTTCTGTGATGTTGGCTAACTAATGTTCACGTTAACTTGGGACATTAAGTTAATGCCCGTAAAAAAACATACTGACAATATGTTCTGTTTCGGTTGTACTCAATCACTAAAATCAACTTGAAAATATGACATTGCCAGTAGAGTTAGCATATTGTAAGTTTTGCCGTTCTGTGATGTGAGCTAACCAGGATCAGCATAATATTACAACTGTTGATAGTGGTAAGAATCATACTTTTAACACTGTCAATATCTGATGTTTAACTAAAAAGAAATATCTATAATGTTGTATTAAAGCAAACTTGCAAACATGGGCGTCTACATTAGCAGAATGTACTGATCTTGACAAAAAGTACTATGCAATATGCAAGTGTTTCCAAAATCAATCAAAAATACCTGGCTGTCAAACTAATTTGGGAAAATTAATAGAATGCTTTGGACAAGTCTGTCTTGCAGTTAAACAAAATGCAAAGCGCAAAAGACAGACAAAAAGTATATTTATGGCAACAGCCTTAGCAATATTTGCATTAGCATAGATTCGGTTCCATCTGTATGACAATGAAGCAAATCAAACTGTAAATGTACGTTTTTCAAGTTAGATGTTACACATAGGGCATGTGTGTGTTCAGTAATGAAAATCATAAAAAAATCCATACAAATCACTCTAAAGACATCAACTAGTCTATAAATGAACATAAATTTAGTGGTGCTAGTGGTTAACCGAACTACCATTTACTTTTGTTTTCATGGCCAGCAACAGAAATCAGCTGAATTGTTGGACTGGGGAGGGAAAGAATGCATTATTTTCTGTAATTAAAAGATATTTGATCATTTGTATGTATTTAATGTAGTTTTTGTATTGTAGAAATGGTCACTCTGATCCAAACTTTAGCCCTGTAGGTGGCAGTAACATAACTTTTAAGATAGCTGGCATTCCCAGACACAAAAAGAAGTCAATGGGGTAGTGTAGCATACACAAAATAACAGGAATTTAGCAGTCGTACTATGACCAAATACAGAATGCTGTATATACTATGTGCTGCATTTCTTAGCATTAGCAAATTTGAATGTTGCTGTTGCTATAGCATTTACATTACAGGTTAAGAAAAGTGTGTTTTTAGGCTTAGATTTTAGCAAGTTTTTAGGGGTTTGAGTTGCACCTGTATACCTGTTATGTTGCTTTTTCACTGAGGCCATCTTAAAAAATGCTTTAATTTAGTAAGTATCAAAGAAGTTTGTCAAATTGCATTCTTCACAACAACAGATTATGTTAGTAATTTTAAAGGTAACCAATTTGGGCAGAGCTTTACAAAGGGTCTCTTCCTAGTGAGGGCGGGGCTTGTCAAAGGGTCAATTGTCTCCCTTCATAAATGGGTCTGAAAGCAATAATAAGTAAATGAATACATAAATAGATGCTTTTCTTCGTTTTTATCTTAAAATAAACATAAAATTGGTCCACAAAGTCAATATGTGTGTCCTTAAGTGCTTTAAGTACAAAATAAAAAACAATATTATTATCAAAATATTCATTTTAATGGCTTACTTCATACATAAATACATGTTTAAGAACACAAAAGCGATCCACTGATTGTTCAGATCTCAGAATGACTTCGTCTGGGGCTGCACACATGTACGTTTTTTCATTTTTTAGAGAGGGGGTGGGGTGTGGGGAGAGTGCTACAAATATGCCTGTCGGCGTCCTTTGTTTCTAATTCTCTGTCTATACCTTTTCCCCAGGACGGCTGCCAGGTATTTCTTGACGGCCATTTGCTTCCGGTAGCGGCTGTAGCTGTCTGTGAAGATGCCATCAGAGTGTCGCTTGGACAGAGGCTCCGAGCTGTCGTCCAGTGTTTTGCCCCCGCTGTGAGAGAGGAGAGGAGAGGAGAGGAGAGGAGAGGTTTGAGCTCACACATGCACTCACAGTGAAGTGTATGAGCGGTGTGATGCAGAGGGGACGAGCACGGACACTTTGTTCACACAAGGACAATCTGGATGGGAAATTAGACAGCCCTTGTTTTGTTGAGACATATCTATGCTTACTTAGGATATAGTATAAAGAAATTCTAGGAAGGTAACCAGATTTTACTGTTTTATTTCAGAACAAAGATTTTTAAAGCATTGTCATAATTCAACAGTGAGTAAAATTTGTGCTAAGATCAAGACCAATTCTCTGACTTTATTTTTTAAATAAATTATGCCCCAGGTAAAAGCCTTTAAGTAAAATTATACATCTTTACTTTTACTTGGCTTATTTTGATCATTTTCAACAAAGAAGAAAAATAATAAGAATCATACAACCTCAGTTTCCTTATCCTCTCTCACACCCTTACTTTAAAAGACATGAAACATCCCAAATCCACATTGAGGTTTGCTGGAGGGAGGCCTAAAAGTGCATTTTCAGAACTTTACATAATGCCAAGTCTGCCTGCTTTTAATCAACTGGGATAATCCTACTGGTAATTACACATCCACCATCTTAAGATTCTTTCAAAGCCTTCATTTGAAGCATTTTACATTAAATATTCAGATTCCAGTTATAAAGCATGCTCAAGGACCACACCCATTAGTGTTTTATACAGTTTTACTTATGTCTGTGGTACTTCAAAGTCAAGCCTTTTCACTTTTCATCAGCTTGTTCATGCACACTGCAGATAATCCAACCCTCATTTTATCAAGATCCAGTTTGTGCTTCCAAGCTGAAACAATACTCTTATATTAAGATACTCTTATTCTAATTAATCCTTACTTGAATCAAAATGTCATGCCAAACCTTTACTTTGGAACATTTACATAAAGATATCGACGTTTTAAAGTAAAGTATACCCCTGCAAAAGCCTGTTAATTCGTGTTTTTATGTGGTATTAAGTTGATTGTTCTATCTCATGTTAAACAGATTAAATACAGAAAATCTCCATGGCATGTTTGCTCCACTCTCTCTGGAACAAACTGTTCTAAAACAATCAGTTGGAGAAAAATGTCTTAGTGTGTCTGTACACAGCCCTGAAGGGCTGAAGCCACACCTACTTCTTGAGAGGGGTGTGGTCTGAAAGCATGTGGAACTTAACCTAAACCAGCATGTTCTGAGCAGGGCTGAAACAGAAAGGTTGATAGGCGTGCCAAAAAGAAATATCTGTCTTTAAAGAAAAACTACTTTAACATTTCAACAGATTTAACAGCCATTTGGGACCAGAGGTAACTTGTGGAAAAGGGGCATATTTTAATATATTTATGATGTCTCTGGATCTTCAATTTGAGGTATTATTTTAAATATTCAGAATTCAATAAAATATTCTCTAGGACAAGCTGTTGTGGTAAATCTGTATGGGTTTTACCAAGGAATCAGCCTGCACAATTAAAATTTTAAGTGTTGACACACTCTTAATTTGGCATTTTTGCGCTGAGATGGTTGTGATCTCTCCATTTTACTCAGCTTGAATGGGATCATGGCACTTTGCATAAATGTTTTGCAAAAATAATCCCACAAAATGGCTGAATTCAGACAAACACATAATTAAAATCATGTTTGTATGCTTTTACTTTCGAAATATTTCAGAATATTTTCTTTCAATCCCTTCCTCTGCTCCTGTTAATCAGAACTGGGCTGCAACAAGACACTCCATTATTAATCAAATGCTCATTTTTGCTCCCCATAATGATCTTAAATCAGATTGAGTTGTATGATGGGATAAAGTGACACACAATACGAACAATAGCATGGAGTATGAGAAATAATAAGCCAAAAGTCACCCCAAAAAGACGCACAAAAGACAAAACAAATGAGACCAAAAGAAGTTCTTACCCTACACGCTTTGCCATCAGAGAATGCAGATATTTCCTGGCTGATAATTGACCCAGCGCTTTCCTGTAGGCTTTATTAAACATGCCGTCTGCATGCCTTTCCGTTCTGGGGTGATAGACAGCCACACAGTAAGGTCACCACACATTTACAAGTAGCTGCACTGCAAAATATTAATCCATATTTATCCATGAAGACTACTAAAAGTGAAAAAAAATGTCTAATATAAGTTTATGCTAAACTTCCTATTGAGGACTAGTTATTTGGCAATTTGTGAATGGATTTGGTCAGATTTTGTTGTGAAGTTGGATTAATTTAGGCGTAAATCTACGATTGTATTCTGCTATCTTGAGGAAAATCGATTAACGAGTTTCCAGACAGGTTTTAGTAGTTTTTTTCCACATTTTCCAGCCACTTGAAGCATCCTATTTTATGGTTTCTTTCAAAATAAAAGCATAAATTTGTGTCCTGGGTGCCCCTGAGAACTCTATCAAAACAGAGACAAATCTAGGGAAATAAAAAACAATGAAAATCAATCTTTCTCTAACAATTACGCACAACAATACGTCGACGATACGGTCCACACAAATAAAGTAGTACATACAGACAGATATATAGGACTACAGTGATGAAACATGGATGCAAAAACTTGGCCAAAATGGTAACTAGGGTGTTCTTTACCTTTTGTCTTGTGGAAAATAGACTGAATAGACGTCCTCTCCAGCGGATGGAGCGCTCCTCACCTCCATTTGCTCTCTGTCGTAATCCAACGACGGTAAAGAGTTTCCATCCTCATCGTAAACCTCACTGTCCAGTCTGAAACAAACAGACACTTTCGTTTCACAATCTATAATTCTTAAGAATAATATGGTGTTGAGAAATATATGCGTAAATTCCAAAGATTTTAGTGAATGTAGGGGCAGGGACGTGCGTAAAATCAATCAATTCGGAGATTTTTCGATGAAAACGTGTGCGTAAAAACAAAAAACTCCACGATTTTCAGAAAATGAAAAGGCTTTATATGGAATTCCTTCTTACTAACTCAAACGTATCATGTAGTTGTCTCAAACATTGCCATTTTCCTTCACAAAAGGGTTCCCACTAACTATCAAATCACTAAAATCGATGGGTTAATGGCTCCATGACATTGACATACTTCCAGCCTAAATGACATTATTATCTCTCCCCTGGTGAATGTTTCCCTGCAGTTGTCTGAGCGAGCAGCCCTATGGATCCTCTGTAATCCAATATATAGATATCACCAACTGTGAGCTGGTTTGTCAGCCATAACTGCCTTTTTTGCTTTGCGCAAAAAGCCAAGGATCACCTCCAAAAATATGGGGAAAAAACATGAAAAGTAACATGCGAGGACAAATAAGAGTGTACATACCTAACACTGGGAAAGCTAAGCCCCACAGGAGAGCAGTGGACGCTGTAATGCATTATGATTCCATAGATGAGTAAGGCTAAAGTCGCTTTACTAGACATTGTCCTGCTGCAACAAAAGAAAGGGAAACACGAAATTGAGTGCACATTGAAACACAGAATACAAACATATAATGAAATCTGGTGGCTGACGTCTTTCTTAGTCAAACTTAATAACTTTAATTTTGAATTTGTCATTTTTTCTTATGTCATTTAATTTTAAATGATTAAAAAGTCAGCCAAATCCATGCCCGTCCCACCTTTACGCTGCGTAAAAGTGCGTCCTCTTACCAGTTGCGAGTTATCCGCTGAAGATCTTAACTGGGAGAGATAGGATCTCTACCCCAGCCCCTCTCTCTCTTCTCTCCTCCTTCCTCTCTTCTTCCTCTGTCCCCTCACTGAAGCTCCTCGGTAGTTTTCTGCTGCTTGTTCCGAGTGTGCAGCCCTCTGTGCGCACAGAAGCTCAGTTTCTCGGCTTTCTACGTCTTCTCGCAGTGAAACATTTGTCTGCGGAGAACTTTTCCCTGCGTCTTGTGAACTTCACTCCTCCTTTGGTTTTTTATCCATGATTCCGAAATGCATGCCTTTTTCACTTGTCACGTAAGGTGGGGGTGGTAGGGGTGGGGTGGAGGGGGGGTTGGCTGCGTCATCGTCCAACCCCTGTCCCATTGGAGTACATCCTTCCTCCCCTTCTTCCTTCCTCCCTTCCGCGTCAATGAAAGACCCCGAGCCAAGTCATAAAAAAGGAATGGATCTTGAATTCAAACACGATCATTAATTAAAACTGTGAATTAATATCAACACTTGACGTCACGCCATTAATAGGCGTCACGTGACCTCTGGAGTCCCGCAGGGATGGAGAGGAGAGGAGCTGTCCAAGTGCTGAAATGTTCAGAGGGAGCTGAACAAATGAGTGAAAGCGTCTTTTTCACAAAGACTTTCTCAGATTAAAGCGTCAAAAATAAGTCTTCAGGGACTTGACTTCATTTATCATTCTGTTTTTGTTTATTTTTAGCCTCCTTTTTTAACCACTAACATCTTTTAAGGCTAAAGTTCAGATTCAGATATAGGGAGGAGGGTTTGTCCTTAAAATAATGATCATTCAGGTGACATCTGAATATTTAAAATCACCAAATTTGGATCTGCATGATTCAAAGTGGACAGTGACGAAAAGCTGACGCATCAGCATATTTATACATCAAATAATGTCTTGCAGAGCTGTCCAGTACTGAAATATGACAACCGGCTATAAAAAGTCTCTCTAATGAGTGCACCAAACAGATTTTTACACAGAGGTAAAATGTCAAAACTTCTCCTTATTTTTTTTTTTGTTTGACCAAAGTTTCACCTTTTGTACATGAATGAGGTCGGAGGTCAGGACCACTTACCAAAAACACTTGAGTCATTCATTGGGCAGATTTTCACTTATCAGTTTTTACAGTTTAAGCACTTACAATCACCAGGATAAACTACAGGATGGGATCAAATCTTGAACTCAGGTTGTTTAAATGGATGAAGACATATTTAAACATATGTGAACAGCGATATTTGAAATTCCAATCTTGAGCCTGGTTCTGGACAAAACAGTTTATAACCCAGAAAATCAAACATTTATGTGGCTCTGGTAATCAACATTTGTTTCTAACAAGGATAAAAAAATTTAGCATACTGTTATTTTGTTTTTTAAAATGATAACGGATAAAATTGGACAAGTCTGACCTTGCTTGTGTACTTCAACTCATGATGAAATCATCAGTACCTGAGTAATAGTACAGATCCTCCTGGTCAAATGAAACTTCACTGCAAATAAAAGTTGTTTGGTGATATATTCCTGTAGTAAATGTTCTGGTGTACCTGGTTTTAAATACTTCTGTTTGCTTACAAAAATATCTTCATGATGTGGGAAAGAAGCCAAGAACACAGCCCTGTACATTCTGCTATCTGTACAATTTTTGTGAAATGATTCTTCAAACCAGGTAGTGCTCACAGCAAAAAGGTTGCTGGTTTGACTCCTGTTGGTCAGGGCTGTGCTGCGTGGAGTTTGCATGTTTTTTCTCATGAGTTCTCAGGTGGTGACCAGCTCAGGTGGGATTGGCTGAGCTCCCCACGACCCTGAAAGTGATACGCGATACAGAAAATATAATAGTTGGATATCAACAGGACTAACTTACGGTTTCCACTCTTTACTAGAAATCATTTTTCAAGACATTTTTATGTAGTGTCTTACTATTGTAAATCTGTGGTTTACACTGATTTTCTCATTTTTATTTATTTTGTTTTCTTATACATTCATTTTGTTGATTTGCTGCTTAAGTAGCTTAAATTTGATTTTTGCTATTTTTATTTTTTTTCACCATTGTTTTGGGTTTTTATTCCTTAACTTGCATTATTTTATCTACTCAGATTATATGGCTAAGTGTTTATGTGTTGTAAATTACATTTTTACTACATTTCCTATGTTTGATTCTTGTTCACTAACAAGAAGGAATATAAATAACTTTCCAGGACAATTCAAGCTTTTCCAGGACATCCTTATTTTTTCCAAATTTTCCATATGTTTTCCATGACGGGAGAATTGGTCAATCATTTTCCAGGTTATCCAGGACATGTGGGAATCCTGTAACTTGGCTAAATAAAGATTGAATAAGTAAGAAAACCAAAAATGTGGTGAAAATTACTCAAAAATGTTAATTACTTCCTCATCACTCATTACTCCTTGGTGAAGTAATGTGATTACTGCTCTGCAGCAGGTATAAAATGGAGTTTAGAGTGGATGACAATATTCTTTGCACCTTTTACTGACACAAGCTCAACATCAATATATTTCATGGAGGTGTTGAAAGCACAGCTCACTCTTTCCCTCTCATCCTGCATGCTGTGCACAACTTTGTACTAAGCCACTGTGTGCATGTAATCATGATGACAGTCTGCCATGGACAAAAGCAACAAAGTAAAAACACCTGACTCTACAGATTATTAATGTTTTAGAAGATGTAAACCTTTGCTATGCCATTAACTTTGAAGTAATAGTGTTGGAGTAATACATACCAAGTGTTAGCTGCTTTGACCACAGGGTAAAGCTGCAGCACATGCTTTTTAATTTCGATGTCAACAACATGATGCATGTTAACATCCAATAAAAACAGCAGGAAACTAAAGATCTTAATGTAATAGTAATCTTAAGACACTTGGGTCTTTATAAAATGAATTTAAAATGTCACTCTAGGTATCTTACATATCGTAACACTGGAGAATCATCCCCCTTACACTCTAACGCCACTGCCAAGATGAAAACCTAAAGACATATGGACAGTTTATGTGTTGTTGATGCTTAATGAAATATTTTTGCTGTTTTTAAAGACAGGAACAAGAACTTTGTTGTCATTATCATTTCTAGCTAACATTGGTTTGTTAGAATACCTGTTACACGTTATCATGTTTAGTCAGAATTGTAGGGCATTCATTTATCAAAGTTTTCTTTCTACAATTAACAAAAAGTTTATATCAGGATGTGGAGAGGTCTGTATGATGCAGAGGAGCAGCTGACAGCATGACTCTGCTATTTACTCCCTGCTGGCTTTCCACTTGGTAGAAGTAAACTCGGGGCTTTGGGCAATTAGTGCATCCAATTACACAATAACCGTCAGACATTTAGAAATCAAATTAGAGAAAACAGTAAAAATAGATGTGGTTTACAACAGAGACTGTCAACTCACAGAAACGCAGTGAAAGGCATCTCTTGCCTGCCAGGACAGTGTCCCATGAGTTTGTGGTATCACATGAAAAGTGTAAACTGAGACGGATAGCATCATAAAATCATTTAAAACTAATTCAATCTGACAAAATCAGACTAAATCGATTAAAAGGATTTGAACAGGAGGGTTTTGTAGCATCAGCGTCAGTCATTTAGTCATTGGTTTAAAGAGCTTGTGTGGTTTTTGGCTCCCCTATAGACAAAGAATGTTGTGAAAAGTCCTCTGCACATCCTCAGAAGTCTACTTGAATTATACTGAGCAGTTACTTCCAGTGTAAAAATCAGATGGATTTATTAACAACAGAAGTGGATTACAAAATCCAGAAAAAAACATTTGTCCCTCCTGTTGATGATGAAAGTACAATTTAACAAAAGCAGGTTTGTTTATGGCTTCATAAATTTATACTTTTTGATAATCCAGCAGTTTCCAGATGGTTTATTCAGCTGAAAAAATAAAGCTCGTCCATTAATGCAGCAACACTGTTCTTCTGCAAATAAAAAATATCTATCTAAACTCAGTGGTTTTCAGTGGACAGTGACGACAAAGCTGACGTATTAGTCTCTTTCTATATTTATCTTTAGCTTAGTCTTCAGCAGCTCTTCCCTCTGAACATATAACACGCTGACTTTCTTTCTCCTTTAACTGGAGCTTCAGACACATAAACATGAGGCAGCTGTCTTCCTTCATTTGCTTATGTGTACAGGTTTTTTTAATCACACTTTGCTTTCTAAATTCCTTTTAGAACTTTGAATAATGTACAATATAAAATTAAAATGTGAGATAATTAAGATGATATGCAATGGAAAAACTAAATCTTCAGTCACAACTGTAGCTAAACAGAATAAAAAAGAAACATTTAACTAACATGTCCAATGTAAAAAGGGAAAATTAAGCAGTTGCTACATAACTGGCTGCTTGTTGGTTTACTGAAGCTTTTTATTGCTGACTGTGAAGGATGATTAATGTTTCATCAATTTTTTATATTAGGCAGAAGATCTAACTTTTATTGTTTAATATAATAATTGGTGAGCCACAGTTGGTTTTGAAGAGTTGATAAAATTGTAATTTAGAGCAGTGTTCCTCAATTTTTGGGTTTTAGTCCCAAGAGGGAAGGACACTGCTAGGGACAGTTAGCACTAAAACAAACCATCCAATCATTGACAAATACATAGAAGGAGGATGTCAGAGACAGTGAAATCAATAATCAGTACATGGACAGAGTCGTTCACGGGTATGTTGTCGTCCTTGTGTGGTCCATTTAATTAATGAAGTATTTGGAAGTTCTCTAAACATAAAATACCCAAATTAAGAGCAATAAGAAGTAAATACAGTAAACTAAAAGACAATGCTAAGATGCTATGAATACTGCTAGGAATACTAGGAATGTATGAACAGGTCTTAAACTTCAGAATGACAAGAAAAACAACAAGAACAGGAATATAAAAATGCAACATCACAGGTTTCAACTTACTCTTTGTTCTTCTCTTTGCCAACCCGATTTTCAATGACCTTGTTCTGTTTTATTATTTATTGTTAAGGTGCAATCACACAGATTGTTTGAAAAGGTCATATAGTGCAGAAGGCACTGTTAAAAACTCCACCACCGCCAGCACGAGAAAGATGCATGCTCAAACAATCTGCTTTAAAATGTTCTAATGATTATGTCATTAGGGAATATGCCACCTCATCCAGACAAGAAAACCCTCTAAGCCAAGTGTTTATTTAGCTCACAGCCAGCTCTAGCTTAAGGAGCATGACTAGACATGTCTGTACAGCCACAGTAAACATTAGAGCACAGTTATAGGAAGCTGAAGCCACATCAGGCCCTTTGGTATGCCTCGTGAAAAGTGATTAAGCGGTTTAACAGTTAAATGTTTATAAAGTACAGGGAGCTGGGTGACAGCCTGGATTTATACTGTGAAGTGAGTGTGTGTGTAATACTCCCAGAAGCGAGAAAAACTCAGAAAATTGTCACAGAGCTGCATTTTTAATATATGTACTCACTAATGAATGTTGTTTTGCTCACAGAAAGTGATAAAGGCTGTCCAGTGTGTTTAAGATGTAAAATGAAACAGAGAGAAGGATTCCGAAAGGAGAAATCAGTAAATAAATCGTTAAAGCCAACTGGTATTTGATGAATAGTCAACAGGTTCATTGTAAATATAAATCTGCCTCATCTGGTTGGCTTTAAGTGAAGATTTTAATAGTTAATGAAGTTCTCCTCTGACTCCTCTTTTGATCATTCCTAAGCTCTGACAGGCCTCAATGAAGAAACTGTTGTAATCTAAGCATTAACAAATTTCATAACATGTTCTGTATATGAGTTTTTTTGCACAATAAAAGGAGAGGAATTAAATACAGACCAAACCAGCTGCATGGCACTCACTGATTAAAAGGAAATGAGAACTGGCACTCTGATGAATCAATTATACCCAAAACACACCTATATATAATCAAGTCACCTTATCTGTCTACTTCGTGCCCTATGTCTGGCTTTGTGGCAGAATTTGCATTCTTAAAAATATCAAAACAAAAGACCGACATGTACCAAATCACTGCGCATCACATGCTTTTAGATAAAGTACTTTATACCACCAAAATAGGACTCATTGACTTCTTAGTAGGGCTGCATCAGAAACATCTCAAGAAAATGACACTTAAACAGCCTGTTCTGAGCAGGGCTTAAACAAAGGGGTTTATAGGCTTGCCAAAATCCAACATCCAACTGGTTTTCAAGGCAAAAAAACTATTTCAAAATGCTTAAGACATCTCGGACCAGTTTAAATTAGTTGAAAAAAGAGTAAAATGTAGGACTTTTAACAGACAAACGTGGAATTGACTGAATGATTAATGAAAGAACAACTTAAACTGAAGCTGCTTTGAAAGCCATGAAAACATATGACATGTTCAAAATGTGTCCATTCCAAAGCTTAGTGGACTCAGTTGCGTCATCGGGAAGTGGTTGTGATTTGAGTAAAGTAAAATAAAGTAATAATAAGCTTTATGTGTTTCTATTTATCATATCAACGCACCATGAATCCAAGAAACTTTGTAAGAGCTGGGGTCCATGTAGAGACTCCTGCTATGTGGGGGTCGATGGTGTGACAAACTGGAAATCAAAACTCGAGTGTGACTCCTGTTTGTTGTTTTTAGTTGAAATATGAATTTAAAGTTTTCTCATCATCATGCTCCTGTGGTTCTTAACCCAGCCCTGGACGTTATTCATCAACAGTCAGATGCGTCCACACTGCATCCAGGACCATGTGTTGAATGTTTAGTGGGTGATTCAGAGCGGTCGATGCTCCCTCGCCCTCTGACGTCATGAGCCCGTTTGCTCAGAGCAAAGAAACACGAGTTTGAATTCTGAAGATGGATGAGGATGAAGAAGAATCTCTGGAGAAGTCGACTGGAATACAGATACCATCTTTACTCTGAGCGAGGACTGCACTCAAGTGGTTATTCGAAGAAAATACACTGAGCTGTATCAAGAAAAGGCTGAGGAAACACTACCTGATCATACTGACATTATTTCAAACACATTATCTAACTTTAGGACAGAATGTAACCAACCATAGTCATCTCATTAGTGCTTTAAATATGATTATGTTAATTCTGTTACTCTATTCATAACAAAAAAGTGAAAAGGTTATGAAAATATCTAGAAATTTGCCAATCCAATGGAGAGTGATGCGAGTTAAACACTAAAAAGCCATATTATAGTAAAAAAAAATGTCCACCTAAAAACTGAACTAACCTTTTAGACTTTTATTTAGAATTAAGAAGAATTAAGTAGTCTGAAAATACAATATGGTTATTATTAAAATATAATGATGGTATGAGAATTATGTATATCTGTGTGAAATTATAATTACTATTGTGGATGGAATTTTTCTGTTGCAGTGTCCAAGCATGAAATAAGGGTGCATGGACATAGTTGTCTATGAGTATATGAACAGTAAGTGCATAACATCTGCATTTGTTTATAAATATTTGTTTGGTAAAGGGGTGGGAATTAATACGTTTTTACTTCATCCCACTCCTTTCCGAATATGTGATTAGATAATCACATTTTGTATTTTTTCTGTCTTTGGCAGATTTTACTTTAACCTCATGTTTAATCAATTTTGAAAACTTTACTTATGAGATACTAAAAATATGACTTTAAATAACTGTGACCATTATCTTAATGGTCCATCGCTGATTTAAAAGGATTTCCTTTTTTGATTGGTTTTTGCTTTTATTTTGTTCAGGGTTTTTTTCTTTTTGAAATCAAACAAACAAATATTTCATTATTGTGGCTTTGATTCTGGAAGTCCAATCCACTTCAGAGATATGAGGCACTGAAGGTCTTTATTTCAAAAATCCACTATAGCAATTTATTTTGCCCTGCTATGAAACGACAGGGCATAATTTATATATAGTTAGCTTCAATCAACTCAAACCTGCTTTAAAGTGAATAATGCTTTCAAAGAGTTTCAACTCTTTTCTAGAAATCATGTTCCAGGACGTGTTCGCAGTTTTTATACTACTTTATTATCTTTATTTACTTTACTTTTTAACCCTTTAAGGCCCAAGACCATAGATTATAGCCAGAAAATTCTAATTTTTTGGAGCTGAAATGTTTATTTCACTTCCTGCTAAAATCCATAAAAATCAAAATGTCCATAAAATTCAACATATAGATTTTTCGTATCTCATTTGATACATTAGGTGTTTTTGGTAACTGATAATCCATTTGAGGACATTTTTATCATTTATCTGATTGTATTCAGATGTTGTTGTTTTTTTGTAATTTGCTGATCATATTGAGTAGAAAGAGGTTTTATAAAAGTATGTATCAAATATGATACAATTGCCTTTTTAGGGTTAATAAATATCCTGTTGATTTCTTGTTAAAGTAGCCTACATTTTATTTTCAATTATTGTTATTTTTCACACCATTGTTTGAGTATTTTTTTTATTATTATTTTATTCATTTTTAACCTTTTTTAAACAACTTTAAACTTTAAGAAATGCAGCGTTTTGGTATATATATTGCACAAGACATAAAAGGGTGACATCCATTCACATAAACAAATAAACATGTTTTGAGTTTTTATATTTCATTTCTTAACTTGTATTATTTTATCTACTCATTTTTTATAAGTGTGCATTAGTTACCAATTACATTTTTTACTTTATTTCCTCTGTGTGATTTTTGTTCACTAGCAAGGTAGAAGGAAGCTAAAATAATTTTCCAGGACAGTTAAAGCTTTTCCAGGGCATTTTTCTTTATTCTAGATGTTCCATATGTTTTCCTTGACTGGAAATTTGTTTAGTCATTTTCAGGCTTTTCCAGAACATGTGAGAACCCTGTTTTATGTAGAAAACCTGTTTTACTTTAATAGAAAACCCTGAAATCTAACAGATAAGTCTTTCATTAGGATAAAATGCTCCAAATGAGAGGTCAGGTTTCTTTTAATATAATGAAACCCCTTCATAATAAAGACCTCTATGAGAGCACGCCACCCTTTTGACATTTAGACCTTTGATAAAGGAAACAATTTAGACAAGAACAAGGCAATCAGGATGTAATGACTGTTTAATGTTGTACTGAATCACCCCAGTAAACAGCCATAAAGTCACGTTTCAGGAAGATTTATTCGGATGTGAGCATGATATCACTTTTTAATCACTAAATTACAGAGCTGAGAACATAAACTTGATAAGAATATGTATTCAGTTATCATTTGATACCTGAGTCACTTCATAATTTACGCTACGTGGCACAGAGTAATGACCAAAGTGGAATTTTAATAAACTTGGTGCCTCGAGAGATAAATGTCTTCAACTCCTGTTACAGTTGATTTAAGTGTTTATTTGCTCTTCGCACTTTATTTCAGTTCTTCAGATGCTGTGAAAAAACTAAAACAAATGACGTAACATCCACATACTGTAGCTTTCCCTTACAGTCCTCCAACATAAGGCACTTTATGTACAGTTTAATAAAAGACAATAAGCTTCTGTTTAATTGGATTTGTCTTCAAACAGTAGCTTCCTCCTGACGTTTAATATCTTTGATTTGGAAAGAGGGCTGCGAGTAATTATTTCTACATCATACAGTGTGTAACTGAACTTTATCACACTGAACAACATATGACTCACTCTAATTTAAGCGCCGTTAGCTTTGTTTAACCCCTGTCAGTGTTGACATGCCATGTTTGGAGAGTTTTATTGAGGTTACGGTCTCATGACTCAAGAATTTTAATAATCTGATTTTACGAGCCGGCTGTTGACAGAAAGAGGCTCTTTGAGTCTAATTTGTGAGATGAGTTTGCATGAATGAGTGGGTGAACGTATTAGTCGTATAATAGTGAAAAAAAATGATCAATACATGGGGTCCTTTATTCAAAAGGTGAAGACTGTTTTTTAACTAATTATTGCCCAAGAAACATCTAAAAGCAAGCCAAAACCTCAAGTCACACCGTATTAATATCCATGTTAAATAGCCTCTTTAATGCATGTTAAAGTATCTTATTAGCCTGTTTATGCATAACTCATATTTATCCACAGCTGCCTATAGAAATATGACAAACTAGAAAGCACTCAGATCGCACAAACCCCTGCCAAGATAGCTCACATATTGCTGTTACATCTATAAGCTATAGATCCATGATAAGGTTCCCATCATAATATGATTCCTTTATCCTGAAAACCCACACCGCATACCAAAATCATGAGGATATCATTATTAGTTAGAAAGTTATTGAGCAAAAACAATCACTGGCTGATGGTATCTGGATCACCACCAAAATCATCTTTAAGTTGGACCATTCC
The DNA here is from genome assembly GCA_036419115.1 of Scarus forsteni. NCBI lineage: Eukaryota > Metazoa > Chordata > Actinopteri > Labriformes > Labridae > Scarus > Scarus forsteni. The sequence continues at coordinate 9,024,544 of JAZDUH010000007.1, read as the reverse complement.
CATCGTCTCCTGAAAATTTAAAAAATCTCTCACGAAGTTTTTTGGTAATCTTCAAACAAACAAACAAACGCCGGCAAAAACATAACCTCCTTGGCAGAGGTAACTCAGTTGCCAATAAATACTTGTTAACATAGTGATCCAACATTTTTATTTGAAGATAATCTTAAACTAATTCTAATTAGTTCTAATGTTAAGTTGTCCATACTTTTTCTATAGCAGTGGTTCTCAACTAGTCTGGCTTCAGGACCCCCCATCACCCCTTAATTTCAAGCTGCGACCCAAATCAATGAACATTTATTACTTCTTATATGTATTAGTAAAAAGATGTTGCATTCTGAACTTGGGAAAGTACAGAATATTAATGTGCCAACACAAATAAGGTTAGTGAGAAACCAAAATGACCTGCATGTGGCGATGCAGGAAAGGAAAATATTCCCTTTTACACTCAATTAGCTGCATTTTAATAAAAAATAAAGAATGTATCTTTAGGGACACAAGGTCTCAAGTAATCATATCAATCAGTAGCACTAAATAAGCCATGGCTGTCACAACACAAAACACCTCAGTAACATCAGCCTTGATTTCAGATTTTTTCACAGCACTTTAATGAACAAACATGAAATAAAAAAATCCAACTGCTAAGGAGTGATTAAAAAAAAAAATCAAAAATAGGTAGCTTAAGCCGAGTACCAACTTTTATTGAATATGTAACAAAACACCCTTTGATTGAAATGTGTGTCATTGAGCATTCCAGGGTTTTATCACCACCTACTGTGAGGAGTGCGGAAAGACAGCACTCCACTGCTTAGAAAAAAATCCCCTTTTCAAAATTAAAGCACATCACTTTATTCCTAATGTTTTATTTGCCCAGGCAAAGGTTTGTGACCCACTTCTGGTTCACAACCCACTAGTTGAGAGTCACTTATTTATACTGCTTATCCTTTTCTGGGTCATAGGGGGCTGGAGCCTACCCCAGCTGACATTGGTAGTGATGCAGGTACATCCTGAACCAGTTACCAGCCAATCACAGGGCCACATAGACAGATGCACAACCGTTCACTCTCACAGTTCAACCTAAAGGCATTTTGGAGTCACAAATCAACCCAATGAGACTGTTTTTGTTCTGTGGGAGGAATCCAGAGTGCCCAGGGCGAAACCATGCATATACAGGAAGAACATGCAATTTCCACACAGAGACCCTGGCTTGTGCCACTGACCACCTATGGTTTAGGAAATTTCCAAGGCCGCTCAGTTAAGATACGATTGGGCAGAACATTATGACCACCTGACCTCCTGACTGGCCTGCGTCTAAAACAGCCTAATACACAACAAACTTTAACACTATCAGCCTTCATTCCCCACATGTAACAGTGAGCTTTGCTGTCCATGACGGGATGTCGCCGGTTCACCTCTGTTCCTTTATTGGGCCTCTTTGTTAGATACTGACAACTGCAGACCAGGAACACCATACAAGAACTGCAGTTTTGGAGATGTTCTTTTCTAACCCAGTGGTCCAGCTATTTGGCCCTTGTCAAACTTGCTCAAATCCTTATGCTTCCCCATTTACCTGCTTATAACAAATCAACTCTGAGGGCCAAACGTTCACTTGCTGCCTGTTATATCTGCCTACTAACAGAAGATCACCAGTTTTCACTTCACCTGTCAGTGATCATAATGTTCAGTTTAAGTCCTGATGATTAAAATCATCAAATATATGGGAAAAAAACTTAAAACACAACTTCTCATACTCAGGTACTATCATATTTTGAATGTCACAAAATATGCAAAATACACTTTACACTAGCGTTGTGCTACTCTAGACCGGCCTCGAGACCACGTTTTGAAGGCCTTGGTCTTGTCTTGGACTCAAGAGCATTTTTACTTGGTCTTTTCTCTGTCTCGGACTGGCCGGAATTGGAATTGGGATTTTCCGTCAAGACCGATCGAGACCAGCACTGATCTGCTGCTCTTCAACTTCATTAATGTGATAAGGAGGAACAGTTTGTAGGAGAACAAAAATGGTGTCGCAGCATGGAAGCAGCAGGCCTAACAGGTCAACCCAGATGCTTCTCTCCCTTGCAACATTTTCTGGATCCTCTTGCAGGTTTCAGAATCAGAATTTGTATTTATGGCCAAGTATATTTTACACATACAAGGAACCTGACTTGATTGATTGGTGCTAAACAATCACTATATTGTTAGAATAAAAATAAAGAGTCAGAAGAAATTAAATAAAGTATAAAAACAGGCAGAAAAAGGTTTGTTCCTGAAGTCCACAACCATCTCCACTGCTTTTAGATCATTCCCCTCTAAGTTGTTCTCACTGCACCAGATCATCAGGTCAACCCCCCACCTCTAGGTAGATTCATCCCTTTAAAGAGATGAGTCGGGCGAGGGTGGTGTCAAGATGCACTTGGTGTACAGCAGGGTTGGACAACTTTAATTACCAAAAGGGCAACATATTTTTTTTTCAGTGCTTGAGGGCCATACTGCTACATATTGTCAAACACTCACAATGAGGAAACATTACATACATAAACAAAATAAAGCTTCAAAAAGGATTATACCAACATAAATAAAGTTGCACTCAAACACTATTAAACATTTATGTGCATGATACATAACTATGTGAGCTTCTTTTTAACACAATATAGGATGAATGTTTACCAGTTTAAAGCACAAATATATAACCTCGACCATCATTTCCAAATATAGTTTACGAATACCACATATTATCTTTTAATGCCTCATTAAATATATTTATAAATACAATAGTCGCAAATAAAGTTATTCAATGGCTTGTACAAAACAAAGCATGTGTGTAAAAACATTTTTCCCCTATCCTAATTATGCAATACAAGTTATTGACGAAGAATTATATTTAGCAGTTATTGTTATGCTTTCTTCATATTTCCAATTTATTTATATTTTTTGGAAATGACTGATGGGCCACATCGAGAGAGGTGAAGGGCCGCATGTGGACCCCGAGCCAATTGCCCACCCCTGGTATGCAGGGAGAAGAACAGAGAAGACAGAAAGCAGAGGGGAACCAGTGCTGATGGTTCTGCTGTCAGAAATGTGTTTTTCCAGCGTCACCGGCTTTGTCCTATCAGACACGAAGTCTGTGATCCACCTGCAGATGGAGTCAGGCACGTTTAGCTGGGAGAGCTCATCCTGCAGCAGATCCAGGATTAGTGTATTGAAAGCAGAGCTGAAAATCCACAGACAGGACCCTGCCATAGGCTACTGCTGTATCCAGATGCCTTGGGATGAAGTGCAGGGCCAGGTTAACGGTATCATCATTAATACACTTGTTGGCTCTGTAGGCAAACTGCAGGGGGTCCAGGAGAGGGTCAGTGATGGGTCTGAGGTTGGACAGCACATGGTGCTCAATAAACTGCTTTGACAAGCAGACGGGAGCATACAGACAGCAAAACATAACTAATCAAAACTAATTTAAAAAAACACCATTAATACACAAATGGCAGAGTAAACCCAGGCACAATAAGAACCTACATAAGAGAAAGCAAGAGAACTTATGCTGTTACTCAGACCATCAGTGCACATGAAAGTGAAACAACCAAAGAAATACGGAGAACCAAACACCCAAAAAAGCAGGCAAAAACAACCAAGACACAGGCACCTGACAGTCAAAAACACAAAAGGTCTCCAATCCATAGGGCCAAAAACACCAAAACATGGGCTCGAATCCAGCCTATGGCCAGTTTGCAGAGATTCCTCTCCTGCTCTCTTTTACAAACCTTTTCACTGTCACTCTCTTCTATCAATAAATGCACAAAATGTAAAAAAAAATAATAAAAAAAAGAGAAAATGGAAAGATTCAATTATAAAGTCAATGACAAAATAGAATAACCCCCAGAAGCTGAAGACAGGAGTATAAAAAGAAAAGCACTTGATAACTAGAAAGCACTCGGAGAGCGCAGACCTCCGCCAGCGCCACAGTCCTCAGCCATATTGTCATTTTGACCATAAATATTACTCCTACCTTTATTTCATGTAAATATTTAGATTCTTTGACCATGAAAACATACCATTAGCAACTGGATTCATAATGATATCTATTTTAGTTCAGTAGTTATTCACCAAAATCACATTTTTCGTCACAGCTGCCAGACGGTGATCCGGATCAACACCAAAATCTAATCAGTTCTTCCTTTTCTCATGCTGAACATTTCCTGAAAATTTCATCCAAATCCGTCCATTACTATTTGAGTTATTTTGTTCACAGACGGACGGACGGACAGACTCTCCCAAAAACATATCCTCCTTGGCGGAGGTAATAATACCATATAAGCATGTACTTGAGTTATAGTTGCATTTCTCAATAAAAAAATGTTGAAACCAAAATCAAGAAAATGAAGACTAAAAAACCTTTAATGGTCTATAACAGTGGTTCCCAAACTTTTTACAGACTCTACTCCTTCAGACACTTGACCTGCAGCCACGTACCCCTGACTCTCACACACTTATAGCAGCTAGAAAAAGAAACGTGTCTGTAAGCCCACCGCTCACATTTAACTTGCATAACATACAAATAAAATCTCTTAAAGTGAATTATTTCTCACTAAATAGACCTTAAAAATCTTAGCCAATGGGGACAGATTTCCTTCTCCAAGATGCCTCACTAATCCAGCCTCTCTGCCAACACTTCAGGCCTTTATCAAATCTCACAATGCAAAATTTGCCATTTTGAACTTTAACTGGAGAAACAACTGGTTGCAACCTGACAGGTATTCACATACCCCTATATCCTACAACTGCCTCCTCATGCAATACTTAACTCCATATAGATCGCAGTACAATCTTTGTCATACAGCTAATCCTTTTTAGTCTGTTCCAAGAATTTATAAAGAAATTGGTTGTTCTACCTTTCAATTCAAAGCCCCATCAGACTGGAACAATTTGCCAGATTCCCTCAGATCGATATAATCTTTTACTGTTTTCAAGAAATCTGTATTTATTTATTTACAAACACCCTGCTCCTGTTTTCAGAACTAAATGTGTGAAATTCCTAACTGTGCCGAAATGTTTGCATGTTTATCTTATAATGTAAATGTTTGTATGTTCCTGTATTAGTGTGAGACTGAGTTTTTAAATGTATTTTTTGGGCATTTTGTGCCTTATTGATAGGAGAGAGACAGTGGGAGGTTTGTTAAAGAGGGCGAGAGAGTAGGGGAAGACACTCTGCAAACTGGTCACAGGTTGGATTTGAGCCTGGACTCGCAGAAATATGTACACGGTATGTGCATGGTTGATAACCGCACCTCCAAACTAGCACCCCAACGAGACTGAGCTTTATTGCTGATAACCATATACCCAACATGGACTGGTGGATGAGGGGTGGTTGGGTTGGGAGAGATTTCTGTGTTTGTTGTTGTGTTGTAATGCTTCTTTTGTAATGTCAGAGTAATTACTGTGCTGTAATGGTTTGTTTCGTATGTTTATGTCTGTGTATTGGTGTAAAGGCCCTCCTTGAAAATGAGGTGATTCATCTCAAGGAGTTATGCCTTAACAAACTGAAATTTGCTAAACATCACTTTGCATACTTCAGTTTGGGATTCACTAGTCTACATTTACAAGTCAATAAACTGATATATAAAAAGTACTGATAATAGTGTATTCTAAGGACCCTTATCAGTCATTGGCCCTTTGGATCTCAAACCTCCCCCTCAATTGTGCACCCCTACCGCCCCATTTAAGAGCAGCTGTCGGCCCTCGCAGCTGCAGATGTGCGGCTGCAGTACCACCACTCCACCAGCAGAGGGAGTCAGAGACCCGCGCTGTGATTAAACGGTACAAATTGAGGACGCTTTGAGACCTCCTTTTTTTCCCCCCCACATGAAACCCTCCTCCTCACCGCTCCTCTTCCTCCTCTCCAGCTTTGTTATCCTGCTTTTTAATCTTCCCTAACGCACCGCTTCTCCGTCTCCTGTGGCCGTCTCCTCCTCCCCGGGTTGGCTGCCCGTCGGACGGATCCGTGTCTCCAGCTGTGTGCGGCTCTGGTCCCGCAGGCAGGGTCGGCCATGTTGTTGTGTGGGGGTTGATGTTAAGTTTGGTAGTGAGGAAGTGAAGAAGCGACAAAGGGCTGGGACACTTCAGGAGCTGTACTTTTTCCTCTCCTCCCCGCTGTCATGCTGCTTCTTTCTTCTTCTTCTTTGACTACAATGAGCGTCTGCCCCGCCGCCTCCGCCATCCTCCCAGCCCGCCGCACTTCACTGCTTTGATTTAAGTTGAGCAGTAAAACCCTCTGCACACTTTGATGGATGGAGAGAGGATGAAGGAGGCTCGGTCCACGCTGGAATAACTCGTTTTTTTACTCCCTAATTCCAGGGGAAGACTGAAGAAGGCAGGAGGAGGGAGATCACAGAAGAAGGACGTGGATTTGTGAAGGTAAAAAAAAACAAATCTAACATGTCTTTGTGAGGGGATTAAATGAGGAAGGGCCGAGGAGCATCTGTCTGACCTGACATCCATTGAAGGGTTGACTTTAAGGCAGGAGGTGGGCAGTGGGCAGGGGTCTCATGGTCCAAGGGTTAGGCCTGGATACACTGTTACTTCCTTCCATGTGAATTTTAATGGGTTAATCCCACCTCTAAAAATACTCTCAGAGATTAAGACATGTATTTGAGTGGTATTACATCCCCCCAAAAAAGATGTGCTGGCAACATTTGGGAACTTGTGTGTGCAATCTATACAATGCAAGGAGTTTGCTGTATTTTTGTTTCATAATAATAGAAAAAAATCAATTTGCTTCATGGCAATATTGCCAACCTGGGTTGTTATCTCTCTCACAACTCATACTTCAATGTAGAGAAATGAAATGTTATGAATTTGGGTTGTTTTTGCAAGAACACATCATAAAAAAAAAAAAAAAAAATCCCCCCAAAAAGTATTTTGAAAGTAAAATGGAAATAGTTACTTATAATGAAAAAAACAAAACCTCTCCAGTGTGCAATAAGCCATATTTATTAGGAATGCACGATATTGGATTTTTGCCAATATCTGATATGCTGATACTTTTTTGATTTATTATCGCCATGCATGAGCGATTATATTTATAAAGCACAAGCTCTGTGCTTTATAAAAATGGACTTGCTTTTTGGTGTTACAGCATATTACCGTATGCACAGATTTAAAAACAAGAAAAACAGCTTTGAACTGATACAAAAATGAAACCCTTGATATTCTAATGTACCCATTCAGTGATCAGAAGGTGCATCATATATTTGTATTTTATTTTCATTTGTTAGTTTCTTTCTTATGTTTCTTCTTGTATCCTGCAGCTGCTGTAAATTTGGAATTTCCCCTTGTGTGACTAATACAGGAATATCTCATCTAATCTAATCTAAACTAAAAATGAGTAAAAGTGTGATAGTTACTGCTTTATGTTTGAAGACATCCTTCTACTCATTCATTATCTATACCACTTATTCTGAGGTTGCGTGGGACTTCTGGCTCGAGGCGAGGTACACCCTGGATTGGTTGCCAGCCAATCACAGGGCCACATAGAGATATGCACAACCATTGCCCAATACAGGGAAATTTAGAGTCACCAAATTACCTAGTGAGCATGTTTTTTGGAAATCCATTAACATAAAGAAATAGAGTGATGGTGAGATCTTAACGTGTCATCAGCAGGCTGATTGTGGCAGGCCACAGGCACCTGTCACTCCTTTGATTGGGATTATGCCTCTTTTAGTGGCATTTCAAATCTCCTAGAGGTATTTTCCACCTGGCCTAGAGGTATGCCACTTTGTGATATGGCAGTATGCACTTAGAAATCATGTATATATGCATAAAAATAGTAGCCTTCCACATGTGTCCATGTAAATGTGAACTGCATTCAGTTTTTCAAGTTTTTTAAGAGGTTATTCCTCGTGGTTATTGTAATTATATAGATATATCATTGCCGAAATCCAAATATGCTTGGAGCAGAGTTATAGGTAACATGGTTGATCACATCCCAAAAACACACATTGTCCCTTATAAAATTGTACAGAGACTCACCTTAAGGACATAAATGACTTCAATGGTTTACTTGTTGCAGTTAAAACATTGGCAAGGGTTGACTTATTGGTAAGGACCTGCCTCAAGCTGTATAAAGAAAAGAAGGGTACACAAACGTGGCACACTGCTACTGAAGGAAGTGAAATGCTACTAGCAGAGTTGTGGCTAAAAGAATGGCAGGTACCACCTAAGGATGTGACATCCGTTGACAGAGTGGCAGATGCTGCTAAAAAGACTAGCCTGCCACATGCTATATACATTAAAATCTCAGTACAACTGGAGTAACTATGTGTACAGCCTCCACTGGTTGTAGAAAAGTTGTGTTGTGTTAATACATGCAGCTCAGCTAGGCATATTCAGAAAAATGCGCAAGGTTGTTCTACATGTATGAAGGTTTATTTGGAAAGTCTGAATCAAAGACTTTAAGGGGCAGTGTAACAGATTATGAACATAAAGGGGGAAAAACAAGTCTCAACAAGCACACAGGACTGTTTAGAGCTGAGAACTTCTTGATCATTGTGGGCAGAGGCAGGCTAGGGCTACCCATTGACTCTTAGTGTTTGAGCTAAGCTAACTAGCGGTGGGTGAGTTTTGCCCGTCTTTTGGTGTCTACTTGCTTGTCATGGACTTTGCAGTAAGGCAGGACACATAGAAATGAAAATGTTGGTGTGTCCCTTTAAAATGCTGCTCAAACCATGAGAGAGTCATAAGATCTTTGAATTAAATGCAACATCTGTTTAATTAATAAGTCTAATCGTCTTTGTTTTTTTTTCCTCCTGTACTTTTATTTTGCCTTTTGATATATGTTTGAAATAACTATCATTCATTCAAGATGTCACAGCGATGTACAGCTGGGACAAGAGCTGTTATATAAGATGACAATGACAAAAATATGATGATGTAATTGCAGATCCCAAACAGCTTCATGAGGCCAGTATCAAGCTGCTTCAATCTGGTGCATGGGATTATAAACAAAGTTACCCTGACATTTAATCTGTATGCAGCAGATGACGTGTAATAAATTAAAAATATTCTCCACTATGAGCCCAAAGGAAGAGTGCTGCATTGATGTAATGCCACAAAAGCAACTAATTGACATTCACCAGCTCTGCTAATTGGCATTCTCCTGTGTAGGGTTGCTACAATACCAGATTTGGCATGATTCAAGTGGAAAGTGAAAGTTGCCGTGTCATTTGCTGTTAAAGTTGTTGGAAGGGGCTTAAGGAGCAGAAGAACATGACTCCTTTACTAAACACTCAGTCCATGGAAAAATGTGCTATGCCTCTTTGGAGACAATAATCTCCCAAATCAGATATTGTCTAGACAGCCAATCAGCGCAGAGCTCATTATTATAGCTTCCTGTTGCATCGCCAGCCCCTCAGTTTTGAGTGTTTCCAAAGGGGAGGGAAACTAGCAGCATCGGATCTTCAAAATGAGCGGTGTTCAAAACCATCCACTCATTCATTCACTCACTATTCCCTATGTATGTAGTGTAAATGAAATAGTGAACTACATCGGGAATGATCAAACGAAATTTTGGACACTATACTGAAAACTGAAAACGTCATACCATTAGTAGATGAGCTGGATATTCTTGCGAAGTGGATGCACCAACACTCACGTAAACAAACTGGGCACTCAGGAGGATAAGTAGCAAAGTTTGCAGCTGTTTACAGCTGTAAAAAGACACAAAAAAAAAAAAAAAAAAAAAAAAAAAAAAAAAAAAAAAAAAAAAAAAAAAAAAAAAAAAAAAAAAAAAAAAAAAAAAAATGAATGACGTGTTAAAGATACTTTAACATTTGTTACATTTATAAACAAAAGAAGCGCCAGTTTGTGCCTTAGCAGCCTTCTTTCTCTTCTTCTTCTCTGGAAAAACACAACTGCATTGCAATGTGGTGTGCAGGAGTTCAATATAGGGTACATCGTATGTACACTCACATTTGCCGTGCTTTGTGCGAATTTTGAAGTGCACTATATAGTGAATGAAATGAACCACTGAGAATTCAAACAACACTACAAAATGGTAAACACGCTGTATAGTGCACTATATCCCTTATGGGGAACTATTTCGAACACAGCTATGGATTATTTTAATCTCTTTTACTATTGAATCAAATCCTTGCCTCATAGACAAGATATGACATCAGTAATGGTTTCAGTACAACAACAAATATACTTTAGAAGTCGAAGGTATCCATATAGTTTCTTGTTTTGAACTACTACAAGTTACAAGCCAAACTTTAAAGTAATGTCTATATTTACAAACTATAAAAACAAAATGGAGACTGTACAGCATCCGTAATCTAATGTGGGCTTTACACGAGTACGAATTTGTAAGACTCTTGTAAAATAAACTATTGATCTGGTGATATTGACACACGGAGACGCGTATTTGTCCATGACTCCGCATCTTTTTTGAAAACGAGTCTGCAGGTGGATAACTGCGTATTCGTCTTCATGCCGTCCGAAGAGATGGTGACCTCATAGCACCCCTCCTCCGCCCCGCCCCCAACCCACGTTGTCACACAACAACAACAACAATGCCGGCAGCCGGGCTGATTCTGATCTTGTTCCAGCAGCTACAAATATGGCTACGACTTTGACACAAACATTTGCTCACAGAACACCAACAACACCAGCTAAGGCAACAACAGCAACAAGTGCTCATGCAGAGATGCAGCATGTCGAAGGCGTATGTACTACAGAATATTGTGTGGATTTTGCGTTGTCATGTAAATGCACAAGCCTATGTACAGTTTTGATGTAGACGCCAAGACAATACGGGGCCGTCCTCGTGTGAGGAGGGCCTAAGACATTGACATCATTTACAACCCAAAAAAACCCAAACATTTCCCAAACAAGAAAACTTTTCCTGACCAAATGACAAAAAAAAACCCCAATGGACAAACATCATTGTCAGTATTTATGTTCAGGAGATAATACTGGAGATCTAATGTTTTGCTACTGTTGAATACCATAGACCATTGATTATCAACCATAGGCCTCAGGCCCACATTTGGCTCTTCTCAGCTTCTCATGCGGCCCCAAAAACTATCAGTATCAGAAAGAAATCGAAGTATCAAAGATATGAATATTATCAGTCTAAGGCTCATGGACTTCTTCACTTCTCTCTGATGTTATACTTTTATCAGCAGATTATTCAGACATGTTATTCAGTCCTTTCTTCGCTGTGAAGGCCAATTACACAACACAGCTGTTTATTTTGAAAAGTGAAAGAAAACATGTTTTATGAGCAAACCAGATCATTTTCCAGTCATGGGGCTGTTTATGATAAATGGGTTTTGCTTTTAAACATCCTTCTGAGTGTATAATGTGTGGCCTGGATACATTTTATCATGAAACATGACCAAATCTCGACAAAGAGCTGTTGAAACAAAATGCAAATATGCACATTTTAGTGAGTCTCAGCCCATTCTAAACCATCACATGGCTTTCACATATGCTTTAGTAGATGTTGACAGTTAAAACAAGCAGCCTTGTTTTGCACTGAAAAACGGACTGTTGTAGAAACACTCAGATTCCCAAAATAGCTCTCACTTATCCACCACTCAGGTGCCAGGATTCAGGTATTCCCATGAGGCCTGTTATCCCAGAAAATGTGTGATGTCTGTTGTCTGGCAGCTTAAAGTCTCACATGAACACTACAGAGAGTTTTTTGGATGAGGGCTTGAAAAGAATTAGGCTAAAATCTTCCACCTAAAACACCCAGGCCCACTCAGGCTCCTCCATTCATTTCTGGTGCATTTAATATCACTCATATCTAACACTTTGCAAGTCGTTTCTTGCCCTCAAAGTGTCGTAAGCCTCGGGATCAGTTTTCTTGAGCGTGCCTGTTACAGAACTCTACACCCAACGCAGCGTAAATCTCATTATAAACCATTTATTGATGTTTCTCTCCACGCTCTGAGGCTTCACGCCCATAGCATCGCATGACATATCTCCAGACCCACTTTTAAGTCTTTGGCATCAGAGGAATGCGGTGGATGTTGGGCAGGCAGCATCTGTTGCGGATCTGAGGCTGAGTAAAGCTCCAGAGATCCTCCTCCTCTGCAGCCACAGCATCGGCCGCTGACAGCTGTCTAATGTAACGCAGGGCAGGGTTTCACTCAAAAGTAAAATATGTTCAGGTTTTATTAAAATGGATGATAAATGGGAAAAACATTGGGCACCAAAAACAGGTCTGCAATCTGTCAGCTTAATCTTTTTAGGGGGAAATTAGCTGTTTGAAATATGATGTTGTCTTAAGGGTTTCCATGGTATTTGATTTTTTTTTTATTTCAGCACAGTGCTACCAATTTTAAGTACCTCCACCTTATAATGACCAGAATTATTGACAAACTCCAACATTTTGCCTTAAATGCACACAGTAGTCACCGTTTTAGTTTAGATAGGTCACTGTTGTTTTGTGCAATTAATACAAATATTTAGAATTTTGGCTTTTTTGTTTGATTCATTTTTCTTTTGCACATCTATTATGTGAAACAGACTTACTTTTTAAATTTTGGTGCTTATTGATACCGTTGATCTTTAAGATAATAAAGATTTTTTTTTTACAAGGTACGTTAAAAAGAATGAAAAGGTTGAAATTTTTTGGCCATTAAGAGCTCTGTAGGTGTGAAAATCCACTTCTTATGCAGAGGAAATACAGAGAGGTTCTTGTCAAATATATATTATCTTTTTTAATCACGAAAAAGAAACTGAGTTAATCCTCCTAAGAAGTTAAGGTCACCAGCTAGTTTGTTTTGTTGAGGCTCAATGGGCTGTTTCAAAAGGCATCATAGGTGATTGTGGCCATCACAATAATTTACGTTTTGTCTTTTTGCATCCGTCAGAAAATGGTCCAAATATTCAGATCTTTATGTTCTTAAAGCTAACATTGAAAAAATAAATTTCATTTGTAGTCTTTGATAAGTATAGCAGAGTATCATCTGCATACTGTTGCATATATACAGTTTCACTTGTTGCCATATCCATTTTTTTTTGTTTTGTTTTAAGTTTTTGAGAATTTGGTTTTCACAAAATTTTACACCACTTTAACTTTGAGACACTGTATAAAGCAATGAAATACAGACACTCACACATATCTTTACGGGTCCAAACAATATGTTGACTAAATTTCCAGAGCATTTGATCTCTTGACACATAATAATCATTGGTAAGCTGCTCGCCCCTGTACTTTGGAGTTAGCCAGGAGTTTTTTAGCTCCTTTGCCAACTTTTGTGCAGCTCGAGGTCACTGTTGCTCGCATTGTACTGCCCATTGCCCCTCAACACCAGTGATCATTGAAAATGAATGGCACACATTGTCCGCAGTCTTAGTGACCCCCCCAGGGCATTTACAAAACAAAGACAGACGTTCATTTCTAATCGGAAAAAACGCTTTTACACAAAATGTCGGCCATTTCTGTGATATTCTGTTAATATTTCTTTCCACGCTTAATGTCTAATTCCTTGATTGCATTCGCAATTCCATGATCTCTGATTTTATTTGGCCCTATTTATATGAAGTGTTTCCATCTTTGTCAAAACAATTCTGCCCACTATTGGTTGTATTTAATGCAGATACGTACATGTGATGACAGTGGTAAACAGTGTCACATACTCAGAATGAAACATGGATTTAGACTTGGTGATGGCACCTCATTTGTTTCTGAGGCAAAGATTTGAAGCATGACAATGCCGGTTTCAATTTGAAAATGCTGCTAAATGTAACTTTTGTTCAGACTATAAACTGACGCAGAGGTGGAAATTAACCAGGCCTGGTGCCTCTTTGCAGATAGACACTGCACACATCTGTTAGACAATTGAGCCTCCTCTAATAATGCAGACTTATGATTGACTTGGTCAAATCTAAATTTAAAAAAATTACTCCCTTCACGCTGTGTATCAGTGAAGAAATGAGGCAATGTTTGCAAGGCAATATTCGCAACCGAAACAAGATCTGAAAGGTTCTCCGGAGTGCAAATTTTTGTAAACAGTGCTGTTTCTGTGACCAGGTGTAACAAAGAGCCTGAATACGGGGACCACTCACACATGTGCACTACGGTCTCTGTAAGTTGCCATCAGGTCTGCCACTTTTCCAGAAAAACTAAAATCATTCTGTTTTCAAGCAGACATGTTTATAATTAAAGATATTTGGTTATGAACTCAAATATCGAGTATAAGGTGACAGCCCTGTTGCACATGATCACTACATTACAATTTGGATGGACCGGAACGTCAAACGTGGAGTTGTGTTTGTACTACTTGATCTCCACAATTTAGAAATGCTTCCTTGAAAAAAAGCATAAGATGGCATGATGTTTAGAAGTTTACTCTAGTTTTATTCTTTATTAAAAGAAGAAATGACTTTAAGTTGGGTGTCTCTTTCTCCTGGTCTGGCTGTTGTTATGTCAGAAAAGATGCCAGCATCTCTCCATTTTCCTTACATTCAAGTCAAATTCATGGTACTGTCACAATCCTGTTAGCATAGAGCATCTATTTCTCAGTTTTTTGACATGCGAAGTATAAATGTTGACCCTAGCAGCATTTGTAGCTGACTCAGCTGAATGCCATCCCTTCAGCCATTTTTAAAATCCCAAACCAGGACCACTGTGTGTGCCCAAACCTCCAGATATCGGCAATTGTTAGTGGGAGAAAACATGCTTTCTCTGTGTTATCAGCATATTGTGAGGCCTTTGCAGAGCTCTCACACTGGGAGAGAGGCATAGGCTGATCATTGTGAAGAGGAGTCCAGGTTGGAGTTATCTCTGTAACAGAAGAATATGTAAAGTTTTGATTTCATCGCTCCAGGGTGGAAGAGCTTGAATAAATGTTTTTCCTCCACAGCTGGAGATTGAAGCAGATACTCAGCAGCTGTCTGCTTTAGCTTAAGTGCGCAGAGCTCTTTCGAGGCCTCTCAGTGTGGAAACTATGTGTGTTGTTGCTGGAAACAAGCGAGGCTAAGAAGGGCCAGAGGTCGCATGGATCCTCAGATGTGCGTGACGGACTCTGTCCCTCAGGGGAACATCTGGGACCTCTGTAGACGTCCACTTAAACAAGTAGTTTTTGTTTGTTATGTGGACTTTGTGTTTCTGCAGAGCTGCCCTGAAACTGTAAGTTTTGGACAAAATGTACAAACAGAAATAATTAAACATAAATGGACTTTCAGTGACTCCTAAAGTGATATTTATTTGAATGTTGGAGAGACTAAGTGACTTTACAACACAGGAAATGTGGTTAGTATTTTTTAAACAGAAAAACTAGAAAAATTAGACCTTATAACCTCTGTGTAAAAACATCATGTTTACAAGATTTCTCTGTCTGTCTGTGTGATTAAAGTTCTGCACATGATTAAATAATCAAAACATCGCCGCAGAAAAAATATGATAGAAGAACTAGTTTAAATCTCTTATATTTAATCAGAAAGTCTGTCATATACTTAATCACTGCCTTATATCAGGTTGGATCTTTTTATTTGTCAGACCTTATTTACTGTGTTTATCAAGTAACCTGCCATGGTAATATTACAATTTCAGGGGTTGGGTTTCATCAACTGATCCCCTTATCAAATCCACCAAATCTCTTAAATCTTTCTAACCATTCATCCGTCCATCCATCCGGGGCAAACATCCATTTATTCATTCATCAGTTCATTCATTTATCCATCTATTTTTTCATTTTTCAATTAACTCATTCATAAAATTAATTCAACCATGCATCCTTCAAGTCAAATATAATTTTTAGGGGTGGGAGAAAAAAAATCAATTCACATAAGTTTCAAGATTTTTTTGACAATTTTTAAATCTTTTTTTTTTTGTTCAAAAATCTTTTATTTCCAAAGTTAAATGCTTTATTTTAGTCTGTGTTAATAAGCCACCTTTAAATACAAACAAGGCTTTTGAAAAGAGAGTATAAACAGCTGGTTAAAATATATTGCTGAATAAATCCTTAAAACAGACTCACATGTGATGTGTATTTTTCCTGATGTAGTCTGTATGCATCATCATTGTTCATCTTTTTCGCTGGTGTTCAAAAAGCTAACTAAAGATTGCAAAATTCGGCAGTATCGTAGAATTGCAATTTAAATCGAATCAGCGCCTAAAAAATTGTAAAAAAAAAGTGAATCAAGAGAAAAGCGTATTTCCCCTGCCCTGATATTTTTATATTTAATTAATTTTTCCATTCATTCTTCCTTTATATCTGATCCATAAAAATTATTCATTATTTCAGATCCATCCATCAGAAGTCGTCACTTCATAAATACAAGTAAATAAATCCATCCATTAATCAAAATGTTTTTCTTCCACTTTTGCCCGAGGCGGGTCCAAACATCAATCAGCCTTAACCCCAGCTCAGACTTGTTTGAGAAAGACACTGAATCCTGATGCCTGTCTTGCTTGCAAAGTAGTTTGGACCAGAATGAGATAAAAAATGCAGGAGTTCTTGAACAAAATACAAAAGCCAACTGCTGCGTTAAGCAAAGCAGCTCTTTTGTATCTTTCGCCCAGTTATATTTTTGAAAAAGTAATCTGTTTCTATATAACTCTCTGTAAAATGTTTCTTTGTATTTTGATTCATTTTATTACCAATAATTGTACTATTGTATTTGGATGATATGGATCTTTGAGTCTGGAAGAAAGTATCTGTCTAGAAGTCTTAAAAATGTAATACAAATCTTTGTTTTTCATATTTTATTCTTGTCAGCTGGAAAACAATCTTTTGCCTCGAGTTCATCATCTCAGAGTGCTTGTAAAATATCACATTATTGATATCAGCTGGAAGAAAAATCAAACCCGCTCTGCCCCATTTTCATCCTCAGTCTGTCAGAAGGGGAAGAGTTGGAACAATAGCACCACGCCTTTATTTAATCAGATTAAGGAAGCAGCTTCAGTTTTAAACATGTGTTTCTGTATTTCTCTGTGTGTGCATGAAACCCTCCTCCTTTTAAACTCCTCACCTTCCTCTCTCATTGTTCCAATGTGGCTTGAACTGGTGTAACTGGGGAGGCCTCCTCTGTTTGCATGCAATCTGCTGTTGTAGGTCATGTTATCATCCTGAGGGCAGCGGGATGTTGTCAGTAATAAGAATTAGTTTCTATTATTAGCAGCGCAGCAGCTTTTCCTTGTGGTCTCATGGCTCTTCGGCACATAAATGATCTTGTGTTTAACTGAACAGACTTTGATATAAAAGGCAGCAAGATTTGACATTCAGGAACCCCTGAAGCTGAATACAAACTTCATGCTCCTTGTGACCTTAAATGCCACCCACAACTTGTTATTTTTGGTGCGTCATTTGTCACCTTGTATTTGATAGAGCAGCTCATTGGTGTAGAAGGTTAAATAAACCCATCTGTGCCACTGTTAATCTGCAACCTGTGCTTGAAATGATGGCAAAATAACACTGCAGAAGACCTGCAGTTCCTGAAGTGTCCACTTGAGGCTAACCGCAAAAGCTCCAAAGATCCCATTAACACCCATGTTAAAATGACAATTTCTTACAGCCAGATTTAACATTATTACGGCTTGGTGCAGACAGATTTGGTATAAATAGGTTGAGTTTGTATTTATTGACACCATTATAAGGTAATTTAATTTCAGTAACTTGTCAATTTGGATAACTTTGATGCCAGGAATTTTATATATTTACATAAATTGGATTAGGCTACATTTACATGAACACTCCTGACTTGAAAACGCAAAGATTTTTCCTTTGCGTTTTCGAATTCTTCTGCGTTCAGACGGAGACGAGTGAATCCGCTGTAGTCTGCATGCCGGTTCAGTAGATGGCGATGTAGGTCTGCAGAGAGGTAGCACTGCTACCTCTCAACACGCATACGAAGAAGAAAAATTTTTCACCAACAAAAATGGCAAATAGACGCACAGAGAGGCAGGAGTTTCTTTTCTGGACAACAAATCAGTTATGACAAAAAAATCTGTCTGGATAGTTTTGTCTGGATAACAAATCGAGCATGTTAAGCAGCTCACACGTTACTCGGCAGACAGCCGAAGCTGCTGTTGTTCCTGGCATGCGCAAGCAGCATTCATGTGAAAGAGTACTGTGCATGCAGTGATGTCAGCGTTTCACCTTGAAACGCTCCGATGCGGGTTTATACAGAGCTGCATGGAGAGCATTTTGGAAACTTTCCACTCTGGAGCCCGTTTTCAAAAGTTACTGTTTTCAGACAAAACGCAACGCGTTTCTGTGTAAACGCAAGGCCAAAACACAATGAAAACTTATCGAATTTGACCGTTTTTGGCACCATGTAAATGCAGCCTTAGACTGAAGTTTAATCACATGCAAGCTTGTGGTGGCGACTTGCTGAGAGGCCAAGGGCCTGCATCAACCCCCTGTGTACCTGTTGTTACTAGGGATGCACGTTCTTATCAGCATGATATTGGTATCAGCAGATAATTTTTTCAAAAGCTTAATATCAGAAGCGGCAGTTGTGAACATTTCTGCTGATTTTTCAAGCCAATATTTTAGCCTGTATTGTATTAATCTTAAAATATGAACACCTTTCAAACTCAAGTTACAAAGTGGTTCACAATGACAGCAGTAATTTAAACATTATAAAACATACAACACAACATGCAGGTTATAAAACTATACGCAAAGAAACAAGAACGTACCCAAACACTAAAAGAAACTAAATTATTAAAAAAAAAAAGTGAAATATAAAAAAATAAACTAAAGTCAAATCAGGAAGGGCTCACCGACAAAAGCATGTCTTAAGAGGAGATATAAGAGATCACTGATTCAGTTGAGATGATCTCCTCGGGGCAGATCATTCCACAGTTTTTATTGAAAAAACCAGTTTCTTTCATTTTTTTGTCTGCTGTAAGGAATAACCAGAGAACCTCAATGTACGAGTTGAATTATAAGGCATTAAAAATAGGGCAGTTTTTTTAACAGGAAAGTAAATCAGTGTTTTAGCCATTAAGTTTTGAAATATCTACATTTTTGGGATCAAGAATCTGATATGCATTCATAGTTGTTACGTTGACTCCAATTCCAGTTTGGTGACTTTTGCGTTTTTGACTTTAAAACTCATTAATAGGCGTTTTCTCACAGACTGCATTCATGTTGTGTACAGTGCATGGGCCTCATACAGTAACGGACTGTGTGTGTGTGTGTGTGTGATGGGGGAGGGGGTCTGAATGGTCTTCATCATAGAATCACAGCAAAGCTCTGACATGAAATGTAATCTAATGAGCTGGTTGCCCCAGTTGGCATCATCTAGGGCATTTACTATGTAGGCAGAAAAATCCAAAGGCAGTTCCATAAAACCGGGTACAGCTCTTTGTAAGAACCAAACCTTAGGCTTCAGTATTATTTCATCTTCACTGAGACCCACTGATAATCCTCCAGCTGCCACAACATTCTAGTTCCCCATGATGTAAGATTTATCGCACACCCCTACAAATAAACCGAAAAATGTATGAAAAAGTCAGAGCAAATTACAGCAAAAACTCAGCATATTCCATAATTATTTAGATAATACTCAACTACCCAAAAAAGCCAGAGAAAAACCAGTTAGTTAAAGAAAGTTAAAGTTATGCTCTGAGAACGTTAAATGAACAACAGTCGCTTCCTGGTCAGATCTAAGAAAAAACTAAAATAGTGTGACTGACTTCAAAACCCAGAAGATAAACAAGATCCCTTCTCACTGTGCATTAAAGGTGGAGCAACAAGGCTTTGCACTTTTTGGACTTTAATCTAAAGGTATATTTAGCATTTCTTTCATTAATTTAGCCAAAACCATGTCAACTCATAATAAACACCAAAAATATCATAGCCAAAAAACTTGAATTGTTCTTATCAGATCTGTGATTATAGTCTCCATCCTGAAGACTTGTTACTGAGATGCATGATGATTTTGTTTCACAAACGAGCCAGTTTTCTTAAGCCAATCTCTCCTTAATTAGCCATCACGTTAGATCTGAGACAACCAAATCCACTAAGAGTACAGATGAGGCAGAATCACAGAACTTTCCAAAATGAATGCAGCTACTAAATAATTCAGTACATCTTGATCACGTCTGTAAATATCAAATCCTAAACTGGCTGCTCTGTGATTAAAGCTGAACTTAAAAGGGTATAGCCTTGGGAGAAGAGGAGGTAAAGCCAATGGAAAGTATATTTCAGAGATTAAGTGGACATCTACCAGACAGCAACTCATAATTTAATGCAACAGGACCTCATTCTGGCTAACCTGGCAGAGCAGCTGGATCCATCTGGTAGTCTTTAATCAGGCAGATTCATCTTGTAAAAGCTATAAGAAAGAACAATATACCCTGGTTTGCAGAGGCATTGCCCAGTCAGCAGCTTTTGATGCAGGAGAGAGGTGGAAGTTACAGGATACAGTAAGGGGCCGGAAGACAATTGTGGCTCACATGGAGATCAAAATGGATGCTGCCTGCTCGGGCCTGTTTGATCAGAGCTGTTTAACAGAGAGATTGTCTAATCAGCTTCAGGACATGTGTCTAAAAAAGGTATGCGTTTTCCCAAACATTTACAATGAGCTGTTACCTACAGTGTAAAAATAAAAAAAGATACAAAAACTCGAAATTTCAAGGTCACTGTCTGCACTGGATTTTTAAAGTTTTTGGATCCAAAACTTCTTAAAGGGACAGTTGAGTTTTATTTAAGTGGGGTTGTATGAGCTCTCCTCTCCCTCAGTAAGCCACAGTCTGTAAAGCCCCGTTTCCACCAGAGGGGTCAGTTTGATTTGTCCCGATACGGCATGCTTTTTGTGGCGTTTCCATAGCCTAAAACTGGGACAGGACCCCTTATAAGTGAACCGTACCGTCCTACTGTTTGGGACCCTTCTGTTGGGGTGCCAAGCATACCAATCTGACTCCAGAAGGTTT
Organism: Scarus forsteni; assembly: GCA_036419115.1. Classification (NCBI taxonomy): domain Eukaryota; kingdom Metazoa; phylum Chordata; class Actinopteri; order Labriformes; family Labridae; genus Scarus; species Scarus forsteni. The sequence continues at coordinate 9,003,645 of JAZDUH010000007.1, read as the reverse complement.
AGCTAGAAACACTGCAGTCTGTTGATTGGTCGAAGGAGACGCCACTTCCCATTCGACAGCGGAAAAACACATAACCCCGGCATGTTTAAATCTCCACTCGTCTTTGTGAAGATAACTCTCCCGGCACACAGCCTTCTCTGAAACAAAGCTGGTTGTGCTTCGTAGCAAAAAGCCACCTGCTGATCACAAAAAGAAGAATTGCTGAATGTCTTCCATCGTTGGCCTTTGTTTACAGTGTCACGTTTTCTTTTTCGTAGTATTTAATAGTCGCTTCGCGGCTGTCATAATCACTCGCTTTTAACTTACTACGTTGTCTCCTACTAACAACGCTAAGAGTCAGGAAAAAAGAATTGCAATACTTGATAAAAGTTACAAGAGGCTACAATCAGCGTCTGAAGTCGCTAGCCTTTCATGTTGGCAACAGCTGAGAGGGAGGCGGAGTGATTCAGTGGCTAGTGGCAGCGCTGCGCGGAAGAATGCATGACGTGTTGGTTAGTTGGTTGGTTAGTTTCAGATAAACTTTCTATTTCCGAAAATAGTGTGTGTTAAACCCACATTTAACACACACCCAGATACAAGTGAGTGGTAGGCAACCAGGCACAACCTATGTACATGCACAAAAAATAATCTTAAAATTTATTCGTAAAGAAACAGGCATGTGTGTTGTCTGCCTAGTTACGTACCACCGTGTCAAACCAGCAACCCAGGCATGGGCAGAACTGACCACAACTGACCTCAAACTTATTGCTTTAAGTTCTTACAATTTAAGTTAAGAAATGAGACCAATTCTACTTTAAAAAACAATACAGGTAGCTGAAGGAAATAGTCTGATAAGGCTTACAACACGGCTAAACCATTTTTTTTTTACTAAAAATTGTGTTTCATGCCATCTGTTTTAATTTTGAATTATAACACTGCAGATGGACTTGAAGTCTATCCTGTGCTAAATGAATTGAACCATCTATCTGGCATGATTGTTACATACTGCATCACTCCATTAAAGTAATCATCGAGATATTTTTTAATATTCCTACCTGTAATTAATTTTAGGAAAATATTTTTCGGCTTCTGAACTTGGTAAAAATCTGGCAGAAACTGTCTCAAATCCATGGAAAACAGCTTATCCATGCATTCCTCACTTTTGGTAGATACTGAAGTTGTCAGTGATTTGGTTTCTTTAGACAGTCTTTTGGATCAAATTACTTTGACTTTCTCTTTCCCATTTTCTCAGCCCATCCATCCAACCAAGGCAGATGTGTATGCACCAGTGAGTTTGGTCCTGCTCAAGTATTTTGCTTGAATTTTTCCAAACTGGTGCTGCCAAATATTACTCTTTTCTGCAGTGTTATGTTGTGTCTTTCAGTGTTTTACATCAAAGTGTAGAGAAAGGATTTGCTTCTTTCTTGATTCCCTCCTTGGTTGCCTCTTTCCAGACAGAGGTAGAGTACATTAGCTATAACAAAGGCCAAAATGACCCTGCACAGGTCAACCATGCACTTTTGGTCGCCATTTTTTTGTTTTCTGTTAATATCCTCTTAGGGTAAATCCTCCATCCGTATAATCCTCCCAGGTCAAGCTGTTGGAGTGGCACTGTCTGCATGAATGCCCCCTCCCTTATTCTACTGTCGACTGTTTCCCTCCTTAGTCTTCCTCTGGACTCCATCTGGATCATTTTCTTTCTGCCAAGATGACCACTAATGTCCCTTTTATTTCAGTAATTGTTTCCTTTGTACTGCACTTTTCTGTCTGATTTAAGTAAACACATGTTTGTGTGTGCATACAAAGCAATACATAAAACATTCTCAATGAACTCCATTCATCCATCCAGTGTTGTGCAGATTTAGGTCAGTTCTTAGTATAGATGGTGGACCATATATCATATTTCATGAGTCTCTCTGTCTATACATACATCCAGGGAACAGGTGTGTACGTACACACCCTGCAGGCTGACAGATGAGCTACAAAGCACTGCTGTCTCCATGGAGAGTGTGTGTTCCTTACACAATATTAAAGCAAGATTTTTAAAATAAAGATTCAACATTGGGAAAGAACCCAACTGCAGGCGAACAACATGCATTCAAAGAAAGGATGAAAAAGCCAAACATTTCAGAAAAATGTTTCTAGCATGAAAGCAGAAAGTAAAGTCAAGGCCTTCAGCCCAAAGAGAGGGATTTATAAAAGAGAGCAGTTTGTTATTTCATTTACCTGAGGGACTTTTTGGTCTGACCTTCAACTGGAACTAAATAACAGAAGTGTTCTCCTTGAAATGATATCAGTTTGTAGATATACTTAGTACTTACAGTATTAATTAGTGGTGCAGTAATCCTGAAAATCAGTGCACATTCTGATAACTATGTTAAAACAGTTTAGCTGATACTTATACCAATGCTACTCTACTCCCATCAAGAAACTTCTTTGACTCAGCTGTTAGCTTTGCATGATGCCAACATGACATTTATGCAACGAATTTATGGGACATCGCATGATAGTCATCGCATAGTTATAGTAAAATGATTATACCTTAACAGTTTTTTGTCCCACAGAGTTAGCTTTTTAGCTTCTACCCTTTCAGAAGTGTTTATGTTTTGCTTTATCTCAGGTTTCTATGCTGTATTTTGATGACTGCAAGGGTTTTCTCACAATCACAAAACTTTAGAAACCTTCCTCTCCTTGCTTGATGTTTCTCAGTCCATCTGGGACACTCTCCTGTAAATTCCCCTTCCCCACAGCCTGTTCTGATTGGTTGAATGGTCTACTATGAGATAATTGGTCAGTTTAGAGCAAGGTGTGCTCTTGGGCATGCTACCCTGATCCAATGTGCCTAAACTACAGATGAAACAAGGTAGGACATGATCCTGGTAGGGCGAGGATGAACTGTTTCAAGCAGCTACTGGCAATTTAAAGGTGAGAAGAAGAAGAAGTCGATGCGGTGGACTGTTGTCTTGTGCACAGAAGCACTCTATCATGAGGACAGGATATCTGAAAAGGGAAAATAAAACCCAAAAGGCATATTATGACCTCATTAATACAGATTCCAGCTCAGAGTTTAGCACTCGACAATTTTTGACCAACAAAGTTTGCGGAGGTTTACTAACAATGCTTCAAGGTGCTGTTTTTAAAGTTAGCTTTTGTAAAACAACAGATTAATAAGCACAAGTAATTGGATTGGAGGTTACAAGCATTGACTTTGATAGACTAGTTTATAGTTTTAATGTGAATCAGCTAATGACGACTGCTTCCAGATTGGTTTAGTAGGGATGTCCCGATCCGATATTGATATCGGTCAAAAAAACAAATGGATTATATCGGCCTGCATCCTAAATCTCCGATATCAGCACTCCGATACAAGCAGTCCACTCTAATATATTTATTTTTTATTTTATTCAGTTGTAGAATATGCTTACGTTTAAGTTCAACACAGTGGTTATTTTGCAATTGGTGAAATATGTTTTTGTTTGATTTATTGAGGTCACTTTTCAGGGTCTTCAAATATTTTTTATTCATGTTTTAATTGTAGTATATTCTTATGTTTAAGGTTAAAATTTATTCAACCAATTGGTTAATAACAAATGGGTCAGTTTTTCTCATACCTACTATTGCTGACTACTGTTCTCTGTTTGAGTAATCTGACCTGATCAAGCCTTTTCTTACAGTCCATACTACAAAATAAGGAATAAAAGTCTGTATGATTCCTGCTGATATCGTATCGGATTGATATCGGTATCGGCCAATACTCAAGGCTGCAATATCAGTATCGTATCGGAGGTGAAATAGTTGTATTGGGACACCCCTATGGTTTAGGTACCTCTGTTATTGTTTTTGCTGGCAGTTTGTCTGCCAGCAAGATTACCTGAATGAAATATCATGAAATCTTCAGGAAATGGTGGTCGTTGTACAAGGGAGAAGTGACAAGATTATGCTGAAACAAATCCAGATCCAACAGTTTTTAAAAGTGATTTCTTAACATTGTGAGATAGGGTAGTTGCCCACATTTTTTGACAGTAACTCCACAACTGCTCAAAGGATTTTGATGGCATTCTGGTCAAGGCACTAGAGAGAAGAGATTTGAAATTGGTGGTGATCTGAATTCAGACTTGGAAGAATTTTTTAAGGATTTGTCAGCAGTGTGAGATAGGGCAGTTTTCTTTATTTTTTTTATTTTATGGTGGAGTGCAATATTTACAACAATTCTCATTTTTATCTTCTTGACATTGTGAAATACAGAAATGATCAAACAAATTGAAGAAGATGGATCAAAGATAAAGAGATATTGGAACTCCCATTCCTCATTGTTTTCTTTATTATAAAAGTAGTTTCCACTACTAATACTTCATATTTTGGACATTTAAGGCCCCATCCCCACGAAGACAAACCGAGGTCTAAACGTGTACGTTTTTGCCGAATCTGTGTATCATCCAGACAGCGTTTTGGGGGTCTGTAAACAATCATTTTTGAAACCAGGTTCCAGAGAGGAAAGATTTTGAAATGCCGTATACGCAGCTCCGTGATAACTGGCTCTCCACAAGTTTTCAGATACGCTTATGTCATAGTTTCATATCTTCATTGAAACGCATGCGCCACACGCGGCAACGACAACAACAATTGCGGCGTACGTGAAGCATATGTGCCGATGAAGCTGGTGACCCTACTATCCCTGTTGCAGCAAAATCTCCTTCTCAATCAACACCGAGTTGAACAAACAATTATCGAGGGCACATTACGGCACTTTATGAACACTTTGTCACAATCTCTGTTTACAACTTTTGCCGCAAGTGCGCATGCCCACTATGTTTCCGCTTGTTTCCGTCATATTGTTACAGCGCCCCTAGAGGTCTGGCATGTGTTTTACAGTGTTTTCATGCGTATCGAGTGCATTCATATAGACGCACACTTTTTCTGAGACATCCTTGTCTTAATGACGATCGTTTTGGAGACTTTTCAGCGTTTTGTCTTTGTGTGGATGAGGCCTAATTCTGCCAGAAGTTTGCTTGCTTTGAGCACTGATAGAACACGTGGCTTAAAGTTTTTGCATTTTTGACAGTAACTCACTCGACAATGTTGGGAATGCCTTGGCAGAGGTTTGCGCTCATGGAGCACTTCTATTTTATCTACGATTTTAATAAGGCTGGAAGGGAAGGGACCAAAGGGAGTTAAATGATTAATTTAATGCAGCAATGGTTCAGGGGACACTGCAGTTGGCACCTTTGAGTCCAAAGAATCAATAAAATGATTTCACCACTTGAACAATAATATTTTAAATGACAGGGCACTAATGAAGAGCTGTATTTTGTTATCCAAGGACTAGTGTTGGCAGACTCATAGGGTGATGTCACTTTTTATGAAACAGCTGATGTCTCATTTTCAGAAAGGAAAAACATCCTTCAACTAAAGTGCAAATATTTCTGGGACACAGTCCAGCGTTTTATAGCACGGTAAGTTCACTGCCGAGCCAACAGGCCAGACTCTTGTCTGCCTGGTGAGGAAACACAAGGCCACCGTAGTTGAGCTGAGCAGAGCTTTTTACTTTCCGTGATACTGCTTTGATTCTGGAGGTTAAGGAAAAGGTTGGAAAATGTCTGTTTTCCTGGCCAGCATTCCCAACATACTGGCTCGAGATCTAACATCTGAGGATAGATTTATTGGGATAATCCTTTGAAGACATTTGTTAGAAATCTGTTTCAGTTTGACTTGACTTTAGTGACTGACCACTCATAAAAAGGATTTGTAAAGGGGACAGCCAGAACTCGGCACGAGTAGTAATTTAAACGGTTGCACATTTTTTTATTATTAGAGCAAAGCGTTCTAGATCTTTGGAAGGTTTCTGCGGTTGTCCCCATTTAGTTGATTTCCTTGGCAGTTCAGCTGGAGAACTCGATGAACCCTCGATCACACCCCTCCTTCTCCAATGAGGAAAAATCCCTCCCACCTCTCAAAAAATCAAGGCCACTGTTCCCAAATGAGTGAAAAGGTGCATTACATCCCCGGCAGATCCTCTTCAGTTTCATCGAAGCATGATTGCGACCCTGTTATTCAGTGAACCGCTGCCCTCGTCTCCCCCATCACCAGCCGAGCTGCCTCGCCACTCAGCAGTTTATTCACTCCGCTTTCTTTCACTAGGTTTGGAATAAAAGCTCCCGTTTCTCTTCAACCCTTCATTGTTTTACTGTCTTGTAATGTGTCAGCGCCAATTAAACCACCCCAAGTCCTCAAGCAGCTGTTGCTCTTGGCGAGTGAAAGTGTTCTGATCTCCCCTGAGCTCAGACGTCTTTACGAGCGTGTCTGATTGTCTCCACATTTTCCGCTTTCACCTCACCAAAGAATGCCTCAGTGTGACTCTGCCAAAATTGTGTTAGAGGAGGAATGACAACCATGCAGATGGGCGCATATCGATGTTTTAAATCTTGTTGAGCGGTCAGGCTAACGGAACCTCGGACAGATTATGACTCAACAGAAACATGATATATGTGGGGGCAAAATGGATCAATCCAAAAAGTGAGTGTTACATTCTGAAATGGAACCCTAACCCAGACACAACAACAACAACAACAACAACAACTGAAAATGATCTATCTGTTGGAGTCGCTGTCATCATTCTGAGTTTCTGATCTGTTTCTTGCTTCTTTGGGGCTATTTTGCATCTCTTTTTGGTAAATTTCAGTCTCTCCACTTTTCATTTTGATCTTTTGGCAGAACTTTTGCTGGAGAGTCTGTGTGGTATTGTTTTTTTTTTTTTTTTTTTTTAGCTTTTTCTTAACCTTCCTTCTGAATAAAAGCATAAAAGAACCACTTAAAGTTTGTTTATTGCGTCAAAGCTTTTTTGGCTTTGTCAGGAACCTCTATTCAGACCAAAAAAGAAAATTAAAAATTAAAAAACAGAGATCATGAGAGCTCCATTGAAATAGTGTCATCTGTGTTGTTAGGGTCGTTTTTTGACACAGTTATTAAAATAAGGTTATAAAGAAATAATTAGAGCTAAAACTGAAATCTAACAAATAAATGTTCACAAATATTCTTGCTCATTAAGTTATCTTGCAAAAAAAGACTTTGCCTTTTTCTTGATGTTAATATACATGGGTCAGAATTGACCAATCACACCATAGATGTTACTTTAGTTATTAAAATTAGAATGAAAAAATGTATTTTCATATACCTCTACAATATGTAGCAACAGTGAGGTAACAACACAACCTAATATTTATTTATATGATTCCACTGAGGTTTATTTCACATTTTTGGTTGAAACCAAGAGGTATACAGACAGAGAAAGGCCCAAAGGCCCACACCAAAAGATAATAAAAACAGTATTTTCAGGGATAGTGAAGTCTGATAAGATAGCCAAGACATAAGGAAAAATAATTGCATGATAGATAATCGATTTTAGAGTAATTTACAGCTGCTTTAAGGCACGGGTCAAAACTGACCTCAGCGTGGAGGGTGTATAGGGATAAGGAAAGCCAACACAGAACAAGGGTTAAATCATTTTTTTGTAATTGTGGCCTTTTTGAATCACTTCTGTAAGTCTATGGTGTCCAAGTGAACACGTAATGTGGCTCAAAATTAAGAGATTTTGTAATATTATTATATTACACTTTTTTGTATAGAGATATTTTATGTTTTTTGGCAGTCTTGCATTCCCTTTTATTAATATTTAGTCTCTCTATGGCTCATTATGGCCAATTTGCATCCTTTTTTTTAATCTTCAACCTTTGGGTGTCAGTAAAAAGGAGGGTATATACAGTAATCTCTTGTGATGAAGAACATTTTCTCATCATTTCTGTACTTCCTTTCTACTTGTTTGTTCTTATTTTCTAATGTTTGTTGTCGTTACATGTCTGCCTGTTGCTTTTTTGTGACCATTATCTAAATTTTGTGCTTAAGTGAATGTTAAATGTGACTTGAAGCGAAGACAGTTTAAGGCTCCTGTTTTTCATTTTTATTGCTACATAGTTTGCGAGTATATCTTTCCTGTGGTATTTTAGTCTCTTTGTGGCCAAACTGGGTGTATTTATCTGCATTTTAACCTGTTTTTGCTTGTTTTTATTCTGTTTGTGGTCATTTTATCCTCAAAACACTCTCACCTGAGACCCAATGATCCCTTCGGCCCCTGGATTTTTTGTAATGTCAATTTAATAATGCTCTCACGGGCCGAGGACCAAACGGCTGATATGTGGATGAAGTCCAACAAGGCATAAATGTTTAACACAGCCATAATTCTGCTCAAATCTGTTATGATCCTCCATTTTCCTTACTGTAATCTGTCTTTTGTATGTAAACAGCAAGTGATCTCTTTCGGGAACAATGACCTCTAATGCATCACAACAATAAGGAGCGATAATCACCTTATCCCCGTTTTCTGTGTCTAAATTACAACATGCATTCACAGTTTAATCTAAATGTTTGACTTGTGTGTGCCTCAAAGCGGATTTAACATTTGCCCATATGTCCCACTTACTCGGCTTATAGTCTTAGCATTTGCAACAACAAAATGAATCACATGTTAATATCAGGTCATTAATTTTTCATTTCATAACGCGTGTTGCCACAGGCCTTATGTCGCAACCGTTAATCCTGCTCCTCCCTGCCCTTCGCTTTATTTATGTACCACCAAATTCACTAAAGTGTTTGTTGCAATGTTCAATATGCCGCCGTTAAACTGAGGTCTTGTGCTGGTCCAACAGGGCGAGACGATGGGCTGCATAAAGAGCAAAGAGGACAAAGGGGCAGCGATGAAGTATCGGCAGGAAAACTCGACAGGAGCCGACCCCAGCACCATCACCACCACGCCTCACGTGGGTCACTACGGGCCTGATCCCACCCAGCTGCAGCAGAATCCCCCTCCCACCTCCTCATCCAGCTCTGGGGCTGTAAACTTTAACCACACCCTCACGCCGTTTGGAGGCTCCTCGTCCGCCATGACGCCCTTCGGAGGGGCGTCGACCTCCTTCACCGGCCCTGTGTCTAACTCTTTCTCCGGGAGTGTCTCCAGTGAGTGGTTTTGTCTTGCAGGATGACATCACATTACTGATAAAGATTTTCATTAGTGCCGTGTTTATATTCCATGCTCTGATTACATGTTTTAGTCATGTTGCTCTGCAGCTGAGCCTAATGAATCATTCATGCCACTGGGATGTTGTTTCTGAATTAATTTGCCCTGTGTTACATTCCTCATCACACATAATCTTTAGAATATAATCTATTTCTGCTGTGGTATTTCAGTAAGGATGCACTATTTTGTCATATTTGGACTTCAAAAGAATATATAGACGTGAGGTATGTTGCAGAATGATTATTCTTATTGATCTGACCATTTTAGGCCCTTTATCTTAATGCTTTTTGGAGGTGGTATTCTTCTCCGTCCTAAACAAACATCTGAATAGTTGTTGGACAATATCCATTAAATTTAAAAACAGATATTCGTACTGCCAAGAGAATAAAATCCTAAAAGTTTTAAGACCCCGACTTTTCAGTGCCATCAGTGGGTTTCAGTTTTGTTTGGGTGATGGTAATTTCTGATCATTGCAGTTGGGAACAAAATGTTATAATTGGTTTATTTTCTCTTCTTTTTAATAGCTGCAACAACATAAGGACATCCATAGCCTATTTTCTTTTAGTTTCAGAATGACTTACATCTTTGAAAAAGTTTGCAACAAGTTTTATTCCTAAAAATCTTCTTATGTTAAACACTACCTCCAATACTTTAATGCATACCTATTTTTTGTACCTAAATTGCAGAGTGGTACCTCATGGGGAAGCAGGAAAGTTGGGATGAAAAAATAAACAGCCACACATTAGGGCTGAACGATTGGTAAAAAGAAGAATTCTGATTATTTTAAGTGATATTGAAATCACAATTAATGTACACAATTATTCATTTATTTAAAAACTTCAGTATTGATTTAAACACAACTGTAAAGAACCAGCGAGTGGCACATACAGTATTATTGATCCACATAAGTCACACACACTCGCTGTGGCTGCACGTGGAACACAGAAGCGCTATGAAGCGCAGGAACTTGCATACACGGCACTTCACACTGTTGGGCATATTAATTGTTTTTCCTCGATTATAATGTTTTTATGATTGTCAGATAGCAAAATTGAAATCACAAACAAAATCCGATTAGTTGTCCAGCCCTACCACACGTGCAGTTCATTAAATTACTTAATGTCACGCAGGATAAGAAGGAGCCATGGTTTCTAAACCTAAATAAAGAGACACTCATGAGAAGTCACTTTGTTTTTGTCAGCTGATTATCAACATTTAGGAACACAGTTGGCTAAAAGTCACCAGTTGACACTGCTACACCCTCTGAGGGTGGAAGAAATGCTGTAAAAACAATCTTACAGTGTGTGTTTCATCCCTCAGTCATCAGCCAAAGCTGTTTGAATGTTGTTATCAATTATTGATAGGGATGGGTACTAGGCCTGTGCTCAAAATATCGATACAGCAAAATATCATATCGCACTCCCTTGGGATACGTGTATCGATCCGGATTCTACAGAATCGATACGGCCTAAATATTTTGACAGTTGTTGTAAATACACTTTGGGTAGTATTAACAGCGGCACAGTTCAAGGTAGAAGACGAGCTACATAATGAAGCATATGTCCTTAGTTTGAACTTAGGTCCACCATCTTTGAGGATCTGAATTTATGTCTCTCAAGTTGTAGAACCACTTAAAACTCATCCTTGTTCTTTTTCTTCTTATAAGAAAAAACTAAACTTGTCAAGAATTTTCATTAAAGCATAGTCAATGTTCACAATTTACATGTATCGGGATACGTATCGTATCGTGGCCTTAGTATCAGGATACGTATCGTATCGTGAAGTTGCTGGAAATACCCAGCCCTAATGGGTACGGAATTCAGTACTTTAAGAGGTACCGACCGAATTCTGTAGGTACTACCAAGTACTGATTCACGTAAAATCAAAAGGTGCCATGTTTAGGTACCTAAATGCATCCTTGTGACTGTGAGGGAGTAGACTGGTTTTCATGTTGAAGAAATTTTTGGAACAACTACAGTGTTACAATACAAACAGTTGAATGTTGTTTTGATATACATTTGTCAAATTTTATATATTGAGAAATAAATTTACATTGAAAAATTTGAGATCTTAATATCAAACAAATTAATATTTATTACCCCATAAACACACGCAAAAGTACCGAAAATTGGTAGTACCGATACCGATTCCCAGGTATCGGGCATCAGTATGGTATCTGTTCAAATATGAAAGGTACCCATCCCTAATTATTGATTACTGTTGGTATCTTATTAATCTATACTTCTTACTTTAATCCTTCCATATGAGGAAGCTGAACATTCGTGTGCCTGGACTGTCCCTCAGTAACACACATCATGGAGAGTCAAATATATTTACAACTACATGTAAAGCAGAGTGCATGAGCACAAGGTGAAGCAGTGAATTTATCTCAGGTTGTACTTTTCTGTTCATCACAGCAGTGACAGGGACAGAGAGCCCAAGTGTAAAGTCTGAGCAGACAAACTGCACCCAAGGATTTGGTAATCCTTTCAACATAAAGCACTCTTCTGTCTCATTTATTTTGTTTCTGTATGGACTGGTACTGGACCTGCTTTTGTTCTTATACAAATTCCCATGGCAGATAAATAACATAGAAGTCACATAAATTACAGGACATTCATTAAAAAGTTGGCTCCAGTTTTACACCTTCTTCTCTTTCCTTTTTATTGTCTTTTTATTGTGATTGTATCTCTAAATACAACAAAACTAGTGTGATTATCAGTCAGTGTAGTCCCTTATAATTTAACTCTAAAACAATACATAACATAAAAAAGACTAAGGACAAAAACACACCCTCATTGGGGTCAACTTTTGCAATTTAAAGTAAAACTTTCTGATATATAATGAATTTATGGATTGTTGGGTTGAGAAAAATGTGTATTTTATTTCAAAGATTGAATACATTTTTCAGGATCTGAGCAACAAATGTAAGATGAAAAATGTAATCTCAGCTGTATCATTTGTTGGTAGGGTTGATAACAAAACCAAAAATGGCTTTCACAGCAGGGCTTAAGAGTTTGCGCTATCTGTAAGTTTGCAAATACTTAAAGTCTAAAATAAACTAAGCATATTTTAACTAGTGCTGTCAGACGATTAAAAAAATAATCTAATTAATTACAGGATTTATAATTAATTAATCTAATTAGTCGCATTTTAATCTCATATCTGCTAAAATTACCCAAATAAAGAATTTGAATTGTAGGATATTATTACATTGTGGTGCATGTCTCATCAAATGAATACACTAAGAAGTGAAGATTTGTAAATCCACATTTTTATTGGTGACTCAATAAAACCAAAGTCAGGGCAACTTGTCCAGAAAATTCTAAGCTCAATCGGGCAACTCAAATGACACTTTAAGTGTGTTTTTATTAATCAAATTCAAAATAAGAAAAAGGTCGAGGACATCCAGCAAAACAATTAGGCCTGATGCATTATTAAAGAATGTAGTACAAATATAGGTAAATAAATTCAAAAATAAAATAAGACTAAGTCTTAAATATGCCATTCCTGTTGTCACCTGGGCTTTGTTTGGTTTGACTAGAGATGCATGTGTGAAGTGACATGTGCCACTGCCATGTACGGGTCCTCCAGCTGGACAATATCAAAATGTCTGTGTGCTATGATTAATCTTGCGATTAATTCCTATAACGCATTAATTTGCAGTGTAATTAATTAATCTAATTAATGCACTAAAGTGACAGCCCTAATTTAAACAACCATAATCAGTACAAGAACAATAGGTCCTTCACACCGACTGAGTATAGTGTCATTTTTGTACTTTAGCTCTTATATTTTAGTATATCTAAATCAAATTGGATAAAATATTGAGCCTCTGTCATTTAGCATGTTAGCCTGTCACATGTTGTCATCACACTTAGCACCTCAGTCATCTTTATTGAACTTTATTTTCCATATTTGACTAAACACAGGCCTCACTGTCAGCTGTTATTCCCCTGAACATCCTGATCATTTCACAGATATCCTGAGAGAGAACAGTAGTGAGTGGTGTTTGGGTGGGATTTATGTCGTAATCCTCCTTTGTGTTGGATTATCTGCTCTCAGGAGGAGGTGACGGTGGCACTGCCATGGTGTTTGCTTTCTGCAGGGAATAATGAGATTAAAGTTGACAGTGTTGATGTCAGTGGTTGGTATATGACTGTCATCTGTCTGCTGTGTGGCTTCACAGTAGGAAGGACGTTTACAGGAGACTCCGATTGAAAGATTTGCTAAATTTAATGAGACACGTCTGCTCCTGTTTAATATGGGCTCATGCTAAAGTCTTTAATACTCAAGTATTTTTGATGGAGTCTAAATGATGATGTTTGGGGTTATCTGTGTATTAATAGCTGACTTTCCTTTATTCTAGATTTGCAGTGGGAAATCTCTTATTGCACTGCAGAATTTTAAGTAGATACGGAGCCCTCAAAATCCAAACAGTGACTTCATGTGTTGTGTATACAAGATAATAACATGTCTGCATAATTCACATTAACAATAAAAAATGATCATTGTGTAAGTGCTCCAGATACAAGCCTTTGTGCTCAAAATTATACTTCTGTGAGAACAAAGTGGTTCCCTCAGGACACAGGAAATAAATACTAGTGAACTAGATAAATATTGTTGGGATAATTGAATATCTTGTGAGCACATAATGAAAGCTTGTGTAAGCAAACCTGACACAGCAGACGGACATTCAATATAATTTCACAAGTCTGTTTGAGGAACAGTCCATAGAAAGATTGGGAATGGAGAGAACCTTTCAGAAATGTATCTGACAGGTGATTGGACAGTCGTTCCATCAATCACATACATTAACCCTCCCAACTCCAAGGGATGAGGTGGGAGGGTTAATATATAGGCGGCTCCATAGTAAATATATCCTTCTCAGAAAGTGTCTGATTTGGCCATAAAGTGTGATTTTCTCTAAAATTTTGTACTTGTGGACCTACAGTGATACATTTTAAGTTAGTGATTTTTTTTATCCAATATTCCTGATGAAAAATGTAACAATGTTGTCTTTAGACCTCCAATGTCTTTTAGAGAGAGTGACAACTTCCTGTCAGTCTTTTAGCCAATCAGATGTGCCCAATATCTACTTCTCTTGTTTTCTTGATGGTAGCATCCAATCAGGAACACCCAACATTTTCCCAAAAGAATTCAAAAAGTAAAATAAGCAACCTCATGTGGCCCTTTGCAAATTTTGAGACAGAATTTGCATCCAAGATGGGCACAAATAACTCTGAGGAGCAAAAAAACATGCCTGAAGATAAAAGTGCAAATGTGTTTTTTTATTTGTTTGCTTGTTTGTTTGTTTTGGGGAGGGGGGGTACTTTTTATTTTTAGTTGAGGTTTGAGTGAACCATACTCAGATGTGAAAAAGCTTGATCACCATTGATCTGTGTGTGATATATAAAACTAAAATTCTGAGAGTGAAGTTCCAATTGGATTTTTGATTTATCTTTATGTTCATACACATTTTAATACATTTTTTAGACACCACCTAAGTCCAGGTTATCCTTGAAAAAGTGTTGTTGTTTTAATTAATTGTGCTTGAAATGATTGAGACTCTACCTTCACCAAAAATCCAGATGGGCTAAAAATAGCAGAAAATTACTTGAAGTTGCAAGGTTTAGAGCCAGTCAGATGATGTAGTAGGCTGGTGCTACTGCCGTGGTGTAAATAGTAAATGGTAAATGGATTTGAGCTTATATAGCGCTTTTCTAGTCTTTGACTACTGCTTTACACCACAGGTCACACTTACCCATTCACTCACTGATGGTTCTGAGTTTTTATGTTAGTTATCCATCAGTTTTTCTAACACATTCACACCCTTTCATGCGTGTTTACACACCACTGACGTGGCAGTGGGAGCAACTTGGGGTTAAGAGTCTTGCTCAAGGACACATCGCCATGTGTCGCCCGTAGCTGGGCTTGAACCTGCAACCTCCCGATTACTGACCAGGTACACCATCCAACTGCACCACCGATGCAGAAAGTGGTGTGAAGACAGAACCTGATCCACTTCACAGAAAAAAAAAACTCTCTGCAGAACATGTCAGAAGAGAAATGAAAATATCCCCCCTATTGACAAACCTATAGTGTTATGTGTTTACATTTAATAAAGAAATCTGGTCCAGATCTGATAAAACTGCCACTGTAGCTTTTAGTATTAATGCTAATTTCTATATGAGCTGTTGCTTCCTGCTGTCGTCCTGAGCGTAGCTTCTACCTCTTTTGGCTCTAAAAGATGCTGGCTGGACCATTTTGCTGTGGGTATCTCACAATTGTCATGGACTCAAGGTTGGCAAGATGGATTTGTCTGATTACTGACATTAAATCATGCAGATCCATGTGTTTACATTTTGTTTACATTGTCTCAAATCTCACAGACATTGCACATTACGTTATTGTTGACATTTTTGTAAAGTCAAGCCACATTTTGTCTCTGTCAGCCATTGAAGTCGCTGATGCTGCCGACAAGAGCATTATATTAGTGTTTTGATGGCACTTTGAACTAATTAGAAGTCTTTGAAAAGGTAATTGTTCAGCATAAAATCAAACGATGTTAATGCCTCCAGTGGAAACCATTTTAAATTCCCATCTCTAAGCTCCACAAGATTAAAAACATACACATTATAAACTATATTTGGTGGTGAAAGTATTACTTCTTATGCACAGAAGATACCTATTATGTGGCCTTTAATCCAGAGAACTTTTGCTCACATTCTGTTCTTTGTGTGTGTTAGCTTATATTTTTCAAAGTTAAAACTGTTTTGAGAGCGGAATAATAAATGTTTCTCACAATATGTTTATCTATATTGTGTGCAAAGTAAGATTATTACCTTTTCAAGTTCTCTGAGCTCTGTACTTTGACCTTGTAGAGACTGAATCATTAACTGTATCAGCTCTAAAGTGTTAAACACACAAACATAAACCTTTTGTTTTTATATGTGCCCCCCAAACTGCTGTTCTGCTTTTATAGAAGTGAACTTTGAAAGCTTACAGGGTTTGTGTTTGTGTCTCCTTTCAGGTGGTGTTACGTTCTTTGTGGCCTTGTACGACTATGAAGCTCGAACATCGGACGATCTTTCCTTTAAAAAAGGAGACCGCTTCCAGATCATCAATAATACGTGAGAATCTCTTTAGTTTCTCTTTCAGTCTGAGAAGAGATTTAATTGGGAAATGTTTCTTTTCATATTGAATTCTAAAGTGCACCTGTTTCTTGTTTGCTTGCTCATGAATGGGAGTGATTTCACTGTATTCCTGTCGCTGAAATTCTCTTTTATTTCTCTAATGCTGTGGCAAAAATGTCGCCCGAGGTTACAGCTTTGTAATGTTAAGTAGATTAGTCTCATTCAACCCCCATTGGGACAGCGTTTATCAGTCATGCCTCAAATTTCAAAGACGTTTAGTAATGTTCATGTCAGATCTGGAGGGTTAAATGAATACCAAAGAGAATACTTACAAAAAAACTAATGATAAAGACTCTCATTACATCTGTGGGCAACATTTTGATCATTTTTACACAGTCATTTGTCTTATCATTCATGTGTCCTCATCCTGCAGAGAGGGGGACTGGTGGGAGGCTCGCTCCATCAACACAGGGAGGAAAGGATACATCCCCAGCAATTATGTGGCTCCTGCAGACTCCATCCAGGCTGAGGAGTAAGGCTTTGTTTCTGCTTGTTGTAGCCTTATTACTTCATCTCCTGCTACTACACCAGGAGGCTAATAATGCTAGCATATTCTCATCTCATGTGGCTCTGAAGTGGTGTGCTTCATAATGCTGAGGGAGCTTTTTAATGTGATTGTGAAATTTAAGTGATTGGTCCTATTAAGCTTTTAATGGTTTCACTCAGATACTCAGTGGGCACTTAGATATTTTTTGAAGAGTCAGAATCGTTTTTTATTGCCAGGTATGCGACACATGCAAGGAATTTGACTCAGGCAGTTGCTTTCTCTAGTACAAGGGAAGAAAAAAACATTTGACTTCCAAACTAAGAAATAAAGTGCATTTGCAACAAATTATTTGTTGGTAAAATTGTGTTCCTTCTTCATTTAGCAACATTTCAGGTATTATTTTTCACAAATACCCAACTGGGAAGCAGATATGCAGGTCACCCTGCTGGTTGGCTTGCCCGTTAAGGGTTATCCTGGGCAGGAATCTATTTCATATCTGCAACTTTTTTTATTTTTTTAAAGAAACTGTGAGGAGTTTCCAAGTAATTACAAAAAAAGTCTCACTTTTAGATATATGCCTGATCGAAATACACACTTTAAGATGAGTTATATAGCATCAAAATAGGTTATAAATAAATGCTATTCCTTAGCTTCGCGGTCGGGTCGGACAGGGCTGGACTGGCCTGGATACCCAACTTCGGGAACAGGACAATTAAAACTAGAGCAAATTGATATTATTTGGGCACGTCTTAGAGCACTGGGCTGTAAGTAGCGATATATAGCCAGCTACAAAACTACAATACTAAGTTTTCCAAAAATTGCTTGTTGTCACACATCAAAAACTACCACTACGTAACTAGAAAGAGATACATTACCTCGTCGCTTTGCATCCTGTAAGTTGTTGAAAAAGAAGTTGTAAAGCAATGCAGAGTTCTGAGGAAGGTCTGAGCTGCATGTTTTATTAGCATCACAACAAGCACACGCTTTGGCTTGGGTCTTATGGTGCGTTCCAGTTGTAGTCAGAAGTAGGAATTTCTGAGTTCCGAGTAGGAAACTGCAACTAGAATGTCCCCCGAGGTCGGAATTTCCTACTGGGAACTCGGTGAAACCTCGCCACTCCTGAGTTAACAACAGCTAACAATAGCCTGGTAGATCTGCATGTTTTTTTCTGACTTCAACTGGAACGCCGATAACTCGGTGATGATGTCACTCCCAGTTCCGAGGTTACTGGAACGCAGCATTACGACAGTCGACGCACGTGCTCATGGGTAGCAGAGTTCTAATGTCGCCGGTAACAGATTCTCCTCATAGCACCTTTAAATATGAAAACATCCCAGAAAGCTAAATTTAGATATTTAACCAATGACTCAGTTTTCTGTAGAATCATGGACACATTTTTTTTTCATAAAATTTATTTACTTCAACTAAATTTGTAGAGGATCTGGAAGTATGTGAAAAGAGTTTTACTTACTCCAATGTATGCTCTTAATATTAGATTTCTCAGGAGCTATGCAGCAAAGATTGACTGCTAAGTTTTTACCTATACCACGGAGGTTATGTTTTTGCCAGCGTCTGTTTGTTTTTTTCTCTGTTAGCAACATAATTCAAAAAGTTATGGACAGATTTCGATTAAACTTTCAGGAAATGTCTGGATTTGGACAAGGAACAAATTATTACGTCTTGGGAGTGATCCAGATCACCATCTGGATCCTGGAATTATAAAAATTATTCCTTAACGTTGCGAGATAGGACCATTTTCGGCATTTGTGCATATTACCCCACCAAAAATAGTCAGGGCATTTGGACAAAAAACACAGGACAAGTTTCCAACGAGTTTTACAAGATATCAAAGACTGATCTGGATCCAGGCAAAATTCTGGATTCTCTGATCCAGAACAAGAAAAACTGAAATATCCTTGGAATTCTCCTCATAGCAAGGGAACAAATAAAGGCATGGACTTGCAACAGACGCCAAAATATAGCCAAAATACTGTGGAACCTGGAGTGTTCAATCTGATTTGTTGTATCTTCAAAAACTTTGGAGCCTGACCCAGAAGAAAACCACCATGACAAAAAAATGTGATTTTCGTGAATAACTACTGAACTAAAATAGATATTATAAATCCAACTAATGCTATGTTTTCATGGTCAAGGAATCAAAATATTTAGATGAAATAAAGATAGGACTAATATCTTTTCTAGTCTAATTTTAACAGTTATAATAATGTGCCATAAGCGCCACCGAGTTAATATAAATTAGAGTGAAAAACACTTCACAGTGAAGGAAAAACCAACAAAAATGGGCTTTCTGATTTTTAAATACAGTGATGGCAAAAAGTCAGCTGCACTCTACAGTACCAGACAAAGGGTAAAGTATTGTTGTCTGTTACAGGTGGTACTTTGGTAAAATGGGACGCAAAGATGCAGAGAGGCTGCTGCTGAATCCAGGGAACCATCGAGGAACTTTCCTGGTGCGAGAAAGTGAAACCACAAAAGGTAATGATTGCTTCTTCATGAGTCCTCATGAGTATATGTCTTTTTTAATGCATGGATCAGCCCATCTACAAGTATTGAGCACTTCAAGAGGGTAATATTTTGCTTATTTGGGTGTTGTGTTAGTGCAGGGTGTTTCCCATGTCTCTTGCATGTGTTCTTCTGATACTTTAATGTGTAAAACAAAAAGTCTGAAGTAGCAGGGCTTCATTCCCTACTCCTGACAACAGCAGCCAGACATGGTTACCTCCCTTGACTCCTTCAAAAAGAAGTGAAGTTATCCTCATCTCCTCCAGGTGCTTACTCTCTCTCCATACGAGACTGGGACGATGCCAAAGGAGACAACGTGAAACACTACAAGATCAGGAAGCTGGACAGCGGGGGATACTACATCACCACACGAGCGCAGTTTGATACATTACAGAAGCTGGTCAAACACTACACGGGTGTGTATGTCCTTTGTTTGATCATTCACTGCAGTCATTCACCACATACTTAAAACTTTACTTTCTGGTCTCTGCAATCCTCTGATCTCATATAAAGATGAAAAACAAGTCCCCATCTCCATTCATTGTGCAAGTGTGGCCAGATCTGTCCTGGAGCCAGACTTAAAAAACTGTCACTTTTGCATGGAGCTGTCATGCCAACACATTTAACCCATCGAAAAAACACTTTAATCACAGAGACCACAAAAGAGCAGGATCCTGTGTCTGTGTGTCTGCAGAAGCAGATACATGGGTCATGAAAAGTTATTTATTCACTCCTTTCCTCTTGCTGTTCTCTGAAAATCCAGTCGGATGGAGCAGAATTCGTCCACGGAGCTGTCAGTAATTCTGAGTTTGTACTGATGCTTGAAATCCATGAAAGTGCTTGAGCTAAATTGGTGTGTTTTCAAGATTTGGAAAGTGGTTGAATTTCTAAGAGGGTGCTTAGAAAATGCTCTAACTTTCAACTTCCAACTTCAACTTTCAACGTCCGCTAATAGCGCATGTGACCAGAAGTGACGACAACAAACATTAGCACCAACTACCTTGCCTCCAAAAAGCTGAATAATGGAGTCGAATGAGGTCGAAGTTGAGGACGCTCCGCCGGGATATAATTCATCTGTCTTGCAGTATTTTGGCTTTCTCATTAAAAAAGACAAAGATACACTCTCTAACCTCTCTGGGGTTAGAGAGAGTGTTACTGTTTGTGTTTGGCCTGTTAGGCCTTGTGTTTTCCTGTGTGCAACTCAAACAAAAACAAATAAGTTGTAATGACACAGTACTATGTTTTTTTTTTTTTTTACTTTTTTGATATTGTATCGTGACCCAGGCATATCGAAGTGAAGCGTATCGTGACTTTAAGTGTATCGTCCCACCCCTAATACGCTCCCAGCGTTTGATCAAAGCTAAGCTAGCGGTTGGCTATGTAAGTCTCTTTCTGGATACTGGACACACAGTCTAAAGAATGCTGTCGACCTGCTTGTCATGGACTCGGGAGTGAGGCAAGACACAAAAACAACAAAATGTTGGAGTGTTCCTTTAAATGTGGTCATGTTGAATAATCACCCTTTGAGAAAAATATATATTTTCAACGTAGTGTCATCATACGGTGCCTGAAATGTTTAAAAAGCATCTTGTCAACCCAATGTAAGCTAGACTAGGCTCTAGCCCTGCAAACCCTGAACTGGACAAGTCTTAAAGATAATAGATGCATAGATGGATAATATCATCTCTTTAGATATGTTCAGTTAATGATATAATCACTTGTTGAGAGCTGTATGTGAAAAATATATATATTTACCATCATCATAAGACTTTGAAATCTCTGAAATGCATCTTGAAAGTGCTTGAATTTTTTTCAAAGGTTACAAATCCTGGTAATGACAAATACCCCTTTTTGCTTTAAATTGAACCAACCTTCAATTTCAGCCAACCTCTCGAGTTATACAATGATAACAAATCTCAGATTTTCCAGGCTATGATTTGTGTCCTTTGACACTGTAGCTCAGTAAAACCTAAGAAGCAGGCTCAACTTTGAGCTTTTCACCCTGAGTGACAGCAGAAGAGAGTGGGCACCACTGAATGTGGTGAAATTTCAGTGTTACCAAGGGAGATGAAAAGCATTTAGTTTTATTAAGAATTGATGGTGCTGTTATAATCCCCGCACTCTGCCTTGGGAGCGTTCAGGTTAAATCTCTGTCATCTTACTTGCCTCCAGTCTGACTCTGCGTAGGGTTTCAACGTGTTTAAAAGGCACTTCATCTCATTTATATTTCATCACAGTTGGTTCAAGAGTTTGATTTCATCCACATCAAATGAAATGAATTGATGCATGAAAGAAACCAGCTTAAAAATGCTGTTTCCTGCTGGTTCAAAGACTCGTGTGGGTGTATGAGTGTGTATGTGGCACTGCTGGGTGTAAAGTAGTGCTTGATCTCCTTACTTGCTTTATCACAGAACACGCCGACGGCCTCTGCCACAGGCTGACCACCGTTTGCCCCACGGTCAAGCCGCAGACCCAGGGGCTCGCCAAGGACGCCTGGGAGATTCCTCGAGAGTCCTTACGACTGGAGCTCAAGCTGGGACAGGGCTGCTTCGGAGAGGTCTGGATGGGTAAGAGAAAGATCAATGAAGTTGTTTCATTCAGACATCATGCATTTGTGTTTTGTTGTTTAGTTCTTATTTTACACTGTGGCCAGGAGGTGTCATATACCACTATCCCACTTAAATTAGTGGGTCAACGCAGGTTTTTTCAACGTGGATTAACACGCTAACAATCGGCAAGTGACGCCTTTCCCACTGCCAGCAGACCCCCGTGTTATTGGCAGCAGTGGCTGTTTTTTTTTTTTTTATCTGGTGCGTCAAGCTGATGGCAATATGTTGATGGCATCATCCAATCGACGGCACTGATGACACCCTCCAAATGTTTCTTGTAGCCATCTATAAGCTTCTTCACTTCTCAGCTGGTATTTTCTCCCACTCTTTCTATGCAAATTGTTCAAGCTCTTGAACATTTGCAGGTTTCTTTTCCCCAATAGCACATTTCAGCCATACCAAAGACTTTCAATCGGATTGAGATCAGGACTCATTGCTGGCCATTTTAAAACAGGCCATTTTTTTCCTTTTCAACCATTCCTGCATGCTTTTGGATGTATGATTTGGGTCTTTGTCTTGCTGGAGGGCCCACGATCTTCAACTCAAACCAAGTGTTCTTACACTGGGTCGGACATTTCGCTCTTAAATTTCTTGATAATTCTCTGATTTCATGATTCCTGTGATATGGTCAAGGCCTCCAGTACCCAGTGCAGCAGAGCAGCCCAAAAGCATTATTGAACCTCCACCATGCTTAATTGTAGGGTAGGGTGTTCTTTTCCTTGTAGGCTTCAAGTGGTGGCAATTAAGACTGCCTATTCTAAATACGACTGCATGATCATAGTAGCTAATGAAGTATAATTTACAGATCTTAATATGTGAACATTACTTCTGCCAAGTTTGAGTCTGAAAGTGATGCAGAGCAAAGATAGAGAGGTTTGTAAAAAAACTGTACAGACACATTGTGTACGTAAACTTCATGGGTGCCAATAATGATGAGTGGGACTGTATAAACTGTAAAAAGTGCTGCACTAAACCACAGTAATGCCAGACATTAGGTCACTAAAGGAGGCTTTGAGTTGAATATGTGTGACAGTTAGCATGTAGAAAATTCTGTCTCACCCTTAACTGGATACTTCTGGATTCATAAAGGGGGTTTTATGATGTACTTCTAAGAATTTGGGATGCAAACAAACCACAAAAACAGTCCAAGGTGATTACACGCTACATTTAGATGATTTACAGTGACTTACTTTCCACTTCTAAGCCTCATTGTTTTGTTACCACCTCACTACACAGCACAGTTAACATGCTCCTTCATGCTGTATTCGCCAGTCTGTTGTAAACTGTTAGAACTGGACTTCTTACATTGTCTCAGTCTTTCTATTGCTCCCTCACTGGGCTGCTGCTTAAAAAAAGACAGATGATACAAACACTGCTGGACCATACCTGGTGATATTGATTCACAAGTGACCCATGGCCACTTATGTCTGTGGTTATAGTAGTTTTTGAAGCCAACAGGAGTACCCATGGAACATTTTAATAACAGGGATTGATTATCAGATTAGTCTCAAATTAAATTACAAACACAGAAATATTTACTTAACACCTGCTATCACCAGTTAACGTAGCTACAAGTTAAACCATTTGGACACCGTGGTAGGAATAGATTGAAAGATGAAAATTAAATGGCTTTTGCATTGAAATTGCAAAAGAAGTTTCATATAATAGACATTAAAACAAGGTATAAAGCAACATTTAACAGTGTATTTATGTATTTTTGACATTTTTGAAAACAGAGGAGGAATACTTCAGTTTATAAAAATACCCGCCTATATGTGGACACAGCCCAAGTCATGGATGTCGACCAAACTGGTGTCTAAATACAGCATGACTGATCAGAAATTGCTCATTGCTACTTATAGTTAGCAATAAAGATAAGAAATTATGACTGACAGTCTGATGTAAATAGTTGTCTGGGGTCTTGTGGTCATTTTATTCATTCTGTTGTATTTGCCCCAATGTTTAAACAAACTCACAATCAGGGCAATTCTGTGGAAGTTGTATGACGACTTTTGCTTAAACTGAAAACACACAAACACTCAAAGCCTGTATTTATTGTGTCTATTTTTATCCAAACTTTGGAATCGTCCACTTCCTGCAGTCGCTTCCTCTGTTTGTTGTATATCTCCAGAGATGGTCAAAACGATGTCCTCCTTTCTAAACTCAACATCCGCTCATCCTTTTCTACCAGAGAGCATGCATGACAGCACATGTCTGAGCCATTACAAGACCTAATTAATGATATTGTCCCGCTCACACCCCATTAACAACACTGATTACTCCTGCGGCCTGTGGGCTTCTTCACCCCCTGTGTTTGTCTTTTCAGGCACGTGGAACGGCACCACAAAGGTGGCCATAAAGACGCTGAAACCAGGGACCATGTCGCCAGAGGCTTTCCTACAAGAGGCTCAGATCATGAAGAAGCTGCGGCACGACAAGCTGGTGCCTCTCTACGCTGTGGTATCCGAGGAGCCCATTTATATCGTCACCGAGTACATGGCCAAAGGTAAACACTTAGACAAGAAGCATACCTTCCAATTGAGCATATTAGATTAGCTAATTTTCAGAAAACTTCCTGACCTGGGGAATAACAAGACTCAGCTCTTTCCTGTTAGACTCAGGCGATCTATTTTTAGAGAAAATCCGAACAGAATCAAGCCTCACACTTCAGACTTTTCAAGCAGATGATCACGCGCCCTGGGTTTTTCAGGCACCGCACTGATGTCAAATATACGCATGATGATCCCCTCAAAGGGAAAAATGTAAATTTTATGGCTCTTTTAATTAATATGCTGCACAGACTAAGAGTCCTTGAAAATCCCTGGTGGTTCCCTGAGGTCTGAAAGTGGGATGTTTAATTGAAAACTGCAGTAGTTTTGTGGGATGCTTTCATAGCTTCAGCTGCGGAGCATTTTTCAGGCTTTTATGAGTAATTAGATTTATGTGTGTAAATGTTAACCCAGTGACATATGCCTCTGTGTGAGCAAGCATGTCTAAATGCCTGTTACGCTGTGTGTGGTGATCTCATTGAGTGTTTTCTGCTGTTTTTCCACTCCTAATGCAAAGAAATTCTCCCACTAATAGGCACCAAATGAGAGAAATCCAATATGGATGGCATGCCAATTCAATATCAAGCGTAATTCATTATTCAGTTTAATTTCCCAACCAGGTACAGGGAGGATGGAGGGCTTAGAAATATTTAACATCTAATATAGGAAGACATTAGTATGCAGGAGATATCATTTATGGCTGTGGCTGTATATCATGGTGAATCTGCATCACTGATTTGTCATTGTTGCTCTTTTCTTACAGGAAGCCTGCTCGATTTCCTCAAAGAGGGTGACGGAAAGTTTCTGAAGCTGCCGTTGTTGGTGGACATGGCTGCACAGGTGAGAAAAAGTCACGTCGTGAGCATTTTTTATGACTACTCATGTTCAGATTGTTCATTTTACTGCCCATTACGTTAATGGGGGCACCTTGCTAGAAGCGTCATTGACCCTGATTTACATTCAGAGCTGCCTGAATTGCCTTCGCCAAGGTGGTTATGTTTTCACTAAGGTCTGTCTGTGTGTTTGTTTGTTTGTCTGCAAGATTACGCAGAAATTATTGGATGGATTTACATGAGAGTTTTTCCAGAGCTGTGGTTTGGTCCAAGGAAGAAGTCATTACATTTTGGTGGTGATTCGCATATTTGTCTGGATGCAAAATAAAAAAAATCCCCAAATTTGCGAAAAATCCCCTAACATAACATTGGGCCATATTTTTAAAATCATATCTCTGATCTCACTTGATGGATTCACTTCGAAATTTGCACAATAATATATACAATATAACTCAATCGTCATAATAAATTTTATCTGGATCCAATGCGGATTGATGTCACAAAAAAACATTGAAGTTTATAATGGGAAATCCCAATTGTTTCTCCTCAGCTGCTTTGGGGGTTCCGCCCCCTTTAGTCATAATGAGAATAATTTCCCTTGCAATGCCAGTGGAGGACTTCTCTACATGGGCAAACATGAACAGGGACTTCTCCATCATAACGGAACGCATGGTGATCCAGAATTGTATCTTGGTGGCGGTCTGTGCTCTCTGAGAGCTTTTTTAGTCCTTAATGGCAAAGATTCACCAAGGAAAATCTCTTTAGAGATTTTATGCTGCTTTCCATCAACCTCGGAACTGGGAAGAGGGAAGTGGGAATGACTTCATCTCTGAGTTATCAGCGTTCCACATACAAAGCGTGCCGATCTAGCAGGCTATTGTTTGCCATTGTGTTAGTCGTCGTTAGCATGCCCTGCGTTATAGTTCACAAATATCACATGAAGAATGTAGATAACACTAGGGTTGGACGATATTACCTAATCTCAATATCTCGATTAATTGAAGCTCTTACCTCGATTACGATTAATGAACGATTATTTAATGATATGCTGGAACACATTAGTGGTGATACCGATTGTCATCGACACTGTCTTCCTGCAGTATTCACACTTAACTTCTTTCTGCTCGATGTCCTCTGCACAGAATCCAAAATGTGCCCAAACAATGGAGACAGTATTTTTCTTGGCTAATAGGTCCTCTGATAGATTGGCGCTTGTCTCCTCCATGTTGGCAGGGCTTACTTTGCTCTTGGTGAAGGTGGACGTACACTATATGGAGGGGGCGCAGTCACGTGACCTACAGAGGGAAAATAATCTAAATAATCGTCATGAGTTGAATTACTCTGATTAGAGGATCTAAATGTCAATTTAGATTATTTTTCGATTAACTGCCCAGCCCTCAATGACACTATGGCAGCAAGTTGAACAAAACTGTGTATACGGCTGATTCAGTGCCATAAAAACTAGTCAGCAGTGCAAATAAACAGAATATTACAGGAGCTTAATAACTGTTTACTCTGAGGATATCCATCATTGATTGTCAACTGGGGCGTGGTGAGGATCCCTCGAGTTCCTAGTAGGAAATATTGAACTCAGGGTGCGTTCCAGTTGAAATTTCCCACTCTAAATTTGGAAATCCTGACTTCCCAGTGCAACTGGGACGCAGCATTAGACCACAGCAGCATCGACTAAATCTTAACTGACTGTGTGGCTTGTTTTGGGGTCATGGTTTTTAAATGCAGCCCTGTAATACTTCCATTATTACTATCTTAAATTATTTCTGTGAGGAGCAGTTGTATCCTAATCATGTATTAGGTCATGTCTTTGCTCGTGTATGAACAAGCATACCGTCCCAAGGCACGCCTCCTCTAAACCTGCCACAGACAAGTAAGTGTAAAGGGGTTAAATCTAGGGCTGAACAATTAATTGCAAATTAGATTAAATCGCATTATGGCTTGTTGCAATTTTCAAACCGCAGAAGGTTCAATATTTTTAGCCCAAAATGTGTTGAACATTTTGGCATTGTGATGTAGTTTCTTGCAATTTCATGCCTATTTTTTACCTCTATTCATACACTTTTTTCCCACTTTTGGACCATTTTTGCCATTTTTAAACCCCATTTTTACAACTTTATGCCTATTTTGCCCCATTCATCTTTTTTGGTCACTGTCAGAACAATTTTTGGAATTTTTACATGGTTTTTGAAATTTAATTTCAAATTTAATTCCCAGTTTTGCTGCCATAATCAATTTTCCTAAGCCACTTTTGGATTCTTTTT
Source organism: Scarus forsteni (assembly GCA_036419115.1). NCBI lineage: Eukaryota > Metazoa > Chordata > Actinopteri > Labriformes > Labridae > Scarus > Scarus forsteni. The sequence goes on along the minus strand of JAZDUH010000007.1, from coordinate 8,976,126 downwards.
GCCAATTTTTCCCCATTTTTTTTTTACAATTTCATGCCTATTTTGCACCTATTTATTAACCTTTTCCGCTTTCATACCATTTTTACCCAGTTTTTACAATTTCATACCTATTTTGCTTCTGTCCTTCACTTCTCCACTTTTTCTCCAATCTTTTATCCTTAGATTAATTTAATGTCATATTGGTTTTACTATAAAAAGATCTACTGCTTGTGGTTTTTTAAGAATACATAAGATGAGGAACATTCAACAATTGCAGAGTAAATCGCAATATTGGGGAAAAAAAATCACAGATTATTTTCTCAAATCGTTCAGCCCTAGTTAAATCACAGAAATGCGCAGTCTCACAAATGAAATGGACTTTGGGGTTATAACCTGCCAAAGCACTGTTTTATATGCTTAATGTGTTTGCACACATAAACAACATCACAGTCTCACCAGGGGCATCAATAACAGGTGAAATACAACAATACAAAAGGTGAGGATTTGATCATAAAAAGTCAAAACGTAGGCTGTCTAAAGTGAGGCTCAGGTTTGCACAAAATGCAGCCAACAGCACAATGTGCAGTATTTGTGTGATTTCACTGAAGAAAGGAGACATCAGCAAAAGGCAGAAGGAAGCCTTGAAAGAAGTCAAAGAAACAAAGCCACTTGTCTTTACAGAGCCCTTTAAAATCTATTTATTAGACTCACGTGTTTTAGAAAGACAGCTAATTAAAATGAAGTTTGCTTTTGCCAGTTATAGGACGTACAGGTTGTCATCACAGCATCTTAGTCTTGCGGATTTAAAGTCTGTTTTATTATTGGATTATTGGATTTAAAGACCAGGTTAGTCTCAGCTGCCACCACCTCAGAAAATTTGGCTTATGGATTGGATTTGATAAGATTTTACTGATACCATTGTCATTATTGATTCACCTTCTTTAAAGATTCCCATATTGGTTCCTTTGAATTTGGGAAAGTTGACTCACATAGGTTTTCTCTGGAAAACAAGGTCAAACACACCCTGATAGTCAATGTTGTGCTGAAATCATGAATGCTGCTGCAGGTTTCTGGTGTTTCCACCCATTAAATAAAGTGCAGTGCATCTTTTTGTCCAAAATTAAGCTGCAAATTTTTGACCTCTTGTGCTCCCTGTGGGTTTGTTTTTAATACTACACACCATTTTAGTTTAGTAAGGCTTTCTGCTTTTGGATAGTTGACAGTGGTACAAGCCCACACGTGTCATTATTGGTGAATCGGCCTTAAGTTAACAAGGCCTCTTTGTCTGAGTACGTTGGTCCACATGGTTAGCTCGGTCTGTAAAGGTTAGAGAGTAGCCATTCAAGTCCAACCATACCTGGAGGTTGGTTTGGTTGCTTGGGAAGAGCAGGCTGACCTCCTGGGGCCAGTTGTGAGTTGTCCACACAGCTGAGAAGGTAGGGTCTCTTGCTGACAAATGAGTCAGGGTTAATGTTGACAGTGGTGTAGAAGTGTCATCAGGAACAATAAATGGTGGAGTGTCAATCAGGCAGTTGCTCCATTACCTGACCTAACTTGATATATCATTAAAAGTTAAAAAATCAACCACACTGTAACGTTTGAATGTCAAGTAGAAATACTCTTCGGCAGCTTGTCACCTGAAGTATTGATCATGAATCCTCTGCTCTGAAGCATTAATAGTTTTAGATGTTTTTAGCATTTTGTGGTTTTATCCTTAACTAAAACACCTTTCAATATGGCTACTTCTTGATGTTCTCTTAGCTTCATTTGTCAGGGCAAAGTTTGGGAAAATGCGTGGAAATTGAACCTCTTATTTCCTTTTTTATCAATGAACTTACACACTTGAACCGACTGAGCGGTCTATTTTGAGAGGAGAAGGAAAGGAGTCGAGGATGTGGTGCAGTGTGTATTGCACAGTTTGGGACATACAACCCTAAGAGGGTTATTATAATTTCTTATTGGCGTATTTGTGTTAGTGAGTCATGCTGTTAAGTTCAGAGCTCTATTTCAAGCCTCAGACTTTAAAAAAAGAACAACAGCCTCAAGTAAACATAGCATCCTCTCCCAGATTTGGTACACTTCTCCTCTGTTCTTTGATTATTTGTCTGCTCTGTTTGTCTGACAAAAGGCTTGATGTTTTGGGATGCTAAAAATAATTTACGGAAGGTGCCATCATTTGAAGCTCTCTTTTCTTTAATTATTTCAGATAGCAGACGGCATGGCTTTCATCGAGAGGATGAACTACATCCACAGGGACCTGCGTGCTGCAAATATACTTGTGGGCGACAACCTGGTGTGCAAGATCGCAGACTTCGGTCTGGCCAGGTTGATAGAGGACAATGAGTACACAGCCAGACAAGGTGGGTGAACACACACACACATGCACACACACACTGTGAGTCACCAGTAAATGAAGTGTCAGAGTGAAATAGATGGAGCAGTGACCTCACAGCGAGGATGACTCCCTGTTGTCTCCTATCATGGTGAATTAGGATAATGGTGGAAAGCAGATGCTCTGGCTCACTCGGATTTTCGCTCACTGGAAGAGTTCATCTCACTGTCAGCACCTTAATGGGCTGGTTAACCCAAATTAATAAAAAATACCTTTTCCTGCACTGCAGTGAGAAGCATGTCTGCTGTCTGCTGCAAACAATGGATGTCTGACTTACATGTTTACCAAGTGGTATTGTGTTTTGTAAGATTTGTGCATGTGTGAAATCAGCTATGAACAGAACATGATTCACTTTGCAGGACAAACTAGAGTTATAGTCTGTAGTGTTATTTGTTTTTTATCCATTTAATAAAGAAATACAGTCATGATCTTATAAAACTGCTACTGAAGCGAGGTGCTCCTTCCTTGACCGCACACTCATATCTCCCACTCTTCCTGCTCCTGCTGATTGGGCCACTTTAGGCCAAGCACTATCATCATAGATTGGAGCTTGGCAAGAGGGATGATCAGGTTGATCCATCTGCACTACAAGGTCATGGTGTGGGTTCAGGTCCCACATGCAGCCTATTACCTACTAACTTTACCCGCTCCTCCATTCCCTTTCTCTACCTACTCTATCTACTGTCTCTCCTCTTATCAACGAAGCTTATTTGTCCTTTAAAAAGGACTATCAAGGGTTTACCCTGAGTTTATCTCAGGTTGTACTTTTTCATTCATCACAGCGGTGACAAAAAACCTAAGTGTAAAATCTGTGGTGTCAGGCTACACAGATAGATGTGCATGGATCCAGATGTCCTGACAAAATAAAGCAAGTATTCTGATTTCGAGTCCAGGACTTTGCTCTGAAAAAAACTCAGATGTAAGTGAGAGTATTTGTCTAATTTCAAGACAGAAATTCATTCTAATCCACATGTTCCTTACATGTCTGGATTAAGATCTTAATTGAAGATATCAGACCTAAAAATAACGCCCAAGTTGCTTCTATAAATTAGTAAAATAATCTGCCATTAAGCCAAGACAAATTTAACTTGAGCAGATATTAAACCTTATTTTAAAACCCTCACTGAGTCAACCTGTCCTTGTTTCATTTGCAAATATTTCCTCTTATTACAAGAAATTCAATGCCTTACTTTTGCTTTTCATTCCTTAAAGTAAGATATTTATCTGACTGGTTAAGTGAATGTGTTAGAATAATCGTTTTTGATATTTTTGATTTGAAAATAGACAAACACACCTGCCTATATTTAAGTTTTTGCCGTGTGTCTGCAGTTTTTGTGAATCAAAATTACTTTATTACTCTGTATTAGGTGTTTAGGATGCCGATATTTGTTGTCAAACAGCTGTCAAGATCATCTGATTCCTGTTGTAATATAAGTGCTCACTAAGCACATTAAAATAATCAATTACTGTTCTTTATTATACTGAACATTTCAAACAGATCTTTTATTTAATAACAATATAACTTTTCTGTTTTTCTTGCTGTAAATGATCTTTTCACAAAGCATTTGGCCTAATAGCTATTTTAGTTTTAAATCACACAATTCTACATAGCGCAACAATTCTAATTAAGTTAGAAAAAGCAAATTTGGAGCAGTATGAACTCTTTTTCTTTTCTTACTGTATTTCTTATTTGGAAAAACACTGATATCCTAAAAACAAATATTTTGCAAACATCTGTGGTCTCTATTTTCTCATAGGTCAGACTGATTGTTTAAATAAAGCTGTTGCACCCTCTAGTGGCTTCACCTCACCTAACCCCCTTTTGTTCTCTCCGACTCCCAGGAGCTAAATTCCCTATTAAATGGACGGCTCCTGAGGCCGCGCTGTATGGACGATTCACCATCAAGTCGGACGTCTGGTCCTTCGGGATCTTACTCACTGAGCTTGTCACCAAAGGCAGGGTGCCCTACCCAGGTAAGGGACTATAGCAGACTCACACTCACAGAGGAAAAAAAAAACACAAGACGGGTCAGAGGGTGGTGATTCACAGCAGGAGTTATCAGCTTTCAGTCTGTCAGGAGGCGTCAAGCTGGCGAGCTCATTAATGACAGAGGATGAAGTGAAGCCGTCTGATATTGTCTGCACTGGTTGTTTATGCCCCTGCAGGGGGAACAGTGACAGTGGCACACACACACATTTGAGATTAAAGATGAGACCATCTGGTGGAGGGTAATCGGGAGATTGAACACCACTCTTGTTTATAACCATCTGCCAGACTGACACCGCCCTGGGGAGCAGAGCCTGCAGTGCTCTGTAACACCTTCACACAGCTTCACATTTATCAGACGCAGAGCCTAAACACTGACTAAAGTTGGCAGGTTCGATTTAAAAACTACTCTGGCATATGAGGGGAGGAGGTGGGTCTCAAATGGTTCAGGCTCAACACCCACCACCACCTCCTTAATGACAAATTACCATCTGAATTTCTGAAAATGTTTGAATTTATTTAAAGTACCAAAATTTCTCGATTATGACACGCACTACATATCATCTACTCTATCAGACAACTCAAAAATTACCTTTATTCAAAGTTTTAATCAATGAAATGTTGGTGTTTTCACAACAAATACAGTACACCATTTTCTCTCTCAAACCGATGCGGAAACACCTTTCGCTTCTCGCATGCGCAATCACTCAACTTCTGTCCAAACATGCTCACTCATAAAATTTGCTCACACGATGGCAGTGCCCTGTGTTTGAGAGAAAGAGAATATTTCAGCTTGTTGTACCAGATGTGTTGAGATCACAATGTTGCCTAGATTAAATATGGGACAGTATTTTGCTTGTGCTCATGTATAATATGCACCTGAAAAATTAGAGCTTATTTAAAAGCAAAAATGCATGTTATAGTCGAGAAATTATGGTAGATTGGACTTCAGATGTGAGTGGTAAATGCACTTAAGCTTATATAGTGCTGTTCTAGTCTTTCTACAACTCGAAGAGCTTTTACACTGCAGGTCACATCTACACTTTCACACCCATTCACTCACAGATGGATCTGAGTCTCCATGTAAGTTGTCTATCAGTATGAGTTAATACATCCGTGCCTTTTTATACCTATCTACACGCCAATTTTGGTTGAGTGTCATGCCCAAGGACACGTGGACATGTGACAGCCAGAGCTGCCCTAGAACCCTCAGCCTTCTGATTTATGGTAAAGCCACTGATGCCCCATGTGGCCAAACTTATGACTGACCGAGGAGAGGCCAAAACAAACCAGGTTAAAAGGCACATCAGTACAGAAGAACCATGTGACATATGAGATAGACCATTTAATACATTTCACCAGTTTATCTTAGAAAGAGCTCATGGAAAATGTTTGGGATTGGGCAGAACCTTTCAAAAGCAAATTCGGCAGGTGATTGGATAAGGATGTTTTGATATCTGTATCGGCCAATATCAGCCTTAAAGACACTATGAGGAATTTCTAAGTGACTACAAAAAAGTCTCACTTTTAGATATATGCCTGATCGAAATACGCACTTTAAGATGAGTTTTATAGCATCAAAATAGGTTATCTATAAATGCTATTCCTTAGCTTCACAGTCGGGTTGGACAGGGCTGGACTGGACTGGCCTGGATACTCAACTTGGGGAACAGGACAATTAAAACTAGAGCAAATTTATATTATTCAGATACGTCTTAGCGCGCCGGGCTGTAAGTAGCGATATATAGCAGGCTACAAAACTACGACACTAAGTTTTCCAAAAATTGCTTGTTGTTTCACATCAAAAACTACCGCTACGTAACTAGAAAGACATACATTACCTCATCGCTTTGTATCCTGTAAGTTGTTGAAAAAAAGAAGTTGTAAAGCAATGCAGAGTTCTGAGGAAGGTCCGAGCTGCATTTATTAGCATTACAACAAACACACGCTTTGGCTTGGGTCACAACTTTACAACAGTCGCCGCGTGGGCTCCTGGGCAGCAGAGAATTTATGTCGCCGGAAATAGATCCTGCTCATAGCCCCGTTAAATAGTTAAGTATCGCTATTGAAATTTTTGCGGATATTAAAAGTAAATGTCTTGGCCTCACATTTTGACTGGAATATCGGCAAATTACACAAATGATCAATATTGATGCACCTTGTCATCACTGCATGGGTGCTTTTTAAAAATCAAGGGTTTCAGTTTTGCAAGAATTATAACTGTTTTTCTTGTTTTTTCATTGTTTTCATCTGTTCCTTACAAAAATTTACTGCAACACTGAATGAAACAAGTCCATTTTATGAAGAATAGAGCTTTTGCTCTTGACCAGAAATATATGTATCAGTATCTGTGTCAAAAAATATCAGATATCAGCAAAAATCCATTATCGCGCATCCCTATGACTGGATGATTGTTCTATCAATCACATTCATTATTGGCCATTCAGATGATGTTGTAGACAGGCACTACTGTCGCAGTGTTAAGTACACTTTATGATTCACTTTGAAGACAAACATCACAAAAACTTGTCAGAAGTGGAGTGAAAATATGTCTATAGAGAAGTGCATTTGCATAAATTAATGATTAAACTGCTACTGAAGCTGTCACAACTCCACTAATCTCTGTGCAAACAGTTACTTCCCATCGTCATCTTATTTGTAGTTCCAACCTCTTCCAGCTTGGTAACATTGATCTGACTGATGACAGACAACCATTTCTGGAACAAATCTTCTGTCCTTGCTGTGACAAAAAGCCACAGACTGAGAGCCAGCAACACCATGATCTCAATGTCCTTCATTATTGTTTGTTTGACATCACGGTAGGGATGTAACGGTTACCGGTAAAATGGTAAACCGCAGTAAAATTTCCCACGGTAATCATTACCGTGTCCTATTAAAATTACCGTTTTACCGTGTTTGATTACTACACTGCGTCAATAACGCTCAGTGATGCTGCTCTTTGACTAGAAAGGTCTGAACTACGAGGCTATTATTCGATGAAGCAGTCTCATGGAGACGCGCATGTGCAGTTTGCATTGTTTTGCCTCAGAGCAAAAGTTAGACACAGCAGAGATTTCCCTCTCGAAAAAGACTCTGGAGTCTGGTTGAATGTTGGATTTTACAAGGATGCTGAGGGGAAACTGATAGAAGACAATCACCCTGTCTAGCGTTAGTATCATTCTGGAGTGTATTCTTGCCGTTCTTTTGCCGTGTATTTGCCGTAATTTTGAAATTGATCGTCTTTTTCCATCAAAGTTCGTGCTTTATGTAATTAATTGATCGTAATTCGGAAGTATCAAGGAGATCTGCCAGGGAGAGGGGAGAGCAGAGGAGAGTCATGAAGGGGGCTAACTGCTTCATGGCTTCACTATCGTCAGTAAAACAAACAAACAACAAAAAAACCCTCCTGCACATGGTGTAAAATAACTAGCTGTGACATGGACACTAATGCTGGAGGCAAACAGAAGTGTATGAGTGTTTTTAAAATAGGTTATTAGTTGTTCATTTTCAATTGTTTATAAAGAGAATCCTGTTAAAAGTTCATATCTTTTTTCTTTTCTTGTAGTTACACACTGTTCAAGCATTTATTACATGATAATAACAAATACTTGCTAGAATTGTTTACTTTTATTTCTCATGAAAGATGGGTAAAAAAATTACTCAAAGAGCTTTCTTGACAAGTATTGACAAAAAATAACTGTTGAAATTATAATATTAAAGGGGTCGAATGATTTAAATTGCGTGTTAAAGTACTTTTTGAACATTTTGAGCTCACTGCAACAATACAGTGATAATAATGATAACCGTGATAATTTTGGTCACTATAATCGTGATACAAAATTTTCATATCGTTACATCCCTACATCACGGTAGTTTCATATCCAGGAGACATTATAAAAGCATATACTATAATGGACAACTACATTCATTGGACCAAAACAGAGTAGAGTTGAACTGATTTAAGCCAGTACCACACAAAGAAAGCACCCTCAGTAAAGTCTTTGAAAATCAGTGGCTACTGCTCAACCTCCTGGAATATTTATACGTCTATAATCAGCACAAATCTTGTTTGGTGCTCAAGAGAAAGTGTTTTCAGGCTCTGACAGTTCTTTGCCTCTCCTGTCTACCCCCTCAGGGATGGTGAACCGGGAGGTCCTGGAGCAGGTGGAGCGGGGTTACCGCATGCCCTGCCCCCAAGGGTGCCCAGAGTCCCTGCACGAGATGATGAAGCTCTGCTGGAAGAAGGAGGCAGATGAGAGGCCAACGTTTGAGTATCTCCAGTCATTCCTGGAGGACTATTTCACCTCAACGGAGCCACAGTACCAGCCTGGAGAGAACCTATAGCCTGCCTGGACTCAGCAGTGTACTCTTACATCTGGATTTAGACTTTGTCATTGACAGAGAAAAACAAGAGCTCTTCATGATTCAGCACGACTGGAAACCTGACTGAACCACTACATACAATCAAGTCTTTGGATGAACATACTTTTGGCCCTGATGGTCTGCTGTTGTTTCATTTCATTGTCATTTTTATGTTTTTTATTCATGGTACTTCTCAAAACTTTAACCTCTGATACTACAAACTAAAATCAAATGGTTGGGATATTGTGTAAAAGAACAAAAAAATATTTTTAATGTTCAAAATGACAAACTTTAGTGGTGATATTTGGAAATTTCTGAATTTAATGCTTGCAACATGTTCCAAAAATTGTTTGGACAAGGCAGAGGAATGACTGGTAAATGTGTTAAATGCTAAAAAAAAAATTACCTGGATCATTCCACTTGTAGGTAGGTTAAGTGGTAGAAGGTTGTTGTACAATGATGGAGTATGAGGAGAGGACAGGCTCAGCTCACAGTCAGCACTGGCACAAGGTTGTAAAAGACTGCATGGACAGTTTAGATCAACATTCCTTAATGTCCAGTTGATTTAGAGATTTCACCATCTACGGTCCATAATTTTAACAAAAGATTCATGGAATGAGGATAAAACACTTCATGTTCAGGTAAATGCAGGAAACTAACCTTGAATGCCAGTGACCTTTGATTCTTGTGGTGGCACTGCCCTATTGTTCTGCACTGAAAAGTTAGCCTACGTAAGTTTCTAGGGGCAACAATGTCAAACACATGTCACTCTTGATATTCAGCACTGTGCTGCCTCTGTAAGTTGCTGGTTTTCTAACCATTTAAAGGGATAGTTCAGTATTTTTGAAGTGGGGTGTATGAGCTGCATATGGCCACTAAGTTCATAAGATGCAGTGGAAAGTTTTCTCCTCTCCCTCATTAAGCCACAGTCTGTAATGGTTTTCCACTAGCACACCTTGGCTGTACTCGTTTTGTAATGGTTTTCCACTAGCCCGGTTTGACCACCAGGGGGCGGGGTCGCCATAAAACAGCTGGGCGACACCGCGTCCACATCATTTTGAGCGCTACACAACAATCGCAAACAATGGAGGACTTGGAGGCAATAGTATACTTGCTGCTCGGTCTTAAGCTTTTTGTCACAAACCAAATGAAAGAGGAAAGCAGAAGAAGGCACACCATTCTTGCAGTTGTTATTTAAAAATGGCGAGTGGCTCTCGTCCTCTTATGTCCCATCTTGTTTTGGGCGTCGCGCCCATGACTCATCGATGACGACATTGTCTGACCAATCAGTAGCCGGCAGTCTGTGACGTCATCTTTTAGTATCGACTCAGCTTGCTTGGAACCAGAACGGAGTTGGTACTAAAACTAGCTTGTTTTAGGAGGTACCAGGCCAGTGGAAACACGCTGCAAATGGAGTAGGGCCAAGGCGTGCTAGTGGAAAAGGGCCATAAGAGTCTGTTACGCAGAACCAAAGGCAAACAGGGAAGTATTGAACCAGGAGCAAAGGGTATTTTCTCCGCCTACAAGAAATCCCATTAAAAATTAATACCAGTTTAAGAGGATGCTACCTAGAAATTTTTTTAAGTGCATTAACTTTTCGGAAATATAAAGCTGATCTGGGCCTAACCAACTCATGTTATGTGTTCCTCCGCACAGTGCTGCCGCGAGCTGCTGAATCACTCCGCCTCACTCTTAGCTGATGTAAACATAGCTAGTGGCTTCAGAGGCCGGTTGTAGTCTGACTGAAAGCAGATTATATGACAAATATTTCTGAGTTGGGGTGAGGCAAACCAATAACATTCTGCTCTGAGGGCCACATAAAGAGACAGACAACCATTTACCCTTACGCTCCACCTACAGGCATTTTAAGAGTTCACCTAACAAGCATGTCCCCGGACACAGTGCTGTCCAACCCACTTGACATTGTGCAGTTAAATGTATTTGTCGAATATGAAGCCCCAGTTTTGACCACTTCTGCCTTCATTTCTGTTGACAGCCTCTGGTAAGAGTTAGACCCTCTAGATATTCAAGGCATGCAGAACAAGGTGGAAGAAATAAAAAAGGGTATTGCTGGGTAAAAAAACTAATTCTATGAGGGAGTTGTTATCGATGTTTTTTTTACTTCTGGTTCTTATCCTGATGAAACACAGTAGTGGACATTCTCTTGTCCCAGCTATTTTGGAACATGTTGCAGGAATTAAAGTCAGAAATGATGTATATTTCCAAGCAGAAAAAACATATCATCTTGGACGTTAAATAACTTGTTTTTGTGCTGTATTGAGAAGAACATAGGTTCAAAAGGATTTGCAAATCACTGCGTTATGTTTTTATTTACATTCTGCATAACGCCCCAACTCTTTTGGAAGTGGGGGGTTTTATTTCAATATTTTAAATGTGGGTTTAATTACCATGTACTTTTAACAAATACAGTGAGATTTGACTTTATTTCACACCGGTTTTGAATACACAACCCTGCTGTGAACTAAGCTGTGATAATCCCTCTCTGTAGAAACCCATCGCTGAGCTCAGCTGTTGAGCTTTTTGTTTCTTTAATGTGGAGATCTCACACTACATTTGCCTCCTGGTTGCTGTCTTTGTGGTGAATTGGTAAATTATGCATTGAAGCAATTAATTATTGAGAGAGATAATATATTACACTAATGGTGGAGAAGCTCTTGAGGGACTTGCCGTCCATTTAACTGATTATTTAAAAGAAAATCCCACACAGCTTAGCTTTACTTGTGTAACTTTGGACTGTTGAACAGATTTAATGCTCTTACAAATGATAGCAGGACTGTGACGTGGTCTATGATGCCTTTCTGATCTTTTACAATACATTTTTATTGTTTTTTATTCATATCACGGAAACATGGATTTTCAGTTTCAGTTGAAGATTTTCTCTACTGTCCATCATCCTGCAGAAATCTGTTAAGACTTTTTTACTCTAAGCCATAATTCTCTCTGTCCTGCACCGCCCTGGCTGAATAATCTCACTGTCTTATATAAAGACGCTCGGTTTAATGTGTCAGTGAGTTGAACAGTGGTGACACTCGTGGACCGGTGGCTTCTCTCCAAACCACAGCGGCACCTGAGGGGATGTCTGCCAAACCGGGCAACAGGATGTCTTTACTGGATTTAAAAGCTCTTTTGAGGAGTGAACAAAGCAACCATAAACTCTAAAAGCTCTTGGGACTCTTGTGTGCTCTCTAAAGACTATTTATATCGCAACAATAACCCTTTTTTAGTGATTAATCTTTGCAGCTCTGCTTGTGTGCTCTTCGGGACAGTATTACAGTGCAAATAACACTAATTGATGCCTGAGCTTGTAAAGAAGGGCTTTGTATATTATAAAAATCAATCCTCATTTTGTAATGTTGTTAATAAAATGGGCAAGACTGCAAGATATATTGGGACAGGAGGAAGTGGGTTCAGTCTTGAATGGGGAGTTTGTACAATAAAGACAGGATTTTACACTCTGTTGTGTCGTTTAACTGCATGTTTTGCATGTCCCTTAAACTGTCTACATGAACTTCATTCCCAAGGTGGCATTATTGATTAAGACATACCCATGTGGAAGCAGTTAAGTGTTTAAAGAAGTTAAAATTTAGATCAGGGGTGCAACCCTCCACCTCACTCAGTGCAGCCTGAGTCATTCTCAAAACTGTCGAATTGCAAACATGAACAAAACCCAACACAATCTGCCTCACAAAATTTACTAAGATGCAAATACAATGGCAAGATTAATCAGTGAGATTTTTAAAAAAGGATTATCACAAACAAGGAATTTAGGGAATTTAGAAAGTGACTGCATGTTTGAAAACAATGGCGACTTCTTAAACTGTCTCAATATTTGTGTTTTTTTTTATCAGAAATTGACTAATTTTTCTTTCAAAGGGAAGCAAGGAACATCACTTGAAGCTTGTCTTGTGGAAAATAGTTTTTTTGCTCTTCTCCTGACAAGGGATCACTGCTGGGAAACAGAGAGAATGCAGAAACTTCGTAGGGATTGTCTTTGATGGGGAACATGTTAATGTTAAATGGTACATCTGTGTGGTATAATTTAATGCAAGACGATAGTCTAAAGTAGTTTAAGCGGCTACACGTAGCGGCTAACAGCTAACAACTGTGTAAGCCGTTCGCCACTGCATATAGCCGCCACATATGCTACGTCATACGTAGCAGCGTTGCTTGAACCAAACGATCATCCAATCACAAGCTGCTGTCATTTTTGAAGGTTCTGCCTCTGAAAACGTTTTCAAACGACTCTTTCCCAGATGGATTAGTGAAATATTTCTGTGACAGATGTTTGGTCCATCTGGCAGGTCAGGTTATATTTACAGTCCATAATATCAAAAGTTTTAGAGAATCCAGAGAAATTTCAGCACAAAAGTGGCAAAAACCAACACTGAATGCCTGTGACCTTCCATCCCTCATGTGGCACTGCTTTATAAACCAACATCATTCTATAAAGGACGTTACCACGTGGGCTCAGGAGCACTTTAGAAAGCTAATGGCAGTCAACACAGTGTTTTGCTACATCCACAAATACAAGTTACAGTCAAAGCTCTATATCAAGAACACCTGGGAAATGAGCTCATCTGAGATGGACTGAAGCAAAGTGGAAAAGTGTGCTGTGGTCTGATGAGTACAAGCGTCAAATTGTTTTTAGAAATCATGGACATTGTGCCCTTGGGGCTGAAGAGGTGAAGGACTATCCAGATTGTCAGTGCAAAGTTCAATGATGTATGGGGTTGTGGTAGTGCCCATGGCATGGGTAACTTGCACAGCTGTGAAGGCATAACTAATGCTGAAGTTACAGTATATTCAGGTGTTGGAGTAACATATCCTGCCATCCAAGCGATGTCTTTTCAGGGATATCCCTTCTTCTTCAGCAATACCAAGACACAATCTGCACATGTTACAACAGCATGGATGTAAAGAGTGAGGATACAAGATCTTGCCTGCGGTCCAGACTTTTCTCCCACTGAAAATGTATAGCACAGTATGAAGCACAAAAAATGTCAAGGACAACAGACTGTTGTGCACCTGAAGTCGTACATCAAGCAAGAAAGGGAGAGAATTCTATCTATAATTAGTGTCCTCAGTTCCAAATGCTGATCAAGTGTTACTTAACAGAAAGGTGATGCAACACAGCAGTAAACATGCTCAAGGTCCAGCTTTTTTTGGAAAGTGTTGCAGATGTGAAATTCAAAAAAGTGATGATTTGCAAAAAAAAATAAACTATAAAAAAATATCAGTCAGTATATTAAATATCTTATGCTGCATTTTTAATTGATTTTATGTGGAAAAGATGTGCAAATTACTGTCTTCTCTTTTCATTTATGCTCATGCAATGTCCAAACTTCATTGGAATCAAGGTAATAATAATATGAATTAACTTGTTTTTCAGAAGATGCTGTCTTGTCTACCTATGTCAGGATGAAAACATTTCTTCCTAATTTACCCATGGGCTATAATGTAAGATTTTTTAAAAACCTCATGTACTACCATGACCACAGCTTGGTTTACCTTGTAGAGATTCTAATTTTGTCATGCATAGATGCTCAAACAACCTTCCTTTTATTACTATTTTAACTTCAAGGAAGATTACAACCTGTTTATTAATGAGGTCAATCTGCCAAACTTTGGCTAAAGGGGCCTGAGAAGGGTTTTGTTTTGTCTGTGTTGGATGGTAGGCCTACTTTAATTACAAATCATTAACAAACTTTAATTACAACACATCTCTATTTAACATGGTGGTTGGTTTAGGCTCATTGCCAAAAAATGAGGTTCAAAGGACATGCTAAAAGGGGGCGGGGTCAGTGTTGACAGGTTACTTCAAGTGAAAGGAGCTGAACTCACGGGACAAATGTGCCAAAATGCCTCACAGGATTACTAATCTGAGTGTCCGTGATGTGAGATTCCCGACTTCTTTGGAACAACATGGCTCCGATGCAATGGTGAGGAAGGTTTTCAACTGTATAATAAAAGTGTTGTATTGAAAATAAGTACTTCAAGTGGCTACAAGTCAAGAGACTGGTGTAGAGGTTTTGAGTGTGACCATGCTAACGGATGACTTTCTTCTGTAGCCAGGGAGTTTGTAACACTTACTGAAGGGAAAAGTTCTTTAAATGATTTGCTTTATTGTCTTACTGTGAGAAATACTTCACGTAAATGTTTCTAATGTAAAACCATAGGCATTCTTTCTGACAGTTTCCGCCTCGACCACACGCTATTTACGACAGCTGTAGGCATTAGCTTCAAGGTCACAGTTAAACATGGTAACTCTTTTATGCGTAACACCTGATCTCTTCCACCTGCAGCACACAGACCCGGACTATTCAGCTGCTTATGTGGTTATTGACACGGACTGTGGGCTGAAGGGCTTTGGCCTCACGTTCACATGTGGCAAAGGAACCGAAATAGGTGAGAAACACACTTTTATACCGACTGACAGTGAAACAACACAACCTAACGGCACGACAACGTTACGACCTGTCGTGAACTGGCCTTCTGACTTCTCTCCTGATGGGACAACTTTGAAAGTTGTTAAGTTATAATTTACAACTTAGTAGTTTGCTTTAACGGGAGAAAGCATGAGCTCAAATATGTGTCAAGCTTTTCAGTGTAGGTGTATTGGTGTAGATAGCAACCGTTTCAACATGAGCGAATACCTCTGTAGTCGTCTGGTGACTTTCAAGACGTAAAGTGTAGCAGCGTCCGCCAAAAAGTTTGCTTTTATCAGCATGTTATTACATCTAAACTCTGCTTAGATTCGACATTTATGTACAAAAACCCAGCAAAGTAGTATTTGTGTTGACATTTTCTCTTATTATCTGTTCTGACCATGACAACTGAAAGAGAAAAGTCCTCAGCGAACACGGCTACTCTTTCAACCGTTACACCAAAAGCCCGTTAGCTCGGGTTTTGAAGAACTGCAGTAATTTTCCATTTGCTTCCACATTGAGCAGTTTTACTCTCTTTAGCCCGTTTTACGGACTTTGAGTGGTTTAAACACCATTTTCAACTTTTATATAAACATTTTCTGACTCAAAGGGATTAAAGTTGTTTACATTTTATTCCCAGTTCTGCTCAACAAACTATTTTAAAACGCAAAAATGAAGGAAAATCGGTCCGACGTGGTTCATATTTCCAACTCTTTTATGCTGTTTTGGTAATGGTATTATTTTAGTCCAGTAGCAGTTTAATAATGAAGGTTTACTGTACCTACTGGTCATTTTTTAAAGGCAAACTCGAGACCTACCTTTTTAATCTGGCTTTTAACTGATAATATTTATTGTTATTTGTCATTATATTTTGACCATCTTATTCGTATTGTTATTATCTTATTAGTTTTATTTCAACATTTCAGTTCAGGTTTATTGTGGGAATTTTATCCTTTGTTAAATGCTTTTAATTAATTATCCTATTTTAGCTGATTTTATGATGCATCTGGTGTAAGGCTTTCTTTACCATATTATTTCTTGAAATTTTATTTAATAAATGTATTTATGGATTTACGGATTTCTGTTTTTCCTCACTTTCAATCAAAGAAAGCACTTCCTCAGTCCTCTAAGACTGTTTTCTGTCAGAATTTCCATTTTATCTGTGTGTGTTTGAGTGAGTGTGTGTATTGAATGTGGATGATTTAGTGTCTTATATTTCCATTTTATGTAATTTTTCTGTGTTTTACAAAGTCCTATATAAAACATGCTCTACAAATAAAGTTTGATTGAATGGCTGATTGAACTACTCAGAATTTTTTCACCAGGTAAAATATACCAGCGACTCCAAAGGAATTTTCTGTAGTCTCATTATGTTATTTAGGTGTGTTGAAAACTTTTGGCCCTTGACAGTGTCACCTTCTGACCCTGTAGATTCTCCATTAGGTAAAGTCTGTTTTTAATTTTAGTAGGAGGTAGGAACACTAGAATCAGAGTTATATTTCAGGAAGGGTTTCCACTCCCACATCAGCAGTCTGTTGAAGTTAGATTGGAAGTAATATCAACTGGAAAAAAAGTTTGGTTTTGCAAAAGTTAAAAAAAAAAAAGATACAGAAGTGAACTGCTCTTTTTCTGGTTTGTTTCCTGAAACATGCTCCCATTTATTCTGGTGGCATGAATTTTGCATACAATCTGTGAAAAGATGTTAATGATTTCTCTCTGTATCTCAGAAATATTGTTTTTGGTTGCTATGATTATAGTCCTTCTGATTCATTAAATTATACCTTTCACTAAGTTTCACACATGTAAATTTACAAGCAAAAAACATATTATATTGTGCTTCTGAAGGAAACTGAACAGTGGATTTTGACGATCAAGCCTTAACGGAACTAAAAAACAACCCATACAATTAATATGTTTAATTCTTGTTTCTTCCAGTATGTGTTTCACATACGGCAGCGCCCTTGTCCCTGCAGAAATAGTTTTAAAACAATGTTTTAATCTTGTATTATCATGTTGTTGTTCTTTTTCACCATTTAATATAATCAAACTACATACTAGGTAGGTTTACCTCTTACAGTCAACAAAAAAAGGTAATAAAGTTGAATATTTTTTTGTATTTACTGTTAAGTGTTGGAAAGTTGTGATAAATCCGACTGTACCTGAAGGTAACACTTCTGTATTTGATGTGCCTGAGCATTAAGTTGGTCCGCACGCCGCCATCTTGTGGACTCGATTGTTCATTACATTAGTGGTTTTATTCACGTTTGTTTATATTATTTGTACATTTTCCTGGTTTGATAAGTTGAATTTCTCTCGTCTTATTTGTTTTTATTTGTACCTGCAGTGGTTTGTGCTGTTAAGGCTCTGTCTGCGCTGGTTGTTGGGAAATCCTTGGGGGAGATTGTGAGCGACTTCCGGGGATTTTATCGCCTCCTGACCAGTGACAGTCAGATGAGATGGGTAAGACAACACAAGTTTTTAAGCTTTTTACTCCCCTAAAATTATCAGTTTGCATAAAACATGCTCATTTAATCAATAACACAATTCATTCTATTGATTTATCTGACGAGAGGATGTGATTATGAATAGGTTTGAATATATATTTTTTTAGATATTTTTTTATTTCCAGAGCACATTTACAAACTGTTGAACAAAGCGCTGCACAACAGAGACAATGAAACTGGGATTTAAGCAAATGTTTACAACAAAGTTCACAAATAATTAAGAATGGGGTAATTAAGGGTAGAATAGATCCATTAATTATCATTAAGAAGTAGCCAGACAATATGAAACTACAGGACGGGTAAGAACTAATTGGAATTGAAGGCCACTGGATGAGATTGGTTTTCAGTAACTATTTTAAACTATCAATAAACAGGGCAGATGCTTTATGGAGAATATTTTATCTTCCTTTCTGGTTTTATGATCTGATCTGGGAACACACAAGAGCAGCTGGCTTTTATTTTTATTGTTAGGTTTTTCACTTATTAATAAAACAATGCTATTCAAAACAAAACAAAAAGCCCAAAAAAAAAAGCCAAATCACAAATGAAAAGATGTACGAATTGCCCTTTAAAAAAAGGGCAAACACGAAACTTGTAATCAAATTCTGCAGGGTTAGAGAAGCCCTCACTTCCCTCCACAGAGGTCCAGTCTTGCTGATTTAAAGACACAAATTTAACTGGAACATGAAGAAGCTTCTTGGATGAGAAGTGGAACATCTTCCCAAAACTCAACACAGTCCAGTTGCCTTGTTTTGAATCTTGAAGATTTCGACTTCCTCCTACTCCTTCTTGAACATGCAATGGAAAAATGTATTTTGACTTTGGTTGTTATTTTATTAGATGTTTACTTGTTCATGTTCAAAAATTTAAAAAGGAAAAAAGAATGATATATAGATTGACATATTTGGATGTTATTTTTGTGTAATAAAAAAATCCACATATTAGCATCAAATTTGGTATGGACAAAAAATGTTTAAATATTATGTTGGAAATGGGTAAAAATCTACTGTGAGTCTTCAGTATTAAAGCACGAGCTCATAACTGAGACAGAGACAGCCTTACTGACAAGACCGATGGAAAAGTGACTCTCGACCTTTCTGCTGCCTCAGCTGGGCCCAGAGAAAGGAGTGATCCAGCTGGCCACCGCTGCCGTCCTGAATGCCGTGTGGGACCTCTGGGCGAGGTCGGAGTCCAAGGTGGGACAGTCTGATGACTCACATGATTTCCTCCATCAGTGTAGCACCTGGTGACTCACAAACTGTCGTCTTTATCCCCTGTAGCCTCTGTGGAAGCTGCTTGTTGACATGGTGAGTCACATGAGACGCACATCTCTGAACGATGTCCAGGACTTGATCACGCAGTGTCCTCCTCCCGTGTGTCCTCATCCAGGATCCAAAGCAGATCGTGTCCTGCGTGGACTTCAGATACATCACTGACGTCCTCACAGAGGAGGAGGCTCTGGGTGACACCTGCTCCACTTTACTAAGTTTAACTGAAGGAGAGAAACCCCTTCGCTAAGTGCAGTTTTCTTTTTCAGACATACTCATGAAAGCGCGGGAGGGCAAGCAGCAGAGAGGTGAGACTCCTCCAAAGAGCCTTTAATTACGCGTCTAAATGGGATTATCCAGGAGAAAATTGCCTCTTCAGGAATCAGCTGGAGTGCTTTTAGCCTCTATAATGGGTCCCTGCTCCTCCTGACTGCTCCATTAAACTGTACTCCTCCTCAAGTGTTTATTAAATCTGACCACTTTATTTGACCACCAGAGGATCAGATGCTGAGGGAGGGTTACCCGGCCTACACCACATCCTGCGCCTGGCTCGGATACCCGGACCAGCAGCTCAGACAGGTCTCTGTGCTACAGAAAACCAGACTTACATTGAAACCAGGGGCTTGATCGCTCTTTACACCGGCCTGTGGATCAGACTAGGGCTGGGCAATGAATCCATTAAATCAATTAATTTGAAATATTCCTGGAGAAGATTTAAAAGTGAAATATCAGGAGTTTTTTTTTTCTTGACTTGCTCCAATTGTAAGTTGTTGAAGTGTTTAAAATTTTAATACTGATAATTTACCGTTTCATGACAGTAGGACCTGTCAGGTTTTGCAAAGACCATAATTTCTCAATTTTAACATGCATTTGATTATATTACGCACCCCATATTTTCACAAATTTGCCTAAAAAATACTGCACTCAAATATAACACACACACAAACCTTACTTTCTCAGACAACTAAAAAATTACCTTTACTCAAAGTTTTGATAAATGAAATTTAAGTAATTTGTCGACAAATACAAGATTTTCTCTCTCAAACAAATACAGAAACAAATTTTGCTTCATGCATGCGAAATTTGTCTATTTGTGCCTCAGTATGTTCAGTTGTATTGTACTGACCAATCAGAACGCAGCTATCAGCATGCCGATGTCTTCAACCAATCACAGCACAGCTATTTTGCGTTCCCTTGCACACAAGATGGCAGCACTCTGTGTTTGCCAGTGAGCGGTAACACTTGAGAATTAAACGATGATCAGCCAAAGTCTAACTAATTAAGACCCAAAATATTTCAACAGCCACTTTCATAAGAAATATGCAAATTGTTTTTTTTGCAGAATCGGAATATTTCAGGTTTTTGAATCCCGTGTTGCAATTGGGATGTTGGCAAGACTAAATATTTTAAGTATTTTGCTTGCACTCATGGATAATATGCACCTGAAAAATTAGAGCTTACCTAAAAGCAATAGTGCATGTTAAAATTGAGAAATTACAGTATTTGTTTTTAAAATGAGATAAAATATTGGAAAGGGTTTCCTGTTAACAAACTTTGAAAATGCCTCCCCTTCAGTGTTTATGTAGACAAACCTGCCTATGTTTTAACTACATAATCAACATTTTTTGACACACTTATGGATGGAAATTCTGTTTGGTTTGGAAATATATTTTGTCAACATAAAGGCAAACCTTGATTAATGTCACTTGGATTTTTAAATAAGAAAATTAAAGGAAAAAAATCAATTAAAATCGTAAATTGAGTGTTATGGGAAAAATAGTGGATTTCATTTGGATGCACGACTTGATTTGATATCTGTATTGGCTGATAACAGCCTAAAGTTAAGTATCAGTGTCGGCCAATATTGACATTTTTGCATATATTTACAGCCGATGTATCAGTCATATACCAACTGGAATATCGTCAAATTACACAAATGTACAGTACTGATGAACCCTCTCATCACTGCATAGGCTCATTTAAAAATCAAGAGTTTCACTTAAACAAAAGTTAAATTCTTTTCTCCTTGTTTTCTCCTGTTTTCTTTGAAAAAAATATACTGTAACACTGAAAGAGTCAAGACAATTTTTGTGAAGTACAGAGCTTTTGCTGTTTACTGAAAATATTGGGGTCCATGATAATGAATCAAAAAAATAATCGGCATTATCAGATATCAATAATAATAATAATTAGCAATAATGCATTATTGTACAGCCCTAGATCTTAGTTTTAGGCCTTATTGCCCGACGGTAGATCAGATTAATCATTCCTGAAAAGATGTCTTTTTCTGAAGCTTTGCACAGATGCTCTCAGAAGTGGTTGGACCAAATTCAAAGTGAAAGTGGGCGCAGATCTGGAGGACGACATCCGCAGGTGCCGGCTCATCAGGGAAATGATCGGACCTGAAAACACTTTGGTGAGGTCCCCGCTGTTGTTCCTCAGCAAAGACACAACAACACACTAAGCGTGTTTTCTGTAAGCAGATGATCGATGCTAACCAACGATGGGACGTGGCCGAGGCCATCAGCTGGGTGTCCGAGCTGGCTGAGTTCAAACCTCTTTGGATCGAGGAGCCGACGTCTCCTGACGACATCCTGGGTCATGCTGCAATCTCAAAGGTAGAGAACAAACTCAGAGGGGTGTGTGTGTTTTGTTGGAGATGCTAAAGCGTGTTTATTGTTGCAGGCTTTGGCTCCACTTGGGATTGGAGTAGCAACAGGAGAACAGGTTAGAGCTCTATTTTTGATTCTTCCTGATTAACTCTGGCTTTTTAAGTCTGGTTTCCGTTCAGACATCTTTTGTCCTCTGCAGTGTCAGAACAGGGTGATGTTTAAGCAGTTCCTCCAGGCCTCAGCGCTGCAGTTTGTCCAGATCGACAGCTGTCGGGTGGGGAGCGTTAATGAGAACCTGGCTGTGCTGCTCATGGCTCACAAATTCCAGGGTAAAATTCAAGAACCTCACGTCAAGCACATTATTCATTTGTTTAGTGTGACAGGAGGGAGCTATGGGCTCATCTGACCAGATGACAGCAGTGTAACTAAATACATTTAACAGAGGCTTAAAAAGATACTTAAACTTTCCCTTAGGGCTGGGCAGTATGACATGAAAACAAAATCCCAGATTTTGCCCACACAGAACTTTCTGATTTTTATAGAATTCCCTGAAAAAGAACATTAACTGACAGAAATCACATGAAACAAGTTGCCTTAAATCTATGGATGCACAATGTTTTCAGTGCTGGAAGATACTGGCCAAAAAATTTAAATAGAAGTATCAAACAATATTGAAATTTTTGCAGATATTTGCAGATGATATATCAGCAGTAATGTCTGCAAAAAACACAAATGTACCCTGATGCTTCACCTGCATGGGCGTATTTCAAAATCAAGACTTTTCAGGAGTTAAATTTTTGTTTCTTGTTTTACATCTGTTGCTCACTCAAATAGGCACATTGAAAAAAAACAAGTCAATTTTCACAAAGTAAAGACTTACTGCTCTTGATGACAATTATTTGCATTGCGATATGAGATTAGAAATGTCGGACACTGGCAACAATCCATAATTGCACATCCATACTTGAATTTCTGAAAGTATGACAGAAATTAATTGAATTATAGTGCGTGTTGTAGTTGTGTTATCAGAGGCAGGTATGTAGTTTCGACATAGGCAGGTTTGCCTACATTGACACCAACAGCTGCACTATTTCACAAAACGTTCACATGACACTCTGATCACTTTTCAGTTTTATTAAAAAAGCAAATTCAAGCCCTAAAATGCTCCTTTTTGAAAATGCCATGGTCTTCCATTACAAGAACAGTTCAAGTTTCAGTATTTCCATCTTCAAAAAGTGCAGCTTGTAAATTGTTGTGTTGCTGTTTGAGGGAAACGTGGGTTGATTTCTGTCTCAAAATCTTCTGAAACAGGAAACTTCACTTAATTGATTTAATCAAAAATTTCCCAGCCCCAGCTTTACTACATCGAAGCTGAAGTTGACATTCCTGGTGTTTTACTTTGCTGCTTAGAGAAAATAAAACTAATTTCACCATGATTACAATTGTATTTCTTTGGATCTAAGAAAATCAATATCAATAACTATTGTGGTATACCCAGGCTGTTATCACATAATTTCAAGATTAGCAAGAAAAGCTTGAGAAAGAACCAAAATGCATTTCTAATCCAAGTAAAACGGAGTAAATTAAGTATAAAAACAACAATAAATGCCCTCTGGCCTTTAAAACCTTAAACATGGCTGAAAGATTGATATTTTTCCTTTATGTCTGTTTTTCTAATAAACTTAATTTCAATAATTTATCTTCAGAGCTAGAAAAAAATGCACAAAAAAGTGTATTCATCATTCACCGTTTAACTTCATACCAGGCAATACCTGACAGAGTTGATGTGTATTCCACATTCTCGAGCTAAAGTTACATATAACTCCCGGTAAGTCATGGACTATAATGTACATGCTAAATAGAAAGTTAAATATTTGGATTAACCTCTACCGCCCAGCTGCTTATTTAAGCCTCCTGCTCGAAAATGACATACTCATAAAGAAAAGAGTGCACCTCTATAACCACAAGGTCTATTTGAATGTTTTTGGTGTCATAATAAAAGTAACACTTGAGAGATTTGACCATCCTCACCTTAAAAAAAAAGTGTATATTTCTTGGAAATGATGCCGAGTGGCTGTAAAACTCTATAAATGAATAATAACATTTTTTAAATCATCTCTGCAAAGGACTATTGTTATAAAGTGATGCAGAAGAAAATTTGCGAGGTTTTATAAAAATAACGTCAGGCAAGGATTGAGAAAAACAATTCATTTTTTCTTATATTTCTGTTGGAGAACGTGCAAGTGTTCCCGAAATTGGGTATTTTGGGGCTGAACAGGTTAAATGATCAACTTTTCAAAAGGGTTAGCTTATCATTGTATTCTTGATCTTACAATGACCCAACTTCATTGAAAAAGCGGCTTTTAAAACTAAGTAAATAAGGCTATGTTTTTGAGTTAATGCTTGCTTCATTTGTAATTAATGTTTGCATCTGCACTTGATAACATTCATTGTTGACATTTTGTTGATTTCCTTTTTTGATCAGATTTTCTTTGATTCTTTGTCCACAGTGCCCGTTTGTCCTCACAGCGGAGGAGTCGGTCTCTGTGAGCTCGTCCAACACCTGATCCTGTTCGACTACATCAGTGTGTCTGCGAGCCTCAGCAGCAGGTGCTTCACTTTTATCCACAGTCAGAGCTTCTTCACCAGGAATTATTCTAAGTTTATTTTCTTCTTCCAGAATGTGCGAGTACGTCGAACACCTGCATGAACACTTCAGCAGCCCTGTGGTGATACGAGACGCCCACTACATGCCCCCCAAGGTAAACTGAGTTAAAAACACCAACTTTGAAAACAAAATCAGCTCCTGCTCTCTGATTTGATGCACGCTTGAGAACATTTTAAATTCTGTCCTCAGGATGCCGGATATTCGTGCGAGATGCTGGAGTCCTCGGTGCACAAACACGAGTATCCTGATGGAGACGTTTGGAAGCTGCTTCTGAACAAATAAGAGCTCTGCCTTAACCTTTAATACCAGCTCAGCTGTTCTGCAGAGGTCCTCAATAAATTCAGGGATATTTGAATGTTTTTAAAGCAAAACAAATAGATTTTTTGTGTAGGATTTAAGGTTTTAAAATTCAACAAAATAACATAAAAATGCACAAATATTTGGGACAGAATCCATTAGAAAAGGCAGACATGTTTGTAAATAAAAAAGCAGTTAAAAATAACTTAAAATTATTTTGAGTTTGACAAACACATTTTTTTATAACAGTATATCTTTATCTCTCATATATAAATCATATTGGCAAATGGTGAAATTAAGTATTTAAAATAATAATGATGGTAATAATAATAATAATAGCTTTTAGCTTTTTAAACCTTGAAATACCACACAACGAAAATGTCAGTTCTTTTGGTTTTGTTTGCAGTTTTTTCTGTATTCTTAAACACTGTCAGAAACAAACAATGATGAGTTATGGTTTTTAAAAATGTCAAATGGCCCTTTTCCATTAGCCCTACTCTACTCGACTCTACTCTACTCTACTCTACTCGGCTTGTGCTGCTTTTCCATTAGTCCCAGTCGCCTGCCCAATGGGGTGCAGTGTCGCTGTAAACAGCTGAGCGGCTCTGCGGTGACGTTTTGAGCGCGACACAACAATCTGTGGCTTTTTGTCACAAACTGAGTAAAAAAGGAAAGCAGAAGAAGGCTGCAGGTGGCAAGAAGAAATACCCCTTGAGTAGCACAGGAGAGTTTTGGAAGCTATACAACAGAATGAAGCCAAGGACGAGAGCTGCAAAGAAAAGACGGAGGGTAAGCTAATGGTAGCTACCGCTAGCATGCTAGGTCGTTATTCATTACTCATCGATGACAACATTGTCTGACCAATCAGTAGCCAGCAGTCAGTGACATCATCTTTTAGTATCGACTCGGCTCGCTTGGAACCAGAGCAGAGTAGGTACTAAAACTAGCTTGTTTTAGGACGTACCAGGCTGGTGGAAACACGCTGCAAATTTAGTAGGGCCAAGGCGTGCTAGTGGAAAAGGGCCAAAATATTCCTGAATTTATTGACCTTTGCCCAACAGTTGAGCTGGGAGTTAAAGGGTTAAAATATCTGACCTAAAGTGGAGAAAACTCGAGCTAGAGGGGATCAGTCTGTAAAACTGAAGTTAGTGTTGCATTGGTAACTGTGATGAAAGTCCATGACATTTCTGCTCATAAATGAAATTACTAGACTTTAACTTAAGTCTGTATGCTAACAGCACCACTTTCTTAAAACCTTTTAATTAATGAATGATTAATGACTGATGAATTTCAGTTTAATTAAGCAAGTTTCAGAGATTATCCACTCTGACAGCGAGGAACATCATCCTGAGTAATATGGGCAAAGTTTTCAAGCTCACTCTGCCACAACTTGGGATGAATATTTTTTGTACCGGTAAAGATTCTGTTGATTAAACACTTGTGTACAAAACAATTTCAATTGTAGATTCTTTATTTACAAATAACATACCTAAAATAAAAAATGAAATTTATCAAAGTGTCATTTAAGAGCCCACACATTCTTGTCTAGAAAACGAACCCAATAGTTAAAGGAACATTATAGAAACTCAACATGAAGGAGAAAGTTGTTGCTCTTGAAATAATGTTTTTAACTCTGTAAGAGCTTTAATCACTTAATTCCTTTTTACCTCCTTTTGTGAATAAGATGATCTGTGCTTTAAATTATAGATTTGTTAGGAAAATGTCTGTAAAGTCCATAAAACACATTCACCAGAGTGAAAATACCGCTAAAGCACCATTCATACCTCTTTCTAATCTCATTCTCACACAGCCATCTGCATCTTTATGGTGGGATGAGGGTTGTAGTCGCAGATCTCAAAATCTTCTGCACGGAAGTCATCGATACTCGTCACCTCCCTCAGGATCTTCAGCTTGGGGAACGGACGGATCTCTCTCTGAAGCTACAAAATAAAGACCAATGAGCTTGTGTGAGTTAAAAGTTAAGTGTGTGTAGTACAAAGAAAAAGGGCGCTCCTCTTGCTTACCTGTATTTTTAAAGGCTCGATGTGGTTGATGTAGACGTGAGCGTCTCCCAGAGTGTGGACGAAGTCACCGGGCTGTCACCAGGAAATAAAAAAAAACCCATCACACACGGGGCACTGAGCATGAAACAGCATGATGAAAACTGAAATCTACCTTCAGTCCTGTGACGTGTGCGATCATGTAGGTGAGAAGTGCGTAGCTCGCGATGTTGAAAGGCACCCCGAGGCCCATGTCGCCGGAGCGCTGATACAGCTGACAGGACAGCTCGCCGTCACACACGTAGAACTGACAGAGGGCGTGACAGGGAGGGAGAGCCATGAGGGGGAGGTCTGCAAGAGTTTTAAAAGAGTGAGTCAAAGAGAAGTAGAGAATTCATGATTTGTTACAGCATGTTTAAATGTTTTTTATTTTGACCTTTAGGGTTCCAGGCACACATGATGATCCGCCTGTCCTCTGGGTTCTTCTTTATGGTGTCAATCACCTTCTGCAGCTGGTCTACACCTTGTCCACTGTAATCTGAGAGGGTTTCATTCAAATAAGTTACTTCAGATATAAAGCAAGTATCGATCTGTTTTGTTGGTTTGGCTACTGCAGACTAAACAGTCTTCTTGTTCAGATTCATTTATTTACCTTGTAGTCCAAATATATGAAAAGCTGCATAAAACTTTAAATTCTGACATTTTCTAGAGTTAAACAGCATATCCTAGTGGCTTTAAGTAAAGACTACTGTATTTTTCAGACTTTATATCCCACTTTTTTCAAAGTTTGGCTGGTCCTGCAACTTATATATCAAACTATCCAGCCTTTGGGGTGCTGGTTTGGCGGAGTGGTTAGCAACCAGGCACATCCCATTTACATGCTTCTGCTGGTCCAGGTTCGAATCCAGCCTGTGGCTAGTTTGCAGACTGTCTTCCCCTACTCTCTCACCCCCTTTCACAAGCCTATCCACTAGCATTCCCTCTCTTATCATTAAAGGCATAAAATGCCAAAAAAAAGAAACACAAAAAATATAATAATAGTAGTAACAATAAAAAAATATAACATACACCCTTCAACAAACTGACAGACATGAACCAAGAAGTAAACATTACTGTCTTCAGCGGCAAGAGGGTGCTCTCGGCTAGGCCACACATAAACAAAATGCGCTCAAAATGAAAATCCTATTCTAACAAACTGCAGGTAGGAAAATAAACAGCAGTAATCAAGCAGAAATAAAGTTTGCAATGACTGAGAAACTCATGAGAGAGTGATGATAAGCAGAGGTCACTCTTACTCCAATGAATAAAATGAAGAAAGCTAATCGTGGGCTGAAAGCAAGATGGCCAGAGCTGGAGGAACGAGTCCACAGACAGGAGCTTGAACAACATGCTTCCGGGAGAGGCTTGTTACAGGCCCATTTATGCTCAATGTTAAAGACAAATATGGATGAAGCCTCTGCATTCCTTTTGTCTGTGTTTCTAAATACAGTCATCTCACAGACACACATGGTGGACCGTTCAATATATTTCACTAATCCATCTGAGAGGGAGCCCACAGAAAGTGTCTGGGAAGGGGAGAGCCTTTCAGAAGCATATCTAGCAGGTGACTGGATGATCGTGCCGTCAATCAACATTTAATGCGGGCCAATCAGATAATGAAGTAGGCAGGCGCTGCTGCGTATGAATGTGATCCACTTTATAAAACAAACTCGGGTCAAAAATATCCATACTACAGAGAAGTCTGTCATGTTCATGTTCTGTTTTTCATTTAATAAAGAAATCTGTCAAAATCTGAAAATTGCTACTGAAGGTGTTAGCATCTATGCCAAAAATCTATAAGTGCAGTCACTTCCTGCAGTCCTACCTCGCACCTCTACCTGCTCTAAAAGCCTCTGATTAGAGTAGATTGGATCTTGGCAGGATGGATTTGCATGATTACAGACATAGAATCAGGTTGATCCAGCTGCTGTGCAAGGTTAACGCAGGACAGCTGACATGTCAAAGTTAGCCAGAAAGATGTTAAAGGAAATTTTGTCATGATTTCTGTTCTCACATATGCATTAAGTTAATAAAAAAAATATATTTTCAGGGTGTGCTGTGCTGCAAGTGTGCAAACTAGGGATGAGACGATGAATAGAATCTTATTGATACAAGAGCAATGATTGTATCAGTAACAGCTTTGAGAGAATGCAATTTAGAATTTTTTCAAAATACATCTTTTCTTAAATGTCACTGTTGGTAAAATCCCATTGAATACTCCATTAAATAATCCGCCCGGGAATTTAATGTTCTTACTTATTTTTCCAACTCAAGGCTCAAGTTAACAGTCTCTACAAATTAACACTGCTGCGTTGTGCCGTGGATGGGCACTGTAATTGTTTTGGGGAGTCATGTGAGAAGTTTTTACACGTGGGTTTGATTTGGAGTGAATTGGACTGACGATGACATGCACTACTCTAATTGGCCACAAGGTGTCCTCCTTACATTGTTAATTTTTTCTTGAATAATTTATTTTCTCTCAGTTCTTTACCACAGATACTTAGAGAAGAGTATTCAGGCCATTTGAGATGGAGAAATAATTAAGAGGAAGTCGAGATTACAGTCTAAATGATGTGAATATAGTCGAAATGACGAGATTTAAATTGAAACATTGAATATAAAATTTGAAAGTCGAGAATAAAGTCCATATACAATGTATACTGACTTTATTCTCGACATTTATGCTTTTATCACAACATTGTACTTTTGACTTTATTCTTGTCATTTCAACTTTAATCTCATCTTTCCCAAAATTATTTTATCCATCTGGCATGACCCTTGTACTCTTCCGTAGATACTCCATGTTTATGTTAAGATGGTATTTTTTTGTGAGATTGATGTTTTGTTTCAAAAGAGCATGACACTAATAACGCATTTCAAGGCTGTTAGCAGATATGGTGAACATCTTTGTAAAACATGTTGAACCAGATTGCTTAAAATTGCACTGCACCAATTTGCCTCAACCACTTCATGTAGGAGCTACGAAAAAGGTAATTCATAGGTAAAATCATTCATTTAAAAACAGAGTAGTTTCTTCGCAAAATGTAATGTGTTTTTATTTTTTTTATTTATTATTTTCATCTTATTTTAGTTTTTGTATCTTTCTGATTCTCGAGACTATCTGTTATATTTTTTAAAAGTTTGTATCTTTTCTGAAAAATAAAGAATTAAAAAAAAAAACATAACAGGGCATGTTAAAGTATACCGTATAGTTGTAACTAAGGACTTGTTGTGTATCCATGCTGTACCTGCGTGCATGTTTGTGTACTCGGCCCCAAAGTGTCTCCACTGGAATCCGTACACAGGCCCCAGGTCACCTTCCTCTCGGTCTTTGAAGCCGAGGTTGTCTAAGAAGTCTCGGGATCCGTTTGCATCCCAGATCTTCACCCCTTTCTCTGACAGCTCCTTAGCGTTTGTTGATCCCTTTGACCACAGAGAAAAGACAAATCAGTGCCAAATTCTGTAAAACGTCAGCCCAGAAAAATCATATTGGATAAATTTATCTGACTCTTTTCTGCAATTAGGGTGTTTTAAAACAAGGATAACAGTACAATGCACTTTCATCATTTATATTTTTACATCATTACAACACAACAGGACAGTAAGACATTATAAAACATTTAAGTTCTTGAAATAAATTGTTAGTGTGTGAGAGCGAAGGTCTCCTTTCCGTCCTTTACCTTTATAAACCACAGCAGCTCTTCAAGGATCCCCCTCCAAAACACCCTCTTTGTCGTCAGCAAAGGAAACTGGTCTAAAATAAACACAAGAACGATTTGTGACATTTCTGTGGGTACCTACATTTTGTCTCAACGACCTGACATGGGCTTGATGTCCAGAAAACACACAAAAACATGTTGTCTAAGTATTTTAGAGATATATTTTTACTTTTGTGGGGATAAAGTCCTTAAAGCAGTGTACCATATGCATGTAAAATCTATTTTTTTTTAATATTTTGGGACTGGTGGTCTTTGCTGATAGTGCAGACATAGTGGCAGGCGGAGAGTAAGTATGTGTACAAACAATACAACAGCACTGTTCTATAACCACCAACTTTTTCAGCACTTTGATGGAACATTGAAAGTATTATTTTAAATAATGGCATCAGCCCTGATTTTCACATTTGGTGCATCACAAAAAAAGGTATATAAAGTACACGCAATCAAAAGTTTAAATCAATAATTAACTGATGTTGGGTTTGATATTTTATTAACCAAATACACTGTCATGGAAAAGCAAGAGGAATATTCTAACTAGGAATGTGACATGCTGACATTTTTTTAACTCATTATGGCAGATCTGGATATTTTTGGACTAAAGTATGTGACCTTCATCACTAAACTAAAATGGACCTATTTCTTATTCTGTGATGTTTCATTTGCATTGAAAACCGAATACGAAAAACATTATTTACTCAAAAAAAACTGTAATGTTGGTGAATTAATGTAGACATGAAGTGAAACTGAGGCGAAGCATTACGTTACATTGAGATATGCTGCCAATATTTCAGCTGATATAGGGGATATATACAGGAAATATGTAGCCTATGACAATATATGCTGCTAATACAATCATTTTTTTAATTCACAAATACCAATACCAATTTATCTACTATACATTAATGTCGAAAATTATCTTAAATAAAGTTACCTTTATTGGATAGAGCGAATATATTAACAAATAATTATAATAAAACATTTGCACTTGAGTGTTCATGCAGTGGCCTTACAGGCTCAGAGAAACACCTATGGTTTTATTTACTGAAACTTATTTTTAACATGAAATCATTCATCAACAGTATTTAAATGAAAAGTATTGTATCTGAAAGAAAATACATTCTGGGTTACTAAAACATTATTTTAGGAACCCATAATCACAGAGCTTTGGCAGTACTGAGGAGAAACCTAAAAGTTAAATGTATCATACCTCTCAGGCTGTATCTGGCCTGTGCACCGAACATAGACACGACCCCTGTCCCGGTTCTGTCCCCCTTTCTCCGGCCGTGCTGCAGGATGTACTCGACCTGGTCCAGGTACCCGCGTTCATCACAGAAAACTCCGAAACTTCTCTCAGTTTTCTCCGCTGCAGCTGCCTGCTTCTCCTCCATTTTACCTCCAGCCTCTGTGGGCTTCCCCTCGGTCAGGATATCTGAAGTTGCGGGCATTATTTCTCACAAAATAGAGAATTTCCAGACCAGAGCAGGGACGAGCTGTTGTCTGGTTTATTGACAGCGGTGAGTTTTTCCCGGGTAATTTTGAGACGAAATCTCGCGAGAGTTAACGCCGAAGCGCGCCTATTTTTTTTACTGCGCCATTGTCTGCTGATCTTTATTTAAACAGTGATTTGGCCAATTTGTCTGAATTCAGTTAACTCCAAATAAAGCAAGTGAGTAGTTGATGTATTTATTCGACTTAAAACATGGATTAATCAATACCAAATTAAACATTTAATCCCTGTTCACTTTTTAAAAAATGACACAGTAAAGCACGATATGAAGAGATAATAGTTTGATAAAAAAAAAAACAAAAGTCAGTTCAAAGTAGGCTTATGCTGACCTGAATTCCGTCGTTATTAAATTTAAAGAAGACATTCAATATAAATAATGCAATTTGGAGTTGAAACTAAAACACACTAATTTCAAAAATTAAGACTTTCCAGCAAAAATGTGGCAATAAAGGATGACGCTTTCTGGAGCCCCGAGACATGGAGGAGTAGGATGACCAGATTAACAGACTTCTGAATACAGAGACTTTAATTTTGCAGCAAACCCACATGCATGAGCTCAGGATACAATCATCAGTGTACATTTCAACACAAAACAAAGCAGAAGGTAAAGAAACAAACAATAGGAATAGTAAACAGGGCATTTAAAAAATAATCTCTTAAACAGCAGAACAAAATCATTTGTGAAAGAAAGTTATTCTGGTCTATTCTTATTTTTATTATCGCAATAAACTTACGATTTAACTTTGTTTCAGCAATATCTAAGTGTATAGAACTGCTCGAACCAGAGCAGGGGCTCATCATGGGGCCTTTCATCTTTCCAGCCAATGTTGGTGACCCTGGTATGAGTAAGTAATTCTACAATCCAAACAAATGTCAGAGCTCAAGGAAAACTAAACCTCAGCGAAAATGTTCAAGTCATCTTTACAAGACCATAAAAATATGGAGGGTAGTTCAGTGAAAGTGTATGAATAAAAGGGTAAAAGAAATCTAGCAGAGCACTTCTTTGTTGCACAAGATTAAAAATGTTTAAGAAAAGTATCACAAACAATATGAATTTACGGGTTTCAAGATTGAAAATAGGTCAGTGTTTTGCTGAGGTTTGCTGAAAAATCCTGTTTGCCTACTTAGTCTTTGGTGATGATGGTGTGTGCAGTAAACATCACTCCGTCCCTGTGAGGAGGAAAAACATAGAACAGTTTTTATTAAGTAAGACAAATAAAATGTACAGATTAAATCAGCCCTAAATAATGGTGACACATGCATATATTTTCAACGTAAACTCATTATTCTGTAGTTTTAAACCTAAATGTGATTTTAACAAGCCAGAGTATGTAATTGCAGAAATCACAGAGATTTGTGGCAACACTGAATCATAATTGATTATTTGATTTAGCTCAATAAAAGGGTTTCTTTTAGCTCAGCCAGATGATGCTGTGAGCCAAGAAAGAACTCATTAGTCACATATTTGGGATTATTACCTTTTATCTGACGTTTGCGGAGGTTCAGAGCCTCCTGAGCAGCATACTGGATGAAGGCAGGGTCGTCCACCTGCAGCTCTGCCGGGACAGGGATGGTTAACAGAGCCGAGTCCAGAACAGTGACGACCACAGAGCTGTCGGCTTTAGGTCTGGTGTGCTTCGTTTGGTGCTGAGGAGTCACCTGAAAAATAAGCTTCTGTGAAATTACAACTCAAAGTGATTATACATTTCATCAGTACAGGTTGGAAGGACTACAGTTCTTCTGTGAAGCAAGGATGAGGAACAAGTCTTCTTGAGATCTTCTTGAATCTCAGAGAAAGGGAGAATACAAACAGAAGACTATTGAAGGGGATTATGGCACTTTTTTAGGGGCACTACTCAAACCTTTAGCGGTGTTGCTCATCCCATAGATACACAGGCTAATCAGGGTTTCCACTAATACAAAGTACAATACCAATAGGTTTCAGGTAGTAAGAATGAACTGAAGTAGCATTTCCCGATACTCAAAATATTTTACTGTTTCATCTGGGAAAGAGCCAATAGAAAGGATTTGGGGAGGGCAGAACTATTCAGAAGCAAATTCGGCAGATGATTGGATGATCATTCAATTCACATTTATTATGGGCCAATTAGATAATTTAGCAGGTGGACGCTACTGTCTTACAGAATGTAAGTCACTTTGTAAAACAAGCTCAGGTCAAAACATGTCAGGAGCTGAGAGAATATATCCTTACTACAGAGACGTTTGTGATGTTGATATTTGTTTCTTATTCAATAAAGAACTGTGGCAAAAAAAAAATCTGATCAAACTGCTCCTGAAGCTGTTAGCATCTATGCTTATCTCTGTATATGCAGTCACATCCTGATGTTGTCTCTTATCTCCCACATCTACCTGCTGTGATTGCCATTTTGGGTCGAGCACGGTTGTTGTAGATTGGAGGTTGGAAAGATTGATCTGCTTTGTTACAGACTCTGAATCAGGCAGGTGCAGCTGATGTGCAAAGTTAGCTCATGTTGCCACTACCCTGAAATTCCAATTGATTGTCCATCCCTGATTAAGACCGGGGAGTGTAACTTAGGGCGTTTTCACATTAGGCCCACTTGTGTATTTACTTAGTTTGAAACAGCAGGGGGCGATATGCACGTAACTGGTTACAAAACCTGCTACGGAGGAGAACGAAGAAGAGGCTACCATGGTAACCATTTCCTACACCAGACAACCAATGTTTAAGTTTCGCTCTCTTCTACATTTCCCTTCAAATGTGATTTTTTTTATTGTGTTTGAGGCGGCATCAGCGACCTTCTGGACCCTCGTAAGTCATCATAATCCTCAACCAGAATAAACAAATCGACAAATTGAGTAAGCAAAAGATTCAACCGTGGGATTAACAGGAAGTAATGCATCAAAAGTAGATCTGTTTGTACCACTTTGTTTCACACCAGTGAAACCGCACCAAATGTCGGGAGGTGGAGCAGATCGAGACCACCCCTTCATGGAGGTCTCAGACCGGCTGATTTGGTGCGCACCAAAGGGCGGTGGTTGCATTCACATTGACACTAACGTACCAAACCCTGGGCCAAAACTTCTTTGGTGCGCACTAAATGTGGTTGGTGTGAAAACGCCCTTAAGCCCTGTTTCCACCAAGTGGTCCGGTATGGATCGGCACAGTTTGGCTCAGGCCGGATCGGTAAAGCCTGATCCTGTCTGCGTTTCCACAGCCAACCGAACCCTACTTGGTAGGTGGCACAAAAATAAACTGCAAACTGCAGCTTTAAGATTCAAATGCAACTACTGATGTAGAGTTTGGCTGAGAAATCATTAGGTTAACTCTGTTTTTAGTTTTTTGTGCTGTTTTGAACATGTCAGGCTACTTCTCATAACACTACAAATGAGAAACTAATAAAATGGAGTGTGGTCAGTCCAGCATGACTCCACCCTTACTGTGATAACACTGAAGATGTTGCGTGGACCCTCTGTGTTGTCTGACAGGCGGCTGATCCAGCGATATTTGTCCTCCATGTTGCTGAGCCACGTCTGTGTGTCCGCTGTGTGTCTGAGGACAAGCTGAAGACGGTCGTCGTACTGTTCACGAGAGGCGTTCAGGAGTAAGTGCATCTCCTCCACCTCCGAGTGCAGCTGCTGGATGATGGGACACTCTGTGTGTAAAACATGATGACTTAAATGATGAAGGTTACAGAAGAAAAACTGAACTAGAGATGTATATGGTCCAGGGTCAAACCGTTACAGTGGCAGACACATACCATGGCAGGCTATTATGTAGCTGAAGGATCATTAAGAAAGACCAAAATCATGGAATATTAAATTGAAAGTAGGCTGATTTGTTGTGTGTGAATCCTCAGTATATGATTTTAAAACTTAGAGATGTGATAAAAGTTTAACAGCCAACTTCTTTGGTTATAAATGAACTTCTCTATGAAAGTTTGGAGTGAAAAAATTTCATAATCTGAGCATTTGCCCCTTAAATTCAGAGCTCTGTGGTACATGTAATTTCTTTATATATATATATATATATATATATATATATATATATATATATATATATATATATATATATATATATATATATATATATATATATATATATATATATATATATATATATATATATATATATATATATATACATATATATGTATATATATATATATATATATATATATATGTATATATATATATATAATGTGTGTGTGTATATATGTATATATATATGTATATATATATATATATATATATATATATATATATATATATATATATATATATATATATATATATATATATATATATATATATATATGCATATATATATATATACATATATATATATATATAGATGCTTGCAGAAATGTTAAGTTAAGGAGAGCAAAGCAACTTATTACATTTGTCCAATAACTCAAATGTTTGTATGCTTATGCTTTTTTTGAGGAGTTTTTTAATCCATTCTTTTACTTGATTTTTTTTTTTAGCTTTATTTGTCAAGAAATCTGAATAATGTGTAAAAAAAATTAAACAAAAAGCTAAATCAAGGTTTTTCCTTCAACACTTGCTGCCCTCCTCATGACTTGATGGACCCGTCAGTCAGTTTGAAATATCACTTAATGTATGTTTATGAATAGGGATGCACAATATTATCTGACCAATATGGGTATCAGCATATGTTGACGTAAAAAGTGCAATAAATATTCCATATATTGGTTTCATTGAATATTGTAAAAATGTAAAAAAAATGTATAAGGACGGTTTTATCTCATCATCACTGCATGTCCACTTTTATAAATGAAAGTAATTCATTGAAGAATAAATTTGATGTTTTCCTTTCTTCACAGTTTCTAACATTAATTTACTGCAACCATGAAAGGAATAATTCAATATTAATTCAGTTAAGACTTATATATCAACAAAATGCAACACCATGCATAAAGAAATTTAAACAAAATCCACTTTGATAACACCAAAAATAGCAATGATCCAGAAAAGACCGACATTTGTTGGTCTGTTGTTTTTCTACCTTTAATGCATTTTCCAAAACAGAAATAAGAATATAAGCAAAGTATGATAAAAAAAAAAAACAGTAGTTAAGCCTAACTTGTCCCCAAAAAACGATCTCAGAATTAAAAACAGAATTGTGTGTATATATGTGTACATGGATATGTGTATGTGCATATGTATACTTATGTATAAGTATCTTAATGTCTGGTTTTTGGGGGGTTATTTTGTTATTTTATATGTTATGATTTTTTTTTTTTGTTCCTTTTTGGATTTTTGATTTTAGATAAAGAAAAAAAGCCTAATAAAAATACATTGATCAAAAAAAAGAAACAGAAATACTTTATTATTTCCCAAGGAGAAATTCGGTTGTTTCAGTTGCTCGTATACAAGTATAACAGTAGGAAATATCAAAGACATTAAAATCGATAAGAGCATAAATAGGAAAAAAAAATTAGTTCATTTATTAAATGAAAGAAAATTGATAAGGAAAATTATGTAGGCGAGTTGCAAACATGAGTCTTCAAGCAATATGAACTTCTTTATGAAGGAAAAATAAGCAACTTAAATAGAAGTGGGACTTTATATAAGGCAGAGGAATTTATATTTAAAAATTTAACAAAAATTTACAATATTAAGCATAAAATAACAGCACTGTTTGTCCAAAACGCAAAGTTTGTCAGTAAGGTACAGTTTGACAGTAAGGATATTGCACTGGGTATTATGTTTGCATTTTTTTTTTACATGTTTTTATTAACAGATATCAGAGGTGGTATCTGAAACTATCTTTAATTCTGTGTTTAGCTCATTAGTTTTAGTATTGCTGATTGAGTTTGAGACTGAGTTACTTTTTGTGACTGCTATGTGGAATTTATCGCTTTTTCTACTCTTCATATTGAAAAACATGAGGCCCTGTGGCAATGTAGATAAGTTAATGTCCTTGGTAACCAAAGTTCCACATCCTTCCTGCAGATACATGACAGAGAAGGAAAAGCCACTACATAAAAGCAGGAACAATAATTACCCCTGGTGGTCATTTACCTTTAAATAGAAACTCATTGCAGGTTTCACACCAACTTCGGAGCTGCAGACACTCTGATGCTTGTCTGCGGAGGCGTCTGCACAGATGTCTGCTATGGATCTGTCCCAAACCAGGAAGGGATCCTGAATCTTTGTGCACAAAAACAATGAAATATATTACACCCTCTATTAGAGGGAACTGATGCACTGACTAAAATGACTCTGGATACCTCTGTTTGGCTGCTTAGAGTTCTCCTCATCTTCAGGAACATCAGCCACCAAGGAGCTGACTTCCCCCATCACATTCTTCCCAAAGTCATACACCAAATCAGCCGTTTGATCCAGACCGAGGTTTCTGAAGAAGCTTGGGCGGGAGCCGTACCATGTGCCACGTGACAGAGGGTTGGGTCGGAGCTCTGCAGTGAACGCCAGAAGGAAGGATCTCCCAAACACCTGCTGCATCTTAGTGACCAGAGTGAGGCTCTGGTTGAACAGGACATCTGTTCTCGACAGCAGCTGGCTGAACGATGCATCCGCCCACTGAATGTCGGCCTCACCCTCTGTCACCTGGAGGTTTTCTGCCAGGTTTGTGTCACCCATGTTCTCATCATACTGAAAAAAATAATCATCTGTGTCTTCCAGCTGAGCAGCCAGAGTTTTGAAAAACTCCTCCACCTGTGGAGACAAACAGATTTTAAAGGAGCTTGGAACAAACCAGCGATACAATTTGATTGTTACGATGGGAAATTACTCACCTTGACCGAGAAGGAGGTGAACCCACGGCGACACTTGGAGGCATAAAAGTCCTTACAGGTATCTTCAAGACAAGGCCGGCACTCCTCAAAGGAGGATTTGGTTAAATCTCGACACTGCCTCTCTGCCTCCTCAAGTTTCAGCTCAGATTCCTGGACCAGCTGCATCGCCCCCTGAAACAACCCAGAACCCCGGCATTCTGTCACACAAACGTTTTACTTTAAATTCAGAAGGGAAAGTGAGATTTATTTCGAAAATTCATCAAGCGGGTTAATCTGCTCCCAGCAATTTATCATAGCTGCTGTGAAAGTGCACCTCGACTCCTTAACTTGCTTTACTCCCACATGTATTCATCACTGTCTGCATGAGGTTTCCCAATGTTCACTGTATATGAGAAAAGCTGAGCACTGAGCCACAGAAAAATGCCAAGGAACAGGACATGCTTCCATAGTTTAAACCAACACTAAGTAGTTTTTTCCACCCTAAATAATATTTCTAGAGTCATTGTGATGGTACATCAGCTTACAGCAGGTTAAATAACCTCTGTCATGGTCTGAGGGGGTCTGTATCTCTTTCACTAACACTATGTAACAGACAATTGGACCCGAGTCATAGGGACTCGGACTCAAGGCAACTTGAGCCGCTAATGAGATGACTTGCAACTCGACCTGGACTCAGGAGGTAAAAACTCGAGACTTGATTCGGACTCGGGACAAAATGTCTCCAGACTCAACCTGACTTGAGATAACATGATTCTGAAAATTGCACGCACTCAGGCTATATATGAAGAACCAGACAGGAGATATAGGCCTATGCCGCTCTTTCCTTTTAGGTTCATTTTATTGATGCTCCATTCACAGTGCACCTGTCCGTCACCTATTATTGTCCCACACGACACAGTACTACACATACGTTCCTACCACACACCCGCTTCTGCTACAGTGATGATCAGTGGGCAGAGTGAGCAAGACAAGGATTTCAAATTGGCAACCGCCATGTCTTCTGTGCCCAAAGTTATTTTCTTTGCATATAAAGAATTTCAATCAGATGGAAAACAAAGACAGGCCAAGTGCACAACCTGCAACGCTTCGATAAGTGAGAAAGATAGATAGATAGGAACTTTATTAATCCCTTGGGAAGGTTCCCTCAGGAAATTCGGGCGCAACATTGGATTCTATCCACCACCTGAGGACACATGAGGCCAAGTAAGTGAAACCTGCAAACGTTAGCCCGACCTGTGGTCAATATGAAGCTAGCAAAGCTAACATTAGTCAAGAGGGTGTTCGTGTGTTGTATGTGTGGGAAGATAAGGTTTCTCTCTTCAAGATAAAGATCTGTGTGCTTTTTGGGTGGACTGGGGAACAATGGTGAGGGACTCGACCCGTCTTAACCTGTGACTCGACTCGACTCGACTTGCCCACAACAGAAAAAACTCGAGACTTGCTTGGGACTTGGATCGGAGGGACTTGGGCAATTGTCTGCTATGTAACTTCGATGTGGATGGTATGAACATTTCCACACTAAAAAACTACAAATTTTAACTCCCCCTAGAGGCAAAAGCTGAACATTGGGAAAAGGAGAATATAAAGCAGTTTTTGAATTTTTAAAACAGATTTAGTGGTATATATACGTACATATATGTAATATAAAAAAAATTGCTGTCTTGTTTTATTGACAGGTTGTGTGATAAATATTAAGCACTGAAAATCTGTTATTTTTCTAAAACAAACACTGAAACAAATTCAACTTTGAGATGAAAAAACAAATTCATACCATCTTCTTGTCATTGCTCTGTCTCAGTGCGTCCATAAAATGTCTGTGCTTCTCCTCTTTCTCCCCCATCAGCTCCTTCACCTGCTTCACCCCGAGGAGAGCCAGCTTTAACTCCTCATCAACAAAATGTTCTCCTGCAGCTGACAGCTCTGCAAACACCAGACAAACACAGTTATTTTCTCTGAAAACAAGGGTGAATATATGAAACTTCAGTTTGGAGGCCTCACCTCTCAGTTTGTCCTCGCCCAGTGGAGGAGAGTCAGCGGCACAGAGGAGGACTTGAGAGATGCAGAGGAAGAGAGCGAGCAGCTTCCTCATCTTTGCATGTGCTCTGTTTAAAATAACAGACATGAATGACTGTGTTGTGGATTTAATCATAACAATGTTTCCACGAGCAAGTCTGACAAGTTATTTGCCACAAGATGGTGCCATTCCTCAAAGATTTTTACTTTCAAATGTTCAATTCATTAGTTTTTAAAAATTATCCTGTTTTTTTTAAAACAAAGTACATACAAAGTCCTCATACCAGAGGAAAAAAAAAACTGACCTAATGTCAACCATACTGTCATGTATTCTGCCCAAAAAACTCAAGAACAGAACACACATGGTAAAGGTGTACAAGCATTTGCCCATAAAGCAAATCTTTACACAAAATCCTAGTTTGTGTCTAAAGTTCCCTCGGGAAAAACAACAAATCAGCAAATCAAATCTAATACAGATGACCATTTTTAAGATTTGAAATATTTACCTTGAACAGCTATGAAAACATGAGACTCCAACTCCAGCACGAGCAGGTTCTTTATGAGATAAGCTGGAGGCGTCTGCTTTCTCTAAGGATTGTCCTATTTCTAATGATCTACTCGAGCTCAGATCCTATTAGAGTGTTGGAACCGAGACTTTAAGGAGCAAGCAGGGTGCTATTTGTGAATAAAAGGTGGGGATGTTTATGACACAAGTCTATTAATAAACCAAAGTGGGCTTAATTAGGCTAAACACCTTATTAGCTGCTTCTTTCAGCTCTTAATTTACTGCTTTAAAAATAATCTCAAAATAAAGTTAAATAGAAACAAAGTCAGAACTTGCAAGAGTAGTTTACCACCTATTATAAAAACTTAAATACCCTGATAAATATGTTTCTCCCATTTGACACACATAGCAAGTGCAGGCACAATAAAAGGATTAAACTTTTATAATGCTGAAAGATGATTTGTTTTATAGCCCCGTTCATTAAAAGTGATATTGCAAACATACAACATACTCCAGAGGTCTCCTTAGGTCAAACTATCTGCTCTAATCTGCATCAGACTGACGGTAAGCCTAACCCCCCGCAGAGCCTTGGCACACACTGGCATGGTTTGAGACTAAGCTGCACTGTAGGCTAGAATTAGAGCAGAAGGAATGCATGTAAGTGTGCAGGTATATAATAACACAAAAAGTTCAGCTCCATCTACAAATCAGGTTGTTCTTGCTTTGCATTCAGTCGGTATGATTGCAGCCATGGCATTTGTATCTGCATAAAGAAGGTAAATCTATCAGTAGATTAGTGAGGCGTGTTAAAGTTGTGTAATCCATTACTGGGAAAGTAAACACACCAAGCATTCTAGGCCAAGCAGCTGATAGACTGAAGCACATTTGATGCAAAAACTTCTTTAATAAACCATTTTAAGATTTAAGAGTTTTGAATTTTTAAAGGTTTCATGTACAAAATCCATTTTCTTTGCTTAGTTGTTAGAAGAGGCTGGAATAGCTGAGGAATTTGAAGTCTTTACTAAACCCTCAGTTCACAGAGAAATGAACAACAACTCTTAAAGGGGACATATCATGCTTGTTTCTCCTTTTCACTATGCCAGACTAGGATGCCTGTAAAGTCTTTCTGCCCTCAGTACAAGTCATTTAGTTCCTTCACTGCCCCACAATAACATTCTCAAAATCCTCATTTTAGGCCATTAACAAGGTCTTGTTGAAATGCTTGGATCTGAGGATGACCTACAGTTACCTTGCAACGTCACAGCCCTTTGTGCTCTGATTGGTCAGTTCTATCGGGGGTTGAGCCCGCCTGTCCTTCTTCTTCTACTGTATTTTCCTGCAGGCTCAAAGCAGTGAGCGCGTATTGAGTCCCCCTACAGGCCAGAGCAGATAATGAGTGAGTGTGAGCTAGGGAGCGATAAACCCCTGCTGGACGGATGTGTTCCTCGGTGACGGTTTTGTGGCTAACAGACATCACAGAGGAGGAAGTGTGTTATCAGATTACTCCAATAAAAAGAAAGGTACCTCGTGATGTCACGAGGTTTGAAATCTCGCGGACATCTCGCAATGACCTATTTTCAGAGGCATCAAATCTCGTTCTAGGATATCAGAAAAAATACAATTTCTAATTTTTTGAAAATTAAGGGGGTGTAAGGTCTTGTTTTCAAATTTATTATATTATATGTAAGTATTAAATCATGCATCAGCATGATATGTCTCCTTTAAAGAAAATGCCCTTAACAACACTGTTTTTTTCTTTTCTTAGCTTTATGGTGTAATAGCAATACAGTTTCCACCTACTGCTTATCGTGGGCAGACATCATGACTGTTTTTTCCATGGTAACCCCTCCTCCCTCCCGACATGGTTTGAGCAGCCAGTCAGCAGAGAGCTCATTATCATGGCCTCCCTGCACCCTCAGATTTGCATGTTTTCAAAGGGGAGGGGAAAAGAGCTACAACTAATCCTCTACAGAGACAACATGTTTTATTTTTGTAATGAAATTTCAATTATTCTTTTAGCAACATAAATGGAACTAAAACTGCTTAACTTGTTCATTTTTTAAAAGCCGTATTTTGCCGTAAGTCATCATCATACACTGTTATAACAAAAACTTAAAATAACTGGCATTAAATGAATATTTCAGTAAACATTTTTTGTGCTTTATGAACTTAATCAAAGGAGTTATCTCAACTATTCTTATTAAAAGCATTTTGGATGTTTTCTCCTCTAATAATACCAATTGGAATTGTATTTTATATCCTTGGAAAGCCTAATTAGTCACCTTTACAGCAACCTACAACTTTTAAGGATAATGCATCTGTGGAATGAGCAACACATTTAAGCTTGCGGGTTCCCTCAAAGAAAGCCTTCAGTTCCTTTTACGGTGCTGTCTTCCTTGGATGTCCACTTCACAGTCTGTTTTGACTTCACCAGTCTCACAGAACTTGGTCAAATATTTGAAAATGGTACCAGGACGCACACCAAATAATGCCGCTACTCCGCACACCGGAACACAAGCATCCAATTGCAGGGGATTTTGGCACATTTTTAGGGTACAAGTTTAGTTGTGTTACTCAATCTAAAAATGCATGATCCTTACAAGTTGTACCACATTGTAAAGGTGACTAATCAGATTTCCAGTGATACAAATACAATACCAATGGTATTATTAAAGTTTCCAAACTTTTTTTGAGGAGTATTGCTTCTTTCACACCTTTCACACTGGCCAAAAAATCCATTTAAACACAGTAAGTAAAGGGTTTAATCGGCATTAAACCAGGTCGACTCATCATGCAAGCAACCTGCTAATTTTTGGATGATGTCGGCGTAACATGTCCACGGGGCAATATTGCGCTCGTCCCCTCTGTCTGTAACTTACATGACTCTTTGCTACCTCAGCAACAAATTCCATCCTCTTAGTCTGCGCTGAGTTTGTACATTTATTAAGAGGCACAAAGTACAGAAAACAGTTGGCCACCATGTCCAAGGTTTACATGCTCTTTTCATTGTTTACATGGTCATTTTTCATCGCACTGATGATGTCATCAACTCGATGCAGAGGAAAAAAAACAGCCACACAGCTCATCAGATCCGGATCTGCTGGCAGATCAGCAAGGAAAGGAGACACTTGCCGATTGTTAGCAGGTTAACCCGTGTTGATAAAACCTGATTTGGCACACAAATTTTAGTATGAAAGCAGTACTGGTCAAAT
This sequence comes from Scarus forsteni, assembly GCA_036419115.1. Taxonomy (NCBI): domain Eukaryota; kingdom Metazoa; phylum Chordata; class Actinopteri; order Labriformes; family Labridae; genus Scarus; species Scarus forsteni. The sequence continues at coordinate 8,931,855 of JAZDUH010000007.1, read as the reverse complement.
TGCATGATGTAGTTGCAAGATAGCCCAACAACAGCTTTCCGCTTTTGCTGATAACATTTATGTTATAATGACTGTGGAAGTTTGCTAATTTATGAAGATAATGATAAACAAAACATATGTTTTATGAACTTTTTTTTTTATCACCACAGACCTTATAATCATCAGCAATGATCCAAGAACACACTGACAAAATTCCCAAAGTCTTTCAGTTGAGAGAACCAGTCAGATACTAACTTCCAGGTTCGTCTACAAAACATATCATTGTCACACCACTCTATAGTAGTCATGGTTATGTTAGAGTAGATTTGACTACAGTATCAACCTTGTGAAACAATAAATTCTTCTATATTTTGACTTTAAAATTTGATCAGAACTGCAGCTGCCAGAACAGAAATTTATGATTAATGTAACTTAAAATATCATTATGAAGCAATTTCAGTTTATCCTTCAAAGTCTTCGTGAACAATCTAAAACATCCACCACAGTGTATGAGCACACGTCGTCCTTCTTCCTGTCCGTCTTTCTTTCACCTCCAGCGACTCTGCTGCAGAAAACCATCTGAGTCCTTCTTATCCTGATATCTAAACATGGCAGCAGCGTGGTAAATGTGGAATTCCTCTGTGCTTTCTCAGCCTCTCCGTTAATCCGAGCCCAAACGCTGAAAGCCTTGACCCAGCAAATGAGGTCCCAACCCCTGAATGAGGACCAGCAGGAGCAGGCCTGCGAGATACCCGACCCTCAGCTGCTTTTTATCAGCCCGCCACGATCCCGATCCGAGGCGTAATACCAGCCTGCTGCTCCAATTATAGCCGACAGTAAAATAACAGTTTGGAAGCCTTTAGCAAAACAGGTAATTAGTCGCTTTATCATCTCAGGCTGGTCTGGAGTCTAATATGTGCTGCACTGGGTCAAACTCCAGCTATTAGTGCTTTGACGGCTCTGTTATCCAAAGACAGAAGAAAAACAGAGCTCAGTTTGATGTCTGTGATGGGTTTGTTGGAGCTCAGAGGGTTTTAGAGCTCAGGCCGTTTGTGTCGACTGTATCTTTGTGCTGTAAATCAATTGGTTTGGGCTGAGCGAGTGTAAACAGATTAACATCAGGGCCACATCAGGGCAGAGTAACCCAGTGACTCTAACCTGTACTGTGAGGAGAACAGCTCTTTTTCAGACCTTTGAAGCTGAATGCAGCTGTTTCTTCAGACTTTGATCAGTGATCTGCATCTGCAGGCCAGAGAGATAATGGACTCAGGAAACGTTGAAATTATCTCTGCACCTGGAAGAGTTAAAGGAGAACGGACACTAGTGAACCTAGTCTTGTTTTCATAGTTGTGCCTGTTGTTGGCTGCAGTTTAACCCTGAAACAAAAGATCATGAAGGAGATATGCAAAGATCTATATTAACTCAAGGCAAAATATGGGAGGATGTTATGAAACAAGGCAAAACGGAAAAATCTAGCTTCATCAAAAGAGTCTCGAATTCGTCAAATGACTTCTGTCTAAAGTTAAGTCAAAGAAACTTTGATTACTCCATGAAGTTTGATGAACCAACGAGCTTCAGTTCCTGCATGAAGATGATATATTGCATATTTAATTTAAGCAGAAAGTTGTGTTTATTTCGAATGAAGCAATTCTCAATTTTAACTGGTCCAGTCTCTGGACTCACCACTGCTTCTCCACACAAACTTCAAGAACAGAAGATGATTCATTTTATAACGTAGCTGGCCAAATCTATGACTGAAATAGCATGGATGGATGGATGGATGGATGGATGGATGGATGGATGTTAAGTAGGTTAATTCAAGGAGGTATACTGTTCAGTATAGCCAGAGCAGATGGAACAAAACTCCTCTTAAAACGGGCCCTTCTATATTTAAGAGTCCTGTACCTGCGTCCAGAGGGAAGGAGCTGGAAGAAGTGATGGAGAGGATGTTCAGTGTCTGAGACTGTTGACTTGGCAAGCCGGGCTATTGCTCTGTGGTTGAGTTCTGAGATATTTGGATATTTTGTCCTAAAGGTACAGGGCCATATTTTTGCAATGCAATGTACTTTTAACTTGACTATTTTGTACTTACAGTTAAACATAAGAAACAAACAAATAGCTAGAAAGTTATTCATGCAACATTTGGTATTTTCTAACTCAATGAAGCATACGAGATGCTAAGACCTTCGTCTTTGGAGTCAAAATGCAATCAGCTAGCTTTAAAGTGGACATTTGTGCAAACATTGGGGAAGATACTACCCAATAATGTCGACTTTCCATCTTTAGGGGTAAAACAGCAAACAAGGTGTAAAAGAAAAACCCTTAAAGCATTCTCAATAAGTTGACCTGTATCACTGTTGAATCAGATTAGACTAGATTTGTTCAAAGATTGGCAAAAATCCCTCAGTCTATCACATTCACACTAAAACCCAATAAATCAGTGACAAAAACATGCAAATCTACAGAAAGATCCTCTGAAATGTTCCTGAGATTCTCTGCCCACAAGCAAAGGATGAATATCAGTCTCTATGGCCTTAACCTTTGAACTATGAATTCCAAAACATGATCTATTTGTCCTTGCGTTGGGGTGGAAATATGAACAAATTTAATGGAAACTTCATTAAGATATTCTGGAGAAATTAGACAAGGGTGAATATGATGTTTTTCAACCTTTACCTTTTACCCAAGACGTTAAAACAGCATCAGATCACATCTGACTGACAGAAAAACTGTTTAAGTTCCTGAGGTACTCGATCTACAAACAAGGGATGACCATTAGTCTTCATGATCTTGGCATTTGGACTATGACTTGCAAAATATGATCAATTTGTCTTTGTGTCAGGATGGATATGTTATGCACATTGACAGAAAATCCCTTGAAATATTCTTGAGATTTCAGACAATGACCTGCAAAATGGCAGACTTAACTGATATTTAAGAGATTAAGAAAAAAAAATGTCGAAGCATTTTCGAGATACAGGGTTTACAAGCAAAGGATGAACATGAGCCTCTATGACCATGACTTTTGAACTATTCCAAAGCATGATCGATTCGTCCTTGTGTTGGGGTGAAAGTGTGCAAACGGCTGAAGGATAACCCCTTAAATATACTTGAGATATTAAACAATAGGGGTGGGATAAAAAATTGATTCACATAGGTATCAGGATTTTTTGTTTGACGATTTTTTTTGTTCAAAAATCGATTTTTTTTCCTAATTTAAATGCTTCATTTTAGTCTGTGTGAATAAGCCGCTTTTAAATGCAACCCAGGCTTTTGAGGAGAGAGTATAAACAGCTGGATAAAATATTTTGCTGAATAAATCAAATCAAACTTTATTTATAAGGCACTTTTCATACTTAAAAGCAACACAATGTGCCTCACAGAGGCTAAAAACAACATAAAAACGGAAAGTCCAGCTATCCCCCTCCCACAAATAAAGAGACATATCCAGACACACACTCGCAGACATCAACATACGCACACACACACACCTGCGCCCACACACACATACCCACAACATTCATATGAGCTGTCATAAAAGAGAGACATGGCCATGCACCGAGGACTGAGGTAAAGAATAAGCTACTTTTGGGGGCCATCAACACCGAGGGGGGCTCCCGGCCCAAGAGGAGCGCAGCCGGAGACTTCCCCGCCCCGCGCAGACACGAGGCCCCACACCACAGTGCAGTGACCTACGGCCATGCAGGCAGAGCCGTCCCCCGGCAGCTGCCCCACAAGTGGACCAAGAGCAACTCCCAGTGTGGAGAGCCCCCATGAGGAAACACTGGAGCTAATAAATAAATCAGCTAATAAATCCTAAAAACAGGCTTACATGTTGTGTGTATTTTTCCTGATATAGTCTGTAGGCATCATCATTGTTCATCTTTTTCACTGGTGTTAAAAAAAGCTAACTAAAGATTGCAAAAATCGGCAATGTCATAGAATCGCAATTTAAATCAAATTGGCACCTAAAAAATTGAATCAGGAAAAAGTGTATCGCCCCAGCCCTATTAAACAAGGGTAAAAATGTTGATCTTTGAGCTTAAAAACTGAACCAGGTCATATTTGACTGACATTTTTGCAGTTTGACAAAAGGGTCGAAGAGATCTTTAAGTACTGTGTCCACATGTAAGGGACAAACATGTCTCTATGACCTTGACCTTTGAATGATGACTTTCAAAATGAGAGCAATAGCCCTTGAAAAAAATGTTCATCGATATCCCTTTGAAAATTCTTGAGATGTAAGACGAGGTCAAATATAAGACCTTAGCTGTGTTCGAAATACCCACAATGCACAGCAAATGTGTGATGTACCCTATATTGTACTCCCGTATACCACAGTGCAATGCGGTCCTGTTTTTCCGTAGAAGACGAAGAGAAAGAAGGCTGTTAGGTGCTGCTTTCATTTATAAATGTAAGAAACGTTAATGTTTCTTTGACATGTTTGTAGCGTTGCTTTTTTAATGGTTGTAAACAGCTGTAAAATTTGTTATTTATCCTCCTGAGTGCCCAGTTTGTCTATGTGATTTTTGGCGTATCCACTTCCGTCACAGGAATATCCGGCTCACCTACTCACGCTATGACGTTTAGAAAATGTCAGTTTAGTGTCCGAAATCTTGTTAAGTCTTCCCTATGTAGTTCACCTTTTCATTTACATGACATAGGGAATAGTGAGCAAGTCAATGAGTGGATAGTTTTGAACACAACTTTTGTGACCTTGACATCTCCCATGTCCTTCAAAATTACACCAGGTCATATCTACTGAAATTTAAACTGCAAAATAGCTTATAAGAGTGAATTTTATGCAGAGTTAAAAATAAACCCTGTCCAATTAGTCTTGAGATAAACAAGTGATTTACATTGGGTTCCATCGCATTGAGTCAACACGGACATGTGTCCAAACTTCTTGAGGTGTTGCATTTATAATAGCAGGAGCAGTAATACAGTTATAATATAGAAGAGTAGTAATAGTCTGATGAAGAAGAAATCACATCAGACAACCTAAGAACGGTGAAGAGCAAACCTTAATGCAAATATCATTGTTTATTCTTATTCAGTGTTTCATAATGTTCTGTTTGTGACTTTTTTTCATTGACAAAAAAAATGCTTGGGCATGCTGTTGGAAACTTTGATGCACAATTTTGAAATAGCTTTGAGGAATGTTACTGTGGATGTGATAAAATAAATCTGATAAAATAACCTAAGCCACATGATTAACCAACTCTGAGTACCAAGAGGCCAAACGGCCCTGGAGGTCCATCACACGAATATGAATGTCATTTTTCATCCTTGAAGGAAATGAGATGTGAAGATCTAAAAACAGGAACCGCTCTGAAATGTCGCCGTTTCGCTGCGTCGTTCCACCTCCCTGTAAAAAAAAAAAAAAAACCTTTGAAATTATCCGTAATGGGTCCCAGATTTTCACCCTGGGACGCGATTGCCATCACCCCCCCTGTAACTTAATCTCATCTCCGGCTGGATCACTGCGCCTCCCCTCACAGGACACCGCGGGGGAGGACGGAGGACAGTCCGCGGACAGACGTCAGACCCCTGACTGAAGCTGTGGCCAGAGGTGACCACGGTAGACAATTAGTGTCACTGAAGACACAGTGAAGGTAAAACGGAAGCGAGACAAACACCCTTCAAAATAAGAGCATAACTAAGACTTTAAGATGTCACCATGACGGTGTAAGGGTTCATTTTATGACCATGTTGTCTAGTGGCATGAAACCTAGTCTTTTATTCTTTTTACTACAGGTGAAAATGCCTATATTGAAATTTCTGTTTAGTTCAAGGACTATAAGGTCCTGAAGCAGGGGCGGATCAATGGGTGGGCCTGAATGTGCACAGGCCCGCCCACACTGACAGACCCAGCCAATCAGAGTCATGAAAATGCTAATTATATATAAATATATATAAAGACAAAATAAACAAATTAATAATATACACTTTCAATTCATCTGATTTTTTATTTTTTTGTAAAATGCAGATTTTGAAAATGTAGGGAATGCTACTTATAGTGATTAACATTCATAATGTCCTCTCTTTAGTTAAAAGAGACTTTCAGCCATTTTGCAAAATAAAATAAAAGTATTTGAGCTATTAATGTAAGCTGCTTTTTACTTTTATTTTACCGCAATAGATTCATCAGGGAGTTAAAAAATAAGAAAAAAACGGTGGCTCGTCGAGATATTCTTGGGCCCATCCCTTTAAAACATACTGCAACTGCCATGAAGACTTGAATGAAGATAGATGTTGCAAAAAAGAAAAAAAAAAAGAAAGTAAAGAAAAGAAAAAACACTGCAAACATTCTTTCATCAAAATTTCATTTCACTATAATTTTTTTCAAACCTGTTACTATAAGCATTTAGGGAAGGTTCCCTCATCAAAATGCCTCTAGGATTTTTTTTAATTTTTTTTCCCGGATTATTGCCAAAATAAAATCTGTGGAAAAAGTGAATAAATTAATATAAAAATATATATGATTTTTTTTTTCAGGCAAAATATAATTCGAATATTGTGTAATTATTTCCTAACACCAGTTTTGTGCTGTTGAAAAATAAGTGGAAAAGAGCTTTTCTGATTTTACGCTTAAGGCCGAACCGGAAGTCGCTCTTGTGTGTCCGTAACTTAACGTCAGTATCAGGACGCAGGACTCCCTCCTCCTCCAGTGCAGCTCCTCTGGACTTGACTGAACATCCCATCACTCCTACAAGAAAAGTTTGAGAGGCGACCACAGCAAACAGGATGGGATTTTAAACTCCAGAAACAAATCGAGGACAAACTTTTATGATCTTCTTCCATGTTGAAGAGCTGGTGTCGTTTCCGGTGGAGCACTTTCCTTCACTCCTCCCTGGATGCTGAGATGCGCACAAAGTGACAGCGGCTTCATCTCTTCTACAGTCCTCCACCAGTTATAAACGCCATGAAAGGTGTGTTGTTTGGTATGACAGGTCATTTATCTGCTCTGTTTTTAGGCTATTACGGCCTCATTCAGTCTGTGCGTGTTTCTTTGTGGTGCGCGTTTCACATCTGGATGACATTACGGTACTGCGGTACAGAAGTTGTGAAATACTCTGGAATTGGTCTTTGCTTCAGCAGCTTAGTGGTATCTCGTTAAAAGATATAAAACAGTGAAAAATGGGCTCACAATGAGATTGATTAACTAGATTTTTTTTAATAAATATGTCAACATTACCGTAAATAAGCACACAGACCGGCCATTAACAATTGAGATGTGAGTTTAACTTGTGTTTTTGCTGACTTTTAACACTTTGGACATCAGCTTGTAGCAAATTCATGTTCATTGCTGTATGGTAAGGCCGGGTAAAATGAAGTTTGGAAGATTACTCTCATCGGCCACTTCATTAGGTACACCTTGCTGCCCTCATAATTGCCTTGATCCTCTGTGGAGTAGATTCAACAAGCTGCTGGAAACATTCCCCAGGGGTTTCAAATCTGCAGTTGCTGCAAAAAAGTCGGCACCACATCAATCGTGCCTATCTCCCATTCCACCACATTCCAAAGGTTCTCCGCTGGATTGAGATCTGGTGGCTGCAGAGACCATGGCATGTTCAAGAAACCACTGTGGGATGATTTGAGCTTTGTGTCATGGTGCATTATCCTGCAGGAAGTGGCTATCAGAGGTTAGAGATCAGCACTCAGGTAGGCTGTGGTGCTTGTGTTAGGGCTGATGAGTATTTCCCACCTCACTATAATACATATCCTGATTCTGAGGCTAGGATACAGATCATATGCCAATGCATGCAAATGGTGAGCACTGGTACACCAGACAACGTGATGTACTTACATTTTCGATCCTGAAATATTTTAGAAGTAACTTCAAATTTTGAATTTGTGTCATGTAAAGTAGTTTGACTTCTACTTTCATCCCTTGAACTGTGCCACTGATAACATTTCTTCTAGTTGATTCCTAGATAATCATATTTTGTCATGATAGGGCTGTACTGTTAATAGGGCTCTGGATTGTTAAATCAGTTTTTATTTGCATATACTGTAAAAACATGTAAACACTTCAAAAGTCTCAATTGACTGGAACAAAAAAGAAAATTGTAATAGACAGTCGTTCTTTCTCAGATTTTGTGAAATTGAACTACAAGATAGAGGTCCAGGTGTAATGGTCATGCCTTTAAATCCGGCCAAAGCAAGGAATCACTTATCTGAGCTGATATGGCACCAATTTAGTGAAAATGAAAGCTGCTTTTGGGGTTCATTTTGGCCCCAGGTGGGACATGTTGCAAATACAGTGATGATATAAAACACCAGAACCAGTCTTAAATATTTTACTGAGAGCAAGTGTCCACCCATTTGCAGATTTACAGACTTTTGTTACTACAAATTTGAACAATGCGACTACAAATAATTCATATTCTAGTGTGATTCACGATGTCCAGCTAAAATAAAGGTATGATTTTCATTCCATGTCTCGAGCACTAATTCATTAACCATCAAAACAGTGATATTTTCCCATTTAAACTGGAAAAACTGCTCAGAAAAAACACATACAGTCAGCATACAGGGCTCCTCGTCCACTCAAATCAACCTCTGACCCCCCACTAACTAAAACACACTCTGCTCATCTTTCCCTGCCTACCCCCTCCCCTCCATCTGTAAACCATTACCATGATGCTCTCTGAGCTCTGCTCCAGTCCTCAGTGCAGTGGAGCAGAGTGTAATTAGAGTTTACTGTCAACAACCCAGAGAAACCGCAGCCTGTGGTTTTTACAGTTCTCTTCACCTCATACTTGCGCACACAAACACACACAGAGGGGAGATGGTACTTTATTATCACCCACCTAGGGCTGGACAGTATCGTCGGATTTAAAGACATCACTTTACTGTGTTTTTAAATGAGATGTAGGGTGAAACAGTTTGTAATGATGGACTTATGGTGAAAATTAAAGCACTACAGATGTTTAAAGTAGAAATGAAGCTAATAGCTGATGCTGTATCCAATGTTTTTTTGTTTAACTAGTTTCTGGTGTAACTCTTAACTATGATAACATCTTCACTCATGTTGATCATAAAAACAGATCAGAGTTTGTCAAGCAGTGCCTGATTATAAACTCTGAGACAGCAGCCAGCATTCAGTTGATATGACACAACAGAAAAACATCCGACTCACATCTGTTCACTTCACATTAACTGATTGCCAATGTTTGTAAAATGGAGCCAATATCAGCTACTTTGGATGTTTAACCAAACACTCTGTTCATCCCAACTTGTTTGCATCAGTTTATTCTGTGTTAAAAATGTCATAAATATCCTCTGACTCCATCTTTCCATTGAAAAACACACCAGGTCTTGAACTCAGTAAAACTGTTCTAATACTGATTTATCTTGAATGTTGTTCCTGCCAAACACACTTGAATGTTTTTATATAAAATATATGATCGATGGCTGGCCTGCAAAACCATAAGAAAGAATGTACTCTCCTCTGTTTTCTTAGCTTGCCAAATCTCTGGATTTACCAGATCCCATGTCAATCATCAGACAGATTCATCTTACAAAACTTAAAGCTGAACAACATAGAGGTGCATGAATCAATCCAAAACAGGGCTGTGGGTTAGCGTTAGTACTTCCTGTTTCCCAAACCCTAAAATAAAAAATGCTCAGGAAACCTTCCGATTGGTTCTTAAAAATCACTAATTCACACTCTATTGCCACAGCCATGAGATCAGCTTTATAAGAGAGGAAAATCTCAAACCAGAAGTCACAATTAGATGTCATGCACTGCAAATTTTGTAGTTTTCTCTGTAGTTTCCCCATGTTGCTGTTCATTAGTGGCTTACTAATAGCTTTTTATTCCTGCAGATTATGTTTCAGCCTGAGAAAGTTGTAAAAAGTGAGTTCAATTGTTTATATATTCCATATTTTCGTTTTTTACAAAGCTCATTATCAGAAATGATCCAAATCACAGTGAAAAATCCCACAGGTTTGCAGTCGGAGGACAAACACAATGCTAACTTCTGCACTGGCATACAAAAATAACTCATCTCTGCACCTCTCTATTGTTAACAGTCAGAAAATTAGAAAGCACTCGGAGAGCACAGACCTCCGCCAGTGCCACAGTCCTCAGCCATATTGTCATTTTGACCATAAATATTACTCCTACCTTTATTTCATCTAAATATTTAGATTCCTTGACCATGAAAACATACCATTAGCAACTGGATTCATCATGATATCTATTTTAGTTCAGTAGTTATTCACAGAAATCAAATTTTTCACCATGCCGGCCAGACGCTGATCCAGATCAACACCAAAATCGAATCCGTTCTTCCTTTTCCCATGCTGAACATTTTCTGAAAATATCATCCAAATCCAACCATCACTTTTTGAGTTATTTTGTTCATGGACGGACGGACGGACAAACTCTCTCGAAAACATAACCTCCTTGGCGGAGGTAATAATCATGCTTTATCAGTATCCTTTTAAGGACAAAAATAAAAATAGTGTCAAGATTCAACCACTTCCTATGCAATACTGCCCTGACAGATGTGAAATAAATTCCATGGATTTGTGAAACAGTCAATCTAGGGTGTTTCAGGCTGCGTCTTTTCTCCAAATTTGTTCTTTAACAGTCTGTCTGAATTAAATGGGGACACATGCCAACAGTCTCTTCCATAGTAAACGTTAGAGCACAATGCTGGACAGCCAAAGTCACATCTTAAGGTTGTTGTAGTCAAACACATCTACAGTTTCTAGTGATTTACACTAAAACAGCCTGTTCTGAGCGGGGCTAGAACAGCAGGGTTTAATGTTGAGCCAAAATTAAATATCTAGTGGATTTCAGGCAAGGAACTTAGAAAATATAAGTCCTGTAAAAAACCATTTATATTCCCAGTGAGGTGTGCACTGACTGTGAAAATCAGGGCTGATACGATTTGTTTCCAATAAGAATTTTGCTGATATTGGTGATGATGTTTTCATAATGACTTCTTTTGGTGTAATTTTTCCACCAACCAATATTTCATTATTTTCTGAGTCTTGCCAACAGGCTGGTTTGTTCTTCTAGATAAAAAGCCTCTCATTCGCTATTATGTGTGTCAGATGTCAGTATTTAATTGTTTGGACACAAAACATCTGTGATTGATATTTTAACATTTGCATCTTCATTGTTGGTGAAATCAAAATATTTGAAACAACTTGGTACAATAACAAAAGAAAACCTGTTTTCTAAACCTGTTTTCACCAAAAACTGGGTTATTTACTGGTTTTAATATTTTAACAATGCCCAAACTCCATAAATATAATGTCAACATTCGGAAAAGAGGGAGTAAAAGTCAAAGGTTCACTGAATTTTGAAGTGTTGCCAACATTTGTATGTTTCTAGAAGGTGCTCTCTTCCTCTCTGTATTAGTTAATATGACCTATGATTGTTTACGGTGTGTACTTTTTGACATAATTGTTTGTTTAAGCAGTGATTTTTTTTAATAATTCTGAAATGCATTAATTTCAGAGCAATATCAGTATGTCCCCCATAATTTTTAGGCAGCGTTTAAGACTTTGACTGTTGCTGCTTTAAATAAAAACCCTAAATAACCCAAAATTAGGTGTTTCTTCGCTATAGTTTGTTGCTATTGTGACAAACATTAATATTGTTAATTTTAGAAGAAAAAAGACTTCAATGCTGAATATGTGACAACCAAACATATTAAAGAATATATCAACTGTCCGGATTTCGCTGAGTATATGCAGGTTTCATTTATTGTTCATATTTCCCAGCCCTATCTCCAACCTTCAGTGCTGGACGGACAGAAAAGTATTCAGTGTAAGCATTTAAAAACTCAGAGTTCAGTGTCCTCAAGGGTGTTATCTCTTTATTTGTTGGTGTTTTGTTTTTGGACCACTACCAACTTCTTAAAATGCAGAAAACCCCTGTTGTTCTCATGTTGACCTCGTTCATGTCATGTTTTTGTCTTTCACAGACGACTTTGCAGACGAGGAGGAAGTACAGTCTTTTGGATACAAGAGGTTTGGTAAGTCAAAAGTCCATTTCTCTTCATGGGAGAAACGCAGGCATGCTCAGAGCCTGAATCATAAAACCTTTTACTGTTTTGAGAATGAACTGCTCTGAATTGAAGCCACTAAGTGTGTGGGCTTGACTCTCCTCTGCCGCTGCCTACCTTGAACCTCTCTCTTTACGGGCATGTTAGTCTAATTGAGCCATCTCGTTACAAGATAGTTTTTTTTTCTTATTGGGACAGACAGCTGGTGACTAGGTCCTCATCTGACCTGATATCTGGCTCTGTCAGTGGTGGTTCTGCACAGTTTGGGTTCAATATAAATGTGGCTGTCAGCCTGTGAGGTCTCGTTCACCACAAAACCAACGACTGCTGAAATAACTCACCAGATCAAAAAGTTTAATAATCCTTCTTCTCTCTTTTATCCACTTAAGTTAAGCCACTTTAGCACAGTGACTCACACAAACATGCCATAAGACCTCAAAAATGAGGAGTCACTAAAGCCGATATTGTCCTCTACATACTTCTGTCTGTTGTTTTGTTACACATTTCAACAGGCTTCATCTGTGTTTAGTTTGGGTACAAATGTGTTCATGAGTATCAGTCCTCTAGCATGGTTTAAATATGCATTTTGGCACTTTTAACAACATTTCAAGATGATTCCTAGATTTGTTAATTACCAGGAAACCAGAAAATTCTGGAATGGAGAGTTGTGTTGTCTTTTTTAACTTCAATTAAGGGTTAGTTTGCCATTTTGACAAACAACAGCCCTGTACAGTGCTACAGCTTAGCTAAGGTACTCTTTGAATGGCCACACTGAACGACTCCTCCTGTGGCTAAAATACTTTCTTAGGCCCTGATTACACGACAACGTTGTCACCAAAAAGGAATGTTTTTTCCTTTGCATTTTCAAAAGTGCTACGCATTCACACAGCTCCATGAAAATGACTGAAAACACTCTGGCATGCAGGCCAGGCCAGAAGATGGTGATGTAGGTTTGTAGTGAAGTAGCAGTGTTACAACACGTACATGCTTTCTGATGAAGACAAACTTTTCACAAAAAACAATGGTGAATGGACTCACGAAGACACTAAAGCTGTTTGTCTGGACAACAAATATGTCTGGATATTTCTGCCCAAATAACAAACTGAGCAAGGTAAGCAGCACACACGTTGCTTGGTAGATGGCCAAAGCTGATGTTGTTGTTGTAGTTCCTGGCCTTCATGTGAAAGAGTACTGCGCCTGTGGTGACATGCTGACATCACCACATTTGTGTAAACAGGGCCTTATTGAAGTTAAGGTTTTTGCCACTGCAACTACCATCAAGCAGGCTTCCTTGTATGAACATCTGAACCTCTGCAGATGATCCAGAATGCAGCAGCACCTCTGGTCTTTAACCCTTGATGTAAAAAGTTTGGGCACCCCTGGGCTAAGGGGTACAATTGGGATCGACCCAAAGTGGAAGGAGTCTATAAGGGAATTGACTGGCAAAAAGTTAAATGATTTCGATTCACATCCCGATTATTATCACCTGGCAATATTCACACTTGAACTTGTATAAAAAGTGTTCTGGCTGTTCAGATATGCTTTTCCTTTTGCCTGTTCTGTAATGCGGCACCTTCACTGACAGATCAGTCACTTTCACTTCATATCCAGCTGCTTTTGAGTGAAGAACAGCAGTAAGATTTCCATCAAGTGCATGTTTGGATGTAGAAGAAAACATGCAGGGCAAACAGAGTCACACACACTGAAGCACATCATTACTCCTCTGCAGAGGCAGAGTGTGTGCTCTACTCGCTGTTCTCTTGATTCGACATTGATATGGGATCAGAAGCCTCTGTGTTTCTCTTCTGTTTGGGGTGTTGTTGCTGTATGACTCACTCAAACAAAGTTCGACAGAGGTCCCCGAGTGTGGATTCAAGGCTACAAAGAACAAGCAGAGACGACTTCAAACTGGGTTAAAACACAATCCCTTTGATTCCAGTCATCCGAGTAGAGGCATCCTGTTTGTCTTTCTTTGAGAGCGTGTGTGAGTCCCCCGCTCATGGATTCGATTAGAGAGCTGCAGGGAGAGGAGCCAAGTCCAGCGCACTTTTAACTTTATTCAAATGAACTCTTGACATTCAGAGGAGAGCGCTGCTGAACTCGGAGCTGAGTGCTGTCGGCCCCTTCAGGGATACGGCAGCTGTTTGGAGGGGCCAGCTCCGAGGGGCTCCAGGGGCTTTGTTGTGAAATAGAGCTGCATTTAAGCAAACTATCACAAACGCTTATTCTTTCACTATTAGTGCTGTAATGCTGGCACTCAGGGGACACAAGCAGTTATTTCCTCTCTGCGTGTTTTGTTGTAATTCCTTGTAGTTTCCTAGGAGAGTAAGAAGGCTGCTATAACGTGAGATTTCTAGAAAGGGTGATGTTGAGCAGAGACAGAGAGCTTACTTCAATCCTGCTGCTTCAAAGAACTGAACATTGGTTGTAAATTCTGTTCATATTTTTCCATCTTTAATTAAGGAAAAGCAGACAAATCCAAAAGACTCTGCTGTTATTCACCCTCACATTATATATGCTGTACTTTGCAGCCAAATATTCTCTCAAATTCCTAATAAAACTCCAGGAAGCCTACAGCTTTTGGGAATAAATAGAAGCTTTTCTATTTTCTGTAGATGTGATGTGACTATGAGTGTCAAGAGTTGAACTTGAATCCTGTGAAACTGAATTGAGTTTCTGGAGTAAAAGTTTGTAATTTGGTTACAAAGTCAAAGGAAACCACTGAAACAGGTCTCATTGGCGTCTCAGCATAGTGGACCTGAAACGTCACACACTGCTGACCTTGTTTAAATTTGCTGCAACGGACATTGTTGAACTGGTTTTTTTAAGTGTTGACAACTTTCTGCCACTCCTTCACTGTGATGCTGGATTAAAAACACTCAGACAACACAAACACTGCTGCTGTTTTGGACAAGACCCGCTGTTATTGCTTCACAAGTGGCCGTGCTGAATGGTGACCCAGGGTCGATTGCTCTGTTTGCTTTGGTTATAACAGTTGTTGAAACCAACGATAGTGCCCATGAAAGTGTTTGATAACAGGGTTTGATATCAGATATCTCTCTAAACGAAAGAAAGACAAATTAATATTTACTGAGCGTGCCTGATATCACCAGTTAAGTTAGCTACAAGTTAAACCGTAACACCAGTCAGACATAGTGATAGATATACGAATATAAAACAGCTTTTGCATTGAAATTGCAGTTAAAGGTCCATACCATGGACATAGTTTCAAGTTATTAAAGTGTGTATTCATGTGGACAAGGATTTCTCGAAAAACAGAGGAGAAAAACACTGTCATTGTATCCTACAAGGAAGTAAGAAAATGTTGACACACCAATATATCGCAATCTTTTGTGGCACAATACTGAATACATATTATTTATGTAATATTGTGATATTTTCTTATTTAATAATTTACAGAAATCCTTGACATTTATATTTAACTTAAGCCTCTGGTTGGTAGCAGACAGTCTCCAACCAACTCTTCTTCTCTGTGACAGTTATAGTTTTTCTGTCATGGAGACAGTTAAGTTTATAAAGGTTGCTGGGATCATTATTGTGTAAATAACACCAATTAGAAACTGGATTTTTTTAATGCACACAATACTGTGGGTTCAGTATGCAATAAAAAAAAAAAAGCAAAAATATTGTGAGAAACTGCGTTGTTCATAGGATCACTGTACATTGTGATTTATCATATTGTCACCCATTTATCAGGATATGCATCATATCATCAGGTTCTTGCCAGTACACACCTCTAGTATTCACAAGGTCTACAATAAGCCCCCTAAGGTCTAACCTGACAAGCCAGATGGACAGCTCCATATATCTGTCACAGAAATATTTCACTAGTCCATCTGGGTAGGAGCCCTTTGAATTTGTTTTCAGGGGCAGAACATTAAAAAAACACAAGCTTGTGATTGGACAATCGTTTGGCTCATCACATTCATCACAGACCAATCCACATCAAGCAGGGTTGCCTCCTATAATGTAGCATACATAGCGGCTAATGGCTAACAACAGTTAACAACAGGTCATGGATGTTAGCCATAGCCGCTAACTTAGCCGCTAACAGCTAACAACAGTTAATGACCGTTAGCCGTTAACTTAGCTGCTAACAGCTAACGGCCTTTTACTATCATCTTACACTAAATTGTACCACACAGATGATTCATTTAACACTTATATGTGACATGAACCTCGTCAAAGACAATCCCCACAAGTAAACTTCTGAGGAGGGCAGATTTCGCCAAGTTCCACTAGGTAGCCATGAGGACTTCCGGTTCTCAACTTCTGGTTGTTGTCACGTCTGCATTCTGCTGCTCCCGCCTCTCTTCCCTGATTGGGCCGTTAAGAATTCAGCCGAGTGAATTCACTGGACAACCGGAGGCTGGCAAGACGGACCTGCAGGATTTCAGAATCAGGCAGGTCTGTCTGCTCTGCAAGGCTATAATGTCAGCACAGTGGAGAAAAACAAGGAGAGTATGAATCAGGGCTGAACAATTTTAGGAAAAGATCTAAGTGTGATTTTTCTGGCAGATATTGTGATTTCAATTCAATTCATGATTTTCTCCAAATCAAGCTTCAGTGTAATATTCACTATGTTTGCAGTAAAGACAACAGTAAGGAAGTCAGTGAACAAAAGCACTTAATATTCATCATTTAACATTGATGTTAAATAATCCTTGTCTTCATTATTTAAGGGATGCTCCAATTTATACTTCTAAACAGAGACTTTGTGTTGTTGACCTGCTCACCAGCACCTTCATAAATGCAAATAGCCTGCAAAGTAGTAAAATAGTTGACACAACAGATCCTGAGTCAGTCAGGAGTGCTGCACAAAACTGCCGTTTTGGCGATCACGATTGCATCATCTGAGATTGCGATTCCAATCTGAGAATACTAAATCTTTTAGCCCTAGTATGACTGAAACATTTTTTCTAGTTTCGGGATTCATGACTTCCAGGAATAAATAAAACTCTTGGTTGTCAATCCAGTTGCTCTGTATCATGCCCATGTATGTCTTCGCTGCTTCACCCCATGCTGGGCTACACTCACACTGCACCAGCTGCAACTGGGCTTGAGCAGTCATTATAAGCCTGATCCCATTTGTAGCTTTGCCATATAAATCATGCTCAGTGTTACCTTTTTTCAGCTTCTCTTAATCTGACTTGTCCAGCTGTTTAGAAGTGTATGTGTGATTAATCAACAATGATAGGAGTTGCCAACTAATCCACAACTAATCCAGACAAGCACCTAAAATGAGAAAGTCGGTCACTGCTGTTCAACTAGTAAAGCTGTTGTCCATTTGTCTCGTGACATGTGGAGCAAATGTTTATGCTCATGGATAATCCGAAATAAATTCAAGATGAAGGTTGTTTTTCATTCCTCACTGAAATAGTGTTAAATGGTTCCTTTGACAAATGGAGTGCAGCATTTTAATAAACAAATCATGGATTCATTCATTTTATTTAATCTTCAAGGAAGCCTGTGACTTTTCAGGCTGATGATTTAGAAATGTGAGATACAGAGAAAGGAGTGATTCATGGCTTTCTGTCTTTCCAACTTCTCTTTATAAAATGCATAAGAAGTCATGAAAAACCATATGCTTGATAGCTGGCTTCAACCTCCAGGAAAAATGTTTATGAGACTCTTCCCTGACTGCTCCGATTCCAAGAGCCGATGCATTCATTTTAGTTTTGTTATACAATCTGGCACGACTTTTGTTCAGCGTCTCAACTGCTTTGGCTGTAATTCATCTACAAAAACAAACGAACACTGACGGTAGGAATTTCTCGGAGGACCAAGGTTTGGGCGGCATACTACAAAATGATCAACATGCATGTAGAGGTAACACATGAGCATGTTGACATATATTAAAGGGCAGTTGGGGGGTTTGAGGGATCAGTAAGTCATAAAAGACAGTCCAGTGGGATATATACACACAGACAAACTAATTATTGTAAAGGAAAGAGCAGTTTCTTATTCTTTATCTTACAGAAGGCATGTTTATTTACAAAGATTCACCCACACATTTTCCTCTGGTTTGTTTTCAAGAGGCAATGCAGCAAATTCCTGCACACACTAACGCACACGCAGCAGTTCAGGCACTGAGTGAATTCACATGGTAATCCCATCTCTCTTCCTGCCAGGCTGAAGCCAGGCCGGAATCGCTTCCACAGCACTCAAGGTTCAATCATATTTATTTTTCTGTGGGGGGTTGACATAAGAAGGCCATTAGAACAGTACAGAAATCTGCCCAAACTTTGGCCGCAGCCCCTTCAGAGCCGGTATTAAGATCAGACATTGGCAGTCATTATTCATACTTGGCCAGATTTAAACCAAAAACCTCCAGTCTCAAAACGTTGTAGTTATAAAGCTTGGACCACATCTTTATTAAAAAACAAAACACAGGTGGAAATAAAGTCCTGCACATGTCTACAAAGCCTCAGTTGGATTGAAGAGTGATATTGAAATGAGGCATTTAATTCAGATGTAGTGTTTGGGCAAAGGCCATATGTTCTGCTGTCCTGGTGTGTTTCAGTGTTTGCATCATGTCTTAGGTATCTATTAAGTATCTAATTTAAGTTTAACGAAGAAATGAAGATTATGTCTCTGTAGAGGATCAGATGCAGCTCTTTTCACCTCCCGAGGAGGTGGGGAGGCTATAGGAAGTTATGATAAATATCTTCATGCACTTCTTGGGAATGTGTATTGTGTATTGATACTGATTCTACAGAATCGATTCGCCCTCAATGTTTGAACAGTTGTTGTAAATGCACTTTCGGTAATGTTAAAAAAGGCACAGTTCAAAGCAGAAGCCAAGCTACATGATAAAACACATGTTCAAAATTTAAACTTAAGTCTACTATCCTTGGGGACCTGAATTAAAGTTCTTTAGTTAAATAATTATTTAGAACTCATGCTTGTTCTTTTTCTTCTCATAATAAAAACAAAAGTTGCTGGGAATTCTGTTAAAAGCACAGTCATTGTTCACAATTTATGTGTATCGGGATACATATTGTATCGTGGCCTCAGTATCGGGATATGTATCAAATCGTGGGGTTGCTGGAAATACCCAGCCCTCGTAGGAGGTGGTACAGGCAACAGAGCAAACTTTCTAAACAATGATGGCGTCTGCCTGCAACAAAAAGAACACACACAAGCAGGTAAAGTCTGTATAGCTATGACATCATAACTCACTGTAAAATCTTGTGCTCATCCACATGTGCTAGTTGTTATTATTTTTGACTCTGCTTTTTGTCTGTAAGTGGAAGGAACTTGATAGATGACATGCATCCCATCAAAATTCATTGAGACCCACAAATCATGCGCTGACACCCTTGACCTATCTCAAACGGGAAACCGGCAATTTGCTTTCCAAAATAAAATGATAAAAATGATCTCCTCTGAAGCTGTAAATGGTATCAGCTTGAAGAGCGGACAGATGACAGAGGAGGTAGTGATGATCAAAAGTTATTCAGCAGTTTGTTGTTTCTCAAACATTTTCCAAATGATGAGCCCTTAAAGTTGGTGAGCCCCAAAAAAACCTTGCAGCTCCTTCCATTCAAATGAATGGGGAAAGAAAACTTAGCACCAGGCAAACCTGTGTCAGTTAGACCTCTACAGAAAAAACCAAAAAGTTGTACAGCTTTAATAATGACATGGATGGATTTCTTACAAAATTTGCAGGTAAAACATATCCTTTCAGAGAGATTTGGTCAAAATTGGATGTTTTTGTGTTTTTTGAGTGTTTTTTGTGGCTCCTGAGAAAAACAGCAGTTCCAGATGATGTCACAGTTCAATGCAGCAGGTCACATGACTCCCAGAAGCAGGAACAATGGTATATGCAATACACACCCATTATATAAAGACTGAGGCTCCCAACAGAGCTGCAGAGATACACATCTGTCTAACTTTGAGCAGGTCAACGGGTCAAAAAGAGACAAAACCCTAGAAGATGGAGGTCAAACGGGTATGAGGGACCTGCAACAGAGCAAGGACTCGACCAATTCTGCTTGCAGCTTTAATGTTTGAATTAAGATTAATGTGAAGTTAGCTTTCATTATCGTTGTGTTTGCCCTTGGTAGAAGATATCAGTATGTCAGAACTGTCTCTATCTGTTAGTAGTATTTCTTTTGCTCAAATATTACACAGCGGGTCAAGGTTTAACAGAAGTAACCTACTATTGAGATGTCTTTGTTACCTCCGCCAAGGTTATGTTTTCGGGACAGTTTGTCTGTCTGTTTGTCCGTCCGTCTGTGAGCAAAATAACTCAAAAAGTTATGGCTGGATTTTTATGAAAATTTCAGGAAAAGTTCAGCATGGGAAAAGGAAGAGCTGATTTGATTTTGGTGTTGATCTGGATCAGCGTCTGGCCGCCATGGCGAAAAATGTGATTTTCATGAATAACTACTGAACTAAAATCGATATCATTATGAATCCAATTGCTAATGGTATGTTTTCATGGTCAAGGAATCTAAATATTTAGATGAAATAAAGGTAGGACCAATATTTATGGTGAAAATCACAATATGGGTGAGGACTGTGGCGCTGGCGGAGGTCTGCGCTCTCTGAGTGCTTTTCTAGTTTGCTCGTGTTATCTTACCTAACACACAGAACTATGTTTAACTAATGTTAGTTAGCATCTTACTTAAAACAAACATAGGTGTTTTTGTGCTATACTCACACCAAGCGTCATTCTTCTTGTGTCTCGGGCTTGGGGAAGACAAGAAAAAAATCAACACCACCCTCCAAACTTCACGGATATTGACTGTCAGACTTGCTAGTCCTGTACAAACAACATTTAGGCATATTGTTTTCTGCCAAAAGCTTGACAGGCCTCTTGTGCATAGTTATTTTTGCTAGAGTAGGATTGGACATTAGCAGTTTGTGGGAGAGGCTTAGCGAAGGGGCAGTTACTAAGTCAGCGGTTCTTTTTGATTTGATAACATGATACATAACAATACATCACAGTGAGTAGTGTCCCACATTTTCCGTCCAAATACACCAGGCTATTTTAAAGATAAAAGGGACAAGCAGTCAGATAAGTATGAACTCCTTTTACTACTAAAAAATGGCCTTTGAGAGCAACTGCAGCAAAATGTCTTTTCATTGTAAACCAAAATTAATACATTTTGTCGGTCCATGGTCATTGGTTGTTTTCCTCAGACACAAAATAGACATTGAAGTCTAGCAGCAGGATTAAATGAAAATTAAATGTCCTGTCCTGTCTGCATCACAATGTTCTGATTAAGAGATTACTTTATGACACCCCTAATGCTCCGAGGTGTCAGAGTTTAATTAGTTATTGTGTAATCAGATGCCCTTTTAGCTGACGGCCTTCTTAATAGGGCTGAACAGTATAGTATTCAAACATTGCTAGTGCAGTGTGTGCAGGCACAACAGTCACATCGCAACATGTGGAATATCAGTCTTCTCAAAGCACAGCATGCTGCTGTTTGTATTTAATGGAAACCAAAACCTCAAATTTTCTGCTTTCTTTGACTTTCTACATCTAAAGTCTGTCTAAAATCACCACCAGTGGGCTTATCCACTGAACTGACCATAGTGCATGTAGAGTTTATTTGTTTTACAATACACAAATAAACTCTACAGATGGATACAATGGCAAGAGTTTAGAATAAAATAACGTCTTTTCATTGTTTCCCAGAATTAGGTATTCTGTTGGCTATGTGTTTCATCATATCAAATCATGAGCAACCTTGTGATCCAAGCCTTTGCCAGTCATGGTTTATAACTTTAAGTAATGCATTTACAAGCCTTTAGAGTTTATTTGTTAAGTCAATGAAGAAACATGTAATCAAAATTGTTATCTAAGGACTGTAGTGCACAATTAAAGAACAAGATGGTTTATAGAAATGGAGGTAAAGATCCAGCTTCAATTGTTTCATCTGAAAGGAAAATATAAACACAAGTGTCAGAGAGAATTACACTATCATATTTATTCAGTTTTGTGAAGCCATAGTTCCTAAATGCCACTGTGTGACAGCTGATGAAGTCAGAGTGAGCACTAGAGTTGGACATATCGTTCAGATTTTATTGATTGTGGTTCCAGTTCTTGCCTTATTGATCCCTCAGATTTTAAAAACATGTTCTTTGTACACAAGCCAAGTGAGTACTCATGGATGTGTCTTTGTTTACTGAAGAAACAAACTCATACCATCTTCTGATCCTGTGCTATGATGCGTTATCATATTCATAACATGAGAGTTTGTTTTAGAGCCTCTGAGAATCTTTTAACAAGATGATTAAAATGCTGCTCCATCTTTGTGAATACTGAGGTGA
Source organism: Scarus forsteni (assembly GCA_036419115.1). Taxonomy (NCBI): domain Eukaryota; kingdom Metazoa; phylum Chordata; class Actinopteri; order Labriformes; family Labridae; genus Scarus; species Scarus forsteni. The sequence continues at coordinate 8,909,536 of JAZDUH010000007.1, read as the reverse complement.
GAACAACAAACCCTAATGACAGTTGACTTAAGCCTTTTGAGAGTAATTGCTCAGCCACAGGCAGGATTTAATATATAATTGCTGTGCTGATGGTAAAATGTTGGATAATATTGCACCTTTAACTTACACTTTGCAGTGGTTACTACTCTTCAGTGTGGTGTGGCCCTAAATGAACTTTATGATGTATTTTTGTCCAGAGGGTTGTCTGTTAAAACAACATAAAGGTAACGCAATTTAAAACTACTTAGCGAGTTAGCATGCTGTTTTGTATGTAAACAGCACTCATGTATTACAATCTGCTAGGCTTCACACGACTTTTACTGGATCTGAATGTTGCTCAGAGTTTTACAGTCAGGTCCAGTCATGGAATAACAGTCTTGATTACTCCATGAAGCCCGTCCTCTTGGGACCCACTCTGATGTCTGGGTTGGGGTCTAACTCCCTCTGGTTCTACCTCTCCTGTTCCCACACATGTGGGTTCGGAGAGGCAGGCCTCGGGAGGTTTGTGGCCGGCGTAGAACCCAGAGTGCTCTAATCTATTTCCTGCACTTGTTATGGTTTCTCCAGAACATTCCTGGGGCCGAGCACGGTGTTGGGCCGTCTGCGTCCAGGACCAGCTGTGTCAGCACAGCCGGGCCTCGGTTCGGTCCGATGGGTTTCTCTGGTTAAGAGCATTCCCCGACTTCATAACCACCTTCAGCTGTAGTCCTAATGACACCTCAGCCACCACCTCATCCATCCTGGTTAACGTGGAATCAAACATGATTACGCTGACATTACTGTCCAGCTTTTCTCAGAGTTTGACATATTTAATACATTCTGTCATGTGAGACTTTACAGTGTGTTATTCAGAATGTCTGATGAGGATTTTTATACACTTTGCTGTGGTTTCTTTGCCTTTTCTAAGGGTTGTGTCGCGGTTTTTCAAACATGGCCTCAAAGTTCTTTCCTACCATTTCTTGGTAGGTTTTGATCACTTTATACTTTTGCTAAGTGTAGAAAACATTTCTCTCGTTTGGCAAAACCGCTGTCAAAACTGTTTCTCTGGCTTTGAGACTTCACAGCCAACAGGCTTTCATAACTACACTTATTCTGTGAGGGAGACATTTGTCTTTTTATTGATTTTCCCTTGCTGTCTCCTGCAAATGTCTACATTTGTTCTGTTCTCACAGATTTCATTTCTCATTTCTAGTAACCCAAGTAGCATCTCATCAGTTTGACCTTGATAATCAGTACTTTTACATAAACAGTGAAGAAAATGATTTGAAAGGATGTGAAGGGTGAGACAAACATATCAAGACCTTTTACTTCTTCAACCATAGTTTTATTGGAGCTTGTCTTGTCCTTTTTGAGGTTTACTGGCAGTAAGTTTAGGGGTTTATTCTAAGAAATTGATTTTCTTTTGTCAGTTACAGTGGTCACTATGTCAGATCAGGCAACAACAGAGCCATAAGATTGCTTTGTAACTTATTTAATGTGTTCGTTTGATGATAAATGCCAACAATCACTGACTGAGGTATGAAGGTTTCTCTTGTGTTTTCGCACAAATTTATTTTTAACAATCAATCAGCAGCTCCTCCACCATCTATCATTAAGGCAGGGATGTTGTTTTCAGAGCTTTTCGTGACTTTTCTCTGTCTCATGTAGGGATGGGTACCGAATTCGGTACTTTAAGAGGTACCGACCGAATTCTGTAGGTACTACCGAGTACTGATTCACGTAAAATTAAACGGTGCCATGTTTAGGTACCTAAACGCATCCTTGTGACTGTGAGGGACCACAAAGGATTCATTTGGCACTGTTAGCACGTCTGCGTCCAATGGCGACTAGTCGTCTGCAGCAAGAAACACAGGAAAAGAAATGGCTTGAACATTTGGTGATGGCAGCAAATGCGACAAGGAGGATACCTGGTCCAGGTAAATAAGCCTTGTGTTTAAGATGGTATTAGCTTAGCATTTTAATGTGCGTTCATTATCATTATCAGGTTGGTTCCTCGTACTTTGTAATGTTAATGTAAATGCTTGTTTTTATTTAAAGCTCTGTCGGACCCATTGTTAAACTGCCCTAAAGTTAAAGTGAGGGCTGCAGTTAATTTATTAAGTTGTGGTTCATTTTAGTTACTGGTTTTCATGTTGAAGAAATTTTTGGAACAACTACAGTGTTAGAATACAAACAGTTGAATGTTGTTTTGATATATATCTGTCAAATTTTATATATTAAGAAATAAATTTACATTGAAAAAATTTGAGAACTTAATATTAAACAAATTAATATTTATTACCCCATAAACACACGCAAAAGTACCAAAAATTGGTATCATTGAGTACTGATACCGATTCCCAGGTACCGGGCATAGGTATGGTATCGGTTCAAATGTGAAAGGTACCCATCCCTAGTCTCATGGCTCTAAAGGCATCAGTCTCAGTCTGTTCACATCCGTCAGTGGCCCCGTTTACATGGGTCAGAAAATCTTATTTACAATCAGATTGAAAGGTCAATCAGATTAGAAATGTCTCATGTAAACACCTTAGCCAATCGGATTCACCCGGATCTGATTGTATTTCGGATCAGATTGTAAGAGGCTGAGTAGGTTGAGAGTTGGGTTGATAGAGAGGATTATTCGGTCTGCGCAGGCGCTCCCTAGTACATAAGAGGCACGTAGTGACGCATGCAGAGTGTGCCCAAACAAACATGGTGAACAAGTAGAAGAACTGGATAGTGCAGGAAACCCTGCGAGAGTTAAAAATGACTTCCGAGCCTCAAATAAATGTAACCATAACACAATAAAAGCGTCCCCAACAAAACACGACGTGGATCCATCTTTCTAGAGGTTAACAGGAAGCAGGAAGTGCACCTCTTCTTCTCTTACACATTTGCAGGTAGTGGCAGAGTGACCTTTTGCGCATGTCAAAAAAACCAATACAATCGGATTCAGCTGGGGCCATGCAAACGCGGATTGAACGTGGATCTCTTTACTCAAAGTTCATGTATACAGATCCAATCAGATTCACTCAATCCAACTGATTTCAATCAGACTACCCATGTAAACGGGGCCACTGTCATACATACAGAGCTGAGAGTGCTCTAATGGTCAATTTCTCCAACATGAAGGATGAAATAATAGCAGGCAGGACAAAAATCTAATCTTTCAAACGCTCTGTTGTGGAGTCCTGAGGTGTCCCAGACTGTTGCTTTCATTTATTTTGACACTACAGAAGAAGACACCCTATGACTGTTGGGTTGGTCCGTGATCGAGCATATATGTTGTAGTCTGAGCTCAGCACTGGTGACCTCCAGCGAAATAAGGTTTAGTTGAAGCAGACAGACACAGCAGGTGAAACACCTGTTTCAGAGACCAGACAGAGATGGGGAAACACTTACTGGAGTCACCTGCTCAAGAAACGGGCAACACAGCAATAAAACACAGGTTTGACTTTGAGGGCTTGGAGAGTAGAAATTGGCTTCTGGAGAAGACATCAGGTTGGCCTTGTATTCATAGTCTTGATGGTGAAACAGTTGGATTTTTAAGGTATGTTGAATAAACTTCAAAGCTCAGGACATGGAAAGTACTCAGAAATGGACACTTATGGTCTGTATTGTTTTTGGTTAACTGCTGCACACCTGGTGCTTTTTAACTTTCATGTCCATTTAATGAATCAACACTTTTGGTTGTCCATTTTAGAGACTTGAAATTGAAATGTCAAGAACATCATTGTTTGTTTTTCTTGATTAGCTCACAGCTTGTCTTTTTCATGCTTCACCTCTTTGTGTATTAACAGGCTGACTGATGAGAGAACCAGACTACAAGTATTTAGTCTGTTACGATTTTCCCTGTTTTAGAGTCGAGGATCTTAGAGGCATAAATCTGTGGCTTGGCTCAAGAGACAGTTTACGCAGTTGGACCCAACTAAACATTATGACCACTGTTACGACATTAGAAGGAGAGGTGATCCTGAAGACTGCAGACAAACTTACTGTATATTCAAAACTATTCTTGTTTTTGTCTTTCCAGAGGTCTTAATGAATATACAGTAAAGAAGCTTTCATATTGTTTGTAGTTGTCGTGGTAATTCCTCAACAATACCTTTAAATCAACTGTCTTAAATTTGGTAGCTAACTGAGGTTTCTTAGTGAAAATAAAAAGTAAAAATGAATATGTTTCAGCGGGTGGATCTAAATTTCTTTATTGGCATCACAGCTTTATACAGTCTATGGTCAGGGTCTCCCTCTTTGTTAAGCTCTGCTGCAGGCTGTGAATGGATTATTTCTTTTTTCCAAATAGTTTAAGAGCTACACTGGGCTCTGTAAACACCTTAAGCCAGTTTAAACAGTGTAAATAGTTTAAATATTTACTGTCTGTAGAAGTGGTGACAGAAGGTAAAGATGGACAATGAAATATGGAGCGAAGTCTAATTTAAAATTTCAGTTTGGATGTAAACAGATGACCTGCAGAAATCAGCTCATGTCAGGCTAACATCTCTTCAGCTGTCTGGGTCTCTTTGTGGCTTATTAAAGCCACTAGGGAGTGATACCTGATTATTTGGCCATAACTTTCACTCTATTTGAAAAAGTCAAATAATTTTTGGTGAGTAACCTGGATTCTACATAAATTTTAAAAATGTGATTTCAAAATTTTTGATAGGTCAAAAAATAAGAGTGAACAAATCTACCACCCTTCATCCTGTTGTGGCCGTTAACAGACACTAACTTTGGCTGCCGTAATAAAAATCAGATGTTCTTTTTTTCTTTATTTTGCTCAGAACATTTCTTTGATCAGTGCTGACCAGACCTATTACTTTTTTATTTTGAATTTTTTAATTATGTTATCAGATGAATATTTTTTGAAAATCTTTTTTTGGCTCAAATTTTCTTATCAAGCTCAGCCCTGATTAAAATATTAAATATTTGAATATAAATATGTGGATTTGAACCTTTTAAATGCCAATTACATGGGTAATGTCACTGATTTCATGGTAAAAAAAATCCATGGTTATAATGGGAGTCAATGGAGGGTAAAAATTTAAATATGATGCTGGAAAACATAATAATGCATGAAAACCCATGTTGTTCTAATCTTTGACATATTCAAGAGTGTGATGGTGGGTGAACAGTCTCCAGCTTCTGTTCATTTTTTATATTGAAAATCAGTCATTCAGTGTGTTTTTTCCATTTAATCAGTGACAACACCTACATAATCGACATTAAAGGGTTAAAATGAAAGATGCACCAAATATTCGGTGACCGAATATATTCAGCCTTTGGTGGAGTGAGTACCGTGTGGTGCAATGACGGAATCAAATACGTCATTGCATGTGACTATGGCTAAGCAGACTTGTGTCAAAAGGACAGTAATTCATTTGTTGTGGGTTTATCCACTTCAGTGCACTTTATTTTTTATTTTTTTAATGCATGTTTTGTTTGAAGGCCTAATATGAATGAAAAACTTCGTTGTGCTTTTTTTGAAAAGCAAAGGCTACTGGAATGTTAAAAACGTCATAATATTCAATAAATATTAGTTTCTTTAAAAAACATGTCAAAGGGCCGGACATTAGCTCAGTTGGTAGAGCGTCCGCCCCATGTAAGGGGGCTGCCAGCCCCCAGCAGTGGCTGCTGGTCCCGGCCTCAGCCCTTTGCTGCATGTCATCCCCCCTCTCTTCACGCGCTTTCATACTCCAGCTGTCCTATACATTAAAGGTCATAAAAGCCTCAAAAAATAACCTAAAAAAAAACATGTCTAAAAACTTCTTCTAAGCTATTTATGCACTATTAATAGCTTAGAATAAATTACTTAGCCTCCGCATTGGATATTTGGTATTCGGCCAATCAGTTATATTTTATTCGGCTTCGGCCACAAATTTTCATTTCGGTGCATCCCTAGTTAAAATCCACTAAAAAATGTAGTACTAGTTTGATCATGACTAAGCTTGATGGAAAGACTGAGAAAACAACATTAGTGGCCGTTAACAGCCCAAACAGGACCAAAGGGTGTGTTTTTAGATAACTAACATAGAAACTCTGAACCATCAGTGAGTGAATGTGGGTGTGAATGATGAATGGGAAGGTTGACCTGCGTACAGCAGCTTTGAGTAGTCAAAGACTAGAGTCCATTTACCATTTACCATGACACACTGATGATAGACAGAACCAGTATGAAGGGATCTTCTTGTATCTGGTTTAAGGAGAATCTTAGAGCAGGCTGTTCAACCCAAAGCCTCCATCTTATAAACACACTGATGATAGACAGAACCAGTATGAAGGGATCTTCTTGTATCTGGTTTAAGGAGAATCTTACACTCCCAGACAGACAGGAGGAGAGATAACGCTGATTTGCAGAACAAGCTCAAATAGGAGGGGGCGTCGGGTTGGAGGTATTTTATCCCAGGAGATGAGGAGGGGAGTGCAAAGGAAGTGGGAGAAGGTGGAGGAATCACAGCCGGTAGAAGACAAGGAGCAGGACGTGCATGGGTATGTAGGAGCATGAGAGGAGCTCTTTGTGGGGAGATAAGGTGGTGTGATGGTGGTGGATAAAGAAGGAGGAAACTGATAACGTACAGCTGGAACTTTTCAGCTGAACTACAAACTACACAGTTTTTATGACATTCATTCACATATTTAGTAGAAAAATAATGACTGTAGCTCTGCGCTGCTTCAGGCTCTGCTCATTTGTATTTACACATACTCTTATCTCAGCTATTATTCAATCCTGTCAGTGTGGAATCTCACTGAACCGTCTGAATGTGAAGAAAAGCAGCAAAACAGAGAAAATGGCAGCACATCACAGAGGAACTTCACCAACACATTTGTCTTTTTGCACTTTCCACAGTACAGAAGAGTTATAAATATAAAGACGGACTCAGGACATTCCTCTAAAGACAACTAAGTCTGCATTTTAGCCAGAGATCATTAATTTGTGGCAGGTGTAAAGGAAGCCATTTTTTTAATAAAATGGAGACACCATCACTCAACAGAGATGGTAGGTATTCACGCACAGCTGCTTCGAGTTCCCAATAAGCGACATCTTGCTACCTTCTGATTGGAGTGCATGTTTTTGCTGAGATTTCAGAAAATCCTTGGTACATTAACTGAGGTGTATGAGGGACACTGCTAACCTGTCACACCAGATTGATTGTTCAATATATTTCACCAGTCCATCTGGGAAAGAGCCCAAAAAGAGTGCTTGGAGAGGGCAGAACTGTGTAGAAGGGTATCTGGCAGGTGATTGGACGATTGTTCTGTCAATCAACATTCATTACAGACCAATCAGACAATGTCATAGCATAGGCAGGTGCTCCTGCGCTACAGAAGGTTGGCCAAAATATCCTTACCATAGAGAGTTTTTCACTTAAGAAAGAAATGTAGTCCCGATTTGATAAAAACTCCTACTGTTGCTGTTAGCATCTATGCTAATCCTTATACATGCTTGTTTGATTGGGCCGTCCCGCTTTAGACTGCTCACAATCATTGTAAATTGGAGCTTGGCCAGAGGGATCTGCCTGATTACAGATATTGAATCAGGCAGATCCAGCATCAAGATTAAGACACTGCCTCTTAGACGATGAATGTCCTGGGCAAACATGCACATCAAAAATTTCTGAAAATGATCGATAACACAGTTTAAAAATGAGAGCAGAAATGGTCTCCATTGATAAGAAGCAGTTTTGGCAAATTTTGCATGAAACCCTCTGTTTAGATAGTCATGTTTTTGCCAGAATTTGTCTGTTTGTGAAAACCATTGCCAGAGTATTTCTGACATTCTTGGATAAGTTATTCTTGCAAATATGAATATGGAAAGCCACCTGGTCTTTTCTTGCGTTTTGTCAATAATTGTGTGTGAAAATGCCCTTTTTCAACAGGTTCCTCTTCCTCTTTTTCTCTAAACAATCCAAAATAAACATGTACAACATCTGAGAAGACAAAACAGAAGCTTAACCTGTTATATTATTATATTTATTATTAATATTTTTATATTATAATATCATTTAACTATTTATGAAATCCATAAAACACAAACTGATAAAAAAAGGTAACAATAATGATGAGCCAGGCATAATATAGCAAAATATGGTAAAAGAACAGCAAAAAACACTCCAGACTGATTCTACTGCCATTATTAACAATATTTTTACATTATTTGTACAGAAAATACTTATAAAATCCCAATAAATGACTCACATGTAGATCTCCGAATCCTCTCTCTGCCCTCCTGCTCAGTCAGCTCACTTTCCGTACCTCCCCCCGGCAATCCAGCCTTTGTACTTCATATCACTGGAAAGCCCCGCTTCTCAGCTTCCAGAATCCATTTGGATTATTTGGACAGCACTGATACTAGCTACACACTCATACATACTTGAGGAGTTATGGTAGTTTGAATAATGCATTTCTGACAGTGGTGACGGCTTTGCCTGCTGAACAAGTTGAGCCAACCTGGATATTTTAGTGAATTTTATAAAACCCCCATGGGCATTCAACCAAGAAGGAGAATATTTCTGGGCAAAAGAGGACGTATGATCACCCTAGCAAACATACATGTTAAAAACATGCAGCAACTGGTCTGGGTACAAATCCTGCCTAGGATTTTCTTCATTTAATATAGTTGCTCTATCAACTCAAAATTGTAAGTTTTGACTCAAAACTCAAAAATCTAGTGCGGACAGTTACCTTGATATTTGAAGTTTTCTGGATTTTTTTTACAGTGTTAGTGTTGTTGTCTTATTCTCACTTCTATTTTATGTTTGTACTTTAAATTGCTTTTATTTGAGGTGCAGCCCATCTCTGTGGGCAGACCTGTTGGCCGTGTCCCATTCAGAATCGGACGGCCACCAAAGTCTAATCAGTTCTTCCTTGAGCCACGGTAGGGATGGGACGATACACTTAAACTCACAATGCGCTGCACCTCAATATGATACGATATGTCACAGTACAATATCAAAAAAGTAAAAAAGAAAAAATATTACTGTGTAATTACAACTTATTTGTTTTTGTTTGAGTTGCACACAGGAAAACACAAGGCCTAACAGGCCAAACACAAACAATAACACTCTCGCTAACCCTAGAGAGGTTAGAGAGAGTGTATGCTAATGAGCGGTAGGCTCGTTTTCGCCGTCTTTGTCTGTTTTAATGAGAAAGCCAACATACTGCCGGACAGATGACTTGTATCCAGGCGGAGTGTCCTCAATTTCGACCTCATTCGACTCCATCATTCAGCTTTTTGGAGGCAAGGTAGTTGGTGCTAATGTTTGTTGTCGTCACTTCTGGTCACATGCGCTATTACCAGACGTGATGTCTTTATTTCGGGATCCATTTTTTTTAAACTCGATGCATTTTGCCACGTACTGTATCGCAATATATTGCCAAACGATATTTCATCCCATCCCTAAGCCATGGCCGGCATTTCTTAAAAGTTTGTGAAAAGTCTGTTGAAAATTTTTCAAGTTATCTTGTTCACAGATAAACAAGCAAACAAACAAATGCTAGCACAACCATATCGTCCTTGGAAGAGTTATTTATTTCTGTTTTATAAGATAGGTGATTAGGTGAGGGCTTAAGCTATTAACTTTGCAGGAAGAGTTCTGCCCTTGTCAACACTGAAACACAAACATGTACTCAACTGTTTCCAGCGTATCTGTGCATCTGGGACAGAGTGCAGGAGTCATGGTGGTTAGGATCCTGACTGAAAGTGAGACATGATGTAAGACTGAGCGGTCAGGACTTCTATTTCAGGTGCTGTGGTTAAAAAACAGGCAGCAGAATAACTGAGTATTTGCCAGGGTTTCATCAAACTCCTTCATTATGACACAGTCAGTGACATTGTTCATTTAATTTATCTGAAACTTGAACTCGAGGTTCTCTGATTGTCTGACCTTGACTTTTGTGAATAAACCGGAGTCGTAACGGCACCTCTCCTGTCTTTAACATTAACAGTCCTGTCCATTCGGAGAGGTCCTGTGAGTTTTATTCCAAGCTCTCCGCCCCCTCCTTCCTTTTCTCTCCCTGCTGCGTCTTCATTAGACCAAATAAAGCAGCAGCAACATGACTCCAGGCGATAGATGCAGAAAGCAGGCGTCTTTTGTTGATGTTTTTGCCAGAATAACACATGTGCTGATGGTTAGCTGCTATTTTCAATCTGGCCTGTGATCATCAGAGTGTCACTGACTTTTCTGACTCACCTATGAGAGGAGGGGGGGATAGCAGCAGAGCCCACCGGTGCCCCCAGCCCTCAGCTCTCACACCGTAATAACCCCGGTGTCCTTGATGTGACCCACATGTGGATGTCAGGGGAGGGTCTCTGGAGTTCAGTACTGCCTCTGATTCAGTGCTGTTGGAACAGGAGGTCTGAGTCATAGATTTAGAAAGTGAATTAAAGAAAAGCAGAGTGGGTGGGAGGGAGTTCATTTCACCTGCATACATTTTTCTCCTCTTGTGAAAACCGTGTGTTTGATTTGGCAGGCTGCAGCTCTTTGGTCTATAGAGAAACCTGCTCCTGCTAGGGCTGGGAATGTATTTAGTTTAAAGAAATATCATCACAAAGCAAGATTTAGAGTAAGGTGATGTAGTTTATATCAGGACTGTTATTCTTAAGGCTGGACGACGGGTCATTGGTCATAACTTTATCATGGGAGGGGCACAACTTTACGATATTACACTACCTGTTACCAAGTTTAAATTAAATATTCCTGTGACAATCTTATACTTTACATCTTCCTTTCATTATTGCTGTAATCACTTTACCTCCCACTGCTTTTAGGTCTGTCCTTTTATTGATTTTTTTCTCTGTTATGTTAACATATTAATGTCATAACTTAATTTTTGTTGAGATTTCTTTAATTTATGCATCATCTTATGTTATACTTTAATCTTTTTATAGATTACATTTACACTTTATCATTTTTATCTCCTGTTCATATCTGTTGTTCCATTATTATCATTACTATTATAATTATTAATCTCTTTTTTATCTGTTCTCCTGTTTTATTTTTATTGCCTTTTCTTTTTTTTTACTGATTATATGTTTTAGCTATAATCTAGGTTGTTATTGTCTAATTTAATGTTGCAGGGCTCTTGTATTGTCTGGGTTCACGTCACAAATTTCATTCAGTAGTGTCTGTTATGCCCTTTGCGTTCATCTGTAAGGGTTTTTTGATTCATTTTTTAAATTTACTTCTGTGCTTAAGCCCTTGTGCTTTGCCATCTGTGTTCCTGAATATTTGTCAAAGCACTTTGTAAACCTCCGTTTTTAAAAGTACAAAACAAATGCAGTTATTATTAATATGATTGTTATTTTAAATGATGATTATGGCAAAAATCATAACCACAATTATTTTCATAGATTTTGAAATCATGACTATGAAACATGATGACTTGCTTATTTTAAAATATGAACAACATATTTAACTGAAGGTATATGCTTTTGACTAGGGCTGGGCGATATTAACGATTAATTGAAGCTCGTACCTCAATTACAATTAATGAACGATTATTTTATACTATGCTGGAACAAATTGGTGGTGATACCGATGGTCGTCAAAATGGTCTTCCTGCAGTATTTACATTCAACTTGTCCTCTGCACAGAATCCAAAATGTGCCCAAGCAACAGAGACAACATTTATTTTGCAAGGCTACAAGGTTCTCTGATAGATTGGCGCTTGTGTCCTCCATGTTGGTGGCGTATCTCTTGCTCTTGGCGAAAGTGAACGCAGACTGTATGAAGGGGGCGTGGTCACGAGACTTAAACAGGGAATATAAATAAGATAAATGACATGAGTAAAATTACTTCGATTACAGGGTCTAAATGTCGATTTTGATTAGTTTTCGATTAATTGCCAAGCCCTACTTTTGACTCTATCATTTTTTAACATTAAAGGGACTGTGAGGAGTTTCTAAATAATTACAACAAAGTCTCACTTTTAGATATATGCCTGATCGAAATACACACTTTAAGATGAGTTTTATAGCATCTAAATAGGTTATCTATACATGCTATTCCTTAGCTTCGCGGTCAGCTCAGACAGGGCTGGACTGGCCTGGATACTCAACTTCGGGAACAAGACATTTAAAACTAGAGCAAATTTATATTATTCGGACACGTCTTAGAGCACCGGGCTGTATAGCGATATATAGCCGGCTACAAAAGTACGATACTAAGTTTTCCAAAAATTGCTTGTTGTCATACATCAAAAACTACCGCTATGTAACTAGAAAGAGATACATTACCTCGTCGCTTTGCATCCCGTAAGTTGTTGAAAAAAAAAGTTGTAAAGCAATACAGAGTTCTGAGGAAGGTCCAAGCTGCATTTTTTTTAGCATCACAACAAACACACGCTTTGGCTTGGGCCACGTCTTGTGGTGCGTTCAAGTTGTAGTCAGAAGTAGGAATTTCCGAGTTTCGAGTAGGAAACTGCAACTGGAACGTTCCCGAAGTCTGAATTTCCTACTGGGAACTCGGTGAAACCTCGCCACCCCCGAGTTGACAATCAAAGATGGATGCCCCCAGTGTGAACAGTTATTTAACTTCTGTAATAATCAATTTATTTGCACTTCTGACTGGGGTGTGTCGCTCTAGATCAGCTGTATACTTAGTATTGTTAGACTTATATTTACAAAAATGCTGCCATAGAGATAATCACATTCTTCATGTGATATTTGTGAACAACAACACAGGGCGTGCTAACAACAGCTAACAACAGCCTGGTAGATCGGCATGTTTTTTTCAGACTTCAACTGGAATGCCGATAAGTCGGAGATGATGTCACTCCCAGTTCCGAGGTTACTGGAATGCAGCATTACGACAGTCGCCCCGCGTGCTCATGGGTAGCAGAGTTTTTATGTTGCTGGTAATAGATTCTCCTCACAGCACCTTTAATGATCGGGCAAAAGAAATGTAAATACCTCAGAATAAACAATAATAATGAAGGAAGAAAAGTTTTTCATGTCAGGTGCCATGGTAGACTCTTACTCTTGATTACTGAGTTATCACAATTGTGGAAGGCTGTAATTGTAATCCTTATTAAAATTTGGTTAATTGCCCAGCTCTACTCTTTGGGTATTTTTTCTCTTTTTAACTGTTCCACATTCAGAGTCACCTCAAATCACCTTTCTACTACAATCTGATGCTGGGTTTGAACTCCAGCATGTCATCGTGAGCATTTCCACATGCTTCGTTGCTGAGTTGTTGCCACAGGAAGTTTAATGGGTGTACTTATTAAACTGGTCTGTATATTTTTTCAGCATTCAGATGAATATTGCATGTGTGGCGAAGAGGTATAAATTGTGCATCATATTACCCACACCTAGCTAGTGCAATCACTTTTATGTTTGCACTCCCTCTTGTGTGATTATGTTAACACACCGTTACACTTTCACACTTTAAAACCAATAACTTTTCTCCAAACTAGTTTCTGAAAGCTCTGCAACACCTCCGGCTGCAGAACACACACACTTTAACGACAAGTTTGGGAATTCTGTTTTTTCCTATTTTAGCGTGTAAGCAATAAAATCTCCTAAATCTGCCTCTTTTTTTTACAGTCCAACATGTTAATGAAAGGGGAAAAAATGAGTGCGACGGTTGCCAAAGTCAACCTACTGCTTCCTGGTTTGCAGAAGGGAGTTGAAGCGTAGAGGAGCAGAGTTCAGCTCCAAAACTCTGTCAGATTCATAATGAGTTTCACATTTTCCATGTGTGGCGAAGGCTGCAGGCACATTTCATTTTGGGGGCATGCGTTCACACTCTGCACAATGCTTTTCACGCATGCATTGAGTTAATTAACACATTAAAGAATGGGCAGACTGCAGCATGTTTCTGTTTTCCTTCCTACGATCACACTCCTGTCGGGTTTGGGGCTCCAGTTTGAGTAAAACACCACTCAACATGAAGAGTCTGTGTTGATGTAGTTCATGTTTCAATCGTCCTTATTCAGTTTTCTCCATATGGTGAGTGTTATATATCGCTCTCTATGTATGTTCAACTCAGTCACTTAGTCAATCAATCATTGTTTGAGTAGTACAAGTTCAAAAGAAACGTTTTCTCAAGAAATTTTACAAAGGAATAGCTCAGGCCAGGGAGCCATCTTTTTATAGCAACCCCAAAGAATCAAAACATATTTGAACCTTAAAATAAAGGTAGCAGCACCCGTTGTCTTCATGAGCATGGCATTAGATCTATGAGCAACTTTCAGTCAGTTAGCAGGGGAACTCTAAAAGTTATAAACCGATTTTGGTGAAATTTCAGGAAATGTTGGTCATGACAAAAGGAGAAGTCATTACATTTGGGTCGGGATCCAAAACTGGGTGTGGACCCAGGAACTTCACTATGAGGGATGATGGTTTTCCACATTTTTGATAATAATTCCCCTTTCAGACTGGCAAAAAAACAGTTTATACCAGGTTTTAGATCCTGCAAGCGACGCAGGTTTTAATTGGCTCACCTCCAATCGGCTTCAGTGAGAACATAACACCCGGGTTGACCCACTAATTTACGGATGACGTCAGCGTAACGTCCCCACAGCATAATATCACGCCCGCCTCCTGTAACTGTAACTAACGTGACCCTTTGCTGTCTTAGCAACTTATTCCATCCGCCTTTGTATCGTCAGCGCTGAGTCTTTATATTTTAAAGAGGGACAAAAGCAAAAAATTAAATAAAACTGGGTCTTTATGCGTCTTTATACAGCCTTTATGCTCCTTTCCATTGTTTACCTATAGGGGCTAAGTCGCCCTGATCATGTCATCAGCGTGATGACATTAGCTTAATGCGCCAGCGGAAAACAAACGCAGCTCATCTGCTGCCGATTAGACCCGGGTCTGCGGGCAGTGGGAAAAGAGTCACATGCCGATTGTTAGCCGGTGAAGCCACAATGAAAAAACCCACATTGACCTGCTAATTTTTGTGTAAAAACGGTATAACTCAATGTTGGGAATGGCTTATTGGAGGGCTGTGCACTGTGAGCACTTTTGTGTTGTTTTGTTTCTGTTACATTTATTAACATGAATTACATTTATTGATTTAAAATTTTGAATAAAGACAGAGTCAGAACCAGCGGTACTTAATTAATCCCCAAGGAGAAATTCATTTGTTTTAGTTGCTCTAACACGCAGTGTAACATTGGGAATATCAGATAAAGACACTGAATCAGGTATAAGAGTGTAATAACAGTTGAATTATATTATTCTATTATATCAGGCTCTTCCTCTATAATAATAATAATATCATGCAAACAAGCAAAAAATTAAACATGCAGAATCTTTAAGAAACACCAGTTTCATGAAATGTAGAAAAATAAAATAATTAATAGTGATACTATATGTACAAAGGTCAAACAATGTACATTATTACCATTACCAATATATACCGTATGTATATTAAAGGCACAGTTTGATGGTGAGGATATTACACTGGATATTGCATTTGTTTAAGGACAATAAAAGATTAGTTTATATAGAGTAATCTGAGCACAATCTGCTGATTATCTAAGTCTGTACACTTCAAAATAACTCAAAAATACTTAGAAATGCTATGATGATGAGAGAATAAACCTCTGCCAGCATATTATATATTGTGCCTGTGTAATATAAATCTTCCAGAAGAAATTATCATTGGGATGAACTGTGGAATAAAGTTTTGTGTGGTATAACTCAAGACGGCCTCGACTGGATGATTACTTGGAGACACAGGGAAACATGAGTAAGCCACAACACTACCAGCTAGCCAAAGTTTGTCCAAGACACCATATAAATGTAAATGTAAATGTAAATGCACAGTTTGACAGTGAGGATATTACACTGGATATTGCATTTGTTTAAGGACAATAAAAGATTAGTTTATATAGAGTAATCTGAGCACAATCTGTTGATTATCTAAGTCTGTACACTTCAAAATAACTCAAAAATACTTAGAAATGCTATGATGATGAGAGAATAAACCTACACCGGTATATCTGACATTCTTAATTGACTGCTGGGTGAATATGGGAACACTATCACACAATGTTAGCAAGTCATTTTTAATAGTTCCTGGATCTGTTTCTGGATTTGGTTTACAACTAAAATCTATTCACTTATACCATGTTTGTTTATCTGTCTCTGTCTTAGATGAAATTTTAAGGGAATGTTACCAGTTCTGCCCATTGATTCAATTCTTAATTCCCTTATTGATAGCTTTGGATCTTCTGTAAAAAAAAAAAAGAAAGTGTGAAAGTGTTAAGTGTCAGAAATGGCAAACTGATGCTATTCTGCACAACAGATGATTCAGCATGTTTCTGCTGTTTCATCACACAGACACCTGATAGCTTGCAGTCTGAATCACTTTGTATAAAACCGAGCCACAATTGTAACCACTCCATTCTCCTGTCTGCCATGATCACATCTTTGACTTCTTCGTGGTTGTTTCTGCTGACTGCCTCTGGGCAGCATAATCCTCTTGATTTACACGGCATGTTGGACAAAGTTAAAGGAGCTGATCAGAGAATTGTTAAGCTTAAAGGCTACAAAAGTGATGCATTTAGCTCCTTGTTATTGTTTATTGGAACTGGTTTTTGATTCTTATCTCTTCTGCCTTTGTGGATTTTTTTTGGTACTTCAGTTTTCTGCCACCAACCATAGATGCACTTGTAAGTTGTCTCAATATATCAGCCTTGTGATTGGCTGCTAGCCAGTATACAGCCAACACAGGTCCGAGCCCCTCTGCAAATCCGTAAATGCGTAGAACAGTCGTCATGATGGATAGATAGATCTCTATCAGACTACAATACAAGATATAGTAGATAATCACTCAACGAGCTTTTCTTAGCA
Organism: Scarus forsteni; assembly: GCA_036419115.1. Taxonomy (NCBI): domain Eukaryota; kingdom Metazoa; phylum Chordata; class Actinopteri; order Labriformes; family Labridae; genus Scarus; species Scarus forsteni. Next base: position 8,892,753 of record JAZDUH010000007.1, on the reverse strand, counting down.
CGGCACACGGTCCTCAAAAAGCCGTTAAGATGCAGCATTCTGATTATAAATCGTTTTTGCAATCAGATCTTGTGATTTAAAGTAATCAAGTAATGACTTTGCTCCCTGATGACGTCAGTACAGATTCAGTTCTCCCAGCCTTTAGAGAGGACTTTCCATGTCAGGCTCTTCCTCTAAATAAGCCAACACAAACAGCAGAGTTTATAACACGATTGTCTGGTGCTGATTACGGCTGTCAGCGAGTGGTATCGCCTCCGTTTAATTTTCTACCCAGATGTCAGACAGCTCCTGCCTCTCCATGACTGCTCTGATGTAGAAGATGGTGTCACCCTGACGTCTGCAGTGAGTCCGTCTGAACAGCTTCAGGCAGAGAAACTTCCTCTTCTTCCTAAGAGGAAGATACTCCATGACATTCAAACCTGACAGACCACACCCCGCCTGATCGGACCGCAGACGTGGCGGGCCACCCAGAAGGAACTCCAACACCCATGATGCTGCGTTGCAGAGGGGATTTTCATTGTTACCCACCTCAGAGACCATCTTACTGGTCTTAAACCTCTTCCCTTTTGTATTTAGTTTTGCTGACTTTGGAGAAGAATCACTGCCTGTGGTTTGCTCTCATTCTTCAGCATGAATTATGATACCAAGCATATCATCCAAGAGGTCATAATTTCTTAGTTTCCACTCTCAAACTTCCTCTCCCTCTCTGCAATGCATCCTCCTCCTTTCTTTACAGGATAAATATGCAAATTCCTACCTGAAAACAGTTTATTAGCGAGTCTAATAGTAGATTTATTTTAAAATTTGCATCCTTTGGCTACCTGAGACAGACCACAGCAGTTTTCACATTTTACAGCTCTCCATGCTTCTCAAAACTGTCAAATGACGGCGCTTCCTATTACAAGCAACCCTTAAATCACCATGTGGCTCCCTCCAGAATGACCATAATGTTATACCAGCATTACCCACAGGCAGCACCACAGCAGAGACCCAAGGGTCAGAGCAAAGCGTTGCTCTTTAGCGTAAATCTTCCCTAAGTCCACACAGCAGAGTTAGTGACGGATGTGGCTAACGTGGTGATGAGTTTGGCTGATGTTGGCACCGTCTCTAAAAGCGCTGTCCTACTGAGACTTTCTCCATCGAGCCTTCCTTAAAGTATCCCAAAAATCTGCACAGCTCCTTAAAGTCACCCCGGTTTCATCTGGCTTCAGCTCAGTGTAGCAGGGACTGTAGTCGAGTACATTTCAGACATTGTTTTAACAGAACATAAAATACAACGATCGTCTGGGATTTAAATTTCGGCCAGACTGAAGCAACTGAAAATTTAACACAGCGTTTTCCACATGGTGGACATACTTGTTCATTATCAGGTCAGACAAATGCTGTTGAAATGTTGTATTAGAAGAAATAAAAGTGAGGGGCATATACAGCAAACATGTGGCCTCTTTTTAATAGTGAAATGACAAGTGGTGCATTTCCATTGGCTCAACTCAACATGACTCAGTTTTTCCTTTACAGTTGAACCTTGACAGACCCTCCTCGTCATAGTACGACTGTGTAAAACTGTAGCTGTTATGTCCTACAAAACAAGTATTACAGGCAAAAGTGACGGTTCCATATAACTGTAGCGGAAATGTTTCACTAGTCCTTTTGAGGAAGAACCGTTTATCAAAGTTTTCAGAGGCAAAACCTCAAAAACAACAGCAGCTGGTGATTGGACGATTGTTTTGCCTGTCACACTCATCACAGACCAATCCACATGAAGCCACAGCATGCTGTTAGCTTAAACTGTGTTTCAGTCCTTAGACTATTGTCTTAACCCTTTAACTCCCAGCTCAACTGTTTGACAGGGGTCAATAAATTCAGGAATATTTAGTGTGTAAAAAAAAAAAACATTGTTTCTGTCAGTGTTTTAGGATACAGAAAAAACAGTAAACACACCAAAAGAACTGATATTATATTTGTGTGGGATTTAAAGGTGGAAAAGCTAAAAGATATCGTTATTATGTTAAGTACATACCCATTTACTTATATTATATGTGTCAATCTCTAATCATATATCTTAGTTATTTTTGCTTTTTATTCACAAAAAAATCATCCTTTTTTATTGATTTTGTCCCTAATTTTTGTGCATTTTTATATATTTGAGTAATCAGCTGTAAGCTTTTAAAAACCTTTAAATCCCCACCAAGAAAATATCTGTTTTTTGGTTTGTTTGTAGTTTCTCTTCCTTGAAATGTTAGCAGAATATAACACTGATTTGATTTGTTTTGCTTTTTAAAACATTAAAGATCCCTGAATATACTGATGACCTCTGCCAAGCATTTGAGCTGGTAGTTAAAAGGTTAAATTCAATGATACCACACAGATGTATCATTTACTATTTATATGTAACATGAGCCTCGTCAAAGACAGTACCCACCAAGTTTTCCCTGTAAACCTCGGAGCAGCGCATATTTCAACAATTATCGTTGGGTAACCATGACTCTGGGCTATCATACTACCAGCATCATTCACGTAGCATTTCCACATCTCCTGTTTCACAGCAGTGATCCCTGGTTGGGAGAAGAGCAAAAAAATGATTTCCCGTAAGACATGTTCCAGCTATGTTTTTTTTTTTACTCTTTTAAAGAAGAACTTGAGTCAATTTCTGATAAAACTGCAGATACTGCCGCATCCATTGAGACCATTTCACACGCCGTCATCGCTTTCAAACATGCAGTCACTTCCTGCTGTTGTCACGTCTGCACCTCCCGCCTCTCTTCCCTGATTGGGCCGCTAAGCATTTAGTTGTGAAATTGTTGGACAATGGAGGTTCATACATGAAAAATTCTAGCTCTGACACTGTTCAAAGGTCTTTTTTGTTTTTGTTGTAAAGTAATAAAATAGTTTTATAGCTGTACCAATATGGACAAAAAGCATGTGAAAGTTTTAACTGTGCCTCTAAAATACATACATTTATTTTACTCCATCATTTTCTTAACCTGAAGATTTGGTTGTTTTCTAGAGAATTTTCTAGATAGCGCAACAAAAAGGACATCATAGACTTTTTGCCACAGTTTTTTTTCAAGGCATGCATTTGTGACCCACTTGTTGAGAACCACTTGTCTAGTGCAAAAGAAGACAGAGAGGCTTTTTTCTGCATCGAAGAACATTTTGTGGTTTGTTATCACAGCTGCTCATCAGAGGGAAAACGTCACCTTATTTATTTTATCCTTGGTGTTCCCTGACTGGCGACTTTTAGCTGTTTGTTTATCTTTGAAGCTCTTGCCAGGGCTGGGGGTCTTTGTAGTGGTCTTTAGATTTTGACTGGCACCTGAAACAGCCCGTGGGATCAGATGAGGTTTCAGAGACAGAAACCAAGACCATGAGGCCACAAATCAAGATTTTGAGAAAAGATCTGCAAAGAAAGGCAGAGATTCTCTGTTTTATGTGCATCAGACTAAGAGTTGCCCCTGCTATTGTCTGATTATTTCTTGTAGTTGAATGGCAGCTGACAGAAAATGCAGACTTTGAACTTGTTTTTAAAGGATAAAGTTTTGCTTTTTGCTTTTCTTGCCCTGCTCTCCTGCTTTCTCTCTTTGAACTCACTTCTTCTTTGGTGACGGTTTTCCATTTCCTTCAAAGTTGAGCACAGGCAGGCTATCAAATTCTGGATGCTAATGTGATGGTCATTAACCAGCCACACAAACACACGGAGAAGAAGAAGCACGCTCTTAAAGAGCTACACTTTTGGGGTGCTTAAGCTCCGATGTTTTGCTTTGTAACTAAAACCCGAGTCACTCCATGGGCCCCAAATCCCTCAGCTGAGTAAGTCCATTCCCTGCTCCCCACTCCATTGTTGATGTAGTTTTCTGGAAAGACGACCTGTTTGTGTAACTACAGCCAGCGCTGAGTCTTTGCAGAGCCGAGTGGGGGCCTCTGGGGCGGTGGGAGGGGGCAGGGCTGCCTGTAGAGGGAGGCCTCGGATGCTGCTGCCGCCCGCGTGCCTGTCTTACCGCAGCTCATCTGCAAACCATTTTGAAGTGTTTATTTCTCTACCTGTAATATCAGCTGGTTTATACGTAATTATGGTAGAAGAGGAGTGGGAAGTTTGGTGGATTTGTGTGGGTGAAATGAGTTATTTACAATCTGAAGACTGAGCCGAGACTTTCTTGAAGTGAATGAATTAAACAATTTAAGTCCTCTTTTTTATGCACTCTGGAAATTTCTCAAAATTTTAGATAGGCTGATATATATCATCTCTCTAAATTGCTCATTCTTCATGCCAAACTATGGTCTGAGACTACTGTTTGATAAACACATGCAAACAAACTCATGAAAAATGTCCCTACTTTCCAGTGTTCAGTAGCACTGGTGGACCAGAGCAATGGCTTATTTTACACTGACTTGACATGGAGTTTGGAAAAGCCATGACATAAAATAAAAATTGTAGGGCAAAGTAAAAAACTCTGTTAAAAGTGGAATTTTTGCTTTAACATTATTGCACTCTTACTGCTCATGGCATCACCTTTAGAGTAAACGTTAACATCTACAAGTTCATGTGGAATGTGGTTGCGAATCACTGCGGTCACTGAAACAGTTTCATCTCGCTGCGTTGAGCTAAACAATATTTTTATTTAAAGATGGTTTTCTATTTCTGAGTTATAGTGCTAAAAAATAGACTGTAAAAGAATTGGTCAAAGCCATGTCATAGGAGTCTTTGGAGTGATGTTGATGCTCAAATGGACGCTGCCATACTTCACATGCTATTTTAGCCAAATTTTAGCTCCATCTACTCAAGGCTTGAAGACTTCGTACCAATAGCAACAATATTGCTTCCTCAAGTGGAAATCCTCAATAAAGGAAAACCTTTTATAAAATTATATTCACATCTTTGACAGTGAGGGCACGTAGATGTGTCAGATTTGTGAATGTTTTTTGAACCAGGCCGTAAAGATGTGTACTAAGGCCATAAAAAACTGTTCCAGCCCTGCTTACAATCATTAAGGAGTCATTTTTCTGCAGACAGCCCCAAGTGGACACTCAGGGGACTACATTTTTTGGCACTTTGGCATGGGCCTCCATTTACAGCCTCTAAGGTTGCCGCCTGGCAAAAACAGGCCAATTGGCAGGAACAATGACCAGAGCTATGACCCCAACTAATGGCGAATAGCTAAATTACACAACATTTGACTGGCTTTGGTCCGCCTAATGTCGAACAGTGTTGGTAAGGTCCAAACCAAGAAAAACTGCAACAACATTAAAACTTAACTTCCTGAATGGAAACTGTGAGAGGGATCTTACATAAACTTATCGTCTATATACAAAACAATGTATGCAAATAACTGTACAATAAATGCTGTGTAAAGTACTTAATGCTTTTTCACCTAACTGTTTCTCTTTCACTCCATTTAACGTCTACCTGAATTCTTCAACATTTTTGAAGCAAATATTTCCAGAGGGACCAAATTTCCTCAAATTGTACATATGTATGTGGCTAAAATTACGGAAAGACTTGACTAGGCTTAGCAGAACGTAACATGTACAGGCACAGACTGAAAGAATTAGCCAAAGTCATGTAACATCAGCCAAAAGATTACCAAAGGAGCCTTTCGAACAGTTTGGATGCCTTGTAATGGACGTTGCTATACTGCACATCACCCCAACCAAGTTTGGTCTCACCCTGCTCATACATGTGGAGGGCCTTGCTAAGACGAGACTTAGGGACGTCTGACCAAAAGTGACCCCCAGGTGGATGTCCCTATTTCCCAAACCAGAAATGCTCAATAAAATAAAAACAGGCGCCATATTAAAAAAAAATCCCCCCTCACAGTGAGAGCACTTTGGTGTATTAAATATTTAGACTAAAGCAGTTCTTGAACCAGAAAGTTTATTTAGGCCGTAAAAACCTTCTGTTTCCCGCACTTAATCATAAAACCCTCAGATTTCCTGATTCCAGCCTCGAGTGGACACTCAAGGAACTACATCTTTTGACACATTAGCATGGACCTCAATTTTCAGCTGCCTGATTTCAGGAAATTGTTTTAAAGGTGACCTTTGGGGCCACCATACAAGAGAGTATGCCTGCAGTTTTTAGTGGTATAAAAATCGTGTTTCTTGACAGCTGCTAAGTAATGCTAATGTCCCTCCTTGTAAATTCAACGTGTTTATGAGCGAGTGTTTCACATTTACTGTTGACACTTTACGGGGTGATAATGTCACTGATTACAGCTCCACCCAAATGGACAGACAAAAGTGATTCAGCTTTAAACTAATGGTTAAAACAGTGTTGTACCACACTTAATCTGCATGTACTTTTGTTCCATTTGAATATCAGGAAATTCATCATGATTATTTTCGACATTTATTTTTGTAAGCATGTTTGTGCAGTAAGAAAAGCTGCTGTCCTCCAAGAACAGAAATGCTTCAAGTCCTGTGAAATTGAACCTCACATGGAGATTGGCTTCAAGTGCTACAACACCCAGGGTGCCAAAGTATTAGCTTAATTTCTGTCTTTATACGTGTCTTGTGTAACCCATAAACCTGTCACTGGCTAAAAGAAGATGTGACAAATGAATCAGATGTTAATGTGGAAAATCGAGCACTGCCCTCGCTCCCCCACAGAGAGGCGGCAGACGCTTGGAGCCTGGTGGAGCCGCTGGATGCTGCAATCTTGGTTGCCTCATAATCTGACAATGCCTCGGTTGGATGTGTTACAGGGCTTGGTCTGAGATACCCCATCAAAAAGGGCCCCACTTTTCCTCCCATTTCCATCTTAACGTGGATGATCTGGCCCATGTCGCTGTTCCTGAGAGGTTCTTGGCTCGTTGCGGTTAATGTGACGGGGGCTTCAGAGTTCATCCATCACTTCTTCCGCTCAACCACTCAGAAATTCAAACCATTTTTCTCTCCCTTCCTCCCTCACTTTTCTCACTTCTTTTTCCCTCCCGGATTCATCTTCTCCTCACGACTGAGCAATGGCCCTGTCCTGCCTGTCTTCACTCCCCCTCTCACACCTCCTTCGTTCACGTATAACCACGAGCATCATGCCCGCCTGTCTCCTGTGATGGAGGCGTATGGTTTCCATCACATGTAATAAAAAAGATGGAGTCTAAATCAGGGCCACACACGGAGCCTGGGTGGTGTCGGTTTCCAGCGAGGCCCCCAGAGCCGTCCCGTGAACTCAGAACCCTCCTGGCCCTCTTTCTGCACTTCCTCTCCTGACGTCATTGGCAGGTAGAGCGGGGAAGTGAGCGCAGTGGGCACGCCGTAGGATGGAGTCAATTCTCTGAGCTGTTAAAAAGTCAGTTATGAGGTGAGGTAACAATGCAGCCAGGACCCCCGCACTGAGAGCTCTGTGCTTTGGATGTGGATTGTGTTCAGGGTGTTCTGCTTTTTAACGTACTGTGAAAAGTTTGCACTGGTTATGTAATACACTGACAAATACATGTGTCTGTTAGGGATGTGTAAACCAAGGAAAATTACTCTTCCAAAAGTCCCTTGCAATCATTTACACAATATTAAAGGGACAGTGCGTAGTGTTTTAAGTAATTTATGAGCTCAAAACAATGTCTACATTAATAAATATGTCCTCATTTGTGTAGATTTGCTTATGTCAACAATCCAACATGTGCTCCTAAGAGAAGAATTTCTTATCAGTATTCATATATTACAAGTAGGTTCGATAGAGGCTTCCATGTCCTTCCGGTCTATAAAAACTATAAACAGCTGAGAGATACATAAAGCACTACATAGCACTACTAGCTAAGGCTAATCATGTTTTCTCTCAGAGCTAGCGTGACTGAAACGGAGAAGGAGCACAGCGAGACACACTTGTCACTGCCTCGACAAATTTGAAAGCCCAACACTAATGATTCAATGCAGTTTGCTTGAAATAGCGCACCTCTTTATCAAAAAGAAAACTTCATGAAGTGTTGAATGAGGTGTTGATACAGCTTCTCGACAAACCTCCTACTGGCTTTCGTGGAGTTCAGTGGTTTCAACGCACATTCATAAAAGCGAGGCACAAGAGAGCACTATTCATTTGAATGTAAAAATACAGTGTCACCACTAGATGGGAGAGCATACTACACAGTGTGGCTTTAAAAAATCTAGGGTCACTTTTGCACATGAGCGTTGATAGACTGATTTCTCTGTTTGTGAGTGGAGCGACTAACCCCAACACACCACATGGACCGTTCAGTATACCACCAGTCCATCTCAAAACAGCCCATAGAAAGTGTTTGGGACTGGGGAGAACCTTTCAAAAGCATATCCGGCAGGTGATTGGATGATCATTCTGTCAATCACATCCATTACATCCAGTTAGATCAGTGGTTCCCAAACTTTTCACAGCCGGTACCCCTTCAGACACTTGACCTCTAGCCATGTACCCCCTATTCTTATGAACTTATAGCACAGAGAAAAAGAAATGTTTCAGCCTGCCGCACCGCCTATTCCCACATTTTACATGCACGACATACAAAAAAAAATCTATTTAAGTGAATTATTTGTCACTAAATAGATTTTTTACCAGCAATGTCAGTTGGCAACACCAGTTCACTTTTGAAAAAGAAATGTATATTTCTGAAACATATTCATTAATGAACTTTAGCTTTAATGAAAAGGCTGTCTGACTGAACTTACTGTATGTTACTTTAAGAATCTTAGATAATTCTGGACAGATTTCCCTCTCCAAGATGCCTCAGCCTCTCTGCCAACACTCCAGGCCTTTATCAAAGCTCACAATACAAACATTTACCAGTTTGAACTGTTTGGACCTGACAGTTTTTTGCGTACCCCCTACATCACTTCGCGTACCCCTGGGGGTACACGTACCCCAGTTTGGGAACCACTGAGTTAGATAATATAGTAGGTTGGCACTACTGCTGCGGTGTAAAATATGAAACATAAGCCACTTTGTAGATCAAACTCTTTTCAAAACACGTTGGAGGTGGAGTGAAGATGCCCTTTCTTTCAGAAGTGCTTTCAGTGTTGCAGTTTTCTCTTCATTTAATAAAGAGATGTAGTCTAGATCTGGTAAAACCACTACTGAAGCTGTCAGCATCTAAAATATCTGCACGAGCCTGTTGTTGTCTTGATGATAGTTCCCGCCTCTCCCTGGCTAGATGAATTTCTTATAACAGACACTGAATTAGGCAGATCCAGCTACTGTGAAAGGTTATGAAGCTTCTAGATTATTGTAGTTTTAATTTTGTTAATTTAGCATGCACACTGTAAAGTAAACCAAAGCCTGTTGAATGTTCTGTAAGGTCAAATTCACATTTAAAGCTCAACAGACTCAGTTTGTTTTGAGGGGAAGTCGCAACATTGCCGCAGTGTTTCTTTAGTTTGATTAGCTTGGTTGTCAGGTGATCCAAACCTGTTAAATGTTGTGTTATAGAGCTTCCTACCACACCTGGGGTCTTCATCCCTGCCAGTCCGACCTAGTGTTGCAGAGATAAACAAGTTTGCGTCGGGTATTTAACTTTGTTAAGCCCTAATCAGTTTGGCAGTACTCTACAGTTGAGTTTTTTATGCCCTTTACTCTGTTTTACATGTCTTCCTCTGTAGAGTAGAGTACTTTTTTGCACAAGACAAAAAGTCTGGGACTTTCCATCTTCCCTTCTTCACAGTACCAGTGACCAGTCACTCTATCCCCTGCCTCCCCAGAATGGACTTGTCAGTGTGATGTCCAACCATTTTATCAGCAGTTTAAGCCAAATGGTTTGGGTTTGCAACCCTTGTGCGGAGCCCTGTGGTCTGCTGCGGACAAAGAGAGCCTTAACAGTTCTTCTTCGTGCATAGAGTTTGCTACATTTGTATCGTATATGGTTTTATGTGCAATCCTACATAGGACATTTAGTATCTACTATTATCTTTGTTGTATTATGTTATTGTGGGCATCTATGCTCATAGCTGTGTGAGTAGTCACTTCTTACCGTCCATTTTGGGCCACTCCCAATCATTGTAAATTCGTGCTTGTCAAAATGGATCTGCATGGTTTAGCTGCTATGCAAGGTTTGATAGCTTGGCCTACTGGCTTTTTCAGTAATGCACAGTGCAGCTTATAGTTGTGGCAATGCTGGCTGTAGCACAATGACCCAAGGCTAGCTTTGGCCCTATGACCTGTTTTTTGCTATGTGAACATGAATTGAGCCAAAGAGAAATTCACGGTGGGTGAGTTTCAACTGACTTTGAACAAGGTAACCAATCTGTAGGTGTAAAAACCATCTTAGTCTTTCCTTTATCAGGGCACCATAACTGTATGGTACAGCACAGAGATCATTTTGAAGTATGTTCAAGCTCTAAAACTCCACAAACCCCTGGAACAAACCTCTGATTTTATACTTGCGTCATGCCTTCTGTCTTTAACTGAACAGAAAAGAAGAATGTGTCAACAAATAAATGTCATTTCTGCTAGTTATTTTTTTAATGATTGTTATTTTATGTTTTAAGTTGGCACTCTGGGTTTTGAATTTCCTGGTAGCACAGTATTTCCCGGTTCAGACACACACTGTGTAGTTAAAGGGCTTCTTTTCAACTACTCCCCCCCCCCTCTTTGTACTCTGTGCCCATAATAATCCACTGATTGCCCTCTTGGAGTTTTCATCTCTCTGCTTCCTGGAAAGAGTTTGAGTGAGTGTTAGACGAGGCATAGCCCCAAATCTCAGTTTGTGTGACCTCAGCTCACAGCTTTGTGTTCTCATCCGTTACTATAGCGTCCCTCCTACTATTTACAGTAAATAAACATGGTCTTTAATGAGCTGGGCCCATGGATCACCCGAGTTTTGCTGTAGACATAACTCTGGCGTGTCAGAGAAGAATTAATTGCCGTGTTGAGATGAAAAAGCTGATGTTTGTGTAGTCTTTTGTTTTAGGAAATCAGACTGGTGAAAGACGCAGGCTCGGAGATACTTAATTTTCACTACGGTGGACACTGTCAGAATTTGTTAAATCATAGAGGTTTACAGGAACAATGAGCAACTTAATACGGTTCAAATTCACAGTGCCAAGGGATCTCGTTGGATAAACAGTTAGTGTGTTGTCCTTTTAGTTCTTTGTCTTGATAAAATCACTTTTGTTTTGTTAAGCAAGTCCTTTGGCCCAAGATTGCTCCAGCAGTTGTGGTTGACTGGGTTTGACCGTGTAGGCGACAGGGAAAGATGACGAATCAGTGTTTGATTTAACAAGGAGCCAAACTAAAGAAAATCAAGTCTCTGATGCTTAAACGAACAAGACAGTCAGTGTTCAGCTCCACGGTTTTCACAACCTGCTTCCAGACCAGTTTTTGAATGATTATCAAAAGCTGTGTCACTTAAGAGATTTTCTTCACTTTGTCAGTCGGCCTGGACCTTTACCGCAAAAGAAAAGTGTTACTGGAGATGTGCAACCATTGAACGTTCCCTCCTGGGATGGGAGTGGAGAACTAGCTCCAGTTAATCACAGCTAGTTTGAAGGATTTGTTCCAAATAAAAACAGATCAATGCATTATTCTTAGACACACATGCTTTGTGAAACAAATGTCTCCTGGCTGTTACAAGAGCAAGGATGGGAAGTTGAAACAAGTTCCAATGGAGGATTGATAACAACAAGCTTAAAGGATAAGTTCGGTTAAGACAGCTTACACATTGTTTATAGAATAAAGTAGAACAATATACTCACCCAGAAGGCTTTCCTGATCCAAACAGTGCTTCGGGAGATATTTAGATCCAAAATCGAGCAGCGGACAAACGTATAATGGTAGCACATAGGGCATACAGCGCCGGTCCTAAAACTGCATTGATCCTCCAAAAACTCATTTGTTTCTTCAATATTTCATCATAGTCCGCTCGCACTACTCCTTCATTACAGTCCGGGGTTGCTCCACCCATGTTTTTCTGACTGCTGACCTCTGAACTGGAAACTTTCTTCACGCCTGCCGCGCATGCGCAGTACAGCTTCCTCCTTTCAATGAGCTCCTCATCTGTAATCTCTGGCTCGAAACTGTAAGGACACCCATCATATTCAAAGTTGTCGTTCACAGCATCTTCATCAGATAGATATTCGTCCATTTTGCACAAAACTGGAAGAAGAAAGTTGTTCAGTACCCGGCGGTCGCCCCTGAAACAATGAGCCGTACTGCGCATGCGCTGCAGGCGTGAAGAAACTTTCCAGTTCAGAGGTCAGCAGTCACAAAAACATGGGTGGAGCAACCCCGGACTGTAATGGAGGAGTAGTGCGAGTGGACCATGATGAAATATTGAAGAAAAAAATGAGTTTTTGGATGATTAATGCAGTTTTAGGAGCGGCGCTGTATGCCCTATGTGCTACCATTATATGGATGTCCGCTGCTCGATTTTGGATCTAAATATCTCCCGAAGCACTGTTTGGATCAGGAAAGCCTTCTGGGTGAGTAAATTGTTCTACTTCATTCTATAAACAATGTGAAAGCTGTCTTAACCGAACTTATCCTTTAAGGAATCAATTGCATGTTTTGTGTGCTGAACATTTCCCAAATCAAGCCTTCAGTCTTTGTTCTGCATGACCTGTTAGACCACTTTCAGACTGACCAAAAACCCATTTAAATCCGGTAACAATTGGCTCCTGTCGACAGTTTGAACGGATTTAATCTGCAATTCAATCTGGGTCGTTTGACCCTGCATGCAACACGAGTTTTAATCAGCTCGTCTCCGATCAGCTGCAGTTGGAACATCACATCCGGATGGACCTGCTAATTTACAGAAGACGTTGGCGTAGTGTCCCTACGACATAATCTGACGCCCCTCCGTCTGTAACTTATGTGACTCTTTGCCGTCTCATCAACAAATTCCAACCGCCTTTGAATAATCAGTTTGTACATTTTTAAACAGAGACAAAAGTACAAAGTAAAGAGAACCACGTCCACAACCTTTAAGCTCCTTTCCATTGTTTACATGGAGAGGCTACGTCACGCTGATGATGTCTCAACGTGATGACATCAGCTTGATGCACCAGAGGAATAAACAAAGCCGCGCAGCTCGGCTTAAGCCACTTGCCGATTAGTATCGGGTTAACCCACGTTCCTAAAAAATGTGTTGACCCGCTAATTTTAGTGTGAAAGTGGTATAAGTCAGCAGAAAACACAATAAAGAAGTCTAAGAAGTGACCACGGTCAGATTTGTGGCCACAGTCTGATGCTCAGTGTGGGGCTGCACAGTTGTGAAGCAGGTTAGCGGTTGTGCCTCAAAGCAAGAAAATTAATGGTTTGACTCCTCAGTCAAATAAGGCCTGTGTGTGTGGAGTTTATATGTATCCCTGTGCATGTGTGGGTTTTCTTGTGTACTCTCGTTTCCTTCCATAGATCAAAAACATGCTCATTGTAAGGGTGGCATTAGGTGTTGTGATAAATGGATGTTAATACGATATAACAAGATATATAGCAATAACAAAGAGGTCAATGCTTTTAATTTTTTTTTAATCACTGAAAGTCATAAAAATTTTAGCATTATTACTCACAATATTGAATGCGTTAAAACTCAATAAATCAGTATTACTCATATTAGGCATGATCTCTTCAACATTTATAAACCTGTCTGTCCCAGAGACAGAAATAATAACCATAAATGCAACAGAGAGAGGAGAGTAAAATGGCTGAATTTCTGCTGCTAACTTGCATTTGGAGGCTGAACAACAATACAGAACAAACACCTCAAAATTCAATAAATTACTAAATATTAAAATATCACAATACTGCACCAGCAATATTGATACAGTGCTGTGCCACAAAATGGGAGGTTTCAAGAGAAATGGTTAAAACAGCAGCAGCATGCTGAGTCTTTGTAACTCAAGCATAGTTATTTCAATTCGGCCCTTACAACAGCTGCCCATATATTTTTTAACCACAGTAGAAATTGGAAATAATTGCTGACAATGACTTTTAAGCATTAGGGCTCTAATCTTTTTTTTTTTTAAATTTAGTTATTTTTATTTTCTTGAGCAACAATACAGATAAAGATCAGTATTACATGTCCCCGCAAGACACATCTAATGTGAAATCACAGTTGAAGAAGCAGGAGTATGGTAGCTACAAATTCCCAGACATAATAAGTAATTTTAAAAAACAAAAAAGGAAGTTCCTCCAATAGCAGTACTATCATCTTCAGGAAAAAGGTTAAGATAATCCACATACTCTACAAATGGTTTCCAGGTTTCATTAAAAGTCTTAAGGGACACTCTTAATAAATATTGTATCTTCTCAAGTTTAAGACAACTTCAAATCTCCTGTATCCGTTTATTATGTGTTGGAGGAGAGGCATGTTAACACGTAAGAAGACTGGCCTGAAGTGTTGTAAAGAAAATGGCACGTTTTATATTCAAGGGAGTGTTGGGGTTTTGGGGCAAACCAAAAAGTGCTGTCAATCGGTCTGAGTTGATAGGTGTATGAAAAATCTTATTGAGAGATTTAAAAGTATCCGACCAAAAGGCAGGCCTCTAATTTTTTTTCTTACTTGATGCTTGCAAAATGACCACAGCTTGCTGCTGAACTTGCAAAGTACTATATATCGAGATAACTGGGGCACTCTGGAGAGTGGGATGGACTCCATTGTAAGAGTCCTCATATCATTAGATCCCCTTTTAAACTGCCATTTAGAGTGGAAAAATTACAAAGATTTTTTTTAATTCCAAGAGTCTCTTAATGACGGTACAAAGCTGTATTTATTAAATATATCAAACACATAAGATAAGATAAGATAAGATAATAAGATAATCCTTTATTGATCCCCAGAGGGGAAATTCAAGTATTGCAGCAGTACAGGGCAAAGAACAAGGGTAGTAGCATGCATTGGGTTCAAAGAAAAAAATTACACATATATAAGGACAAAGCAAGGGTGACGTATAATAATAAAATAGTAATAAACAAAACAGAAATGAGAAATGAGAACAACTTACCAAAATGACAATGACACGTGGATGTCATGGAAACAAGTGATATTAAGATATAGGATCTAATTATTGTCCATGTGCCCTAAAAGACTGTTGAAATAATCATTTTTAAGACTCAGGGTGTCATTCTGGATCTTCTCTCCAACCTGGTTAAGCTGCCTGGTTTAAAACTATTATACATTTGCTATAGACATAACAATTTGAACCTTACAAAACATCACTTCATACTTTGTATAAACTTATGGGACCCTGAAACAATCATCATTGTTTGCTTAGTAAGTAGTCAGCAACCACAAAACTTACACACCTATGTTACTGATGCCACATTTAGTTGACGAGTCAGTCACCTCAGCTTCTTCATGACTACCATCAGATTTCTTTCAGTTCCTAATTTTGGGTGGAAAAGTAAACATTAAAATGATGTTGAAACCATCTTGATCTGGTCATCGCTTGCATTTGCTTTGTAGGGACAGATAGACAACACGATCATGATGCGACTGTTTTTCAGTTCATTGTCATTCAGCATAATAAACTAAAGATAAATGCTCCAGCTTTAAGTCTAAACACTGAGCATAAAAAGAAATAAAAAATGAAGGAAGGGACAATAAGAGGTGAAAGTGACGATTCTTTTAACCAAACTGTAAAAATAACCTTATTCTGTACTGAAATCTTTCGGGTTTCATACTATTCTGTAGGAAGTAGGAGATCTTGTCAGTCAATTCAGTGTGACTTTAGTATCATCAGTGTAGTGGGACAGTATTGCTAAACCATTTGATTACACAAATAAAGAAACGTAAAACAAATTAGCAAAAGGCAGAAAGTAATTGATAATCATAATTTGAATTTTTTGCCAGCGTTTGTTAGTTTTTTTGTAAACAAGATCACTCAAAAAATTGTAATTTAATTTTGATATTTTCACGGAATTTAGTTAACAGGGATTTGTTTACATTTTTTAGCATTGAGAGATACGGCACAGTTCCACATTGTCCACAAAAACTCTCCCAACAGCGTTAAAAATGCCTTAAGCATCTCTAGTTATAATATTTAACAAAGATGAAGGTTATCATCTAACAAAAGTCACTAAAATGTACATGTGTGTATTTATTTATTTTGATTGACATTCTATATGTGTGTCCCAGTCTGTGTGTTTGCATTGTTTGCATTCAGGTAACAGCAAACCTGTTACACTAATGTGCTCCCTGACTACCACCTTTTTGCTTTTAACCTTATGCTGATGATACACTGTTTTATTTTATATGTCAGAAGATGCATGTTAAAGACTTAAAATCAGACTTGGTTCAAATCTAACAACAAAGTTGTGTATAGTTTGAGTTGTCATGTGTTCTGGAGCTATTCCTTAACCCTATAAAGCCAATTGTATCATATTTGATACTTACTTTTATAAGACCTCTATCTACTCAATATGATCAACAAATTACAAAAAAAACCCATCTGAATACAATCAGATAAATGAGACAAATGTCCTTGAATGGATTATCAGGTGCCAAAAACACCTAATGTATCAAATGAGATAGGAAAAATCGATATGTCGAATTTTATAGACATTTTGATTATTTTAGTATTTTAGCAGAAAGTGAAACAAACATTTCAGCTACAAAAAATTATAATTTTCTGGCTATAATCTATGGTTCTGGGCTTTAAAGGGTTAAAATTGCTCCCACTGCAAAGTGGCTGTACACGCTAAAGACACTTTACACCGATGATTACTTCAGTATTTGGTTTAAGTCAATGGAAATTGTTAGTTTTAAACATTAGTAGAAGGCTTAGAATAAAAACTGAAAGTATTTTTTAAGGATTTCTCCCAAGACATCTTTAAAAAGGAGGTAAAAGCTGTTTTCACTTATGCTGATGATGCACTAGTTTATTTATATTTCAGATGAGGCATGAAAAGAAGACTTAACTCATAATTGGCTTAAATCTGAAAACAGATTGTTATATTGTTTGTGTTGTCATGTTGTTTTGGAGCTATTTCTTTAAATTGCTCCCACTGTAAAGAGGCTTTACATACTCAAGACCTTTTACTTCCCTTTACTTGGTTTAAGTCATTGGAAATAGTCTCTTCTAAAATTGAAATGCTTCGAAAAAAAATGAATGTAACTTTTTTAAACTTTCCCCACGGCATTTTCAAAAGGGTTGGAAAAAGCTGTGTTGTCACTTATGCTGATGATGCACTGGTTTATTTACATGTTGGATGAAGCATATTTTAAAGACTTAAATCATTATTGGTTCAAATCAGGAACCAGTTATATCTCAAAGTCTTGCTAAGCAGTCCAGCATCTGTCTCTTCTCCTTATCTGTCCTCTCAATCCAGGAAGTGACCCACTGGGAGTTGAACAGCGAGAAGGTCGTAACCTCTGATCGAGCCCTTGGCAGCCTGCTGCTGTGTCGACGCTCAGGGCTTGAAAAGATTACAGCTGCTCCAGCTGATGTCTGCTCACCCCCATGCGCTTTAAGAGGAGCTGTGAAACTGGACTTGCTCCTTTGTTGTCCTGTTGTCGACCATGTGTTTTGTGTTATGCCAGGTGTCCTCCATGTTTGACAGCCAACGCTAAAAATTCCCCCTTTCCTCACCGTGCATCTGAAGCTCATCAGTCAAGTGTGCTCGGAGACGGAAAAGCCTTCAGCCTGTGTAATATTTCATCCTTTACAAAGTGTTTTGGTGTAACTACAGCACAGTAGATTTGTAAACACTGTCAGCCTGTTTGGATTGCATCAGCATTTTCGAGCAGCAGCAGCACTTTGATTGCTGTGAACTGATGTGTTTGCCTTTTTGTGGGGGCTCGCATGGACTGACACTTCAAACATGTGCACAGTTATGAATGATTTAAGCATGCAATCAGTTATGGTGGCTGTATTCCCAGAGTACACCTGTCTGCTAACGGGGAAGACTTCGGAAACTCCTGATGTCTCAGGCACAGCTGTGTTAGCAAACTTTGTGCTTAGTAACTTGCTCCATAGCCAGAGCTTAAGCTAAGCTTTTAAAGGCAAATCTCATTTAGGCACACAAGTTTTAAAGAGCCCGTCGGGGCCCTTAACATGATTTGGCCGTGAATGTCAACCATCTCCTGGAGCTTGGAGAGGTTAGGTCATTATCAGGTGTGTGATGCAACACTCCACAAAGATATTGTTCTCCTGATACCAGAGTTTTGTCCTCATTTTGACCTGTAACAATCTGCCAAAAAACAACAAAAACAACAACAAAGCATTTAATGATTGCTGAATTGATTAAGACTGAAAAAAGGGGAAATAATTTCTCTAAACACACATATGGAGTACTTAGCCAGTTGGAAAAAGGAGACAGCAGTCCATTTTTTTGAAACTAAACAGGTCAAATTACTTATTTACCTCAATACAAATGTTTGATGAACAGAGACTTAATTTGTCAAAAGCTGCAACAGAGGCTTTTGCAGTGTAGCAGGTAAAATTATTGATAAATTGCCAGTGTAAAGTCACTGCCAGGTAAAAGCATTAAAAACTGAAACTTTTTTCTATCTGTCTGCATATACAGTGCTTAACAAATTAATTAGACCATCACTAAATGGCTTATGCTTCAGCATTGCTAATTACCAAAATCTATTTTTTTTGGGGGGGGAGGGTTGACCGGGTAACAATAACACTTTCACTTTCCTATAATTATCTCTATCAAAAGATGTAATTAATGGATATGTCAACCAGGCAGGCTGGCCACAAATCTTTAGATACTTATCCCGGCCTTCGTGTAAGGGGAGGTATTCTCTGATATCGTAGTATGTAATCATACCTGAAGTAGGGCTGTTTGATTACAGCAAAAATCAAAATCACAATTACTTGTATAGTTATTGAGATTATGAGTCACGATTACTCTTTGATTTTAAAACCTGCATGACATGTTCTCATCGACGATTACTCTACAACACTATCAATCTGAACATTAAAGAGCGGGCAACTTGTAATAAAGATTACTGTTTTCATAAATTCAGTAATTGCAACTGAGATGAAAACTCAATCAGCCCAGCTCTCACCTGGTCGATGTTCTTTCAAACACTGTGAGGGTGTCAGTTCTTTTAATAGAACCATCCATGGGGCTGTATAGGAGCCCAAAGTGCCTAAGACTTATAGTTTGCATTAATTTCTACATTTTTTGTTTTTATGGGGATTAAACTTTTTATTTAAGATGATTTTTTTTTTTTTTGTCAACAACTTTTTATTTGCATTTATTTATAACAATTACACACAATAAGGTGCAGAACCAAAAAGAACACAAAAAAAAAACCAAGCAGCATTACATAACATGTTATGACCTATCTTATATCGGAAATAGAGTAAAAATAAGAGAAATGACTTGAATCAACATTGTGTTGCATAAAGGAAAGCAGGAAGACAAATGGAGAGAGAAAATCAGGACAAAATACATTCCTCACTTTGTCAGTGAATGACGTCCAAGCGTAGATGGTGGGTTGTTTTGCTTTGTGCATTCTTGCCACTGATAATTCTAAATGTAGTAGATCCAATAAAGATCTCAACCATTGGCTTTTGGAGAGAGAGTGGGGAGGCTGCCAACGAAGTGCCAACATTTTTTTTGCTGCTGACAGGCAGACAAAAAGTTGAAGCTTTTGGTGAGAAGAGAGAGAGTTAGAGAGGAGGTGTCATTCAAAAGTAGCAACTTTGTTTAAGATGAAAATTTAAAAACATGCTGCAGCACCAAAAGGTGACCTGTACTAGCTTACACATATTTTGTCCTCCAGCTTTTAGCACTGCTCGTGTGTCTGAAAGCTTTCTACAGAAGCCTCTGATGGATTTGATCAAAAAAATCACTGAAGTGTTGCAGTAAAAGTCTGTTGAGACCTTTGTTTTTGATGAACTTAGTGATGTTTAACTGAGCTCTAACATTCAGCGGCCATTAAAAATCCCTTCACACCAATAACAATGAATGGTTTGTTAACTTTGGCATCAGAACTATAATGGAGACCTTGAGCGGCCCAACCAGTGCTGCCGTCCTAATTTGTCAAAGTCTTACCTCATCTATTAAAAAACACTTGAACTGGATGTGTGGGGAACTCTTTGGCACTAAATGGTCCAAACTCTACAGGATGATGAATGATGGTCGTGTTATTGACCACCTCTCTGATTCTGTTGGTCACGTGTTGTACTCTTTGTGTCGTTGTGTTGTATGGACCTATTTCTTCATATAGCAAATGTGGGGTAAGCCTCATTCCAGGTGCATGAAAACCGCCCCCCACCCCTTCTTCCATCCAACCTTTTCCACACACACTTACAGACACACACTTCCTGAACTGAAAATGAAACGCAGCTGTGTTCCCGTCAGCGCGGAGGATCTCGCCACTCATCTGTCATGAAAGATAGCCTTGGAAAAAAATATTCCACAAGTGTCCCCGCTCGGAGAGGCCTTTTAGTCGGACTCCAGAGTCAACCAGCGTTGAAGGAGAAGAACTCGCAGCATCAAATGTCACGCTAAAGTACACCGTGTTTGCTTTGTGAGAATCTTGTCGCGGACTGAAGAGGAGGAAGTTTGCCGAGTGAAGGCTGAGTTCAGGAAAATAAGCATGTCACTGAGTGTAAACAAGTCTGTGGGGGGGATTGTTTTCGTGTCCCCTGCCCCTTCACCAGCCCGGGCCCTGAGGGAACTGCACGACTCTTTAATGTAGACTCCAGGCCTGTTTGTCCAGATGTGGGACTCCTGGATGTGGAGTCCCAGGATAACACAAGACTCCCCCCCACATGTCCTTTTAAGACCTCGAAGCTGAAGACAAATGTTCAATATGACGCTAGATGTGCTGAATTATGTTGTATTCTTTTAAAACAGGGATCCAGGAGGCCACCCAGTGCACGAAGTGTAAGAATGAATGGGCGCTGAAGACCTCCATTGCTCTGCTCTACGTGCTGTGTACGCTCCTCACTATCGCTATAGCTGTGCTCGGATACAAAGGTAAGAGTTGCTCGCACCATACACGTCTATCACTTGCCTTTTTTCCTATGTTCTCTGAAAAATTACAAATTTTCACTTTTGAAATCCCACCTCTTCCTTTGGGACTTCATTTAGGTGGTAGGGCATGAAGACAACGGCAGAAAATAGATTAACATGCTTAATAAGAAACAAGTCTTGAAGCTTGAGTCCAAGTCAGGTCTGAAGTCACCTCTTCCTACAGCTCAAGGCAAGTTAAATTCAAGACTTTTTTAGACTTTTTTAAGGCCGTTTGAAATCAAATTTAAGACCAAGTCGACAACGAACCACAATTGAAACAAACAAAACAAACAAACAAAAACACCATATGAATTACCTGGGTTAGAGGCAATTTTAACCTTATGTTTATTTTAAATAAAACATCGCTTTAATCTTTTTTTAACCCAGTTTTTAAAACTTTGCCTATTTTGCCCCCATTCATCTTTTTTGGCCACTGTCAGAACCACTTTTGGAATTTTTCCATGGTTTTTGAAATTTAATTTCAAATTTAATTCCCAATTTTGCTGCCATAATCAATTTTCCTAAGCCACTTTTGGATTTTTTTTCAAATTTTTCCCCATTTTTTTTCTCTCTCCAGGCACTGTAGGTAGAACCAAGACATGCGTCTGCTCTAAAAGATCCTGGTGCAACCACATCACCGCTTTGTTAGTTCCGCTATTGTGATTACACGATGTTGCCACAATAGTAAATTAGCAAATTATTTTTGAAAAATAGATAAATGTTACTAAATATTTTTTTAGTTCAAACTAACATAGATCTTATAAATGTGTTCAGATTTTTAAGACTTTTGAAAATTGGATTTAAGACATTTTAATGCCAATTAAAGCTATGGTCTACGATTTGGAAGCTTTGTACATATTAATAACACCGTTTATAAGGCTGTTATGGTCCTATGGTCCTATCTACACAGTATAAAGACCAAAAAGAACGAAAATAATCCATTCAGTATATCCGCTGAAAAGCTGCATACTAGCTGACCAATCAAACCTAAGAACCTGCGACTATTAATTGGTCCGTGAGTTGGTCCGTCAGTCCATCCAATCCCCTGTCTCTCTCACTACGCAGCGTCATGCGTAGTGCGTCATGGTCCCGTCTCCTCCCCTCTACCTCCGGTGAGCAGCTAGCAGCGTTAGCTACTGAACTATCATGGAGCCGGAAAAGCCTAGCGCCGAACCCGGGAATCCGCCTCCCTCTCCCACGGGGCCCAACGGAGCTCTGCCCGCGGGTTGAGGCCTGTTAGCGGGTTAACGGCTAACGGCTAACAAATAGCCTCAGCCGGCTGTCAGACCTTCAGCATCGACCGTTTCGCCCCTGGTTGATCAGGTAATGGCTTTGTTTACTACAGTGGGAGATGTCTGCTGAATAACTCTGGTTAGTTTGTGCCTGCACGGGCTAATAACTTGTAGGGGAGCGGGTTAGCCTGTTAGCCGCTAATCGTTTGCACTGTAAGCTGAGCTGGGGAGGACAGGCTGAGAAAGATAAATCCTCCCCCACACTCGGCTCCGCTCTGGCGGCGCCAGACCCGCATTGCCGCCGGTCCAATTGAAATGGCTACTGCTGTGTGTTACAAGGGGGATGTCTGTCGTGTTTGATACTTTCAGTTGAGCTGAGCTGTTTTTGATTCAGTTTGCTGCTGATATATTATGCTAGTCGCTCGTAGCTCTGTCCGAGGGGGCTTTATGAGGCGACACGAGCTGGGGGCGGGATCTTGGAACACGGGAGGGGGAGAGGTGAGGGAAGGGGGGGCAGGCTGCGGTTTCAAATCGTAGACCACAGCTTTAAGGCCTTATTTTTAGAATAATGACTTCAATGCCTTTTAAGACTTTTCAAGGATCCGCGGGAACCCTGTGACTTAACAGCGACGTGAGTCTGAGTCTCAAACTCAAGTACCTGTTTCTGGGTCCACACACATGCAGCCAAATCAAATCAGAGGAAAATGGCTTCTAACAGAGCTCTAGGCCTTGCTGTGCTTGCACATCCACAACGCTTGAAGTGATTCGTTACCAGAATGACTCACAATCCTCTCGACTAAAACCACAGACAGCTCAGTGAAGGCATCAACATTCACCTGTTTCCATCTCCATTTGTGTCTTCTTTGGCCAAGAACACTGTGACTTTGCACTTTTGGGATAAAACTTCAAGTGTTTCAACCTTCATCCATCCTCAAAAAAACTGGAAAACAGCATCACACAGCAGCAGTCCGTCTTCTAGCAGTCCGTCTTTGTGTGATTGCCTGATTGGCCTGGACAGAGAGACTGGCATCCTGAACACATGATGCCACAGACCCTTGTTTCCTCCAGCATGGAGGAAAAGAAGGCAACTAACCTGACCCAACAGCTGGACTGTTCAATATATTTTACTTGTCCATCTGAGAAGCAGCCCATAGGAAACGTTTGAGAATTAACAGAACCTTCCAAAAGCACATTCAGCAGGTGATGGAATGACCACTCCAGAAATCACATTGATTTCAATCCGATAAAATGTGGTAGGTAGGTGCTACTAGTTCCAGTGTAAAACACGAAACAAAAGCCACAACAGAGAACAGTCTTTTGTTGTTGCTTGTTTTTCATTTAATAAAGAAATGTGGGCTTGATCTGATATAACTGCTACTGAAGCTGTTAACATCTAAGCTACAAGCAGTCCCTTTCTGCTGCTGTCCAACTCATATTTCCACCTTTTGCTAAAGGATGCAGATTGGGCTGTGCCGCATTTGTAGGGCCCTATAGAATCTGTGTTTTTCTTTCCCAAATTCCGTTTTATATTTCCTGTTTTCCCTTTTTTTTTGTTTTAATTTTTTGAAAATAAGATTTTTTTTTTCACAAATTTAACCCGGAGACACAGTTTAAAGTAATGAAAAATAGTCACTCACTCTTCAGGTGGGTGGTCCTGTCAACAGTATGTTGACAAAATTTGCCGAACATTTGATCGCCTGACACATTCTAATCATTGGGAAAATGCTCGGTCCTGTACTCCGGAGTTAGCCAAGAGTTTGGGATCCTTTTGGCCAACTTACGCGCTGCTCGAGGTCGCTTGTGTTGCTTGCATCGCACTGCTCATCGCCCCCAACGTCAGCAATCATTGAAAATGAATTGCAGCTTGACGCAGAGGATGCTCAGATCACTTTGGTGTGAACACAGGGTCAGCCGGTGTCTCAGACAGCCACTGTGACATGTTGATATCATTAATGAGGGAGGTAGGAGGGATGTGAAACATGTGTTGTCCGCAGCGTCAGTGACTCCCTCGGGCATTTTCCTGAGAGATATGTTCTGTTTCAGGCTGCGTTTACACGGGGCCGAATACGGTCTGATCCAATAAGTTTTCTTTGCGTTTTGGCCTTGTGTTTCCATGGAAACTCTTTGGGTTTTGTCCAAAAATGGTAACTTCTGAAAACGGGCTCCAGAGTGGAGAGTTTGAATACGCTCTCCATGCAGCACCGTGTAAACTTGAATCAGAGCATTTCAGGGTGAAACGCTGACGTCGCTGCATGTGCAGTACTCTTTCACATGAAGGCTGCACGCGCATACCAGGAACAACAACAGCTTCAGCCGTCTGCCCAGTAACATGTGTGCTGCTTATCATGCTCAGTTTGTTATCCAGACAAAACTATCCAGACAGATTTGTTGTCCAAACTAATTTGTTGTCCAGAAAAAAAACTCCTGCGTTTCTGTGCGTCTATTCGCCATTGTTGCTTTTGAAAAGTTTTTCATCTTCGTACATGTGTTGTAGCGGTGCTGCCTCTCTGCAGACCTACACCACCATCTACTGAACCGGCATGCATATTAAAGCGGATTCACTTGTCTCCAGTGTCTCCATCTGAACGCAGATCGACTTTGAAAACGCAAAGGAAAACTCTTTTTTTAAGTCGAGTGTCCGTTTAAACGTAGCTTTAGTCACAAAAAAAAACACTTTAAGTAAAATATCTGCCACTTCTGTGATATGCTGTGTTTATACTGAATTCCGTGTTTAATGCTGAATTATGATTCCATCAGCGATTTCGTGGTCGCGGATTTTGTAGGGCCCTACTTTTGGCTACTCACAATTGTAGATTGGAGCTTTGCAAGACCAATCTCCATGATTATAGATACTGAATCAGATTGATCCAGCTAGATTATATATTATATAGCCTATTACCAGGACCTCTCTGAAAACAGTTAAATAAACTTGACAATGTTCAGACACCATGTGTAGGACCCTGTTCTGTTGATATTTCTCCATGCTAAAATCTGACCTCTGTTAACAAGAGCACACCTTCTCTTTCTTTTTTTATTTTTATTTGACGCCGTCTTCTTGCCTTGTCTCTGCTTCACAACCTCCTCTCAGTTTATTTAACCAACACCTCTAATGCCGACACCTCCAGGGAGGGCCCTCAGGCTTTGTGGAGCTGAACTTCCTGGTTTACTTTGCCCACATTTTTTTGGACGTCTTTTGTAGAACTGAACTCTGAATGTCCTGGAGGTAATCATGCTAAAACACTCCAACATGCGACCTTGATGTCCCCTCTCGTTCCAGTTGTTTCAGTTGCTCTGAGGTTATCTGTGTGGCTCCAGTACGTGAACAATGGTGTCCCCTCTCTCTCTGCGCTCTGCTTCATGTTTTCATGCAGGCCTAATTGATGCCAGATGAGCGTCGAGTGAACTCAGTGCAACTCCAGCAGAACCCTCTGAAAATTGGGTTTTTACTGGCACCGGAGCGCTCCTCTGTCAGGGGAGCTCGGCCTAAACACACTCCCAGCTCCAGATGGTTATAGAGTGAGACCCCGAGCGCTCTACGCTCTGAACATGTGTGCGTCTCTCTGTCCTCCATCGCTGACCCACAGCCTCCATGTGGCTCTTTTGTTTTGATGCAGTTTAACCAGAGAAGTTTGGCAAAGACTCACCGACCTCCTGTCTCCTCACGTCTCCTCCCCTGTAGTCTGTTGACGTGAGCGACACGACCAGAGGCTTCATGAGGTCACTCTCCTGACTCTGGAGGATTTATATCCCATTCATGTTCCTCAAAGACTGGAAGAAAAGTAAATGAAAAAGGAGATGACTTATGCTTTCTCTTTATTCCCTGTCAATGTTGTTTTGTTCTCTTAAGAACTGGTTTATGATGTAAAGTAAAAATGCCCCACAGAAACTTTAATGTTTTTTTTAAGTCATACCAAATAGTCAGAATCTACTCAGTCCAGCCACAAGAAACTGGCGGGTAGGACACAAAAGTCATTTTCATTTTTAATGTGAGCATCATCATTTGTTCTGTCTCTATATGCCCCATGAAGTGCTTAGTACCATATGAGGTCCAAAATTCAACATTTTTAATTTAATTTTATATATATTTTTTAAAGTTTAGTGGAAAACACTACATTATGTAACCAGTTCTTCAAGAGTTGACAGTGGTACTTCAGTAGGGGTAGAAAATGATACAGTTCTACCAATGCTTTTAACAATCCTTCTGATCAGTCTGATTCTTTAAAGGTGCTGTGAGGAGAATCTATTTGCGATGACATGAAGACTCTGCTACCCATGAGCACGCGAGGCGACTTTCGTAATGCTGCGTTCAAGTAACCTCGGAACTGGGAGTGACATCATCTCCGACTTATCGGCGTTCCAGTTGAAGTCGAAAAAAAACATGCCAATCTACCAGGATATTGTTAGCTGTTGTTAGCATGCCCTGTGTTGTTGTTCACAAATATCACATGAAGAATGTGATTATCACTATGGCAGCATTTTTGTAAATATAAGTCTAACAATACTATGTATACAGCTGATCTAGAGCAACACACCCCAGTCAGAAGTGCAAATAAATTGATTATTACAGGAGCTAAATAACTGTTCACAATGGGGGCATCCATCTTCCATTGTCAACTCGGGGGTGGCGAGGTTTCACCGAGTTCCCAGTAGGAAATTCCGACTTCAGGGGGAAGTTCCAGTTGCAGTTTCCTACTCGGAACTCGGAAATTCCTACTTCTGACTACAACTGGAACGCACCACAAGATGTGACAATTTTTGGAAAACTTAGTATTGTAGTTTTGTAGCCGGCTATATATCTCTACTTACAGCCCAGTGCTCTAAGACGTGTCTGAATAATATAAATTTGCTCTAGTTTTTATTGTCTCGTTCCTGAAGTTGAGTATCCAGGCCAGTCCAGCCCTGTCCGACCTGACCACGAAGCTAAGGAATAGCATTTAAAGATAACCTATTTTGATGCTATAAAACTCATCTTAGTGTGTATTTCAATCAGGCATATATCTAAAAGTGAGACTTTTTTGTAATTACTTGGAAACTCCTCATAGCATCTTTAACAATCCCATACTGATTCCTAATGCGAGGGGGAAAGATGGCCTGTTAGTTTTCAGTGGTTATAATATCACATGATGCGACTAAATCAACCACTTGTGACAACCAAAGTGTTCAAAAGACCATTTCTGAATGCACACAATGTTGAATGTTGAAGCACGTGGTCTACAGCAGCAGCGAAACCACACTGGATGCCACTCCTGTCAGCTATGAACCAGAATTGGATGATTCATTTTGCAAAGACTCACAAAAACAGGACAATAAAATACTTGAAAACCATCATAGAGCACAAACCTCCACCAGGGTAGCTCAAATATTGCTGTTACATCTATAAGCAATAGTTCCATGCTAAATCATAATATCACTGAATACACACACCTAGCATTTAAAATCATGTTGCTACCCGTATTAGTTGAACAGTTATTGAGCAAATATGATTCATCAGTTATCTGGATCACCACCAAAATGTAATCATTTTTAAGCTGGACCATTATCAACACCTTCTGGGAATTTCAGCAAAATCTGTCCAGTATTTTTTAGTGTACTCTTGCTAACAAACACACAAACAGACCAAAATGTGCTCACATAAACATAACCTCCTTGGAGGAAGTAATGAACCTGCTCTGATTAGTCTGTATTCCTTCTGCGACATTGAGGTGATACGGTTTAAATTTTGGCATAAACAACACAAATGCATGGATCCATCCTGCCTTTTGTTAACAGCTCAGACTGGTGATGGTGTCATGGTGTGGGAGTATTTACTCGGCTCACTTCGGGCCCCTAAGCACCAACTGAACATCACTTAAATGTCACAGCCTACCAGGTAATGTGGCTGACTGTGTCTGCCCCATTGTGACCTCAGTGTACGCTTCTCCTGATGGCTAATTTCAAGAGGATGGCAAACCATGTCCCAAAACATAAAGACTGGTTTCTTGAACAAGTTCACTGTACGCCAGATCTCAATCCAGTGTGTTGAAATGCAGAGGAATGTTTCCAAGAGTTGACACAGCTCTGAAGACAAAGGGAAGTCCAACCTGGCACTATCAAAGGTGTAGGTACGAGATCAACAGGGTAACTTGTGATAATACAGCTTAGTAGTTGAGGACCATGGCAATTACAACACGGGGTACATCAATATTGCACCTCAAAGGAAGCATGAGAGCATTAAAGGAATAGATAATATTCTCTAAATTACCGAAATTTCATGATTGTATAGCCTCCGATTACTCTAAATATTTACCGATTTTTGCCCGAGATACACTGGACTTAAATATAACATGCACCCAAATTTTGTCCAAACCTTACTCTCAGACAATTCAAACATTTCTACAGGGGAGGGAAAAAGAGCTGCATCTGATCCTGTACAGGGACAAAATGTTCTTAATATTATATATATCTTTATTTCAAATCATTGATAAATAGACAACTAAGAAATGACTTAAAGCTCTAACATACCAGGATATGGGGACTATAAGTCCTGTATCTCACTCAAACACTCAATGTTGATCATGTCTCACCCAGTCCTACAGAGTTTTACACTTCACTGGTTTTATAACCTTTTTTACTATTTCTGAATTTATATGAATAAGGAAGTTGGATTTTACAAGACGGCTCTGGTGGTTTTAAGAAACCACCCAGACTCGAGCTGGAAACGGTTCAAACTGGGTACAGATTGGCTCAATTTAACAATGTTTGGAAACCTACAAGGTTTTTGCCAAGTAATATTCTCCTCTGCAGCGCTGCATGTTTTATAGTTCATGTTGCCACAGTGTGATGCAAAGAGGCTCTGGAGGGAAGAGCATGGACACAGAAAGTGGAAATGCCTGTAAGTGAGAGTTTGCTTGTCCTCGTTTATGAATTTTGGAGAGGCGTGTGCTTGTGTCACTGATGGTGAAGCCTGTGATTTGGATGCTGCTTGGTGTCGACATGTTTTCTGCTCCAGAACTTAATGTTCTGTTGCTAGAGAAGTCTCCCAAGTACTTAGACATGTGGACCATCTCCGGTCCAACTGACCATTTTTTTTTAGAAACTAAAAATAATCGTGCTGTTTGAACGTATTTTCGGTTTCATTTGTGCTTTTGATGTCTTTCCATAAGAAGAATTAAAGACTGTTTTGGTTTGGGTTATGTTTCTTAAATGTCAAACAGGGTGAAGACGGAACAGCAAAGCTTTAACCTTATTGGTTTAACATTCGTTTTTCCAAACTGAAGTTTTCCAAACATTTCACTGTCAATTACCCAGGAGACAGTTTTTTTCCACAACAGTAATGGAGAACAAAGATGATTTTCTCTTGGTTTTGATGGAATTGTTTGACATCTTAGGAGAAAAGTTTATTCAGTCTCCTGCAGAGTCTTTTAAGGTCAAAAGCACTGTTATAATAAAGGGGTAAATTAAAAGTTTTAGCCATTAGACATTAATTTCTAGCAGAGAAATAGCCTGAGAATGCACTCTGTTGTTTTTGTGTATTAACAAAAAATGAATACATGGGTGATGCTAGGCTTTACAGCTGCTGTTAAGCCTCTATTATTTCATAAATTATTTCATGAATCTTTTTTTTTTACAGAGTAGGAAACCCCGTGGTGAATGATCCACACTGTATTTTTACTGAAGAGCAGCACAGGAGTTTTATTTAGGCCACAAAGAGCTGGGTTTAAAGCAGTTGGAGTCAGGTGGGTCCACAGCAGCAGGCTGTCTGTAGCAACACTGCAGAGGAACATTAACGACAAGAAGCTCAGGAACTCCCTCAGAGATTTATGATGGATTGAATTATTTATGCTTTAACAGTGTAAGTGTATCCCCTGGTTGCACGTTTTATGAGCTAAACTTAGAGAAATAAACTTGAGAGTGAGGGCATTTTCATATTTCAGGGCTCCAGAGTGCAACTATTTTGGGCGCACATGCACCCAAAAGTTGTGAGAGTGCACCTAACATTTTTTCTTGGGCGCACTGGTGCACCCAAGAAAAAATGTTAGGCGCACTCTTAAAAATCTAAGTTGACAAAAGTAACTGCAGTAGTGGAAAAATCCGCCAAAAATGGACAAGACACAACACCTGCTCCTCTCTGCGTTGCATCTTCACAGGATGCAGGCTGTAGATCCGCCCAAACACCTGCACACACACGCATGTACACACACACACACACACAGCCCTCAGTAATCAACCAATCAGCTGTTAGTATGCAAATGAGCCTAGGTGGAGCCTGACTGTGGTGTCAGGTTTCAGTACGGAGCAGTACCTCTGAAGAAGCAGTGAAGCTCTGTCAAATTTGTCTTAGTGACTGTCAGATTATTAATAAACTCCAACAAACACAAGTGAAACAAAGTAAATAAAGACAGGTATTTCTTTACTCATTTACATTATATATATAAGTTATGGAGAGTGATAAAATGGTGACATATGGCGCTAAAGGTGACACTATGAAAAATTTGGGTGCACCCTAAAAAATTTTTAGGTGCACCGTTGCAACCAATGCAAAAAGTTAGTCTGGAGCCCTGTATTTAACAAACAGACAAAGATAAAGTGTGAGTCTTTGTATGCCAGTTTTTTTAAAGAACAGCATAAATACATACATATTATCTAAAATAGTTGGTCAACATTGATACATGCAGGACAAAACAATTGCCAAATGTCAATACATTGGTATTTTTCCTGTATTTTTATTGATTGTAAAGTTCCAGATTAGTTTGAAGTCACTGGACAAGGCAGTATGGCACTTGATATCTGAGCATGTGTACAAATGTCAGTCTTTAGGCCCCTCGTCCGACCAGTCTTGTTCTACTGTGGCCTGAACATTGACGAGTGGCCAAAGATGCCAGCTTGACTCTTTAGTGACCACTTCCCTTTGACACATTTTTGTGTATCATTGGCGGACCAATGCTGACATATTCATAGAAGTGGGTATGGGAGAGGTAAGCTGTGCTACTATGGGCACATGGCACCATTTATCCATTTATCCATCCATTAGGACTGGCATATAAAACGTATCCACTGAGGTCTCGATGCGATATGTATCTCTATACATATCATCGTGAGCACTGACTACCCTTTTAACAGAATTCATGACATGTTTTAATTTTAATTCCAAGAAGAAAAAGAACAAGGATGACTTTTAAATCATTCTACAACTTAAGAAACTTAATTCAGGTCCTCAAAGATGGAAGACCTGAGTTCAAATTTGGAGCATGTGCTTCATCATGTAGTTTTGCTTCTACTTTGACCTGAGCCGTTGTTAACATTACCCAAAGTGTACTGACTACAGCTGTCAAACACTGAGGCCATATCCATTCTATAGAGTACGTATCGATACACGTATACCCAAGGAGTGTGATATTTTGCCAAATCGATATTTTGAGCACAGGCCTACTATCCATATCAGGCGGTGTATCCATCCATCCATCTTGTTCTATCAAAACCAGGACCAATATCATCTGAATTTTTCTTCCATTTCTGAAGTTGTGATGACCCAACAAGTTCCTGCTTTGGTTCAAGTTTTGTCAGTGCTAATCAGGCCATAAATCAAAGTTTGTGTCCTCATTCAGACGGATTGATGGACTTTAACTAGTCCCTCTCTGCTGACCTGACCTCTGGAGGTGATGGACTTGTTGTTTTAACTGTCAGAGCAAACAGCTGGGATGCAGCTTCCCGGCAGAGAAGCCCGTGGAGCTCCATGTAAGAGGACGTTTCCCCGGGCGAGGCTGGTGGTACAAGTGGGCAGATTCTCCCAGAATCCCAGACGCATTCCAGAGGAAATGAATGCTGGTGTCGCCTGTGGGGGTGCGAAGAGCCTCCCCTGCCACAGTGTCTGTCTCCTCTGGGCTGTCTTTGATCCGCCTGTTTACTGAAGACCCCCCCTAGGTCACTTCCTGTCCCCTAGGGCCCTCGCTGGTGTCTCCCCATGCACCTCAAACCGCAGACTCTGTCATTGACCACCCACCCCATTCCTGCTGACTCAGCGTTTCCTCCTCCCTGGATCTGACTCTTTCACAATGCCCACCTTTCTCTTCCTTTTACCTTCAATTAAACTGCACGCCATAATTCATTTTTCTTCAACGTCCACCTCAATCACGCTCTAATTCTGTTCGATCCCGAGAGATTACGCTAATCGAGTCCAGCGTTATTACATGCCTACAAGATACACAGGCACATCTCTTATAGTGTCCGCAGTAATTTTTATTGGTTCCCTCTCTGATCCCTTTTATATACGATGTCTGTGGTTTCAGGCCATTCTGGTCTGGTAATAAAGGACGGATCCTGTAAGGAGACAATGAAGCTAACCTTTGTCCTACCTGCTCTGTTTTTCTTACAGTTGTTCAGAAAGTCGACTCTGTGTCTGAAGGTATTGCAAACTATGGAGGAAAGATCGTCGCTGTTGAGACTGACCTGAAAAAGCTTGGTAAGTAGCAAGTGGGTTTAAAAGAGTTGTCCTGATCAAAAATTGATCATCTACTTCCCTTTTTTAATGTCCATTTCAACAACAGAGCTGTCACAAAGCTCCTTTTATCAGTACAGGAACACTCATATTGATTGTGTTTGCATGGATTTGAATTGTGAACAGTCTCCTTAATTAAATTCAGGATATGACATTCACATGCACACAAAGAAACCTGGACATAAGCTTCCCTGTATACATACCTAGTAGTACCAGCATCCTTGTTATTGATTGCAGAGTATTATTTGTGGAGGTGCTAGTGAGGCTTGGTGAAGAAAGTGGTCAGAAAATGAGATAAGGCTTCTGCCAGCATGAAAAATATTTTAGGTTTCAGTTCTCAAGAGAGCATAAGCTGATCTCTAGATACATTTCTGAACATAAAAGCAAAAGTTTTTCTTAATCTTGCTAACAAACAGACAGACAAATGTATGCCAGCAAAAACATAACCTCCTTGGTGGAGGTAACTGGAAACTGTGGGAAAACTTCAGTAGCACACTTTACAACTTGATCATCATATTTAAAAAAAGCAGTTCTTATGAATCTTACAAAGAGGAACTACATATATCATCCACCATCTCGTTTCATTCACTGCAAAAGCAGGTGTCCCTTTAATGATTTTAAGACTTTGATTAATTAGAGAATTGTTGGCTAAAAGCAAAACTTAATGCTTCTGAAAATAGTATTTGGAGACAAGCAATATGTCTGGTCGCCCCATTGTCATTAACAACATTATTATAAGCATATCAACTTTATCCTAAAAATCAGATCTATACTGCTCACTGCTTATCTAGAGGAGTAATCCATGCATTCATTTTCTCCAGACTAGATCACTGTACCTCCCGCCTCTCTAGAATCTTTTACACAATACTCTTCCACCTCCAGAACGCAGCAGCAAGACTTTTTAACGGTAGTGGTGTCCCCATACAACTTTTCACCTCCGATACGATACTGATATTACAGCCTTAAGTATTGGCCGACACAGGTATCGATCCGATCCGATATCAGCAGGAATCATACATACTTTTATTACTTATTTTTTAGTATGGACTATAAGAAAAGGCTTGATCAAGTGAGATTACTCAAACAGAGAACAGGAGTCGGCAATAGTAGGTATGAGGAAAAACTGACCCATTTGTTATTAACCTATGGGTTCAATAAATTTTAACCTTAAACACAAGAATATAAGAATATAGTACAATGAAATAAAATAAATGAAAAATAATTAGAAGATCCTGAAAAGTAACATCAAAAATCCAGGAAAAAACCATATATTTTTAAATTACAAAATAACCACTGTGTTTAACTTAAACATATGCATATTCTACAACTGAATTAAATAAATAAACAATAAATTGGAAAGAACTACTTGTATCAGAGTGCTTGATGCAGGCCGATATATCTGATATTTGTTTTTTGCTGATATCGGACTGATATCCGATATCAATATTGGATGGGGACACCCCTTGCTAGAAGCTTATTAGGTGCCCACTCAGTACATCTCAACTGCAGCGTAGATGGTTAACCGCAGGTGATCAGTTTTTCCGACGGTTAAGTTGAAGCATCAATTCTGGTGTATCAGTTTAAGTCAACAATACTGATTCATAATCCATTGCTAATCAATTTTGCATCTCTAGTTCAAACTAAAACAATATCCACAGTAGGGATGGGAATTGATAAGATTTTGTCAATACCAATGCCATTAACGATCCTGCTAATCGATTTCCAATTCTTTAACGATTCCCTTGTCGATTCCTACAGATTTTCCGTGTGGGCAAATGTCAGTCTGATTTTCAGTGGCAACAATGTCAAACACATGTCACAGCATATATAACTGCTTCTGCAAATTGCTGATGTGTCCACTCACTTAAGGTTGTGCAGTAGATGCAATTAAAATTAAGTCACAATTCTGACACTTCTGAACCCTGTCAGTGGAAGGAATTGATAAGGGAATTGATTAGCAAAAAAAATAATGATATCGATTCTTTGATGGATCTGTTAACGATTCTCAACTGGAATTGGTTTTCGATTCCCATCCCTAATCCACAGTGAAAGATTGAAACATGCTTTTCCTAAACCAAACACGCCTCTGTCTGCAGATGATCAAACTGGAGAGAAGTCAGAAAACACCACCACTGAGATCCAGACTTTCAAGAACAACATCTGGAGCCTTCAGAGGCAGCTGTCTGCGGTGGAGGAACGCATCCACGGCGATCAAGTTAAGCTGAGTCAGCTGCAGAGCATCGACTTAGACATCCAGAGCAGCCAGGGCTCCATTCAGGGGCAGCTGGATGGCAACACAGCCACCTTACACTCTGTGAACAGCACCCTGCAGTCTTATGGCAGCATTATCGGGGGTCTGCAGGACGACACGGCGCGCCTGCAGAGAGAGCTCCAGCAGCAGGTCAAACTCCAGGACCAGGCTCTACTAAGCATCAGCAGCCTGAATTTCACACAGGCCCAGCAGAGAGTCCTCATCTCGGTCCTGCAGCGCTCCGTGGACGACACCAGCCAGGCCATCCAGAAAATGCGCAATGACTTTCAGAGCATCGAGCAGATGGCCAGACAGGCTCGGGCTGATGCCGACTGGCTGCGCAGTAAAGTGGAAAGCCTGCAAGTCCTGGCCAGTAATGTCTCAGCCCTCGCGAAGGCTAACAACGACAGCCTGGACGAGGTGGGATCACAGCTGGCTGTCATGACCAACCAGCTCCAGAACACCAGCAGTCTGGCCGACGCTCACGACCAAACCCTGAGGGAGATTTTAGACCAGCAGAGGGACTTCAGTAACCTCACATCCGTTAAGTTTGACCGGCTGGAGGTTCGGCTGGATGAGACCGAGCAGAGTATGGACCGTGTGACAGGTAACATCAGCTTCACCACGCAGCTCCTGGGCGCCATCAACATCAACCTGAACGGGTTACGCACCTGTTCTGACACCGTGGGACGCCACTCTGACATCCTGTTGAGCCTTAACAACAGCATGACGGACTCCAGGACAGACGCAGCCACTCTGAGGGCCCAGCAGGAGGAGCTGGCTGCACGTCTGGACAAAGAGGTCACCAACCTGTCGATTGTCATGGAGGAGATGAAGCTGGTGGACACCAAGCACTCCCAACTGATAACAAACTTCACCATCTTACAGGGTGAGACGTGTGGCTAAAGGACTGTTGTACTTTTTAAAGTTTTGTTCAAATTTGACTTTAGTGGGGAAGTTTGTAATAATGTCACTACTAAAGTTTAAATCTACAGATGTTTAAACATTTTCTGAAGAAATCACATCAGTTTTGATTAAACCATGATTTCAATTTAGCTTAGCTGCCTTTTTCATGGGAAGGAAACACTCAAAACAATCTGAAAAAATGTATTAAAAATGGCTTAACTCTGTCCAAAGCCACTTTTGTATTGAGCCTTTAAATTGCAGCTTTAAAGATTTTGTCACATTCTTCTGCAACAACTGATGGTCAATGAAAATGCAGTTTTATCATGTCCCACTTTTCCATGTGGGCTATGAACAAGGTAAAATCACCTGCAGATCCAAAGGCATCCTTTAAAATAAGCTTGTAGTGAAGATGTAATGTACAGTAGTGGACTAGTATTTAAGTGGAAATGATCCAGGTACAGCAAAAACAAAATGGCTACCAAACGATTGCTTATTTTCATCTTGGCTTTCTACACTAAAATGCCACAGTGTTCCTACAAATCCTTAAAATTCTTCAAATGGTTGATAAATTTAAAATGTAAGGCATTTAAATTTCTTGATGAATACTATTCAACTTGTTACAGTGGTTTAACACTGTGGCCGAAGACGCCAAGGCTTTCATACCTGATGGGTCTTTGTGCTACATTGTTGCTGCATCTCCCCGCTGTCACAGCTCTATTTCTCTATAAATTTTACACCAATAATTAGCTCTTATTAAAGTTTATGAAGAATTACAATAGGTCTGGCAACAAGGAACGTTATTGAACACAGACAAGAAGAGTAACTGGATGGTTTCTGTCTTTTCTGTGACATATTCTACCTCTGTGGACATAAATACCAGCTGTATTAAGGTAAATATGGCTCTCTATTCTTCGTTTACCTGTCTGTTTTGGCTAAGGCACACATGTGGCTGAAAAAACAGGCAAGACTCCTATTCTCAAGATTCTCTGGATGGTAGGTGCACGCAAGACTTACAGCTACCTCTGGCAGTCTCAAAGCTCTGATTTGATGACATGGCTGTGGAAAAATGACAAGCACAGCTGTCAAGCAATTAAAATCTAAGCAGTTTGAAACAGCATTAAGAGATCCTATAGTTGCTCCATGCTGCATAATAAAGAATTCTTAAGTAAAGTAGAAACAAAACAGAGGCTTTATAGCATAAAAGTTAAGCATTGGTTGACATTGAGAAAACTGGGCACTCAAGACCACTTGTCCCACCACCTTAACTACTCATAAGAGGAAACAAAATTATGTTCCAGGAGAGACAGCATGTGAAAAGGCAAAAATAGATGCAAGTAGTTAAACTGTAAACAAAAGTGAGTGCAGATATCCTCTGCTAAAGCAACTGCAGCGCTCTCTAGTGGTGTAAAGCTGCACTACAGCTTAGAAACAACACTTGATTGCATCATGAACCGGTATTTAGAAATATTTTGTATTATTACTATTTAGAAATTATTATTATTTCTGCATATGCATATAACATTCAATCATTTGAGAGGCTAGCTGTACACATTCCTGTATAAATCGACAGCCATTAGCTGATATCTGTAAGGACAGTTAAAAACAACTTGACAGACTCTGTCCTGGGAAGGGAAATAGTAACAAACAGAAAAACAGTTTCATAAGTAAGCTCGGTTTCCTCATTTTTTGCACATTAAAGAGAGAGAAGGGCAGGGGGGGAATTGAGGTTACTTCAAAGCTAAGCTAACCAGCTAAAGATGTTAGCTTGTTAGCTTAAGTAATATTTTTGACTTAACTGAGCTGAAGGTGTTGGCTTAATCAACTCAAACATAAAAATAATAATTGAATTATCTGAACTTCAAAAACAAATGAAAAACATTTTCCACAAAATATTTCATAATTTCCTCTAAAAGATTTATTTCATAATCTTGTTGTGTTTTT
The DNA here is from genome assembly GCA_036419115.1 of Scarus forsteni. Taxonomy (NCBI): domain Eukaryota; kingdom Metazoa; phylum Chordata; class Actinopteri; order Labriformes; family Labridae; genus Scarus; species Scarus forsteni. The sequence continues at coordinate 8,855,080 of JAZDUH010000007.1, read as the reverse complement.
TGTTTTTTACATCAGGTCCCCCTGGACCAAGAGGGCCAAGAGGGGACAAAGGACCTCAGGGACCAGGGGGTCAGCCAGGGCAGAAGGGTGAGAAAGGGGATAAAGGTTCTCCAGGAATACGAGGACCTCGAGCAGAACCGGGAATCCCAGGACCACCAGGTATGCCAGGAATTAAAGGACTTCCAGGAGTACCTGGAAACCCCGGATCCAAAGGCTCACGGGGGTCAGGAGGAAGGGCTGGACCCCCTGGAACTAAAGGAGAGCCCGGAACTGCAGGCCTACCTGGGAGAGATGGACAGCCAGGCCCTCAGGGGGCACAAGGTCCACCAGGTATCAGAGGTGCAATGGGGCCACCTGGGGAGCAGGGGCCAAGAGGGCTGCCAGGTCCAGTTGGGCCTCCAGGGCAGACAGGACCACCAGGACAACCAGGACTTCCAATTAGGGTTCCTCTTGTACCTTTGGGACCAGTATCCATGCAGGACGAGGCTGTGGCTCCAACACTATGGGCCCCAGGTACAAATCTGATCACAAAGCCTCAGTATTTGTTATTTAACATGTTTTAAGGCCTCCGTGCTCTGATTATTATTCTTATCTCTGATTACTTTGTGATTTAACTGTTTTTTTCTTAGCTTAAATGAAATAAATCATTCCTCTTTGTGTTTAAGGATGTCCATCAGAGTGGGTGAATTACAGAGACAAATGCTACTTCTTCTCCAAAGACCTGCACAGCTTTGACGATGCAAAGGCAACATGTGCATCAGCATCTGCATCACTGTTGATTATAAATGACATAGAGGAACAGGTAACAAGAAACGTTGCCATGGTAATGACTTTAGGTAAATCTATTAAATGAGGTTTGTGATTGATCTATCCTTTGTCCTCATGTGACCTCAGAAATGGCTGAAGAAGCAGACATTTGGAAAAGGTTACTTCTGGATGGGTCTGACTGACAGGGAGGAGGAGAACGTGTGGCGCTGGCTGGACGGGACCGAACCTGTTTTCACGTCAGTATCAAATCACGAAATTCATATTTTCAGAGAACATTTCGTCCATGTTGAAGTCAGTAATGTGCCAGGATTTTTTCTGTTCTTTCCAGTGATAATCTTGAAGGTTTTAAAAGACTTGAAATGAGACTAAAAGATTACTTTGACCTGCATAACAAACTTCTCTGTAGTCCTGCTTCACATTCAATAAACTATCAATCTTACATTCAAACCTTTATTTGTTGAAGAACTTCTGATTTTTTCAATAAAAATAAACATTTAGGAAGTTGATATTTAATACATAAACTAGAGTAAAATCATAGTTATCTTCAAAGATACATAATTGCCGCTGGGATGAAATGCAACTTAACAGATATTCACCTCTAAATCAAATCAAAGAATCAAAGATGATGTTGAGAGAAGCAACAGAGTGAAGGCAATTCCAAACCTGATGCACAAGAAATACTGTTTAATATACAACGTAGAGAATATATTAAATTTGTCAATCTGGACAACAGTCAATAGAAAGTGTTTGTGAATAGCAGGTGACTGGATGATCACGTTCATCACAGGCAAATGAGATAGAGTCGTGTGAAGGCACTACTACCAAGATGTAAAGTACAAAACGTGAGCCTCCTCATATACAGTTGTGCCCAAAAGTTTACACCCCCCAGCAGAATTTCTGATTTTTTGGCCTTTTCTCAGAAAATATGAATGGTAACACAAAAACCTTTCTGTCACTCATAGTTAGTGGTTGATTGAAGACATTTATTGAAAAAAAGATTAGTTTACTCTTTTTAAATCATAATGACAACAGAAACTTAAAAACTGACCCTGTTCAAAAGTTTACACCCCCAGTTTTTAATACCTTGTGTTTCCCCCTTTAACATCAATAACTTCTTTCTTCTTTTGACAATTCTTTTGCTTTACCCATGACGCAGAAACCAGAAACTTCAACGCAGCACTGAATGAAAGATGTGCGTGTCTGTCAGGAGCTCAGAAACTCACTCAGCTTTTATACACACACACAGATTACAAGCTAATAGATCACAGAGAGGATGGTTACCTTTAGTAGACATTCAAACCCCATTTGTGTCAAATTTTGTGCATGTTATCTGGCCAAAACTGCCAAGGGGTGTAAACTTTTGAACAGGGTCATTTTTTAAGTTTCTGTTGTCATTATGATTTAAAAAGAGTAAACTAATCTTTTTTTCAATAAATGTCTTCACCCAACCACTAACCATGAGTGACAGAAAGGTTTTTGTGTTATCCTTCATATTTTCTGAGAAAAGGCCAAAAAAATCAGAAATTCTGCTGGGAGGTGTAAACTTTTGGGCACAACTGTAGTAAAGAGATTTGACAGCACTTTATAATTTGGTTTAAGTGATAGTCTTAGCCAAAAATATCTTTTAGTCTTAGTGATTATTTGGTCATCTAAATTGTTTTAAGTTTTAGTCTAAATTTATCTGATGAAATTTCACAACATTTTAGTTGATTAAATCTATTGTAAATTTAGTCCACTTAATATGAAGTGTAAAGTGTAAGGCATTTTTTATGTTAATTTGAATTTGTGAAGTCATGTTTTACACTTGGATAAAACGAAACATCTAATAATCCTTTGTTTAAAGCTAGTAAAGTTTGAACGTATAAGTTAACAGAAACAAAATTAACTTTTGGGTGGAATGCAGTTGCCTTTATTTAGGCTACCTGGCAGTGCATCTCAGTCACAATACCGGAATTGACTACAATCAGTGAACCTGCTGTACATCAAGAGATCAAGTCATAAAGAGAGCAGCTCTGATTGGATCGCTCCCCAACTTATGCCACCACCATGAAGCTAAGGCAGTTGTGATTGGATATATTCCCAACTTGTCTCTACTTCTACATGACCAAATTAGGTCTGATTAGATTAAGCCTCTGATTGTGAGCTTTCACCAAAACATAATTTTAGTGTTGTTATTTGCTATTTAATAAAGATGTGATCCAGATCTGATATTCTCTGCACATCCCTCTCCTACCCAGTTCTTTCGCAGGCACATGCAATACAGCAGGCCAACCACAGAGGGAGGGCTTTTAAAGAATCAAATCATCCCTTAATGTCTATAAATCTACAATACATCTTCACTGCTATTTAAACCTATGACATAACCATGTATGTGATTATCTGAGTGTGTGGTCTCATCGCAGCAGGTTTATCAGGATATCCATTTTTCATTCACACTGGATTATCTCCTCCTCTTTTCACTGCTGTGGCTCTCTTCAGAGTCAGTCTATGTGATGTAAGAGCACCCTCTGTTGTTTCACTGCAGGAAGTGGAAGCCAGGTCAGCCTGATAACTGGGGCCACGGTCATGAATCAGGAGAAGACTGCGCAGGACTCATACATGAGGGATTATGGAACGATTTCTTCTGTGAAGATCTCATAAGCTACATCTGTGAGAAGGACATGGAGACCTGTACGTCTATTATGTATTTATTTGGTTGTTTATTTCTCTGTTTTATTTGCCTTAACTCAAGCTAGGAAAAGAAAATACCTTGGCAGTCTATTTTTCTCAATTTGTGTAATATATAGCCTATGTTGATTTGGTCTAGACTTGACTGTTCTGTTGTTTCTTGCCAAAATAAAACTTCTGCATATGTATCATCCGTCAGCTTAGAACCATCAGGATGTGATAACCAACCATTCTCATTGTGCTCTTCCTCTGATAATCAAGTGTTATTTTATTGTTTTTTTTTTAAATTTCCCCAGCGAGATCACCAGGATCATAGCGACGTCTTGAAGGAGAGCTTGCATTGAGCAGCTAGACTTCCTCTGTGTGGCCCAGTCCAAAGACACGGCACATAGAGAGTCCATACGGGGAGAGAAAAGGGACAATCTTTGAATGAGCCCAGGGCTGAAGCAGGACATCTCTCCAAAGCTGGAGACAGAGATGCCTTCTCCTCCAAAGTGAACTCAGTTTAACTTCACCAGCACGTGCAATACAGCGGGCCAACCAAAGAAGGAGGACTTTTTGAAGAACCAAATCGTCGGCTGATTTATATAAATAAATATTTCTATGGCTATTAGAATACATTTTATAATTTTTACTCCATGTGCATCTAAATATCTGAATGTATATTTCATTATGCAAGGTTTGTAGGGGTTTATTAATTCTATGAAGCCAAGTGGACTTACTTTAGTACTTTTTATAAGAAACATGTGTCTCTAATAAATGAAGAGATGCTGAATGATACACAAAACACATCATGTCACTCTGATGTTATCTAACCTCATGAATGTTCTTATAGCATTTTCATTTATATTGGTACAAACATATTTACACACAAAGGCAGAACTTTGGCACCATCAGTTTGAGTTCAAGACTGCACAGCTTCATACTCCCTGTATGTTTCAGTATTATGTGATTATAAGATTCACTTTTATAGATGCTGATATGTTTATATGAATCTTCAAATCCTACCTTCAAATATTAAATGTGCCATGTTCTGCTCTCAGGTACTGTTTCCTGTAAAGACAAAAAAACACATTCAAATAAAATGAAGGAAACACTCACAAATAAATCTGTAAAACCCACAAGGAGCCTGAGTGTGTTGGCTTGACTTGCACCTTAAAAAGGGCTGTAAAAGATAACTTTTCCAAAACTGGACAAATCTCTAGATTCTGATTAATTTTCATTTAGATTGTATTAAATACTTTTTGCTTTGCCTTTAAAAATGTTGCATTTGGAGTCAGTACTGACAATGTGAAGTAATTCTGGGAATCAACATAAATACGAAGAGATGCACTTGGGCCTAAATTTTGGGTCTATTATATGTCTGTTAGTGCAAAACTGATGAAGTGTGTAAACTGTAAAACAGAGTTAAGAACTCGTCTGGAGTGAACATATACGAAACTCTGAGGTTCAACAGTTATTGGTTTAAATTATTAACTTAAAGGGACTGTGGGGAGTTTATAAGTAATTACAAAAAAGTCTCACTTTTATATATATGCCTGATGGAAATACACACTTTAAAATGAGTTTTATAGCATCAAATTAGGTTATCTATAAATGCTACTCCTTAGCTTCACGGTCGGGTCAGACAGGGCTGAACTGGCCTGGATACTCAACTGCGGGAACAAGACAATTAAAACTAGAGCAAATTCATATTATTCAGACACGTCTTAGAGCACCGGGCTGTAAGTAGTGATATATAGTCGGCCACAAAACTACAATAGGCTACTAAGTTTTCCAAAAATTGCTTGTTGTCACACATCAAAAACTGACGCTACGTAACTAGAAAGAGATACATGACCTTGTCGCTTTGCATCCTGTAAGTTGTTGAAAAAAGTTGTAAAGCAATGCAGAGTTCTGAGGAAGGTCTGAGCTGCATTCATTAACATCACAACAAACACACGCTTTGGCTTGGGTCACATCTTGTGGTGCGTTCCAGTTGTAGTCAGAAGTAGGAATTTCCGAGTTCTGTGTAGGAAACTGCAACTGAACGCCCCTGAAGTCGGAATTTCCTACTGGGAACTCAGTGAAACCTTGCCACCCCCGAGTTGACAATGGAAGATGGATGCCCCCAGTGTGAACAGTTATTTAGCTCCTGTAATAATCAATTTATTTGCACTTCTGACTGGGGTGTGTCGCTCTAGTTCAGCTGTATACATAGTATTGTTAGACTTATATTTACAAAAATGCTGCCATAGTGATCATCACATTCTCCATGTGATATTTGTGAACAACAATGCAGGGTGTGCTAACAACAGCTAACAATAGCCTGGTAGATCAGCATGTTTTTTTCCGGCTTCAACTGGAATGCCGATAAGTCGGAGATGATGTCACTCCCAGTTCCGAGGTTACTGGAACGCAGCATTATGAAAGTCGCCGCCCGTGCTCATGGGTAGCAGAGTCTTTATTTTGCCGGTAATAGATTCTCCTCATAGCACCTTTAAAAGTTTTCAAAGTTCCAGAGTCTTGTTTTTTATGTTAAGTAACTGAGCTAAAGTTAACATCTTAAGTGATCATATTTTTCTAAGGGCCAAATTGTTGGAATCTGGATGATAAACTATCATCCTTTGAGGATTATGTTGTTATTAAAGTTTATTTTACAAATGCTTTTGGTAAAGCACATGTTTAACAGAAACTGGTACAGCCAGTTATAGCGCTATTCTCTTGGAAAACTTCAACTGTTATCATGGTAGTGTTTGTCAGGTTTCCTTCCCTTTAATGTTTTTTATACAGTAAGGTATGCACAATGTTGTTGTGACAATATTGGTATATGAAGATATCAGCCCAATAAGCACAACATTCGTTTTGGTAGATGATGATATTTATGGACGATATTTCGACCACATAATCACCAAATATTGGCACAACACAAAATGTACAGTTCATCGCTTAATCACTGAATATCCAAAAGTATAATTAATTGAAGAATAAAATGTCTTTTGGGTTTATATCTGTTCAAAAGTCAAAATAAGACTTTGTACTCTGCAAAAAAATATTGGTGTATATATTGGTGATTATGAGTTAAAAATATCGACCTATTGGATACCAGAAATAAACTAATATTGTTGATCCTTTGTATATATATTTACATTGACTGGCACTGAGGGAGAAAAAGTGGACACAAGCCACCAGTTTCCCACTCTTTGACTAGTGCATCCATTGTTATGAAAGTTTTTTTGTTGTTGTTTGAGGGATCTGGGAGCAGCTGACACTTGGGGGATTCTTCCACCCAGGACACAAGCACCTAAAACACTGGACTACAGTTGTTCTGGATTGGAAACAAATGCTGGCTGAACAAAAACAGCAGCTTGGGACACTGGCCGTAAATGCAGTTATACATTCAAAGGAGCAGCAGTGTCCTTACATCACCTCAAATGCAGGTCTTCACACTTTGGTGAGTCTTGTTTAGCAGTGGCCGGGCCGCAGTAGTATAATCTGTCACAAGCCTGATCCTAAATTGATCATTAATGGGCAAAAAGTATTAAAAATACACTATAGGCTGATTGAAATGTATGCCTAATGCTGATCACCAAATAACCTGTAGTTAATACTCAATGTTGCACCTACGGTTTGTAAGCATACTCACCCATCCTCTGAAGAGGAATCTCTACAAATTTGTTTTAGTCCTGTAAGTTATAACTATATGCCTAGGGTTGGAGTCTGTGCTAAATCCACAGAAGAGAAGGTAGTCAAGATGCCAAACAAGCTAGCCATAGAATAAATGCACGTTTTTGCATGGTGGTGCATTAAATGTCCAGTTGAAAACATTTTGGTGTTTGAGTCGATAAACGGTCATTCAATGAAAATGTGCAAATGACAGTCCAGATGTAATTTCAAGAGAAAGAAATTCGTTTTAGTGACAAACCTAAATACACAAGGCTGTCTAGAGGTGTTTCAATTTGTCTTCTTAGCAATATGAACTAATTGTCTGTGACATGAACTGCAAATGTTCAGAGTTGTTGTATTTGTACTTTTAAGCCAGCCAAATAGCATTTATTATTTTTTTCCTTCTTACAGTAACATAGACAATGAAGCTACATTATTAAACGTGAATCATTATATTGTGTAATCTCATTGTCCTGACTGTAAGGTACTTATCCATTCCTCCTCAGGAGCTTCTGTATTGAGCAATAGCTTAACCAGCTCATTTATCATTCATAAAGCACATTATCAGTATCAGCTGGTCTCACTTTTGAGGAATCAGGCCATCCTTAACAACTGTAGTGCTCTTCAACAACATGTAAGCGTGTAATTTGCTGATTAAAAACTCCATTGGTTCATTCTAGACCATAATCCAAGAACTATGAAAACCCAGACAACCCTCCATTTCAGATCTGGAAGCATCAGGTGCCGTTAGAGAAGCAAAAAAAAAATCATAACTGCAGTTTAGTGACTTTACACAAAAGGATCATTTTCACATTTCTGTTTATTTTTTCTTGAAAATGACTTTTCCAGTGGTTTGACATTGACTTAATTTTCTCTTCTATAACCCAGATTATAAGCATTTTCTTCGCTTATTATGGGATATGCAGTTCATTAACTTAACATTTCCTCTCAATCATTTCACATCCTGTTTCCTACTTTGGGTCAAACACAGTCACTACTTCTTCAGCTGCACAGAAGACTGAAAGGATCTCACAGTAGCACCTTTGATACGGGGAACTATGGTGAGTTTCCACCAAGTGGTCCTTCTGTTTGGTTTGCATCTCCACCATCGAAAGTCTGAAAAGGTACTAAATTAACTAACCCGTACTGTTCTGTAAATACCTCTGAGGGGGCACCTATATGACCCTAAAGCGTAGAGCTTGACACACTGAACTCTACCAGCTGTGGCCACATGTGGCTGTGGAGGCACCAGCAGGATCAGGGTTTTCTGTACCAAGCTGTACCGGACCAAACCAGACCAGATGGAGGAAGCTCACTATCTTTACTTAATTAACATGGGTGTGTTAAAAAAGACACAACAGCAACTGAAAGCTGAGTCAGGCCTGTCTATAGAAAAAACATGTCTAGCTATGGACTCCTTTTTTTAAGTTGCACTCCTGTAAAATAATTTGACACAGTAAACATTAAATTGACATCAAATAAAGCAGAGAGCCAAACAGACAAAATGTTAAGGTTGAGCTGCGTGTGCTCTGTGAATAAATTATCTTTAAGAAATTTATTTATAAGCCGCTCATTCCACGTCATTTACACAACAAACATACACAAAAGCAGCAGCATATTGTCTAAATGTTGATTTATTGTTGAGGTATAACACCTGACTTAGAATATTTGTATCTGCTGAATCTTTTTTTGCCAATTTGTTGATGTTGGGGTAAAATGTGGACACTAAAGGAGACACAACTTTACAATCTTCTTCCCATGTTACATTTCACATTTCCCAGGAAGCCTCTCATTTGCCTTTTTCTCCCTCAGACAGGAAGCTGTGGTGTTGTGGTTTGATTTGCAGTGCAACATGGTGCGTTAAGGTTGGTGGGTAAAAAAAAAAAGAAAAAGACACAGGATCTCTTTGAACTGAGACACAACGTCAAGCTTCTGTTTCAAGCTCCAGCAACACTGGGGCTGTAAACATGTTTCCAATATTACGGCCCAGATAGGAATCAATCCTAAATACACATATTTTTATAAGTGATGATGAACTCCTTATCACGGCTCTCCTCAGAGAGGTTTCCATCTGCACGGCTTTTCAGGTCCAGTGCAACAACAAGAGTAACAGCCGATGGTGCTGAGGACAAGGAGGAGAAGATGGAGGGTGGGGTTGAGGGTGACGAGGAGGCAGGCTGGCTCAAATGAAGGCATGATGGCTTTTACTAGTCATCCTTCTCCACTATGACCTCCCCATGAAGCACTCTCCTCCTCTGCCGCAGCATGTGGAAGTAGAGCTGAGGGAACACTGAGGAAAGAGAAAGAGATGTCATCTTTTTCATAAAATACTTTACTATGTCATCCATTCTCCATATTATTGTCAAATTCAGAGAAGGTTAGGTGGAAAAATCTCCTCTATTCTGATTTAATACAAGCTGTGTAGGACAAAAATGCTCTTACATGGGATGTAGGACAACATGACGATGATGAGGCAGTAGTAGTAGTCAAAAGAGACGTTGTATATGTTAGGGAGCCTCATGGAGTACATTCCAGATCTGCGTACGAACGGTAGAGCAGCGTAAATGGTCATCAGTTCACCGATGACCCCCAGAGGGTAGAGGACGATGAAGAGGTTGTATCTGAAGAACAAGAAGACACTCAGTGGTTTGGACAAACGTTAATACCTGCTACAGTCCTGCTGCAAAGACCAGTCCCAGGTTAGGATGCCCACACAATGCATGCTACTTTACCAAAGTCACAAACAGATAAAAATGCATACAGCACACACATTAAATGTCTTGCAACGAATACATTAAGGCAACTTCTACACACAAGACAGAAGTCTTTGCATCTGCACCTCCCTCGTCTTGCAGCCAGTAGCTGCATGTCCGGCTATGTTATTTGTCTGCAAGTAAGGTCCTGATTCCACGACTTTGTCACCAGAAACAAGAACCTTGCAGAAACTTGCATTCACACTCAGACGATGTGAAAAAGATGCGTGTTCACATGGACCCAAGAGGATGACTGAAAATGCTGTAGCATGCATGCCAGGCCAGTAGTTGGCAAATTAGGTTTGTAGTGAAACAGAGGTGCTACAACACCTGAACACTTTCCTGTCAAGACAAACTTTTCACAAACAACAATGGCGAGTGGACTCATGAAGACAATGGAGTTTCTTGACTGGACAATGAATCTGTCTGGATAACAAACCGAGCTCAGTAAGCAGCACACATGTTGCTCGGTACATGGCTGAAGCAGTTGTTGTTCCTCGGTGTGCACACAACCTTCATCTAAAGGAGTACTTAGCATGTGCAGTGCATTATAACACTGATTCCTGTTTACACAGAGATGGACTCCAAAACATTTTTAAAACTTTTCATTCTGGAGGCCGGTTTCAAAAGTTTGCAGATTCAGGCAGTCCAGGCACAATTCTCGTGCAAACGGAAGGCGCTAACGCAATAAAACTCTCCATTTTTGTCCGTTTTCATTGTCGTGCAAATGGAGGCATTTAGCCCATCAGCTCAGTCTAGCAAGCCCACTGTGGGACTGTTGACACAATGAAAGAAAGCATGAGGAATAACCTCTCACCACAGAGTGGACCAATCAGTTAAAAACTGTGGACTGGGCTCACCTGGGAAAAGGAGCCTTAATGTGGCAGGAGCTACAGTAGAGCATCTCAGACAGAGAGAGAATACAGCTGGATCAGGGGCACTAAGTAAGGCTGCGTTTACATGGCGCTGAAAACGGTCAAATCCGATAAGTTTTCATTGCTTTTTGGCTTTGCGTCTTCATGGAAACTTGTTGAAAACGGAAACTTTTGAAAACAGAAACTTTTGAAAACGAGCTCCAGAGTGGCAAGTTTCCAAAACGCTTCCATGCAGCCCGGCGTAAACCTGCATCGGAGCACTTCAGGGTGAAACGCTGACGTCACCCCATGCGCAGTACTCTTTCAGATAAAGGCTGCGCGTGCATACCAGGAACAACAACAACTTTGGCCGTCAGCCAAGTAACTTGTGAGCCTCTTACCGTATCCAGACAGATTTGTTGTCCGAACTGATTTGTTGTCCAGCAAAGAAACTCCTGCGTCTCTGAGCGTCTATTCACCATTGTTGTTTGTGAAAAGTTTTTCTTCTTTGTACGTGTATTGTAGCAGCGTTGCCTCTCTGCAGACCTACACCGCCATCTTCTGAACCGGCATACACACTACAGCGGATTAACTAGTCCCTAGCGTCATCGTCTGAACACAGAAGGATTTGAAAATGCAAAGGAAAAATCTTTGCGTCTTTAAGTCAGGAGTTTCCATGTAAACGTAGCCTAAGAGAAAACTAGATCTCTTCTAAAATTGGCAATCTGAACATCCACTGTTAGACACTGAAATCAAATATGTGGGCCAAAGTTAAGGCAAAACATGGACTTTTTAAAATAAAATACCTCATAGCTCCTTCAGAAAAATATATGTTTTAGTTGAGTGCTGGTTTGGCGGAGACTAGCCTAGTGCAGGCTCGATTCCCACCTGAGACCTATTTGCAGCTTCTTCCTCTATGATCTTCCCCCTTTCTGAGTCTGTCTACTGTCTCTCCACTATCAATAAAGGAAAAAATATCCCAAAAATGTGTTTTAAAGAAGGATATTTGTTGTCTTTATTTGGTATGATGAAACGTACCAGCTAAGAAGGATCTTCTGTAATATGTCCTATTGTTTTTGCCGTATGTTATTTTTTATTCTTAAATATTTTTTGTACAGGGACCGTATGAAGCAAAAGAATTTTATAATATCCATCTCTAGTCTGACCTTTTAAAGACATAAAAGAACAACAATTAATACTTTTAAAAGAAAAACAAACAATAAACTAACAAACACATACTTACAACAATACAAAAAAAGGAAAAACAGGAAGCACAAGATCATTAATGACAACAAATCTGGCTCCTGTTTAAAAACTTAAGCCAAGAGATGGGGGGGAAACGGTAGCATGAGATCTGAAGGCACTACCCCAAAAACACTATCACCTTTTCAGTATGCCGTATGTTTGAGTACTGCAGTAACAGCGGTTTCTCAGCTTAGGTGTCGTCAAGGGCATTGGTGGGATATTTATTTATTTGAATGGTAAACTGATCTGGAAAAGCCACACTAAAACAGCCCCTGAATTTGCCACGAGGATGTAAAACTCTTCACTGTCATCCGTTAAGCTTCCCTCTCCAGCTTCCTGTCAGTCCAGAGAGGTGTGAAATGTCCAGCCCCTCTTTGTGACACCACAGTGTCTCTAGTACGCTACATGTCATGACTCAGGGCCGCAAAGATCCTGTATTTAGTTGAGACCATAGTGAAGGCTCGGGGGAGCGTCCCAGCGGATGTGAGAGAAAACATTCCATGACCAAAACAGATGGTCTTAAAAACGGGAGCAGCTGAACATGAGCCCCTCTCCTGGGGGCCTGGCGTCTCCTCCATGCTTGAAGGAAGACGTGAGGGGTGGGGGGCGGGGAGGCATTCAATACGTGGGAATCAGTAAGCAAACAAAGAGTGATCGGCAAAATGAGGCACTTAAGCAGCCGAATATTATATTGTGGGGTCTCAGTCAGCAGCAGCGTAGATGTGGAACCATGTCTCCTCGTGTAAAGGGTCTGATGTAACATCTAAACCTGTGTATCCTGATAGCCACTCTCAGGGCTGTTAGATGCCAAGCTGGTGTGTTGGACAGCTATCAATGTGTACAGCTGACGTTCCTCCAAACGACTCCAATTTCAGAGTCAGACTGCAACGTCATAAGGTACTCCTCATACAGTAGGCGGCAGGTGTTATGTCATGGACACAGTTTCTCTGTTTTTGAACAAAGAATTTGATGTTTTCTGTACATATAGTTTTTAGGATCATAGTGAAGACTTTTTAAAAATATTTAAAAGAAAATATTTTTTGGCATGATGACTGAAATACTGAGGATCACACTTTAAAACTGATGAGGCCACTATCTCCAGAATTTGGAGAGAGTTTAACTGAAAAAATACTGTTAGATTTTTTATAACTCCAAAGATTAGGAGGAAATTTGCATCTACACAGCTGTGCTGGAGATCATGTCAACATCTTAATGCAGACCACACACACATATTCTGGTTATGCCCAAAACTAAAAGGGTATTGAGAAGAAATATGGCAAAATCTGCAAAAAATTTTAGGATATCAGATACCCAAAACATGTAAGATCTTGTATTTGGGGAAATTGTCACATGATACAATGCAAAGAAAGAATGAGTATCTTGTTAAAATATTATTATCAGCAAGTAAAAAAGTAAAAAAGTAAGAACCACCAACTGAGGAGCAGTGGGTGTGCACTGTCGAGGAAATATTTGCAATGGGGAAACTCACACACAAATTAAAATTACAGAAATCACAATTTGTGGAAAAGTGGGAAAAATAGACTGTTTTCAGGAGGACTGAAGAGGACACCACCACTCTCACTGGACAATAAGGACATTGATGAGAGGAGAATGGATAAATAAGACAGATTTTGCTATGCCCTGATACTGTAACTGTTACAAAAACAAAACCCAAAAAAAAATGATGAGGGCAGGTGCTGGTTTGGTGAAGTGGTTCGCAACCCTGCACGTCCCATGTACTTGCTTCAGCCGGTCCGGGTTTGAATCCAGCCTGTGACCAGATTGCAGAGTGTCTTCCCCTACTCTCTCACCCCCTTTCACAAGCCTGTCTCTCTCCTATCAATAAAGGCACAAAGTGCCCCAAAAAACATGAAAAAGTGATGAGGGATCACACACACCCTCACATCAAACTCTTGTGAGGGTTAACGGGTCAACAAACTTACAATTTGGTGGCAGCAATGAATCAGTTCGTTATTTGCCAACAAGCCATAAAACTTTAAGAACTAGAGGAGGAGGAGTAACAAGTCCTGTGTCCCACTCTCTTTTTTATTGGCTGTTGGCAACACATTTGAGCAGCTGGGTAATGAGTTCACACTACCAAACTGCATCCAGATTTGGCTACAAAAAACTAACACACGAACAGAGTTTGTGCTAACGAGCCATGCCGACTGTCTCCAACAAGTGCAGGATGTTGCAGACTTTGTTCAACTGGGAACTGTGGTTAAAATGTGTGTCCTCAGTTTTGGCTGCTTCTTCTGCTAAAAAATAGCTGCTTTTATCTCAAACAAAAATATGGAACTTCAAGAGGATTTAAAATCACAATGTTAGCTTATCCACAAAAAATGAACTTGCAACTGAAAGAAAAAAAAATGAAATAGCTAAAATAATCGGTAAGAAACTATTTTTTTTATTTCGCTGTCAACTGGACAGTCTGTTAGCTCTTTTAAAGTAAAATTAGACATTTAAATGAGCACCAGTGTCTTAATTTCCATCACTGTGATAGCAAGGAGATGAAGGATTGTTCGGGGACATTCAGCTGCCACAACCATGGTGTGATCTAAAACCATGAAATTGCCCTGACAAAATGAGGTTATTTTACCTTCCTCAAAGCAGTAATGTGTAACTTTTCTACTTAAAAAGCTAATTTCAAACTCAATAGCAAAATAATAACAAGAATGCCATCCATCCTGCTCTCACAGAGTGCCTCTGTCACATGCTCTTAGCAGAATGTAACTTTGGCTGCTGTGTTCTTGTCAGCGTTGCACAACTGCATCCATAGAAAATATAACTCCATGCCCCATGTTTCCTCTTCAGGACATCAGTTGCTTTTAGTGTTAAGGTAGAAAAATAGACGTGTAGTGCTTTGTTCTGATGAGTGGCTGACTCAAAGGCTCAGCTCTCTGTGAGCCACATTAGGTTTCCCCCTCGGTGTTGAAAGTGAATAGTTTTACTCAGAAATGGATGACGCTCCGCTGTCGCACTGATATTAGAAAGCTTAACAATCTCTACCGAGTTAAAGAAAACCAAGAAAACTCCTCCAGAGACTTATCAGTTTCTCTCTTTCCTCACAGCTTGTCTCCATCAATACGAGCAAAGGAGAGGAAAACAGAAACTGAGTGTCAAGGCAAAACCATTGCACCGTGCACATTTAGGCTGTGCTGCACGTGGGTAATTAGGACACTTGCATATGACTGCATGTGATCAGCCTGATTCTGTTGTTGACACTGGCTCATATTGCACGCTTAAGACGTGGTGTAAGCCTATATGTTATATGGTCATGGCTAAAGATAAAAAGTAAAGACAGGCAAAGGTATGGAGTAGATGCTATCTGTTGAAAATTACTCTGCAACAAGATCAACTGTAAAAACTTAAGACATCATTGTAAAATGGACACACCAACATTTTTTTTTCCTGTCTTGCCTCATTCTTTACAAGCTGACAGATGCCATTCTTTAAACTGTGCATACAGTTAACAAGAAAGAGAGAGCCAGAGCTTGCCCAGTGCTAGTTAGCTTAGCTCAAACCCTGGGAGTCAGTCGGTAGTGTTAGCCTGCCTCTGCCTACAGTCAACAGATAAACTCCTCGGCAACTCTAAACAGCCCTGTTTGCTTGTTACAACTAATTTTTACCATGTAATGTTGCTTTAATTTCTACTATCGTCGTATTATCTTCTCTTACTGGTAAACAGAGGCTTTGTTTTGTTGACCAACATGTGGTGGTATGTGCTAGAACAGTGAAGCTCATGAACGATTCAGTTCTTTAAGTGAATGATGAGAACTGATTTGCAGTTGTAAGTAAGCTGTTCGTTTTGTAGAATGGCTAAAATAATGGGACAAATAGGAATCGGTTCTCATTGTTCACTTAAAAGAGCTGTTCAGAAAACTCAACTTATTTGCAAATGTCACATTTCTAAGGAAAACCACCACAGTAGTAGGTCAACAAAACTAAGAGGAAGATAATACAATTATTGTAGAAGATAAAGCAACATAACGTGGTAAAAAACAAGTCACAACAAGCACACAGGACATTTAGAGTTGATGAAGAATTTATTTTAATGAATGATGAGAGCCGATTTGCAGTTGTGAGTTAGCTGTTTGTTTTTGTGCCATTCTTAAATTTGCCTGCAATTTAGATTTTATGTGCCTGACATGGACTTTCAAAAACAAAACAAAAAAATGTTGGCATGCCTCTTTAATGCATTAAGATGACAGCCTTACTTATACGTCTTAAAGGATAAGTTCGGTTTCTACAGCTTTCACATTGTTTATAGTATGAAGTAGAACAATATACTCACCCAAAAGGCTTTCCTGATCCAAACAGTGCTTCAGGAGAAATTTAGATCCAAAATCGAGCGGCAGACATCCGTATAATGGTAGCACACAGGGCATGGAAAGCGCCGCTCTTAAAACTGCATTAATCGTCCAAAAACTCATTAGTTTCACCAATATTTCATCATGATCCACTCGGGCTACTCCTCCACGACAGTCCCGTGTCGCTCCACCCATGTTTTTGTGACTGTGCTGACCTCTGAACTGAAAAATTTCTTTACGGTTGCCGCGCATGCGCAGTACGGCTCATTGTTTCAGGGGCAACCGCTGGCTACTCAAGTACGGTGAGTGGACCATGATGAAATATTGGTGAAACGAATGAGTTTTTGGACGATTAATGCAGTTTTCGGAGCGGCGCTATACATGCCCTTGTGCTACCATTATATGGATGTCTGCCGCTCGATTTTGGATCAAATATCTCCCGAAGCACTGTTTGGATCAGGAAAGCCTTCTGGGTGAGTATATTGTTCTACTTCATACTATAAACAATGTGAAAGCTGTAGAAACCAAACTTATCCTTTAATGAGACTTGGTTATAAGAGGACACCCGCGTCTTTCTCATTTGGTCACAGCAGCACTGTATAAGACGATAACTGAAGAGCAGCTGGTGCTGTTTAATACTCTTAATCATTTTTTTTAAAAATCTAAGATTAGATCATCAAAAATGGATCATCCATCAGTTCAGAAATGATAATCATAAATATAGCCTAGAAATAATGAACATTTTATCTTGGATGTCATCGTGATAAAGACTAAATGTATGCCCCTAATGTTATCATGTCTTTTGCATAATCAGTATCACACAGCACAGTGTTAGCAGTTAGTTTGTCCTCATTGAAAGAAAATGGCTAATAAGGTGTTAATCAAAAAACACACACATGCTTCTCCTCTGTGTGTCAGCCAGGGGATAGTAAACACACACGTGGCTGCACTACTTCCTGATACAAAACCCTCGTCTGTGAGAGGGAAGCATGCCAGAGGTGAAATCTCCAGGTCACAGCAAACATGCTCAGACACAATGTCCGACGTGCTAATGACAATTCAAGCTCATCCCCGGCACGAGAGGCGGCTTCTCCACCTGGCCCATTTGATGAAGTACGGCAGGTGGTGGAGCAGGTTGAATGTGTAGTAGGAATATCTGGTTATCTCTGTCATCGTCCACACTACCAGGAATAGGATTACACTTTCTTCATTCTGGATCTTCATTTACAATCAAAGAAAATGACATATGTAAAGATAATGTGTTTACATGTGGCAGATACTGAATATAATGCTGGTATAGAAACAGAGAAAGGGCTTCTCTTGATTAAATGTGCCAGAGAAAATCTAGATATATCACTTTGTATTTAGACCAGGGGTGTCCAAACTTTACCATGGGCATCACCTTACTCTTAAACATACAAAAAAAGACAAAACATTACATGTTTTTTTTATCAGTTACTTTGCAGGGACATGTGCCATCATTGTCAAGGTTTTGGGATGGCGAGTTGTTCTCAGCGGTCCTGGTTGGCCCTGGTTACTGCTGGATATGCCTCTTAGAACGAGACCAATGCTCTCTGCAGTGCATCGGGCAGATGATACATCTCCACATTCAGACACAAAACAAGAGCAAACAGCCAAACTTTGTGAGAGTGCTTGTTCTTTTAGATTATATGCACTGTTGATGGTACATTGGACCTTCAGACAAAGGACATCAACCTTGCTGTGCAGCTGGATTAACCACACTCATAATCTGTAATCAGACACAACTCAAATCTATGAGGATGACAGCCCAGAACGGCACCACCCACTCAGTGTCCTCTAAAGCAGGAAGAGGTTGGAGCTACGGGCCGTACGACAGCAGGAAGTGACTGCTTGAACAAAAATTAGATTATATGCTGACACTTTTATCAAATAAAGACAACATTTCTTTATTAAAGATAAACAAAAAACACTAAAAGCACATCTCAATATAAAGTATATTAACCACTCCACTTTCAACAGTGTTTCTTCTACGTAACAGCTTACATTTTATATTTTACACTGCAGCATTAACACTGCCTACTTCACTTCCTATCTAACTGGCCCATAATGAATGTGATTGATAGAATGATTGTCAAATCACCTGCTTGGTTTTTATTTGAACGGTTCTGTTCATTCACAAACACTTTCTATGGGCTGTTTCATAGATTGACTAGTGAAATATATTAAATCTGGTGCGTCAGATTAAAAGCACTGCAGAGCTAATGAGCGCAACGCATGCTGCTGTTAAATGCTGCTGTCCAATTGACATTAATCACCAGTCAAACACAAGCTCTCCATTTTCCGTTTTAGGCCAACTTTTATGTTATTCCTAGATCTCCCAGCAGGACAAGTAAATTAGTCCATAGGCTGTAATCGGCCCTTGGGCTACTGTTTGGACACCCCTGATTTGAATTGCTTTAAATATGTGAGCTAACCTATGACCATATCAGTAAAGAACCACTTGAAAGAATAAGCAATAAACAATAACATTTATATCAGCAGAGACCGTGCTGTGATGTGACGTGCTGTGTGTTGATAGTCACCGGTCTGATGCTGTTGGTGATGAACCAAACCATGAAGATCCGTGAACACACTTGCACCCCGGTAACAATCACAGAAGTCCTCACGATTCCTGCCGCAAAGCAAAAGAAAACTCAACGGTGAATCACAGCAAAGATGCACATTTATTAGAATTTAAGACAACAAAATTGTTTCATACCTATGGCACAGTGTCCCACCTGTAAGATAAGAAACACAGTGAGTTAATTACCTAAGACTTTACAAATGAGCTAGTTAATATTATACCTGTCATTCCCCCCCAAGACTGAATCCTATTAGCAGCACAGTCAGGTTACAAAAACACTTACTTCAACTAATGCAAAGGTCTGGAAAAACTTGAGTGTCCGTGCTATACTTCTGTACAGACCCTTGTGTGTGCCTTTCTGGATGTAAAAGCGTATCATCGCCAAGGCCAAGACCATCCACCTGCAAGACAGGGAAACAGATATTACATTACTGCTCATCAAACCATATATCACAGTCCAAGAAACTGTTGCTTCATTCACAAAGTGCAAAAACAAACTGAAAAGTAAACTATTTGAAGAGATTTACCAATTTTTCAGTGTACATGCCAGTAAATGTCATCTTTATCTGTTGTGAAAATCAACTTAGTGTTGGTATTGTACACATAATTGATGACATATAGAAGAGGCTTTTCTTGGGCACAAGAGGTCACTTGTTGGACAAACTCTGATCCATGAACCAAATACAGTTTGAAAAACCTAGTGATCTGATATTAAAGAAACTATTAATGTAAACATCAATCCCACACCAGCCTAGAATTGCAGAATCTCAAGTTTTACAAAAATGAAGTACAACACTTAAAAGCATGGTCTGTCTTATTAAACCGACTCTGACACAGCTTTCTTCACAGACTTTTATTTTCTGAACAAGCCCAACGTCCAAAGAAGCAGAAGATGCACTGCTATCAAATGAAACTATCCATACAAATATGAATGCTTCGATCTAATGTTAAAACATGCAAATACTTCTGGTATCAACTGTATCAGGGACGGACAGGTCATCATTTCTAACAACTCAACTGTAAATGTGCAACGTTGGTCATGCGATTCATAGCAGGTCATGCTGCCATTTGTGATTAAACCCATTTTTTTCCATTTCTTAACTACCGAAGACAGAAGCCTGCTTGATATCACCACCAGTAGGCTCACCCATCATGTAACATCTGTATCTTCTACATGCTGTCGGTGCTCTTCACAGATACAGAAATGTTAAAGCTCAAAGAGTTTATGCTGTTTTTTTTCCTCTTTTCAACCTTTTTCTAAAAACAATAATTTTACATTTATCTATACACCTTAAAAATATTTGAAAATGTTATTATGGTAGATTATTTAAATACAGATCAGGAAGTTTGCATCACCTTTGCTTCACTGAGTAACTGTAGGCTTTCTTCCAGTTGTCAATTAAAAAATGGATATTGCAACAGAAAAAATTATTGAAATGTGTGTTTATTCTGCATTGTTTAGCCGTAGATATACTACTGCTGCTACTACAACTACTTCATCACACCAGGAGAAAACAAATGTTTTCACAGAACAGAGGATATCAAAAGATGAATGTGAACAGATGTTCTTGTCACTCTGGCCCTTCCTCAAAGGGGAAATAAAATATTTACAACTTTAAGAACAGCTCAAATTATATTACCCTCCAAAAACTTAAACTTTGAAACACGGTTTAGAAACCGGAATATTTGTACTTCTAAGGAGGCAACATGATAACAAGCCCAGGTAAAACAAAGCTTAAAGGTGCTATGAGAAGAATCTATTTGCGGCGACATAAAGACTCTGCTACCCATGAGCACGCGTGGCAACTGTCGTAATACTGTGTTCCAGTAACCTCCGAAATAGGAGTGGCATCATGTCCGACTTATCGGCATTCCAGTTGAAGTCGGAAAAAAACATGCAGATCTACCAGGCTATTGTTAGCTGTTGTTAGCACGCCCGGTGTTGTTGTATGAAGAATGTGATTATCACTATGGCAGCATTTTTGTAAATATAAATCTAACAATACTATGTTTACAGCTGATCTAGAGTGACACACCCCAATCAGAAGTGCAAATAAATTGATCATTACAGGAGCTAAATAACTGTTCACACTGGGGGCATCCATCTTCGATTGTCAACTTGGGGGTGGCGAGGTTTCACCGAGTTCCCAGTAGGAAATTCCAACTTCGGGGGATGTTCCAGTTGCAGTTTACTCGGAACTCGGAAATTCCTACTTCTGACTACAACTGGAACGCACCAAATGACATGACCCAAGCCAAAGCGTGTGTTTGTTGATGCTAATAAAAATGCAGACTGGACCTTCCTCAGAACTCTGCATTACTTTACAACTTCTTTTTTCAACAACTTACAGGATGCAAAGTGACGAGGTAATGTATCTCTTTCTAGTTACATAGCGGTAGTTTTTGATGTGTGACAACAAGCAATTTTTGAAAAACATAGTATTGTAGTTTTGTAGCCAGCTATATATCGCTACTTCAGCCCGGTGCTCTAAGACGTGTCCGAATAATATAAATTTGCTTTAGGTTTAATTGTCTTGTTCCCGAAGTTGAGTATCCAGGCCAGTCCAGCCTGTCCGACCCGACCGCGAAGCTAAGGAATAGCATTTATAGATAACCTATTTTGATGCTATAAAACTCATCTGAAAGTGTGTATTTCGATCAGGCATATATCTAAAAGTGAGACTTTTTTGGTATTACTTAGAAACTCCTCACAGTCCCTTTAACAGTTTTAATAGTGCTTGCCATTTCTGGAAAAGCTACATTTATGTTATTTATTGAAATATTTTTACAAAGTGAGAGCAATGGGGTTATCTTTGGCATGACATATAAGAAATGTGTACAGGCTATAATCAAATTATTTTGCCTTCTTAATAGTTTTCTTAAGCTACAGCAGATGTGGTAATATTTCAGTTATCATTTGGCAAATGTGAACCGGTACATAAACAAAATAATCAAATGTAGTGACATGACCCCTTAATTGTGGAAGAAAAAGCGTAAAAGCTGCTGCTTGGACTTCAAAATCTCTGAGTCAGGATAAAACAATGCCAAGCAGGCAGCCACTCTGGATATATGTTCATCAATTAACAACTAAAATACTACACAGATATAAAATCGAGGTGAAACCAAACACTTCAACAGAAAAGTCGTGTAACTCATATTCACTCTTCTCTCTGATGCTGACGCAGCAGCACATGAAGCAGAAAGTGAACAGAGGACACGTTTACCACAGACAGCAGTGCTGAAAGATTATCTCACAGAGCTGCAGGTATTAACAACTTAGTGGGTACCACACTGGATTGAATATCAGGCTGCCGCTCAGGATCATTACATTAATCTGCTAATTATTTACCTAACTCATTGTTTAAAACTTATTACGTAAATAGCAAAACAGAACAGCTTTTATGGTCGTGGCATTTTAAAGTTTGTTTGAGCTGAGGTTGCTCTGTTGGTTGTGCCTAAATCTTGACTCACATTAACACAGTCTGCTGTTATGATTGACAATCAATTATCTTAAAATGTCAGCAGAAATGTTCACACTAAATGTGCAACAGTCATATCGGGCATCTCTAAAATTCTTGTAACTTAAGTTGCCAGATTTCTTTCTACAACAATTTTTGTATTCTACAAACTGGTGTGATAGAAATCACAAAAAAGTCTTCTGCTCACAGTTTGGCACAGATTGTTTTTCTTTGCTTTTCATATATTATCCATTAATGATGACAAAAAAGAAAATCTCAAGGTACACAATCGTTATACTTTGCTTACCTTAAAGACAAGAAGTTAGATACTTCAGATATTTGTGTGTAATAAGGGCCAAAGTCATGCGGAGTGTGCTATCTGCTGACTATAAGCAGGATTGTTCTGTTGTCTTAATCGTAACAGATAGAAAACACGTTAAAAGCATTAAACTACCTTCACAATAAAAAGCCAACAGTAACAGGTAGCAGCAAGGACATAAACTGTTAGACATGGGCTGTCAAACATCTTAATCCTGACAGTGAACGTTTTACAGTAATGTGAGCACAAACTATTTGTTAACCCTTTAACTTCCAGCTCAACTGCATGGCAGAGGTCTATTTACTTCAGAAATATGTAATGTGTCAAAAAAATTACACGTCATTGTTTGTCTTTGTCAGTGTTTTAGGATACACAAAAATCTGCAAACAAACCAAAAGAACTGATATTTCCTTTGGGCGGGATTTAAAAGCAAAATGCTTTTATTATTATCACCCTAATTTTTTCATATACTTTACTTTAACTAGATAATATAGTTATTCATTAAAAAATAGTGTGTTTTTCAAACTCAGTATCATCTGTTTTAAGTTATTTTTATTGTTGTTTTATTTGCAAACATTTCGGCCTTTTCTAATTGATTTTGTCCCAAATAGTTGTGAATTTTAAATCATCAGATAATTAACTTTTAACTTTTTAAACCTTTGACTCCCACACCACGAAAATATCTGTTTTTTTGGTTTATTTGTAGTTTTCTCTGTGCCCTTAAATGTTAAGCGATGCAAAAACTGATTTGATGTTTTCTGTTTTATAAAACATTAAATATGCCTGTGTTTATTTTTGACCTCTGTCAAACAGTTGAGCTGGTCGTTAAAGGGTTAATGATTCAAGTGATTGGTTTATAAATATATTTAAATAATGTAAATCACTATAAGTCTGCACAGTTATCGATACCACTGACTTTGTTTCCACAGTGTTGTTGGTGAAGTGATTCAAATAAATATTTTTACACCCCTAGAATGACACCAAAACACAGCAAATTGGTCCATAAAAACAACAGAAAATTACTCCAGGCATAAAGAAACAGACACGGTTTGTTTTAATACTATTGCCTTGGCCTAGTCCATTGTAAGATAATCAAAATTATTAAGAAGAAGAAAATGGCAGTTTCCTCTAACAAACTTAGATACTGGGTGCCACACTACAAATTAATAAAAAGTGAACAAGGTCTGCACACAAAGATAATTCTCAAAAGTCTCTTTAGTGAGGATTATCACAATGAATAAAGTTTCAAATCCGAACCTTTGTCTTCATCAGAGGTACGTGCACATAATCTAATAAAAAGCTTTGGCAAGACATATTGCAAAGTTCACAGGGTTTCTTACAAATGGGCAATTCTTGAGCAGGCCACAGAGGTGTGTTTACTTACCCTAAGTTAATAATTCAAATGAAAAAAACTTGAAAAAATAAGCAAAATAACATTCTGGATAAAACCAGCATCCTCATATGGAAGAGATGTCTCCAAAACCTCACTCTGTAAATACGTTTAACTGCAGAGTAACGTCCGATGTCAAAGTGAGGCTTTGTTTCATCCACTGTGTTCAGATGCTTGCAGCTGATGCTTCCCTGCACTGCACAGCTACCATATTTTCTCTGAGATTTGACATCTCACCAGAAGTAATCCTATCAATTGATCTGGCTCTAAGGAACATTTAATAAACTTTCATCTTTGTTTGAACTTAACAAATCCCCAAATCAAAATCTGAGTCTAGAGTCAAGAAAGACAGAGATTTGCTTTCTTGATTCTAAAATCTCTGTAATGGAAGCCTGCACACAAATATTGTCAGGCGGACAGTTTCCATCGTAAAAGCCTGAAATCCAACGCCCCTTTGGACAATTTCAAAGACTCAAAGGGGTCTGTGACAGCGATTTAGAAAATCAGAAAAAGAGAGACGTAACAGACTCAAACAAAGAGGGTACAACAGAGAGGTTCCTCACAAAGTCCTTACCAAAGCCAAAAACCTGAACAGAGAAAATCTACTGCACAAAAGACCTGGAGAAGAGCAAGCACAACTAACCTCCAATTTCCCTTTCAACAGAAAATATTTTATCTTGTGAAGTAAAAAAAAATGGGACATCTGACTTAGTCACACCTCGCTTGCTCCTGCTTTTGTGAACCCCCTGCCTTTTGTTGAAGATGAGCTCCTACACTCAAAGACAACTTTATTAAGAGGAATCTACCAGCCTCTGCCACCACCTCGTGGCTCAAAAAACCTAAAGGCATCCGCAGATGTTTAACTGCAATCAATGCCACGACACAAAAAGAGACAATACATTTTTGCCACTTGTAATAACAGGACATGAATGTGGTTGCTTTATATAGAAAAATAGAAAAATGTGTTAAGACCAGCCAAACACAAACGTGCCATAAAAACTCAAATCCCAAACTACCTAAAAGCACAACACTACAGAACTGCTGGCCACTTTTACCCAAAATCTCTCAAAATCATGGCAACTGAGGTTATTCCCAAATCTCTGAGCCACCTCCTCCAAAACAAGAAACAAGAAGGCTAAACAAGAAGAGAGACTTCTCCTCCTTCCTCCAGCTTGTTCTGCATGATGTACATCCAGATCTCACGTCTTTTCATTTCAACCCTGTTCTTTGCCCCACAATGTTCCTGTTTTAACATTTTCATTTTGTCCATTAGGCCAAAGTGGCATTAACCTTTTCTGGAGCATCATCTACCAGGTCAAGTAAATCTCTTAATAACATCAGAAGCCATATTAAATGATAACTAATTATTGTTCTCTTAAATTGTCTTACAGTCATTAGGCTTGTTTATGTATTTGAAACTTTATCAACCTCAATTTTTAAGGTTATACCTGTATTTCAGCCCTAAGACAAACTTTATATTGTGATGTATTTGAAGATTAAATGAAGCCTGTTTCCAGGTCTCTTGCCTAAGGCTGCATTTGCCTCATAACCCTCAGACATGTTTAAATCTGAAGCTTTACAGACCCTTATTTTCAGTTTCTTACTAAGGTCACAGCTCTCTTACTTTCAAATATATATTTGAAACTTTATCAACAGCTATTTTCAGGCCTCTTACCAAGTTTACAGCACTTAAGACTTGTTTATGTGAATATTTTTGAAGCTTTATCAACCCCTAACTTCAGGTCTATCCTAAGGTTAAACCAAACTTTCAGGTCTATAAAAACTAAGCTTGTATTGTGTATGTATTTGAAGCTTTACCGTTTGCTTATTTAGATCTGTTATCTAAGCTTTCATTTGCCCCTAGCCTTCAGACATGACTTTTTTGTGTTCACATCTGAACCTTTATCAACCCCCAAATTCAGGTTGTTTATTAAAGCTACACCTGCCATATAGTCTTTAGATATTTTGTGTCTATACTCAAAACTTAATCAACCTCATTTTTGTGGTCACTCCAGGGTTACAAGTATCCTGCAGCCTTTTGACTTATATTTTGGGCATGTATTTGAAGGTTTATCGACCTGTTTTCAGGTCTTTTGTTGAAGGCTGTATTTGTCTTGTAGCCTTTAAACATGTTTTTGTGTTTAGATCTGAACTTTTATCAACCCTTAAATTCAGGTTCTTACAAAAGGTTACATCAATCTTACAGCTGTTGCACATTTCATATATTTGAAACCTTATTGACCCCTGATTTCAGGCCTCTTTCCAAGACTAAATAATCCTAAAGCCTATGGACTTACTTTTTGTGTGTGTATTTGAAGTTTTATGAACTCTTATGTTCTGGTTCCTTGCTAAAAATTACACCCATATTCCAGACTACACATATTATCTTTGTTTTTGTCCATTTTCCTAAATATATTTACTTTGTTCATACTTTCAACTTGTGTCTTAGTGTGGTAATTTCATGTTCGTTCACTCAGATAGACTTCAATATATTTTTTTAAGAGGAATTTTGATGTATTGTGACAGTATCACACATGACACAATCACGACATCACAATTGTAGCTCTGACTTGTTAATCACGTCCTGATGAAGCCTGATGAGCTGAACTGTGTTGACACGACCTATACCTGCTAAAATTAAGGATTTTGAACTATATCAGACTGCCTCAGATTGCACATGCATTTTTCAAGTGATCTTTTCTTGCTGAAAAACACATAATAAGAGAGAGAATTTCAAAATCAGACTTTGTAGAAGCATTGCTAATAAATACTGTTATAAGATCATAAACATAACAATAATGAATATCAGGGATTAATTGGCAGAATGATCTGATCTGGCATTTCTCCCAGCCAAGTACATTTTGTAAGTCTGAAGAAGACTTGGTTACTATATCTCTTATTATGTTTTGATGATGTTAGGTAGCTAGGAATACATAACTTTTGCCAATATCTGATATTAAGAAACTCATTTTGCCTGTTGTTGATAATCATATTGAAACATAAAGATAACTGAAATGAGTTTTATTACTTACACTTTCAGTATTAAAAAAAAAAAACAGCGACTGTGAAATCAAGCTCCACATGTGTTTTTTAAAGCTATAACGAGGGACTGACCGATCAGCTGATACAAATTCAGCTCTAGTTTTGGAGTATATACTCTAAAGGTCCCATATCCTGCAAAATGCAATTTTCTTTGTTTTTAATGCTGTGAGAGAGGCATTGGGGAGAAGGAGAGCATCTGCTATGCAATTCACAAAAGAAAATCACCCTTAAAATGCTTTTTTTTCAACTTTCTGGGGTTTATTTTGTAATAGCTATACAGCGTCCACCTACATGTGTGTTTTCTGCTCATTACAGGAAGACACCATGACTGTTTTGAAAGTCAGCTCTGGCTGTATCCCCCCCTCCCCACTTCCATCAGACATCATTCAGGCAGCCCATCATTGCCTCATTGCTGGTAAATCATAGCATAGTTTGTCCCTAGTCATAGTTTGGACACCCCCTCCTCTACCCCATATGTTGTATGTGCCTGTAACAGAGCTTAAACAATACTGAGGTCAGAGCTGCTCCCAGGCAGGGGTGGGCAACTTTGATTAACAAGAGGAACACATAAAAATATTTTCAGCACATGAGGGCTGCACTGTGACATTTTGTCAGGCACTGTTAATGAGGAAAAATATATATGAATTGACAAAAAATAACAAATATAATGTTTCAAAACAAGATTCTGTCAGCATTAGTATATTTTACCTATATTGGGCATGACACAGAACAAAAGCCCATATAACCTTCTTAAAATGCATAAAAGAATGACTTTATTTTGTGAACCAATTTATAGGAAAAAATATATTACCTTTACTGTTGAGTCTGGATATAGTTCTCACTAATATACGTGGCAATATCACCTATCCTAGTTTGTGCATTTGGAGAGCTGGTTACTCATGATTACCCATACTAATTAGTTTTTGTTGTGTTTTATTCATGTTCCCCATTTGTTTTTGTTTTTTTTAGGAAATGATTGTTGGCCTGCAGTGAGTGAGGCAAAGGGCCGCATGTGGCCCCCGGATGGCCAGTTTCCCAACCCTGTTCTAAGGGCACAAACCTCTGCCAAGGCATTGCCAACATTCCTGGTGAGTTATTACCAAAAATGTGGAAAAACTACCTGTTGAGAAAAGACCTAGGATCTGAATTCAGCTCACAGCCAAAATTGTATCACTTCTTTTTTTAACCTGACCGGCATTTCCGACAACTATCATGAATAAGTATCCTTATCCTGGATAAGTATCAGTCTGGTTTTCGTCAGTCCCATTCCACAGAAACAGCTCTTCTAAAAGTTTTCAATTACCTTCTTCTTAGCAGCGACAAAGGAAAATGTTCTGTGTTGGTTTTATTGGATCTCAGTGCAGCATTTGACACTGTGGATCATGATGTTTTAATTAATAGACTAAGGCAGTGGGTGGGAATTTCTGGCTCTGCCCTTGATTGGTTCTCCTCCTACCTGTCACAGAGAACTTTCTCTGTTACTGTCAATCCCCACACCTCTTCAAATTCCCCCCTAGCTTGTGGAGTCCCTCAAGGCTCAGTCCTTGGCCCAATATTATTTTCTCTGTACCTGCTCCCACTAAGCCACCTAATCAACAGTTTTAAAAATGTATCTTATCATTGTTATGCAGATGATATCCAGCTACACATATCCTTTTCACCTAATGATTATTCTCAAGTGTCAACCCTGCTCAGTTGTTTAAGTGCTATTAGAGACTGGATGTCAGATAACTCACTACAACTCAACTCTGAAAAAACAGAGGTCCTTGTCTTGGCTCCAGAGAGCTTAGTGCCAGACATACTTCAGAAACTCTGAACACTGTCCACTTTTACAAAACCAACTCTTCGTAATCTTGGTGTTTCTTTCAGCCACTCACTCTCTCTAGATCATCATGTCAATAACCTGGTCCGTTCTTGTTTTTTTCATCTCAGAAATATTGCACAACTCAGACACATTGTTTCTAGAGCTCAAATGGAGATGGTTATTCACGCATTCATTTCTTCACATTTAGACTACTGTAACTCACTTTTCACCTGTCACAGTAAAACATCCATAAACCGTCTACAATTAGTACAAAATGCTGCAGCCAGACTACTTACCAGGTCTCCAAAAAGGTCACACATCACACCAATTCTGTTTTCATTCCACCGGCTTCCCATACATTTCAGAATACATTTTAAGATACTTTTTCTCACTTTCAAAGCCCTCCATGGCCAGGCTCCAGCATATATCTCAGAACTTTTAAAACACTACATTCCTGGTAGGCCTCTTCGGTCCACTGAGCAAAACCTGTTGGTTGTTCCACACTCCAGACTTAAAACTAAAGGTGACTGTGCTTTTAGTGTCATGGCTCCAACTCTGTGGAACTCGCTCCCTTTGGGTTTAAGATCAGCTGAAACAGTTGATTATTTTAAAAAACAACTTAAGACCTATTTGTTTGATCTGGCCTTTGCTTAGTATGTCTTATGTGCTATGTTTTTCTTTTATTGTACCTTTAAAAAAATGCTTGTATTGTTTTTATTTGTTTTGTGAAGCACTTTGTGACTTTGCTGTTCTTGAAAGGTGCTATATAAATAAAGTTATTATGAACTTATTATGAAAACCTATCAAGAATCTTTTGAGTTATTGGCAAAAATGTGGAAGAAATGTCCTAAAAAGGTTCTCCACCAAAATCTACTCTCTTCTTCCTTGTGTTATGACAAACATTTCCTGAAAACATAACCAAAATCTCTTCAAATTCATATAGTTATTCCGGTCATCATCTAACAAATGAGGGTAACAAGACTTTGGTCCATATCACCCAGTCCTGCCAGGATTTACTTGTAACAGAGTACTAGTCCACAGGACGAAAGCTACTTTACAACTGTAAGTTATATGAGCACTAATGCCTCCAACCATTAAAGTGAAAATACAGACTTGTGTGACTTTTTTGCTTCTACTACGACAATGACGCTCTGTTCACAAATGTTCTGTTGTTGTTCTAAAAAATCTGCCCATTGAGCATTTCCGTGTCCTGAGCTCCAGTGTCAGAGCACTTCGGCTATACTTATCACTGCAACTGTCGGTGGCACTGTGGGCCTTGACGCTGACACCCTGCAGTCAGTCAGCCCTATTTGGACACGGCTGCAGCGCCAGCCTGTCACTGGAAACTAACGCCATTCATTCATTTTCCAAGTCTCACATCCAAACGCCCGCATTAATGTTTGTTTCTGCGCTTTTATTCTGCGCTCCAGCTTCTCACCCAGCCCCGAGTGTGCGGGCTAAATTGAGCGAGCTGAACAGGCACTTTCGACTTGACACATAGACACACAGTCCTATAAACAGCAACACACGCTTACAGTTTTTAGGGAGCGGCTAACTTCTAGGCTTTCGTATTAATAGGAATTACGCACGTACCCGGCGGTCATGGCGATGTTGTAGAAAGTGAGCCATGCTGTGGCGAGGGCGCTTTTCGTTCTCTTCTTGTTGTTGTTTTCCTTCTCTTCCACCGTGCCGTCCTCCTCGCTGGACGCCATGGTACCGGGGGCAGGGTGGGGAAGTCAGGAAAGGAGCTGACAGCTGGGGCTGGTGGGGAGGGGAGGCAGCAGGGTCATCCATCCATCTGAACGCCCACGATCCCCCCTCTCTCGCGGGACTAGTGCTGCGACAAGTGCGTGGCCTGCCGGTGGGTCAGGGAGGGTTTTTACTTACTTTATAAGATACATTTAGTTTGGCCAGGGATGGACAACTTCTGCCAAAAAGAGGGTCACATTGGTTTCTACGGAAGGGTGTAAGGGCCATGCTGGATGGAGAAAATTATTTAGGAGAAGTCGGTATAAAAGTCGAAATTTTGAGGTTAAAAAATTAAAATGACGAGAATAAAGTCGAAATAAAATACCGTGATAAAAGTCAAAATGTCGAGAAAAGAGGCCAAATGTCGAGAATTAAGATGACATACATTTAATGTCGACTTAAATCTCGAATTTTGACTTTTTTTCTTGAAAGAACTTTGAAAAGCTGCCTTTTTGGACATTTTAACTTTAATCTCATCATTTTGACTTTTATCACAGGATTGTATTTCAACTTTGTCAACATTTCAACTTGGATCTCATCAATTTGACTTTAATCTCGACCTGCACGAAAGTTATTTTTTCCATCTAAAATGGCCCTCAAACTCTTCTTCTCATTACTAGAGGGGAAAAATGTTGTAATTTGTTAAATATTCTCAACTAGAAACCTGCAATTACTCATGAACAAAAGGAGTGATCTTATAGCTTGAAGAAGAATCTAACAATAATAATAATTATTATAATAATAATAGTAACTTTATGTATATAGCACCTTTAAAAACAGATGTTTACAAAGTGCTTTAACAGACAAAACAAAGGCAGAACTTCGGGCTACAATAAAAACAACAATCAGGTCAACAGAGACAAAGAGAGTCAAAGGAAAAGGCACAGAGGCTTATGTTAGCTAAAGCAATAAAATGAAAGAACATAGTATAAACAGGTAAACTGGAAACAGCTGAAGTAACTCAGGAATACACCAAATCCGTGTATATATGTGTGTGTATATATATATATATATATATATATATGTATGTATATGTATATATATGTATATATATATATATATATATATATATATATATATATATATGTGTGTGTGTATATATATATATATATGTATGTATATATATATATATATATATATATACATACACATACATACATACATATATATATATATATATGTATATATATATATATATATATATAGATATATACATATATACACATATATACATATACATATATATATATATATATATATATATATATATATATATAGACATATATATATATATATATATATATATATACATATATATATATATACATATATATACATACATATATATATATGAGCCTCTTTCAGCTGTGGTGATTTGGTGGAATCTGTTATACTTTAAGGCATGTCTTTGTTTCCTTCTTATGTTCATTTTAGAAACAGCACAAAGTGTTGACAACAAATAATAAATTGACAGAGTTGGATCATTCTGGCTGTTGAGGAAGTCTTAAAAGGATGTTAGTTATGGAACAAGAAAGAAGTGATAAGAGCTGAGTGGTGAACTGGATCCAGAAAACAGTGCAAAATAAGGCATTTTTTCCACATATTTGCCAATAACTTAATACGTTCTCAACAGATTTATATGACGTTTTCTGGGCATGTTGGTCATGAAAACGGGAGAGAAGTGATAAGAAGGTGATGATGATGTGAATCCAGATCCAGGAAGTCAGAAGCTCTGCTGTAGTGATGTACCTCTTGAGCAATCAGGCAGCCTCGGCTATTCAGAGGTTCCACATTAAGCCACTAGATGGCAAAATAAATACAAAACACAGGACTATCTCTGGTGTCATGAGGGTGGTAACTCACTCAGGATTGTGGTGATTTAAGACCCTTTCTTAGAGGTAATGAAGCCCTCTGACTTTTACCCCGACACAATAACTAGAATATCATGATAGAGTACCTTTTAAACATCGAGCATGGATACTTTATAAGCTAAAACATATATCTTATAAACCACTATTACATGATCAGAAACTCTGCTTGACAAACTACAGTTGGAGGGTAAATCGGCCAACTCAGATGCTTACAAGAAAGACAGTAAGACAGGCTCTGTTTACCCGTGCAGCGTGTGAAAGTCCAGTCACATCACCGCCACTCTGAGGCACACAATACCTAGTGCAGTGTAAGCAGTTAGGTGACCGGCGAGCCAGGCCTGTGGTGTGTGGAAAATGCTAGTGGAGGCAGACAATGCTGCGGTCTGAGGCCTGAGCAGCTCTCAGAGGGACAGGGGTCGCCTCACTGCGACAACAGCCCCCCGTCTCCCTCCCTTCTTTTCCTTTTTTTCAGCTGCTCTCAGCATGGGAACAGGGAGGACGCTGAAGTTTGCCGTGTGTGAGGTGCTGCAGTTTGCAGGCCTGTGTATACCGCTCTTCATCATCATGCAGAGGTTTGCTGTGATTGTAGCAAAGGTCAAAACCTCTGCACAGCCTCCCGGCGATGCCACCACGGCTTACTGGTTGATTGTGGCCTCCTCTATCGCGTACGTCACCTCCACTGCTCTGCTGATCTGGGTGCCTCTGAAGTACATGGTCTTTGTGAAGAAGAAATTCCTCATTGGGAGGAAGAAGTGGTGAGTTTCATCCTGTGGCCTAAAGTGACGCTGATATTAGAGCTGCACTGACCTGACACCTGACCAGCTAGTTTGAGCCTGAGCAGGCCTCTATCTGGTTTGAACTGCATCTGGCTGGTGAAAATACTGAGTTAGCAAGTCCTGAAACTGCATTCGTCTTCCTTCCTTACTTTTTGTCTTTCCCGTCTTTTGTCTTTGTATCAGGAGACCTGTTGCCCTCGTCTATGTGATCCTGTCCACATTACCCTGCTTTGCCTTTCTCATCGCCAGCTCTGAGGTACTACATGATGTGCAGTTTTTGCTTTTTGCTGATTATGTTTCTTTACATCAACACATGGCTTTTATTCACGTTGCCATCAGGTGCAAAGGATTTAATATTTAATGGTATTTACAGAGCCTTATTCAAACGATCAGTCATAAAACATGCACACAGACACAAGTGTCTAGCATTCCAGCTATAAAAGAGTGACAAATGTGTTGCCTTGGATTAATTTTACTCTACAAATAAATTATGACCCGTACCTTATTCTAATAAAATATGGACTTGTAAGCAGTGTTGAGCAAGTTACTTCAAAAATGTAATGCATTATTTATTACCTGTTGCTGTCATTTCAAAGTAATTAGTTACAGTATAATATTATTGTATTTGATATGTAAGGCATTACACTATTATCACACTACTTTTAAGTTATTCTTGTCAAAATAACAGCTCATAAACTCATTACACATTCAGTGGAAGGTGATGTGGTGGCTATCTGACTGAGCTCATGACACAATTCATGAAACAATCAAAGCAAAAAAAGAATAAGGTAAAACTCTGGTCAATTGTGTTAGAGATACTGTAACTGTAGGCCTAGCGAAGGACTTCTCTCCTCCGTTGATCTCACAGAGAACGAGTTTGGCAAATTTGTATTTAAACAAACAAACAAACAAACAAAACACCTTCATTTTGGGTTAAATTAAAAATGCATTGTAACTTGCATAACTGACATTTGTACTGAGTAAAATATTAACTTTTTTTGTTATGCCTTTCATTACAAAGTTACAGTGAGAAGGAATGCGGAAACAAGCGGAAACAGACGAAAAAACAGTGTGCATGCGCACTAGCGGCAAAAGTTGTAAACAGAGTAATGTGTCCTTGATAACTGTTTGTTTAACTTGGTGGTGATTGAGAAGAAGGAGATTTTGCTGCAACAGGGATAGTAGGGTCACTAGCTTCATCAGCACGTATGCTACACCGTACGCCGCCATTGTTGTTGTCGTTGCTGCGTGTGCCGCATGCATGTCATCGAAGATATTAAACTATGACGTAAGCGTATCTGAAACGTTGCGGAGAGTCAGTAATCACGGAGCTGCGCATACGGCATTTCAAAATCTTTCCACTCTGGAACCTGGTTTCAAAAATGATGGTCTACGCCGTCTTCGTATGGATGATACACAGATTCTGCAAAAAACATGCGTTTAGACCTCGGTTTGTCTTCATGTGGATGGGGCCTAAGTTGGGGCCTGACTGGAGCACTAGGTGGGGATAGTGTGTCACTAGAGGTTATTTGTGAGGCTATATAGTCAGGTGTTTCAGGGTCAAAGGTAATTAGGAAGTCTGTCACAGGGTGTTTGAACAAATGTGTTTACCATAAAACAAGCCAGTCAGTGATTATTTGATTTGATTACTTGCCTTCAGTAAAAACAGTTTATCTATCAGCTCCATTTAATGCATAAGAACATCAAGTAAAAGTTAATTTGGTACATGTTAATCATAAACATTAACTGCGTATGCTAGATAGTTGCGACACAAATAGTTAAATTCCCACAATGGCAAGATTTTCACATGCCAGCTGCACATCGTCAAGCTTGTCAACCCCCCATAAACTAAGATATGCAGCCATTTGGTGTGATTTCACAACTTCTATTGCACATTGCTACTATTTTTTCAACTAGTTGAATGATCTTATGTGAATGTTTATTGTCTGTGTTGCTGCAGGGTGTTAAGATGTTGCAAGATTAGCATATTATGTTTTAAATGCATTCGAAATTGATTATTTAAATAAGTAAAGGCACAAGTTTAAAGGTAATGCTGCGTTCCAGTAACCTCGGAACTGGGAGTGACATCATCTCCGACTTATCTGCTTTACAGTTGAAGTTTGAAATAAACATGCCAATCTATCAGGCTATTGTTAGCTGTTGTTAGCACGCCCTGCGTTGTTGTTCACAAATATCAAATGAAGAATGTGACTAGCACTATGGCAGCATTTTTGTAAATATAAGTCTAACAATACTATGTATACAGCTGATCTAGAGCGATACACCCCAGTCAGAAGAGCAATTAAATTGATTATTACCACCAAAAGACGTGATGCTAATAATAATGCAGCTCAGACCTTCCTTAGAACTCTGCACTGCTTTACAACTTCTTTTTTCAACAACTTACAGGATGCAAAGCGACGAGGTAATGTATC
Organism: Scarus forsteni; assembly: GCA_036419115.1. Classification (NCBI taxonomy): domain Eukaryota; kingdom Metazoa; phylum Chordata; class Actinopteri; order Labriformes; family Labridae; genus Scarus; species Scarus forsteni. The sequence continues at coordinate 8,819,389 of JAZDUH010000007.1, read as the reverse complement.
TCTTTCTAGTTACGTAGCGGTAGTTTTTAATGTGTGACAACTAGCAATTTTTGGAAACTTATTATCGTAGTTTTGTAGCCAGATATATAACTCTACTTACAGCCCGGTGCTCTAAGACGTGTCCGAATAATATAAAATTGCTCAAGGTTTAATTGTCTTGTTCCCGAAGTTGAGTATCCAGGCCAGTCCAGCCCTGTCCGACCTGACCGGAAGGCTAAGGAATAACATTTATAGATAACCTATTTTGATGCTATAAAACTCATCTTAAAGTGTGTATTTCCATCAGGCATATATCTAAAAGTGAGACTTTTTTGTAATTACTTAGAAACTCCTCATCGTCCCTTTAAACTAAACAAAAACAATACTAAGCTTTGCTAAAATAGAAATGATTTCTGAGCTTGAAAGAATGTTGTCAGTTTTAGAAGATAGTAGTTGAGAAAGTGCACACAACACTATGGAATTAATTGACTAATAGTACTATATGTCTATGACAGGTTGATTTAAAATAAATATATGAAAAAATCCCTGATACCAACATCAGTTCATGCAATATATTTTATCTCTGGGCCAATATTGACCAATGTCTATAGGTCACTACCAAAGTATCTGTGCGCCCCTTTCATTGACCACGGACTTTGCATCGAATGTAGAAGCACAGACATCTACCGCATATTGAGAGCACCAGATGAATAAAACTTATGTAAGACAGTGTCATCACGTTGAGAGACATCTGTGGGTAAAACAAAGGTGACGATTTGTGAGAAACCCTTTGGCTCTCAGGGGAGCATTTTGGATAAGGAGCTACTGATAAGCAGCTTGAAGCCTCTTCCTGTCCAAGCTGCCCTTGTCGAATCATCCAACCAAGAGACGCATTTTCACTTCCTCACTGGCTGCTGTCCAGGCCCTATTTGCTGTTTTATGTGGCCCTTTCAAGAGCTCAAGTCTTTGACCTTTCGACCCTCACTTATCTGGGGTCTTTTACATAAGGGCCATAAATTTTGCTTAGATGACCAGCTTGTCTGCTTTGTTCTGCGTCCTGTCAGTTTTAGTCCTGACTCAGGCAAATGTCATCGTTGAAAGTGATTTGGCTCAAAAGTGGTGTCATGGGGTGCTGGTTTGGCGGAGTGGTTAGCAACCATGCACATCCCATATACATGCCTCTGCTGGTCCGGGTTCAAATCCAGCCTGTGACCAGTTTGCAGAGTGTCTTCCCCTAATCTCTCACCCCCTTGCACAAGTCTATCCACTGTCTCTCTCCATCAATAAAGGGACAAAATGCCCAAAAAATACATTTAAAAAAAATGGTGTCATTAGAAGCCCCATTTTCTGTCTTAAATACCTGGAGAAAATATCCTTTATTGTGGAGATCAGTTGAAAAGTTGTTAAATGATCACAGGGGTGAAAATAGCATTGATGTTGGACTATGGTTCTGTTTGTTTTCCCAGGTTCAGATTAACAACAACTTAAAAATTGACACATTCACGGAGCTCCCTGTATCACTGGTCCTCTTCTCTCTCATCTGTATCGATGTTGTGGAGAGGATACGTCACTGCAGACTGACCGGCCGAGGTGAGCACATTAATAATTTGCGAGCTTCTGTGCTACCAAACACAGCTCGATATTTTTCAAACTCTAAAGCAAAAAAACTGTTCTTTGAATAACTTGAGAACAGTTTCAAAAACATGATTGAACTTGATGTAACTTTTCTTTGCGTAGGCACTGGGAAATATTTATGTGAGTGAGGAAATGAGCAGGAAATGTCTCGGACACTTCTCGTAACACACTGCTGAATGGTCAAACCTTCAGTTGTGTTTTGTTTTCCTTTTTGTGGAATTGAGGTCCTGACCAAGTTTCAGTAAAAACCTGCTGATGTGGCATTCCTGGGAATTGTTTGCTGTCTTTTGAAATTGGTGCCATACACAGGAAGAGAAAGAGAAGTCCAGATATTGCAGACGTTTTGTATGTAGGAGGAGACATGTACTCTGTGTTATAACTGATCAACACACACACACAAGTATGAGCAACAAAATCATGCTGACTACACTGAACCGTGTGTGAGTGTACCAACTGCCTCTGAGCAACAGGACATGAAGACGGGTGACACAACTTTTGCCTTCACACCCTATTTTCCCTTCCTTCACTTTCTTTAGCACGAACAAGATGTAATGAAAAAGAATATTACAACATGTTGGAGAGATATTCCTGTTTTTTCTTTTCATTTTCTCACTTAGCAGTGATTCTAAATCTACTTTAAGCATCATGGGGGGCGTACACAACACTCTCAGTTGGCCACTTATCAAAAAAAAAAGCACTTAAAGATTATTTCTCCGATAAGTCAAATAATTATTTTCATCATAGTTTTCATCAACAATCCTTTTCCCCTGACAAAAACTGGACTATAACTAAAAGAAACAAGTGCACATTGACAAAATCTAAAACCAAATTACACTTTACACTTCATATTTAAATTGACTAATATGTTATGGATTTCATCAACTTAAACTGGACTAAAATTAAAACAACTTGGACGAATAAATTGTAACGAAAACCAAAACATATTTGTAGCAAAAGATTATAATTAAAACAAAATTTAAAAGTGCTGACAAAATTAACACTGGTATGAAATTCAGTAGTATACAGTTGCAGTGTGAGGCTGCACGCAACTCACCATATTTGACACATGCATTATGATAGGACTCCGTGTTAAACACACTACAAAGGTCATATGAAAATATAAAAAGCATCATTTGGGCGCTTCAAAGCTTTAATCTGTGGAATATTTAGATTTGGGAAATCAACATTTTTAATCAGTTAAGGATCTGACTAAATCTATGTTTTATACTCTCACTAAATTCAGTACAGCCCATCAAACGCTTGTTAACACTTTCAGCAAATCACATGGCAGGCACTCAGAGCAGGCATGTAGATGTAGTTAAAACAACCCACATCAGCAAGGAGAAGAAAGTTGATTGAAGAGGCATGGTTATTTCGCCAGATGGGCGGGTCTACGTATCTAACCCGTGAGTAATTCTGGTGTAACCTGACACGCCAGATGGACAGTTCCATATTGGAAATATTCCACTAATCCATCTGAGAAGAGGCCCTGCGAAAATGTTTTCAGGGGCAGAACCTTCAAAAACAACAGCAGCTTGTGATTGGACAATTGTTTGTCTCATCACATTCATTACAGAATAATCAAGTAGTGCTACTGTGATGTAGCATACTTAGCAGCTAAACGAAGCGGCTAACTGCTATCCATTAATGCCTATGAAGTAAACTTATGAGGAGAAAATACTTTGCCAAGTATCACTGAGTAACCATAATGACCACAGGCTAACCGGCATTGGTTGCCATCATTTGTACAACAGGAAGTGACTTGACTTCCTGTCAAGTCACTTCCTGTTGTTGTCACGTCCGCAGCTCCTGCTGCTCCCGCTGCTCTTCCCTGGGCCACTAAGTATTAAGTCGAGTGAAACTGTTGGACAATGAAGGCTGGCAAGACGGATATGCGTGATTTCAGAATCAGGTAGGTCCGTCTGCTCTGCAGGGCTAATTTTGGTACCAACTGGAAAGAGCGAGAATAAAAGATTGTGAAGCCGGCTGATCATTCACATCCTAAATTAAAATAAGTGAGCAAGTAATCAACTGTATTCTATGCATTTTGTTTCTAATCTACTTATTTTTTTAATCTTCTGTGTTCCCAGCCAATAACATGGAGAGAGAATCTGAAATCCCTTCCTCTGTCCTCACACATGTGGAGCCGGTAACACCGATCACACCAGTATCTCCAGTAACACCCATCACTCCAGTCGTTCCAGGACCAGCTGTGCCTGGGCAAGTTGTACCAACTCCTATTCCACCTGGAGCTCATCAGCACAACAGCAGGAACCAAATCAGAGCAGGAGCTCGTCCAGAGAGCAATGGGACAGTTCCAGGGATCCCTGGTGATCCTGGGAGGGCTTTTAATATTACTGGATTGAGGTCACATCCAGAGGGCACCACAGAATACCATGTCCCTCCATACACCTACACAGGACCACTGAGATTCCTGTGTGCCAGTGACGCGCGAGCAGACGTTTTTGTGGACGGCTTCATGTTCTGGATGGACACAGTGGAGATGGTGAGGGTGGCAGGAGATCCTTTGGTCTATTATTCAGGCTGGGTGTTCCCGATCTATATCTTCAGCTTACTGTCATGTCTGCGTGTGGTGGTCATGCCCCACAGTCCGCTGCTCTCCTCACTGGGGGTGATCGTGCAGGATTTGCCCTTCTTCTTTGTACGTGCCGGCCTCATCGCCTTCTTTGGTTTTGTCACACCCATCCTCTACATGATGAAGAATCTGTTGATCTGCCTTGCATTTGTTTATTTCAACTTCATGACAAAGCTGAGGATCTTCAACACAGAGAGGATGTTCTTCTGAGACCAAAACTTCCAAGAAAGACAGTGCAACGTAAAAAAAAAAACACAAATCAGTGTAATTCGTTTACACCTGGCGTAGTGGTAGAGGTTTAACTCGCCTTAACTCAACCCAGTTTTGATACCTGCTACCATCACACTATATACTTTGGTAGTATCTCCTTATGTAGAGTCAGATTCAGACAACTTTGTTAGTCCCTGAAGGGCAATTCCATTCACAGTTACCCTGCCTTATTGAACCATCCAAATAAATCAGAGAACAAGCAAACAAATGCAAGACATTCATAGCAGCACATGGGCAACCACATCCACCCACAGATTAGCAGGATCAGCAATGAAGTTCCACGGTGAAATTACTAAGAAACAACAGGATTAGGAGAGAAAAGAGATAAAATAAGAAATAAAACACACCTGAGACTCTAAATTCAGCACAGGCCACGGATCATCTTCAGTCTACTGTCCAGCATTTCGCAGCCGAATGAAAAAACAGGATCTTCATACAGTCTCAGAGAAATGCTATTTTATCCTACACAACAGTGGAGGACACTGGAGGGACCTGGAGGCTATTGTCATGACCTGATTACCAGTCTGTGTGTTTGTTATGGCAAGAAGAAAAGTTTGCTTCACAAAGGGTTGAAAGCAACAAGAACAAACACTGTTTAAGGTGTCAGAAATGTTGGGAAGTCAGGCAGCATTATGGAGTTTTTTCCTTTCCTTGTTCGTCATCCCACTAGAGGTACAAGATAAGATACTCTTTGATCATTTAGGTGTAAAGAACCAGGTCCGATTCATCACTGGACTCAATATGACAAGTTGGTCCAGGCAAGCTAACAGATTGTTTTCGGATAACATCTCATCACTCCTGAAAGCTCCAGATGGGGGCAGGAAGTAGTTTTACATAGAGGAGCGCTGTCAAAATGCCATAGTTCCGTGTTATTTCTACATTTATCTAGTCAAATGTATGACAATCAAACACAAGAGACTTTTGACTCTGAAAAATAAAGATGTAAACTTGAAAAAGCTTAAAGAAAGACATGGATTAAAAACCTCCTTCTGTAGTACAGAGAAGCAATGTCAGATAACACACATCATTCTGTACACAGAAACAACAATTTCATTTCTAGGGCGACAAACACTTAGCAAAATGCTTCTCTGTATTTAGAATAACTAAACACAAACAAGAGTGATAATATTTTGTAGACAAATGTCACCCTGTAGAGACTGTTCTGCTACTTTGTTTTGCAGCCACATACTTTAGAATTGGAATAGCTTTTAAAAATATATATATAACACATGGCTAATATGCTGCTTTGGTTCTTCAGGTGTTGACCACAAACAAAAATAATTGTAAGTTTTAACCTGTTCAGCCCCAGCATTTTAGGAATGCTTGCATGCTCTCCAAAAAAAAAGTAAGAAAAAGTGAACTATTCATGTAGAAATATAACCACGTTGCACATCAAATGAAACAGGAAATTTTCAGCAACACCCCCATATAAGCCATTTTACACACATCTAATGCAACACAAAGCAAATGACTTATCAAATAATCCAATCTGCTTCACTTTGATTCAAACTTGGGTAGCTTTGTATGGATTTTTTTGAATTGGGAAATGTATAGAGCTCTGGTTAATTTTTCTCAAAAAGAAACAAAAAGTTTAATTAAGTATTTTTGGACTAAATGCAGTTAAGCTTGTATAGCGCTTTTCTAGTCCTTTGACTACTCAAAGCTGCTTTACACTGCAGGTCACATCTACCTATTCACACCCATTCACTCACTGATGGTTCAGAGTTACTATGTTAGTTATCCATCAGCATCTCTAACACATTTGAGCCCTTTCATGCCCATTTATACGCCACTGACGGAGCAGTGGGAGCAACTTAGGGGTTAAGAGTCGTGCTCAAGGACACATTGCCATGTGTCGTCCAGAGCTGGGCTTGAACCTGCAACCTCCCAATCACTGACCGAGCGTACCATCCCACTGCACCACCGTCGTTTTTTAAAAAACATTAAATATTTTTTTTCTAAAACTGCCACAGATATCAGAGGAAGTTAAAAAAAAACTGTTGTAATTGGATGTAATGAAGACCAAAAGTGACGTAAAAGTTAAATGTAAAGTTTTGTGTATCTGAAATTTCAAATAGGTGCCAAACTGTGCCGAGACTCTGCCGGACCTCTCTGTAGTAAAATCCTTCTAACTTTGCTCTGCATTACTTCATCAGATTGAAATTTGGCAGATGTAATGTTTACATATTTTGTGATTCATTCCTGTAGTTTCAAGCTTCAACTGCATCATCTTAAAGAAATATTCACAATAAGAACTTTGTTTTTTTCGGCAAAGATGACATTTCCAAATCATTCTGACTTCTATCTTCATTTACTCTGTCTCAGTAACACATACACTAATAATTCCATATCTGGACAAAGCTCGAAAGTTTTACTTTTACTATGACACCAAAATTATTCAAATAGACCATGTGGTTGCAGAGGTACACTATTTTCTTCATCATGAGTATATCATTTTCGAGCAGTAGGCTTAAAAAAGGGCTGGGGCTGAACAGGCCTCAAGGCTCTTGATTTCCCTACGTTGGCTTTCCATATAGTCAGCAGTCAAATGAGTACTTTAGTCAAGCAACTCCGTAAACTTGAGAGAACTGCTTATTGGTAAAGTTTAGGAGTCATGCCTCATCCATCTGCTGTGAGCAGGCACCTTTGACTATCACCTGTTTGACATAGCTGTAAGTAACCTCTACCACATGGTGGAAATGCACCATTAGTGGAGCTCCATATGTCAGACTGGAGGGAGTGGTTGCACTTGCTCTCACTAAATTCACCCAGGGCCTTTATTTAGAGTAAAACAAAAGAACACTGATTTTGACAGAAATTAAGCCAACAGGGTTAATATCATTTAAAGCCACCAGACTTTTCTTTGCTACAGGTGCCACAGTAAGCACATTTGTATTCATTTTTAATATTTCATATATTATTGATTTATTTTGCCAAAATGTCCAAGCAGGTGGTTTGCACATTTTTGCTATGGCTGTTTTTTAATAAATCTTTTTTTATACAAAAAAGAAGAGAAATTAAAGAAATGTTTCTGAATTTTGGTGCAACTAAACCATAGCATAAGTTGCTCAGTGCCATACCAAAGAAATATATTTTTTTAAAGTGCATGATGGTACTTTTCACAGACCAAATAGCTCTAGAGCAATGTTTTCCCATAAAGGGCATCATGTGTCCAATGTTGTGTCCTATGTATTTTGCCTTTGTATTCCAAAAATCTTTTTTTACCCTTAATCCTCACCATGTACGACACTTTGAGAATGTATTTAATGTTATTTGATAACTAAAGGCATACAATTTTTTACCATAAAAGGTGTGGAGAATGTGTACAAGCTAAATTCCATGTTGTTCACGCTGGGCTTTTCTGCTTTATTATATTCTTAAATAAAAAAAAAGTGTGACTTGTTCATTGAAACATCTGTTTTGGTAAGATTAATAAAGAAAACTTTCACTACTTATCCTCAGTTTCACAGGTGTATTTTACTCCATATGAACAATGAACCCGATGGTAAAGGCAGAGTATTTTTTTTTTAATCTTCTGGCCATTTGTCTTTGAAATCCATCCAATGTGCTTCAAGTTTCTCCGAGGAAATCAGATTTCCTAACTTTGTTCTGCAAAACAGCCTCAGTACTTCTTCTCCCGCGATAATGGAGAAAATGATTCAGCCAGAAAGTGCAAAGTCATCACATATGCACTTCTGCAAACACGAAGTCTGTAAAACATTTGTTAATTTACTCTGAAGACAGTTTTCGGAGGAAATGATTGCAGTCAATCTTTCAAAATCATCGTGGGACAAATGTACATGTTGACAGATTTTTAAATTAAAAATCTGAGCTCTTTTTGATAGGATAGTCATTTGAGCAGAAAACTGAGGAGAGAGGGAGTGGGGAATGACATACAGAACAGTAACCAGTCAAACTCAATGTCCCCATTAGATCATCAGAAACCCTAAAACTTTGACACCCTTCATAAAAACACAATATCTAGATCAAAAATTGTACCTTTATATATACATTCTAAACCAGGGGTGGTCAAGATGTGGCCCTCTCTGCCACTTGATTTCTTTTCCTACATGTTCGAAATAAAGTTTTCAATTCAAGAAATTAATGCAGCAAAAAAGTACATAAGACCAATTTATTGTACAAATAAGGAAAAAATAACACATGATAAATTTAAAGATCCAAATGTTTCCATTATAGTCCTTGTTTGTTGGAATATATTCATTTTTGCATGAAATTAGCACTGTACTTGACTAGTTGTTTCTTTAAAAAATCTTTATGTGCTTCTTGGAGCTTCCTCCTGTCCTCTCTATTGACTTGCATCATTCCTGCACTCATAAACCAAAGCCATGCTGACCCTCTATCCAACAACAACAACAAAAAAAAACCCATCAGCAAAGTGCTGCAAACTTCCTTTGATCCATTTTTTTTCTGGAACACTCACTATAAATCCTGATGAGATGTGATTCTCCTTAATATGTTTAACCCTGGAAATGTTTTAGCATATTACAATTATTGGAGGTTAAATGTTTATTTCACTTTCTACTGAAATCCTAAAAAAACAATTTTAACATACACATTTTTGTATCTCATTTGATACATTAGGTGTTCTTGGTAACTGACGATCCATTTGAGGACCTTTTTTTTTAATTCATCTGATTGAATTCAGATGCTTTGTTAGTAATTTGCTGATCATATGGTTAGATGTATCATGTATGACCCTTTGACGCCTTGAAACAGGCGTCAAAGGGTCATAAAGCCAAATTTGTATCTGACTCCTGTTTTCTGGGTCCATTTTCTGTGCACACAAATTAGCCGGCAATGAAGTGCTATTTATAATTCATCAATAATCTTGGATATTTGGACATTACATCCTACTTGGGTGAAAAATCATCTATGAGTTTCTCTTAAACCTTTTAAAACTGTGTCAATGTAGACCGCAGATTCCATCATTTTGTGTCTTTCTTGCGTAATACTGAAATTTGATTGCTGGTTTCCCACTTCCTATATTCGTTGGAAATTCACTTAAACTGCTGTCTTTTGAACAACCTACCCATGTGACAAAATATTCATCAATGTGAGCAAGAAGGGAAGAGCACCAAGTCTGTGTGTCACTGCTGCTCTGCTGCACACCTTAGCACACACCGGACCACCTCTCTCATGACTTGAAAACTCTCCTCTTCCATCACTGAGTGCTAAATACACATCAAGGATGTTTTCCTGTTCAAACTTCGCTGCTGCCCTCTGTCTCCTGCAAGCCCTCTGCATCACAGCCGACATAGGTATGTATCCTTTCCTCCATTTTAGTCTATTTAGTTTGTTGAAAAATGTATCCTTACCTGTTCAGCCCCAGCCACTTTTTAAGCCTTCTGCTTGAAAATGACATGCCCATAAAGAAAAGAGAGTGCCTCTGCAACCACAGGGTCTATTCGAATAATTTGGTGTGATCATAAAAGCAACCCGTGTGAGATTTGTTCAAATGTGAAATTATCAATATATGTGTTACTGTGACCGAGTAAATGAAGATAGAACACAGAATAATTGGAAGATTTCATTCGCCCCCAAAAAACAAGAACAACTTTCTTATAGTGAATATCCCTAAGAAATGATGCTAGAATCTTTAAAACTCTAAAAATCTGTAAACATCATCTCTGCAAAGGATTATTCTTATAAAGTGATGTAGAGCAAAGTTAGAGAGGTTTTATAACAAAATGGTCAGGTGAGAAAATTGCAAAAGACTGCATATTCAGCCAAGGTAAAAAATGTATGTATTTTGGCAAATAAAAGCAAAATGTAATAAATGTCATGTCTAAAATGCATATGCAACACTTCATCCAAATAGTAACCTCTTTTGGATCGTTGCTCTGACATTTTTTAATAAAAAATGACAATAAATAAGCCTAAAAACTTTAAAGATCCCATATTATGCTCTTTTTCTGCAGTGTAATATTGATCTTTGATGTCTTCATGAAGCCTTAGTAGCATGCTTTGGTCAAAAAACTCAATAAAACAGTTACAGCCGTATCTTCCCTATGCCCTCTTTGAGCCTCTCTGTAGAACACTTCATTTTTGTGGGCGTAACTATATGTTAATGAGCCCCCGCTGAAACCGCCCCGCACTTCCGTGTCGGCGCAGTCGGCGCATGCGCGTGACTATGTCAACAGAGCTCCGGTTAGCGTCTGTGTTGCTACATGAGGAGCGCAGCACTGAGCATAGAACCGAAAATAAGAGGAACCAGGAGAGTCGAGGACCAAGGATAAACCGGGATGTTTCTGAGTGGTCTGTATGTAAAGTTTGTCTCTTCAATGCTATTATCTTGTCGGATTAAAGTTGTTCTGCCGTTCCTCTCCCCCTCCCCCTGTTGTTGTTGTTGTTAGCATGTCTGTCAGCAGACGTGCAGTGCTTAGACTGGCGTTAGATAGAGTCTAGTAAGAGCTAAAGTAGAGTGGCGGGTTACTGCAGAGGCGTGAATTAACTAAAACCCTGATGTGAAATAACTTTCACTTCTAAGTAACACTGAAGGGGCCGTTGCTACTGATAGTGAAATAAGACAGAGAGAGGGGTCTTCTCTGTTGTTGTGATGTGTAAATAATGTCTGGGCTGTTCAGGGCCGATCAGAGCAAGAGTCTGTTTTACAGAAATAACATTAGTAATGTGACTGACCCATCAGAATACAGCATTTAATAGAGCCATAGCCTTTAGTGACAGTAACAGTAACTGAGAACGTTTATTACCTGTAACTGTGAGCAGCGAACAGTTTTCTGTGAACCTTATTTTAAAAGGTTATTTTCTTTTCTATATGCCACACAGTAGCTGTCTTAAAAACCTCTTCACTTGCATTATTGTATGTTATGACAGCTCTGTGTATATTCTTATACAATAACAGAACATTTCCTTTAGATAAAAATTCTCCTGAACATCCTGTTTTCACTCTTCTCCTACATAGGTGCTCCTGTGGCAATTGTGTGAAAATTCCTACAGCCTGAAAATGTTTGTTGAATGAAGATACCAAAGGTATTGTGAAAAATTAGTGCTAAATAACAATTTAGTACATTACCTTTCCTGTACTATGTCACTGACTTACCTGTTTTTTAATTAAGTAGGTCAGAGAAAACTGCAGGAACTCCCAGTCCAACCATCCTGGACTCTGACTCTGAGTGTGTTTTTCACTACAACATGCATTCTATATTTATAGAGCAGACTATGAGCCTTTACATCTAAGAGGAGTAATGCATAAGTATTTGGATATAAACACTTCCATGACTGTTGAACAAAAATAGTAAAGATTAAAAGAACTGTTTCCTCCATCTCATTTTTTTGTCTTTCTTGTTATTTAATTATTAACATTACATGTAACATATGGAAAACTGAAAACACACAAAACAGTTCATGTAGACTTTTTATTGTGAAAGATATTTTGACATATAAAAACACCAAATGTACCTGCTGGTACTGTAGACATTTTTACATAAAGGAGGTAAAAAAAAGGCATGAAGAAAGAAAAGGAATTTTTAAACACAAGCCATATAACTATATTAATAAAAATATGAACATATAGATAAAAACACCTATGACAGTAATTTTCATTTCTGACATATTCTTATCATGTCCAGCCCTTACAGATGCCTGGCCTACAGAGCCTTTGTCAGCTGATGCTGCCTGTGTTGTACTGCAGAGTTTCCTGATGCAGAAGACCAGCATGAGGGGTTCAGCGCTTCCTGGTATTTGGAAAAGGAGCATATGGTCTGGTATTTTCTGCAGCTCCTTCAGGTGTGGAGCAGGGTCCTGGAAAACGTTCCCAAAGACAAGGTCCAACAGTGCAACTGCATGATCTGAAATACAAGACACAAAAATACATGTTTACAAGAAATGGCACCAAAACCAAAACACCTCACTACAGTGTTGTACTCTTTTTTTCATAGTCTGTTATTGACACAATATCCTTATTGATTATATATTCTCAATTCCATTTTGATAACATTTTTATTCCAGTTTCCTTTATCTTTTCATTTCCATGCTATGCCTATTTGCCAATGTTTTTAAATGTGTTGATTTTAATAAAGAATTGTTTAACTTAAGCTGGCTCTGCTGTCACTGGCTTTGCTGTACATCCTTCCTCCTTGGATTTTGAGAAGCTGACTGTAACCAGCGGTTCACCATCAGAAGATGCTGCCTGAGGTCGACCAGCATAGACACAAGAAAGAAAAATGTTTAACCTGTTAGTGTATGAAAACACAATTAATAGCCATGCATTTTTACCTCTTTTGTTGATAAAATGTTTATTTCACGTTGTACTAAAATCTAAAATTACATGAGATGTTACAAATAGTTATTGTTACTCAATAGATACATTAGGTATTTCTGGCAAGTGATAATTCAGCTGAGGACTTTTATATTTATCATTTATCTGACTGTATTCATTTGGGTTTTTGTGATAGTCTTTGATAATTTTGATCAGACACATACCAAAAATATGTCTCAAATAAGATTCAACAGGCTTTTCAAGGGTTAATGAGTTTTTACTTTCAAATGTCACATTATGTGATGCATTATAAAATGTCTATGCCTATATATTGTTAGTAAATAAAACGGGAGGATAATTAAATCAGACATCTTAATTGCCTCCCTCCGTTTTTAAATCACTGACCTGTTAGTAATTGTAACTTATCCCCAGTCACACAGCTCGTATGACAGCATTCTGTGGGCATTTCTGAGTGTTTAAACTCACAGAAATCTGATTAAATTAGTTTGGTGATAACGACATCTACAGCGTTAGCGTCTACGTTATATACACTCCCTGTTGTTATCAATATTTACATGATCTGCTGTAACACACAGAGGAACAAAGCCTGATCGTTTCCCTCATCCACAGCTTAGACGAAATGAGTTTGTATACCTTCTGAGATAATTTATCGATTACATAGCCTGTATTACAAAACAGCGGCTCGTTTCTCGTAGCATTACAGGCTAACACAACAGGCTAACCGCAGCTAAGCTTAGCCCCGAGCTAACACAGATGCATCTGGGAGAGGAGGGCTGTACAAGGAATAATAATAATTATCCTCCAGCTGTTATACTCCTCTAGTACTGTGAGAATATTCATATATCTAAATCTGATTAAACCTGTTGGTAATGACGATGCTGTGGCCAATAAAGCCAGTTATCACATCTACAGATACACTGTTTTGAGCCGACGTTAGCGTAGAAATATACTTTCACCTGTTATCTATATTTACATGCTGTGCTGCAAAACACAGAGAGACACAGCCTTCACTGGTCGTTTCCCATGTCCTCAGTTTAGACAAGGAATGAGTTTTGATACTTTATGAGATAATTTATTAATTACAATGCCTCAGAGAGAGTAGCAGGTCTCTACTCACACAGCGGTACATCGCACAGCAGCAAAGTAATAGACAACAGAGACTAATATTATGGCTTAGAAAAGACACGATATGGTTAGAAAACAGCAAAGCTCGTTTATTGTAACATTACAGGCTAAAACAACAGGCTAACCGCAGCTAAGCTTAGCCTCCTGAAGCTATCACAGGAATAGCTCTTACATCTGCTCCTCTTCCCTCTGCTGTTAGCAGCTCGTAGCAATTAGCAAAATAACAGCACACAGCATTTGGAATACTCACATTTCCAGGGTCCGAGGTTTGCTGGTGGATGGTTGGCACTGATCCTGGGTTAAGGACCAGTCTATTTGCGAGCCCCTTTGTGTACTGTCCAAAGTTTGTGAAGCTATCAGCCGTGAAGTGACTGGCACAAACATGCACATTTTTTCTTTGTTTTGCTGGCACTTTTCCATCATATATGAACTCCAGCCACTTAGTTTTTAAATCTTCAGAGTCAGGCAGCTTGTGTAAGGAAGTTTGTGGCTTGTTACAGCCCACAACACTGCAGCAGTAACTCATGCTGAAGTCCGATGTCTCACTGCCGGTAAATCCATCATGGCTGCTCTGCACATAGCAATCTCACCAGCAGCGCAGAGAGGAGTGGGCGGGGACGGGGTGGGGGTGTCTGCTCCTGATTGGTCAAAAAATTCCCCTGTGACGTCGGTACAACTCGAATGAAAGAATGCCTCAATAGGGGGCGGGATTTTACATTCACCAGCACCACGCAGCACAGGATTTGTCACTAAATATCACATTTTTGGGGCTGGGGGGAAAGCCACAGACCTCAAAATTTCACCAAAAGACTTAATAAAGTGGTTTTTGCATAATATGGGCCCTTTAATATTTGATGATCTGACGTCTCCATAGAGGCCTCATGCGGTAACATATAAGGGCTATATCTCGTTCGTTGATTGGCAAATTTGATTAATTTACACCTCCATCAACTCATCTGAGCCAATGCAAGTGAACTGAAGTGTTAAAATCCCTCCCAGATGCATCATTGGCCAACCAGAATAGCCAAAATCCACAAGATCCAGCTCTCCTCGGCTTTGCTCGGCTCCTTCATAAAGAGCCCCAGGATCCGGGACTTACTTAAAAATGTAGTTTCATTGTGCGCTAAACAAACATGGAAGCTATGCAAAACACTGTTAGATGATCAGAAGCTCTCAATTCATGATGATGATGATTCATGTCAAAAAAGCAAAGGTAAGACACATCTTTTGGACTCTCATGAGGGCCTACTGTCTTCTTTGGCTGCTGGTGTAGCTTTCTGTAGCTTTTGTCGCTAGAGGTGAAAATGTGTCAGAATGTGGGATTCCAGTGGGCACTCTCCAGGTTCTGATTTTTGATGATTCATCTGCTTGGTGTTTTGAATGTGTTTGGTGTATGTAATAATGGCTTATATGTTTGTGCGGCTGAGTTTTCCTGGTTTAATTTGATGTGCAACATCACGATATACTTTAAGGAAGAGTTCACTGTTTTCTGCAGTCGCATCAAGGAACTTTGCTCTTGAGCCCTGGCGGACCCAAAATTGGGTCCTCTGGGGCTGTACTTACTGTTGAAGCTGTTCTGTCCTGTTCTAGACAGTGGCTCCTTTCTCATCTACAACGAGAACCACAACAAGTGTGTCAAGGTGGAAAGTGCCACCTCTGTGACGGTGGCCGACTGTGATCCTCACGCCAAAGACCAGCAGTTTCGTTGGACCTCTGAATCCCACATCCTCAGCCTTTCCCTCAAGCTCTGTCTCGCTGCAACGGAGATTAAAGACTGGATGAAGGTGGTTCTTTCTGAATGTGATGCGAGTAACATCCTGCAGTATTGGCAGTGCAAGAATGAGACACTCTTTGGCCTCAAGGACCAAGACCTGCACTTAAACTGGGGCAACTTCAATGAGAGGAACGTGATGATCTACAAAGGTTCGGGGCTGTGGAGCCGCTGGAGGGTATATGGGACCCGAGGTGACCTTTGCTCCAAAGGGTTTCAAGGTGAGAGTTGTGGGAATATAGAGGTAGACAGAGCATAACTCCAGAACTATAGTCAAGATATAGATTTGACTGAAAGTCAGGGGTTGATATGTTGAATCTTTTACCTGCAGGACTAACAGTGGAACAGTCACTACTTTAAATAGCCCAGCAACTGCTCTCAATGATGACCAAATTTTGATAATTAAATATTAAGGTTTGCTGGTCTTTTACTTTGTTAACAACAAGTTATGTAGCACTGAGGGTTCAAAATTTCTAAAACAAGTACTTTTTGTAAAACCCCACCAAGTAAAATTAACCTGGCTGTTTGTTTACATTTTGTATGGAGATGTGCAATATCATCTGAATAAAATCTGTGTTGATACATAATTGCCTAAAAAGGTGATTATCATTATTGGAAGATACAAATATTTTGCAGGTATTTACAGCTGATACTAAAGCCATGCAGATTGGCTGTACATATCCGTTATACTGGCAGTAAAGTCCAGGAGGGTACAAATGTACCACAGCGGTTTTCCTCATCACCACAGACTGTCCACTTCTATAGTTCAAAAGGATAATTTATTGAATAATATAGTTTTTTTCTCTTTCTCATATCTGTGTCTCACATAAAAGGACTGTCACCATAGAAGGATCAGGTCTATGTAAGTTATGTAAAGGCTTTGTGATCCTGGACATAAAAAAATCTTTTTATTCAGTGAAAATGAGTTTGGAAATACCAAACACACGTATTGGCCAAAATCCAGTATCGCACTTCCCTATTTTGAGAACACTGGCCCTACAATTGCAACACTGTCTGTCCACAACAGTGCTGCTCTATGGCAAGTTATAGCCTATCTCAACAAGGATACCGAGAGTAAAAGAAGCAAATTTACAAAGTCAGACATGCTGAAGTTTTCTACAGTTTCATTCTTAAAATAAGATTCAGTTCACACATCCTAGAACAAACTGTCCAATAAATGTTTTTTTCTACACTACCTTTGAAGTTTTATACAAAATAATGCTAAAAAGGACAACTTAGTTGAGAAAAGGAGTAATGAGCTCTTTAAAATTCCTATTAATCATGTAAAAAAAAATGCACTGAAACACTACTAATGTGGATGGGGGCATCCAAACAAGATAAATCAGCCTTTGAAAACTTCAGCAACAATTATGAGTATTGAGTATCAATATGTAAGGACTTGAAATTGTTATTAAAAATGTTGTATCAGTGCATCCCTATCCAAAAGCAGGACTTTTCAAGAAATGTTGAAACATAAACATTTTTTCATACATTGAAACATGTTGAACATAGTTTCAATGAGACTTTTTAGAATAATCTTTAAATGTAACTATTTATCATCTCAAGCAATAAAACAGTTAAAAACATCATAATAATGAATTTGATGGGTCTGTTAATGGTTTGAACCTGGTTTTTAAGGAAGTCCTTCAGGCAAGGACTCCTCTAGCTCCAGCTCGAGGGGTCCTGAATCATCCACTTTGGGCGAGGACTCTAATGACAACATGATTGTGTCCTTTATGAAGGCAAGCAAATACATGAACATTTTACAGTGTCTAGTTGACTCCAGAAAAGGCTTTACTTCAGACAGGTGTATGAAAAAGGGAATACCACTGATTTAAGTTTCTATTTATTGGTCAGTTGTTAAGAGACCAAGTGGCTGTTTTTGCTGCTGCCTGTCTTGGCCAGGTCTCCCTTGAAAAAGAGGTTTTTAATCTCAATGGGACCAACCTGGTTAAATAAAGGTTAAATAAAAAAAATAAACTGCTCATCAGCATGTCCACTCTTTATGCAGTATGTTTGATCCAGGCTATAACTCAGAATAACTCAATGTGTGTCTCTCAGAGGTTTTCACAATAGGGGGTAATGCCTTTGGAAGCCCCTGTCACTTTCCATTTAAGTTCGGCGAAACGTGGTACGCTGAATGCACAAAGGAAGGCCGCTCCGATGGTCAGCTGTGGTGTGCGACAGTGCCAGATTACAACAAAGACGCGAAATGGGGCCTCTGTCCCACCACAGGTAGGTGCATAACACGAGTCAAGCTCTTCATATCTACTGTACATGATCAGCAATAATCACTCATGCAGGGTGATCACTACATCAACACCAGTCATTTATACGCCCCACTACAGTACTTCCTACTTTATCAGATTTTAAACACTTTTAGACTTTATTATTGACGAAGCACAATGATTCTTTGGCTTATTTATTCCTACGTTGTATCTCTGTTACAATACAGCAACTTCAAACTGGGATACTGACCCGGTCACAGAAGTCCAGTATCAGAGGAACCCATTGTCAGTGTTGACCTGGCATCAGGCGAGGAAGAGCTGCCAGCAGCAGGGAGCCGACCTCCTCAGCATTGTTGAACTACATGAACAGTCGTATATTTCAGGTGCACTGTAAGCCCTGTATCTCCTATCCTTAATATTATGTCAATGAACTTTCACTGAGTTTAAATGTGTTGGTCAAAGCAGGGTTGATAGCTACTTTGGGAACGTCTGTGTGGATTGGACTTAACAGCCTGGACTTTGACAGTGGATGGCAGTGGAGCAATGGAAATCCATTCAGATATTTGAACTGGGCCCCAGGTGAGTACAGGATGGTATTCTGTGCATTAATATAGCATTATTGAGCAGAGAAAAAGTAATTTACAACCTATCACTGTCTGTAATATTCAACATCAGGTGGTGGTATTAGTCTACAATATTTAGGTTTTTTCTAGAAAATCCAGCCCAAATTATATACGGCCTACAATCAGTCTGTGAGGGTTTGGGGTGTTCATCTGGCTTTAAGACCAAGTGGTCTTAGTCAGCTCTCTTACCATGAAATGATCCAGCCAACAAGTGGCAGCACCCAACCGACATTCCTGTATTGTTAATATGTTATTTAAATATACTGCACCTGGGGTGCTGGTTGTGCAGAGAGGTTTGGTACATTACAAAAGAACCGCTGGGTGCTCCAGCCTGCCAGGGGGGGACCCTGGCAAGGTGGGAGACATCAAACCCTCCTCAAACTCCGTCCGGAGGAGAAAGGAAGGTAGCCTTGCAGAGCAGATGGACCTGCCTGATCCTGAAATCATGCATCTCCGTCCTTGTCCAACGGTTTCACTCAGCTAAATGTTTAATGGTCCAATCAGGGAAGAGAGGCGGGAGCTATGGGCATGATGACAACAGGAAGCGACTTGACAGGAAGTGAAGTCACTTCCTGTTGTACAAATAATGGTGGCTAATGTAGGTTAGCCTGTGGTCATCATGGTTACTCAGTTGTACTTGGCGAAATATGCTTTCCTCTTAAGTTTACTTCGTAGGCATTTTCTTTGACGAGGTTCATGTCACGTAAAGTGTGAAATGATACATAGATGTGGTTTCATTTGATTTGGAATGACAGTCTTAAGGTAGTTAAGCTGTCAGCTAATGGTCGTTAGCCACTACGGCTAACAGCTAATAAGGGCAAACAACAGTAAGCCACTATGTTTAGCCGTTACATATGCTACGTCATAGCAGCGCTGCTTGATATTGATTGGTCCGTGATGAGTGTGATGAGCCAAACACTCGCCCAATCACAAGCTGCTGTTGTTTTTTTAAGGTTCTGCCCCTGAAAACATTTTAGCAGGGCTCCTCCCCAGATGAATTAGTGAAATATTTCCAATATGGAACTGTCCATCTGGCATGTCAGGTTAAAAGGAAGGCTGGGAAACTCTAAACCGGTGCTCTGATTGAGACCCTGGAGAAGAGCGCTCTGGCGCATGACCCACTTACGGTAGCGCAAGCAGGAGGCTCAGGCCCCCTGCAATTGCTTCCCACGGCCAAACGACTGTTGCAGCTATCTCCAAGCCCCTTGGCTGCTCTGGATGAGCATGCGTTGAAGAGTGAGCTGCTTACAGCGCCCCCAGGGTGGAGTGAGGAGCACCCCTCTGCCAGCTGCAACCACAGCCATCTTGCTGTGCCTCGGTGACCGGAGGCAATCTCTCTCTCTCTTAATCTTAGGGTTACCCACACCTCTCTGCGAAGGGTGGATACACGCTGATCCACTCAGTGTGGCACGCATGCAGCCCCAGGCATCTAAGGGCATTACAGACCTGTTATTGCCACTTGTCTGTCTAAGAAGTTAGATGCAAACCGCACAAGGCCACGTAACTACTTAGCAGGCTAGAGTCTCGTTCGTTATTGGAATTAGCCAGACAAATCACCCCACCATCTAAGAACAGCCATGCACCACCACCCACAGAATCGACAAAGAGCTATCAATCTGTCAGTCCTTTCCATGTCCATGCCAGAATGTATATTTTGAAAATTATTGATTGCTTTTGTTTTTTACAATAAAAAAACAGTGGTTTTCAGTGACCTTACTGGCATTTAAAGGGTTAAAAATCCCATAATAAAATTTAAACTTGATATGAATATTTTAGGCTCAAGTAGTTTTAAAAGTTTTAGTTGTTTAAAGTGGAAAAAATAGTAATTAATAATAATTTTATGGCGCTTTTTGGGAAGGGGGCGATTTGGTCCCAAGGACCAAATGTGTGAGTTTTTTTTCAATGTGACACTGCAGAAAAATGAAGGATGCATTAAAATCATTGTTTCTGCCAATCATTGACCCATCCCAGGGCCTAATAAAAATTATGACTTCATAGTCATTGAGATGTATATTTTGGAAGATATCTTTATTTTTTTCGTTTCTTTACGGTAAAAACACAGTGGTTTTCTGTAAACACACTTGCATTAAAACTGTTTAAAAAAAAAAGATAAAATATATTAAAACTTGATATGAATATTTCAGGCCAAGGTAGTTTTAAAAGTTTGAGTTATTTAAGGTGGAAAAATATTAATAAATAATATTTTATAGCTCTTTTAGGAAGTGGACCAATCTAGTCCAGAGGATCAATTGTGGAAGTTTTTTTTAAGGATCTTTTAAGGGTTAATATTGTCATTGTTATACGTGTTGTGTACTGCACATCATGTAACATTTATCAGTATAATTTCTGTCATTATGCTAAGTTTTTTAAGTTTTTTTGTTTTGTTACAAGGTAAAACTGATAAAAATATGATCACAAAAAAGGCAGAGCATTGCCAGGTAATTTTGAGTGCTGTGTGGGGTCAGGCTGAATGATCAAAACTAATGGCATCCAGATGTTCTCAGTTAAACCCACATCAACATATATTCAAAGGAAGTTGCAAAATGTACAAATGTTATTAATTAGTGTCTCACATCAGCCCATAAGCATTTAACAGTTTGGGCTTGTTTTTTCTGAGCTAACTTCCACCAACATGAATATTAAAATGATTACTGTTTTGAGCAGGTCATCCCTCATCTGAGCCAGGGCTGACATGTGGAACCCTAAATGCTGCAAAAGCCTCAAAATGGGAGAGTGCAGCCTGCTCCAAGAAACTTGGTTACATTTGTCGTAAAGGAAATTCTACAGATCTCCCTCCACCACTAGGTAAGCATATTAAGGCTTCCAAATAACAAGGTCCAGTAATGATGTGACTTTATCAAGTAAAAGCATGAAGACAAACTTTCACTCCCTCTGGTTTTATTCAACAGTCATGGACCAGCCCAGCTTCTGCCCCAATCATTGGATCCCATATGGAGGTAACTGTTACAACCTGGACAGGAATAAAAAGATATGGAGAGAAGCTTTGGCTGCATGTCACAGGGAGGGAGGAGATCTGGCCAGCATACAAAACATAGAAGAGCAGAGCTTCATAATATCTCAAACAGGATACTGTGAGTAAGAAATAACTCCTTTTTTTTTTTTTTTTTTTTTACATTATACTAAGTTTTACAAACAAATACAGCTGTTAAATCCTATGTTTTGGAACCCTTAAATCATGGCACAAGTAGAATGTGTTTTATCAGAAGACATTTTATTTTAATGTAGCAGTTCTGTGATATACTTTTACTTTTCTTTACTAAATTTATATCAGTATATTTAGCTGCATTTTTTGTCAGCAAGAGTGGGAATATGGTTAAGCGTGCACATTTCAATGAAAGACTGCACATTGACTTGACAACAATACTGACCTGGATTATCTGTGTTTAAAACTTCCAGTACAACTTAACATAATGTTTAAACGTCAAAGATACAGCCAGCATTTATTTTATACTTAATATTGAATGGAGTAGTTCTGCACTTGCCGTTACAATCTGTCAGTGTTTTTATTCTTTGTTGTGTATTCATTCTCACAAATTTGTGTTTTCTTCAGCATTTTTGCGATATTTCACTTGCATGCTGAAACATTTTTCTCATGGTTTTGTTGGCTGCTAACAAAACATTCACTCAGTTTACCAATTTCACAATGTTTACCAGTTGACTCCATAATTATTTGTTGAATAATAAGAGTTTTATGTGAATTTTCTTACAAGCTTAGTGATTCAGACCAATAAGGGTGTTTTTTTCAGAACAGACCAGATATATACGGGGAAAATGTGAGGTCAAAATATCTGCTGTGAATAACTGCAAAAACAATTCATATCAATTAACTTTAGGGCAACAATCTGCCAATACTGTTCTTGCTGCAATAAAATCTTGCATCAGTACTGTGTTATAAAAAATGCAATGGATTGCCTCACTTCCAGCATCATGATGATATTGTAACCCCTGTATAATTAACGCTGCAAGCAGCATTGGTCAGGTCCTCGCTCTGTTGCATGTCCCTCATACCTGTTTGACCTCCATTTCAAGAGTTCCATCCCTTCTCAACCCTTTTAAAGATATCATTGTTGAAGTGACATATATTTTCTCCTCTTCAGACTTTATAATGGGTGTGTATTACACATTACATTTCCAGCCTTCAGTGACCAGCTGCACTGGTGTCAATTAGTGAGTGACATCACAACAACAGTTGAATGATCAGCAGAGCAACTAAAGCTTTTAAAACATTACCTCACAGAGGCCACAATTTGACCAAATCTCTCCAAATATCATATTTTCAAGGTAAATTCTGTCAGAAATGATTCCCCCATTCATGGGAGGAGCTGGAAAGGCTTCTTTGGGGTTGACCAACCTTGAGTGTATGTCATTCGGAAACCGTTTGAGAAACAAAAAAATTCCTTCAGGACTTTAGATCGGCATGACCTATTGTGTCTTTTCTGTATGTTTCAAGCTGATACCAAATTTTACTTTAAAAGGCAAATTGCCGGCCTCCTGTTTGAGATAGGTCAGGGATGTCAGCAGGTGACTTGTGGGTCTGGATGAGATGAACATTATGCCGTAGGTTTGATCTATCCACGACATTCCTACTGGGGACTGGATTAGTGTGTCTAGGTGGCACTAGACAGCACATTTTTTATATTGGGGGTTGCTTTTTTTCATTTAATCAAATTTTTCACCAGATCTGAGGTGTGTGCCAATTTTTGTGAGTTTTTGTGCATGTTTAGGGTCAAATTAAAGGTTTTCATGTCTGGTGGAAAAATAAAGAAGTCAGAGGAAAGAAATGCAGCAGGAACAATCTAGCTCTAGCAAGAGGGTCCTTTCTCTTAGGGTGAGGATTCTAATAATATGTATCCTGTCATCAGATTCTTACATGTACACCACCCCTGAAACGGATAAAAGGCAAACCTTCCAATAAAATACTCCACGATCTGCATATTACTTTTTAAGTTTTTCTTAACTTTTTAACTTTCATCGGTTGGTTAAACAGCTTAAGCATTGACCTATATTAAAATGAGTGTTTACAGTTATTCTTAAAAGAACATGTTGTCAAAAAAGTTTTAATGAAATGAAATATATTTATTAAAAGCTTTGACAAAATGGAAAGATTGTTTTGACCAAATCTTAAGTAAAATGGTTTTGAGTTTTCACTGATTGAAGCCATATTTTGACTTTAGATGGCAGAACTGACTATAAAATGTGACCAAAACTAATGAGAATCTTTGTCTTGAGACTATGACTAACTCTTAAAAATGGTCGAAATTCGCCCTTCTTTAAACTGGTTTAGGTATCACTTTTTGTCGTTATTGTTAAATTATTGCCCATGATCATCCTGATGTTGTCCTTTCATCTAACTCCAACTTTGTATGCATTTAAAACCTCAGTGCCCACAGATGAGCTCTGGATCGGCTTGAACGATCAGCACAACCAGATGTTGTTCGAATGGTCAGATCGCTCCCACGTCACCTTCACTCAGTGGCAGACTGGTGAGCCATCTCATGCTACCAATCAACAGGAGGACTGTGTCCTTATCAGAGGAGAGGTAAAACCTGAACTGTCCAAATACAAAGATAAAATGTTCTCAGTGGATGCAGTGTTGTGTAATCCTCATCTCTCTGTATGTGTCTCATGAAGGCTGGCAGGTGGGCTGACCACATGTGTGAGAAAGCGTACGGCTACATCTGTAAAAAGAAGGCCTCTATTACACCAGCTCCAGGATTTCATGAACAAGATAATCCGGGGTGTAAACTGGTGAGTGGTGTAAATTTTCCAAATAACGAGTGCATCTTAACAACAAAACCTTCAACAGATGTTACTGAACTGTCCACTTCTGTCTTAAGGGTTCCATCAGGTTTGGCTCTTACTGTTACAACATTGGATCTCTGGCTAAAACTTTTGAGGAGGCAAAGCAAGAATGTTCAGCATCTGGCTCTTATCTGGTGGACATCGCTGACAGGTAGATTTTATTTAAATCTATTTCTTAAATCTGGGATATTTGGGGAAAACCAGTGACAGCACAAAAGTCAAAGAACTACTCACCTTGCTTCTGTTTATGTTCTCACACAGATATGAGAATGCTTTCTTGGTCAGTTTGGTGGGTTTGAGACCAGAGAAGTATTTTTGGACCGGTCTCTCCAACACTGTCGACATACACACTTTCAGGTGGAACACTAGAAGAAAAGTTTCCTTCACTAACTTCAACATTGACATGCCAGGTACACAACAAACCTTTAGCTGTTGTTTTGTGTTATACTGTGTGATGTTAAAAATTACAAAACCTTCATAAGTATGAGTGATTTGTTGTTGACATAATATCTTAATCACTGTTATGGTAGGTTCAGACTGCAGCTGCTACAGCAGGGTTCACCGACCTGTAGATCTTGATCCACTGGTAGATCATTTAGATATTTTCACTCAATCATTAACCCTTGTTAGGTTAGGTCCATAGACCGTAGAAAGACTTGGAGGAAGCCATGCAACTTCAGTTAATTGATTATCACATTAGCTCAACATATTCACACACGATTGGTATTGGTTAATAGCTTATTGATGCCACTCTATCTGCAATCAAATCCTTTAAAAATATCCTGAACTTGCATCTATGCATGGATCACTACCAAATCTTAGAATTCAAATCCTTCTCTGATCGAGATCCCTACCAAAATCGAATTACTCCCTCCTTGTGCCATTACTTATCACAACCCATTGAAATGTAACTTCTTTGTTTTCTTGCTCACAAACAGACAGACAGATGGACAAATGCTGGTTAAAGCACAACCTCCTTGTCAGAGGGGAAAAAAGATAAACACATAATACATGCTTTTTGCACCCTGAGCCTAGCTTTGTGCAAAGATTTAGTACAGTTTAAATGGCTCATTTAGATGGACGTTATTTTTAGATCAAAATCGCAATATTAGACAACGTAATCATGTGATCCCCAAAGCTGCAATTTTTTGCAGTGCTCCTGATGAACCCAGGATCTCTTCTGTCAACTATTTTACACATACTATTTACTAACCTGCAGGCAATTTGCATTTAAAGAAGTGTTTGTACGCTGGTTAACCATGCAAGGCCTCTGTTCAGAAATAGAACTTGGAGTATCCCAGGTATCGTTGCCACACACATCCATAACTTGATAACATAGCACATAATAAGAACAGACTACACGCAAGTTTTACCACAGACATTTGGACATCTGATGTCAGTTCAGTCAGCAAGCTGAGCTTAATGGTTTAGTGGTTGGATCAAGATTTCAACATGCAAAAAGATAATGCTAAATACAAAAATATCAACACATCGGTTATCAGTATTGTCCATGAAATGCAGAAAATTATTGGTTATCAGTATTTGACTGAGACTAGTCATATCATGCATCACTTATCTTAGAAGAAATCCAAAAATCGTTCAGCCTTACCCAAACCACTATGCACCACAATTTTAGATAACACTCCATTCACCATCAAACCAGGGATCTTTCAAGTACAAATAAAATCGTCATGTAATTATAGATATTTAGGGGTGCTGGTTTGGCGGAGTGGTTGGCAGCCAGGCACCCCATGTGCTTGATTCTGCCGGTCCGGGTTCGGGTCCTGCCTGTGACCAGTTTGCAGAGTGTCTTCCCCTGCTCTCTCTCCCCCTTTCACGGGCCTGTCCACTGCCTCTCTCCTATCAATGAAGGCACAAAATGCCAAAAAAATACATTGAAAAAAAAAATTACAGATATTTAAATTAGGGCTAAAAATAAAATCCCCATTTTCTTTCGACAACACTTGATTTATGATTTTTTTTTTTTTTTTTTTAATGTATATTTTTTGGGCATTTTGTGCCTTTATTGATAGGAGAGAGACAGTGGATAGGCCCGTGAAAGGGGGAGAGAGAGCAGGGGAAGACACTCTGCAAACTGGTCACAGGCGGGATTTGAACCTGGACCGGCAGAAGCAAGTACATGGGGTGCTAACCACTACGCCAAACCAGCACCCCCACTTGATTTATGATTTAAATTGATTTTTTTCTCTAAAAAACAAAACAAAACAAAAAAACTCCAAGTGACACAAAATGACATGATCAGAGTTTTGCCTTTATGTTATAAAATAGATTCCCAAATCAAAAAGAAATTATCACTTCAAGTTAAATTGCAAGTCATAAAATGTTGACCAAGCTACTTGTCTGCATAAACAATGAAAGCTGAGCTTAGATCAATATTTTTTCTCATTTAAAAAACAAATATTAGCCTAAACATGAGCGGGTTCAACACCTACCATCACAAAATTGTACATATTCATTATATTAGAAACACAAATAAGTGAGAAGATGATGATAATAATAATAATACTGATAATAATAATAATAATAATAATAATAATAATAATAATAATAATAATAATAATAATAATGACAGACAAGGTTGAAATTATTTATATTTTCAAACATTAAAACAACTTGGAATTTAAAAGGTCAAGAAAAAACCCCAATTTTAATTTTAAAATTTCCAGCAGAGAATAATTTAAATGAATTGATTTAAGGGTTATATTTCCCAGCCCTAATTTAAATCCTACTGCCAGTCTGTGGTCTCTGCATGACTTGATGAGTTATATTTGAATGCTGCCCTGGTTTTCCTCACATATTTTGATCTGTATACAAACAGACAGACATCAGGGTTGTGTCGCAATGAAAACTGGGTTATTTGCTGGATTATGGGATGTTGTCAGCTGCAGCAGCAAAGAGAAATATATCTGCAAAAAACCAGCAGAAGATGCACAGGTGACAACAGTTCCTCCCACCACCCCCCTGCTGAGCTGTGCTTCTGGGTGGACCCCTGTTAGGCACAGGAACGTATGCTATAAAGTAGGTGACAAGACTAATGCATCAAATGTATCTTAGATCAAGCAGATTCTGGAAGAAATACATCGTATTCATTTTTTTTTCTTGTTCTCTTAAAATAAAGATGTTTAGTAAGGAACAAAATGAGAAGAGGACCTGGCAGGAGGCAGAGGACTTCTGCAAGGCCATCGGGGGAAACCTGATGAGCATTCACAGCGGAGATGATCTGAATGATGATGAGTATGTTAGCTTGATAGTTTTATCTAACCTCAGTTATATGATATTTGACTTTACAATAAAATCTCTTCACATTTCCCACTCTGACAAAGGTTCGTAATGGATCCAGATTTCTGGATGCATGATCATCTCATGGAGCATGATTATTTCATGGGGCCTCATCCATTAATGAGGCATCGTCGATCCTTGATGTATCATCCATCCAGGATGTCTGGAACATATTGGATTGGCTATCATCGTGGTACCAATCAAGGTTTTGTCTGGAGTGATGGATCCGCTGTATGTAAAACTTAGATGACTTTATAAAATACTCACTCCTGCTTAAAACACTGGCCTAATTATGTTTTATATTTCATAACTGTGTGTAGTCCAGCTTTGAGAACTGGGGCTTTGGAGAACCAAACAACTACAACACAGTGGAACACTGTACAGAGGTTAAAGTTGAATATGGACGGCATTGGAATGATCAAATCTGTGAAATCTACAATAACTGGATATGCCAGATACGAAAAGGTAAAATTAACTTTTGTCATTAATGTTTTATAACCTGTTTTTATTTTGCATCAAGGCAAACCTCTTTTTGGCACTACTTTTCTCTAAGCGAGAAGATGAATTGATTATATGATTTTATCACAATACTGTTAAAGTCTAAAGTTAACTGGGCATTTGGATACAAAGCAGCACTCCTCGATATGGGATGTGAACACATCTCCATCAGGCACAAGGTGAGGATTCAGGAAACAGACACAGTTCAGGATTTGCAAATGACGTCATTAATCCAGAAACAGGTCAATCCACCAAAAGGCAAACCAGTCAGGCAGGGTCAAACATGAGGAGTACAAGGCTAAAGATAATCAAAAGGGGGGAGAATCAACTAGCGATAATCAGGCAGAGAAGTGAGGGAACACCAGAGCTTAAGTAGGAAAAGGGGAGGGAGCTTAAAGGGACTGTGAGGAGTTTCTAAGTAATTACAAAAAAGTCTCACTTTTAGATATATGCCTGATGGAAATACACACTTTAAGATGAGTTTTATAGCATCAAAATAGGTTATCTATAGATGCTATTCCTTAGCTTTGTGGTTGGTTCGGACAGGGCTGGACTGGTCTGGATACTCAACTTTGGGAACAAAACAATTAAAACTAGAGCAAATTTATATTATTCGGACACGTCTTAGAGCACCGGGCTGTAAGTTGCGATATATAGCCAGCTACAAAACTAATACTACTAGTTTTCCAAAATTGCTTGTTGTCACACATCAAAAACTACCGCTACGTAACTAGAAAGAGATACATTACCTCGTCGCTTTGCATCCTGTAAGTTGTTGAAAAAAAAAGTTGCAAAGCAGAGTTCTGAGGAAGGTCCGAGCTACATTCATTAAAGCATCACAACAAACACGCGCTTTAGCTTGGGTCATGTCTTTTGATGCGTTCCAGTTGTAGTCAGAAGTAGGAATTTCCGAGTTCTGAGTAGGAAACTGCAACTGGAATGTCGCCCGAAGTCGAAATTTCCTACTGGGAACTCGGTGAAACCTCGCCACCCCCGAGTTGACAATCGAAGATGGATGCCCCCAGTGTGAACAGTTATTTAGCTCCTGTAATAATCAATTTATTTGCACTTCTGACTGGGGTGTGTCGCTCTAGATCAGCTGTATACATAGTATCATTCAACTTCTATTTACAAAAATACTGCCATAGTGATAATCACATTCTTCATGTAATGTTTGTGAACAACAACGCAGGGCATGCTAACAACAGCTAACAATAGCCTGGTAGATCGGCATGTTTTTTTCGACTTCAACTGGAAAGCCAATAAGTCGGAGATGATGTCACTCCCAGTTCCAAGGTTACTGGAATTACGACAGTCGCTGCGCGTGCTCATGGGTAGCAGAGTCTTTATGTCTCTGCAAATAGATTCTCCTCATTGCACCTTTAACGAGACACAGGTGCAACATATTAGGGAAGGGCCCAGTGATCACTGGTGAGAGAAAGAGCACAGCAGGAACTGAAAGAGACAGAGACAAGGGTGAGCAAAATAAGAGAAATAAATTCACTAGACAGATACTGAAAATCTCAATGCTTACTGATAGCAACCAATTGACCTCAGACTGCTTACAGTGGTCTAGGGTGTGCTTGTGGTGTACATGCTTACAAATACTAGAAAATTCAAACATAATAAAGACCAGATAAAAAAGCAATGTTAGCCACTTAATCAGGGTGCAGGCCATGGATAAATAAAGGCCAACAAGCCACAGGCTGAGAAGCTTGTCACATTTTGTATTGAATCAGATTGGTCTTTCGATTTGCGAGTTTTCCAGAAGGTATACTTGCTGAACAGTGTAACCCCCAAATTCCACTGCATGCAAAAGCGCCCCGCTGCGCAGCAAAGCGGAGCGCAGCAGTCTTACTCCGACAGGCAAACCCCTCCCTCGGAGGGGGAGGACTGATCCCCGGAGAGCCACAGGCTCTCATGAGAATAGCCAAAAGAAACAAACAACACCATGTTTCGCTTCTCTAAGGTCCCGCTGCTGGTCCCAACCACACAGCTTCGTGAATTATTCAATTTCTATCCACCTATATCCGTGTAGAAAGAAGTATGGTGTCATGTACACAATGTTATATATTACTGTACCTCTACGATTCACTTTTCTTCGTCCATGGTGTCGTGTTGCCTCTGGGACCCTCTGACCAACTGCTGACCTGATGCTCGTGCCTCCAGTTTTAATGTAATAATTGAGTAACATTACGTGCAAAAGTCTGTGCATTGTGTTTTATTTTGAAACTTCCGGTTACTCCACACGGTGACTTCCTGCCTGGTGCTTTCTTAACGACAGTGAATTTATGAGGTTTGGAAGCGGCCGCGCAGAAAATAGACCTGAAGCGCATCTCTTGCGCCTTGGTGCGCACCGGCGCTTCAGCAATGCGGCGCGGCGCTTTCTCATGCAGTGGAATTTGCCTGATACACTACAATGGGAGCGAAGTGCTCCGCAGGATGCTGCGCGGCCAGCGCTTTCACGTCTGGTGGAATTTTCAAAATCACTTACACAAAAAAAAATCCATTTCTGATCCATTTCTTTTCTGACACTGTCTGAGATGTTGTTTCAGAGCCCCTGCTCTCTCAAAGTCTTCTAACCCTTAGAACCCTGAGGTTATCTGTGGTAATCGGCCAGCTCAGCACAATGCTGTGCAGTCTGTCTTCAGTCTATTCTCTGCACTGGGTTTGACAGACCAAGCTGCTTAAATTACTGACTAATGCCTAAGTCACACATTCCCGTTTCTCATAGCGACTGTGCACGAGAAGTGCACTGTACACAACTGTGCACGACAAGCCTCCTCACGATTGAGGAGGCTTGTGTGATCGCTATGATACAGGATTAAATTACTGTCTCACCCCTGGAGACACCCCGTAAATAGACCGTCAGTGGCGCAGCTACAGCGCTTCAGGGGGCGTTCGTCCCACTCCAGTTAGGTTAATACAGCAATATGAGGAGGATTCCATCCCGCTTATAGGACGTCAGCCCTGCTTGAGCTCAGTCTGGCCATGTAAGCCCCGACTGAGCCCCGTTGCTTGCACTGTCTTGAACGGGACACAGTCGGGGCTCAAGCGGATACATCCTTGTCAGTCACCCTCATAAAGCTTTCAGGATTGAGCCACGATTGGGCCACGATCAGCTCGATTGAGCTCCGTACATGCCACGCTAATACCGCTCGCATTAGGACTGCATTAGGCTTCCAACCCATCATACTGAGTGTGGTGATTCTCCACGACAGTTTTGAACAGTTCAAAACTGTCGGGGCGCTTCTACGTTCCCCTCCGTTCATCCACGACTATACAACGCTGATCCAGACCAAGTAGCGCATGCGCCACGACCAAAGCACGCTTTATCAGGATTATGACAATCGTGCACAGTCGCCATGAGAAACGAGTGTGTGACTGGGGCTTAAACAACGTCACAGCAGTACGTCAATTCTGGGAGGACAGGGGATTCAGCCATTTCAGTCAGCTACTGGTGCTGTTGACTAGAAGAAAGGGAGAAGTCCACATGTACATTGATGTACACTATCATGTAGCAAAGACATGAAAAATACACAGAAATACATAAATGAACTATTCTTAGTTTGAGTATTAGACATGATTATAACCCAGGGGATGGAGCTGCAGATTAAGGGCCTATGTATATTTTGTGACTTCTGACTGAGAGGGCCTTTTCAATTTGACAAATCAAATTATTATTTCAAGTTTATAATCAGATCTCAAAATTAACTCCATCCACACAACATGCAGACCAACCGAGCCGTGAGTTAAGACGATCTTTCTAAACCAAACAGCTTTGTCATGAAAATGTATGTCACTGAAGTGGGTTATTGCTACTCTGTATGTGTATCAAAAATGGTTCCTGGTCTGTCAGTTCTAATTGCAGGTTGTCACTCATAGTACTTTTGTATATTGTTAATGTTAACGCATGCACTTAAGTGCTGTTAACCTGGTGTCCCATCATGAAAGGATACTGATGCAAAATGTCAACAGGACTTTAGTACATTTTTAACTACCATAATGTTGCCCAGTGCTGTTAAATTAGAGATTTTGTGTGACATTTCTTTTTGTTTGTTGTACTTTCAGGTGTGACTCCCAAACCTGAACCTGCCAAGGTTGAAGAATGTAAGCACTGACCAACTCTTCACTTGCGATATTGATATACTTCTCAGCCCCCTTGAAAATGAGGGAAGTCTTGAGTAACAATGTCAAAATATATTCTCCATCGTTTGAATCAGCAAAAGGTAAAAGTAAAATCCAACTATAATTATGATTTCTTCTTGATGGGAAAATTGAACCTGGGACTGATTTCACAACTCTGCAAGTATGTGGCCACTGTGTAGCAGCCTCCAGGGCTTTCTCTAGTACTTGCACACTTAACAATCACTTGGACCAGTGTTAAATTTGACAGCACTTTTTAATTTTGTTTTAGGTATAGACTTTCATCGAAAATATCTTTTAGTTTTAGACATGATTTAGTCATCTAAACTGTTTTAATTATAGTCTGGTTTTAGTTAAAGAAATTTTTCAACATTTTAGTCGATGAAATCCACTTTAAATTTAGACCATTTATGTTGATGGTTGCTAAAAAAGTTTGAATGTATAAATCAACAGAAAAAAATAACTTTTGAGTGAAAATGCAGTCACCTTTATTTAGGCTACCTGGCAGAGTATCTCAGCTACAATACCAAAACTGACAACAAACAGTAAACCTGCTCTACATGAATATATCAGTTCATAAAGAGAGCAGCTCTGATTGGATCACTCCCATCATATCCCACCACCATGAAGCTAAGGCAGCTGTGGATCTCTCTTAACTTGTCCAACCTTTCCACACAACCAAAGTAGCTGTGATTGTACGTGTTCCAACTTGTCCCTTCTTTCTACAAGATGCATTAGGTCAGATTGAATTAAGTCTCTGTCACATTTTCATGTAGTTTGTATTTGTTGATGAAAATGTGAGTTAAAGGAAAAGTTCAGTTTCTGCAGCTTTCACATTGTTTATAGAATGAAGAAGAACAATATACTCATCCTGATCCAAACAGTGCTTCGGGAGATATTTAGATCCAAAATCAAGCGGCAGACATCCGTATAATGGTAGCACATAGGGCATACAGTGCCGCTCCTAAAACTGCATTAATCGTCCAAAAACTCATTAGTTTCACCAACATTTCATCATGGTCCGCTCGCGCTACTCCTCCATTACAATTTGTGTCACTCCAGACAGCGTTGTGTGACTGTGCTGACCTCTGAACTGAAGAAGAAGAACACTTGCTCCACACATGTGCAGTGCGGCTCATTGTTTCAGGGGAAGAAGGCCGGCTACACAACGACTTTCTTCTTCCAGTTTTGTGCAGAATGGACAAATATCTATTGGATGAAGATGTTGTGGAGGAGAACTTTGAATATGATGGGTGTCCTTACAGTTTCGAGCCAGAGTTTACAGATGAGGAGCTCATAGAAAGGAGGACGCGGAGGCAGCACTCCAGAGAGCACTGCACATGTGTGGAGCAAGCGCTCTTCTTCTTCAGTTCAGAGGTCAGTACAGCCACACAAAGCTGTCTGGAGTGACACAGACTGTAATGGAGGAGTAGCCGGAGCGGACCATGATGGAATATTGGTGAAAAACATGCAGTTTTAGGAGCGGCGCTGTATGCCCTATGTGTTACCATTATACGGATGTCCGGCGCTTGATTTTGGATCTAAATATCTCCCGAAGCACTGTTTGGGTCAGGAAAGCCTTTTGGGTGAGAATATTGTTCTTCTTCATTCTATAAACAATGTGAAAGCTGCAGGAACCGAACTTTTCCTCTAATTTTGTTTTAGCTTTTATCCATGTGCACTCGTTTTTATGCATTATAGTCTAGTTTTCATCAAGGGAAAAAAGAGTATTGATAAAAATTTTGATGAAAATGGGGTGCTGGTTTGGCAGAGTGGTTAGCAACCAGGCACCCCATGTACTTGCTTCTGCTGGTCCAGGTTCGAATCCCGCCTGTGACCAGCTTGCAGAGTGTCCTCCCCTACTCTCTCTCCCCCTTTCACAAGCCTATCCACTGTCTCTCTCCTATCAATAAAAGGCACAAAATGCCCCCAAAAATACATAAAAAAAAAAATAAAAAAATTTTTGATGAAAATAAGCAGTCAACAAAATCAACACAGACTTGGACTTCATGGTGTTTTGATTTTTTTTCAAAATATCTTATTAAACAACATAAAGAATGAGAATGATCAATACGGTAAAAAAAGTCAAGTTTCAAGATTTTCAAATTAGGACAAACAGAACAAAACCACACAAAACAGAATGATCTACAACATCTATATCTACACTGACACATCAACATACCTGCGAATACTCGTGCACCCATACACTTAAACTCTCATCTTCACACCCTCACAAAGCTGCTAACTGCACACCTTCATAAATGTGCATCTAAATTGTCACATTAATATCAGTTGTAAGTGCTTTATGGTTGAATGCCATTGATTACCACTGTTTGCTCCCTGCCTCTCATTGGACTCAGCACTGATTAAGTGCTAGCCCACCTTAAATTACATGTTAGTCTGGGTATAGAAGGACTTGTTGATTTTTAATGAATAGTCTGTGTCCTGTAGCTTATGAGGAAGGAGTCTTTGAAAGGTTTTGTAGCTTTACATGACAGATTTACTTAACATGATCAAAGTTGGCATCAGGGATCACCAGAAGAAAAAATTATTCAACACATCAGTGTCATCTCCTATTCTTTACTACCAGCTTAAACCGACTTCGCTGCTGGGGTACCACGGGGGATCATGCTGGCAGATTCAGACCTATGATTATGACAATGCTAGCCTGTTTGCAGAAGCTATGATTTCACTCCCAATGCTCAAAAAACTCCTGTTGACTGAAAAAAGGTTGGTCAGAATTAGTAAACCAAAAAGCTGACATTAATTCACAACATAAAATTAAAGCATTTTTGCTATCAACAGGTGTTTGTTGAGCATTGGCTGTAACACTGGTTTACACTTTGTAATTACAGAAAAATGGGCATTTGGTTATTTCCAACAGTGAAGCTAATGATCTGCCTATTTGTGATAATTACTGGTTAAATCTTCTAGAAACTCCAGTGATGCTAGAAGGTGCTTCATGGTGCCACAGTACCCCTGTTTAGAAAGACAATGATGTTGTATGATCAGATGTCTGATGGGACACATCACTGTTAGCATGTGTTTATCTGTGTTTTTGGGATATTTGATACATTGTTTTTTCTTTACAGCTTTGAACATGACAAGTGATGGCTGGTACATATACAATGGTACACAGTACTATATCAACACTAAAGAACTAGATATGGAGGATGCTCGGGCTTTCTGCAAAAAGAACTCTGCTGACCTAGCAGTCATTACAGGAGAAAGTGAGAGGAAGTTCATTTGGAAAAGGGTAAAAAGTTCAAACTTTTTATTTCAGTACAAATGTGATTCACATTATGGTCTAAATTGCCAAAGTGGTGCTGTAGGATAAATATTTCTTTAAACAATGATTGTAGTTAGAGAAGCACAGTATTATTGGTAGATAATAGAGATAATAGCTTAAAAACTTGAATACTAGCATCTGTGGATATTTAAAGTCAATATATCATCCATAAATAATGACCAAATCCCTCAGAGCTGCTGAAGAATCAGCAGAATGTATGGAAGAATCATAAAGCATCACTCTATTACTGCATGTCTACTTAAGAAACCAACGCTATGGCTCTTAATGATTGAATTTTGTTTGTTTTGGATCACATCCATTAGGCACAAATAAACTGTCACAATGTAAGGACCAAAATTAGTAATGGGAAATTGTGTACTTTCAACCAAAAAAAACCAACAAACAAACATAGGTATTTGTATAAGCAGAATTAGGCCAGAAACATCAGCATATTGAATTTGATCAAAATTTCTTCATCCCAAACTATTATGTCTCTTTTTTAATTATGTCCAACAGATTATGAAAGGCACAAGAGATCAGTACTACATCGCCATGACTGTAAATCTGGATAAATCATTTAGGTAAATCAAACTCTATTACATTGGCACAAAATCATTTTTTTCTTATGAGTCATCAATTCAAGTCTCTTCTCTGAAATAAGACTCAGTTGGTGCTGATTCCTTCTCTTCATGTTTTTCTCTGCCAGCTGGATTGATGGCACACCTGTGACATATACTGCATGGGAACATAACGAGCCCAACTTTTCTAATAATGATGAGAACTGTGTGACAATTTACAAAACTACAGGTAAGTGAAAAGCAGTAATACCGGCTTATGAGTTGTTGTTTTTTTTTTTTTCAAAATATATGGTATACATTATTAGAAAGTTTCTCAACAAAGTGACCTCACTGAATGTGAGAATAGGATGTCTCCTTGCAGTATTGTTCACTGCATGGCATTGCGTCGACAAACACCTGCTGTCCACACTGCATCCATTCAAAATGTGATTTTCAGCCCTACAATTGATTACTCTGCACAGGTGGAGAGATGGGTGAATGAAATTGTTGTGTCTGTATATTGATGTTGTTTTTACCTGCTTGCACAGCAAATTTCCCTCAGGGGACAATAAAGTTGAAGTTGAAGTTGAAGTTGAAGTTGAAGTTGAAGTTGAAGTTGATGGATGTGAAGTCCTGTGATTTAGCAAGTGGCTGATTGAAAGGCTCTTCTATACACACATTTCTGCAAATCAAAGTTTTACTCCTCAATATTGAAAATGAAAGTTATCATAATTTCTCAACTTAACACACAATTGGTTATTACACATGCTCCATGCTTTCATGAGTTTTGCCTGAAAAACATTGTACTCAAATATAACATACACAAACCTTTTGTCTCAGGCAACTAATTTACCTTAATTCAAATTTTTTAGCAATGAAATGTCATCATTTTGGCGTTGTTGCCCTTCGGGCAAAGATCCTAAAATTCCTGCTTGGCAAGTTTTTTTAAGCTTAATTTGCCCCCCTGCACATGTTCAAAACTCACCAAAATTGGCACACCCCTCAAGTGTGATGAAAAACTTGAAAAAAATGCAAAATTTAACTCCGACATGCCGAAATTAGCTCCCTAGGACCACCTACAGACATAAAAATAACAACATTAAAATGGCCATAAGTTCCGATAGGAAGGTCGTAGAGAGATCAAACCAACGCTGAAGCTTTCGTCTTCTCATTCCAGCTGAATTCACACTGAATGCAACTTTGTGACAATGATGGTATTGCAAACCCAAGTCTTGTTTCCTCTACTTAACTCATTTTGTCACTGGTGCTCACTTTCACACTGCAATCATATCATATCCTATAATAGAAAGTTTTATGTGACATTATTCCAGCTGTAACCTTTTCACTCACCTACCAACCACAAAACAATGCAGCTGGCCTTGTAGCAGCATCGTCTGCAAGTTTTCTGCAGTCTGTCTAGGCATAACTAATTATACTCACTAGCTAATGTTCCCCTCATGGACACAGATTGTTACAGTCTAAGTCAGAATTAAAACAGTCTGACGTGGGTGTCAATCACACACACACACACACAATGCTGATTGACTCTCATGGTGTGACATCAACTTTGACAATGGAGCACGGCGAGTAGCTCAGCATCCAAAGCGACTCCAGAGTTCCCGCTTGAAGCAACATGGGCGCCGTCCCCATGTCTCCAAAGCTAAAACCAAGCATTGCATGTGATCTGGTTGTGTGTGGTCTTGGCTGATCGTGGTTGTACAGTGACTCTGTTTGGTGAGTTCTCACCAGGGATGCCAAAGTCGTGTTCGATGTGAACGCATCTTTAGAATGATATCACTCACTGATTGACAGTTCAGTGCAGCTGACTCAGTGAAGGCGGGAAAATGGAATGTGGAAAACGCACCCATTATAAAGACTGAGGACGAGCAAGAAATACATCACTTAAACTGTGATATCTTTAAAAGGGGCAGAAAAGGGATGAAACCCCCAAAATGGAGGTCAAGAGGGCATGAGGGACGTGCAACAGTGAGGTTCGTCTAATGCTGCTTGCAGCTTACTTTAAATTGCAATCACGATGTTGGGGATAAAAAAAATATTAATATTAATTAAATATTATTAATTATAAAAGTATTATTCTTGTACCCAAGTATGTGGACACCCAAAAATTTGAGTTTATTTAAAAGCAAAAAAATTGTGTGTTACAATCGAGAATTTCTGTAAATAATTTCACTCAATGAAATAGATACTTGCTCCATTTTTCCTGAAATTTTGAACATATTAACAAGCTTTGCTCGTAAGAAAAGTCCAAAAAATCAAATCAATTGATTTATTTGATTGTGTCCATCAAATACATTTACAGTGATGAGTACTTACATACAGACATCAACACAACAACCAGTTGTAGAAAGGACAAAATGAAGCAAAGGTCTTATCTGGTCTTTTCTGAATTGAAATCATAATTCATTACTCGCGACAATTAATGAAGAGGAAAATATACAGGGGTTGTTAAGAAAACACTGTGCCACACCACACGGCACTACCTAATAACTTGTCCACTGTTGCAACACTCAGATATGATATAAGCCTGATTGGGTTTCTGACGCTCACTCACATCACATTTAGTTGGGACATGGTGTTATTCTAACATGCTGTTTTCTGCTAATTATGAACACACAGGCTTCTGGAATGATATTAACTGTGGTTTGGAGCTGCCCTCTGTCTGCAAAAGAAGCAATAATTACGTTAACGCAACGGAGGCACCAACTACTGCTCCAAAAGGAGGATGTGCCCCAGAGTGGATACTCTTCCATGGAAAGGTAACAATTTATCTGTGTGAAGCAGGAAATATGAAAATACCATGCTGAAACTGCCCATTACATTCAGGTCTTTGAAGAAAACAGTGGTTACATGCTACTTAAGTATTTTAAACTCCTACATGTACACTACAGGAGCGGTATGTGGGAATATTTTTGGTGCTCTTTTGCTTTGGAAACTCATCCTTGTACTCAAACACACTCCTAATGACAGATCCCCACCCCCCATCCCAAGTTACAATGTTCTGAAAAACAGAGGACCAAGTCAGTCTGTGAAATGGAGTAGATGCCTGTTCACCTGCCCCGATCTTATTATGCCCTTAAATCACCCTTGACAAGTTTTTTTTTCTGACTTTTCAAATCCATCTTTATGCAGTGCTACAAAATAGTTGCTGGAACTGATAGGAAGAATTGGCAGGATGCTAAATCATACTGCATTGACCAGGGGGGAAATCTGGCTTCAATCCGAAATAAGAAAGAACAAGGTAAGTGAGAGGAGTTACACAGGTGGACAAAATTGCTGGTACCCTTCAGTTAATGAAAGAAAAACCCACAATGGTCACAGAAAAAAATGTAATCTTGCAAAAGTAATAATAAATACAAATGCTATGCGAATCAACCAATGAAAATCAGACATTGCTTTTGAACTGTGGTTGAGCAAGATTATTTTAAAAAATATAATCATGAAACTGGCCTGGACAAAAATAATGGTACCCCTTGAAAAGACTGAAAATAATGTGAACATAGGGACATGTTCAATCAAGGTCTGTCTTCTAATTAGCATCACGGGTGTCTACTAACTCGTGATCAGTCAGTCTGCCTATTTATAGGGTTATAAGAAGTCACTATGTTGTTTGGTGACATGGTGTGTACAACATGGACCACAGAAAGCTAAGGAGAGAATTGTCTTAGGAGAAAAGAAAGAAAATTATTGAAAAACATGTAAAAGGTAAAGGCTATAAGACCATCTCCAAGCAGCTTGATGTTCCTGTGACTACAACTGCACAGATTATTCGGAAGTTTAAGGTCCACAGGACTGTAGCCAACCTCCCTGGAAGTGGCCGCAAGAAGAAAATTGATGACAAATTGAAGATAGTGACAATATGAATGGTAACAAAAAAGCCTAGAACAGCCTCT
Organism: Scarus forsteni; assembly: GCA_036419115.1. Taxonomy (NCBI): domain Eukaryota; kingdom Metazoa; phylum Chordata; class Actinopteri; order Labriformes; family Labridae; genus Scarus; species Scarus forsteni. The sequence continues at coordinate 8,779,378 of JAZDUH010000007.1, read as the reverse complement.
AAAGACATTAAAGGTGAACTTCAAGGTCAAGGTATATCAGTGTTAGATTGCACAATCAAGGAGGACATCACTGTTGAAAGCAAATCATAAAAAGCCAGACTGGAATTTACCAAATGGCATGTTGACAAGCCACAAAGCTTCTGGGAGAATGTCCTTTGGACAGACGACACAAACCTGGAGCTTTTGGCAAGTCACATCAGCTCTATGTTTCCAGATGGAAAAATGAAGCATACAAAGAAAAGAACACTGTACCTACTGTAAAACATGAAGGAGGCTCGGTTATGTTCTGGGGCTGCTTTGCTGCACATGACACAGGGTGTCTTGAATCTGTGCAGGTACAATGAAATCTCAAGACTATCAAGACATTCTGGAGTGAAATGTGCTGCCCAGTGTCAAACTTTGTCTCAGTCACAAGTTATGGGACTTGCAACAGGATAATCATCCAAAACACACAGCTAAACACAGCCAAAAACGGCAAAGAGGAAAACATTGGACTATTCCGAAGTGGCCTTCTATGATCCCTGATCTAAATGCTAGTGAACATTTGTGGAAAGAGCTGAAACATGCAGTCTGGAGAAGAAAGCCTTCAAAACTGAGACAGCTTGAGCAGTTTGCTTATGAGGAGTGGGCATAAATACCTGTAGACAGGTGCAGAAGTCTCACTGAGGGTTACAGAAAAAAATTGATTGCAGTGATTGCCTAAAAAGTTGTGCAACAAAATATTAAGTTAAGGATACCGTCACTTTTGTCCAGGCCTGTTTCATGAGTTTTTTTTTCTTGTTTTCATAATTTTGTTGAACCACAGATCAAAAGTACTGTCTGATTTTCATTGGTTAATTTTCATAGAATTTTAATTTATTACTTCTTTTGTCAGATTCAAGTTATTTCTGTGATCATTGTGGGTTATCTTTTATGAACCAAAGGGCACCAACAATTTTGTCCACGTGTGTGTGTGTTGCCACTATTTAAAAGCCAATTCCCTTTGTTGTTGTTAAGTACTCAGCATTCATTAAATTGTTAAACAAATCTTAATATAAAATAAAATGTTCTTTTCCTCCAGCGTTCCTTACAACACAGATGGTGAGATACAATGAAGATATGTGGATTGGCATGAATGACATCAGCTGGGAAATGCGATTTGTGTGGACAGATGGCAAAGGCATAAAATACACAAACTGGGCAAAAGGGCATCCAACAACAAGGCCATCTGGACGTGACCATAGTTGGGATCAGGTAATTTCAATTTAAACTTCTACATCCAAAGTTTTAATGACCTAAAGCCAAAGATCAAATCAGATATAAGTGCATAAGGTTTCCTGGTAATTTTTGGAGTCTTTATTAGCAGTCTGTACCAATCACCATTTCAGAAACACATCTATCAATGTATCTGAAAAACAAAAACTAACAAAAAACACCAGTGCAGGATCCAAATGCAGATAAACCCAAAAACCTTTATTATTATACTAACAAAAATGGGATCAAACACAAAAACAGAGTACAAATCAAATCACCAAAGATATTAACAAAAAACGGACTACCTACAAACTCAGGAGATCACACTGAGAACACCTGAGCACGGACACATGGTGAAACAGGGAAGACGATCAATTACCCAACACTGGAGACAGGGAACACAGACTAAGACCCTTCTCACACGAGGACGGCCCCGTATTGTCTTGGTGTCAGCTTCTAAAAATGTATCGCTGTTTACACATTGTATTGTATAGGCTTGTGCATTTACATGACAACACAAAATCCACGCAAAATCCTGTAGTACATACGTCTAGGCCATGAGCACTCTGCATGAGCAATTTCTGCTGTTGTTGCCCTAGCTGATATTGTTGGTGTTCTGTGAGCAAATGTTGGTATAAAAGTCGTAGCAATATTTGTAGCTGCTGGAACAAGATCAGAATCAGCCTGGCTGCCACCATTGTTGTTGTTGTTGTGTGTGACAACGTGGGTTGGGGGATGGGGAGGAGGAGGGGGGCTATGAGGTCACTGTCTTTCCTGGGCTTATCTGTTTATACAAACTACAGCATAAAGACGAATACCCAGATATCCACTTGCAGACTCGTTTTTCAAAAAGGATGCAGAGTCATGGACAAATACGCGTCTCTGTGTGTCAATATCACCAGATCAATGGTTTATTTTACCGGAGTCTTACAAATTCGTACTCGTGTAAAGCCCACCTAAATACACAGGGGAAACACCAAGTACAGGTGTGACAATTACACAGGTGGAGGGAATCATCATCATCAGAGAGACACAGAAGGGAGGGCAGGAACACACCACGCAGAACACAGGAATTTCAAAATAAAACAGGAAACACGAAAGACAAGACACAAAACCGGTAACTTGACTAAAAAGAATAACAGAATCAAAGAGGCAAAAGAACAACACAAGAGGTCTAACCTAGGAACATGATAAAAAATGAAACTAAATAACTCAAAGCAAGGACCATCATGACAACAACAGTGCTTCAAAATTAAAAAGTGGACACTAACTGATGCAGTTTATTGTTTTAGATCACAAGATATAATTTTGTATGCATGTGCTTATTACGACCCTTATTTTAGGTATTTATAAATTAAGCTGTTATAAAATCCCATGTACTTTCAGCCTTGGGAAACAGGAATTGATAAATGCCAACTCACTGCACTCATTCCTTCACCAGTCTATTGTCTTCAGTGTCTTAAGTCTCAGCATCCTTGTCCTGTGGCTAATGAAAGCTGATTTGTGAAATCAATTGCAAACTCCACGATGAAATGCCAGCATTACCGCTGCCCTTCAAGACATCCAACACTGTTTTCAACCAGTGATAACTTTGTTGAAGAATTACTTTTTTGTAATAGTTTTCATCTACAACCATTTCCCTGACAAAAACTAGACTATAACCTAAAAAAACAGCGCACATAGACAAAAAACTAAATTAAAAGATATTTTCATCAAAAAATAAAAAAAATAATTAAATCAGGCCTTATCTCATCATGTACAAAGTAGGGACAAGTTAGGAATATATCCAGTCACAGATATTTGGTTGAGTGGAAAGGTTGGATGCCAGCTGCCTTGGCTTCATGGTGACGCCATAAGTTCGGAGCAATCCAGTCAAAGCTCTCTTTATGAATTGATACATTCATGTAGAGCAGGTTCACTGCTTGTTTTCAATTCTGGGACTGAAACTGAGATGCTCTGCCAGGTAGCTTAAATAAAAGTGACTGCATTTCACAGAAAAGTAAAGCTTGTTTCTGTTCATTTATACATTCAAACTTTATGATCATTCATTAAAGGGTTATTAGATGTTTCACTTTATCCAAGTGTAAACAAGACTTACGAAATTGTAGGAAACTTAAAAAATGTCACACTTTAAACTTCATATTTTAGTCGACTAAATTTAAAGTACATTTTGTCAACCAAAATGTTGTGAAATTTCATTGACTAAAACTGGATGAAAATTGAAACAATTTTATTGACTAAATTATGAATAAAACCAAAATATATTTTTGGCAAAAGATGATAAAAAAAACATAATTAAAATATGTTGTCAAAATTCAGACTGCTTTCCACTAAAAACAACCACAATGAATTTCCTGAGCTTTATGACAACATGAGCAATTTACTTCTCCTTTTGAATACAAGTGGTAATTGACTATGTATCAAAGTGGTACAACAACAACACAAATACATGCCCATGATTTTAAAAATCCACCTGAATCTGCATTAGAGACGGGACTGATTCAGCCCTCTGTTTTTGGTTTGAAGGAATTTGACTGTGTGATGATGGTGGGCAGCCCTCCCACACAAACTGGAGTTTGGAAGGTTGAGGACTGTGACATGAAGCTCGGTTTTATCTGTAAAAGAAATGTTGGTGAGTCAAATCTCAGCTGAGCTACACTGGCACAAGTTACAATGACAGACTTTGTTATGTCTCATGTGAAGCTTACTGTAGAGGATGTAAATAAAAATGATGTATCCCATGCTCGAAGATTCTCAGATTGAACTCCTCCCTACAACTGCACTGCCAAAGGCTTTCTACAAACTTGGCAATGACTCATATAAATTGGTGGCCCAGAAGATGAAATGGGACGAGGCGAGGAGGCAATGCCAAGCAGATGATGCTGACCTCGCCAGTGTCCTGGACTCCATATCCATGGCATCCATTTTCTTACATCTTTCCAAGTTCAATGAGCCTGTGTGGATCGGCCTCAACAGCAATGTGGTAAAAATTATACCTCTTAATGTAAAGCACAGACTTAAATGTCAAAAACTGGACAGAAAAGTTTGAGGTGTGATTCAATTTCTACTACTGTTTCCACAGACAGGCGGGCAGTACAAGTGGGTGGATAACTGGCGGCTGTCATTCACAAAGTGGGGCAAGGAGGAGCCTAAAAACAATTACGCTTGTGTGTATATGGATGTGGATGGAACATGGAAGACCGCATTATGCAACAATACCTACTATTCCATTTGTAAGAAGTCACCAGGTCAGAAAACTGCTTCTGAAACCTCTCTTGCTAGCTTTTTTTAGTCATATATAGGGATATTAAATATATTTGTTGACATAGTACATTTTAGAAAGACATGTTAATGAAGCACAAATCAGGAACTGTTTTGAGGCAGGAAGCTCCCAAAGCTTGAGGCTCATCATTTTCCTAGTCATCATACCACAGTAAGTATTGATGATGTGAGGTAGAAATAATTCAATGCTCAAATGTTTTTTGGTACTTGTGGCGTTTTAAGGAAAAAAACATCATTCTACTGCTGGTCTGGGATCTTGAACTCAAGTCAAAATTTCAATTTACCATTCAATCTCATTTTAGCACAGCAACAACTTTAAAATTCTGTCTAATATACCTTGTTGGAAAATATATATCACATTTTTTCCCAGCTCTAATTCTTGCCAAATGCACAGTTTATAGTAAGGCTATTGGAATATTTGAAACATCTGTGTATTCAACACAATGTGTTTCAGAGCAACAAGAGCTACATTTGTAACACACAAATGAATGGAAATGATGCTCACAAAAAATAAAACAGGCTGCCTGGTGTGTTTTACTGACTCAAATTTAAACAGAGCCAAGGATTCCTGCAGAAAATAAGAAGACTATTGCTTAAAGCCCACAGTTATTGGATGTAAAGTAAACAGAACTATTGTGGACATAAACCTTACGGATCCTGATGGTTGTAAGGGAGATTTTATCAATTACTGAGGTTCAATTTGATGTTTAGCAGAAAGTGCTTGACTCGTCTTTCTAACCATTTCTTCAGTGTTGGGATGCTTAAAATGAAAATGCACTAAAATGCATGAACATTTTGTCATACAGTGTAAAGTGTGTGTCCTTCGAATTTAGTAGCATATAAAAGAAGGGGAATTAAAAATCTAGCTGAAATTCTGACCAAACAACTCAACCCAAAATAGCAAGATGTCAGATGCCACTGATTTAAAGGGAAGAAGAGCTAACTCTCTGACTGATTTAAATCATGTTATGTCAAAAACACACTCATGCATATTTAAGGAACATAACCCATCCTCTTTGTGCCCTGCATCTGGTATTGAATCAAGACATTGCTATGCCTACACAGCAAAATACCCTTAAACTGATGTGCAAAAAACTTACTTTACTCCATTATCATAGGACCCAGTGTCTAAAATTCTTGGCATATCTAAATTTGAAATTCTGGCATGGTGGTAGTCCTAATGTGCAGCTAATAAGCACTACCAGCATAGTAATCAATATTTTCTCTTGACTCATTTTAGAAGTAGCTCCCACTGAGCCCGCACAACTACCAGGCACCTGTCCAGAGGGGAGAACAGCCTGGGTTCCTTTCAGAGGCCACTGTTACGCTTTCTTGACCTCTTCTCGTGACAGTTGGACGAGCTCCTCGGTTGAATGTCTAAAAAGGGGTCTGTATCTATGACAAATTCCTTTTACAAAAATAAAAAACCTTGAGTGAATAACATCTAAACATTACTTTTTGTGTACATGTTACTCAGAGTCATCTCTGCTGAGTATTGAGGACCCTCAGGAGTCGTTGTTCATCCAGCAGAACATACACTTGCTAAAGGACAGTGCCAGTTTTTTCTGGATTGGCCTCTACAAGAATCATGAGGGTAAGCACAGCTGGCTGCAGCCTAATTTATTATCACCAAATAATATGCTGCTTTACTATACACTCGCCTGCCACTTAGTACAGTACAACTTACTAGGTAGGATCAGGTAGGACTCTCTTTTGCCATGTGATTGGCTGTTAACCTATTTGTTTTGAAAAACAGATGAACAGGTGTACTTAGTAATAACAAGAAGAATAAGAAGAACCTAATTTTTCAAAGATATAAATTTAAGTTTCGTTCATCTCATCCACACAGCCTCAGTCTGAAGAATCAGCATACTGCATATCAAAATACTGATATACCTTAACCTTCAGATCTTATTTCTTGGTTTAGATGAGTGGAGGTGGATCGATAACAGTGTTTTGGACTACACAAACTGGGAGCAAGGGATTCCACACTTAGACACATGTGTGGAGATAAACTCTGAAACTGGACAATGGAAAACAAACAGATGCTACAGAAGTAGGCCCTTCATCTGCAAAAGGCCAAAAGGTACTTTTATCATTTCCATTTATTTTCTGTTATTCTCAACTTAACCCTCACAAAAATTAAGTACTAGCTGGAGGCCGTCCATACAGCATTAACTGTTGAGTGAGCAGGAGTCTGGCTGAACTATCTGTGTTCTATCTACTTTTCCTCCTTCTACTCTTCTCTCTCAGCTTATAAAGTAAACAACTCATCTTAGCTCGGTCTTCCTGTTCTTAAGTCAAATTTGCTTCCCTCCTCTGCTGTTACTAAGGAGAGGGAGTTGATACAGCGGTACTAAGAAGTGATCGGTGCTAGCTGAAACAGGCCTCACTTCAGTCCTGTCTGCATTCCCTCTTTGACTTTTCCTCTTTCTCCCAGAGATGCTGTGTTACAGAGAAAATAAAAATCCCAGTAACCTTGATTGATGCTGATATCCTTGTTATGAACCGCGATAACTTGACTTTGCAGCATTATAAATGATTGAATAAATCATACAATGCAAATCGTACATTCATACTGCACCGAGATACAACCATGGCTGTGTAACAAATTCTGAATATTATTCTTTATTGTCTTGAAATCTGTTAAATCTCTGGCACTATTAAAGGTTGATAGGAAATGTATTTAATTAAATTGTAATTGGAAAAAACAAAGAAACGTTTTGCTTTTCATCTTACTGGTTATGAAAATTAATGATAAATAGAGTTTGTAGGATCTTTACATAGGTGGTTTAATTTGATTTAAAGATTTACAAAAATTTGCCTTAATAAAGCATTCTAATAAACTTTATAAACATGAACCTGGCTGACACATGGTTAAAAAAAAAAACTTTTCACAAAGAAAGTCATTTGGGAAGGTAGAGAGACCAACATCAAATTAAACAATATCACCACTATCATGATTTTTTCCACATTGTTTAAGCATGCATCACCTTTGTAATTTAAAGTGTCTTGTTGTAAAGAAAACAGACCAGCTGTTTTTTGTGAAATACACTACGGAAGGTTGACCACTGAATGCTGAGGCCCTAGACTTGGCGACAGGCATGGAGCTGACCTGCACTGAAACGTTCTTGGCACACACAACTTGAAGTCTCTGAGTCACTTGAAGCATACAGTTTTTCTCTGTCTTTGCAGTAAACCGCCCTCATACCTTTACCATGCAATTGAACTGGTTTATAAAGTTCAACAGAAATATGAGCGTGTTTGCACCCTCAGGCCCAACTCTGCAGAGCGGAGGAGCATCACCGTAGGGGTCTGCACTACTTTCTCCTATCTTTTTCTTTTCACATAAAAATGGTGGACTCCGGAGAAGAGAAACCAGCCCCAAACAGGCCCCATGACATGGGTCTCTCTTCCCTGTCTTTACCGTCTTTACCATGGGATGGTAAAGTTACTCTCGTCAAGTGAGCTGGCACGTTTGCAACTTGCTTCTTAACCAAGAACAGGGGACCAAGCATTTACCCCTGAGGAACTCCCTGTGCATAAGCCATATAAAATAGACACTGCTCCCCGCCATGACACTTTAAAGAATCGTTCTGTGAGGTAGGACTTGAACCACAACAGGGCAGATCTTAAGATACCAAGTTTAAAGAGTGGAGAGGAGGGTTTCCTGGTTCACTGAGTAATATGAAGCCGACAGGACCAGCAGCATCAAGACTGATGATTGACCAGCAACTCAAGTCAGTTGCATTGACTCTATGACCGACAGAAGTGCAGTTTAGCACCACCTAAGGGCAGACTGATTTGGATCAAACAGGTTGTTGTAATCTGATTTCTTAACCATGTGTTTTTCTTGCTATCAGAGCACAAGTATTTTGTATTTGTTTGAAATACACCATGGTCAAAATGCTTTTAATCTATCTTTTTAACTCTTACACAATTGTTTTCTTTGTTTTCTCAGTTCTACCACCTATAACAAAGCCACCAGTTGTTGGTAAGTTATTCTAACCCTTTAAAGCCTGAAAACACAAATCATAGCTGGAAAATTTTAAGTTTTTTTTATAGCTAAAATGTCTATTTCACTTTCTACTAAATTTAGCATATATATTTTTTTATCTCATTAGAGACATTTGGGAGTTTTTGGCAACTGATGATCCACATGAAGACATTTTTATTATGTATCTGATCGTATTCTGATTATTTTTCATAATACTTTGACCATATTGATGAGGTAGAAGTATCATAAAAGTATGTAACCAATATGATCCAACAGGTTTTAAGGGGCTAAATATGACAGTCATCAGTATAATGCCAAAATGAGCTGAGTCACTGCTAATATTTGTCTGTGTTTTTCTCCAAAGCTCCTAACATTAAAGAAGTTCTACGCCGGTCTGCAGGCATCACCGCGGCTATTATAATTGTTGTCATAGCCATCGCTGGACTAGGTGCCCTCACTCTATTTCGCAAACGGATACCCATCCCTGTGTTGGGAGAAAGTACCTTTGACAATATATTATACTTTAATAATCCAATGAAAGCTCATGTAGACACAAAAGGACTTGTAGCAAACATGGAGCAGAATGAACTAGCATAGCTGACAGGTGAAAAGTGGGAGTCACTATGAAACTGATCGAATTTGTGACCTTCTTGTTGGTATCTCACTACTTTTGGATCACTTTACAGGAAACTAAAGCTCAATAAGATCCTTTAATAGTTCCCTTTCAAGTACTAATCCATGCAGGAGTCACAGGTGTGATACAAGCTAGAAAAATTTGAATAATGTTTTACTGTTGCAATTTTAGAATTTTGCTTGAGAAGTATAAATGGATTTATGAAAAAAAAACAACCAATCATGTTTCTGTTTTGATATAAAACATCAGAAATCAAGAAAAGCTAAGATGTTTAATTTATGCAATTTTCAAGATCTTCTCTGCAGGGTTGCTTTGGCTGTTGATTGACCTTTTTCTGGCTCGCATAAATGTAAATAGATGTTTAATAAAAAGACATGGCATTTTGAACTGACTGGCCTCTACTTGTTCTTTGTTTTGATATTTGGTGTTTTGACATTATCACTATTTCTTTCAATTTGGTTAGCATGCTTCATATTGTTTAAAGAGACACTACACATTTCACACAGGCTCACCAAAATTGAACAATAGCAGATTGGAAAAAGGTGGCACAGCCAGAATAAAACAACAAGAAAGTATGTACTATTGTAGCAATAGTTCAGGCAGGTAGTCTAAAGGTGTGGGAGATATTTTTGGCCCACTTTTGGCCTCTTAAAACAAACTGAGATTTATTTATGTAGAACAGCCTACCTTAGTAATGTTGCTGACCACGTCCATCCCTTTATGATTACAATGTACTTATCTTATGATTGCTATCAACAGCAGGATAAAGAGCCATGTCACAAAGCTGAAATAAATTCAAAAAGGTTTCTTAAACATAACGAGTTCACTGCAGTCAGGAAGCCTCCACAGCAAAATCTCTGAGGAGTGTTTTCAGCATCTTGTTGAATTTATGCCAGGAAGAAGGATGAAGTTCTGAAGGCAAAAGGGGGTCCAACTCTGTACTAACAAGGTGAACCTAGTGGAGGAGCCATGAGTGTAAAGTATCTGACTAAAGTTGGTACACCCCTCACATTTTAGCAAATACCTTATTATTATATATTTCCATCACTGAAGAAATGACAGTTTAATTCAAGATAAAGCAGTGAGTGTACAGCTTGTATAAAAGTGTGAATTTATGGCTGTGTGTCAAAATAACTTGACACACAGCCATAAAGTTTAAACTGCTGGCAACAAAAGTGAGTACACCCCTATGTGAGTGTCCAAATTGGGCCCAAAGTGTCAAAACTTTGAGAGTCCACTGTCATTTTCAGCACTGCCTAAACCCTCTTGGACCTGGAGCTCACCAGATCTTCACAGGTTGCCACTGGAATCATTTTCCACTCCCCCATGACCACATCATGGAGCTGGTGGATGTTAGAGAGCTTGTGCTCCTCCACCTTCCTTCTGAGGATGCCCCACAGATGCTCAATAGGGTTTAGGTCTGAAGACATCACCTTTATCCTCAGCTTCTTTAGCAAGGCAGTGGTTGTCTTGGAGGTGTGTTTTGGTGTCATTATCATGTGGGATTCTGCCTTGCTGCACAGTTTCCAAAGGGAGAGGATCATGCTCTGCTTCTGTATGTCACACTGTATGTTGACATGCATTGTTCCCCCAATGAAGTGTAGCCCCCAGTGCCTGCAGCACTCATGGAGCCCCAGACCATAAAACACCCACCCCAATGTTTCTCTGTAGGCAAGACACACTTGTCTTTGTGCTCCTCACCCGGTTGCTGCCACACATGCTTGACACCATCTGAACCATCCATTCATCCATCCATCTTCTCCCACTAATCTGTGGTTGGGTCATGAGGGCAGCGGCCCTAGCAGGGGAGTCCAGACTTTCCTCTCCCCGGCCACTTCATCCAGCTCTTCCTGGGGGATCCTGTGGCGTTCCCAAGCAAGCTGTGAGACATAGTCCCACCAGCTTGTCCTGGGTCTCCCTCCGGCCACATACCGGTGGAATGTGCCTGAAATACCTTGCCACAGAGATGGCAGGAGGCATCCGAAGTAGATACGGGAGCCACCTTATCTGACTCCTCCCTACTCAGAGTAGCAGCGACTCTAGTCCAAGCCCCTCCCAGATGACTGGGCTTCTGGCACTGTCTCTAAGGGAGAGCCCAGCAACCCTGCAAAGAAAATTAATTTCTGCCACTTGTAATAGCTATCTTGTCTTTTCAGTCATGACCCACAGCTCACATAGGAAGGACCCAACCAGGGGCATAAAGCCCCCGACAGCATAGCTCCTGAGGTCACTGGGGCACACACACCCCTCTCACGACAAGATGGTGGCTTTGGGAGGGGACCATCTGAACCAAATAAGTTTGTCTTGGTCTTATCAGGCCACAGGACATGGTTCCAGTAGTCATTGTCCTTTGTCTGCTTGTCCTCAGTAAACTGTTTGTGGACTTTCTTGTGCATCATCTTTAGGAGAGGTGTCCTTCTGGGATGATAGCCATGTAGACTAAATTGATGCAGTGTGCGGTATACGGTCTGAGCACTGACAGACTGACGCCCCACCCCTTCAACCTCAATGTTGGCAGCACTCATACATCTGTCTCCAAACGACAACCTCTGGACATTATGCTGAGCACGTGCACTCAACTTCTTTGGTAGATCATCATGAGGCCTGTTCTGAGTGCGACCTGTCCTGTCACAACCCCAAAACACACTTTCAAGAAACCAATGCACCAACGGGTTCATTTTAAAATACCAATATATTGTACAAATGAACAAAAAAAAATGACACACTGTACCATGATAATATTTAAGCAAAATATTTCTGTAATAGCCTGCTTATTGGAAAATAGTCTTTTTTTGAATGAAATTAGTACTGAATTTGACACACTGTTTCTTTGAAAAGCCAATATATACACATCTCTTCATGTATTTGTGCTATTAAAAAACAAAAAAAACTACACGAATTACTCTTAAGAAGCAGTTTCAATTGGTTTGAATTCTGTGTATTTAAGAAAGTAGTTCTTTGCATTAATGTTAAACATAAATGCTGACATGATTATGGAATAACCACACAGTATTTGCTCTTTTTGTTTAATTAAACAAGTATATATGTTCAATAACAAATGAGCTTGAAGTGGACTGAGACTGAACTCAAAATTGTAAAAATCTGGGGTGCTGGTTTGGCAGAGTGGTTAGCAACCGGGCACCCCATGTGTTTGCTTCTGCCGGTCCAGGTTCGAATCCCGCCTGTGACCAGTCTGCAAAGTGTCTCCCACTGCTCTCTCACCCTCTTTCACAAGCCTATCCACTGTCTCTCTCCTATCAATAAAGGCACAAATTGCCCAAAAAAATACATTTAAAAAAAAAAAAAATTGTAAAAATCACTAACCTTCTGCAGCAAGTGAAAGTTTGTATTACATCACGACCTGGCTCAGGTGGTCACAACAAAGGAGGGAGACAACACCATGGCAAAGTTTTAAATAGTCTTTATTAATCAAGTTAAACCAAATTGAAACCAAATCAAGCATTTAACTCAAATAAATCTTTGATTAAACCAAGTAAGCTAAAACTAAACCAAAGTAGGCCAAATGAAATCGTCAAATAAGGCAGTTTACTGTTAACAGAACTGAACCAAACTAAACAATCAAAGACGCAAAATTAGACCAAATTAAACCAAATTACTCAAAGTTACTTCAAATAAGATCAAAATCAAATATTTAAAGCATGGAGCGTGTAAATTTGTAGATTCAGTAGTGTATGATGTGCATGAGTGAAGATAATATGTGTAAATTTAAAATGTGAACTGAACTAAAAAACTAACATTACTGAACCCAAATGTGCTACCTGTGTGGAGGCCAGGTCAGAGAGCGAGAGAGACTGTGTGACTGCAGGAGCTTAAATAACCTCCTCACCCTGCACACAGGTATCTGACATGACTCCAATCAAGGAGCTGCACTCACAGGCACAGGCTCAGGCTGACACCACCAAACATGTCATGATGTCATAGACATCACAATCGTTACCCGTTTTAATAAGGATAACTAAAGAGAGTGTACTGCACCAGCTACCCTTGACCTGTTTGTTTTAATGTACCTGTTGTTAGGCTTCTGGAAAAATCAATTCTTAAAAAAATGTTAGCCTTTTTATCAAAATCACTGTAATATATAAGAAAGAAAAGATCATGAAAATTGAGATTAGAGGTATTGTTTCTACACTACTATTTGGAACAATTTGTGCATCTTGCACTTTTTTAAAATCATTTTCCAAATAAAGTAACACATATTCTTCACATACATCATGAGTTTTGTCCACACTGATGTTGGTTATACTTGCTAAAGAGGCCATATTGAACAGATCCTCACTCACTTCCCCTGATAGGAAACAGGATTTCCTCCTGTCCTCTCTTTCTACTGATCATCCCTTCACTCATAACCTAATGCCACGCAGACCTCCAGGGGGATTCTATCAAAAAAACACCTTCACATCAGCAAAGGACTGCAAACTTCATTCAATAAAGAAATTATTTTGGAACAGTTTCTATAAAGCTGGGGCATTCTTGATGAAATGTGATTCTCCTTAATATGTTAACACCTGAAATGGTTTAAGACAATTTGTATCTGACTCTTTTTTTCTGGGTCCATTTTCTGGGCACAAAATTAGCCCTTAAGTAAGTGCTATTTCTAGTTCATCAATAATCTTGGATATTTGGACATTAATCTTACTTAGGTGGAAAAAAAAATCATCTGAGTTTCTCTTAAACCTTTTAAAACAGTGTTAGTGTAAACAGCAGAGTGAAATTTGATTGCTGGTTTCCCACTTCCTGCGTTTGTTGGAAATTCATGGAAACTGCTGTCATTTGAACAACCTACCCATGTGACAGGATATCCATCAATGTGAGCAAGGAGGGAAGAGCACCAAGTCTGTGTGTCACTACTGCTCTGCCGCACACCTTAGCACACCAGACCACCTCTCTCATGACTTGAAAACTCTCCTCATCCATCACTGAGTGTTAAATACTCATCAAGGATGTTCTCCTGTTCAAACTTCGCTGCTGCCCTCTGTCTCCTGCAAGCCCTCTGCATCACAGCTGACATAGGTATGTATCCTTTCCTCCATTTTAGTCTATTTAGTTTGTTGAAAATTGTTTCCCTTAAGACTTGCTGTTGAAGCTGTTTTTGTCCTGCTCTAGACAGTGGCTCCTTCCTCATCTACAACGAGAACCACAACAAGTGCATCAGGGTTGAAAGTGCCACCTCTGTGACGGTGGCCAACTGTGATCCTCATGCCAAATCCCAGCAGTTTCGTTGGGCCTCTGAATCCCGCATCCTCAGCCTTTCCCTCAAGCTCTGTCTCGCTGCAACGGAGATTAAAGACTGGGTGAAGGTGGTTCTTTTTGAATGTAATGAGAGTAATGTCCTACAGCACTGGCAGTGCAAGAACGAGACACTCTTTGGCCTCAAGGACCAAGATCTGCACTTAAACTGGGGCAACTTCAAGGAGAGAAATGTGATGATCTACAAAGGTTCAGGGCTGTGGAGCCGCTGGAGGATATTTGGGACCCGAGGTGACCTTTGCTCCAAGGGGTTTCAAGGTAAGAGCTGTGGGAATATAGAGGTGGACAGAGCATAACCCCAGAACTATAGTCAACAAATAGATATGCCAGCTCAAATATGACTCAACTCATGTGAAAGTCAGGGGTTGATATGTGAAATGTTTTACCTGCAGGACTAACAGTGGAACAGTCACTACTTCAAATATACCAGCAACTGCTCTAAATGATGATCAAATTTTGATAATAAAATATTAAGGTTTGCAGGTCTTTTACTTTGTTACATGTTATGTAGCACTGAGAGTTCCAGATTTCTAAAACAAGTACTCTTTGTAAAACCTCCACCAAGTAAAATTAACCTGGCTCTTTGTTTAAATTTTGTATGGGGATGTATCATCAGATGTTTTATTTGAACACAAAATCAAATTGCCTAAAAGGTGATCATCGTTATCAGCAGATACGCACATCTCAGTAGATATTTACAGCTGCCATGCAGATTGGCTGCTCATACCCCATATACAGACGTGGAAAAAAAAGTTGGTACTTTTCTGTTAAAAAAAGAAAATGGTCACTGAAATAGAATTATTTATAAAAAACAAAATACTGAAACTGGCCTGGACAAAAATGATGGCACCCTTGACTACATATTTTGTTGCACAACCTTTTGAGGTAATCACTGGAATCAGGCAATTTCTATAATAAATCCTATATCCTCTATATAATATATCCTATATCCTGGGTCATTATCTTGTTGGAGGGCCCATGACCTGCAGCTGAGACCAAGATTTCTGACACTGGGCACCACATTTAGCTGCAGATTGCCTTGATAGTCTTCCCACATCTGTTCTAACACAAATGGACTGTCACCACAGAAGGAGCAGGTCAATTTAAGTCAAGTAGCGGCTTTATGCTCTTGACAAAAATATCAGCTTCACTGATACTAGGTTTGGAAATACCAGCGCATGTATTGGCCAAAATCCAATATCACACTTCTCTATTTTGAGAACACATGGCTGAACAATTGCAACACAGTCTGTCAACAACAGTGCTGCTCTATTTCAAGTTACAGCATAAACTCCAACAGGCATACTACAAATGATAAAGTCAGACATGCTGAAGTTTTTTGCAGCTTCATTCTTAAAATAAGCTTCAGTTCACACATCTTATGACAAACTACTTCACTGCAGAAAAAATGATGTTTTTTCTGCACTACCTTTGAAGTTGTATCCAAAGTGAAGCCAAAAAAAGGGCAACTTTAGTTAGAGAAAAAGAGAGACGAGGTCAATGAATTCCTATTAATCATTTCAACATCAACAATGAAATAATTGTTGAATGTTTCAACATTTATGATCTGGACTTAGTCCACATCCAGGTTTTCAAATTCAGCCTTGATAATCCATGACTGATTATTAAATTATTGTTCTTTTCAATTGGGTGCAAACAAGAAGTTCATACAAAATGAAGTGCTGTCCATCACGTGAAGTTAGTTTTATGAACATTAACATCACATAAAGACAACTTGAGGATGCTTCTTTTAATATATTGATGAGGGATAATGATAGAACAGTTTTGTCTTTATTCACTAAACAATTTCAAAATAAAAGCCGATGTGAGCATGCAGATGCCACAACTATTATTCTACCTCAACAAGAACAAAATAAGTGCCTATGCATGAACATGCATGAAGCAGCTTACACGACTCTGTCCATATTCCATATTCCAAAAGTGAACTTCAGTAACTTTAGTCAAAACTGTGGATTTCAATCAATCTCAAGTCATTTAGGGCTCTTTCTAGAGATAACATGCTGAATTTTGACATGTCAATGAGTTAATTTTTGAAGAAAATAACAGAATGGTCCCCATTGATAAAATGAGAAAAGCAGCCTTGTAACTCTGAGATAAAAGAAATTATAATAGGTTGAAATCTTGAGAAAATTACCTCATTTTATTTACCATCAAGGGAATACAGGGTGAAATGAAATAAATGCAGGGTTTCTAAACACTTTCTTTAATCAGATTCAGGACTTTTTAAGACCCTTTAAAGTCCTAAGCTGAGAAAACTTTGGATATTTTGCAGTCAGATCAAGCTGCAATCATCACATATTTTTCCATAGCAAAACAAAATCCTAATATGTTAAAAGACTGAAATTTTATAACAATGACTGAGCCAGACTGACTGACGTGGAACAGAGGGATATCAAGGCACATTTTTCTACCATTGCTTATTTTTCTGTCATTTATCTCAAAATCCCAGAGTAAACTTAAAGGACTGAGGGCTTCAGGTTTATTTTAATACAGAATTTACAGGTTGCGAGTTTTAGAGATGTAAATTCAAGACTGGTATTTATTAGTCTGACTGTTTGACTGGACCACAAAGAAATTAATGACAATATGATTGTGTTATGCATGAGGGCAAGCAAACAAATTGTTTTAGAGTGTCTAGTAGGCTTTAGAAAAGGCTTTACTTTTGACAGATACATGAAAAAGTGAAAATTGAAAATTGATTTTCTATTTATTGGTCAGCTATCAAGAGGTCAAGTGAGTGCTGATCAATATGTCCACTTTATATGCAGTACGCTTGATCCAGGCTATAACTCAGAATATCTCAATGTGTGTTTATTTCAGAGGTTTTCACAATAGGGGGTAATGCCTTTGGAAGTCCTTGTCAGTTTCCGTTTAAGTTCGAGGAAAAGTGGTACGCTGAATGCACAAAGGACGGCCGCACCGATGGTCAGCTGTG
Organism: Scarus forsteni; assembly: GCA_036419115.1. NCBI lineage: Eukaryota > Metazoa > Chordata > Actinopteri > Labriformes > Labridae > Scarus > Scarus forsteni. The sequence goes on along the minus strand of JAZDUH010000007.1, from coordinate 8,762,008 downwards.
GTGTGCAACAGAGACAGATTACGACAAAGACGTGAAATGGGGCTTCTGTCCTACGACAGGTAGGTGCATGACACACGTCAAGCGGGCATCTTCTGTACATGATCAGCAATAATCAGCCATGCAGGGTGATCACTACATCAACACTGGTGCTTCCTCTCATGAGTGTCAACATAGAAATGTCCCAGTTCTCTTCCTAATGACCTTCCTTTCCTCTGATTTCTGAAACTAGAGCTGGAAAGGAAGGGTGGGAGGAAAAATTTTGATGATTTGACAAATGTTTATTTCTTTGCCAAAATAAAATACATTGGTTCTGTTGCATTGGAAAAAAAACAAGATCTGATTTTAAAGACATGCAGTTGTAAATCATTTACAAAACTCACCACAGTACTTTGTTTTTTTCTCAGATTTTACAGACTTCAAGACTTTAATATTGACTAAGCACAGTGATTCTTTGGCTTATTTATTCCTACGTTGTATCTCTGTCACAATGCAGCAACTTCAAACTGGGATACTGACCCGGTCACAGGAGTTCAGTATCAGAGGAACTCGATGTCAGTGTTGACCTGGCATCAGGCGAGAAAGAGCTGCCAGCAGCAGGGAGCCGACCTCCTCAGCATTGTTGAACTACATGAACAGTCGTATATTTCAGGTACACTGTAAGCCCTGGATCTCCTATCCTTAATATTATGCCAATGAACTTTCACTGAGTCTAAATGTGTTGGTCAAAGCAGGGTTGATAGCTACTTCTTTTGGGACTTCTGTGTGGATTGGACTTAACAGTCTGGACTTTGACAGTGGATGGCAGTGGAGCAATGGAAATCCATTCAGATATTTGAACTGGGCCCCAGGTGAGTACAGGATGGTATTCTGCAGAGCATTGATATAGTATTATTAAGAAGAGAAAAATTAATGTACAACTTATTACTGTCTGTAGTACTCAACACCAGGTGGTGCTATATGGCTACAAAATATAGTTTCTTCTTGAAAATCCAGCCCAAACTATATACAGCCCGGATCAGTCTGTGAGGGTTTGGGGTGTTTATATGGCTTCAAGATCAAGTGGTCTAAGTCAGCTCTCTTACCATTAAATGATCCAGCCAACAAAGTGGCAAATATATACTTGGGGTGCTGGTTTGGAGGAGCAGTAAGCAACCTGGCACAACCAATGTACATGCTTCTGCTGGCCCGGGTTTAAATCCAGCCTGTGGCCAACCCACAAGGCGTACCCTCCCGCACAAGTGCATCAAGGAAAGGAAGTAACAAAACGTACAAATATTATTATTATTAATTCGAGTCTCACAGCAGCCCATACACATTTATACAGTTTGGACTTGTCTTGTCTGAAATAACTTTTCATCAACATAAACATTAAAATGATCATTGTTTTGAGCAGGTCATCCCTCATCTGAGCCGGGGCTGTCATGTGGAACCCTAAATGCCGGGAAAGCCTCAAAATGGGAGAGCGCAGCCTGCTCCAAGAAACTTGGATACATTTGTCGTAAAGGAAACTCTACAGATCTCCCTCCACCACTAGGTAAGCATTTTAAGGCTTCCAAATAACAAGGTCCAGTAATGATGTGACTTTATCATGTAAAAGCATGCAGACACACTTTCACTCCCTCTGGTTTTATTCAACAGTCAAGAACCAGCCCAGCTTCTGCCCCAGTCATTGGATCCCATACGGAGGTAACTGTTACAACCTGGACAGAAATAAAAAGATGTGGAGAGAAGCTTTGGTTGCATGTCGCAAGGAGGGAGGAGATCTGGCCAGCATACAAAACATAGAAGAGCAGAGCTTCATAATATCTCAATCTGGATACTGTACGTAAGCAATTAACTTTTTTTTTTAACATTAAACTAAGTTTTGAAAACAAATACAGCTGTTTAACCTTTTGTTTTTGGAACCCTTTAATTATGGCACCAGTGGAATGTATTTAATCAAAAGACATTTTATTTTAATGTAGCAGTTCCTAATCTGTGATATACTTTTTACTTTTCTCTACAAAATGTATATCTGTATATTTAGCTACAAAAACATTTTTTATAACCAAGAGTGGTAACATGGTTAAGCCTGTACATTTCAATGAAAGACTGCACATTGACTTAAGGCTTTAAAATTTGGATTCACCATGGTTGTCCTGACAACAATACTGACCTGGATAATCTATAAAACTTTTTTTACAACTTAAAATTATGTTTAAACATCAACAATACAGGCAATACATATTATTCTAAATATCAAATGGTTATGCACTGGTTAGTACCCTAAAATATTTTACAGTTTTTCATTCGTTTGTGTGTTCATTCTCACAAACTTGTCAGCTTTTGCATTATTTCACTTGCATGCTGATACATTTTTCTTACAGTTTTATTGGATGTTAACAAAAGATTCACCCATTTTACCAATCTCACATTTTTTACCACTCTTTGAATCTTTGTTGAATAATCGGGGAATTTTTGTAGATTTCCTTACAAACTTTGTGACTCACACCAGTAAGGGTGTGTATTGTCCAGAATAGGCCATATTGGCAAAATGTGAGGTCAAATATCTGTTGGGATTAAAAGCTGAAACTTTAATATCAATCACCTATTTCGGCAACTAACTAAAATCTTCCATCCTTACTGTGCAGTAAAGAAAATGCAATGAATTGCCTCGTGTCCAGTATCATATCATATTATATTGTATTTGTATATTGTAACCCCTGTATCATATATATCATATGTATCCTAACATCAGATTCTTAAGTATATACCCCTAAAACTGAAAAAGACAAACTTACCGCTAATAAAAAATGTATTCATCCATCCATCCATCCATCCATCCATCCATCCATTTTCTTGTGCTTATCCGTGATCCGGTTGCGGGGAAGCAGCCTGCCACTTCATCTAACTCTTTCCGGGGGATCCCGAGGCATTCCCAGGCCAACTGAGAGAAATTGGCCTGAGTTTTTGGCAACGAAAGAGGTGATGCTGCTAGCATGCGATGAAATCAAGAGAGCCGGTGGTCAGAGAAAGATGGCTCGCGCACCCCTCAACAAAATCCGACTGGGAGGCGGAAACGCCCGCATGGCTGAAAACTACAGCAGAGCCCGGGACGACAGTGCAGGAGCACGCCTGGGGGAAGAGGAGAGTGACGAGGAGTCACGCGTCTAACACGTCTGAAAAGTGAAGAAAGAAAAGCAACGAGGGCACACCATTCCAACATTACCATCTACAACATCACAACCCCAACATCACAAACCGGGACTAACAACAACAACAACAACAAAGGATTATGTGGAACGAAGGATTATGGAATATGTCAAATACGGACACTAAAAGGGAGTCTAGAATTAAGTAAGACCTCTATAAATAAATACAAATGCATAACAACTTGTTAATTTGTGGAAAAAAGGAGACTAAGTTCTAAATATTGAGAAAATGGGGACGGGACTAGATAAGCTCTGCTTCTCCCGTCTACCCTTTCGGACATGAATATTTGATCAACTATTGACAATGTGTGATGCTGTATAACTGTGTTGACGTGACCGAAATAAATAAATAAAATGAAATGAAATGAAATGAAATGAAATTGTGCCTCCAGCATGTCCTGGATCTTCTCTGGGGACGCCGACCGGTGTGATGTGCCTAGAACAATTCACCAGGGAGGCATCCAGGAGGCATCCTAACCAGATGCCCGAGCTACTTCACACTCAGCTGTGAGAACCGATCCAGCGAATAGCTGTCGGTCACAGTCCAATGATGCCAACAGGACCACATCATCTGCAAAGTGTAGCGACCTGATTCAGAGGATTTGATTTGATTTCATTCAGAGGTCACCAAACCGGAACCTCTCAACACCGTGGCTACACCTATAACTTTTGCCCCCAAAAGTTATGAACAGAACAGGTGACAAAGGGCAGCCCTGTTGGAGTCCAACCCTCACTGGATACGGTCTGATTTACTGCTGGAAATGTGGACCAGGCACTGGAACCAGTCATACAGGGAACAGACAGCCCTTATCAAGGGGTATAAAGCTGGTCTATAGTTCCACGGCCAGGAAAAAAACTCATTGATCTCATTGCTCCTCCTGAATTTAAGGTTTTGACAATCCTGCGGACCCTCCTCTCCAGTACCCTGAACGGACCTTACCTGGGAGGCTGAGGAGTGTAATCCCCCTGTAGTTGGAGCATACCTTGGTCTCCCTTCTTGAAAAGGGGGACCACCACCCCAGTCTGCTAGTCCATTGGTACTGTCCCAGATGCCCAAGCAATGTTGCATTGTCATGTCAGCTGTCAGTCCCACAACCACCAGGGCCTTGAGGAACTCCAGATGGGTCTCATCCACCCCTGGAGCTCTGCCCCCAAGGAGCTTTTTGACCACCTCAGCAACCTCAGCTCCAGAGACAGAAGAGCTCACTGCAGAGTCCCCCAGGTCTGCTTCCGCATTGAAAGACATGCAGATGGGATGAAGGAGGTCTTTGAAGTATTCTTTCCACCAATCCAGGATGTCCCGAGTCAAAGTCAGCAGTGAATCCCTCAACCATAGATAGTGTTGACAGCACACAGCTTACCCCTTCTGTGACAACAGATGGTGGTCCAAAACCTCCAAGTCACCCGGAAGTCGTTCTCAATGGCCTCACAGAACTCCTCCTATGCTGGAGTTTTTGCCTTGGCAACCACTGAAGTTGCTTTGGCCTAAAGGCCCGATAGGACTCCTTTAGCTTGAAGGCATCCCTGACCACTGGTATCCACCAGCAAGCTTGGGTGTTATCGCCATGACAGGCACCGACCACCTTACGACCACAGCTCCGAGCAGCTGCCTCAACAATAGAGGCCAGGAACAAGGCCCACTCTGACTCAATGTTGCCACATAGTTGAACTTCCCCCGAAAGAGGGAGTTAAAACTCTTTCCGATGGGAGACTCTGCCAGATGTTCCTAGCAGACCCGCACAACACACTTGGGCCTGGATGGTCTGATGGGCATCCTCCCCCACCACCAGGTGGTGGTCAGTGGACAGCTCTGCACCTCTCTTCACCCGAGCATCCAAGATATGCGGCCGCAAGTCCGATGATACGACTAAGGCACCCCTATGTTTGTAAATGGTGTTTGTTGTGGACAATCTGTGACGAGCACATCAGTCAGGTTCTGTCCCTCCAACTGAAGGCAGAAGGAGACTACAATATGGTTTGAGTTTTCACTGATTAGAGCCATACTTAAACTTAAGATGACAGAACTGACTATTAACTGTGACTTAAGCTGATGAGAATCTTTGTCTTGAGACTATGACTCTCAAAAATGGTCAAAATTAACACTGCTTTAAACTTGTCAGATATTACTTGTTTGTTGTTGTTATACCAGATGTTAAATTATTGCCCATGATGATCCTGATGTTATCCTTTCACGTAACTCCAACTTTGTATGCATTTAAAACCTCAGTGCCCACAGATGAGCTCTGGATCGGCTTGAACGATCAGCACAATCAGATGTTGTTTGAATGGTCAGATCGCTCCCACGTCACCTTCACTCAGTGGCAGACTGGTGAGCCATCTCATGCTACCAATCAACAGGAGGACTGTGTCCTTATCAGAGGAGAGGTAAAACCTAAACTGTCCGAAGACAAAGATAAAATGTTCTCAGTGGATGCAGTGTTGTGTAATCCTCACCTCTCTGTATGTGACTCATGAAGGCTGGCAGGTGGGCTGACCACATGTGTGAGAAGGCGTACGGCTACATCTGCAAAAAGAAAGCCTCTATTACACCAGGTCCAGGATTTCATGAAGAAGATAATCCTGGGTGTAAACTGGTGAGTAGTGTAAATTTTCCACATAACGAGTACATCTTAACACCAAAACCTTCAACAGATGTTACTGAACTGTCTACTTCTGTCTCAAGGGTTCCATCAGGTTTGGCTCTTACTGTTACAAAATTGGATCTCTGGCTAAAACTTTTGAGGAGGCAAAGCAAGAATGTTCAGCATCTGGCTCTTACCTGGTGGACATAGCAGACAGGTAGATTTTATTTAAATCTATTTCTTAAATCTGGGATGTTTGGGGAAAACCAGTGACATCACAAAAGTCAAAGAACTACTCACCTTGCCTCTCTTTATGTTCTCATACAGATATGAGAATGCTTTTTTGGTCAGTTTGGTGGGTTTGAGACCAGAGAAATATTTTTGGACCGGTCTCTCCAACACTGCCGACATACACACTTTCAGGTGGAACACCAGAAGAAATGTTTTCTTCACCAACTTCAACATTGACATGCCAGGTACACAACAAACCTAAACTGTTGTTTTGTTCTATTCTGTGCACTGTTAAGAATTACAGAAATCTCATGAGTATAACTGATTTGTTGTTGACATAATATTTTAATCACTGTTATGGTAGGTCCAGATTGCAGCTGCTACAGCAGGATTCACTGACCTGTAGATCTTGATCCACTGGTAGATCATTTAGATATATGTAGTAGATCTTTAAACATAGTTAGGTCCATAGACTGTAGAAAGACTTGCAGGAAGCCATGCAACGTCAGTCAATTGGTTATCACATGAGCCTTTGGAACAATGACATTACAGCAAAATTTAAGCTCAACATACTCACACAATCGGTATTGGTCAATGGAATATCGATGCCACTCTATTTCACAATGCAAACAAATACTTACAAAAAAACTTTTTTTGTTTTCTTGCTCACAAACTAACAGATGGACAAATGCTGGTAAAATCATAACCCCCTTGGCAGAGGTAAAAATAAGCAAAACACATAATCAATGCTTTTGCACCCTGCACCCTGCACCTGGCATTTGTGCCAAGTAAATATAACTAATTTAGTTGGACATGCCCCATACTTGTGCTGAAAGGTTTATTGTTTTTGGATCGAAATCGCTATTTCAGACAACGCAATTATGTTATTGCCAAAGCTGCAGTTTTTGTAAAGCTCCTGAGTGACCCAGGATCTGGTGTGTCGACTATTTTACACCTACGATTTACTAATCTGCAGGCAATTTGCATTTACAGAAGTGCTTGTAAGCTGGTTAACCATACAAAGCTTCTGTTCAGAAGCAGAAGTTTGAGTATTGCTTAACCCTTGAGGGATGTTCATACTGTTGTTACTCAGGCAGTGTTGGTGGGTCTGGTGGACCCGCTACTTTTTGGGGTGTTTAATTAAATACAATCAAGAAGTTTATATTAAAATACTAAATACATGTATATATGTACTTCATCCCAATCACAAGAAATATAAATAACATCTATAATTATTTTCCCTTTACCTTAATTAGATCACTTTTATTAATTCAAGAGCTACTAGTTTGTTTGTTTTTTTTTTAGTTTTTTGATAAAATGTAATAAAAAAGAGATCAATTATGATTAAGATATACCTTGTAAGTTTGAGGCATATGAGGAAGTGGCATCATAGGCAGCCCAGATCTTTATACCATATTTTGCAGGTTTAGATGGTATATACTGCCTAAAGGGGCCATTTTAGTGGGACGTGTACAGTTTGGTGTCACTGAATATGTGTTCTGATACATGTTCTTCACAGAGAACGAGTCAAGGCCAGTGAGTCTGAGATTGGAAAACTAAATAATGGCGTACATTTTCTTCTGATAAAAATTAACTAGAAAGCACTCGGACAGCGCAGACCTCCGCCAGCACCACAGTCCTCAGCCATATTGTCATATTGACCATAAATATTAGTCCTACCTTTATTTCATCTAAATATTTAGATTCCTTGACCAAGAAAACATAATGATATCTATTTTAGTTCAGTAGTTATTCATAGAAATCACATTTTTTGCCATGGCGGCCAGATGCTGATCCGGATCAACACCAAATTGAATCAGTTTTCCTTTTCCTATGCTGAACATTTCCTGAAAATTTCATCCAAATCCATCCATTACTTTTTGAGTTATTTTGTTCAACGGCGGACAGACGGACAGACAGATGGACAGACAAACTCTTTCGAAAACATAACCTCCTTGGCGGAGGTAAAAATGGTTCCCATAGACCAGAACATCATACAGAGGTTAAATAATGACAAACTTTTTATCATCATCATTAGATGATGAATAATGTGTTATAAACATTGATTCCCTTAATGCTGTCTATTCTCTAAACAAGTGAATATTGCACTGAAGCTTGATTGGAAGAAAATTGTGAATCCAACTGAAATCACAATATCTGCCAGAAAAATCCCACGTAGATTTTTACCTGAAATCGTTTAGCCCTACATCAAACCTCTATGCACCACATGATTTAGACAACGCTTCCTACACCATCAAAGAAGGACTCTTTCAAGGACAGATAAAATCGTTTTCAAGTTGCAGATATCTAAACTAGGGCTGGGCAATAAGGCCTAAAAATAATATGCCCAAATTTATTTCAAAAACACTTGATTTATGATTGAAATCCACATTTTCTCAAAAAAAAAGTGACGTTTAGCCTTTTATGTTATTAAATATATTCCCAAACCGAACAGAATTTTTCCCTTAAAGTTAAGTGCATGTCATAAATGTTGATTAAGCTGTTTGTGTACATAAACAATGAAAAGTGAGCTATTTTCACAACATATTAACTTAAATATTAGCCCAAACAAATGCTAGTTCAACACCTGACAGGGTCTTACATCACAAAACTGCAAATTTTCAGTATTTCAGAATCTGAATCAGAATCTGATTTATTGCCAAGTAGCTTTTCACACTTACAAGGAGTCTGTTCTGGTGTTTTTGGAGCCAAGTAAAAAAATAAAAAGTGAAAATATAATAAAGACAAAAATAGTCAAGATATATGCATAATTAATTAGAATCTGATCATCACACAGAAATTAACATGAGACATGAGAATCTGAGTAAAAACTAGGTTAAAAATAATTATATTTTAAAACATTACAAATTTTGCTGACAATCTTTGGTCTCTGCATGACTTGATGAGTAATATTTGAACATTGCCCCTGTTTACCTCACATAATTTGGTCTGTTTACAAACAGACAGACATCAGGGTTGTGTCGCAATGAAAACTGGATTATTCGCTGGATTATGGGATGTTGTCAGCTGCAGAAGCAAAGAGAAATATATCTGCAAAAAACCAGCAGAGGGTCTACAGGTGACAACAGTTCCTCCCACCACCCCCCTGCTGAGCTGTGCTTCTGGGTGGACCCCTATTCCCTACAGAAGCTTATGCTATAAAGTAGGTGGCAAGACTAATGCATCAAATGTATCTAAGATCAAGCAGATTCTTGAAGAGAAACATCATTATTCATTCTTTTTCTTGTTCTCCAAAAAAAAAAGATTTTTAGAAAGCAACAAAGTGAGAAGAGGACCTGGCAGGAGGCAGAGGACTTCTGCAAGGCCATCGGGGGAAACCTGATGAGCATTCACAGCGGAGATGACCTGGATGATGCTGAGTATGTTAGCTTGATAGTTTTATTTAACCTCAGAGGTATGATATTTGATTGTAATAAAATCTCTTTTGTGTTTTCCACTCTGACAAAGGTTCAGGATGTCTGATCCAGCCTGGATTGGCTATCGTCTTGGTACCAATCAAGGTTTTGTCTGGAGCGATGGATCAGCTGTATGTAATATTTTCAATGTTTTATAAAAGCTTTATTTGATCCTGTTTAAAACACTGGCCTTAATGTGTTTTTTATTTCATAACTGTGATTTAGTCCAGCTTTGAGAATTGGGGCTTTGGCGAACCAAACAACCACAATGAAATGGAACACTGTGCAGAGGTTTATATTTACTATGGACGGCATTGGAATGATCGAAACTGTGAAAACTACAATAACTGGATATGCCAGATACGAAAAGGTAAAATCAACTTCTGCCATTAATGGTTTTTTAACCCACTTCTATTTTGTATCAAGGCAAACTCCTTTGTTTTGACACCAAGCAAAAAGACATATTGATTATATCATTTAATCACAATACTGTTAAGCTCTGAAGTTAACTGGGTATTTGTATATAAAGCAGTACTCCTCCATATGGGCTGTGAACACATCTCTATGCTTATTAACAGCAACGTTTTGACCTCAGACTGCATACAGCGGTCTAGGGTGTGTTTGTGCAATTTGGTAAGTGGTGTACATGCTCACACATCCTGGAAAAGTCAAACATAGTTAAAGACCAGATCTAGGAGCACTGCTCTCCACTTAATCAGGGTGCAGGTCATGGATAAATAAAGGCAAACAAGCCACAGGCTGAGAAGCTTGTCACATTTTGTATTGAATCAGATTGGTCTTCCAGAAGGTATATTTTGCTGAACTGTGTAACGCTGTGTCCTTTGAAGAGGTCATATTTTGTCCTAATTCAGGTATTTATATTAATTTCTTGGTACTAGAGTGTTTTCAAAATCACTTGCATTAAAAAAACCTCCTGTCTTCATCTTCTAGTACCACCGATCCATCTCTTTTCTGACACTGTCTGAGACATTCTTTTAGAGCTCCTGCTCTCTCAGGTCCCTTTACCATTCAAACCCTGTAGTTGTCTGTGGCAGTCGGCCAGCTCAGCACAATGCTGTGCAGTCTGTCTTCAGCCTATGCTCTGCACTGGGTTTGACAGCCCAAGCTGCTTACACTACTGACTAAAAAGAGGTACAACACCACAGCAGTAGGTCAGTTCTGGGCGGACAGTGACAATCAGCTCCTGTTGACAGTGGGAAAGGCTTTAAACGTTTTTTTATCGGCTTGCCTCCAATCAGCTCCAGTGGAAACGTCACACCCTGGTAAATGCACTGATTTATGGAATGAAGTTGATGTAGCGTGTCTGTGGCATAATAAACTGCCCTCCATCTGGAACTTCTGCAACTTGTTACGATCTCAGCAAGAAATTCAATCCGCTCAGTGCTCAAATTAGTTCAGTCTGTGCTGATTTTGTACATTTTAAAGAGGTACAGATGGACAAAGTATGAAAAACAACTGACCACCATGCCCATGGCTTCCATGCTCCTTCCCATTGTGTGCCTGAGCGTGTTTTGTCATGCTGATGATGTCATGAACAGCTTGACGCACCAGAAGAAACAAGACTGTCAAGCAGCTTGCCTGGCTAAAATTAGCTTTTCTTAGTTTGAGTATTAGACATGATTATAACACAGGGATGGAGCTGCAGATTAAGGGCCTGTGTATAACTCCTGGCAGCTGACTGTCAGCTGACCATTTCAAATTGACAGAACAAGTTATTCTTTCAAGTTACTTATAAAATCACAAAATCAACTCCATCCACACATCATGTAGACCTACTGAGCCTTGAGTAAGAAGGCTCTTTCTGAACCTTAAACAGCTTTGTCAGTAAAATGCATGTCACTGCAGTGGGTTATTGCTACTCTGTATGTGTATCAAAAATGTTTCCTGATCTGTCAGTTCTGATTGCAGGTCGTTACTCATAGTATATTGTTAATGTTAACGCATGCACTTAAGTGCTGTTAACCTGGTGTCCCATCGCGAAAGGATACTGATGCAAAATGTCAACAGGACTTTAGTACATTTTTAACTACCATAATGTTGCCCAGTGCTGTGAAATTAGAGATTTTGTGTGACATGTCCTTTTGTTTGTTGTACTTTCAGGTGTGACTCCCAAACCTGAACCTGCCGTGGTTGAACAAAGTAAGCACTGACCCACAGTGACCTCTTCACTTGTGATACTGTCGTACTTCTCAGCCTTTTTTTCTACTGGGGCCCCCTTAAAGATGAGGAAAGTCTTGAATCACAACGTCAAAATATATTCTATATCCTTTGAATCAGCAAGAGGTAAAAGTAAGATCCAACTATAATTATGACTTCTTCTTGGTGGGAAAATTGAACCTGGGACTGTTTTCACAACTCTGCAATCATGTGGCCACTGGGTAGCAGCCTCCAGGGCTTTCTCTGGTACTTGCACACTTAACAATCACTTGGACCAGTGTTAAATTTGACAGCACTTTTAATATAGTTTTGGGCATAGACTTTCAGCTCAAATATCTTTCGATTTAGTCATAATTTAGTCACCCAAATTGTTTTAATTTTTGTCTAGTTTAGGTTCTACAATGTATTGTAAATGTAGTCAACTAAAACATGAAGTGTGAAGTGTCAGTCATTTTTTATGTTTCCTTGAATTTTTAAAGTCATGTTTTACACTTGGTTAAAATTCAATAACCCTTTATTGAATGCTTGTAAAGTTTGAGTAGATAAATTAACAGAAACAAATGTAAAATTTCTGTGAAATGCAGTCACATCTACTTAGGCTACCTGGCAGAGCATCTCAGTCACAATACTAGAATTGACAACAAACAGTAGACCTGCATTACATGAATATATTAATACATAAAGAGAGCAGCTCTGATTGGATTACTCACAAACTTATCCCTCCACCACCAAGCAAAGGCAGTTGTGATTGGATATCCCTATTAACTCGTCCGACCTTTCCACAAACATATACACTACATACACTTTGTAGTTATGGAAAAAAGGGTGTATGAGACAGTTTGGTTATATACAACTAGATAATAATCTGCTTATTTATGATAGATCTCAGTTAAACCTTTTGAAACCTCCAGTGATGCTAAACGGTACTTCAAGGTGCCACCGTACCCCTGTTAACAAGGACAGTGATATTGTATGATCAGACTTCTGCTGAGACATATCACTGTTAGCATCTGTTGATATAAGCTCAAATCAGTAACTCTGCATCTGTGGGATATTTGATAAGTTTTTTTTTTTTTTTTACAGCTTGGAACATGACAAGTGATGGTTGGTATATAGACAATGGTACACAGTACTACATCAACACTGAAGAACTAGATATGGAGAATGCTCGGGCCTTCTGCAAAAAGAACTTTGCTGACCTAGCAGTCATCACAGGAGAAAGTGAGAGGAAGTTCATTTGGAAAACGGTAAGCAGGTCAAACTTTTTATCTCAGTAAAACTGTGATTTACATTATGGTCTAAATGGCCAAAGTGGTGCTGCACAAAAAGAATGTCAGAATCAAATTCAAGTTATGGTAAATTCTTTCAACAAACAAACAAACGATGGTATTGGTATTTGCAGAATAAGCCCACAAATATCAGCAAATTGGATTTGATCAAATATCAAGTTTCCTACATCCCTAACTGCTATGTCTCTTTTGTACTTATTTCCAAACAGATTATTAAAGGCACTTATGGTCAGTACTACATTGGCATGACAGTAAATCTGGATAAATCGTTTAGGTAAATCAAACTCTTTTACTTTGGCACAAAATGTGTTTTTGTTCTTATGAGTCACCATTTCAAGTCTCTTCTCTGAAATAAGACTCTACAGAGAACAAATACAAAGGTGCTGATTTCTTTTCTTCATGTTTTTCTCTGTCAGCTGGATTGATGGCACACCTGTGACGTATACTGCATGGGAAAAAAACGAGCCAAACTTCGCTAATAATGATGAGAACTGTGTGACAATTTACAAAAGTATGGGTAAGTGTAAAGCAGGAATACCAACTTCGTTGTTGTTTTCAAAAATATGTGGTATACATTATTGGCAAGTTTCTTAACACAGTGACCTCAATAAATGTGAACGTCAGATGTCTCCTTGCGGTGTGATGCACTGCACAATGTTACTTTGACAAACACCTTCTGTCCACACTGCATCCATTCAATACGTAATTCTCAGCCCTGTATTTGATTTCTCTGCACAGGTGGAGAGATGGATGTGAAGTGCTTTGATTTGACGAGTGGTTGGCTGAAAGGTTCTTTTATACACAACTTTCTGTAAACCAAAGTTTTACTCTTTGGTGTTGAAAATGAAAGTCAATAATTTCACTCACTGAAATACATAATTGCCCCATTATTTCTGCAGTTCTGAACATACACTGCCACCAAAAAACAAAGTCACACACCCTAATATTTTGCTGGATCACCTTTACCTTTAATTACAGCACGAATATGCTGTGGGATTGTTCTAATAACCTTCTGCAATGTCCCAAGATTTGTCACAGATCATAGTACTGCCCCCTCAGGCTTGTACATTAGGCACTAAGAATGATGGGTGCATCACTTCACCTGCCTCTTTTTTACCCTGATGGGCCCATCACTCTGGAACAGGGTCAATCTGGACTCATCAGACCACATGACTTTCTTCCAGTCCTCCAAAGTCCAATATGCTTCCTAGCAAACTGAAGCCGTTTTCTCTAGTTAGCCTTACTAATTAATGTACTTCTTCAGGCTACACAGCTGTCCAGTCCCAATCTCTTGAGTTCCCTTTGCATTGGTATGTGTAAATGTTCTTACTTTCACTATTAAACACACCCCTGAGTTCTACTGTTGTATTTTTTCAATTTAATTTGGCCAAAAGTTAAAGCAATTGCCAATCACAGTCATTCAGGATTTTATTCTGACCACATTTCTTTCTTGAAGGCATTGGTTCCCCACTGTCTTTCCAGTTTTTAAAATAATGCATTAGTCAGTTCTTAATCCAATTTTTGTAGTTTCTGTCATCTCCTAAGATTTTTTTTTTTCTGCTTGATGCATGCCAATGATTAGACCCTTCTTAAAAAGACTACCATATTTTCAAATAAATAACTTGTTGCCAGCTGAAAGATAATCGCCCATGCAGTAATTATCCAATAAGAGGCTCATGCCTGTTTGCTTTTCTAAATCTAGGTGGTGACTTTTGTTGGCCAGGCAGTGTATTCACAAGCTCTGCTGAGTGACAATAGTCAAATAAATTTTAAAAAATCCCTCTTGAACCTCCTCAAAATCCATCTTTCCTTGCTTCCTGTCAGTACAATTCTTTCTTTCTTTACTTTATCAATCTTAAACTTTAAAATAAAGTTAAAGCAAAATAATACATATGTGCACCAAAGCAGCTCAAGATGTGCTCCAGCGATCCACTTCTCTAGCAGGGAGGGCAGAGTGGATTCTCGGCCAAGCCTTAGCTGAAGAGGTTGAAGGGACTTGGGTGGACATCGTACACCGACTCAATGAGAAACTTGATCTGGTGTGGCCTGCTCGCCCAGAAGCCTGCATTCCCACGAGATTGCTGCGTTGCAGGTGGGACTCAGCCTGGTCAACTGCCTCGTGGGCCTTCCACTTTCTGCCGGTTCTTACTTCTATGCCAGCCAAGGAGACTTTGACGTAACTCCAGTCCCTATACAGCAGCACCTCTCCTGCTCGGATAACCATAAACTCTTTCATCACACTACTGATGAGCAGTTTCAGTTTGTGGTTCCTCCTGTACAAAGTAATGCCTGTACAAAGCAATGCTATGAGGTCCTTGTTCTCACACTTTATGTAGGTCAGTTAAGGCTTCCACCAGCTTGTGTGGAACGGACCCGTAGACATTGGCAAAACCAAGCCAACGGACTGCCAGGTCTCCTTTGCCTTCCCGTGCCTCCCGGATAAGCTAGGTGACGATTCCTGTATACTCGTACCCTGAGACCTTTGGGGCTCCACCCTTCTGCACACAGGTGTCTATGTATATGTTTCTAAGGAGGAAGTCCGTCATGCAGCGGGCAATGATACTGAAGAATATCTTGCCCTTGACACTGAGAAGTGAAATGATCTTGAACTGCTAGATTGTACTTGTGTTCTGCTCTTTTGGAATCCAGACCCCCTCTGCGTGTTTCCACTGCTGTGCTACCTTACAGCTTCTACAGATGACTTTGAGGATCCCCCATAGTTGCTTCAAGAGTCTGAGGCATCTCTTGAAGACAACATATGGCACTCCGCTGGGGCCTGGTGCTGAGCTGGATCTAGATGTTCTGACAACCTGCCCAACTTCTTTCAAAGCTGGCTCCTTGGTGTCAAATGCCCAGGAGGGTTCTGGCGGAGAGATCAAGGTCCTGCATGGCCCAAGACTTCCTCTCTTGCACTGTCACTGTAGGTAGAACTGAGGTACTTGTTGACCTCATCGCCAGTATACGCAAGTTGGCCGTGTCTTATCTGCCTGAGGATCTTCTTGGTGAAGCCAAAAGGGTTCGAGATGAAGGCTGCATGTTTCCTGGCTCTCTCCCTGCCCCTCCTCCTATGCTACTTGGCTCGACGGAGGGTGGTGACTTTTTTCCTCAGGATGTTGCAGAGCTCCTCCAGCCCAGCCTTTTCCTTCTCTCTTGCCTGCTTAAACAGCCTCCCAAGCAGTCAAAGCTCTTGCCAAAACTAGTTGATCTTCACCTCCTGTCTGTTTGCTTCCCCTAGAAGTCTGGTTGGCTGTTGTTCCTTTATACCAAACCTTTCAGCACCGATGCTGATTATCATTGCAGACATACTCTTCTTAAAGATGCTTTATGAATAAACTTGACTTGACCAATGACATTGACTAAGAGGAAAATATAAAGAGGATGTTGAGGGAAAACAAAGAGCTGTGTCATGCAGCATTGCGCTGCATCGCTTGTCAGCTGTTACAACAGTCAGACATGATTCCATGATGTAAGCCTGATTGGGTTTCTGATGCTCACTCACATCACATTTAGTTACGACGTGATGTTAATCTAACATATTGCTTCTGCTAACTCTGAACACACAGGCTTCTGGAATGATATTAACTGTGGTTTGGAGCTGCCCTCTGTCTGCAAAAGAAGCAATAATTACATTAACACAACACAGGCACCCACCCCTGCTCCAAAAGGAGGATGTGCCCCAGAGTGGATACCCTTCCATGGAAAGGTAACAATACAACTGAAGCATGATATATGAAACTGTCCATTACATCTTTGGGGAAGACATTGGTTGCATGTTACTTAAGTATTTTAAACTCCTATATGTACACTATAGAGGCAGTATTTGGGGAACTTTGTTTGATGCTCTTTTGCTTTGGAAACTCATCCTTAGATTCAAACACACTCCTCATGATAGATACCCATTTCACATCCTAAGTTACATTGTGCTAAAAAACAGAGGACCAATTAAATCTGTGGAAATGGAGTAGATGCCTGTTCCCCTGCTCCGATCTTATTATGCCATTAATTCCCCTTTGATACACAAGTTTTTAGGGCAAAGCGTCACATACTGTCGCTTTAAGTAGCTCTCGCAGAAGTTATAATGTCCATCAACATGGGGGCCCAGTGTTCTTCATTTCTTTTTCTGACACATGTTGCAAATCCATCTTCAAACAGTGCTACAAAATAGTTGCTGGAACTGACAAGAAGAATTGGCAGGATGCTAGGTCATACTGCATGAACCAGGGGGGAAATCTGGCTTCAATCCTTAACGAGAAGGAACAAGGTAAGTGAGAGGAGTTATGTGTTGGAACTATTCAAAAGCCATTTGCCTTTATTGTTGTTAAGTACTTAGCATTCATTAAATTGTAAATCTAATCTTAATATAAAATAAGATGTTCTCCTCTTCTAGCATTCCTTACAACACAGATGGTGAGATACAATGAAGATATCTGGATTGGCATGAATGATGTCAACTGGGAGATGCACTTTGTGTGGACAGATGGCAAAGGTATATCTTACACAAACTGGGCAAAAGGGCATCCGACAAGAGTGCCATCGGGACGATATGATTCGGGGGATCAGGTAATCTCCATTTAAACTTCTGCATCCAAAGATAAAATGACCCAAAGGCAAAGATCAAATCAGATATGTGTGCATAAGGTCATTTATGGAGTCTTTATTAGCAGTTTGTATCAACCACCCTTTTAAAAACACAACAGTGCTTCAAAATTCAAAGTGGACACCAACAGATGCATTTTATTATTTCAGATCACAATATAAAATCTTGGATGCATGTGCTTATTACGACCCTTATTTCAGGTATATTATTAATTAAGCTGTTCTAAAATCCCATACACTTTCAGCCTTGAAACAAGAAATGCTAACTGCTAAGTCAATGCACTCATTTCTTCCCCACTGTTGTCTCCAGTGGCATACATCTCGGCATCTTGTCCTGTGGTGGTGTCAACTTTGCCCCACAATGGACTGAACACAGATGTGGCCAATGAAAGTTGATGAGTGAATTCAATCACAAACCCCACGATGCCAGCATTATCACTGCCCCTCAAGACCTCCAACACTGCTTTAGACCAGTAATAATTTTGACAAATTATTTTCAGCATAGTTTCCATCAACAACCTTTTTTTCCCTGACAACAACTAGACAACAACTAAAAAAAACAAGTGCACATAGACAAAAACTAAAACTAAATTAAAATATGTTTTTGGCAACAAATAACAACTAGACCAAAATGTTTAACAGAACTTAATTCAATCAGACCTAATTTCATCATGTACAAAGTAGGGACAGGTTAAGAATATATCCTGTCACAGATATTTGGTTGTGAAGAAAGGTTGGATGAGTTAAGAAAGACATCCAATCACAACTGCCTTGGCTTCATGGTGGTGGCAAAAGTTGGGAGCAATCCAATCAAATCTACTCTCTTTATGAATTGATGTATTCATATAGAGCAGGTTCACTTATTGTTGTCAGTTCTGGTATTGTAACTGAGATGCTCTGCAAGGTAGCTTAAAAATTTGACTGCATTTCACATAAAAGTTAAAATATTATCTGTCAATTTTTACATTCAAACTTTAAGATCATTCATTAAAGGGTTATTAAATGTTTCATTTAACCAAATGTTAAACATGACTTCAGAAATTCAAGGAAATATCCAAAATGTTGTACACTTTACACTTCACACTTTAGTCAAAAAAATTTACAAAAGATTTTGTTGTAAAGTTTCATCAACTGAAATTGAACTAAAATTTAAACAATTTAATTGGCCAAATTATGACTGAAACCAAAACATATTTCAGGAAAAAAGACGCTCAATAAAACATAATTAAATAATGCTGTCAAAACATACACTTCTTTCCACTAAAAACCAACCAAAATGAATTTCTTGAGCTTTCTAACAACATAAGCAATTTACTTCATTTAAATATAAACAGTCATTGACTATTTATGTATCTCAGCTGTATTAACAACACGAATAGGCGTCTACTATTGTAAAAATTCACCTGAATGTGTATGAGAGACGAGACTGACTCAGCCCTCTGTCTTTGGTCTGAAGGTTTTTGATTGTGTCGTTATGGTGGGCAGCCCTCCCAGACAAACTGGAGTTTGGAAGGTTGAGGAATGTGGCATGAAGCTCGGTTTTATCTGTAAAAGAAATGTTGGTGAGTCAAATCTCGGCTGGGCTACACTGCCCCAAGTTACAATGACAGACTTTGTGTAGAGCTTACTGTAAAGGATGTAAATAAAAATGATGCATCTTGTGCTCAAAGATTCGCAGATTGCAATCCCCCCTACAACTGCATTGCCAAAGGCTTTCTACAAACTTGGCAATGACTCATATAAATTGGTGGCCCAGAAGATGAAATGGGACGAGGCGAGGAGGCAATGCCAAGCAGATGATGCTGACCTTGCCAGCATCCTGGACTCCATATCCATGTCATCCATTTTCTTACATCTTTCTAAGTTCAATGAGCCTGTGTGGATCGGCCTCAACAGCAATGTGGTAAAAATCACACCTCTTAAAGTAAAGCAAGGACTTAAATGTCAAAAACTGGCCAGAAAAGTTTGAGATATGATTCCATTTCTACTACTGTTTCCACAGACAGGCGGGAGGTACAAGTGGGTCGATAACTGGCTGCTGTCATTTACAAAGTGGGGCGCGGAAGAGCCTAAAAACAATTATGCTTGTGTGTATATGGATTTGGATGGAACATGGAAGACTGCATCATGCACCAATACCTACTATTCCATTTGTAAGAAGTCACCAGGTCAGAAAAATGCTTCTAAAATATCTCTTGCTATCTTTTTTTAGTTGAGGGGTCTCCAAAGGTGTGAGGCTTGGGGTTACAGCTCATCATGTACTCTCAATACCCTCAAACTGATGTTCAGACAACTTACTTTACTCCATCATCATAGGGCCAATGTATGTAACCCTAATATGCAGCTAAGAAGCACTACCACCATAGTAAAACTTTCTCCCGTCTCATTTTAGAAGTAGCACCCACCGAGCCCGCACAACTACCAGGCAACTGTCCAGAGGGGAGAACAGGCTGGGTTCCTTTCAGAGGCCACTGTTATGCTTTCTTGACCTCTTTTGATGGCAGTTGGGCGACTTCCTCAGTCGAATGTCTAAAAAGGGGTTTGTATCTATGAAGAATTTCTTTTACAAAAATAAAAACCATGAGTGAATAACATTTTAATTTTTTTATGTGCACATTATCCTCAGATTCATCTCTGCTGAGTATTGAGGACCCTCAGGAGTCGTTGTTCATCCAGCAGAACATAAACTTGCTGCAGGACAGTGTCAGGTCCTTCTGGATTGGCCTCTACAAGAATCATGAGCGTAAGCACAGCTGGCTGCAGCCTAATTAAGCATCACTAAATAATATGCTGCTTACTATACATGACCTGCCACTTTATACAGTACAACTTACTAGGTAGGATCAGGTAGGACCCCCTTTTTCATAAGTGATTGGCTGTTAACCTGTTTGTGGTAATGAGAAGTGGGCACAGTGTACCTACTGATGTGGCTAGTGAGTGTGAAAATATTCATATCCTTTACGGGCATGTTGTGATTGGCTGTTGAGCCATTTGCATTAACCAGCAGATGAACAGGTGTAAATAGTAAAAATAAGAAGAATAAGAAGAATAATCTAATTTTTAAAAGTTTTAAAGTTTTGTTCATCTCATCCATACAGCCTCAGTCTAAAGAATCAGCATACTGCATATCAAATGACTGATATACTTAAACCTGAAAATCTTATTTCTTGGTTTAGGTGAGTGGAGGTGGATCGATAACAGTGTTATAGACTACACAAACTGGAAGCAAGGGATGCCACAGTTCGACACATGTGTGGAGATAAACTCCGAAACGGGACAATGGAATACAAACAGATGCTACAGAAGTAGGTCCTGCATCTGCAAAAGGCCAAAAGGTACTTTTTTCATTTCTGTTTTTCACAACATAACTCGCCGTCCATACAGCATGAACTGATGGATGAGCAGGAGTCTGGCTGAACTATCCATGTCCTATTTACCTGTTCCTCTCTCTACTCTACTCTTCTCTCTCAGCTTATAAGTTAAACAACTCCTCTTAGCTCTGTCTTCCTATTTTTAAGTCAAATCTGTGTCCCTCCTCTGCCCTTACTAAGGAGAGGGAGTCCATCAGCACTGGCTGTAAAAAGCCTCACTTCAGTTCTGTCTGCATTTCCTTTTAACTTTCCCTCTTTCCCCAGAGCTGTGGGATCACAAAAAACTAGAAAAGCACTCAGCGAGCGCAGACCTCCGCCAGCACAGTCCTCTCCAATATTGTGATTTACCATAAATATTAGACCTTTATTTAATGGAAATATTTAGATTCCTTGACCATGAAAACATACCATTAGCAATTGGTTTCATAATGATATCTATTTTAGTTCAGTAGTTATTCACGAAAATAGCATTTCTCGCCATGGCGTATCCAGATGGTGATCTGGATCAACACCAAATTGAATCACTTCTTCCTTTTCCCGTGCTGAACATTTCCTGAAAATTTCATCAAAATCCATCCATAATTTTTTGAGTTAATTCTTTCACAGACAGACAGACAGACAGACAGACAGACAGACTCTCCCGGAAACATAACCTCCTTGGCGGAGGTAACAATCACAATTACTTTGATTGATACTGATATCCCTAAAGTGAACCACAATAACTGATAATTAATTGACAATTAATTGATACATAAATTGACTCTACAGTATTTTAAATGATTGAATAAATCATACATTCATATTGCACTGAGATGTGTAACAAATTCTGAATATTATTCTTTACAGTCTTAAAATTTGTTAAATCTCTGGTACTATTAAAAGTTGAAGAGAAATGTATTTAATCAAATTACAGTATCTTTACATTGGAGGTTGAATATTTTTTGAAGGCTTTCAAGAATGCTTTACAGTGACTACACTGACATTTAACACATTAACGTGACAGACACACAGGTAAAAACAAACCTGCTTGCAAAGAAAGGCATATGGAAAGGTAGAGAGACAGATTTTAACACTATCATGATGTTTTTTCCACATTGTTTTAGGAGGCATTACCTTTGTGGTTAAAAGTGTCTTATTGTAAAGGAAGTTTAGAAGAAATGTCAGGAAAGTGCTGAATAATTTTGTGACGCACAGCAATTACATCACAAGCCTGGAATCTTTTTCAGAATAAAAGCGCCATGCAAAAACTTGGTTAGTCTCATCAGTGAATAAAATAGACAAGGCTATAATTGTGAAATACACTACGGAAGGATGACCACTGAATGTTGAGGCCCTAGACTTGGTGACAGGCATGGAGCTGACCTGCACTGATTGATTCTCGGCACACACAACTTGAAAGTCTCTGTGTCACTTGAAGAAAACAGTTTTTCTCTGTCTTCAGTAAACCACACTCATACCTTTACCATACAATTGAACTGGTTTATAAAGTTCAACAGAAATATGAGCATGTTTGTTCAGCACCCTCAGGCTCAACTCTAGAGGGGGGAGGAGCATCACTGTAGGGGTCTGCACTACTTTCTCCTGTCTTTTCTTTTCACATAGAAATGGTGAACTCTGGGGTCGAGAAAACAGCCTCAAACAGGACTCTAAACATGGGTCTCTCTTCCCTGTCTTGTCTGCATCCTTACCGCCTTTACCAAGGGATGGGAAAGTTGCTCTTGTCAAGTGAGCTGGCACGTTTGCAACTTGCTGCTTCACCAAGAGCAGGGGACCAAGCACTGACCCCTGAGGAACTCCCTGTACATGAGCCATATAAATCAGACACTGCTCCCGGCCATGATACTTTAAAGAATCGTTCTGTGAGGTAGAACTTGAACCACAACAGGGCAGATCTTAAGCTACCAAGTTTAGAGAGTGGAGAGGAGGATTTCCAGATTCACTGAGTCATATGAAGCCGACAGGTCCAGCAGCATCAAGACTGAGGACTGACCAGCAACTCTAGTTGGTTGCAGTGACTCTACTGACAGAAGTGCAGTTTAGCGCCACCTAAGGGCAGACTGTTTTGGATCAAACAGGCTGCTATTGTGCAGATACTCAGAAATCTAGTTCTTACCCAAGTCCCTTTCTTTCTATCAGCGCACAAGTATTTTGTATTTGTTTGAAATACGAAGTTGTTATAATGCTTTAAGTTAAACTTTTAGCCTCTCACATAAATATGTTCTATTTTTCCAGTTTTACCACCTACAACAAAGCCGCCAGTTGTTGGTAAGTTATTCTCAATATGATATTCATCAATATAAGCCAAAAATTAATTGAGTTACTGTTAATATTTGTCTGTGTTTTTCTCCGAAGCTCCTATCGTTAAAGAAGAATCACATGGTTCTGCGGGCGTCACTGTGGGTATTGTAATTGTTGTTATAGCCATCGCTGGACTAGGTGCCTTCCTCCTATTCCGCAAACGGATACCCACCCCTGTGTTGGGAGAAAGTACCTTTGACAATAAATTATACTTTAACAATCCAATGCGAGCTCCTGTAGACACAAAAGGACTTGTAGCAAATATAGAGCAGAATGAACAAGCATAGCTGATGGGTGAAAAGTGGGAATCACTATGAAACTGACCAAATTCTTGACCTTTTCATTGGTATCTTACTATTTCTGGATCACTTTACAGGGAACTAAAGCTCAATAAGTCCTTTAATTGTTCCCTTTCAAATATTAATCCATGCAGGTAGTTGGAGTCACAGGTGTGTTTCAAGCTAGAAAAATAATGTTTACTGTTGCAATTTTAGAATTTTGCTTGAGAAGTATAAATGGATTTATGAAAAAAACAACCAATCATGTTCCTGTTTTGATATAAAACATCAGAAATCAAGAAAAGCTGAGATATTTAATTTATGCAATTTTCAAGATTTTTTATGCAGGGTTGCCTTTATTAGCACTCATGAAGGGCTGCTGATTGACCTGTTCTGGCTCACATAATTGTAAATAGATGCTTAATAAAAATACATGACACTTTGAACTGACTGGTCTCTTCTTGTTCTTAGTTTTGATGTGTATTATCACTATTTCTTTCAATCAGGTTTGCATGATTAATATTGCTTAATAATAAAGAGAGACTATACATTTACACACAACATTAGAAGATTGAACAATGTTGTCTGGTCTGATAAGTCCTGACTTCTGCTGAAAAACTCAGGTGGCACAGTCAGAATCTAACAACAACAAAGTATAAACTACTAATGTAGCAATAGTTCAGGAAGGTCATTTAAAGTTGTGGGTGATATTCTTGGCACACTTTTGGCCTTTTAGCATAAACTGAGATTTGTTTATGCACAACAGCCTGCCTTAGTATTGTGGCTGACCACGTCCATCCCTTTATGATTACAATGTGCCTATCTTATGATTGCTATCAAAAGCAGGATAAAGTGCCATGTCACAAAGCTTAAATCATTACCTCCACCAAGGAGGTAATGTTTTCAGGAGTCTGTCTGTCTGTCTGTCTGTGAACAAAATAACTAAAAAAATTAAGGATGGATTTCGATGAAATTTTCAGGAAATATTCAGCATGTGAAAAGGAAGAAGTGATTCAATTTTGGTGTTGATCCGGATCACCGTCTGGATCCGCCATGACGGAAAATGCGATTTTATATGAATAACTACTTAACTAAAATAGATATCATTATGAAACCAATTGCTAATGGTATGTTTTCATGGTCAAGGAATCTAAATATTTCCATTAAATAAAGGTAGGACTATTATTTATTACGGTAAAAATCACAAAATGGGTGAGGACTGCGGTGCTGGCAGAGGTCTGTGCTCTCCGAGTGCTTTTCTATTTTATTATATAGTTTCATCACTGAAGAAATTATGGTTTAATTCAAGATAAAGTAGTGAGTGTACAGCTTGTATAACAGTGTAAATTTATTGACCCCTCAAAATAACTCAACACCCTTAAACTTAAACTGCTGGCAACAAAAGTGATTACATCCCTATGTGAGTGTCCAAATTGGGCCCAAGATGTCAATTCTTTGAGAGTCCACCATCACCACCTCCAACTCTTCGACATGGAGTTCACCAGAGCTTCACAGGTTGCCACTGGAATCATTTTCCACTCCCCCATGACCACATCAAGGAGCTGGTGGATGATAGAGAGCTTGTGCCCCTCTACCTTCCTTCTGAGGATGCCCCACAGATGCTCCACAGGGTTAAGGTCTGGAGACATAGTTGACCAGTCTATCACCTTTATCCTCAGCTTCTTTAGCAAGGCAGTGGTTGTCTTGGAGGTGTGTTTTGGTGTCATTATCATGTTGGATTCTGCCTTGCTGCACAGTTTCCAAAGGGAGAGGATCATGCTCTGCTTCTGTATGTTGACATGCATTGTTCCCCCAATGAAGTGTAGCCCCCAGTGCCTGCAGCACTCATGGAGCCCCAGACCATAAAACACCCACCCCAATGTTTCACTGTAGGCAAGACACACTCGTCTTTGTGCTCTTTCCCCGGTTGCTGCCACACTGACACTATCTGAACCATCCGTTCATCCATCCATCTTCTCCCACTAATCTGTGGTTGGGTCATGAGGGCAGCAGCCAAGGAAGTCCAGACTTTCCTCTTCCCGGCCACTTCCTCCAGCTCTTCCTGGGGGATCCTAAGGCGTTCCCAAGCAAGCTGCGAGACAGTCCCACCAGCTTGCCCTGTGTCTTCCCCAGGGCTGCCTCCTGGAAACTCATTTATGCTGCTTGAACTTTTGATCTTGTTTCGGTCATGGCCCCTAGCTCATGCTCATATGTGAGGATAGAAGTGAAGATCAAGCGGTAAATCAAGAGCTTTGCCTTTCGGCTCAGCTCCCTCTAGACCACGACAGACTGGTGCAGAGCCTGCATCACTGTGGATCCTCCTGTGAGTCTCCTGATTGCTTCCTTGTGAACAAAACCTGACATATATAAACTCCTCCACTGTCCCCGGCCCAGAAAGGGCACTCCAGCCTCCCCCGAGCGGAACCATGAACCCAGATTTGGAGGTGCTGATTCTCATCCCAGCTGCTTCACATTTAGCTGTGAACAGATCCAGGGGGAGTAGCAGGTCACGTTCCAATGAAGCCAACGGGACCACATCATCTGCAAAGAGCAGCAACCCAATCCTCGCATTACCAAACCGGAAACCCTCAACAACCTGGCTGCACCTAGAATTTCTGTCCACGAAAGTTATAAACAGAACTAGTGAAAAGGGCAGCCCTGGCAGTGTCAGGATTCAAAAAGAAGGGACTCAGGTGCAGAGAGAGAAAACCAGGACAAAAAAATGAGATCCAAAGCAAAGTTCTTTACTTAAAAATTCAAGACAATCCAAACAAGGTCCATTCCAAAAGAAAAGTTCCAAAGTCCCAAAAAGTTAACAAAGGCAAAATTCTTTACACAAAAGGTTCAAAAAAATCCAAACAAAGTTAATTCCAAACGAAAAGTACAATAGTTCTTAGAGTTCAAAAAACCCAACAAAGACAAACAAAAGCTTTTAGGCTGAGCAGCATGACCATATGAAAAACTCAGACAATCTGACAGAAGACTGGTGAAAAAACATGGCATTTATACCCAGGTGAGGTTGATTGCCAATCAGTCACAGGTAAGTGATGTCAAAGGCGGGAAAAGAACAAAGACAGGAAGTAAAACTAGACATCACACAAATGCAACAGGATTTTCAAAATGAAACAGGAATTGAACACAAAATACACTAAATGATAAAGAGAACATTACAGGCAGAGTCCAATGCTCACTGAAAATGGTCCTGATTTACTGCCGGAAATACAGACCGGGCTCTGGCAACAGTTGTACAGGGAACAGACAGCCCATATCAGGGGGTCTGCAACCCCATACTCCTGGAGCACCCCCCACAGGACTCTACAAGGGACATGGTCAAATTCCTTCTCCAAATCCACAAAACACATGTAGACTGGTTGGGTAAACTCCCATGCACCCTTACAGGCCCTTTGGAGAGTATAGAGCTGGTCCATAGTTCCATGGCCATGACAAAAACCACATTGTTCCTCCTGAATCCGAGGTTTGACAATCCAACGGACCCTTCTCTCCAGTATTCCTGAATTGACCTTACCAGGGAGGCTGATAAGTGTGATCCCCTTTTAGTTGTAGTATACCCTCTGGTCCCTCTACTGGAAAAGGGGGACCACCAATCCATTGGTACTGTCCTCGATGTCCATGTGATGTTGCAGAGTCATGTCAGCCATAACAGCTCCAGAAAATCCAGGACCTTGAGGAACTCGGGGTGCATTTCATCCAGCCCCAGGGCCCTACCCCCGAAGACCTCAGCTCCAAAGATAGAAGAGCCCACCACAGGGTCCGCAGTTTTGTTTCCGCACTGCAAGATGTGCTGGTGGGATTGAGGAGGTCTTCTTAGAATTCTTTCCACCGATCCAGGATGTCCTGAGCTGAGTTCAGCAGTACACCATAGACAGTGTTGATGGCACACTACTTACCCTTCCTGAGATGCCAGATGGTGAACCAGAATCTACATGCCAGATGGTGGTCGGAAGTCATTCTCCATGGCATCATCAAACTTCTCCAGTGCCCGGGTTTTTGCCTTGGCAACCACCGCAGCTGAATCCCGCTTGGCCTGCCAGTAACTGTCAGCTGCCTTCGGAGTCCCACTGGCCAAGAATGCCCGATAGGACTCCTTCTTCAGCTTGACAGCATTCCTCACCTCTGGTGTCCACCAGCGGGTTAGGGTATTGCCGCCACGACAGGCACCGGCCACCTTAGGGCCACAGTTCTGATCAGCCGCCCCGACAATAGAGGCTCGGAACAAGGCCTACTCTGACTCAATGTTCCCTGCCTCCCCCCACCCAAAGGTGGGAGTTGAAACTCTTTTCAATAGGAGACTCTGCCAACATTCCCAACACACTTGGGCCTGCCAAGTCTGATGAGCATTATTCCCCACCATCGGAGCCAACTCTCCACCAGGTGTTGATCAGTGGACAGCTCTGCCCCTCTCTTCACCTGAGTGTCCAAGGAATGCAACCACAAGTCCAATGATATGACAGCAAAGTCAATCATCGGACTGTGGCCTAGGGTGTCCTGGTGTCAAGTGTTCATATGGACACCCTTATGTTTGAACATGTGTTTGCTATGGACAATCTGAGATGAGCACAGAAGTTCAGTAACCAAGCACCGCTTGGGTTCAGATCAGGTAGGCTCACATTCTAATTGCTGATGTGAGCATTGAAGTC
Source organism: Scarus forsteni (assembly GCA_036419115.1). Taxonomy (NCBI): domain Eukaryota; kingdom Metazoa; phylum Chordata; class Actinopteri; order Labriformes; family Labridae; genus Scarus; species Scarus forsteni. Next base: position 8,733,920 of record JAZDUH010000007.1, on the reverse strand, counting down.
TCCCAGAAGAACAAGGGAGTCCCCAGAAGGGGCTCTCTCCAGCACCCCCTCTCGGGTGTCTAAAAAGGTGGATACTCTGAACTGTTGTTTGGTGCATAAGCACAACAACAGCCAGGTTCCATTCCCCCACCCGAAGGCAAAAGGAGGCTACCCTCTCGTCTACTGGGGTAAACCCTAATGTACAGGCCCCGAGCCTACGAGCAATAAGTACTCCTACCCCTGCCCAATGCATCTTGCCATTGGCAACTCCAGAGTGAAAGAGAGTCCAGCCCCTCTCAAGAGAACTGGTTCCAGAGCTCAAGCCATGTGTCAAGGTGAGTCCAACTATATCTAGTCGGAACTGCTCAAAGTCGCGCACCATCTCTGACTTTTTCCCCACCAGAGAAGTGATGTTCCACGTCCCTAGAGCTTATCATTGCAGCTGGGGATCAAACTGACACACCAGACCACTTTGGCCCCTTCCACAGGTGAGCCAATGGGAGCGGGGCCCCATGAAGCCTTTTCGTGCTGTGCCCAGCTGGGCCGCATGGGTCAAGGCTTGGCCACCAGATGCTTGCCATCAAGCCCCATCCCCATTCTGGACCTGTCCTGTCACAACCCCAAAATACACCTTGAAGAAACTAATGCAGCCAACACGTTCATTTTCAAATACCAACGTATGATAGAAATGAACAAAAAAAATGACACACTGTGCCATGATAAAATAAAATCAAAATGTTTCCATCATAGTCTTTATTTATTGGAATATATTCATTTTTTGCATGAAATTGGCACTGTACTTGACACATTGTTTCCTTAAAAAGCCTATATGAACATTTATTCATGTATTTATGTTATTAAAAACCAAAAAAGTCTGCATTAATTACTCTTAAGAAACAGTTTAAATTAGCTTGAGTTCTGTGTATTTAAGAAAGTCCAGTGCGTTGCATTAATGTAACATATATTTACATTTGTTTAATTAAACAAGTATAAATGTTCAATAATTAATGAGCGTGAGACGCACTGAGACTGAACACAAAATAGAAATCACTAACCTTCCGCAACAAGTGAAAGTTTGTACTGTTACCCTTTTAGGGTAATGAATACAACATACTCTCTTCAGGATAACTTTAGAGACTGTACTGTATCTGTTACCCTTGACCTGTTTGTTTTGTTGAACGTGTAGTTAGGCTTCCAGAAAATTGTATTCCTTAAAATAAATTTAGTCTTTTTATTAAACCCACTTACTAACAAAGAAGGTGGCCAACATCAGTGTTTCATATATATATTAAAAAAAATCATGAAAAATTGAAATAAGAAATATTGTTTGGACAGTGGTGACAAACAGTTTGGAACATTTTGACCATCTTGCACCTTTTGAAAATCATTTTCCAAATAGGTGAACACATATGCATCAGGTACATCATGAGTTTGTCTGCACTGATGTTGGTTATTCTTGCAGAATAAAGTCCAATTGAACAGATCCTCTTTCACTTCCCCCAAAAGGAAACAGGATTTCCTCCTGTCTCTCTTTCTACTGACATATATCATCCCTGCACTCCTGATCCAAAGCCATGCAGACCTCTTAAGGGCTTCCATCCAACAAAAAAAAACCTTCATGTCAGCAAAGTACCGCAAACTGAATTTAATCATTATTTATTCTGGAACACTTCCGATAAAGCTGGGACATTCCTGATGAGATGTGATTCTTCTTAATATGTTTCTCTTAAACCTTTTAAAACAGTGTCAGTGTAGTCAGCAGATTCCACCATTGTGTATGTCTCTTGCATAATAGTGAAATTTGATTGCTGTTTTCCCACTTCCTGCGTTTGTTGGAAATTAATTGAAACTGCTGTCTTTTGAACAACCTACCCATGTGACAGGATATCCATCAATGTGAGCAAGAAGGGAAGAGCACCAAGTCTGTGTGTCACAACTGCTCTGCCGCACACCTTAGCACACACCGGACCACCTCTCTCATGACTTGAAAACTCTCCTCATCCATCACTGAGTGCTAAATACACACCAAGGATGTTCTCCTGTTCAAACTTCGCTGCTGCCCTCTGTCTCCTGCAAGCCCTCTGCATCACAGCCGACATAGGTCTGTATCCTTTCCTCCATTTTAGTCTATTTAGTTTGTTGAAAAATGTATCCTTACCTGTTCAGCCCCAGCCACTTTTTAAGCCTTTGCATGAACATGACATGCCCATAAAGAAAAGAGTATATCTCTGCAACCACAAGATCTATTTGAAAAATTTCGGTGTCATAACAAAAGTAACACTTGTAAGATTTGTTCAAATGTGAAATTATCAGTATATATGTTACTAAATGTTACCGGGACAGAGTAAATGAAGATAGAACACATAATAATTAGAAGATATTATTCTTGCTTAATAAAACACTTTTTATAGTAAATACTCCTGAGAAATGATGAAGTAGCAACTTGAAAAGTGAAAGAAGAAAAAATAAAATTTGTAAACATCATCTCTGTAAAATATTATTTTTATAAAGTGATGCAGAGCAAAATTACAGAGGTTTTATAATAAAGTGGTCTGGCAAAAATATTTAAAAAGACTGCATATTGAGCCAAAGGTATAAAAAAATATATGTATTTTGTCAAATTAAAACAAAATTTAACGACTTTATTTCAGAAATGCATATGCAGCACTTCATCTATGTAATAAAATCTTTTGGATTGTTATTCTGACATTTTTTACGAAACAAAATGCTGATATATAAGCCTAAAACTTTAACTTCATGATCTGACGTCTCCATTGAGGCCTCATGCAGTAACATATGAGGGCTATATCTCGGTTGTTGATTGGCCAATTTGATTAATTTATACCTCTATCAACTCATCTGAGCCAATAAAATTGAATTGAAGTGCTAAATTCCCTCCCAGATGCATCATTGGCCAACCAGAACAGCCAAAATCTGCTTGATTCAGCTATGCTCGGCTAGTACATAAAGAGCTTCAGGATCCAGAAATTAAATAAAAATGTTGTTTCTTTTTATCCTAAACAAACATGGAGGCTATGCTAACGCAAGGTGATCAGAAACTCTCAAATTCAATGTTTTATGACAAAACAGCAAAGGTAAGACACATTTTTCAACTGCCTTGATGGTCTACCGTCTTCGTTTGCTGCTGGTTTTCTGAGTTTTGGTCGTAGGACTTATTAGGTGTTGACAGAAAGGTCTTTGTCTCAACTTTCCTCAGATGAATGTGTGTAGTTTCCTGTAGGCCCGAGCTAGAGGCGAAAATCTTTTGAAATGTGGGATTCCAGGGGGCACTCTTCAGATTTTGATTTTTAATGATTCATTTGCTTGGTGTTTTAATTGTGTAATAAATGGCTTATATGTTCATGTGGCTGTGATTTTCCTGTTTAATTTGATGTGCAGGATGATTATAATCTTTAAGGAACAGTTCACTGTTTTCTGCCGTCACGTCAAGGAACTTTGCTCTTGAGCCCTAGCGGACCCAAAATTGGGTCCTCTAGGGCTGAACTTACTGTTGAAGCTGTTCTGTCCTGTTCTAGACAGTGACTCCTTCCTCATCTACAATGAGTACCACAACAAGTGTGTCAAGTTGGAAAGTGCCACCTCTGTGACGGTGGCCGACTGTGATCCTCATGCCAAAGACCAGCAGTTTCGTTGGACCTCTGAATCCCACATCCTCAGCCTTTCCCTCAAGTTCTGTCTCGCTGCAACGGAGATTAGAGAGTGGACAAAGGTGGTTCTTTCTGAATGTGATGAGAGTAATGTCCTGCAGCATTGGCAGTGCAAGAATGAGACAATCTTTGGCCTCAAGGACCAAGACCTGCACTTAAACTGGGGCAACCAAACTGAGAGAAGTGTGATGATCCACAAAGGTTCGGGGCTGTGGAGCCGCTGGAAGATATATGGGGCCGGGGGTGACCTTTGCTCCAAGGGGTTTCAAGGTGAGAGTTGTGGGAATATAGAGGTGGACAGAGCATAACTCCAGAACTATAGTCAACATATAGATATGCCAGCTCAAATATGACTCAACTCAAGTGAAGTGGGGCTTTGTGCTCTGAAAGAAAAATATCAGTTGTTTTTCACTGGTAATGAGTTTGGAAATACCAAACACATGTATTGGCCAAAATCCAATCTTGTGCTTCCCTATTTTGAGAACATATGTCCTTACAATTGCAACACAGTCTGTTCAGCACACTGCTTCTCTATTTCAAGTTACAGCCTATCTTCAGCAAGGATACCACAAGGAAAATAAGCAGATTTATAGTCAGACAGACTGAAGTTTCTACAAATTCAATCTTAAAATAAGCTTCAGTTCATACATCTAACAACAATCTACTTCACTGTTCAAAAAACGTTTTTTATTCTGTACTACCTTTTAAGTTTTATCCATAATGATGCCAAAGGGGGCATATCAGTTTAAGAGAAGAGTGATGTGCTTTTTAAGATTCCAATTTATCATGTCAAATAAAAAAAAATTGCAGACTGTTTCTGCATTTAAGATCTGGGGCCTTTTCTACGAAGCAAGTTCAGCCTAGTGAGATAGCCTTGGAGCTACCTCGCTGAACTGAGCACAGTAGCCGGCGGCCTTGCTCAACGGTTTGACGACGCTGGTTATCAACCTTATAAGTGGATCCAGCTTTGCAATGAGCGCGTGCACGCCTATAAGGCGGAGCCCGCCACATCTGACCAATCGCGAACATGGACCAGTCTGAAGCGTCAGAGCAGGCCGGAGAGCGAAGGACCGCATACTTCACACACGGGGAGCAGGAGGCGATCATGACAGAGTATGAAGAATTAAAACATATAATAAACGTCAAAAGCAACACCGCTGTCGCTGCAAAAGCACGGAAGGAGTGCTAGCAGAAATTGCTGACAGTCTCAATGCATAAGAATAGCACGGAAAAAATGTTTCGTGCCATTATCATCCTGAAATAGCACTGTTTAACATGCACTTTTACTGTAACATGCACCAGACATGTCTAATTCATTTCCAAGATGAATTCATTCATTTGTTCATTCCTATCGTGTTTAAATTTTTTGCGTGATATGTAGGCCACATGAGCCCTACATGAATTCCTGTCACAATTTTAAGACAGGCAATAAAATATTGTCATGGAACAGCAGTGTTGGCATTGAAGATCTAGTTCCGGAAATGAGAGTTCTTCATTCCCTTTAACTACCTGTAGCAAGTGTCATGTACTGTGTTGTGACTCTAAATCTGAGTCTCATTTCAGCACCAATCAAAGTGGCACAAAACGCACCTGGGAATAGGTGCACAACCAATACAAGAACATCATTCAAAGTGTTAAATGAAGAAGATTTAATTTATTTTTGTACAGCTTGAGAACACACAATGAAGATATTAAGTCCCCCCCCCCCCCCCCCCCAGCCAACAGAAAGAAAGCAGAGGGGAAAAGAACTGGACTTTACTCCTGCAGAGGAGCTGGCCGAGAGAGCTCATTGGTCAGTGGGTGGGGTTTTTATAGTCCGCGAGTTCAATCTGGAACCTAACCTGCCCCGGAGCAGGTTAGCCGTTCAGCGTACGTTGCCATGGAGACTCGCCATTCACTAAGAAGTGAACCCGTCTCGTAGAACAGGGAACCCTGAACTTACCCTCAAAGTTACCTCGCTAGGCAGTAATCCTGCTTCGTAGAATAGGCCCCAGGTCTAGGTCCATCTACAGATTTGCAAATTCACCTTTTAAAATCAATTACCAATTGTTGATTAAATTATTTTTCTTTTCAATTAGTGGCAAACTAGAGGGAGCTCACACAACATGGAATGTTGTTCATAACTTGAAGTTATACGAACATTAGCATCATCTACAAACTGCTTGAGGGTACATACATGGACAAAATTGTTGGTACCTTTCTGTTAAAGGATGAAAACACACCATGGTCCCTTAAATAAACTGAAAAAAAGTAATTATTAATAAAAATTCACTGAAATTACCTTGTGAAAATCAGTCATTGCTTTTGAATTGTGGTTCAACAGAATAATTTAGAAAAATAATACTGAAATTGGCCTTTACAAAAATCATGTTTCCCATAACATCATATTTTGTTGCACAACCTTTTGAGGCAATCACTGCAATCAGGCAATTTCTAAAACTCTCAATGAGACTTCTGCACCTGTCCACAGGTATTTTGGCCCACTCCTCATGAGCAAACTGCTCCAGCTGTCTCAGGTTTGAAGGTGTGTTTCTGGACTGCATGTGTCAGCTCCTTCCACAAATGCTCAATAAGATTTGGACTTGCCACAAAGCTCCAGTTTTGTCTCATTTGTCCCAATGACATTCTGCCAGAGGCTTTGTTGCTTGTCAATATACATTTTGGCAAATTCCATTCTTGCTTTTTTATGATTTGCTTTCAACAGTGGTGTCCCATTACTCTGGCTCAAACAGTGATGGATGGTGTGACCTTGACCTTGGACATCACCTCTTATCTCTGTGGAAGTTCTTCTGGGCTCTTTAGTTTCCATTTGTTTTATCCATCTCTTCAATTTGTCATCAGTTTTCCTCTCGTGACCACATCCAGGGATGTTAGCTTCATTCCCGTGGACGTTAAACTTCTGAACAATGTGTGCAACTGTAGTCACAGGAACATCAAGCTGCCTGAAGATGATCTTATAGCCTTTACCTTTAACATGCATGCATGATAATTTTCTGTTTAATCTGCTGAGACAACTTTCTCCTTAGCTTTCAGTGGTCCAGGTTCAGTGTGACTACTTATAAGCCTTTAAATCGGCAGAATGACTGATTACAAGTTTGAAGTTACCTGTGATTCTAATTACAGGACACACCTTAGTTTAACATGTCCCGATGGTAAAATCATTTTTAATCTTTTCTACGGGTACCACCATTTTGGCCAGGTCAGTTTCATTATGTTGTTTTATAAACAATTTTGTTGAGCCACACTTCGAATGCAATGTCTGAATTTCATTTGTTAATTTTCAGTAATTCTTTATTTATTATTGCTTCTGTCAGTGTCAAGTTATTTCAGTGACCATTGTGGGTTCTTCTTCCTTTAATGGGAGGGTACCAAGAATTTTGTCCCGAAATACAACAATTTTGCTGAAATATGCTAAGTTCATGCCAATACCACTAAAACCAGTATAGCTATCATTGCCAATACCAAGTCAAAGTGTTCGTACAACATTCCCAAAAACTGTAATCAGTAACATCGTCTTACATCAGCAATGTCGTTTCTCACAGAGCCGGCAAGCAAAATTTATAAAATATGCACTGAAATACTGATATTGTAGGTGGGGGCATCCAAAAAGATAAGTCAGCCTTTAAAATCTATAACAATACTTATAAGTACTGAGTAGAAAAATGTAAGGACTTGAAATTGTTCTTAAACATATTGTATCAGGGCATCCCTACCCAGAAGATGGACTTTTCAAGAAATGTTGGAACATAGATTCAATGAGAGACTTTTGGTATCATCTTTAAGTGTATATATTAATCTTCTCAAGCAACTACAACATATTTTTTGAAAAAAAGATGTTACCTAAAAACAGTTTATAAAATAATAAAACTGAATTTAATTTGTCTTTTAGTTGTTTGAACCTGAATTTTAATGAAGTAAAAGACATTCATCAATGAAAGTGATGCATGCATTCATTTTATATTCTTCATTTTCCTGTGATAAGTATAACGTGTACGAACGTGTAAGATCTTATGGCTCCTGTAATATTTAAATCACATTCTTGTAATCCAGTGAGCCGGAGTGTGTCCTAAACCATTATTTCAGCCACTCTAAGCTAAAAACCCATATCTAAGATCCTATGAGTTGCTATCAAGGGAACAGGGAAATGGTTGTCCCTCATGAGAATAAATATAATGAGGGACAACCATATCTGGTTTAAGTCTCCTGTGATAGTGAGTTTTAGTGACGAAAATTCAAGACTGGCATTTATTAGTCTGACTGTTTGACTGGACCATAAATAAATTGATGACAACATGATTGTGTCCTTTATGAGGGCAAGCCAACAAATTGAATGTTTTAGAGTGTCTCGTAGGCTTCAGACGAGACTTTACTTCAGACAGATGCATTAAAAATGAATATTGCTCATTCAATTTCTGATATATTGGTCAGTTGTCATGAGGCCAAGTGACTGCTCATCAGCATGTCCATTCTTTATGCAGCACGTTTGATCCAGACTATAACTCAGAATAACCTAATTTTTGTCTCTCAGAGGTTTTCACAATAGGGGGTAATACCTTTGGAAGCCCCTGTCACTTTCCATTTAAGTTCGAGGAAAAGTGGTACGCTGAATGCACAAAGGACGGCCGCTCTGATGGTCAGCTGTGGTGTGCAACAGAGACAGATTACAACAAAGACATGAAATGGGGCTTCTGTCCCACAACAGGTAGGTGTATAACATGAGTCAAGCACTTCATATCTTCTGTACATGATCAGCAATAATCACTCCTGCAGGGTTATCAATACATCAGCACCAGCCATTCATAAACCTCACCACAGTACTTGCTACTTTCTCAGATTTAAAGCACTTTTAGACTTTAATATTGACTAAGCACAGTGATTTTCTTCTCTTGTGTATTTCTACTTTGTATCCCCATAACATTGCAGCAACTTTAAACTGGGATACTGACCCGGTCACAGGAGTTCAGTATCAGAGGAACCCGACGTCAGCGCTGACCTGGCATCAGGCGAGAAAGAGCTGCGAGCAGCAGGGAGCCGACCTCCTCAGCATTGTTGAACTACATGAACAGTCGTATATTTCAGGTACACTGTAAGCCCTGTATCTCCTATCCTTGATATTATGTCAATGAACTTTCACTGAGTCTAAATGTGTTGGTCAAAGCAGGGTTGATAGCTACTTCTTTTGGGACGTCTGTATGGATTGGACTTAACAGTCTGGACTTTGACAGTGGATGGCAGTGGAGCAATGGAAATCCATTCAGATATTTGAACTGGGCCCCAGGTGAGTACAGGATGGTATTCTGTGTCAGAAATAGAGCATTATTGATGTACAACCTATTTCTATCTGTAAAACTCAACACCAGGTGGTGCTATAAGCCCATCCAGGAAAGAAGTGACAAAACTTATGAATATTATTAGTTAGTGTCTCAAAGCAGGACTTGTCTTGCCTGAACTAAATTTCCATCAACATGAATATTAAAATGATTACTGTTTTGAGCAGGTCATCCCTCATCTGAGCCAGGGCTGACATGTGGAACCCTAAATGCTGCAAAAATCTCAAAATGGGAGAGCACAGCCTGCTCCAAGAAACTTGGTTACATTTGTCGTAAAGGAAACTCTACAGATCTCCCTCCACCACTAGGTAAGCATATTACAGTTTTCAAATAACTAGGTCCAGTAATGATGTGACTTTATCAAGTAAAGCATGCAGACACACTTTCACTCCCTCTGGTTTTATTCAACAGTCAAGAACCAGCCCAGCTTCTGCCCCAGTCATTGGATCCCATATGGAGGTAACTGTTACAACCTGGACAGGAATAAAAAGATGTGGAGAGAAGCTTTGGCTGCATGTCGTATGCAAGGAGGAGATCTGGCCAGCATACAAAACATAGAAGAGCAGAGCTTCATAATATCCCAAACTGGATACTGTGAGTGAGCAATTAACACTTTTTTTCAACATTAAACTAAGTTTAAAAAAAATATAGCTGTTAACCCTGTGCTTTTGGAACCTTTAATCATTGCCAAAGTAGAATGTGTTTTATCAAAAGACATTTTACTTTAATGTAGCAGTCCCTAATCTATGATATACTTATTACTTTTCTTTACTAAATTCATATCTGTATGTTTAGCTACTATAAACATTTTTTATAACCAAGAGTGGGAACATGGCTAAGCATTGACTGAAGGTTCTAAAATTTGGATTCATGATGGTTTTGTTGTCAACAATACTGATCTGGATTATTTGTATTTAAAACTTTTCTGTTCAACTTAAAATAATGTTTAAACATCACAGATATAGCCAGTATTTATTTTATATTTAATATTAAATGGAGTAGAATGCACTGGTTATTTGTTAAAATCTGCATGCGGAAACTTTTTTCTTACGGTTTTGTTGGCTGCTAATAAAACATTCACTCAGTTGAACTTTTCACATTTTTGAATTAACTCCAATTGACTCTATGATTATTTGCTCAATAATTAGAGTATTAAGTGGATTTTCCCACAAGCTAAGTGACTTAGACCAGTAAGGGAGTACTGTCCAGAAGAGACCAGATATATACACAGGAAAAATGTGAAGTCAAAATATCTGCTGTGAATAACAGCGAAAAAATTAATATCGATCAACTTTTTAGGTTAACAATTTGCAAATACTGTTATTGTTGCAATACAATCTTGCATCCTTATTGTGTAGTAAAAAAATGCAATGGATTGCCTCACTTCCAGCATCATGATAAATTGTATAATTAACACTGCAAGCAGCATTGATCAGGTCCTCTCTCTGTTGCACGCTTTCTGGGGGGGGGGTTCATCCCTTGTCAACATGACCAGCTGTACTGGTGTCCATCAGTAAGTGACATCACATCAAATGTTGAATGGGCAGCAGAGCAACTAAAACTTTTAAAACACTGCATCCCAGATGCCAGACTTTTGACCAAATCTCTCAAAAAATGTGACACTTTAATGGTAAATATTGTCAGGAATCCATCCATGTCATTTTCAAAACTGTAGGACTTTTCTTTTATTGTGTAGAGGCCTACCTTCCACAGGCTGTGTGGAGCTGTATTTTATCCCCCCATTTATTGGAATGGGAGGAGCAGAGAGGGCTTGTTTGAAAATAGGAAATAAAGAAGAAAGAAATGCAGTAGGAACAATCTAGCTCTTGGTGGAGGGGTCATTTCCCTTAAGGCGAGGATCCAAAAATATGTATCCTGTCATCAGATTCTTACATATACACCCATGAAACTGATAAAAGACAAACTTACCAAAAAATACTCCACTATCTACTATTTTTTCAATGTGTCCATAAATTTCTTTGTTTTGTTTATCTTTTAAGTGCTTAAGCATGAACTGTACATGAAAATGAGTATTCACAATTATTCTTACAAGAACAAGTTGTGGGAAAAGGTTTGACAAAAATGATTAAAAATATAAACTAAAAGCCTTTACAGAATGGAAAGATTCTTTTGTTGACCAAAACTTAAGTAAAATGGTTTTGAGTTTTCCCTGATTAAAGCCATACTTTAACTTAAGGGCAGAACTGACTATAAAATGTGACTAAAACTGATGAGAATCTTTGTCTTGAGACTATGACTGACTTAAAAATGGTCAAAATTAACACTTTAAGGGGTCAGGTAATACTTTTTTGTTGTTGTGTCAAATGTTGTGCCAAATGTAAAATTATTGCCTGTGACAATCCTGATGTGATCCTTTCATCTAACTCCAACTTTGTATGCATTTAAAACCTCAGTGCCCACAGATGAGCTCTGGATCGGCTTGAATGATCAGCACAACCAGATGTTGTTCAGGTGGTCAGATCGCTCCCACGTCACCTTCACTCAGTGGCAGACTGGTGAGCCATCTCATGATACCAATCAACAGGAGGACTGTGTCCTTATCAGAGGAAAGGTAAAACCTGAAGTGTCCGAAGACAAAGATAAAATGTTCTCAGTGGATGCAGTGTTGTGTAATCCTCACCTCTCTGTATGTGTCTCATGAAGGCTGGCAGGTGGGCTGACCACATGTGTGAGAAGGCGTACGGCTACATCTGTAAAAAGAAGGCCTCTATTACACCAGCTCCAGGATTTCATGAACAAGATAATCCGGGGTGTAAACTGGTGAGTAGTGTAAATTTTCCACATAACGAGTGCATCTCAACAACAAAACCTTCAACAGATGTTACTGAACTGTCTACTTCTGTCTTAAGGGTTCCATCAGGTTTGGCTCTTACTGTTACAACATTGGATCTCTGGCTAAAACTTTTGAGGAGGCAAAGCAGGAATGTTCAGCATCTGGCTCTTATCTGGTGGACATAGCTGACAGGTAGATTTTATTTAAATCTATTTCCTAAATCTGGGATATTTGGGGAAAACCAGTGACATCACAAAAGTCAAAGAACTACTCACCTTGCTTCTCTTTATGTTCTCACACAGATATGAGAATGCTTTCCTGGTCAGTTTGGCGGGTTTGAGACCAGAGAAGTATTTTTGGACCGGTCTATCCAACACTGTCAACAGACACACTTTCAGGTGGAACACCAGAAGAAAAGTTTCCTTCACTAACTTCAACATTGACATGCCGGGTACAGAACAAACCTTTAGCTGTTGTTTTGTCTTATACTGTGTGCTGTTAAAAATTGCATAACCTTCATAAGTATAACTGATTTTTTGTTGACATAAATTTAAATCACTATAACGGTAGGTCCAGATTGCAGGTGCTACAGCAGGGTTCACTGACCTGTAGATCTTGATCCACTGGTAGATCTTTAAGATATTATCAGTATTTTTTTAAACCTTGTTAGGTTACGCTCATAAACCATAGAAAGACTTGGAGAAAGTCATGTAATGTCAGTCACTTGATTATCACAAGAGCCTTTGGAACAATGCCATTACAACATTTTAGCTCAACAGACTCAAACATGATTGGTTTTGGTTGATAGCATATTGATGCCACTCTATCTTAAAATGCAAACAAATCCTTCAAAAAATTGTGGACCTGCAACTGTGCAGGGATCACTACCAAAGTCGTAGAATTCTAATTCTTCTCATATCGGAATCACCACCAAAATTGAATCACTCCCTCCATCTGCCATAACATAACTGTTTTTCTCAGTAACAGAAGAAAACAACATGATTGCTGTTTGCACAACCTGTTTGGCAAGAATTCTGAGAGGAGGGAAGAGGAGTTCAAGTTTAACACAACAGATGTTATAGCTCACCTGAAAAATAGCCATCATGGTGAAGCGGTATTGAAAGAAGACGAAGCAGCCGTGGTAGCAGCTAGCAGTGCTCAGGCTAAAAACAACAACACGGAGTGCAAATTCAACAGGTGTTTGAAAACTGGAAAAACATTTTAAGAGACAGTAAAAAGACTAAAGCCATCAAGGACAAAGTAATGGAGTTAATAGTGCTCTACGACAAGCCCTTCTCTTTCACTGAGAGCCTGGGTTTTTGCAAGTTAAAAGCACATTTGGAGCCACATTTCAGTCACCTAAGCTGTCACTTCTTCTGGGATGTATCCCTCCATGCCCTATAAGGTATCATTACCACTAGTCCTGCACGATTATTGCAATCGCAATCGCAATGTTCAATCGCGATCGCAATTTATTCCCAGTTGGCCTGGGAACAAATTGGGATCGCCCAGGAAGAGCTGGACAAAGTAGATGGGGAGAGGGAAGTCTGGGCTTCTCTGCCTAGGCTGTTGCACCCGCAACCTGATAACAGATAGGCAGAAGAAGACGGATGGATGGACGGCTGTGCTTGTTCAACACCTGGCAGAACCATCAATCATAAAAACTGTACATTTTCAGTATTTCAGAATCAGATTTATTGCCAAGTTGGTCTTTACATTTACAAGGAGGTTGTTCTAGTGTACTTGGAGCAAACTACAAACACAAATAAGTGAAAATAAAAAATAATAAGAATAGCCATGGTCTTACATTATTAATTAGAATAAACTCAAATGTAAAATAAAAAATAAAAAGAGAATAAAATATATACAGTGCTTTGAGAAAGTATTTGCCCCTTCCCTGACCTCCCTCCTCTCCCTCAAAGCATTCCACAAAAATAAAAATTAGACATAGATAACCTGAGCAAATACAAAATTGAAAATATTTAGATTTTCAAATATTGGAGCAAGTCAAGAAAAAATCTCAATTTTTCATTTTAAATTCTTCTGCGGAAAATCATTTGAATGAATAGATTTAATTGATATATATATCGTTCAGCCCTAATTTGCTGCCTGTCACTGGTCTCTGCATAATTTGATGAGTTATATTTGAACGCTGCCCCTGATATTCTCACATATTTTGGTCTGTGTATAAACAGACAGACATCAGGGTTGTGTCGCTATGAAAACTGGATTATTTGCTGGATTATGGGATGTTGTCAGCTGCAGCAGCAAAGAGAAGTATATATGCAAAAAAACAGCTGAGGGTGTACAGGTGACAACAGTTCCTCCCACCACCCCCCTGGGGTACTGTGCTTCTGGGTGGACCCCTGTTCGGCACAGGAACGCATGCTATAAGGTAGGTGACAAGACTAATGCATCAAATGTACAGTATCTAAGATCAATCAGATTCTGAAAGAAATACACCATTATCAATTCTTTTTCTTCTTCTCTTAAAAAAGACTTTTAGAAGGCAACAAAATAAGAAGAAGACCTGGCAGGAGGCAGAGGACTTCTGCAAGGCCATCGGAGGAAACCTGATGAGCATTCACAGTGAAAATGACCTGACAGACTTTGAGTATGTTACATTGATAGTTTTATTTAACCTCACAGGAATGACATTTGATTTTGTAATAAGATCTCTTCGTGTTTCCCACTTTGACAAAGTTACATGGACGCACCTAATGAGGAGATAAGTCATGTACACAGGATACGTGAATCACTCTGGATTGGCTTTCGTCGTGGTGCCAATCATGGTTTTGTTTGGAGTGATGGATCAGCTGTAAGTAATACTTCAATGACTTTACAAAAGCTTTTCTCGCTCTTTTAAAATACTGGCCTAAGTATGTTTTATATTTCAACACTGTGATTCAGTCCAACTTTGAGAAATGGATCTCTGGTGAACTAGACAACCACAATGAAGTGGAACACTGTGCAGAGGTTGAAATTTACTTTTCATCTCACTGGAATGATCGAAGCTGTGAAATCCTTAATGACTGGTTATGCCAGATACGAAGAGGTAAAATCAACTTCCTGTCATTAATGTTTTTTTTACCCTGTCTTTATTTTGCATCAAGGCAAACCCTGATGTTTTGGCACATTTTTGCTCTTAGCAAAAAGATATATTGATTATATTGTTTTGTCACAATACTGATACACTCTAAAAAAAACTGGGAATTCAGATACAAAGCAGCACTCCTTGATATGGGATGTGATTAGATCTCAATGCCTATTGACAGCACCTTTTGACCTCAGACTGCATGCAGAGGTCTAAGGTGTGTTTGTGCAGATTGGTTAGGAGGTGTACATGCTCTCAAATACTGGAATAATCAAAGACAATTAAAGACCAGATCAAGAAGCACTGCTCGCCACTTAATCAGGGTGCAGGTCATGGACAAATAAAGGCAAACAAGCCACAGGCTGAGAAGCTTTCATCACAGATTGTCACATTTTGAATTGAATCAGATTGGTCTTTCAATTTGAGAGTTTTCCAAAATGTATACTTGCTGATCAGTGTCACACTGTGCCTTTTAAAGAGGTCATATTTTATCTTAAATCAGGTTTGTATATTAATTTCTTTTATGTTAGAGTATTTTCAAAATCACTTACGTGCAGTCTGTCTTCAGTCTATGCTCTGCACTGGGTTTGCAAGCCCAAGCTGCTTAAACTACTGACTAAACAGAGGTACAACATCACAGCAGTAGGTCAACTCTGGGAGGACAGGGGAATCAGCTGTTGTCACTCATGTATATCGTTGATGGTAAAGCATGTACTAAAGAGCAGTCAACCTGGTGTTTCATCACTGAAGGATACTGATGCAAAACATAAACAGGACTTTAGTACATTTTCAACTACCATTATGTTTCCCAGTGCTGTGAAATCAGAGCTTTTATGTGACATTTCTTTTTGTTTGTTGTACTTTCAGGTGTGACTCCCAAACCTGAACCTGCCGAGGTTGAAGAATGTAAGCACTGACCCACAGTAATGTCTTCACTTGTGATACTGTCTGACTTCACAGCCTTTTGTCTGAT
Organism: Scarus forsteni; assembly: GCA_036419115.1. Lineage (NCBI taxonomy): Eukaryota > Metazoa > Chordata > Actinopteri > Labriformes > Labridae > Scarus > Scarus forsteni. The sequence continues at coordinate 8,718,082 of JAZDUH010000007.1, read as the reverse complement.
GGAGCCTCCTTAAAAGTGAGGGAAGTCTTGAGGCACAATGTGAAAATATATTCTACAGCCTTTGAATCACCAAGAGGTGAATGTGAGACACTATTAAACTGCTACTATGTAGCAGCCTCCAGGGCATTCTCTTACACTTGCATACTTAAGAGATCACTTCTAACAGTGTTAAATATGACAGCACCTTTAAATCTAGCTTTAGGTAAAGACTTTTGCTCAAATTGTCTATTAGTTTAGCCATAATTTAGTCATGTAAAAAAAATATTTTAGTCTAGTTTTAGTGAAAGAAATTTCACAACATTTTAGTCGATGAAATCTGCTGTAAATGTAGACAACTAAAATGTCTCACTCTTAGATAAAATGAAACATCTTTATTTTACTTTAATGATTGTTAGCAAAAAATTTGAATGTATAAGTTAACATGTTTAGAAAGACAGTGATGTTGTATGACCAGATTTCTGCTGAGACATATCACTGTTCGCATCTATTGATATAACTACATATCAGTAACTCTGCATCTGTGGGATATTTGATAAGTTTTGTTTCCTTTACAGCTTGGAACATGACAAGTGATGGCTGGTATATCGACTATGGTGCACATTATTATGTCAACCCTGAAGAACTAGATATGGAGGATGCTCGGGCCTTCTGCAAAAAGAACTTTGCTGACCTAGCAGTCATCACAGGAGAAAGTGAGAGGATGTTCATTTGGAAAACTGTAAGAAGTTCAAACATTTTATTTCAGAGCAAATGTGATTTACATTATGGTCTGAAATGGCCAAAGTGGTGCTGGAGGATAAATCTTCTTTCAATCATTTAAACTATAATTATTGGTAGATGATAGAGATAATAGCATAAAAACTGAAATACTAGCATCTGTGGAGATTCAAAGTCAATATCTCATCCATAAATAAAGGCCAAATCCCTCAGAGCTGCTGAAGTATCAGCAGAATGTGTGAAAGAACTAAAAAGCATCACTCAATTACTGCATGTCTGCATTATGAAATCAATGGTATGAGTCTTAATGAATGAATTTTGTTTATTTTGATTCCCATCCATTAGTAACAAATAATCTGTCACAATGTCAGGACTAAATTTAGTTGTGTACTTTCAACCAAAACAAACAAACAAACATTGGTATTTGTATTTGCAGAATTAGCCCAGAAACATCAGCATATTGGATTTCATCATAAATCACATTTCTTGCATTCCTAACTTTTATGTCTCTTTTGTAATTATGTCCAAACAGATTATTAAAGGCTCACCTAGTCAGTACTTCATCGGCATGACGGTAAATCTGGATAAATCATTTAGGTAAATCAAACTCTACTATATAGGCACAAAATGAGTTTTTTTCTTGAGTCACCAATTCAAGTCTCTTCTCTGAAATAAGACTCAACAGGTGCTGATTTTTTCTCTTCATGTTTTTTTCTGTCAGCTGGATTGATGGCACACCTGTGACATATACTGCATGGGAAAAAAACCAGCCCAACTTTGCTAATAATGATGAGAACTGTGTGGCAATTTCCAAAAGTACAGGTAAGTGTGAAGCAGGTATACTGGCTCCTGAGGGTTTTTTTTTTTTTCAAAAAATATGGTATATGTTATTGGCAACTTTATTAACACAGTGACCTCACTGAATGTGAACGTAGGATGTCTCCTTGTAGTGTGATGCACTTCACAGCATTGCTTTGACAAACACCTCTGTCTACACTGAATACATTCAAAATGTAATTCTCAGTCCTATATTTGACTTACCTGCACGGGGGAAAGATGGATGTGAAGTGCTCTGATTTGACGAGTGGTTGATTGAAAGACTCTTCTATACACAACTTTCTGTAAACCAAACAAAGTTTAAGTTTAACTTGATGTTGAAAAGGTTATCATAATTTCTCAATTTAACACACACTAGATTATTGCACGCACCCCATATTTTCATTTTAGCCTGAAAAACACTGTACTTGAAATAAATATGCACTCAAATATTGCCCAAACCTTACTCACTCAAACAACTCAAAAATTATCTTTATTCAAAGTTTTAATCAATTAAGTTTCAGTAATTTTATTATTACAATCACGATGGTGGTATTCCAAAATATATTAAGTATTTTGCTTGTACTTGAGTGTAATATTCACCTGAAAATTAGAGCTTATCTTAAAGCAAAAAAGTCCATGTTAAACCTGATAATTTATGGCAATAAATTCACTTACTGAATTAGATAATTGCTCCTTTAATCCTACAATGGTGAACATATTAACAAGCTTTGTTGAGTCAGAAAAGTCTAAGAAATCAAATAAAATCTCTTCAGTACCTCCACAAAATCCATCTCTCCTTGTTCCTTGGCTAAATCAAAACAAATCTTTCTTTTTTTATTCATCTCAAACATTAAACAAAAACAAACAACAAAAAACAAACATTTCAAAGTAAAATAATACAACTGTGCACCAACAAATGTGCGTGTCCATCAAATAAATTTATATTTATGAGTACTTATATATGTATGTCAACATAACAACCAGTTTGAGAAGGGACAAAATGAAGCAAAGAGCTTATATGACAATTAATTAAGAGGAAAATATAAAGGGGTTGTTGAGGGAAACACTGTGCCACACCACACAGCACTACCTACAAGCTTGTTGGCTGTTCCAACACTCAGATATGATTCCATGATATAAGCCTGATTGGGTTTCTGATGCTCACTTGCATCACATTTAGTTATGACATGGTGTTTTTTTATCATACTGTTTTCTGCTAACTCTGAACACACAGGCTTCTGGAATGATATTAACTGTGGTTTGGAGCTGCCCTCTGTCTGCAAAAGGAGCAATAATTACATCAACACAACAGAGGCACCAACCACTGCTCCAAAAGGAGGATGTGCCCCAGAGTGGATACTCTTCCATGGAAAGGTAACAATTTAACTGTGTGAAGCATTAAATTACATTCAGGTCTTTGGAGAAGACAGTTGTTGGATACTATATAAGTATATTAAACTCCTACATGTACACTATAGGGGTAGTATGTGGGAAAGTTGTTTTGTGCTCTTGTCCTTTGGAAACTCATCCTTAGATTCAAACACACTCCTCATGAAAGATCCCCTCCCCACATCCCAAGTAACAATGTGCTGAAAAGAGGACCAAGTCAATCTGTGAAAAGGAGCATATGCCTGTTCCCCTGCCCCAATCTTATTATGCCCTTAAATCACCGTTGACACTCAAGTTTTTAAGGCAGAAAGTCACATGCTGTTGCTTTACTTAGCTCTCAAAGAAGTTATGTTCATCAACATGTTGGTCCTGTGTTTCTTATTTCTTTTTCTGACACATGTTGCAAATCCATCTTTATGCAGTGCTACAAAATAGTTGCTGGAACTGACAGGAAGAATTGGAAGGATGCTAGGTCATACTGCATTAACCAGGGGGGAAATCTGGCTTCAATCCTAAACGAGAAGGAACAAGGTAAGTGAGAGGAGTTATGTGTTGTCAATATTCAAAAGTCAATTGCCATTGTAGTTGTAAAGTACTCGGCATTCATTAAATTGTAAATCTAATCTTAATATAAAAAAAATGTTCTCCTTCTCTAGCGTTCCTCACAACACAGATGGTGAGATACAATGAAGATATGTGGATTGGCCTGAATGACATTAACTGGGAGATGCACTTTGTGTGGACAGAGGGCAAAGGCATAAAATACACACACTGGGCAAAAGGGCATCCAACAATAGCCCCAGCGTATGATTTTATGGGTCAGGTAATCTCAGTTTAAACTTAATTATATTACATCACAAAATAAAATTTTGCATGCATGTGCTTATCACAACCCTTATTTCAGGTATTTATTAATTAAGTTGTTCTAAAATCCCATACACATTCAGCCTTGAACTATGAAGTGACAAGTGCTAACTCACTGCACTCAGTCCTTCACCACTCTATGGTGCCATCATAAGTTGGGAGCGATCCAATCAGAGCTACTGTCTTTATGAACTGATATATTCATGTGGAGCAGGTTTACTGTCCATTGTCAGTTCTGGTATTGTAACTGAGATGCTCTGCCTGGTAGCTTAAATAAAGGTTACTGCAATTTACATAAAAGTTAAATTCATTTCTGTTCATCTGAACACTCAGAATTTATTAGAAATCAATAAAGGGTTATTAGATGTTTCATTTTATCCAAGTATAAAACACTACTTAAGAAATTCAAGGCAACATAAAAAATGTCACATTTTACAACTTCATATTTTAGTCAACCAAATTTTGTCCACTAAAATATTATGAAATTTCATAACCTACCGGTAAATCAAACAGAAATCAAAACGATATAAATGACTAAATTATGAATAAAAATTAAAAGATATTTTAGGCATAAGACTACCACTAAAACTAAAATGAAAATATGTTGTCAAAATTGAGAATGCTTTCCACTAAAAAAGACAACCAAAATGAATTTCTGAGCTTTATAATAACATATGCAATTTACTTCTACCTTTAAACACAAGCAGTTATTGATTATTTATGTATCCAAGCTGTGTAACAACACAAATATGTGTCTACTATAATAAAAATCCACATGAATATTTATGAAAAAAGGGACCGACTCAACCCTTTGTATTTGGTTTGAAGGAGTTTGACTGTGTCATGATGGTGGGCAGCCCTCCCAGTCACACTGGAGTTTGGAAGGTTGAGGAATGTCGCATGAAGCTCGGTTTTATCTGTAAAAGAAATGTTGGTGAGTCAAATCTCAGCTGAGCTACACTGACCCAAGTTACAATGACAGACTTTGTGTAGAGCTTACTGTAAAGGATGTAAATAAAAATTATGTATCCTCTGCTCAAAGATTCGCAGATTGCCATTCCCCCTACAACTGCACTGCCAAAGGCTTTCTATAAACTTGGCAATGACTCATATAAATTGGTGGCCCAGAAGATGAAATGGGACGAGGCGAGGAGGCAATGCCAAGCAGATGATGCTGACCTTGCCAGTGTCCTGGACTCCATATCCATGGCATCCATTTTCTTACATCTTTCTAAGTTCAATGAGCCTGTGTGGATCGGCCTCAACAGCAATGTGGTAAAATCATACCTCTTAATGTAAATCAAGGACTTAAAGCTATGGTCTACGATTTGGAAGCTTTGTACATCTTAATACCACTGTTTATAAGGCTGTTATGGTCCTATGGTCCTATCTACACAGTATAAAGACCAAAAAGAACGAAAAAAATCCATTCAGTATATCCGCTGCAAAGCTGCATACTAGCTGACCAATCAAGCCTAGAAGCCTGTAAGGTTCAATTGGTCCGTGAGTTGGTCCGTGAGTCCATCCAATCCCCTGTCTCCCTCACTACGCAGCGTCATGCCCATGGTCCCGCCTCCTCCCCTCTACCTCCGGTGAGCAGCTAGCAGCGTTAGCTACTGAACTATCATGGAGCCGGAAAAGCCTAGCGCCGAAACCGGGAAGCCACCTCCCTCTCCCGCGGGGCCCAACGGAGCTCTGCCCACGGGTTGAGGCCTGTTAGCGGGCTAACGGCTAACGAATGGCCTCAGTCGGCCGTCAGACCTTCAGCATCGGCCGTTTCGCCCCTGGTTGATCAGGTAATGGCTTTGTTTACTACAGTGGGAGATGTCTGCTGAATAACTCTGGTTAGTCTGTGCCTGTCCTGGCTAATGACTTGTATCGGAGTGGGTTAGCCTGTTAGCCGCTAATCGTTAGCACTGTAAGCTGAGCTGGGGAGGACAGGCTGAGAAAGATAAATCCTCCCCCACAATCGGCTCCGCTCTGGCGGCGCCAGACCCGCATTGCCGCCGGTCCAACTGAAATGGCTACTGCTGTGTGTTACAAGGGGGATGTCTGTTGTGTTTGATACTTTCACTTGAGCTGAGCTGTTTTTGATTGAGTTTGCTGCTGATATATTATGCTAGTCGCTCGTAGCTCTGTCCGAGGGGGCTTGTTGGTATATGAGGCGACACGAGCTGGGGGCGGGATCTTGGAACACGGAGGGGAGAGGTGAGGGAAGGGGGGGCAGGCTGCGGTTTCAAATCGTAGACCCCAGCTTTAAGTGTCGAAAGCCATCCAGAAAAGTTTGAGGTATGATTCAATTTCTACTACTTTTTCCACAGACAGACGGGCGGTACAAGTGGGTCGATAACTGGCTGCTGTCATTTACAAAGTGGGGCAAGGAGGAGCCTAAAAACAATTACGCTTGTGTGTATATGGATGTGGATGGAACATGGAAGACCGCATCATGCACCAATACCTACTATTCCATTTGTAAGAAGTCACCAGGTCAGAATATACGAGGAGGATAAAAGGAGGGGAATTAAAAACTTCATCTGAAATTCTGATTTAACAACTAAACCCACCTTGTAAATAGCAAAATGCCAGCTGCCCTGTATACACTGATTTAAAGGGAACAAGAGCTAACTCTCTGACTGATTTGAAACATGTTACATCTGAAACATATTCATGCATAATTAAGGGTAATAGTCCATCGTCTTTGTGCCGTGCATCTGGTATTGAACCAAGAAATACGTCTTTATTGCAAAATATCCTCAACCCACTGTGCAGCCTTTGGACAACTTACTTATGCGATCAAATTCGGGTGTGTTGTCTAATTTTCCAATACTTATCTAAATTTGAAATTTTGGCATGGTGGTAACTCTGGTAAGCAGCAAATAAGCGCTACCAGCATAGAAATCAATACTTTCTCTTGACTCATTTTTAGAAGTAGCACCCACCGAGCCTGCACAACTACCAGGCACCTGTCCAGAGGGGAGAACAGCCTGGGTTCCTTTCAGAGGCCACTGTTATGCTTTCTTGACCTCTTTTGATAACAGTTGGGCAACCTCCTTAGTTGAATGTCGCAAAAGGGGTTTGTATCTAAGAAGAATTTCTATTTTAAAAAACAAAAACCTTGAGTGAATAACACCTTAACATTACTTTTTGTGGACATGTTCCTCAGAGTCATCTCTGCTGAGTATTGAGGACCCTCAGGAGTCGTTGTTTATCCAGCAGAACACAAATCTGCTACATGACAGTGCCAGGTCTTTCTGGATTGGCCTCTACAAGAATCATGAGGGTAAGCACAGCTGGCTGCAGCCTAATTAAGCATCACCAAATAATATACTGCTTACTATACAGTACAGTGGAGCCTGGCGTAACCTGTGCAGTAATAATTTTGTCCAGTGCACCGCTTTACGCAGCCAATTTGGCAATTTGGTAGACCGGGTGCGTCAAGATGGGTGTGGTGGTGCACCAGGGGGAGGTACTGACAGATTCAGCTGACAATTTAGTGTCAAAAAACTGTGCAGAAAGTGCACTGAAGCTCGCCAGCTCCAACCTGGTCTATTCTCAGTGTAGGGGAAGCATCCTCTGCAGCGGTATAATGACTGACAGGCGCGCACTTCACCAAAACCTCACAGGCAGGTATTGAGAGTGAAAGTGCATTCTTTGTCACATGTTGCGTGCCACACAACATAGCCTTACACCATGGATGCCACTTTGACCTCACGGAGGAGACATTACAGGACTTAAGATGGAGAGAGGCCGAACTGCGTGTGCTGCATCAGCAGGGAGAGCAGCAGAGTGCACGGGGGAGGAGAGACCACCTGGCTGCACAGCTCTATTCTTAACTGTGCTTATATGCCGACCATTCCGTTTATACATGAAGGTGATACATGCATGAAAGAGAGGGTGGAGGATGTGATGTCCTCCACTGAGCTCGCTGTTAGGATGGTGGAGGGGCCGTCTCCAGTGCCCACAGTGTGCCTTCTTTGATGTGACAGGTTTCTTTTACTCCTTCTCCTTACATTATTGGAACAGTTTTTTACATTGGACAGTGGTTCTCAAAATATTTGGGAAAACTTGATTGACAATATTAGTAACTTCCTCTTAGGCTGTTTTTGTATCATCAGCCCGCGGAGCTCTGTTTGCATTATCATGTATTCTGTTACTGCGGACCAGCTTATCAGTTTCCTCCTGGGAGAAGTTTGGTCACCAGCTGCTGCTCCTGCTGACTTTGTCCATTATGAGGTGAAATCATTACTGCCCCTCGCCCACACCCCTGGGCTAGAATGCGCCGTCCAGGAAACTTGCAAAGTAAACTGGACACACCCCATTGAAGCGGCGAAGGCGCAGCGCAAGACAGGTGCGCTGCGCCTGGTTTACGAAATTAGAGCCCATAAATTGAAGATTCTTTCATCCCATCAATTCAGCCTCAGCCTGAAAAATTAGCATACAGCACATCAAAGTCCTGATACACCTTAAAGCTGTGGTCTACGATTTGAAACCGCAGCCTGCCCCTCCTTCCCTCACCTCTCCCCTCCGTGTTCCAAGATCCCGCCCCCAGCTCGTGTCGGCTCATATAACCCCCCTCCGGCAGAGCTACGAGCGACTAGCACAATATATCAGCAGCAAACTCAATCAAAAACAGCTCAGCTCAACTGAAAGTATCAAACACGACAGACATCTCCCTTATAACACACAGCAGTAGCCATTTCAACTGGACCGGCGGCAATGCGGGTCTGGCGCCGCCAGAGCGGAGCCGATTGTGGGGGAGGATTTATCTTTCTCAGCCTGTCCTCCCCAGCTCAGCTTACAGTGCTAACGATTAGCGGCTAACAGGCTAACCCGCTCCCCTACAACTTATTAGCCCGTACAGGCACAAACTAACCAGAGTTATTCAGCAGACATCTCACACTGTAGTAAACAAAGCCATTACCTGATCAACCAGGGGCGAAACGGCCGATGCTGAAGGGGTGAGCCCTGGGCGGGGATCTTCGTTAGCCGTTAGCCCGCTAACAGGCCTGCACCCGCGCGCAGAGCTCCGTTGGGCCCGCGGGAGAGGGAGGCGGATTCCGGGTTGGCGCTAGGCTTTCCGGCTCCATGATAGTTCAGTAGCTAACGCTGCTAGCTGCTCACCGGAGGTAGAGGGGAGGAGGCGGGACCATGGGCAAGATGCTGCGTACTGCGTAGTGAGGGAGACGAGGGAGAGGGGAGAGGAGAAGGGTGGTCTGCAGCCAGACTGTCTTGGGAGAGGGAGGCGGATTCCCGGGTTCGGCGCTAGGCTTTTCCGGCTCCATGATAGTTCAGTAGCTAACGCTGCTAGCTGCCCACCGGAGGTAGAGGGGAGGAGGCGGGACCATGGGCAAGATGCTGCGTACTGCGTAGTGAGGGAGACGAGGATTGGATGGACTCATGGACTAACTCACGGACCAATTAATAGTCGCAGGTTCTTAGGATTGATTGGTCAGCTAGTATGCAGCTTTTCAGCGGATATACTGAATGGATTTTTTTCATTCTTTTTGGTCTTTATACTGTGTAGATAGGACCATAGGACCATAACAGCCTTATAAACGGTGTTATTAATATGTACAAAGCTTCCAAATCGTAGACCATAGCTTTAACTTTAACTTTAAGATCTTATTTCTTGGTCTAGGTGAGTGGAGGTGGTTTGATAACAGTGTTATGGACTACACAAACTGGAAGCAAGGGAGGCCACAGTCAGAAACATGTGTGGAGATAGACTCTGAAACTGGACAGTGGAATACAAGAAATTGTGACAGACGAAGGTTCTGCATCTGCAAAAGGCCAAAAGGTACTTTTTTCATTTCCATTTCATTTCTGTTATTCAGTCAAACCTGCCAACCTGAGCACCGGTCTAAACAGGCCACTGACTGCCACAGCCTTCTATTATTCTTTCCAACTCCCCAAACTTAATCCTCATAAAAATTAAGTACTTGCTGGAGGAGCTGTATACAGCCTTAACTGTTGGGTGAGCAGGAGTCTGGCTGAACTACCCCTGTCCTATCTACCTTTCCTCACTCTACTTTTCTCTCTCAGCTTATAAAGCAGGGTATTCAATTTAAAGTCACTGAGGTCCATTCGATGAGATTTCCTCCAATAAAAGGTCCAAACCGAAGTTTAGTTTGTCTTATAACCTCCCCATATGCCCACATTTTTATGGTTCAACAACATTTAATGTCAATGTTTTTAATGCAGGATATGTTTTATTGAGTGCACAGCTAGCTCCTTTACCATAAATAAAAATATACCGTAGAAAATGAGTTGAAGGCCTTTATTCCAAATAAAGAGCAGAAAAACTGAAATTTAAAAAGATAAAATGTGCAAAAAGAGCCGAATAAAATTTTTTTTTTTGTGAAATTAGAGAGATTCCAGCCAAGAATTGAAGGACTACACATCAAGTAAAAAAGTAACGTCTTCAGAAAAGTTAGTCTCGTTCCTCTTTAGTGCTTCAAAAAACAACCTGATAAGCTTAAAAAAATAGCGTACAGAAAATATATTTAGGAGCACTCATTGCATGACCAGCTTGTGATCACACTACAGTAGCCATTCTAGTGTTAACTGTAGTAGCAGTGGTGAAAATGAAAAATTGTTCCATTAAAATCTGTTTTATGAGAGATTGGTCGCAATCCTGACAAAACCATCACTTGGTCCGGGCCAGGCCTAAACTTAGGTCAGTCTTCAAAACCTGTCAAACCTTTTTTCCCTCTTCTACTCTTACTTAGGAGAGGGAATGCATACAGTGGCACTAAGATTGATTAAAAGACAGTTTAGAAGAAATAACAGGAAAGTGCTAAATAATTTTGTAAGCCACAACAATTACATAACAAGCACTGAATCTTTTTCAGAATAAAAGCATCACACAAAAACATGGTAAGTCTCATCAGCAAATGTAACAGACTCGGCTTTTATTGCGAAATACACTACAGAAGGTTGACCACTGAATGCTGAGGCCCTTGACTTGGGGACAGGCATGGAGGTGACTGAATGACTGTCAGCACACAGCTTGAAAGTCTCTGTGTCACTTGAAGAAAACAGTTTTTCTCTGTCCTTGCAGTAAACCACACTCCTACCTCTTCCATGCCATTGAACTGGTTCATGAGGTTCAACAGAAATATGAGCGTGTTTGTTCAGGGCTCAGGCTCAACTCTGCAGAGCAGAGGAGCATCACTGTAGTGGTCTGCACTACTTTTCCCTCTCTTTTCTTTTCACGTAGAAATGGTGGACTCTGGGGTAGAGAAAACAGCCCCAAACAGGCCTCTAAACATGGGTCTCTCTTCCCTGTCTTGCCTGCATCTTTAGCGCCTTTACCAAGGAATGGGAAAGTTACTCTTGTCAAGTGAGCTGGCACGTTTGCAACTTGCTGCTTTACCAAGAGCAGGGGACCAAGCACTGACCCCTGAGGCACCCTCTGTAGATAAGCCATATAAATCAGACACTGCCATGACATTTAAAAAATCAATGTGAGGCAGGACTTGAACCACAATAGGACAGATCTTGAGAAACCATGTTAAGATAGTGGAGAGGAGGATTTCATGGGTCACTGTGTCAAATGAAGCCGACAGGTCCAACAGCATCAGGACTGAAGGACTGACCAGAAACTCTTTTGACAGTTGCAGTGACTCTATGACTGACATAAGTACAGTTAAGCGCCACCTAAGGGGCAGACTGATTGGGATCAAACAGGTCGTTATTGTGCAGAGACTCAGAAATCTGATTTCTTAACCATGTGTTTTTCTTGCTATCAGAGCACAAGTTTTTTGAATTTTCTTGAAATACACAAAGTTTTTAATTAATCTTTTCACCTCTTACACAGTTATTTTTGTTGTTTTTCCAGTTCTACCACCTACAACAATGCCACCAGTTGTTGGTAAGTTATTCTATATATGATATTCATCAATATAATGCCAAAAATTGATAAAGTTACTGTTAATATTTGTGTTTTTTCCCAAAGCTCCAATCAATAAAGAAGAATCAAATCGGTCTGCAGGAGTCACTGTGGCTATTGTAATTGGTGTCATAGCCATAGCTGGACTTGGTGCCTTCGTTTTATTTCGCAAACTAAATAAAGTCCTTTATTAGTTCCCCTTCAAATGCTAATCCATGCAGGCAGTTGGAGTTACATGTGTGTTATGGGCTATAAATAGTTTGAATAATGTTTAACTGTTTCAATATGATAATTTTGCTTGAGAAGTATGTATGCATTTTTTTAAAAAGAAAAAACAATAATGTTCCTGTTTTGAGATAAAACATCAAAAATTAAGACAAGTTGAGATGTTTAATCATTCAATTTTCAAGATTTTTCTGCACTTATGAAGGGCTGTTGATTGACTTTTTTTCTGGCTCGCATAATTGTAAATAGATGTTTAATAAAAAGACATGGCATTTTGAACTGACTGGCCTCTACTTGTTCTCAGTTTCATGTTTGGTGTTTTGATATAATCACTTTCTCTTTCAATCAGGTTAGCATGATTAATATTGTTTAAAAATAATGAAAGACTATACATTTCACACAGGCTCACTAAAACTGAACAATAGAAGATTGGAAAAAATGTTGCCTGGTCTGATTAGTCTTGATTTCTGCTGCAACATTCAGGTGGCACAGCCAGAATCCAACAACCTGAATGTATGGATTACTCCCGCCTTGCAGAAATATTCTAGCTCAGGCAGGTAGTTTTAACATGTGGGTGATATTTATGGCACACTTTTGGCCTCCCAGTACAAAATGAGATTTGTTTAAGTACAACAACCTACCTCAGTATTGTTGCTGACCATGTCCATCCCTTTATGATTACAATGTGCCTATCTTATGATGGCTATCAACAGCAGGATAAAGAGCCATGTCACAAAGCTTGAATAATTTCTTAATGGTTTCTTAAACATCATGAGTTCACTGTAGTCAGGCAGCCTCCACAGTCAACAGATCTCAATCCAATAGAGCTTTGTACGGTGGCCGAGAAAGGTCACAACAATTGAAAACACCACAGCAAATGCAACCACTGCAACACGTCTGCATTAAGCTGCAACACGGTGGCATTAGGCGACAATGGATGTGAAAGCCAACTTTTTTTCAAGTCCTGTCTCAGTCCCGAGTCCACGGCAAGCTGAAAGACTCTATTCTTTCAACTGAGTTTCAATAACAAGGAAGAGACAGGGCTCATCCTCCACTTACTTAGCACTGCTTAGCTCAAACACTGGAGGTCAATGAGAAATGTTAGCCCATCTCTGCCTAATGTCTTCAGATAAACTGTTCAGAAAATCTCCTGTGTGCAAGTTGCAACTTGTTTTTACCACCTTATGTCAAGTTATCTTCAAATATTATCTTTGTCTACTACTAAACAAGACTTTGATTGGTTTATATGCCAACATGGACCAACATCTCTGAGAATCTCTTGTTGAATTTATGCCAAGAAAAAGAATTAGGTTCTGAAGGCAAAAAGGAGTCCAACTCTGTACTAACAAGGTGAACCTGGTAGAGAAGCCATTGATCTATGGTATTTTTTTTTAGGAGAGGTGTCCACTGCCTTGCTAAAGAAGCAGAGGGGAAAGAAGATGGACTGGCCAAGCATGTCTCCAGACCTAAACCATGCTCCACGATGTGGTCATGGGGGGGGGCAACATCACTGTTTTTATATACAAAATATGAAAAATGGAAATAAGAAATATTGTTTAGACAGTGGTGACAAACTATTTGGAACATTTTGACCATCTTGCACCTTTTAAAACCCATTTCCCAAATAAAGGAACACATATGCATCAAGTACATCATGAGTTTGTCTGCACTAATGTTAGTTATTCTTGCAGAATGAAGTCTAATTGAACAGATCCACTTTCGCTTCCCCAGAAAGGAAACAGGATTTCCTCCTGTCCTCTCTTTCTACTGACCTATATCATCCCTGCATGCATAACCCAAAACCATGTAGATTTCCTAGGAGCTTCCATCCAACAAAAAAAACCCCTTCTTGTTAGCAAAGTACTGCAAACTTCATTTAATCAATATTTACGCTGGAACACTTACTATAAAACTGATGAGATAGGATTCTCCCCACAATATGGTAACATTTGAAATGGTTTTGACCATTTTTTTTGTAGGAGAAATGTTTATTTCACTTTTAATTGAAATTCCCGCCAAAAAAAAAATCCATAAAATTTTACACACACACACACACACACACACACACGTATCATATATATATATATATATATATATATATATATATATATATATATATATATATATATATATATATATATATATATATATATGTATATATATATATATATATATATACACACACACACATATATATATATATGTATAAATATATATATATATATACATACATACATACATACATATATATATATAAACATATATATATATATATATATATATATATATATATATATATATATATATATATATATATATATATATATATATATATATATATATATATATATATATATATATATATATGTATATATATATATATATACACATATACATATATGTACACATACACACTATATTGCCAAAAGTATTTGCTCACCCATCCAAATAATCACAATCAGATGGTCCCATCACTTCGGTGGCCACCTGAGTATGCAGACAGCTTTTACAAACATTTGTAAAAGAATGGGTCGCTCTCAGGAGCTCAGTGACTTCCAGCATGGAAGTGTGATAGGATGTCACCTGTGCAACAAATACGGTCATGAAATTTCCTCACTCCTAAATATTCCACAGTCAACTCTCAGTTGTATTATAATAATGTGAAAGTGGTTGGGAATGACAGCAAGTCAGCCACGAAGTGGTAGGCCACGTAAACTGACAGAGCAGGGTCAGCGGATGCTGAGGTGTATCGTGCGAAGAGGATGCCAACTTTCTGTAGAGTCAATCGCTACAGACCTTCGAACTTCATGTGGCCTTCAGATTAGCTCAAGAACACTGCAGAGAGCTTCATCGATGGGTTTCCATGGCCAAGCAGCTGCATCCAAAGCCATACATCACCAAGTGAAAAGCAAAGCGTCAGATGTAGTGGTGTAAAACACGCTGCCACTGGACTCTAGAACAGTTGAGACGCGTTCTCTGAAGTGAAAAATTGCGCTTCTCCATCTGGCAATCTGATGGACAAGTCTGGATTTGTTGGTTGCCTGGAGAACGATACTTGTCGGACTGCATTGTGCAAATTATAAAGTCTGCTGGAGGGGGATTATGGTGTGGGGGTGTTTTTCAGGAGCTGGGCTTGGCCCCTTGGCTCCATTCAAAGGAACTCTGAATGATTCAGCACACCAAGACATTTTGGACGATGTCATGCTCCCAACTTTGTGGAAACAGTTTGGAGCTGGCCCCTCCCTCTTCCAACATGACTTTGCACCAGTGCACAAAGAAAGGTCCACAAAAACATGGATGACAGAGTCTGGTGTGGATGAACTTGACTGGCCTGCACTTAGTCCTGACCTAAACCTTTGGAATGAACACCTTTGAGATGAATTACAGCGGACACTGAAAGCCAGGCCGTCTAGTCAAACATCAGTGTGTGACCTCACAAATGTGCTGCTGGAAGAATGGTCAAAAATCCCCATAAACACTCCTTAATCTTGTCGACAGCGTTACCAGAAGAGTCGAAGTTGTTCTAGCTGCAAAGGATGGACTGACATCACATTGAACCCTATGATTTAGGAACGAGATGGCCCTTAGGTTCATATGCGAGTCAAGGCAGGTGAGCCAATACTTTTGGCAGTATGAAGTATATATATACTGTATATATATACTGTTTATATAAATACTCTACACACACACACACACAAACACACACACATATACACATATACATATATATATATATATATATATATATATATATATATATATATATGTGTGTGTATATATATATATATATATATATATATATATATATATATATATATATATATATATATATATACATATATATATATATATATATATATATATATATATATATATATATATACTGTATATATATAATTTGATATTTTGATACTTGTTTTCAGATATTTTCTTAGTAATTTGTTGATCATACTGATTACATAGATGTATCATAAAACTATGTATCAAATATGATACAAAAGGCATTAAAGGATTATAGCCAAATTTGTATCTGACTCCAATAATCTTGCTTGCTTGGATGCTAAACCTTACTTGGGTGAAAAAAAAATCTCTGAGCTTCTCTTAAACCTCTTAAAACAGTGTCGGTGTAGTCAGCAGATTCCATTATTGTGTATCTGTCTTGCATAATAGTGAAATTTGATTGCTGGTTTCCCACTTCCTGTGTTTGTTGGAAATTCACTTAAACTGCTGTCATTTGAACAACCTACCCATGTGACCACATATCCATCAATGTGAGGAAGAAGGGAAGAGCACCAAGTCTGTGTGTCACCACTGCTCTGCCGCACACCGTAGCACACACCAGACCTCCTCTCTCATGACTTAAAAACTCTCCTCATCCATCACTGAGTGTTAAATACTCATCAAGGATGTTTTCCTGTTCAAACTTCGCTGCTGCCCTCTGTCTCCTGCAAGCCCTCTGTATCACAGCTGACATAGGTATGTATCCTTTCCTTCATTTTAGTCTGTTTAGTTTGTTGAAAATTGTTTCCCTTAAGACTTGCTGTTGAAGCTGTTCTGTCCTGTTCTAGACAGTGGCTCCTTCCTCATCTACAACGAGAACCACAACAAGTGTGTCAAGGTGGAAAGTGCCAGCTCTGTGACAGTGGCCAACTGTGATCCTCATGCCAAATCCCAGCAGTTTCGTTGGGCCTCTGAATCCCGCATCCTCAGCCTTTCCCTCAAGTTCTGTATTGCTGCAACCAAGATTAGAGACTGGGCAAAGGTGGTTCTATCTGAATGTGATGAGAGTAATGTCCTGCAGCATTGGCAGTGCAAGAATGAGTCACTCTTTGGCCTCAAGGACCAAGACCTGCACTTAAACTGGGGCAACCAAACTGAGAGGAACGTGATGATCCACAAAGGTTCGGGGCTGTGGAGTCGCTGGGAGATATTTGGGACCCGGGGTGACCTTTGCTCCAAAGGGTTTCAAGGTGAGAGTTGTGGGAATATAGAGGTGGACAGAGCATAACTCCAGAACTATAGTCAACATATAATTTTGCCAGCTCAAATTTGACTCAACTTGACTGAAAATCAGGGGTCAATATGTGGAATGTTTTACCTGCGGGACCTAACAGTAGAATAACTTTTACTTTACATACACCTGCAACTGTTCTCCATTATGAGCAATTTTTACCCACACCACGGAGGTTTTGTTATTGCCGGCATCTGTTTGTTTCTCTGTTAGCATCATAACTCAAAAAAGTTATGGACAGATTTTGATGAAATTTTCAGGAAATGTCCAGATTGGGACAAGGAACAAATTATTAGATTTTAGGAGAGACCCGGATCACCATCTGGATCCAGAATTTTTTTAAAGGATTCTTTGACATTGCGAGATAGGACCATTTTTGGCATTTGTGCATATTATTCCACCAAAAATAGTCAGGGCATTTGGAAAAAAATTACAGGACAAATTTCCGACAGGTTCTACAAGAAAATCAAAGACTGATCTAGATCCCAGCAACATTTAGGATTCTCTGATCCAGAACAAGAAAAATTTAGATATCCTTGGAATTTTCGTCATAGCAAGGGAACAAATTAAGGCATAGACTTGCAACAAACGCCAAAATATTGCCAAGATACTGTGGAATCTGGAGTGTTCAATCTGATCTGTAGTATCTTCAAAAGCTTTGGAGCTAGATCCAGAAGAAAACCGCCATGACGAAAAATGTGATTTTCTTGAATAATTACTGAACTAAAATAGATACCACAATGAATCCAATTGCTGATGGTATGTTTTCATGGTCAAGGAACCAAAATATTTAGATGAAATAAAGGTAGGAATAGTATTTATGTTGAAAATCACAATATGGGTGAGGCCTCATGTGAGGATCTTATCTTGTGTTGTATTGCTCTATGATTTATGCATGTAGGCAACTAATAATGTCTGACATCTCTATCTGTCCCATGTTTGCTTAAATATGTTTTCTTGATAGATTATTTATTTATGTTGTTGACTGACCATATGCATGAATGTACACTGGAAAGCCACAATTGAATTGCCCCTTGTGCGATAGATAAAGTTACCTGAATCTGAATCTGTGGCGCCGGCGGAGGTGTGCACTCTCCGAGAGCTCTCCTAGTTGATAATAAAATATTAAGGTTTGCAGGTCTTTCACTTTATTAAGCATGTCATATTGCACTGAGGGCTCCAGATTTCTAAAACAAGTACAGAGGGGCAAGTACAGCTCTCTGCAGGGGACCTGCAGTGAGCTGGGACAGAAGTAACATAGGCTACCATCAGTAACACACTACAATGAGAGGGACTCAAATCCTGCAGTGCCAGGTGTGTTCCCCTGCTTAAGCCAGTGCATATCCAGGCCCATCTGAAGTTTGCCAGAGGGCATATGGATGAGAAGAGAAGAAGAAAGCTGAGTTGCAACCCAAGAACACCAAAACTACTGTGAAGCATGGGGGTGGAAACCTCATGCTTTGGGGCTGTTTTTCTGCAAAAAGGGGACAGATTTTAAGCCCAAACATCTTTCCATCAGTGAGAGCATTGAAGATGGAATGTGGCTGGGTCTTCCAGCATGACAATGATCCCAAACACACCGCTCCGGCAACGAAGAAGTGGCTTCTGAAAAAGCATTTCAAGGTTCTGCAGTGGCATAGCCAGTCTCCAGACCTCAACCCCATTGAAAAATTGTGGATGGGGTTTAAAGTCTGTGTTGCCCAGCGACATCCCCAAAACATCACTGCTCTAAAGGAGATCTGCTTGGAGAAATGGGCCAACATACCAGCTACAGTATGTGCAAACCTGGTGAAGACTTACAGAAAATATTTGACCTCTGCCATTGCCAACAAAGGTTGTGTTACAAATACATACAATGTGATGTCCTGGACTTTTTTAATTTTGTCTCTCATGGTTTAAGTGTACCTCTGACGAAAATTACAGACTGTTCTCATGTTTCTAACTCTTTCTAACTTGCATGTGCAGGCGCTGCACGTGCAAGTGCCGCGTTGCTGAAGCGCCAAGAGACACGCTTTAGGTCTATTTTATGCGCGGCCACTTCCAAACCTCGTACATTCACTGTCGTTAAGAGAGCACCAGACAGGAAGTCAAAGTGTGAAGTCTCTGGAAGTTTCAAAATAAAACAATGTACAGATTCTTGCAGGTAAATTTCCTTTATTGTTTGTCATTATGTCAAAACCGGAGGCACAAGCATCAGGTCAGCAGTCGGTCAGAGGGTCTCAGAGGCAACACGACACCATGGACGTAGAAAAGTGAATCATGGAGGTACAGAAATATATAACACTGTATACATGACACCAAGCATCTTTTCTCCAAGGATATTGGCGGATAGAAGATGAATACATCACGAAGCTGTGTGGCTGGGACCAGCAAGGGGACCTGAGAGAAGCGAAGTGCGGTGTTGTTTATTTCTTTTCTCATTCAATAACACAATTTATGAGCGTGTGACATTGCTGTTCTCATGAGAGTCTGTGGCTCTCCGGGGATCAGCCCTCCCCCTATGGGACTGCATTCAGTTTTGTCTGTCTGGCACGCCGCGTCGCTTTCGAGTGCAGTGGAATTTGGGGATGAGTAGGAGAACTTGCAAAATCAGTGGCTGACGATGTACTTTTTGCCCCACTGTACTTTTTTGTAAAACCACCACCAAATAAAATTAACCTGGCTGTTTGTTTCCTTTTTGTATGGGGATGTATCTTCAAAAATTATTTTAAGAGAAAAATCTTATTACCTAAAAAGGTGATTATTGTTCTCATCAGATACGAACATTTTTGCAGATATTCACAGCTGATGCCTAAGCCATGCTAAATGGCATAATGGTCATTAATGTCAAAGAATGTACAAATGTACCACAGTGGTTTTCCTCATCACCTCATGGACTGTCCACTTCTATAGTCCAAAAGTATAATTTATTGAGTAATATACTTTGGGTTTTTTTCTCATATCTGTTTCTAACACAAATGGACTGTCACCATAGAAGGAGCAGGCCAACTAAGTTAAGTAGACGCTTTGTGCTCTTGACAAAAAACATCAGATTCTATTCAATAATGAGTTTGGAAATACCAGCACATGTATTGGCCAAAATCCATTATCCCACTTCCCTATTTTGAGAACATATGGCTGAACAATTGCAACACAGTCTGTCAACAACAGTGCTGCTTTATTTCAAGATACAGCATAAACTCCAACAAGCATACTACAAATGATAAAGTTAGACATGCTGAAGTTTGCTGCAGATTTGTTCTTCAAACAAACTTCTATTCACACATCTTATGACAAACTACTTCACTTTAGAATTTTTTTTTCTCTGCACTACCTTTGAAGTTTTATCCAAAATGATGCAAGAAGGGCAACTTAGTTTAACAGAAAAGAGTGATGAGTTCTTTTAAATTCCAATTAATCTTGTCAAAAAAAAAAATGCAGGCTGTTTCTAAGCTCAGGTCTAAGTCCATATACAGGCTTGCAGATTCAGCTTTTAAAATCAATGACCAATTGTCTATTTAATTATTGTTCCTCTCAATTGGGTGCAAACTAAGATTTCACACAAAATAAAATGTTGTCCATAACGTGAAGTAAGTTTTTTTGGACATTAACATCATCTATAGACAGCTTTATGGTACTTTTTATTAAATTAATTGGTGAAGGATCCTGAGAGATAGTTTAGCCTTTATTTACTAAATATCCCAAAGGCACTGTCAAACTAAAAGCCAATGTGAAAATGCAAATGTAACAACTATTATTCTACCTTGAAAAGAACCGAACAAGTGCTTAAGCATCAACATTTCAGGCCTGGCAAGTCTTGACGGAAGCAGAAGGATTTACAGCAGCTTATACAACTCTGTCACACTCAGAAAGTGGGTCAGCAGATCAACTAAAAACTCCTCATTCCAAATGTGTACATCAATAACTTAAGTCAGTACTGTGGATTTCATTCAATCTCAAGTCATTTAGGGCTCTTTCTAGACATACCATACTGAATTTTGAAATGTCAAAGAGTAAATTTTTGAAGAAATAACAGAATGGTCCCCACTGACAAAATGAGAAAAGCAGCCTTGTAACTCTGAGATAAAAGAAAATTATAATAGGTTGAAATCTTGAGAAAATTACCTCATTTTATTTACCATCAAGGGAAAACAGGGTAAAATGAAATAAATGCAGGGTTTCTACACACTTGCGTTAATCAGATTCAAGACTTTTTAAGATCCCTTTAAAGTCCTAAGCTGAGAAAACTTTGGATATTTTGCAGTCAGACCAAGCTGCAATCATCACATATTTTTCCATAGCAAAACAAAATCCTAATATGTTAAAAGACTAAAATTTAATAACAATGACTAAGCCAGACTGACTGACGTGGAACAGAGGGATATCAAGGCATATTTTTCTACCATTGCTAATTTTTCTGTCATTTATCTTAAACTCTTCGAGTAAACTTGACAAAAACATCCTTGATCATAATTCCACTAAATTCAAGACCTTGTACAAGTAAAGATAAGACTTTTTAAACTGTCCCAGGATTTAATTTAAAAATCAAATTTACATTTTAAAAAAAATCAAATCACACTCTCATTATCCAGAGAGCCACAGTTTGTCCTCAATTATTATTTCAGCCACTCTAAAACCCCATATCGAAGTTCCCATGAGTTTTTGTTAACCACGAGATAAATATCATGAGGGACAACCATATCTGGTTTAAGTCTCCTTAAATATATAAATGTGATAGTATTTTAACTAAAGACTGAGGGCTTTAGGTTTATTTTAATACAGAATTCTACAGGATGTGAGTTTTGGAGACTAAAATTCAAGACTGGCATTTATTAGTCTGACTGTTTGACTGGACCACAAAGAAATTAATGACAACCTGACTGTGTTCTGCATGGGGGCAAGCAAACAAATTGAACATCAGAGTGTCTAGTAGACTTTAGAGAAGGCTTTACTTTAGACAGATACATGAAAAAGTGAATATTGCTTTTTTAAGTTTCTATTTATTGGTCAGCTGTCATGAGGCCAGGTGAGTGCCGATCAACATGTCCACTTTATATGCAGTACGTTTGATCCAGGCTATAACTCAGAATAACTCAATATGTGTCTCTCAGAGGTTTTCACAATAGGGGGTAATGCCTTCGGAAGCCCTTGTCAGTTTCCGTTTAAGTTCCTGGAGAACTGGTACGCTGAATGCACAAAGGACGGCCGCTCCGATGGTCAGCTGTGGTGTGTGACAGAGACAGATGACAACAAAGACGTGAAATGGGGCTTCTGTCCCACGACAGGTAGGTGTCAAGCTCTTCATATCCTCTGTACATGATCAGCAATAATCAGCCATGCAGGGTGATCACTACATCAACACCGGTGCTTCCTCTCATTTGTGTCAACACAGAAATGTCCCAGTTCTCTTCTTAGTGACCTTCCTTTCCTCTGACTAAGCTCTGAAACTAAAGCAGGGAAGAATGGTGGTGGTGGTTGTTAGTGGTTGTGGGGGGATTCTGATAATTTCACAACTGTTTGTCATTTTGCTGCCAAAATAAAACATATTGGTTCTGCTGCATAGAACAAAACACCAAAATCTGATTTTATGTCAATATTCTTCAGCTCTTAAAGACATGCAGTTGTATCATTCATAAGCCTCACTACAGTACATCCAATTTTCTCAGATTTTAAACACTTTCAAACTTTAATATTGACTAAGCACAGTGATTCTTTGGCTTATTTATTCCTACGTCGTATCTCTGTCACAATGCAGCAACCTCAAACTGGGATACTGACCCGGTCACAGGAGTCCAGTATCAGAGGAACCCGACGTCAGTGTTGACCTGGCATCAGGCGAGGAAGAGCTGCCAGCAGCAGGGAGCTGACCTCCTCAGCATTGTTGAACTACATGAACAGTCATATATTTCAGGTACACTGTAAGCCCTGTATCTCCTATCCTTGGTATTATGTCAATGAACTTTCACTGAGTTTAAATGTGTTGGTCAAAGCAGGGTTGATAACTTCTTTTGGGATGTCTGTGTGGATTGGACTTAACAGCCTGGACTTTGACAGTGGATGGCAGTGGAGCAATGGAAATCCATTCAGATATTTGAACTGGGCCCCAGGTGAGTACAGGACAGTATTCTGTGTCAGAAGTAGAGCATTATTAATGTACAACGTATTTCTATCTGTAATACTCAACACCAGGTGGAGCTATAAGTCTACAATATTTAGGCTTTGTGCAAAATCCAGCCCAAAGTATATCCCCCCAACCCCACCCCCACAAGCCCATCCAGGAAAGGAAGTGACAAAACTTACGGATATTCTTAGTCAGTGTCTCACAGCAGGACTCGTCTTGCCTGAACTAAATTTCCATCAATATGAATATTAGAATGATTACTGTTTTGAGCAGGTCATCCCTCATCTGAGCTGGGGCTGTCATGTGGAACCCTTAATGCTGCAAAAGCCTCAAAATGGGAGAGCGCAGCCTGCTCCAAGAAACTGGGCTACATTTGTCGTAAAGGAAACTCTACAGATCTCCCTCCACCACTAGGTAAGCATATTAAGGCACCCAAATAACAAGGTCCAGTAATGATGTGACTTTATCATGTAAAAGCATGCAGACAAACTTTCACTCCCTCTGGTTTTATTCAACAGTCAAGAACCAGCCTAGCTTCTGCCCCAGTCTTTGGATCCCATATGGAGGTAACTGTTACAACCTGGACAGGAATAAAAAGATGTGGAGAGAAGCTTTGGCTGCATGTCGTATGGAAGGAGGAGATCTGGCCAGCATACAAAACATAGAAGAGCAAAGCTTCATAATATCTCAAACTGGATACTGTGAGTGAGCAATAAACATTTTTTTCCATTAACTTAAGTGTTAAAAACAAATATAACTGTGAAACCCTGTTGTGCACTAGTTGGGGCAGTGTGTTGATTTTGTGTTGGAATGTGGCGTGATAATCAGTTAGTGCATGTCGGTGGGTGAGTTGGGCATGCAACTGTTCTACGATGTTATTAGTCTGCACCCTTATGACTCTGAGGCTGTCCCCCCTATTGCTGGTGGAGAAGTGGCTGCAACTCCTGAGACAGTAGGCGGCTTACAGAGTTTGGTCTGCATAGCATGGACCCACTTATATTCTTGAGGTTGCTTTGGTTTGGTATGCACCTTGACACGAGGCCTCTTGCTGCCTTCTAGTGTCAAGTCCAGATAAGCTGGTGTCTGGACTTTTAGGACCATGGCACAATTGTCCAAAGCTCCACCTGGGCACATGTGTATTTCCCATGCTAGCTGGGTGTACCATCTAAATCTATCACTTGGTAAGATTACTGTACATGGTTACATCATAACATACACTTTCATGTAAGTTATGCAAGAACCTGTAAACATTATTTACCTGTGAGAAAGGCGCATTGTGCTTTTGAAAGAATGCTTCCTGAAGGTGTGTATAATGTTCTCTTCGTTGTTCATGTTCTGTCTGCATGATGTCAAGAGAACCATGAGTGGCTGAAGCCTTTTCCGTTAACTGTAAGTATTCTTCTTGCATGGCTTGGCAGAGTGCTGAGAAGCAGTATCTCACCTCTGGGGAATGGTTTTCCATTAAAATATGGACATTTCTAAATGTAGCTTCCAGGTAAGGTGAGGCTTGTCCTGGGCAGACGTGTGGGGAAAGTCCAGGGGGCAGTGTTCTACCTTCTTCAAATTGTTGACTCCCAGTTGTCAGGGTCAATGCACTCTATGTCTCTTGCAAGGGACTGTAGCTGACAAGCCCTTTTCTCTGCAGAGACCGGTCAGCAGAATCATCTGAGGATCATTGGTTCCTCAGCTTCTGATTCAAAGGGGGGGACCCCCCTTTCCACAGTGAAGGGAACATCTGTAGGGTGGAGAGGGAGCATGGATCACTCTGTGCATGTGGCTTGTCAACTGCTCAGGGCTCACAGTTCCGATTGTTACTAAGGGCAAGAGGATAATGTTCCCTTCCTGTAGAGGCTGGAATTCCTCTTTCCTCAATAGGGGCAATGGCGCGTTCATGGACAGGTTGGAGTGCGCTCTTTGGGTGTGATGCACTAGCATTCCTGTCATAGTTTACCAAAGCTGAACATTGCTCAAGTGTGTTGTCCCTAGACAAAGTTTCAGGAGCTTTTATCTCTTTATCAACTGTCCTCAGATCAGGCTTGGACCACATGAGCAGCATGTGGAGCAACATCAGGCTACTTCAATAAAGCTACTTCCCGTGCTGGGGAAGTCTATGGTTTAGCCAGTAACACCTCCTCTTGAGATTCTGGTGGCTGAAACCTAACTATTTCTTCAGGTGTAGGGGCTACATCTGGGTCAGAGTTGGAGTCAGTGTCTGCTGTTCTCTGATCCTGGGCTTCTGTATCCTCTCGCTCTGGTTAGCTTTTTGCGGCATGAAGCTGGCTATTGATATTAATAAAAATGTAACATTAATTATTAATATTTATAGTTATCAAAAAAACAATGATCAAGAACTCTAAATTTTGATTATAATCAATAAATTCAGGGGCACCACCCTGTCACCAGGGACCGATAACCAAATTGACAAAAAAAATAATTAAGTCTCAGAAGGGATGGAGAACAAAGAATATAGTTTGAGCACTGACTGTTATGACTCAAGCAAGTATCACAATCATATAATCACACTAAACACAAACAACAATAGATTAAATAATGATAAGGTTTATTTAAACCAATAATTATTTAAAATAGCATAACTTATTATAGTACTAAAACTTACCATTGATTACTAACTACAAACTAACACAAATGTAACAAGCACAACATCATTGAAAGCAGTGAGTGCAGCAGCAGCAACCACCAGTATTACCAGCAATGGCAAGCACAACTCACAGTGGCAGCAATAATCACCAATGATGAGGAATATATGTGTGGGTGTGTATGTGTGTGTGTGTATGAATGTGAAGCAAAAAGAGAAGAGAGAGAGAAAGAGGGAGTGGTGAACAGTCATATTAGGACGTGTCTTGAAGCAAAATGGCAGCAGAGTGACATGTCCTTTCCACTCTAGAACCAAGATGGTGACTCATCACGTGAACAAAAAAAAAAAGGGGGTGGGGGGGTGGGGACTTTGAGCCCCATGCATTACCATGTCAGCCTCATTCCAAATTAGATGCTTAGGTTGGCACTTTTAATGTGTGTGGTCAGAGGAAGGTGTGTGTGTGTGTGTGTGCAGGAAATAGAGAGAGAATATGGAATAGCTCTACACAATAACAGAGCCAATGAAACCGAAGTCTACCTGGTATGACACTGGTCCTTTAACCAGTGATACTCTATTTATGAACTGGTCATGGTAGACGACCAACAATAAAAGAACAAAAAAAATTGCAGCACAAATTGAAACAGGTCTAACAAACACGAAGAGATATAAATCACAATCCTCTTACTTTTCATTGCCATGGTTTGGGACGAAGAAAAAAGAAAGAGAAAGAAGTGTCTGCTCTGAGTTTATGTGGCACGTTGAGTCCGCTACTGTGCGCTGAGCTCGCTGGCTCTCTTGCTGCACTCTGGGCCCACGATGATCTCCTTAGCTGGGTTCGGGTTGTCAATCTCACTCCCCTCTGACAGTGAAGTTGGCGTGCTCGTCCTTCCGGACGTGTGATCAGCTGTTTGTACAGCTAACTGCGTCAAGTCCAAAGGGAGATGAAAAAGGGAAGAAATAAACAAAACAAAAAGCAGTCTGTATGCTTGTGCTGCAAGTTGAAGACTGGGACCTAAGTTTAGGATGTGAAGAAAGAAAACAGACGAAACGTTTGGTGAGCCCTGATTGCCAGTCTAGTGCTCTATCCACTTGGCCACACTGGAGGTGAACAGCTGATAGGAGGATACAGTCTTTACAGATGACCAACAGAGGTGAGAGCGGAGATTGAACCCATAAGCCTTTGAACAGATGTCCGAAGAGCAGACCACTCAGGCATGCTGACGACTCTCTCTCACAAGGCGAACAGAGGCTTTCAGAAAAACCGGAACTGGACTCACACTTGCTGGATGACACAAAGGCGTTCAGGAAGGCTTGGACTGAACTCACTATTTGCTTGGCGAGCAGGGATGCACCGGAAAGCCAGAAACCAGGCTGCCACCACTGGTCAGGACTCACAGACGGACTCTCAACGTCGAGGACAGGCAGAAGAGTCAGATACCAGGCAGGCCAACACTGATCAGGATACACAGGCGGATTCTCTACGTCGACGACAGGCAGGAGGGTTGGATACCAGGCAGGCCAACACAGATCAGGATACACAGGCAGATTCTCAGCGTAGGAGACAGAAGGCAGGTTTGACAGCCGGGACTCAGGCAGACAGGTAAGTGAGGAACAGAAGCTTGTCGCTACCTTGCAGTCAAGCCGAGGGTCAGGCGTTAAAGGCAGAACCAGGAACAAAACTAGTCGATAACGGGTGATCAATCCGGAAGACAGGTCTGGAGTTCTCTGCATGAAGGCGAAGACAGTCTAAAACTGACTGTGTGTGGAGCTGTGGTTTAAATAGGTGGCCTGATTACAGCAGATGAGGTGCAGGTGTGAGCAGGAGCGCAGGTGAGGTGAGTTGAGCTGATTAGGCTGCAGCAGGAATGTGGCAGGCTGCAGGTTGAGACTGAGGCTGAGATTGTGACATCGACAAGACGATTGCCGATCTAAGTTTGTCGGGGTAGTTGGCGGTAACCATAGATATAAGAAAGAAATAAAAAAATTATTGATAATAATGTTACTGTTGTTGTTACTACTATTACCATTACTATATTACCATTATTTCTTATTCATCAGACTTATTTATTTTCTTGATCCCTTCTTATATTTTTGTAATTATTCTAATTACCATCTACATACTTTTCACTTTTCCTCCTCTTCATTTATCCAGTCTTCATTCCTTTATATCATTCTATCCATATTTTACTATATTTTATTTTTTGCCCCCTTTACAGCTTCTCTCCATACAACCATAGCACACCAGTGACAACCCTTCCCTGCCCCTACCCTCATATCACCTGCCGCTAATGATGTTGTTGTTCCTCCTGTTTGTTAATACTCCACCCTGTTTATTTTTATTACTCTTGTATAATTTCTTTTCTATTTTATTTATAGTGGAGGCAGTTAATGACATAATCGTTCATTTGGTGATACAAGCACCAAATTTGGCACAAATGATGTCCAGGATGTACTTTCTAAGAAAAGTACGTTTTCCAGCTGAAAATCCAAGATAGCTGCCGTTTTTTCAAGATGTTATTCGGAATGGGTTCAAACAGCGTTTGACCTATTTCGATGGCCTATACATTGCATGATGTGTTTTCGAGTATGAGAAATCAAATTCTGCATTTAGATTATCAAAATAATTGAGTATTGTGATGATAAAATGGGAACTAAATGAAAAACACTCTCTTGATGATGTTTCCGAAGGATGTAAAATATGCATATTGCATTTCAGCAGTGATGTGGATGTAATTTTATTTCTTTTTTCAAAAAGGACACCAAAAAAACAGAATGGTTGAGTAATTTTCTAATAAATGCATTAAAGACATTAGTTTCACTTTTGGCTTTTGGACCAGTAAGGTACACACGTGGACAAAATTGTTGGTACCCTACTGTTAAAGACAGAAAACCAACAATGGTCACTGGAATAATTTGAAACTGATAAAAGTAATAAATAAAAATTTACTAAAAATTAAATGAAAATCAGTCATTGCTTTTGAATTGTGATTCAACGGAATTATTTAAAAAAAATAATCTAATGCAACTGACCTGGACAAAAATGATGGTACCCTAAAAAAGATTAAAAATGATTTGACCATAGGGACATGATAAACTAAGATGTGTCCTGTAATTATCATCACAGGTGTCTTCAGTCAGTCTGCCTATTTAAAGGCTGAAAAGTTATTCAGAAGTTTAAGGTCCATGGGACTGTAGCCAACCTCCCTGGACGTGGCTGCGGGAGGAAAACTGATGACAAATTGAAGAGAAGGATAATACGAATGGAAACCAAAGAGCCCAGAACAACTTCCAAAGAGATTAGAGGTGAATTTCAAGGTCAAGCTACATCAATGTTAGATCACACCATCCGTCGCTGTTTGAGCCAAACTGGACTTAAAGGAGGACATCACTGTTGAAAGCAAATCAAAAAAAAGTGAGACTGGAATTTGCCAAATGCATATTGACAAGCCACAAAGCTTCTGGGAGAATGCCCTTTGGACAGATGAGACAAAACTTGAACTTTTTGTTAAGTCACATCAGCTCTATGTTCACAGATGCAAAAATGAAGCATACAAAGAAAAGAACACTGTACCTACTGTGAAACATGCTCAGTTATGTTCTGGGGCTGCTTTGCTTCATCTGACACAGGGTGTCTTGAATCTGTGCAGCTACAATGAAATCTCAAGACTATCAAGGCATTCTGGAGTGAAATGTGCTGCCCAGTGCCAGAAAGCTTGGTCTCAGTCACAGGTTATGGGTCCTCCAACAGGATAATGAGCCAAAACACACAGCTAAAAACACCCAAGAATGACTCAGAACAAAACACTGGACTATTCTGAAGTGCCCTTCTATGATCCATGATCTAAATCCCGTTGAACATTTGTGGAAGGAGCTGAAACATGCAGTCTGGAGAAGACAGCCTTCAAACCTGAGACAGCTGGAACAGTTTGCTCATGAGGAATGGGCAAGTCTAGAATTGTTTGAGCGGAAGCAAAGGTCTGATGATGCCATTCCACCAAAAAACGCATCCCTTCTTCAGCATGTGAAATGGTCTACCTTCCAAGCTGCCTGCATATGGGGCCAGGCAACAGTGTGTAAAATGCAGACCGAAAGTCCTGTCAACTGGGGCTGGAAAAAAGATGATGACAAACCTACCAACTATTGTGGCGACTTGTGAGCAGTTAACAAAAAGCGGCTGCAAGACTGAGTGCAGAGGAAGATGCAAATGTTATTGCTTCGGCCTGAAATGTATGCAGTTGTGTGCCTGTGAATGTGAGGACTAGGGTACCCTAACCCTACACTTACCCTAACTCTCAGTTAGACTTCTGCACCTGTCCACAGGTATGTTGGCCAAAAGTGAAACTAATGTCTTTAATGCATTTATTAGAAAATTACTCAACCATTCTGTTTTTTTGGTGTCCTTTTTGAAAATTACATCCACATCACTGCTGAAATGCAATATGCATATTTTACATCCTTCGAAAACATCATCAAGAGAGTGTTTTTCATTTAGTTCCCATTTTATCATCACAATACTCAATTATTTTGATAATCTAAATGCAGAATTTGATTTCTCATACTCGAAAACACATCATGCAATGTATAGGCCATCGAAATAGGTCAAACGCTGTTTGAACCCATTCCGAATGGCGGCCATCTTGAAAAACGGCAGCCATCTTGGATTTTCAGCTGGAAAACGTACTTTTCTTAGAAAGTACATCCTGGACATCATTTGTGCCAAATTTGGTGCTTGTATCACCAAATGAACGATTCCTTTGAAATATTGACTTAACTGCCTCCACTATTACTATGATATATTTATGTATGACCTTTACAATTACTATCACTATACTGCAGCTGCTAGTGTTAAATGACTTTTCTCCCTTTTATAACAACATATTAATATTACAGTTGTTCAATGTATTATCTATTTTTTAAATCTCTGTTCATATAAGCATCAATACTAAAGTTTAATTTAATTTCATTATTATTGTTGCTGATGTTATCGTCGTTATTATTAATTTTACTATGATTAAAATAATAATAGTAATAACAATAGTAATAATCATTATTACTTTATTATCATTATTGTTATATTACAAAGTGAGTGAAGTTGGCATTGTGAATTACTAGCATAGATGTACATCAGATATGACCACATATATACACATACACACACACACACACACATATATATATATATATATATATATATATATATATATATATGTATATAACCACAAAAATATTGTTGCTCATACGTTTTGTCTGTCCGTCTCACTGTACTGTCTCATTGCACCACAAAAAAGAGCATAACAAAAAGTATGTTAATTTGAAAGAATCTATTTTAATGTGTGACAGCGTTCTGTATTATAAGTACATCTCTGTTGTTTGTAACAGACTTATCCGTGTGAAAATCTGGTAAAAATTCGCTGAGTTGTGCTCATGAAATTCTACGTGGTTTAATGGCATGTTCAGAGCGTTACCGCCACCTACCGCCGACAAACTTAAATCGGCAATCGTCTTGTCGAGCTTAACAGCCGTGACATATTTCTGGTAGGAGAAAATACCGAGAGCGAGGAAAACTCTGAAGCGAGCGAGCGAGTAAGTTTGAAGAGAGAGCGAGCAACGCCACACCTTCTGCTACTGCTCTCTGTCACAATTAACACGCTCGAGACAAAAACTTTATTTGCCATAAGATTATTTTTGATCTCTCAATTGTATGTTTTATGCCTTCAATTCCTGATCCTGTGCTACTTTAGTTTGTATTTGCGCTCTCATGATTATGACAGCTACCTGACACCATACAAATCATTTTTAATCTTTTCAAAGGGTACCATCATTTTTGTCCAGGTCAGTTTCTGTAGATTATTTTTTTAAATAATTTTTTTGACTCACAATTCAAAAGCAATGTCTGATTTTCATTGGTTAATTTTTAGCAAATTTTAATTTATTATTACTTTTGTCAGTTTCAAATTATTCCAGTGACCATTGTTGGTTTTCTTTCTTTAACAGAAGGGTACCAACAATGTTGCCCACGTGTGTATATTAAAAACTTGCTGTACGACTTAACATAATGTTTAAACATCAATTATATTGCCAATATTTATATTATACTTAATATTAAATGGAGTAGTCATGCACTGGTTATTACTGAAGTTAATACTTCTTTAAAGTGGTCAGGTATTACTTTTTTGTTGTTAAATTATTGCCCTAGACAATCTTGGAGTTATCCTTTCATCTAACTCCAACTTTGT
Organism: Scarus forsteni; assembly: GCA_036419115.1. Taxonomy (NCBI): domain Eukaryota; kingdom Metazoa; phylum Chordata; class Actinopteri; order Labriformes; family Labridae; genus Scarus; species Scarus forsteni. The sequence continues at coordinate 8,686,234 of JAZDUH010000007.1, read as the reverse complement.
ATGCATTTAAACCCTCAGTGCCCACAGATGAGCTCTGGATCGGCTTGAATGATCAGCACAACCAGATGTTGTTTGAATGGTCAGATGACTCCCACGTCACCTTCACTCAGTGGCAGACTGGTGAGCCATCTCATGATACTAATCAACAGGAGGACTGTGTCCTTATCAGAGGAGAGGTAAAACCTAAACTGTCCAAAGACAAAGATAAAATGTTCTCAGTAAATGTGGTATTGTGTAATCCTCACCTCTCTTTATGTGACTCATGAAGGCTGGCAGGTGGGCTGATCACATGTGTGAGAAGGCGTACGGCTACATCTGTAAAAAGAAAGCCTCTATTACACCAGCTCCAGGATTTCATGAACAAGATAATCCTGGGTGTAAACTGGTGAGTAGTGTAAATTTTCCACATAACGAGTGCATCTTAACACCAAAACCTTCAACAGATGTTACTGAACTGTCTGCTTCTGTCTTAAGGGTTCCATCAGGTTTGGCTCTTACTGTTACAACATTGGATCTCTGGCTAAAACTTTTGAAGAGGCAAAGCAGGAATGTTCAGCATCTGGCTCTTATCTGGTGGACATAGCTGACAGGTAGGTTTTCTTAAATCTGGGATATTTGGGGAAAACCAGTGACATCACAAAAGTCAAAGAACTCCTTACCCTGCTTCTCTTTATGTTTTCACACAGACATGAGAATGCTTTCTTGATCAGTTTGGTGGGTTTGAGACCAGAGAAGTATTTTTGGACCGGTCTCTCCAACACTGCCGACATACACACTTTCAGGTGGAACACCAGAAGAAAAGTTTCCTTCACTAACTTCAACACTGACATGCCAGGTACAGAACAAACCTTTAGCTGTTCTTTTGTGTTATACTGTGTGCAAATTACAGAACTCTCATAAGTTTAAGTGATTTTTTGTTGATCTAATATTGAAATCATTATTACCGTAGGTCAAGATTGCAGTTGCTCCGGCAAGGTTCACTGACCTGTAGATTTATCTACTAGTAGATCTTTAAGATATTTTCAGTAGATCTTTAAACCTTGTTAGGTAAGGTCCATAAACTGTAGAAAGACTTGGTGGAAGCCATGCAATGTCAGTTACTTGATTATCACATGAGCCTTTGGCACAATGCCATCACAACAACATTTTAGCTCAACATTCTCAAAAATGATTGGTTTTGGTTAATAGCACATTTTTACCACTCTATCTTAAAATGCAAACAAATCCTTCAAAAAATCGTGGACCTGCCTCTATGCAGGAATCACTACCAAAATATTAGAATTCAAATCCTTCTTGGATCGGGATCACCACCAAAATTGAATCACTCCCTCCGTCTGCCATAACATAACTGTTTTCACAGTGACAGAAGACAACAACTGGGTTGCTGTTTGCACAACCTGTTGGGTGAGAATTCTGAGAGGAGGAAAGAGGACTTCAAGTTTTAACACGACAGATCTTATAGCTCACCTGAAAAGTCGCCATTGTGGCAAAGTGGTATTTCAAGAAAACGAAGTAGCCGTGATAGCAGCTAGTGGTGCTCAGGCTAAAAACAACAGCACAGTGTGTGGATTCAACAGGCGTTTGAAAACTAAAAAAAACATTGTCAGAGACAGTGAAAAGGCTAAAGCCAGAAAAGACAAAGTGATGGAGTTCATAGCGCCCTACGACGAGCCCTTATCTGTCTTTGAGAGCCTGAGCTTTCACAAGTTTATAGCAGATTTGGAGCCACATTACACCCTCCCAAGCTCTTACTTTTTATTTGATGTATCCCTCCATGCCCTCTACGGTATCTTTGTCACACACATCCATAACTTTATGACATAACACATAAAAAGAACAGACTACATGTAAGTGTTACCACAGACATATGGACATCTGACATTTGTCCAGTCAGCAAGCTGAGCTTAAGGGCTCAGTGGCTGGATCAAAATTTCAAGATGCAAAAAGAATATATTTAATATGTAAATATAAGCTTATCTGTATTGGCCATGAGTAGCAGGAAAATATTGGTTTTTGTATCGGTTGAAATTTGTCATATCGTGCTTCACTAATCTTATCCTTAAATTGTTCAGCCCTACCCAAAACACAATGCACCACATGATTAAGACAACACTCCTTACACCATTAAAATAGGGCTACTTCAAGTGCAAACAAAATCGTCATATAATTGCAGATATTTAAAATTTAGAGTGGCGGATATGAACTACGAATAAAATCCCCAATTTCTTTCAGCACTACTGAATTTCTGATTGAAAAAGACTTTTTTTCCTCTTAAAAAAAAGAAATAAAGTGACAAAAAAAGACATGATTCAAGTTGTGCCTTTTATGTTATGAAAATAAATTTCCAAACCAAACAGAATTTCTCTATTAAAATTAAAGTGCAGTTTATAAAATGTTGATTAAGCTGTTAAGCAAATATTGGCTTAAACATGTGTTTGTTCAACACCTGGAAGGGCCAAGCATTACAGTTTTCAGTATTTCAGGATCAGATTTATTGCCTTGTAGCTTTTTACACTTACTAGGAGGTTGTTCTGGTTTTCTTGGGTCAAAGTACAATCACAAATAAGTAAAAGGATAATGATAACAAAAATAGTCCAGATACTCGTATATGCATTATTAATTAGAGTCAGATCATTACACAAAAATTAACATTAGACAAAGAGAACCTGAGCAAATACAAGGTTAAAAATATAAAATTTGCTGCCTGTCACCGGTCTCTGCATGACTTGATGAGTAATATTTGAACGTTGTCCGGTTTCCTCACATAATTCTCTGTTTACAAACAGACAGACATCAGGGTTGTGTCGCCATGACAACTGGGTTATTTGCTGGATTATGGGATATTGTCAGCTGCAGCAGCAAAGAGAAATATATCTGCAAAAAAACAGCAGAGGGTCTACAGGTGACAACAGTTCCTCCCACCACCCCCCTGCTGAGCTGTGCTTCTGGGTGGATCCCTGTTCTCTTCAGCAACGTATGCTATAAAGTAGGTGGCAAGACTAATGCATCAAATGTATCTAAGATCAAGCAGATTCTGGAAGAAATAAAGAGTTGTTCATTCTTTTTCTTGTTCTCTTAAAAAAAAAAGATTTTTAAAAAGCAACCAAGAAAGACCTGGCAGGAGGCAGAGGACTTCTGCAAGGCCATTGGGGGAAACCTGATGAGCATACACAGCGGATATGACCTGGATGAGGCTGAGTATGCTAGCTTGATAGTTTTATTTAACCTCAAGCATATGATATTTGACTTTACAAGAAAACTCTTTGTGTTTTCCACTCTGAAAAAGGTTCAGCATGTATTCAGCCTGGATTGGCTATCGTCTTGGTACCAATCAAGGTTTTGTCTGGAGTGATGGATCCGCTGTATGTAATACTTAAATGGCTTTATAAAATACTCACTCCTATTTAAAACACTGGCCTAAATATGCTTTATATTTCAACACTGTGATTTAGTCTAGATATAAGAACTGGGATTTTGGTCAACCAAACAACCACAATGAAATGGAACACTGTGTAGAGGTTTATCTTCACTATCAACATACTTGGAATGATCGAAACTGTGAACACTACAATGACTGGATATGCCAGATACGAAGAGGTAAAATCAACTTCTGTCATTAATATATATATATTTTTTTACCTGTCTTTATTTTGCATCTAGGCAAAACCTCTTTGTTTTGGCACTACTTTCCTCTTAGCACAAAGATATATTGATTATATCATTTTATCTCAATACTGTTAAACTCTAAAATAAACTGTGTATTTGGCTAAAAAGCAGTACTCCTCGATATGGGCTGTGAATGCATCTTAGTGCTTATTAACAGCAACCTCAGACTGCATACAGTGGTTTGTGCAGATTGGTTAAGAGGTGTACATGCTCAAAAGTACTGGAATAATCAAAGATATTTAAGACCAGATCAAAAGCACTGCTCACCACTTTATTGTGGTGCAGACCATGGATAACTGAAGGCAAATAAGAAAACAGGCTGAGGAGCTTGCATCACGGATTGTCACATTTTGTAGTGAATCAGATTGGTCTTTCAATTTGAGTTTTCCAGAAGGTATAATTGCTGATCAGTGTTACACTGTGCCTTTTAAAGAGGTCAGATTTTGTCCTAAAGCAGGTTCATGTATTATTTTCTTTGATGCAAGAGTATTTTCAAAATCACTTTCAAAACCTGTTTTCATCTACTAAATACAACTGATCCATCTCTTTTCTGAAACTGTCTAAGACATTCTTTCAGAGCCCCTGCTCTCCCAAGGTCCCTTAATCACTCAAACCGTTCGGTTATCTTTGGCAATTGGCCAGTTCAGCACAATGCTGTGCAGTCTGTCTTCAATCTCTGCTCTGCACTGGGTTTGCCAGCACAAGATGCTTAAAGGGATAGTGTAGTATTTTTGAAGTGGGGTATGAGCTCCATATTGTAACAGCTCTGCTGTTTGTCATGTGTTCGATGTAGATGTTAATGCTTCCTGAAAATTGATGGTCAGTGAAGGAACCAAGTACAAAAAGTATTTTCTATGCCTACAAGAACTCCCATCAAAAAACAATACCACAGTTTAAGAGTGCGCTACCTAGAAGTGTTTATGTTTATCTGGACCATACTGACTTATGTTACGTATTCCTCCGCGCAGCGCTGCTGCAAGCTGCTGAATCACTCCAGCTCGCTCACAGCCGTTGCAAACATAACAAGCGAGCGGTTTCAGACGCCAGTTTTATCGGGAATTGTTATTTTGTTCTGACTCTTAGCAGCGTGAGGAAGAGACAGCATAGGAGATTAAAAATGAGTGATTATGACAGCAACGATGAAGTCCCGTTCACTTTGGAGCCAATAGGAAACCTGTATGAACCGGAGTTCACAGGAGAAGTGCTGCTACAGATGGAGACTGAACAGACAGAAAGAAATACAGAGGAAACATCAGTAGATACTGGAGATCAAGAAAGAGTCGAAAATGCACAGTGGTGCAAGTGTATGAACTGTGAGGAGTCAGAGGATACTGGTGACTCTCACGCCGTCTGTATCAATCAACAAACAGATTTTCCTGCTCTACTGAATACCGGAGTTCTGTGGAGGTTCTTCAATTCCTAAAAAAATCCCCAAATCAACTCCATACACAAAAGCATGCAGAGCTACCAAGCTTCATGTTTAGAGGCTCTTTCAGAACCTTAAACAGCATTGTCATGAAAATGCAACTTACTGAAGTGGGTTAATGCTACTATGTATATAAATCAAAAATGGTTCCTGGTCAGTCAGCTCTAAATTGCAGGTTATCATTCATAATATACTGTTAATGTTAACATATGAACGAAAGAACAGTTAACCTGGTGTCCCATCAATGAAGGATACTGATACATAATGGAAATGGGACTTCAGCACATTTTCGACTGCCATAATGTTGCCCTGTGCTGAGAAATTAGAGCTTTTGAGTGACATTTTTTCTGGTTGTTGTACTTTCAGGTGTGACTCCCAAACCTGAACCTGCCGAGGTTGAACCATGTAAGCACTGACCCACAGTGACCTCTTCACTTGTGATACTGTCTTTCTCACAGCCCTTTTGTTCTGCTGGGGCCCCCTTAAAATGAGGGCAGTCTTAAAGAAGACATATCATGCTTGTTTCTCCTTTTCACTATGCCGGACGAGGATGCCTGTAAAGCATTTCTGCCCTCAGTACAAGTCATTTAGTTCCTTCATTGCCCCACAATAGCCTTCTCAATATCCTCATTTTAGGCCATTATGAAGCGCTTGTTGAAACGCTTGGTCTCAAGGCTGACCTAAAGTTACCTCGCAATGTCACAGCTCATTGTGCTCTGACTGGTCAGTTCTATCGGGGGTAGAGCCAGCTTGTCCTTCTTCTTCTACTGTATTTTCCGGCAGGCTCAAAGCAGCGACTGCGTATTGAGTCCCCCTACAGGCCAGAGTTGGTAATGAGGGAATGTGAGTGAGGGAGCTTTATACCCCTGCTGCTGGATGTGTTCCTCGGTGAGGGTTTGGGGCTGACGGACATCACAGAGGAGGAAGTGTTTTATCAGATTACCCCAATGAAAAGAAAGGTACCTCGTGTCGTCATGACGTTTGAAATCTCGCGGACATCTCGCAATGACCTATTTTCAGAGGCATCAAATCTCGTTCTAGGATATCAGAAAAAATACAATACCTAATTTTTTGAAAATTCAGGGGGTGTAAGGTCTTGTTTTCAAATTTATTATATTACATGTAAGTATTAAATCATGCATTAGCATGATATGTCTCCTTTAAGTAACAACGTCAAAAGATATTCTACGTCCGTCGAATCACCAAGTGGTAAAAGTGAGATACTACTATAACTATGACTTCCTCTTGATGGGAAAATGAACCTGGGACTGTGTGCACAACTGTGCAGATAAATCAAACATAGGGCTTTCTCTAACACTTCTACACAACCATAACTTGGACCAGTGTTAATTTTGGCAGCACTTTTTGATTTAGTTTTAATTAAAGACTTTGTCTAAAATGTGTTTTAGTTTGAGTCAAAATTTAGTCATCTAAATTGTTCTGATTTTAGTCTAGTTTTAGTTCTACAATCTACTGTAAATTTAGTCAACTAAAATATGAAGTCTAAAGGGTAAGGCACTCTATATGTTATGCTGTACACTTGGTTAAAATGAAACATCTAATAACCCTTTTTTGAATGCTAGTAAAGTTTGATCAATAAATAAACAGAAACAACTTCAATTTTGGTGTGAAATGCAAACACCATTATCTAAGCTACTTGACAGAGCATCCCAGCAATATCAGAATTGACAACAAACAGTGAACCTGCTCTACATATATCAATTCATAAAGACAGTAGGTCTGATTGGATCACTCCCAACTTATCCCACCGCCGCCAAGCTAAGGCAGTTGTAACTGGATGTCCCTATTAACTCATTCAACCTTTCCAGACAACCAAAGAAGCTGTGATAGAATGTATTCCTAACTTGTCCCTACTTTCTACCAGGGAAGAACATTCTTTTTATGTATACATTGGCATCGACCGATATCAGCCTAAAAGGTTAAGTATCTCCATTGGCCAATGTTGAAATTTTTGCAGATATTTACAGCAGATATAGGCCACACATATCAGCCATATATCAGCTGGAATATCAGCAAATTATACAAATGCACCTTCTCATTACTGTAACTGTAACACTGAAAGAAACAAGTCAGTTTTTATTAAGCATAGAGCATTAGCGTTGACCAGAAATACTGGTATTGGTATCAGCGATTACGAATAAAAAAAAATATCGGCATATCGGATATCAGCAAAAACCCAATATCATGCACCCCTACTTTCTTTATGACAAAATTAGGTCTGATTTGATTAAGTCTACGTCAAGCATCTGGTGGGTATTTGTTGATGAAAATGTTGATTTCGTTTTAGTTTTTGTCCATGTGCACTTGTGTTTATTTGTTATAGTCTAGTTGTTGTCAGGGGTAAACAGGTTGTTGACAAAAACTATTATGAAAATAATTAGTCAACAAAAACAACAGATTTGGACTTCATGGTGTTGTTGATTTTTAATAAATAGTCTGTGACCTATAGCTTATGCTTCATGGTGCCACAGTACCCCTTTTTAGAAAGACAGTGGTGTTGTAAAATCAGATTTCTGCTGAGATACATCACTGTTTGCATCTGTTGATATAAGCTCCTATCAGTAACTTTATATCTGTGGGGTATTTGATAAGTTTTGTTTCCTTTACAGCTTGGAACATGACAAGTGATGGCTGGTATATATACAATGGTGCACATTATTATTTCAACACTGAAGAACCAGATATGGAGGATGCTCGGGCCTTCTGCAAAAAAAACTTTGCTGACCTAGCAGTCATCACAGGAGAAAGTGAGAGGATGTTCATTTGGAAAAGGGTGAGAAGTTTAAACTTTTTATCTCAGTAAAAATGTGATTTACATTATGGTCTAAAATGGCCAAAGTGGTGCTGGAGGATAAATCATTTAAACTATGATGGTAATATGAGAGGCAGAATTATTGGTAGATACTAGAGGTAATAGCTTAAAAACTTAAATACTAGTATCTGTGGAAATTTACAGCCAATTTATCGGCCATACATAATGGCCAAATCCCTCATAGCTGCTTAAGTATCAGCAGAATGTATCCAGAAACTAAAAAGCATCACCCTTTTACAGCATGTCTACACTAAAAATCAACGGTATATCTCTAAATGAACTTTTTTTATTTTTATTTTGGTTAACATCCATCAAGCAAGTTATTGGAAAAATGTGCACTTTCAACCAAAACAAACAAACAAGTATTAGCAGAACTAGCCCAGAAATGTCAGCTTATTGAATCTGAATCTAAAATCAAATTTCCTGCATCCCTAACTATTATGTCTCTTTTGTTCTTATGTCCAAACAGATTGTTAAAGGCACATATGATCAGTACTACATCGGCATGACAGTAAATCTGGATAAATCGTTTAGGTAAATCAAACTCCATCATTTAGGCACAAAATGTTTTTTTTCTCTATAATGAGTCACCAATTCAAGTCTCTCCTCTTAAATAAGACCCAACAGGTGCTGATTTCTTCTCTTCATGTTTTTTTTCTGTCAGCTGGATTGATGGCACACCTGTGACATATACTGCATGGGAAAGAAACCAGCCCAACTTTGTTAATAATGATGAGAACTGTGTGGCAATTTCCAAAAGTACGGGTAAGTTTAAAGCAGACCTACCAACTCCTGTGCCAAAATATGTAGCATAAATTATTGGCAAGTTTCGTAACACGGTAGCCTCACTGAAAGTGAGCATCAGATGTCTCCTTGCTGTATGATGCACTGTGCAGTGTTGCTTTGATGCAGACCTGCTGTCCACACTGCATCCACTCAAAATGTAATTCTCAGCCCTATGTTTGATTTATCTGCACAGGTGGAGAGATGGATGTGAAGTGCTTTGTATTGACAAGTGGTTGATTGAAAGGCTCTTTCATACAGAGTTTTCTGTAAACCAAAGTTTTAATACTTGGTGCTGAAAATGAAAGTCAGTCATATCACTCACTAAAAAGTTAACTGCCTCATTATTTCTGCAGTGTTTAACATATTAACAAGCTCTGCTGAGTGAAAAAAGTAAAAGAAATCACATAAAATCCCTCATCAAAATCCATCTTTCCTTGCCCCTTGCTACATACACTATTCTTTCTTTCTGTTCTCTTCAAATCTCAAACTTTGAAAAAACAAAAAAAAAACTCAAAGCAAAATCATACATGCGTGCATCAAACAACTTGTGAGAGTCCATCATATAAATTCACATTGGTAAGAGCTTACAGATGTATGTCAACACAACAGCCACTTGGAGAAAGGACCAAATGAAACAAAGGGCTTATCCAGCCCTCCCCCTTCCTTACAACACTGAATTATAGTCACTTAATTACTAATAGCATACAAACTTCTTCCAACTCCGTCTTTTAGCAAAGACCAAGCGCTATTTTTCGAAGGTCAACCTTGAAAAAGCTATCGATGTCTTATTACATCTAGATGAGATTATAGAAACTCTTTGTACCTTGGCTTGGACCAGTCATCTATAAACCCCCTTTAGCTCATCCAGAGCGCTGCTGCTCGACTCCTCTCAGGCAAGAAAAAGCATGACCACATCACATCAGTTTTAGCATCCCATTAATGGCTCACAGTCCACTGTTGCATTTATTTTAACTTCTTTTAATTGTTTTTAGCCCTCAATGGTCTTGCCCCTATGTACCTGTCTGAGCTCTTTCATCATCACTTCCAAACCAGACCTTTATGTCCTCTGACCAGCTGCTGCTGCTGGAGGTCCCAAAACCAGACTGAAGTCTAGAGGTGACAGGGCCTTCGCAGTGGCCTTTTTATGTGTCCTGTGCACTGCACTTTGATCGACTGCTGTCATCTTAAAGATGATTTGTAAATAAATTTAACTTGACTTAAACAATGACAACTGACTAAGAGAAAAATAGAAAGAGGATGTTGAGGTAAAACATAAAGTTGCATTATGCAGCAGTGCCAAATAGCCTGTCAGCTGTTCCAACACTCAGATATGATTCTGTGCCTGATTGGGTTTCTGATGCTCACTTGCATCACATTTAGTTATGACATGGTGTCTTTTCAACATGCTGCTGTCTGCTGACTCTGAACACACAGGCTTCTGGAATGATATTAACTGTGGTTTGGAGCTGCCCTCTGTCTGCAAAAGGAGCAATAATTACATCAACACAACAGAGGCACCAACCACTGCTCCAAAAGGAGGATGTGCCCCAGAGTGGATACTCTTCCATGGAAAGGTAACAATTTAACAGGTCTTTGGAGAAGATAGTGGTTGCATACTATATAAGTATTTTAAGCTCCTACATGTACACTTTAGGGGCAGTATGTGGGAAAGTTGTTTTGTGCTCTTGTCCTTTGGAAACTCATCCTTAGATTCAAACACACTCCTCATGATAGATCCCCTCCCCACTTCCCAAGTTACAATGTGCTGAAAACAGAGGACCAAGTCAACCTGTGAAATGGAGTAGATGCCTGCTCCCCTGCCCCGATCTTATTATGCCCTTAAATCACCGTTGACACTCAAGTTTTTAAGGCAGAAAGTCACATGCTGTTGCTTTAATTAGCTCTCAAAGAAGTTATAATGTTCACCAACATGCGGGTCCTGTGTTCCTTATGTCCTTTTCTGTTACACGTTGCAAATCCATCTTTATGCAGTGCTACAAAATAGTTGTTGGAACTGACAGGAAGAATTGGCAGGATGCTAGGTCATACTGCATGAACCAGGGGGGAAATCTGGCTTCAATCCTAAATGAGAAGGAACAAGGTAAGTGAGAGGAGTTATGTGTTGTCAATATTCAAAAGTCAATTGCCATTGTTGTTGTAAAGTACTCGGCATTCATTAAATTGTAAATCTAATCTTAATATAAAAAAATGTTCTCCTTCTCTAGCGTTCCTTACAACACAGATGGTGAGATACAATGAAGATATGTGGATTGGCCTGAATGACATTAACTGGGAGATGCACTTTGTGTGGACAGAGGGCAGAGGCATAAAATACACACACTGGGCGAAAGGGCACCCGACAAGAAAGCCACCTGGACGATATGATTTTGGGTTACAGGTAATCTCAATTTAAACTTCTGCATCCAAAGTTTTAATAACGCAAAAGGCAAAGATCAAATCAGATATGCAAGCATAAGGTTTCCTGGCCATTTTTATAGTCATTAGCAGAAACAGTAGTGCTTCAAATTTCAAAAGTGGACACAAACAGATTTTTATTATTTTAGATTGAAAGGTAATGTCTTAAATGTATTTGCTTACGGCCACCCTTATTTTCAGGTATTTATTCATTAGGCTGTTTTAAAATCCCATGCACTTTTAGCCTTGAACCAGGAAGAGCTAAATGCTAACTCACTCCGCTCATTCCTTCACCACTCTATTGTCTCCAGTGTCTAATGTCTCAGCATCCTTGTCTTGTGGTGGTGTCAACTTCACCCCTCATTAGACTGAACACAGATGTGGCTAATGACAGCTGATAAAATCTTTCACAACCCCCACGAAGAAATCCCAGCATTACCACTGCCCCTCAAGACCTCTGTGAAAGTACATCTACTGATGCTACTGAACACATCTTTAGTGATGTTCCTAGAGTCATTGGGTGTTTTGGGTCCTTCAACATCATACACCCTGATCCAGAAGACCCAGCTTGTGTCCAGTTGGCAAATCTAGCTACCCTGCACCCATAGATCTCCTCTCTTGAACCATAGCCATCTTACTGCTTCAGTGGTACTGCAGATGGCTCTTCTCCTCCTCTCTTCATCAATGCCTAACAGGCTGAAGGCTTTAGTCAGGGATAGGGCTGCAAATCCCCTGCATCCTACCTCTACTGGGAGACACCTTGCTCTCCATCCTGCTTGCCAACACTTATTGACCAGTCCCTCATACTTGGCAAGCTTACTCTCAAAGGCCTCTTCCAAGCAGTCTTCCCAAAGGACTGTAAGATTCGATGGAACTACTTGTTTGGTAAAGTCAGACAGGAGAACAGCAAATGGTCTCAAGGAGGTGGTTGCGATATGTTTTAGGAACTTGAGTTGCCACTCCAAGTCCAGCAACAGCTGCTAGTCCCTTGCTGTGGCCAGGATACCTGTGGGTGTTCTTGCAGCAGGTCTTGGATGCTCTCATGCTCTGAATAAGGGAACGTGAGCGGGAACGTTTGGCCCACTCGACTCCTGTAGCAACGGCTTCAGCAATGGCCTTCAGCACCCGGTCATGCCTCCACCTGTACCTTCCCTCTCCCAGTGCCTATGAGCAACAACTCAATGTGCTCAAGGTTTCCACATTCAGAGCACTCAGGACATGCTGGTGACCCCACTTTGCCCCATATGTGAAGGTCTGGGGCTGGGAAGCACATCAAATAATGCCTGGATGAGGAACTGTGTGTTCTAAGCATCCAGGCATTCCTGCTATGCCCCCTTTCTGGACTGATGTGTTGATCAAGCTGTCTTTTGAGAGGAAGGTACTCCGTCAGTTGGAAATGGCACTGAAGAAGATCTTGGTTTCAACACACAACAGGGAAATGATGTGGAACTGGTCTATCTTCTTGGAGTTCTCCTCCTTCAGAATCCAGATCCCTTCAGCAATTCTCCACTTTTCCAGGATCCTGCCCCTCCTCCAGTTGACACACAGGATCTTCCACAGGTGTAGCAGGAGTCTTGGACAGTTCTGGTACACTGTGTATGAAGTGCTGCTGGGTCCTGGAGCAGAGCTTGCTTGCGCTTTCTAGATTACGTCTTGAACCTCCTTCAGCTGCAGCTCTGACATGTTGAACTGCACACTTGGCCGCATCTCCTGCCTGATGTTATGGATTCTCACTTCACGGTGGTTCTTTGAGTGAGTTCCTTTGAAACCTCCTTCCTTAACCTCTTCACCAAACCGGTCAGATGGGATGCTGATGATGATCGTTGTCATGGCTTGCACTTTCCTGTCGACATCTCCCCAGCTTGTCATCTCCAAAATCTGGTCAACATCGATATCAAACTGGTTCCATAGTGAAGTCATGTTAGCTGCTGGCCATTTGATCTGCCTTTGCTCAGACTTTATGCCTGACGGAGCAATTTGCAACAACTGGAGGTTATAAGCACCATGGGGTGACTCCGTGCCAGGCTCCTCCTGCGTCACACCAGGTTACAAGGCATGTTGTTCCGGTCCTGTCTCCTCCAGAAACTTCATTTTCCTTGGGTGGAGTGTAGTTCCTCGCTGGTTGATGTTTAGATGCAGTTGATGAAGAAGCTTCGCCGACACAGACTTGTTTGTATATAAAAGAAGTTTATTACAAAATCAAGCAAGTGTCTGAATCAGGCACTTAGTATCAGGCACAGGATTTGGATTCAGAGAGCAGAGACAGTTCAGGCGTTCTCAGGTTCGTTTATTTTCTAAAGGTTCGGTACACAGGCAGGCAGTCAGTAATCAAGCAGAGGTAATAAGTCCGAAAGGCAGAGTCGTAAACGGGAACAGGCAGGGTCAAACACGAGAGGTAATCAGAATAAACAGGCTGAAGTAATGGCTGGAGAATCGACTAACGGGGTAGTGATAATCTGGCAGGGAAGTGAGGGATCACCAGGGCTTAAGAAGGAAAAGGGGAGTGAATCTAACAAGACACAGGTGCAACACATTAGGGAGGGACCCGGTGATCACAGGTGAGGGAATCAGCGAGACAGGAACTGAAGGAGACGGAGATAAGTATTAGTAAAATAAAACAGGAAACAAAACTAAAACATGATACTGATACTTAGGACTCAGCCTGTGAGGTTCTCCGCCGATGAGACCTCCCGAACAATGAAAGGGACATGTATTTATACCAGTCACATTGTTTGAAGTATACAGAGCCATGCATGCAGGGTAGACTCTCATTGGACCAGAGCATCTGAGATAAATTACCAGTGTTGACACGGGGGTGCCTGAAGTGACGGCCTTTAACCTCTGACACAGGGTTTTCCCCTTAGGTATCAGGTTTAAGTTGTCAGTTGTAAGTTGTTCACCTAATCACTGGGGTCTGGTTTTTGTTTCAGAAAAACAGATGAAGAATGTTCTTCGTGAAGCGTTTTGGTCATAACATCCTGAGTGAAACTAGGTCAACTTCAGTCTACTGATGAGCCACAGATACTTCAGGAGCTTTAGGCCTTGCTTGTTCTTGCACAATTTGCCAATGCTTTCCAACAGTGTTGATTTTGTTGGCTAACGATTTTTATGATAGTTTTCATCAACAACTCTGATGAAAACTAGACTATAAATAAAAAAACAGAAGAGCAAGTAGACAAAAACTAAAACTAAATTAAAGCTATGGTCTACGATTTGGAAGCTTTGTACATATCAATAACACCGTTTATAAGGCTGTTATGGTCCTATGGTCCTATCTACACAGTATAAAGACCAAAAAGAATGAAAAAAATCCATTCAGTATATCCGCTGAAAAGCTGCATACTAGCTGACCAATCAAGCCTAAGAACCTGCAACTATTAATTGGTCCTTGAGTTAGTCCATGAGTCCATCCAATCCTCGTCTCCCTCACTACGCAGTACGCAGCATCTTGCCCATGGTCCCGCCTCCTCCCCTCTACCTCCGGTGGGCAGCTAGCAGCGTTAGCTACTGAACTATCATGGAGCCGGGAAAGCCTAGCGCCGAACCCGGGAATCCGCCTCCCTCTCCCAAGACAGTCTGGCTGCAGACCACCCTTCTCCTCTCCCTCTCCCTCGTCTCCCTCACTACGCAGCACGCAGCATCTTGCCCATGGTCCCGCCTCCTCCCCTCTACCTCCAGTGAGCAGCTAGCAGCGTTAGCTACTGAACTATCATGGAGCCGGGAAAGCCTAGCGCCGAACCCGGGAATCCGCCTCCCTCTCCCGCGGGCCCAACGGAGCTCTGCCCGCGGGAGAGGGCGCCTGTTAGCGGGCTAACGGCTAACGAATAGCCTCAGCCGGCCGTCAGACCTTCAGCATCGGCCGTTTCGCCCCTGGTTGATCAGGTAATGGCTTTGTTTACTACAGTGGGAGATGTCTGCTGAATAACTCTGGTTAGTTTGTGCCTGTACGGGCTAATAAGTTGTAGGGGAGCGGGTTAGCCTGTTAGCCGCTAATCGTTAGCACTGTAAGCTGAGCTGGGGAGGACAGGCTGAGAAAGATTAATCCTCCCCCACACTCGGCTCCGCTCTGGCGGCGCCAAACCCGCATTGCCGCCGGTCCAGTTGAAATGGCTACTGCTGTGTGTTATAAGGAGATGTCTGTCGTCTTTGATACTTTCAGTTGAGCTGAGCTGTTTTTGAGTGAGTTTGCTGCTGATATATTGTGCTAGTCGCTCGTAGCTCTGCCGGAGGGGGCTTATATGAGCCGACACGAGCTGGGGGCGGGATCTTGGAACACGGAGGGGAGAGGTGAGGGAAGGAGGGGCAGGCTGCGGTTTCAAATCGTAGACACCAGCTTTAACTGATATTTATGTCAACAAATAAAAACTAGACCAAAATGTTTGACAGAGACTTAATCCAATCAGACCTAATTTCATCATGTAGACAGGAGGGACAAGTAGGAATATATCCAATCACAGATATTTGGTTGTGTGGAAAGGTTGAATGGGTTTAGAGGGACATCCAATCACAACTGCCTGAGCTTCCTGTTGGCGGCATAAGTTGGAAGCAATCCAATCAGAATTACTCTCTTAATGAACTATAAATATTGTGCAGCAGGTTTAACAGTTTGTTGTCAACTCAGGCACTGTAACTGAGATGCTCTGCCAGGTAGCCACAATAAAGGTGATTTGCATATTAAACAAAAGAAAATTTGTTTCTGTTCATTTATACCATCAAAATTTCCTACTATCTTCTAAACGTTTATTAGATGTTTCATTTTATCCAAGTGTAAAACATGACTACAGAAATTCAAGGAAAAAAAATGCCTTACACTTTACAATTCATACTTTATTCGGAAAAAAATGCAGTTGATTTTGTTGTGAAATTTAATCAACTGTAACTAGACTGAAATTAAAACAGTTTAAATGACCAAATTATGAACAAAACTAAAAGATATTTTTGGCAAAAGATTATCACTAAAACTCAATTAAAAATGCTGTCAAAATTAACACTGCTTTTACTAAAAAAAGGACAACCAAAATGAATTCACTGAGCTTTATAGCAACATGAGCTATTTACCTCTACCTTTAAATATAAGCAGCCATTGACAATTTATGTCAATGACTATACCAACACAAATATATGTCTATTATTATAAAATCCTCCAGAATGTGTATGAAAAAAGGGACTGACTCAGTCCTCTGTCTTTGGTTTGAAGGAATATGACTGTGTGATGATGGTGGGCAGCCCTCCCCGATACACTGGAGTTTGGAAGGTTGAGGACTGTCGCATGAAGCTCGGTTTTATCTGTAAAAGAAATTTTGGTGAGTCAAATCTCAGCTGAGCTACACTGGCACAAGTTACAATGACAGACTTTGTGTAGAGCTTACTGTAAAGGATGTAAATAAAAATTATTTATCCTCTGCTTGAAGATTCTCAGATTGCAATCCCCCCTACAACTGCACTGCCAAAGGCTTTCTACAAACTTGGCAATGACTCATATAAATTGGTGGCCCAAAAAATGAAATGGGACGAGGCGAGGAGGCAATGCCAAGCAGATGATGCTGACCTCGCCAGTGTCCTGGACTCCATATCAATGGCATCCATTTTCTTACATCTTTCCAAGTTCAATGAGCCTGTGTGGATCGGCCTCAACAGCAATGTGGTAAAAATCATACCTCTTAATGTAAATCAAGGATTTAAATGTCAAAAACTGGCCAGAAAAGTTTGAGGTATGATTCAATTTCAACTATTTCCACAGACAGACGGGCAGTACAAGTGGGTTGATAACTGGCTGCTGTCATTTACAAAGTGGGGCAAGGAGGAGCCTAAAAACAATTATGCTTGTGTGTATATGGATGTGGATGGAACATGGAAGACCGCATCATGCAACAATACCTACTATTCCATTTGTAAGAAGTCACCAGGTCAGAAAACTGCTTCTGAAACCTCTCTTGCTAGATTTTTCTTGGTTGACAATGCACTGGTTGTTTTGAGACAGGGGGCTCAAAATGTGTCAGGATTGGGGTTACAGCTCATCATGTTTCATAGTCTTCATATGACACTACGTGCAGTGGTGGACATGATTCAACATGCTTCAATGTTTTGTTTTTTCTGTTTCGGCATTTTAGGGAAAAAACATTCTGCTGCTGGTCTGGGATCATGAACACAAGGAGCCAATATTTTTCATTTTACCATTCAACCTTATTTTAGCACAACAACAACTGTAAAGTTATGTGTTAACTTAAACCTTGTTTGAAAATGTATATCAGAAATTTTCCCCAGCTCTAATTGTTGGCAAAATAACTTTTTAAAGTACGGCTGTTAAAATTTTTGAAACATTGATGTATTTGACACCATATGTTTCAGAGCAACAATTTTAATTATTAACTTTTCAAACTTCAATCAAAAGCTTACAGAAAACAGCACAGTAAAAATTGATACATAAATCATGACATGCTGGCAACATAAAGAATCTAGACGTCAATTTGTATCTTTTGTTAATAATTAACAAGAAATCTTATTTTCTGTTGCTATGGAATCAAACACGACACTTACACTGGGCCCTATCACATGCCTGAAGCACATTGTTGTGGTGTGAAGCACAGGTGTCCTCTCAAAAAGAAAAACACACAGGATTCAAGATTTTCATGCAACAAGGAGCTACATTTCTAATATTTGTATACAAAATAACGAATGAAAATGTTGCTCACAAAAAACAAAACAGGCTGTATGGTGTGTTTTACCAAACTAAAATTAGAAAGCGCGAAGGACTTCCGCAGATAAGAGAAAAATATTGCTCAAAGTCCACAGTTGCTGGATGTAAACAGGGATACTATAAACATGAATCCTTCTGATCCTGATGTTTTAAGGGAAACTTTACACATAACTGAGAATACTAAGCATACTTTATGGTTATGCGAAAGTGTCTGACTCGTCTTTTGGACCATTTGTTAATCCCTGGGATGCCTCAAATGCACTGTAATCTGAGCAATAAGATATTATCAGTGTTATGCTAAATTCATCTCTGAATTTAGTAGCATATAAAAGGAGGGGAATTAAATAATCCATCTAAAATTCGGAACCAACAACTAAACCCACTGTGATGCCAGCTGCCCCACACACACTTATGTAAAGGGATTAAGAGGTAATGCTATGATTAATTTGAAATATGCTACATTTGAAACACATTCATGCATAATAAAGGAACATTATCCATCCTCTTTGTGCCCTGCATCTGGTATTGAACCGAGAAATACTATGTCTGCATAGCAAAACACCCCCAACTGCTGTGCAGACAACTTACTTTACTCCGTCATCACAGTCTAAAATTCTTAGGATCATATCTAAATTTGAAATTCTAGCATAGTAGTAACTTTAGTATGCAGCAAATAAGCATGTCCAGCATAGAAATCAATACTTTCTCCTGTCTTATTTTTAGAAGTAGCACCCACCGAGCCTGCACAACAACCAGGCGACTGTCCTGAGGGAAGAACAGCCTGGGTTCCTTTCAGAGGCCACTGTTACGCTTTCTTGACCTCTTTTCATGAGAGTTGGTCATCTTCCTCAGTTGAATGTCTCAAAAGGGGTGTGTATCTATGAAGAATGCATATTTTAAAAACCATGAGTGAATAACACTTTAACATTACTTTTTGTGCACATGTTCCTAAGATTCATCTCTGCTGAGTATTGAGGACCCTCAGGAGTCGTTGTTCATCCAGCAGAACATAAACCTGCTGCAGGACAGTGTCAGTTTTTTCTGGATTGGCCTCTACAAGAATCATGAGAGTAAGCACAGCTGGCTGCAGCCTAATTAAGCATCACCAAAGAATATGCTGATTACTATAAAGTCACCTGCCACTTAATGCGGTACACCTTCCAAGGCACCTCAAGTCTCCAGCCCTCCCACTGGCACAGGGGAGGAGAGAAGGCATGAGGGGGTTATCAAAGCCAAGTGTATTCTTCCCTAATCAAATGACCGCCTCTCCTTGCTTTTAAATTTGCTGTGGGCGAGCAACAGAGATAATTTCAAGCTTTCCTCCATTGACTCCAGCTTTGGTGGGCTGGTGGATGCAGCCGTCCTCCCCTGGTCTGAATCCCCAGACCAGGGGTGGACAGCTCTCCTCAGGCTTCCTCCTTCCCTCTGCAACCAGCAGTCCAAAGGGCGCAAGGAGGTAGAGGAAGGAGATGCGTTGACAGGAGCACTGAGATCTGCTCTGTGCGCCTGTCAGCCAAATTACCACTGCACCTGGTGAGCTTCACCTGAGCCAGGAATAGACCAGGTTAGAGCTGGGGAGCTTTCAGCGCACCTTCCGCACAGTTTTTTGGCATGAAATTGTCACTGCACCAAGCTGAATCTGTCAACACCTCTCCCTGGTGTGCCACCACACCCTTCTCAGTGCAGCCAATCTACCAAATTGCCAAATTGGCTGTGCATGGCGATGCGCCAGATGAAATTACAACTGTGCGAGATGGCTCTGCCACCCTGCACTGCGCCAGGAAATTAGGGCCCTTTGTGTTAATGAGCAGTTGGCTCTGTGCACCTACTAATGTGGCTGGTGAGTGTGAAAATATTTATACCCTTTACAGGAATTTTGCCATGTGATTGGCTGTTGAGCCATTTGCATTAAAAGCAGATGAACAGGTTCACATAATAAAATGGGTGGTGGGTGCGCACTAAAACAACAGAGGAAAATATTTTTTAAAGACATAAATTCAAGTTTTGGTCATCTCATCCACAAAGCCTCAGCCTGGATAATCAGCATACAGCACATCAAAATACTGATGTACCTTAACCTTAAGATCTTATTTCTTGGTTTAGATGAGTGGAGGTGGATTGATAACAGTGTTATGGACTACACAAACTGGAAGCAAGACAGGCCACAGTTAGACACATGTGTGGAGATAAACTCTGAAACTGGACAATGGAGTACAAACCAATGCTACAGAGGCAGGTCCTGCATATGCAAAAGGCCAAAAGGTACTTTTTTCATTTCCATTTCACTTCTGTTATTCAAAACTTAACCCTCATAAAACTTAAGTGCAAGCTGAAGGCGGTGCATACAGCCTTAACTGTTGGGTGAGCAGGAGTCTGGCTTATCTGCCCCTAATCTATCTTATTTTTCTCCCTTTACTCTTCTCTCTCAGCTTATAAATTAAAGAACTCATTTTAGCTCAGTCTTCCTGTTCTTTGTTCAAATCTTTTGTTAAAATCTTTTGTTCCTCTTCTACTCTTACTTACACAGCGGTACAAAGAAGAGACAGGCTCCAGCTGAAACAGGCCCACTTCAGTCCTGTCTGCATTCCTTTTTTAACTTTCCCTCTTTCTCCTAGAGCTGCTGGATTACAGAGAAAATAATCACAATTACTTTGATTGATGTTGATATCTTGGTGGTGAACCACGATTACCCATTGGCTTTCCAGCATTTTAGATGACTGAAAAAATCATACAATCTTACTGAATTGAGATACAGCTTGGGCTGTGTAACAATTTCTGTATATTATTCTATGTCTTAAAATCTGTTAAATCTCTGGTGCAATTAAAGTTGAAAGGAAATGCAATTAATTAAATTGTAATTGGAAAACAGAAATAAACCTATTGTTTTTCATTACACTGGCTATGAAAATTGATGACAAATATACTTTGTAGTATCCTTACTAGGGATGCAAATGATCGAGTAATTCATTAATCGATAGTTGTTTTATCTTATCGATCGATGATCGATTAATTGATAAGCGGCAATTTTTCTGCGAGGCTGAATTCCCCTCTGAATCAAAAGATTCCTTTATATGAAAATGCTATCTTTCTTATGAAAGAGAAAATGCAAATCATATTCCTTAATAAAAGATTTATTCCTAACAGAATGTGACGTATTGAGGTGATAATTTAGCAAAGTTGTGGAGGAGTTGTACTTTAAAATACTTCCACAGATGGTGCATTTGGCGTCTTTGTCGTGATTAACCAATTTAAAGTGGTTCCATACCGAACTCCATCTTGTACTCTTCATCCTGCCAAGCTTACCACTTCTCGTTTGTCTTGTTGTTGTTGTCGTCTCCTTCTTCTTCGATTAATTGCAATTAATTTACTTTAATCTAGTAATTTCTTATCAACGATTAATCGATAATCGATTAATTGTTTGCATCCCTAATCCTTACATAAGTGGTTAAAGTTGTTTTAAAGGTTTTCAAGAATTTTCCTTTAGTTGAGCAATCTAATAAACATTGGAAACATGAACCTGACTGACACACTGGTAAAAACAAACCCTCTTGCAAAGAAAGGTATGAGGGGAGGCAAAGAGACCGACATCAAATTAAACAACGTCACCACACCTTTTTTCCACATTGTTTAGGGTACATCACCTTTGGATGGATACATCAGGGAAGCACTGAATAACTTTGTGAGCCACATCAGCAATTACATAACCAGCCAGGAATCTTTTTGAGAATAAAAACATCATGTAAAAACATGGTTCATCTCATTACTGAATGCAACAGACCAGGCTTTAATTTTGAGATACACTACCAGAGATAGACAATCAGATGTTGAGTCCCTCGACTTGGTGACAGGCATGGAGCTGACCTGCACAGCTTGAAAGTCTCTGTCACTTGAGAAAACAGCCCCAAACAGGCCTCTAAACATGAATCTCTCTTCCGTCTTGTCTGCAACTTTACCATCTTCACCAAGGAATGGGAAAGTTACCCTTGTCAAGTGAGCTGGCACGTTTGCAACCTGCTGCTTTACCAGGGGAGCAGGGGACCAAGCACTGACCCCTGAGGCACCCTCTGTAGATAAGCCATATAAATCAGACACTGCTCCCCACCATGACACGAAGAATCATTCTGTGAAGCAAGAATTGAACTACAATAGGACAGATCTTAGGATACCCAGTTTAGAGAGGAGGATTTCATGGGTCACTGTGACAAATGAAGCCGACAGGTCCAACAGCATCAAGACTGAGGGACTGACCAGAAACTCTAGACAGTTGACTCTATGACTGACATAAGTACAGTTTAGCACCAACTAAGGGCAGACTGATTCGGATCAAAAAGGTTGTTATTGTGGAGAGACTCAGAAATCTGATTTCTTAGCCATGTGCTTTCTTTCTACCAGCGCACAAGTATTTTATATTTATTTGAAAGACAAAGTTGTCATACTGCTTTAAGTTCACCTTGTAGCCTCTTACATGATTATTTTCTCATTTTTTTTCCAGTTCTACCACCTACAACAAAGCCAACAATTGCTAGTAAGTTATTCTAAATATGATTTTTATCAATATAATGCCAAAAATTAATTGAGTCACTGTTAATATTTGTGTTTCTTTTCAAAGCTCCAATCAACAAAGAAGAATCACATCAGTCTGTAGTCATCATTGTGGCTATTGTAATCTTTGTTACAGTCATCGCTGGACTAGGTGCCTTCCTCCTTTTACGCAAACAGGTACCCACCCCTGTGCTGGGAGAAAGCCCCTTTGACAATATATCATACTTTAATAATCAAATGCAAGCTCCTGTAGACACAAAAGAACTTGTAGAAAACAGAGAGCAAAATGAACAAGCATAGCTGATGGGTGAAAATGTGGGAATCACTATGAAATTGATCAAATTTGTGACCTTCTTGCTGGTGTCTTACTATTTTTGAATCACTTTACAGGGAACTAAAGCTCAATAAAGTCCTTTATTAGTTCCCCTTCAAATACTAATCCATGCAGGCAGTTGGAGTTACATGTGTGTTACGGGCCAGAAATAGTTTGAATAATGTTTAACTGTTTCAATATGATTATTTTGCTTGAGAAGTATGTATGCATTTTTTTTACAAAAAAAAATCATGTTCCTATTTTAAGATAAAACATCAGAAATTAAGAAAGGTTGAGATGTTTAATCATTCAATTTTATAGCTCTGCAGGGTTGCTTTTTTTCTGTACTCATGAAGGGCTGTTGATTGACCTTTTTCTGGCTCGCATAATTGTAAATAGATGTTTAATAAAAAGACATGGCATTTTGAACTGACTGGCCTCTACTTGTTCTCAGTTTCATGTTTGGTGTTTTGATATTTCACTTTCTCTTTCATTAAGGGAAGCATAATTAATATTGTTTAAAAATAATGAAAGACCACACATTTCACACAGGTTCACGAAAACTGAATAGAAGATCGGAAAAAATGTTGCCTGGTCTGATTAGTCTTGATTTCTGCTGCAACATTCAGGTGGCACAGCCAGAATCCAACAACCTGAATGTATGGATTACTCCCGCCTTGTAGAAATATTCTACAGTAGTTCAGGCAGGTAATTTTAAGATGTGGGGGATATTTATGGCACACTTTTGGCCTCCCAGTACAAAATGAGATTTGTTTAAGCACAACGACCTGCCTCAGTATTGTTGCTGACCATGTCCATCCCTTTATGATTACAATGTGCCTATCTTATGATGGCTATCAACAGGAGGATAAAGAGCCATGTCACAAAGCTTGAATCATTTCTTAATGGTTTCTTAAACATCATGAGTTCACTGTAATCAGGCAGCCTCCACAGTCAACAGATCTCAATCCAATAGAGCGTTTTGTACGGTGGCCGAGAAAGGTCACAACAATTGAAAACACCACAGCAAATGCAACCACTGCAGCACGTCTGCAT